>JAUCNB010000017.1:0-1230000 GCA_033675215.1 Rhodiola kirilowii
AAGTTAGTCTAAGTTCGTCCCACGTTTGTCTCTTTCTAAGAGCGAACTTAGACAAACCTTAGAATGAGATTGTTTTTTCAGGAAAAAAAGATGTTCATATTAAAAAAAGTTATTTTCGCTTTGAAATTCAGATTCGTAAATAGTCTCAACAAAACTTAAGACGAACATGAAATCCACGTCTATTTGGATCTCTGCCTCATCTTCGGTGCTTCCTCTTCAATCTCCTCATTCGCTTCTTCTTCCACTTGCCGGTCCACTGTCTAAGAATGAGACTAACGAGTCTAATTTGGGATGAACAAAGACAAAATTTAGTCTCATTCTAAGGTTTGTCTAAGTTCGTCACAAGTTTGTCAAAGTTCGTCCCAAGTTAGTCTATTTCTAAGGACGAACTTAGACAAACCTTAGAATGAGACTAACGAGACTAACTTGGGAAGAACAACGACAAACATTAGTCTCATTCTAAGGTTAGTCTATGTTCGTCCCAAGTTAGTCTATTTCTCAGGACGAACTTAGATAAACTTTAGAATGAGACTAAGAGACTAACTTGGGATGAACAAACACAAACTTTAGTCTCATTCTAAGGTTTGTCTAAGTTCATCCGAAGTCAGTCTATTTCTAAGGATGAACTTAGATAAACCTTAGAAGTAGACTAACGTGACTAACTTGGGACGAACAAAGACAAACTTTAGTCTCATTCTAAGGTTTTTCTAAGTTCGTCCCAAGTTAGTCTAAGTTCATCCCACGTTCGTCTCTTTCTAAGGGATAACTTAGACAAACCTTAGAATGAGACTAATGAGACTAACTTGGGACGAACAAAGACAAACTTTAGTTTCATTCTAAGTTTTGTCTAAGTTCGTTTCAAGTTAGTCTAAGTTCGTCCCGCGTTTGTCTCTTTCTAAGAACGAACTTAGACAAACCTTAGAATGAGATTTTTTTCAGGAAAAAAAGATGTTCATATTAAAAAAAAGTTATTTTCGCTTTGAAATTCAGATTCGTAAATAGTCTCAACAAAACTTAAGACGAACATGAAATCCATGTCTATTTGGATCTCTGCCTCATCTTCGGCGCTTCCTCTTCAATCTCCTCATTCGCTTCTTCTTCCACTTCGCCCTCATTGCCGCTCCACTGTCTTAGAATGAGACTAACGAGACTAATTTGGGATGAACAAAGACAAACTTTAGTCTCATTCTAAGGTTTGTCTAAGTTCGTCACAAGTTTGTCAAAGTTCGTCCCAAGTTAGTCTATTTCTATGGACGAACTTAGACAAACCTTAGAATGAGACTAACGAGACTAACTTGGGAAGAACAAAGACAAACATTACTCTCATTCTAAGGTTTGTCTAAGTTCGTCCCAAGTTAGTCTATTTCTAAGGACGAACTTAGATAAACCTTAGAATGAGACTAAGAGACTAACTTGGGATGAACAAAGACAAACTTTAGTCTCCTTCTAAGGTTTGTCTAAGTTCGTCCCAAGTTTGTCCCAAGTTAATCTCTCTCTAAGGACGAACTTAGACAAACCATAGAATGAGACTAACGAGACTAATTTGGGACAAACGAAGACAAACTTTAGTCTCATTCTAAGGTTTATCTAAGTTCGTCCCAAGTTTGTCAAAGTTCTTCCCAAGGTAATCTATTTCTTAGGACGAACTTACATTAACCTTAGAATGAGACTAACGAGACTAATTTGGGACAAACAAAGACAAACTTTAGTCTCATTCTAAGGTTTGTCTAAGTTCGTCCCAAGTTAGTCTAAGTTCGTTCCACGTTTGTCTCTTTCTAAGGAAGAACTTAGACAAACCTTAGAATGAGAGTAAGAGACTACCTTTGGACGAACAAAGACAAACTTGAGTCTCATTTTAAGGTTTGTCTAAGTTCATCCCAAGTTAGTCTCTTTCTAAGGACGAACTTAGACAAACCTTAGAAAGAGACTAACGAGACTAACTTTGGACGAACAAAGACAAACTTTAGTCACATTCTAAGGTTTGTCTAAGTTCATCCCAAGTTTCTCAAAGTTCATCCCAAGTTAGTCTATTTCTAAGGATGAACTTTGATAAACCTTAGAATGAGAGTAACGAGACTAACTTGAGACGAACAAAGACAAACTTTAGTCTCATTCTAAGGTTTGTCAAAGTTCATCCCAAGTTAGTCTATTTCTAAGGACGAACTTACACAAACCTTAGTATAAGACTAACGAGACTAATTTGGGACGAACAAAGACAAACTTTAGTCTCATTCTAAGGTTTGTCTAAGTTTGTTCCAAGTCAGTCTATTTCTAAGGACGAACTTAGATATACCTTAGAAGTAGACTAACAAGACAAACTTGGGACGAACAAAGACAAACTTTAGTCTCATTCTAAGGTTTGTCTAAGTTCGTCCCAAGTTAGTCTAAGTTCGTCCCACGTTCGTCTCTTTCTAAGGGATAACTTCGACGAACCTTAGAATGAGACTAACGAGACTAACTTGGGACGAACAAAGACAAACTTTAGTCTCATTCTAAGGTTTGTCTAAGTTCATCCCAATTTAGTCTAAGTTCGTCCCACGTTTGTCTCTTTCTAAGAACGATCTTAGACAAACCTTAGAATGAGAGTAACGAGACTAATTTGGGACAAACAAAGACAAACTTTAGTCTCATTCTAAGGTTTGTCTAAGTTCGTCCCAAGGTTGTCAAAGTTCGTCCCAAGTTAGTCTATTTCTAAGGACGAACTTAGACAAACCTTAGAATGAGACTAACGAGACTAACTTGGGAAGAACAACGACAAACATTAGTCTCATTCTAAGGTTTGTCTATGTTCGTCCCAAGTTAGTCTATTTCTCAGGACGAACTTAGATAAACTTTAGAATGAGACTAAGAGACTAACTTGGGACGAACAAACACAAACTTTAGTCTCATTCTAAGGTTTGTCTAAGTTCATCCCAAGTCAGTCTATTTCTAAGGATGAACTTAGATAAACCTTAGAAGTAGACTAACGTGACTAACTTGGGACGAACAAAGACAAACTTTAGTCTCATTCTAAGGTTTGTCTAAGTTCGTCCCAAGTTAGTCTAAGTTCATCTCACGTTCGTCTCTTTCTAAGGGATAACTTAGACAAACCTTAGAATGAGACTAATGAGACTAACTTGGGACGAACAAAGACAAACTTTAGTTTCATTCAAAGTTTTGTCTAAGTTCGTTTCAAGTTAGTCTAAGTTCGTCCCGCGTTTGTCTCTTTCTAAGAACGAACTTAGACAAACCTTAGAATGAGATTTTTTTTCAGGAAAAAAAGATGTTCATATTAAAAAAAAGTTATTTTCGCTTTGAAATTCAGATTCGTAAATAGTCTCAACAAAACTTAAGACGAACATGAAATCCATGTCTATTTGGATCTCTGCCTCATCTTCGGCGCTTCCTCTTCAATCTCCTCATTCGCTTCTTCTTCCACTTCGCCCTCATTGCCGCTCCACTGTCTTAGAATGAGACTAACGAGACTAATTTGGGATGAACAAAGACAAACTTTAGTCTCATTCTAAGGTTTGTCTAAGTTCGTCACAAGTTTGTCAAAGTTCGTCCCAAGTTAGTCTATTTCTAAGGACGAACTTAGACAAACCTTAGAATGAGACTAACGAGACTAACTTGGGACGAACAAAGACAAACTTTAGTCTCATTCTAAGGTTTGTCTAAGTTCGTCCCAAGTTAGTCTAAGTTCATCCCACGTTCGTCTCTTTCTAAGGGATATTTTAGACAAACATTAGAATGAGACTAACTTCGGACGAACAATGACAAACTTTAGTCTCATTCTATGGTTTGTCTAAGTTCGTCCCAAGTTAGTCTAAGTTCGTTCCACGTTTGTCTCTTTCTGAGGAAGAACTTAGACAAACCTTAGAATGAGAGTAAGAGACTACCTTTGGACGAACAAAGACAAACTTGAGTCTCATTCTAAGGTTTGTCTAAGTTCGTCCCAAGTTAGTCTCTTTCTAAGGACGAACTTAGACAAACCTTAGAATGAGACTAACGAGACTAACTTTGGACGAACAAAGACACACTTTAGTCTCATTCTATGGTTTGTCTAAGTTCATCCCGAGTTTCTCAAAGTTCATCCCGAGTTAGTCTATTTCTAAGGATGAACTTAGATAAACCTTAGAATGAGAGTAACGAGACTAACTTGAGACGAACAAAGACAAACTTTAGTCTCATTCTAAGGTTTGTCTAAGTTCGTCCCAAGTTTGTCAAAGTTCGTCCCAGTTAGTCTATTTCTAAGGACGAACTTAGACAAACCTTAGAATGAGACTAACGAGACTAATTTGGGACGAACAAAGACAAACTTTAGTCTCATTCTAAGGTTTGTCTAAGTTCGTCCCAAGTTAGTCTAAGTTCATCCCACGTTCGTCTCTTTCTAAGGGATAACTTAGACAAACCTTAGAATGAGACTAACGAGACTAACTTGGGACGAACAAATACAAACATTAGTCTCATTCTAAGGTTTTTCTAAGTTCGTCCCAAGTTAGTCTAAGTTCGTCCCACGTTCGTCTCTTTCTAAGGGATAACTTAGACAAACCTTAGAATGAGACTAGTGAGACTAACTTGGGACTAACAAAGACAAACTTTAGTCTCATTTTAAGGTTTGTCTAAGTTCGTCCCAAGTTAGTCTAAGTTCGTCCCACGTTTGTCTCTTTCTAAGAACGATCTTAGACAAACCTTAGAATGAGAGTAACAAGACAAATTTGGGACAAACAAAGACAAACTTTAGTCTCATTCTAAGGTTTGTCTAAGTTCATCCCAAAGTTGTCAAAGTTCGTCCCAAGTTAGTCTATTTCTAAGGACGAACTTAGACAACCCTTAGAATGAGACTAACGAGACTAACTTGGGAAGAACAAAGACAAACATTAGTCTTATTCTAAGGTTAGTCTATGTTCGTCCCAAGTTAGTCTATTTCTCAGGACGAACTTAGATAAACTTTAGAATGAGACTAAGAGACTAACTTGGGACGAACAAAGACTAACTTTAGTCTCATTCTAAGGTTTGTCTAAGTTCATCCCAAGTCAGTCTATTTCTAAGGATGAACTTAGATAAACCTTAGAAGTAGACTAACGAGACTAACTTGGGACGAACAAAGACAAACTTTAGTCTCATTCTAAGGTTTGTCTAAGTTCGTCCCAAGTTAGTCTAAGTTCATCCCACGTTCGTCTCTTTCTAAGGGATAACTTAGACAAACCTTAGAATGAGACTAACTTGGGACGAACAAAGACAAACTTTAGTCTCATTCTAAGGTTTGTCTAAGTTCGTCCCAAGTTAGTCTAAGTTCCTCCCAGGTTTGTCTCTTTCTAAGAACGAACTTAGACAAACCTTAGAATGAGACTTTTTTTTTCAGGAAAAAAAGATGTTCATATTTAAAAAAAAGTTATTTTCGCTTTGAAATTCAGATTCGTAAATAGTCTCAACAAAACTTAAGACGAACATGAAATCCATGTCTATTTGGATCTCTGCCTCATCTTTCGGCGCTTCCTCTTCAATCTCCTCATCCGCTTCTTCTTCCACTTCGCCCTCATTGCCGCTCCTCTGTCTTAGAATGAGACTAACGAGACTAATTTGGGATGAACAACGACAAACTTTAGTCTCATTCTAAGGTTAGTCTAAGTTTGTCCCAAGTTAGTCTAAGTTCGTCCCAAGTTAGTCTATTTCTAAGGACGAACTTAGATAAACCTTAGAATGAGATTAAGAGACTAACTTGGGACGAACAAAGACAAACTTTAGTCTCATTCTAAGGTTTGTCTATGTTCGTCCCAAGTTAGTCTAAGTTCGTCCCAAGTTAGTCTCTTTCTAAGGACGAACTTAGACAAACCTTAGAATGAGACTAACGAGACTAACTTGGGACGAAAAAAGACAAACTTTAGTCTCATTCTAAGGTTTGTCTAAGTTCGTCCCAAGTTTGTCAAAGTTCGTTCCAAGGTAGTCTATTTCTTAGGACGAACTTAGATTAACCTTAGAATGAGACTAACGAGACTAACTTCGGACGAACAATGACAAACTTTAGTCTCATTCTATGGTTTGTCTAATTTCGTCCCAAGTTAGTCTAAGTTCGTTCCACGTTTGTCTCTTTCTGAGGAAGAACTTAGACAAACCTTAGAATGAGAGTAAGAGACTACCTTTGGACGAACAAAGACAAACTTGAGTCTCATTCTAAGGTTTGTCTATGTTCGTCCCAAGTTAGTCTCTTTCTAAGGACGAACTTAGACAACCCTTAGAATGAGACTAACGAGACTAACTTTGGACGAACAAAGACACACTTTAGTCTCATTCTAAGGTTTGTCTAAGTTCGTCCCAAGTTTGTCAAAGTTCGTCCCAGTTAGTCTATTTCTAAGGACGAACTTAGACAAACCTTAGAATGAGACTAACGAGACTAATTTGGGACGAACAAAGACAAACTTTAGTCTCATTCTAAGGTTTGTCTAAGTTCGTCCCAAGTTTGTCAAAGTTCGTCCCAGTTAGTCTATTTCTAAGGACGAACTTAGACAAACCTTAGAATGTGACTAACGAGACTAATTTGGGACGAACAAAGACAAACTTTAGTCTCATTCTAAAGTTTGTCTAAGTTCGTCCCAAGTTAGTCTAAGTTCATCCCACGTTCGTCTCTTTCTAAGGGATAACTTAGACAAACCTTAGAATGAGACGAATGAGACTAACTTGGGACGAACAAAGACAAACTTTAGTCTCATTCTAAGGTTTGTCTAAGTTCGTCCCAAGTTAGTCTAAGTTCGTTCCACGTTTGTCTCTTTCTGAGGAAGAACTTAGACAAACCTTAGAATGAGAGTAAGAGACTACCTTTGGACGAACAAAGACAAACTTGAGTCTCATTCTAAGGTTTGTCTAAGTTCGTCCCAAGTTAGTCTCTTTCTAAGGACGAACTTAGACAAACCTTAGAATGAGACTAACGAGACAAACTTTGGACGAACAAAGACACACTTTAGTCTCATTCTAAGGTTTGTCTAAGTTCATCCCGAGTTTCTCAAAGTTCATCCCGAGTTAGTCTATTTCTAAGGATGAACTTAGATAAACCTTAGAATGAGAGTAACGAGACGAACTTGAGACGAACAAAGACAAACTTTAGTCTCATTCTAAGGTTTGTCTAAGTTCGTCCCAAGTTTGTCAAAGTTCATCCCAGTTAGTGTATTTCTAAGGACGAACTTAGACAAACCTTAGAATGAGACTAACGAGACTAATTTTGGACGAACAAAGACAAACTTTAGTCTCATTCTAAGGTTTGTCTAAGTTCGTCCCAAGTTAGTCTAAGTTCATCCCACGTTCGTCTCTTTCTAAGGGATAACTTAGACAAACCTTAGAATGAGACTAACGAGACTAACTTGGGATGAACAAAGACAAACTTTAGTCTCATTCTAAGGTTTGTCTAAGTTCGTCCCAAGATAGTCTAAGTTCGTCCCACGTTCGTCTCTTTCTAAGGGATAACTTAGACAAACCTTAGAATGAGACTAGTGAGACTAACTTGGGACGAACAAAGACAAACTTTAGTCTCATTCTAAGGTTTGTCTAAGTTCGTCCCAAGTTAGTCTAAGTTCGTCCCACGTTTGTCTCTTTCTAAGAACGATCTTAGACAAACCTTAGAATGAGAGTAACGAGACTAATTTGGGACAAACAAAGACAAACTTTAGTCTCATTCTAAGGTTTGTCTAAGTTCGTCCCAAAGTTGTCAAAGTTCGTCCCAAGTTAGTCTATTTCTAAGGACGAACTTAGACAACCCTTAGAATGAGACTAACGAGACTAACTTGGGAAGAACAAAGACAAACATTAGTCTTATTCTAAGGTTAGTCTATGTTCGTCCCAAGTTAGTCTATTTCTCAGGACGAACTTAGATGAACTTTAGAATGAGACTAAGAGACTAACTTGGGACGAACAAAGACTAACTTTAGTCTCATTCTAATGTTTGTCTAAGTTCATCCCAAGTCAGTCTATTTCTAAGGATGAACTTAGATAAACCTTAGAAGTAGACTAACGAGACTAACTTGGGACAAACAAAGACAAACTTTAGTCTCATTCTAAAGTTTGTCTAAGTTCGTCCCAAGTTAGTCTAAGTTCGTCCCAAGTTAGTCTCTTTCTAAGGAAGAACTTAGACAAACCTTAGAATGAGACTAACGAGACTAACTTGGGACAAAAAAAGACAAACTTTAGTCTCGTTCTAAGGTTTGTCTAAGTTCGTCCCAAGTTTGTCAAAGTTCATCCCAAGGTAGTCTATTTCTTAGGACGAACTTAGATTCACCCTAGAATGAGACTAACGAGACTAACTTGGGACGAACAATGACAAACCTTAGTCTCATTCTATGGTTTGTCTAAGTTCGTCCCAAGTTAGTCTAAGTTCGTTCCACGTGTGTCTCTTTCTGAGGAAGACTTAGACACCCCTTAAAATGAGAGTAAGAGACTACCTTTGGACGAACAAAGACAAACTTGAGTCTCATTCTAAGGTTTGTCTAAGTTCGTCCCAAGTTAGTCTCTTTCTAAGGACGAACTTAGACAAACCTTAGAATGAGACTAACGAGACTAACTTTGGATGAACAAAGACAAACTTTAGTCTCATTCTAAGGTTTTTCTAAGTTCATCCCAAGTTTCTCAAAGTTCATCCCAAGTTAGACTATTTCTAAGGATGAACTTAGATAAACCTTAGAATGAGAGTAACGAGACTAACTTGAGATGAACAAAGACAAACTTTAGTCTCATTCTAAGGTTTGTCTAAGTTCGTCCCAAGTTTGTCAAAGTTCGTCCCAGTTAGTGTATTTCTAAGGATGAACTTAGACAAACCTTAGAATGAGACTAACGAGACTAATTTGGGACGAACAAAGACAAACTTTAGTCTCATTCTAAGGTTTGTCTAAGTTCGTCCCAAGTTTGTCAAAGTTTATCCCAAGTTAGTCTATTTCTAAGGATGAACTTAGACAAACCTTCTTAGAATGAGACTAACGAGACTAACTTGGGAAGAACAAAGACACACATTAGTCTCATTCTATGGTTAGTCTAAGTTCATCCCAAGTTAGTCTAATTCTCAGAACAAACTTAGATAAACTTTAGAATGAGACTAAGAGACTAACTTGGGACGAACAAAGACAAACTTTAGTCTCATTCTAAGGTTTGTCTAAGTTCGACCCAAGTCAGTCTATTTCTAAGGACGAACTTAGATAAACCTTAGAAGTAGACTAACGAGATTAACGTGGGACGAACAAAGACAAACTTTAGTCTCATTCTAAGGTTTGTCTAAGTTCGTCCCAAGTTAGTCTAAGTTCATCCCACGTTCGTCTCTTTCTAAGGGATAACTTAGACAAACCTTAGAATGAGACTAATGAGACTAACTTGGGACGAACAAAGACAAACTTTAGTCTCATTCTAAGGTTTGTCTAAGTTCGTCCCAAGTTAGTCTAAGTTCGTCCCACGTTTGTCTCTTTCTAAGAACGAACTTAGACAAACCTTAGAATGAGACTTTTTTTTCAGGAAAAAAAGATGTTCATATTTAAAAAAAAGTTATTTTCGCTTTGAAATTCAGATTCGTAAATAGTCTCAACAAAACTTAAGACGAACATGAAATCCATGTCTATTTGGATCTCTGCCTCATCTTTCGGCGCTTCCTCTTCAATCTCCTCATCCGCTTCTTCTTCCACTTCGCCCTCATTGCCGCTCCTCTGTCTTAGAATGAGACTAACGAGACTAATTTGGGATGAACAAAGACAAACTTTAGTCTCATTCTAAGGTTAGTCTAAGTTCGTCCCAAGTTAGTCTAAGTTCGTCCCAAGTTAGTCTATTTCTAAGGACGAACTTAGATAAACCTTAGAATGAGATTAAGAGACTAACTTGGGACGAACAAAGACAAACTTTAGTCTCATTCTAAGGTTTGTCTAAGTTCGTCCCAAGTTAGTCTAAGTTCGTCCCAAGTTAGTCTCTTTCTAAGGACGAATTTAGACAAACCTTAGAATGAGACTAACGAGACTAACTTGGGACGAAAAAAGACAAACTTTAGTCTCATTCTAAGGTTTGTCTAAGTTCGTCCCAAGTTTGTCAAAGTTCGTTCCAAGGTAGTCTATTTCTTGGGACGAACTTAGATTAACCTTAGAATGAGACTAACGAGACTAACTTGGGACGAACAATGACAAACTTTAGTCTCATTCTATGGTTTGTCTAAGTTCTTCCCAAGTTAGTCTAAGTTCGTTCCACGTTTGTCTCTTTCTGAGGAAGAACTTAGACAAACCTTAGAATGAGAGTTAGAGACTACCTTTGGACGAACAAAGACAAACTTGAGTCTCATTCTAAGGTTTGTCTAATTTCGTCCCAAGTTAGTCTCTTTCTAAGGACGAACTTAGACAAACCTCAGAATGAGACTAACGAGACTAACTTTGGACGAACAAAGACACACTTTAGTCTCATTCTAAGGTTTGTCTAAGTTCATCCCGAGTTTCTCAAAGTTCATCCCGAGTTAGTCTATTTCTAAGGATGAACTTAGATAAACCTTAGAATGAGAGTAACGAGACGAACTTGAGACGAACAAAGACAAACTTTAGTCTCATTCTAAGGTTTGTCTAAGTTCGTCCCAAGTTTGTCAAAGTTCGTCCCAGTTAGTGTATTTCTAAGGACGAACTTAGACAAACCTTAGAATGAGACTAACGAGACTAATTTGGGACGAACAAAGACAAACTTTAGTCTCATTCGAAGGTTTGTCTAAGTTCGTCCCAAGTTAGTCTAAGTTCATCCCACGTTCGTCTCTTTCTAAGGGATAACTTAGACAAACCTTAGAATGAGACTAACGAGACTAACTTGGGACGAACAAAGACAAACTTTAGTCTCATTCTAAGGTTTGTCTAAGTTCGTCCCAAGATAGTCTAAGTTCGTCCCACGTTCGTCTCTTTCTAAGGGATAACTTAGACAAACCTTAGAATGAGACTAGTGAGACTAACTTGGGACGAACAAAGACAAACTTTAGTCTCATTCTATGGTTTGTCTAAGTTCGTCCCAAGTTAGTCTAAGTTCGTCCCACGTTTGTCTCTTTCTAAGAACGATCTTAGACAAACCTTAGAATGAGAGTAACGAGACTAATTTGGGACAAACAAAGACAAACTTTTGTCTCATTCTAAGGTTTGTCTAAGTTCGTCCCAAAGTTGTCAAAGTTCGTCCCAAGTTAGTCTATTTCTAAGGACGAACTTAGACAACCCATAGAATGAGACTAACGAGACTAACATGGGAAGAACAAAGACAAACATTAGTCTTATTCTAAGGTTAGTCTATGTTCGTCCCAAGTTAGTCTATTTCTCAGGACGAACTTAGATAAACTTAAGAATGAGACTAAGAGACTAACTTGGGACGAACAAAGACTAACTTTAGTCTCATTCTAAGGTTTGTCTAAGTTCATCCCAAGTCAGTCTATTTCTAAGTATGAACTTAGATAAACCTTAGAAGTAGACTAACGAGACTAACTTGGGACGAACAAAGACAAACTTTTGTCTCATTCTAAGGTTTGTCTAAGTTCGTCCCAAATTAGTCTAAGTTCGTCCCAAGTTAGTCTCTTTCTAAGGACGAACTTAGACAAACCTTAGAATGAGACTAACGAGACTAACTTGGGACGAAAAAAGACAAACTTTAGTCTCATTCTAAGGTTTGTCTAAGTTCGTCCCAAGTTTGTCAAAGTTCATCCCAAGGTAGTCTATTTCTTAGGACGAACTTAGATTAACCCTAGAATGAGACTAACGAGACTAACTTGGGACGAACAATGACAAACCTTAGTCTCATTCTATGGTTTGTCTAAGTTCGTCCCAAGTTAGTCAAAGTTCGTTCCACGTGTGTCTCTTTCTGAGGAAGACTTAGACAAACCTTAGAATGAGAGTAAGAGACTACCTTTGGACGAACAAAGACAAACTTGAGTCTCATTCTAAGGTTTGTCTAAGTTCGTCCCAAGTTAGTCTCTTTCTAAGGACGAACTTAAACAAACCTTAGCATGAGACTAACGAGACTAACTTTGGATGAACAAAGACAAACTTTAGTCTCATTCTAAGGTTTTTCTAAGTTCATCCCAAGTTTCTCAAAGTTCATCCCAAGTTAGACTATTTCTAAGGATGAACTTAGATAAACCTTAGAATGAGAGTAACGAGACTAACTTGAGACGAACAAAGACAAACTTTAGTCTCATTCTAAGGTTTGTCTAAGTTCGTCCCAAGTTTGTCAAAGTTCGTCCCAGTTAGTGTATTTCTAAGGACGAACTTAGACAAACCTTAGAATGAGACTAACGAGACTAATTTGGGACGAACAAAGACAAACTTTAGTCTCATTCTAAGGTTTGTCTAAGTTCGTCCCAAGTTTGTCAAAGTTTATCCCAAGTTAGTCTATTTCTAAGGACGAACTTAGACAAACCTTCTTAGAATGAGACTAACGAGACTAACTTGGGAAGAACAAAGACAAACATTAGTCTCATTCTATGGTTAGTCTAAGTCCGTCCCAAGTTAGTCTATTTCTCAGAACAAACTTAGATAAACTTTAGAATCATACTAAGAGACTAACTTGGGACGAACAAAGACAAACTTTAGTCTCATTCTAAGGTTTGTCTAAGTTCGACCCAAGTCAGTCTATTTCTAAGGACGAACTTAGATAAACCTTAGAAGTAGACTAACGAGACTAACGTGGGACGAACAAAGACAAACTTTAGTCTCATTCTAAGGTTTGTCTAAGTTCGTCCCAAGTTAGTCTAAGTTCATCCCACGTTCGTCTCTTTCTAAGGGATAACTTAGACAAACCTTAGAATGAGACTAACGAGACTAACTTGGGACGAACAAAGACAAACTTTAGTCTCATTCGAAGGTTTGTCTAAGTTCGTCCCAAGTTAGTGTAAGTGCGTCCCACGTTTGTCTCTTTTTAAGAACGAACTTAGACAAACCTTAGAATGAGACTAACGAGACTAATTTGGGAGGAACAAAGACAAACTTTAGTCTCATTCTAAGGTTTGTCTAAGTTCGTCCCAAGTTTGTCAAAGTTTGTCCCAAGTTAGTCTATTTCTAAGGATGAACTTAGACAAACCTTAAAATAAGACTAACGAGACTAACTTGGGAAGAACAACCATTAGTCTCATTCTAAGGTTAGTCTAAGTTTTTCCCAAGTTAGTCTATTTCTCAGGACGAACTTAGATAAACTTTAGAATGAGACTAAGAGACTAACTTGGGACGAACAAAGACAACCTTTAGTCTCATTCTAAGGTTTGTCTAAGTTCGTCCCAAGTTTTTCAAAGTTCGTCCCAAGTTAGTCTATTTCTAAGGACGAACTTAGACAAACTGACAAAACCGCTCGTCGTCAAAGCGATTGTGCAAATAAATTTATAATAGTCCGCTACTCGCAACTATACTACTGGGTAGTACTTGGTAAGTAGGGGTCGAACCCAAGGGAACTAGGGGAATAATTGTTCTTCGGGGGGATTACGCAGCGTGGGAGCGTGTTTAAGGTCGGTTGGTTGGTTTTAAAGCTACCAGCTATTTTGATTGGTTGGTTGGTTGGTTGGTTGATTTTAATACTGGAAAGTAAATGATAGTTTATAATTAAAGAGAAATGTTCGGTTTCAGGGGACTTGTATTATATCCTGTTTATCATTGACCATTAGTGAATCATCTAAGTATTCAAACGGTGAATCGAGGCTAGTTACAGCTCAAGACTTGCAACACCGGTTTAAAGCAACTCCTGTTCTATTTCAGTCTAGCGCCAATACCCTAAGGTATGCTAGCCTGGGTGCATCCACCTGATCTCACAGTTACGCTCGACCAGATGGGGTTTAGGATGAGTCGAACTCCTCAGATAGCTTTGCTTGTTACAGCTTCCACTACCTGAGTATGATCACGAATTCCCACTGAAGAGCTTTGCTTGTTACAGCATCCACTCAACCTTGGAAACTCTGACTATATATGGCACATAGAACAAGTTTTGAATACTAAGACTAAACACTAAGTTAATAGTCTTAAAACATTTATAATACAAGTGCGCCCCTTAGACCGAACTACTAGTTTAGCTACTATTCATCGCGCTAAACATTATACTAAGGAATTAAAGACAACTGTTAAATAAATACTAAAAATAATACTTACAACCGTTGAAGCGCCAAGGGAGCTTTCCTTTATTTCCAAAGCAAAATTACAACGTTACAAATATTACAACTTCTAGAGAGAGAAGTGAATTTGAGAATTGGTGTGTGAAATGAGGAGGAGGAGCTCCTCCTTTTATAGCCCAAAGGGGAGGAGATGGGTGGTGGAGATGGTGGACATGTGCATTTGATCCAAGGGAGGAGAAGGGAGGAGGAGGAGGTGACATGTGGAGGAATAGTGAAGCCGCCGGTCCCTCCTCCCATAGCCGCCGGTTGCCGATGGCCCAAGGGGGAGGAGCTCTTCCCTTGGCCACCACTTCATCAAGTGGCCGGTCATCCTTGCCTAATGTGTGAGTTTGTACAGTTTTGTGTAGTCTTTTCACAAAACTGTCAATGTGTTTCTTCCCCGGGCTGTCTTGACTCCACTCCTGATTCTTCTGATTAATTTGTTCTGGTCAATTCAACGTCAGGATCCTTGATATTTCTTCAGTCGGCATATGATCTTGACCTTGGATTGACTCTTGTTATCTTTTCAGCATAAAATCCTCTCCTTAGCGTGTTTTCACTTCAGTCTCTAAAATGCCCTGTGGAAATATATCGGGACTAACACGTAGAAGTTAGATAGACAAACAGTCTAATTAAGGGGGTTTTACTGTGTTTCTGACTCGTATAACTTTGGTCCATCAGATTACCCCCCACTTTTAGTTGTTCGTCCCGAACAATGCTATTAAAGGGCGTAAGTTCTAAGTTTGGCTTTGGAATATGAAAATTAGACTGTGGTACTCGATCTATCCTAATTCATGCATTGCTTACTTATTACCAAATTAAACTGTGTAAATAAATAGAAGAAACTTAATACTTGTACCTCCGTGCTGAGATGCAAATTATATTGGATGTCTCGGGAGATAGCCCTTTTTAGGCTCCTGGACTGCAATCTTGGGATCGTCTCGTACTATATGGTTTTCTTGTAGCTTTCTCTAGAACATGATTCGATTCGGGTTTCAGTGAGTTGAGCCTTTTTGATTTTCTTCTTTGGCGAGGGACTGCTTTTTTGTTGTAGTGAATCGGCCTTTGGCCTTTGATTTGACTTTTTTGAGTGCTTCACTTTTGGTCGGTTAAAACCTTCACAATTTTGGGCCTTTGGCCTCTTTTGATTTTCTTCTTTGAGTTTTTCGCCTTTTTGTGACTGCTAGTCCATTTTCTCAAGCCTTTTTGGGAGGTCCAATCATCGCCCGCAAGCCTATGGAAATACCTCCCCGCTCCTCTTGTCTTTGTCGTTTTGCGCGGGTCAAGATGAGGGTCGCTCATCTATTTTCTCGGCTATTTTGACTAGAGAGAGGACGGTCTGATTCCCGTCCTCGCCTTTGCATAGATGCTTCTTGGCGGAGTTGACTTCAATTATTCACTGAAAACCCGAAGTGCAGCCTCCACTGACTTCGAAAACCATATAGTTTGATCTGATCCTTTGATTGCTTTCCAAGCCTCTCTAGGACAGTTTATGTCAACTCCACATCCCTAGTTATCTCAGCATAAAGGACAAATGGAAAGTTACATTCTAAGTTTTTAAACAGTTTGAATTTTCACAAGGTTAATGCATGAATTATGATTTATCTTTTTCACATTCTTAAGTTCATATTTTCAAAAAGGTACTTATTAAAAAAGAAAAATAGCTGCATGTTATTTATGTACACAGGTGGTTCTCACCCCCACTTTTGAACGAAGGCGTGCCTTAGTTCAAAAGTCATGCAAGCATAAAACTAAATACTGAATTTAAATGACAGAAATTAAAGTGCGGAAAAGTAAGATAGTGTCGGGTTACCTCCCGACCAGTGCACTTGTTTAACGTCGTTGGCTCGACGATACCTCGTTTGTGGTTCATTGGTTTGGGTCCCATGGGTGGCTGAGGTCAAACTTCTTGATTCCACCGACTTTGATTCTTGCGGTGAGTCTTCCTGATTTTTTAGCAGATGACGGGTTTAGGTCCAGTTCTGATGGTATCTCCTTCCAACGTCTCTGAGAAGGCGAGGGACCTTTCACTATCAGCTTTTTGAACTGGGTGTTTGTTTAGGGCTGCCTTGTCCAGTCATGGCGAAAGCGTGCTCCATGTAGGAGTCATTCTGCTCAGGCCCTTTTCCCATTCTCCTTTGAGCTTCTTCTTGGATCGCATAGTTCGCGGCGACTTGCTCATTAATTAAAGGGAAAAGTCGGGAAGGCCTCATGAGGCTTGGTTCTGCCTCGTAATGTTGGTTCGTGAAGAACTGATCGTAGATAGTCTCAGCTGCCTGGGTAATGATAGTCGGGTATGGAATAGGCAGTTCGTCAGTGGTGTTCTGGACTTCTACTTCGTTGCTTCCGGTGCTTTCCATGTCTGATTCCTTGGATGGTTTGGGAGTCTCTTCTGACGGCTCGGTGGTTTCTTCTTTGTCAGCCTCAGGGTCAGCTTCTTCTGTCGGCATTTCCTCGTCAGTGTGAGGAACTCGTCTTGTGGCAGCGGCTAGGCCAGTTATCAGGTACCACATGTCTGCAATGGTGAGGTTTGCGGCAGACCTTCTCATAGCTTCATTGACTCTTCCCAGCTCTTCGGACCTCATCCCAGGAAGAAATTTTTGGAGAAGAATTTTCTTCGTAAATCCTTGGTGCGGGAAGCTTGAGACGATGGCATCGTAGTTCATGTAGTATTCGTCCAAAGTCTCATCCCGGGATTGTTGAAGGTTCAGGATCTTCTCGCGGGTTTCTTGGCGTAAAGATGGTGGGGAGAATTCTTTCAGGAACGGAACGCAGGTCTACGAAACGTTCTGCACTGCAAGCGGTGGATGTGTAGTACCATATCGTGGCGAAGTCGGTTAGAGAGAATTTAAAGCATTTCAGCTTAAATTCTTCTAACACTTCGTTTTCAGGTTTGATGTTGTGGCAGACTTGGTGGAAGTTTCGGCAGTGCTGTACAGGGTCTTCTCCCTCCGTTTCTTCCGAACAGGGGCAGAAATCGCGTTGTCCATGCATGCGTAACGGGTAATGACATAGGAAAAAGAAAGAAAAAGAAAGGGGAGGGAAGAACAGTTATCCGATGACTAGTTCCCCGGCAACGGCGCCAATTTGATAGAACCGCTCGTCGTCAAAGCGATTGTGCAAATAAATTTATAATAGTCCGCTACTCGCAACTATACTACTGGGTAGTACTTGGTAAGTAGGGGTCGAACCCAAGGGAACTAGGGGAATAATTGTTCTTCGGGGGGATTACGCAGCGTGGGAGCGTGTTTAAGGTCGGTTGGTTGGTTTTAAAGCTACCAGCTATTTTGATTGATTGATTGGTTGGTTGGTTGATTTTAATACTGGAAAGTAAATGACAGTTTATAATTAAAGAGAAATGTTCGGTTTCAGGGGACTTGTATTATATCCTGTTTATCATTGACCATTAGTGAATCATCTAAGTATTCAAACGGTGAATCGAGGCTAGTTACAGCTGAAGACTTGCAACACCGGTTTAAAGCAACTCCTGTTCTATTTCAGTCTAGCGCCAATACCCTAAGGTATGCTAGCCTGGGTGCATCCACCTGATCTCACAGTTACGCTCGACCAGATGGGGTTTAGGATGAGTCGAACTCCTCAGATAGCTTTGCTTGTTACAGCTTCCACTACCTGAGTATGATCACGAATTCCCACTGAAGAGCTTTGCTTGTTACAGCATCCACTCAACCTTGGAAACTCTGACTATATATGGCACATAGAACAAGTTTTGAATACTAAGACTAAACACTAAGTTAATAGTCTTAAAACATTTATAATACAAGTGCGCCCCTTAGACCGAACTACTAGTTTAGCTACTATTCATCGCGCTAAACATTATACTAAGGAATTAAAGACAACAGTTAAATAAATACTAAAAATAATACTTACAACCGTTGAAGCGCCAAGGGAGCTTTCCTTTATTTCCAAAGCAAAATTACAACGTTACAAATATTACAACTTCTAGAGAGAGAAGTGAATTTGAGAATTGGTGTGTGAAATGAGGAGGAGGAGCTCCTCCTTTTATAGCCCAAAGGGGAGGAGATGGGTGGTGGAGATGGTGGACATGTGCATTTGATCCAAGGGAGGAGAAGGGAGGAGGAGGAGGTGACATGTGGAGGAATAGTGAAGCCGCCGGTCCCTCCTCCCATAGCCGCCGGTTGCCGGTGGCCCAAGGGGGAGGAGCTCTTCCCTTGGCCACCACTTCATCAAGTGGCCGGTCATCCTTGCCTAATGTGTGAGTTTGTACAGTTTTGTGTAGTCTTTTCACAAAACTGTCAATGTGTTTCTTCCCCGGGCTGTCTTGACTCCACTCCTGATTCTTCTGATTAATTTGTTCTGGTCAATTCAACGTCAGGATCCTTGATATTTCTTCAGTCGGCATATGATCTTGACCTTGGATTGACTCTTGTTATCTTTTCAGCATAAAATCCTCTCCTTAGCGTGTTTTCACTTCAGTCTCTAAAATGCCCTGTGGAAATATATCGGGACTAACACGTAGAAGTTAGATAGACAAACAGTCTAATTAAGGGGGTTTTACTGTGTTTCTGACTCGTATAACTTTGGTCCATCAGATTACCCCCCACTTTTAGTTGTTCGTCCCGAACAATGCTATTAAAGGGCGTAAGTTCTAAGTTTTGCTTTGGAATATGAAAATTAGATGGTGGTACTCGATCTATCCTAATTCATGCATTGCTTACTTATTACCAAATTAAACTGTGTAAATAAATAGAAGAAACTTAATACTTGTACCTCCGTGCTGAGATGCAAATTATATTGGATGTCTCGGGAGATAGCCCTTTTTAGGCTCCTGGACTGCAATCTTGGGATCGTCTCGTACTATATGGTTTTCTTGTAGCTTTCTCTAGAACATGATTCGATTCGGGTTTCAGTGAGTTGAGCCTTTTTGATTTTCTTCTTTGGCGAGGGACTGCTTTTTTGTTGTAGTGAATCGGCCTTTGGCCTTTGATTTGACTTTTTTGAGTGCTTCACTTTTGGTCGGTTAAAACCTTCACAATTTTGGGCCTTTGGCCTCTTTTGATTTTCTTCTTTGAGTTTTTCGCCTTTTTGTGACTGCTAGTCCATTTTCTCAAGCCTTTTTGGGAGGTCCAATCATCGCCCGCAAGCCTATGGAAATACCTCCCCGCTCCTCTTGTCTTTGTCGTTTTGCGCGGGTCAAGATGAGGGTCGCTCATCTATTTTCTCGGCTATTTTGACTAGAGAGAGGACGGTCTGATTCCCGTCCTCGCCTTTGCATAGATGCTTCTTGGCGGAGTTGACTTCAATTATTCACTGAAAACCCGAAGTGCAGCCTCCACTGACTTCGAAAACCATATAGTTTGATCTGATCCTTTGATTGCTTTCCAAGCCTCTCTAGGACAGTTTATGTCAACTCCACATCCCTAGTTATCTCAGCATAAAGGACAAATGGAAAGTTACATTCTAAGTTTTTAAACAGTTTGAATTTTCACAAGGTTAATGCATGAATTATGATTTATCTTTTTCACATTCTTAAGTTCATATTTTCAAAAAGGTACTTATTAAAAAAGAAAAACAGCTGCATGTTATTTATGTACACAGGTGGTTCTCACCCCCACTTTTGAACGAAGGCGTGCCTTAGTTCAAAAGTCATGCAAGCATAAAACTAAATACTGAATTTAAATGACAGAAATTAAAGTGCGGAAAAGTAAGATAGTGTCGGGTTACCTCCCGACCAGTGCACTTGTTTAACGTCGTTGGCTCGACGATACCTCGTTTGTGGTTCATTGGTTTGGGTCCCATGGGTGGCTGAGGTCAAACTTCTTGATTCCACCGACTTTGATTCTTGCGGTGAGTCTTCCTGATTTTTTAGCAGATGACGGGTTTAGGTCCAATTCTGATGGTATCTCCTTCCAACGTCTCTGAGAAGGCGAGGGACCTTTCACTATCAGCTTTTTGAACTGGGTGTTTGTTTAGGGCTGCCTTGTCCAGTCATGGCGAAAGCGTGCTCCATGTAGGAGTCATTCTGCTCAGGCCCTTTTCCCATTCTCCTTTGAGCTTCTTCTTGGATCGCATAGTTCGCGGCGACTTGCTCATTAATTAAAGGGAAAAGTCGGGAAGGCCTCATGAGGCTTGGTTCTGCCTCGTAATGTTGGTTCGTGAAGAACTGATCGTAGATAGTCTCAGCTGCCTGGGTAATGATAGTCGGGTATGGAATAGGCAGTTCGTTAGTGGTGTTCTGGACTTCTACTTCGTTGCTTCCGGTGCTTTCCATGTCTGATTCCTTGGATGGTTTGGGAGTCTCTTCTGACGGCTCGGTGGTTTCTTCTTTGTCAGCCTCAGGGTCAGCTTCTTCTGTCGGCATTTCCTCGTCAGTGTGAGGAACTCGTCTTGTGGCAGCGGCTAGGCCAGTTATCAGGTACCACATGTCTGCAATGGTGAGGTTTGCGGCAGACCTTCTCATAGCTTCGTTGACTCTTCCCAGCTCTTCGGACCTCATCCCAGGAAGAAATTTTTGGAGAAGAATTTTCTTCGTAAATCCTTGGTGCGGGCAGCTTGAGACGATGGCATCGTAGTTCATGTAGTATTCGTCCAAAGTCTCATCCCGGGATTGTTGAAGGTTCAGGATCTTCTCGCGGGTTTCTTGGCGTAAAGATGGTGGGGAGAATTCTTTCAGGAACGGAACGCAGAGGTCTACGAAACGTTCTGCACTGCAAGCGGTGGATGTGTAGTACCATATCGTGGCGAAGTCGGTTAGAGAGAATTTAAAGCATTTCAGCTTAAATTCTTCTAACACTTCGTTTTCAGGTTTGATGTTGTGGCAGACTTGGTGGAAGTTTCGGCAGTGCTGTACAGGGTCTTCTCCCTCCGTTTCTTCCGAACAGGGGCAGAAATCGCGTTGTCCATGCATGCGTAACGGGTAATGACATAGGAAAAAGAAAGAAAAAGAAAGGGGAGGGAAGAACAGTTATCCGATGACTAGTTCCCCGGCAACGGCGCCAATTTGATAGAACCGCTCGTCGTCAAAGCGATTGTGCAAATAAATTTATAATAGTCCGCTACTCGCAACTATACTACTGGGTAGTACTTGGTAAGTAGGGGTCGAACCCAAGGGAACTAGGGGAATAATTGTTCTTCGGGGGGATTACGCAGCGTGGGAGCGTGTTTAAGGTCGGTTGGTTGGTTTTAAAGCTACCAGCTATTTTGATTGATTGATTGGTTGATTGGTTGATTTTAATACTGGAAAGTAAATGACAGTTTATAATTAAAGAGAAATGTTCGGTTTCAGGGGACTTGTATTATATCCTGTTTATCATTGACCATTAGTGAATCATCTAAGTATTCAAACGGTGAATCGAGGCTAGTTACAGCTGAAGACTTGCAACACCGGTTTAAAGCAACTCCTGTTCTATTTCAGTCTAGCGCCAATACCCTAAGGTATGCTAGCCTGGGTGCATCCACCTGATCTCACAGTTACGCTCGACCAGATGGGGTTTAGGATGAGTCGAACTCCTCAGATAGCTTTGCTTGTTACAGCTTCCACTACCTGAGTATGATCACGAATTCCCACTGAAGAGCTTTGCTTGTTACAGCATCCACTCAACCTTGGAAACTCTGACTATATATGGCACATAGAACAAGTTTTGAATACTAAGACTATACACTAAGTTAATAGTCTAAAACATTTTATAATACAAGTGCGCCCCTTAGACCGAACTACTAGTTTAGCTACTATTCATCGCGCTAAACATTATACTAAGGAATTAAAGACAACAGTTAAATAAATACTAAAAATAATACTTACAACCGTTGAAGCGCCAAGGGAGCTTTCCTTTATTTCCAAAGCAAAATTACAACGTTACAAATATTACAACTTCTAGAGAGAGAAGTGAATTTGAGAATTGGTGTGTGAAATGAGGAGGAGGAGCTCCTCCTTTTATAGCCCAAAGGGGAGGAGATGGGTGGTGGAGATGGTGGACATGTGCATTTGATCCAAGGGAGGAGAAGGGAGGAGGAGGAGGTGACATGTGGAGGAATAGTGAAGCCGCCGGTCCCTCCTCCCATAGCCGCCGGTTGCCGGTGGCCCAAGGGGGAGGAGCTCTTCCCTTGGCCACCACTTCATCAAGTGGCCGGTCAACCTTGCCCAATGTGTGAGTTTGTACAGTTTTGTGCAGTCTTTTCACAAAACTGTCAATGTGTTTCTTCCCCGGGCTGTCTTGACTCCACTCCTGATTCTTCTGATTAATTTGTTCTGGTCAATTCAACATCAGGATCCTTGATATTTCTTCAGTCGGCATATGATCTTGACATTGGATTGACTCTTGTTATCTTTTCAGCATAAAATCCTCTCCTTAGCGTGTTTTGACTTCAGTCTCTAAAATGCCCTGTGGAAATATATCGGGACTAACACGTAGAAGTTAGATAGACAAACAGTCTAATTAAGGGGGTTTTACTGTGTTTCTGACTCGTATAACTTTGGTCCATCACAAACCTTAGAATGAGACTAACGAGACTAACTTGGGACGAACAAAGACATACTTTAGTCTCATTCTAAGGTTTGTCTAAGTTCGTCCCAAGTTAGTCTAAGTTCATCCCACATTTGTCTCTTTCTAAGGACGAACTTAGACAAACCTTAGAATGAGACTAACGAGACTAATTTGGGACGAACAAAGACAAATTTTAGTCTCATTCTAAGGTTTGTCTAAGTTCGTCCCAAGTTTGTCAAAGTTCGTCCCAAGTTAGTCTATTTCTAAGGTCGAACTTAGACAAACCTTAGAATGAGACTAACGAGACTAACTTGGGAAGAACAAAGACAAACATTAGTCTCATTCTAAGGTTAGTCTATGTTTGTCCCAAGTTAGTCTATTTCTAAGGACGAACTTAGATAAACCTTAGAATGGGACTAAGAGACTAACTTGGGATGAACAAACACAAACATTAGTCTCATTCTAAGGTTTGTCTAAGTTCGTCCCAAGTTAGTCTCTTTCTAAGGACGAACTTAGACAAACCATAGAATGAGACTAACGAGACTAACTTGGGACGAACAAAGACAAACTTTAGTCTCATTCTAAGGTTTGTCTAAGTTCGTCCCAAGTTTGTCAAAGTTCGTCCCAAGGTAGTCTATTTCTTAGGACGAACTTAGATTAACCTTAGAATGAGACTAACGAGACTAATTTGGGACGAACAAAGACAAACTTTAGTCTCATTCTAAGGTTTGTCTAAGTTCGTCTCAAGTTTGTCAAAGTTCGTCCCAAGTTAGTCTATTTCTAAGGACGAACTTAGACAAACCTTAGAATGAGACTAACGAGACTAATTTGGGACGAACAAAGACAAACTTTAGTCTCATTCTAAGGTTTGTCTAAGTTCATCCCAAGTCAGTCTATTTCTAAGGACGAACTTTGATAAACGTTAGAAGTAGACTAACGAGACTAACTTGGGACGAACAAAGACAAACTTTAGTCTCATTCTAAGGTTTGTCTAAGTTCGTCCCAAGTTAGTCTAAGTTCGTCCCACGTTCGTCCATTTCTAAGGGATAACTTAGACAAACCTTAGAATGAGACTAACGAGACTAACTTGGGACGAACAAAGACAAACTTTAGTCTCATTCTAAGGTTTGTCTAAGTTCGTCACAAGTTAGTCTAAGTTAGTCCCACGTTTGTCTCTTTCTAAGAACGAACTTAGACAAACCTTAGAATGAGACTAACGAGACTAATTTGGGACAAACAAAGACAAACTTTAGTCTCATTCTAAGGTTTGTCTAAGTTCATCCCAAGTTTGTCAAAGTTAGTCCCAAGTTAGTCTATTTCTAAGGACGAACTTAGACAAACCTTTGAATGAGACTAACGAGACTAACTTGGGAAGAACAAAGACAAACATTAGTCTCATTCTAAGGTTTGTCTATGTTTGTCTCTAGTTAGTCTAAGTTCATCCCACGTTTGTCTCTTTCTAAGAACGAACTTTGACAAACCTTAGAATGAGACTAACGAGAGTAATTTGGGACGAACAAAGACAAACTTTAGTCTCATTCTAAAGTTTGTCTAAGTTCGTCTCAAGTTTGTCAAAGTTTGTCCCAAGTTAGTCTATTTCTAAGGACAAACTTAGACAAACCTTAGAATGAGACTAACGAGACTAACTTGGGAAGAAGAAAGACAAACATTAGTCTCATTCTAAGGTTAGTCTTTGTTTGTCCCATGTTAGTCTATTTCTAAGGACGAACTTAGATAAACCTTAGAATGGGACTAAGAGACTAACTTGGGATGAACAAAGACAAACTTTAGTCTCATTCTAAGGTTTGTCTAAGTTCGTCCCAAGTTAGTCTAAGTTCGTCCCAAGTTAGTCTCTTTTTAAGGACGAACTTAGACAAACCATAGAATGAGACTAACGAGACTAACTTGGGATGAACAAAGACAAACTTTAGTCTCATTCTAAGGTTTGTCTAAGTTCGTCCCAAGTTTGTCAAAGTTCGTCCCAAGGTAGTCTATTTCTTAGGACGAAATTAGATTAACCTGAGAATGAGACTAACGAGACTAATTTGGGACGAACAAAGACAAACTTTAGTCTCATTCTAAGGTTTGTCTAAGTTCGTCACAAGTTTGTCAAAGTTCGTCCCAAGTTAGTCTATTTCTAAGGACGAACTTAGACAAACCTTAGAATGAGACTAACGAGACTAATTTGGGTCGAACAAAGTCAAACTTTAGTCTCATTCTACGGTTTGTCTAAGTTCGTCCCAAGTCAGTTTATTTCTAAGGACGAACTCAGATAAACCTTAGAAGTAGACTAACGAGACTAACTTGGGACGAACAAAGACAAACTTTAGTCTCATTCTAAGGTTTGTCTAAGTTTATCCCAAGTTAGTCTAAGTTCGTCCCACGTTCGTCTCTTTCTAAGGGATAAGTTAGAGAAACCTTAGAATGACACTAACGAGACTAACTTGGGACGAACAAAGACAAACTTTAGTCTCATTCTAAGGTTTGTCTAAGTTCGTCCCAAGTTAGTCTAAGTTCGTCCCACGTTTGTCTCTTTCTAAGAACAAACTTAGACAAACCTTAGAATGACAGTAACGAGACTAATTTGGTACAAACAAAGACAAACTTTAGTCTCATTCTAAGGTTAGTCTAAGTTCGTTCCACGTTTGTCTCTTTCTAAGGAAGAACTTAGACAAACCTTAGAATGAGAGTAAGAGACTACCTTTGGACGAACAAAGACAAACTTGAGTCTTATTCTAAGGTTTGTCTAAGTTCGTCCCAAGTTAGTCTCTTTTTAAGGACGAACTTAGACAAACCTTAGAATGAGACTAACGAGACTAACTTTGGACGAACAAAGACAAACTTTAGTCTCATTCTAAGGTTTGTCTAAGTTCATCCCAAGTTAGTCTATTTCTAAGGATGAACTTAGATAAACCTTAGAATGAGAGTAACGAGACTAACTTGAGACGAACAAAGACAAACTTTAGTCTCATTCTAAGGTTTGTCAAAGTTCATCCCAAGTTAGTCTATTTCTAAGGACGAACTTACACAAGCCTTAGAATAAGACTAATGAGACTAATTTGGGATGAACAAAGACAAACTTTAGTCTCATTCTAAGGTTAGTCTAAGTTTGTCCCAAGTTAGTCTATTTCTCTAGACGAACTTAGATAAACTTTAGAATGAGACTAAGAGACTAACTTGGGACGAACAAAGATAAACTTTATTCTCATTCTAAGGTTTGTCTAAGTTCGTCCCAAGTTTGTCAAAGTTCGTCCCAAGTTAGTCTATTTCTAAGGACGAACTTAGACAAACCTTAGAATGAGACTAACGAGACTAACTTGGGACGAACAAAGACAAACTGTAGTCTCATTCTAAGGTTTGTCTAAGTTCGTCCCAAGTTAGTCTAAGTTCATCCCACGTTTGTCTCTTTCTAATGACGAACTTAGACAAACCTTAGAATGAGACTAACGAGACTAATTTGGGACGAACAAAGACAAACTTTAGTCTCATTCTAAGGTTTGGTTAAGTTCGTCCCAAGTTTGTCAAAGTTCGTCCCAAGTTTGTCAAAGTTCGTCCCAATTTAGTCTATTTCTTAGGACGAACTTAGACAAACCTTAGAATGAGACTAACGATCCTAACTTGGGAAGAACAAAGACAAACATTAGTCTCATTCTAAGGTTAGTCTAAGTTTGTCCCAAGTTAGTCTATTTCTAAGGACGAACTTAGATAAACCTTAGAATGAGATTAAGAGACTAACTTGGGACGAACAAAGACAAACTTTAGTCTAATTCTAAGGTTTGTCTAAGTTCGTCCCAAGTTAGTCTAAGTTCATCCCAAGTTAGTCTCTTTCTAAGGATGAACTTAGACAAACCTTAGAATGAGACTAACGAGACTAACTTGGGACGAACAAAGACAAACTTTAGTCTCATTCTAAGGTTTGTCTAAGTTCGTCCCAAGTTTGTCAAAGTTCATTCCAAGGTAGTCTATTTCTTAGGACGAACTTAGATTAACCTTAGAATGAGACTAACGAGACTAACTTGGGACGAACAAAGACAAACTTTAGTCTCATTCTAAAGTTTGTCTAAGTTCGTCCCAAGTTAGTCTTAGTTCGTCCCACGTTTGTCTCTTTCTAAGGACGAACTTAGACAAACCTTAGAATGAGACTAACGAGACTAACTTGGGACGAACAAAGACAACCTTTAGTCTCATTCTAAGGTTTGTCTAAGTTCGTCCCAAGTTAGTCTAAGTTCATCCCAAGTTAGTCTCTTTCTAAGGACGAACTTAGACAAACCATAGAATGAGACTAACGAGACTAACTTGGGACGAACAAAGACAAACTTTAGTCTCATTCTAAGGTTTGTCTAAGTTCGTCCCAAGTTTGTCAAAGTTCGTCCCAAGGTAGTCTATTTCTTAGGACGAACTTAGATTAACCTTAGAATGAGACTAACGAGACTAATTTGGGACGAACAAAGACAAACTTTAGTCTCATTCTAAGGTTTGTCTAAGTTCGTCTCAAGTTTGTCAAAGTTCGTCCCAAGTTAGTCTATTTCTAAGGACGAACTTAGACAAACCTTAGAATGAGACTAACGAGACTAATTTGGGACGAACAAAGACAAACTTTAGTCTCATTCTAAGGTTTGTCTAAGTTCGTCCCAAGTCAGTCTATTTCTAAGGACGAACTCAGATAAACATTAGAAGTAGACTAACGAGACTAACTTGGGACGAACAAAGACAAACTTTAGTCTCATTCTAAGGTTTGTCTAAGTTCGTCCCAAGTTAGTCTAAGTTCGTCCCACGTTCGTCCTTTTCTAAGGGATAACTTACACAAACCTTAGAATGAGACTAACGAGACTAACTTGGGACGAACAAAGACAAACTTTAGTCTCATTCTAAGGTTTGTCTAAGTTCGTCTCAAATTAGTCTAAGTTAGTCCCACGTTTGTCTCTTTCTAAGAACGAACTTAGACAAACCTTAGAATGAGACTAACGAGACTAATTTGGGACAAACAAAGACAAACTTTAGTCTCATTCTAAGGTTTGTCTAAGTTCATCCCAAGTTTGTCAAAGTTCGTCCCAAGTTAGTCTATTTCTAAGGACGAACTTAGACAAACCTTAGAATGAGACTAACGAGACTAACTTGGGAAGAACAAAGACATACATTAGTCTCATTCTAAGGTTAGTCTATGTTTGTCCCAAGTTAGTCTAAGTTCATCCCACGTTTGTCTCTTTCTAAGAACGAACTTAGACAAACCTTAGAATGAGACTAACGAGACTAATTTGGGACGAACAAAGACAAACTTTAGTCTCATTCTAAGGTTTGTCTAAGTTCGTCTCAAGTTTGTCAAAGTTTGTCCCAAGTTAGTCTATTTCTAAGGACGAACTTAGACGAACCTTAGAATGAGACTAACTTGGGAAGAACAAAGACAAACATTAGTCTCATTCTAAGGTTAGTCTTTGTTTGTCCCAAGTTAGTCTATTTCTAAGGACGAACTTAGATAAACCTTAGAATGGGACTAAGAGACTAACTTGGGATGAACAAAGACAAACTTTAGTCTCATTCTAAGGTTTGTCTAAGTTCGTCCCAAGTTAGTCTAAGTTCGTCCCAAGTTAATCTCTTTCTAAGGACGAACTTAGACAAACCATAGAATGAGACTAACGAGACTAACTTGGGACGAACAAAGACAAACTTTAGTCTCATTCTAAGGTTTGTCTAAGTTCGTCACAAGTTTGTCAAAGTTCGTCCCAAGGTAGTCTATTTCTTAGGACGAAATTAGATTAACCTGAGAATGAGACTAACGAGACTAATTTGGGACGAACAAAGACAAACTTTAGTCTCATTCTAAGGTTTGTCTAAGTTCATCCCAAGTTTGTCAAAGTTCGTCCCAAGTTAGTCTATTTCTAAGGACGAACTTAGACAAACCTTAGAATGAGACTAACGAGACTAATTTGGGACGAACAAAGTCAAACTTTAGTCTCATTCTACGGTTTGTCTAAGTTCGTCACAAGTCAGTCTATTTCTAAGGACGAACTCAGATAAACCTTAGAAGTAGACTAACGAGACTAACTTGGGACGAACTAAGACAAACTTTAGTCTCATTCTAAGGTTTGTCTAAGTTTGTCCCAAGTTAGTCTAAGTTCGTTCCACGTTCGTCTCTTTCTAAGGGATAAGTTAGACAAACCTTAGAATGACACTAACGAGACTAACTTGGGACGAACAAAGACAAACTTTAGTCTCATTCTAAGGTTTGTCTAAGTTCGTCCCAAGTTAGTCTAAGTTCGTCCCACGTTTGTCTCTTTCTAAGAACAAACTTAGACAAACCTTAGAATGACAGTAACGAGACTAATTTGGGACAAACAAAGACAAACTTTAGTCTCATTCTAACGTTAGTCTAAGTTCGTTCCACGTTTGTCTCTTTCTAAGGAAGAACTTAGACAAACCTTAGAATGAGAGTAAGAGACTACCTTTGGACGAACAAAGACAAACTTGAGTCTCATTCTAAGGTTTGTCTAAGTTCGTCCCAAGTTAGTCTCTTTTTAAGGACGAACTTAGACAAACCTTAGAATGAGACTAACGAGACTAACTTTGGACGAACAGAGACAAACTTTAGTCTCATTCTAAGGTTTGTCTAAGTTCATCCCAAGTTTCTCAAAGTTCATCCCAAGTTAGTCTATTTCTAAGGATGAACTTAGATAAACCTTAGAATGAGAGTAACGAGACTAACCTGAGACGAACAAAGACAAACTTTAGTCTCATTCTAAGGTTTGTCAAAGTTCATCCCAAGTTAGTCTATTTCTTAGGACGAACTTACACAAGCCTTAGAATAAGACTAATGAGACTAATTTGGGATGAACAAAGACAAACTTTAGTCTCATTCTAAGGTTAGTCTATGTTCGTCCCAAGTTAGTCTATTTCTCAAGACGAACTTAGATAAACTTTAGAATGAGACTAAGAGACTAACTTGGGACGAACAAAGACAAACTTTAGTCTCATTCTAAGGTTTGTCTAAGTTCGTCCCAAGTTTGTCAAAGTTCGTCCCAAGTTAGTCTATTTCTAAGGAAAAACTTAGACAAACCTTAGAATGAGACTAACGAGACTAACTTGGGACAAACAAAGACAAACTTTAGTCTCATGCTAAGGTTTGTCTAAGTTCGTCCCAAGTTAGTCTAAGTTCATCCCACGTTTGTCTCTTTCTAATAACGAACTAAGACAAACCTTAGAATGAGACTAACGAGACTAATTTGGGACGAACAAAGACAAACTTTAGTCTCATTCTAAGGTTTGGCTAAGTTCGTCCCAAGTTTGTCAAAGTTCGTCCCAATTTACTCTATTTCTAAGGACGAACTTAGACAAACCTTAGAATGAGACTAACAAGACTAACTTGGGAAGAACAAAGACAAACATTAGTCTCATTCTAAGGTTAGTCTAAGTTTGTCCCAAGTTAGTCTATTTCTAAGGATGAACTTAGATAAACCTTAGAATGAGACTAAGAGACTAACTTGGGACGAACAAAGACAAACTTTAGTCTCATTCTAAGGTTTGTCTAAGTTCGTCCCAAGTTAGTCTAAGTTCGTCCCAAGTTAGTCTCTTTCTAAGGATGAACTTAGACAAACCTTAGAATGAGACTAACGAGACTAACTTGGGACGAACAAAGACAAACTTTAGTCTCATTCTAAGGTTTGTCTAAGTTCGTCCCAAGTTTGTCAAAGTTCATCCCAAGGTAGTCTATTTCTTAGGACGAACTTAGATTAACCTTAGAATGAGACTAACGAGACTAACTTGGGACGAACAAAGACAAACTTTAGTCTCATTCTAAGGTTTGTCTAAGTTCGTCCCAAGTTAGTCTTAGTTCGTCCCACGTTTGTCTCTTTCTACGGACGAACTTAGACAAACCTTAGAATGAGACTAACGAGACTAACTTGGGACGAACAAAGACAAACTTTAGTCTCATTCTAAGGTTTGTCTAAGTTCGTCCCAAGTTTGTCACAGTTCAACCCAAGTTAGTCTATTTCTAAGGCGAACTTAGACAAACCTTATAATGAGACTAACGAGACTAACTTGGGAAGAACAAAGACAAACATTAGTCTCATTCTAAGGTTAGTCTAGGTTCGTCCCAAGTTAGTCTATTTCTAAGAACGAACTTCGATAAACCTTAGAATGAGACTAAGAGACTACCTTGGGACGAACAAAGACAAACTTTAGTCTCATTCTAAGGTTTGTCTAAGTTCGTCCCAAGTTAGTCTCTTTCTAAGGATGAACTTTGACAAACCTTAGAATGAGACTAACGAGACTAACTTGGGACGAACAAAGATAAACTTTAGTCTCATTCTAAGGTTAGTTTAAGTTCATCCAAAGTTTCTCTAAGTTCATCCCAAGTTAGTCTATTTCTAAGGATGAACTTAGATAAACCTCAGAATGAGAGTAACGAGACGAACTTGAGACGAACAAAGACAAACTTTAGTCTCATTCTAAGGTTTGTCAAAGTTCGTCCCAAGTTAGACTATTTCTAAGGATGAACGTATACAAACCTTAGAATGAGACTAACAAGACTAACTTGGGGGATGAACAAAGACAACCTTTAGTCTCATTCTAAGGTTTGTCTAAGTTCGTTACAAGTTACACTACTACAGAACATGCTTTATGCATTGGTTTTTTTTGCTATTATGCATCGGTTTTGGTTCTGATGCATAATGAAGCGTTGCATAATGTCTGACATTGTGCATCGGTTCTTAAAAAAACCGATGCATAATGTCATACATTATGCATCGGTTCTTAAAAAAACTGATGCATAATGTAAGACATTTTGCAACGCTTTTCTAAAAACTGATGCATAATGTATTTTTGCATATTTGGCTTGTAAATTGCTCAAATCAACCTGAAAATTCGTAAATAAATTTCATAAATACACTTGCTCATATCCAAATCTTAAAATACTTTTTATTCAACCAAAATATAATATTTCATACATAATGTCACTCTTATTGTACAACATTTATTTATTCAACAAAAGTTTCATTTATTTTTCTAGTAATGGAGCGCCTTCTTCTTCTTCCTTGAAGCTTTTCCACCCAATCATCTAATAACGGGTAAGAACGGAACTGAACCTGAAAAACAAAACAGGGAGTGTCCATGTAATCCAAAACAGGGAGTATAGGTATTTAATGAAAAAGGTACAAAAGCAGATAAATTGTAGAAGTGTAAAAAGAAAATATGTAGGTATTTACTACTAATTCATCGGACTCATTCATCCATCTGATAAGGTACATTCAAAAACCATATTCATGTTTGTGCAATGATCTACACTAGAATGAAAAACCTTTAGTCCACATGAATTAAATGAAAATGTTTGAGGTTTTCTTCACTGTTAAACAATATTCACAAAGACAGTAAGATAAACTTTATGGTTTCTGTTTGATTGTTTTTATTTAGATTAATAAAAGGAGCAAACAATTATATTTTATGGGATCTCAATGGACAAAATATTCAACTGTTACCTGGATTTATTATTTTACCCCGGTTGCGTGAACAGAAAATGCATCCTTGTCCAAGCAAAAGGGTTGACATTGAACCTGTTGGAAAAAACCTACGTTTCCATGTTGTTTAATATATTAATGCAAGTGCCTAAGAATAATATCAAAACATACCTTCGAAGAACTTAACGAAAGTTGAGCGTACAAAATGCTTATATAGCATCTGCTAATTAATTCATAGCGTTACCTGTGTTAGATCTTTCGGTGCTGTAACTTGCTATGCAGTCACCCAACTGGAGCTGTTTCCTTTCATGCCAACCAATCATATAAACAGCTGCAATTTTCAAAAGGAATGTCAAAAACATTCAGAGCAGGGTTGAATAAAAGGGGCCTTCTCCGTACATATATAACATACATTATAGGCTGCACAGAGGAAGCAAGTAGAAAGAGCAGTTAGGTGTAAGTAAACTGGCATTAAAATAACAATGAAGTTCCCCATCAGACTCATTCATCCATCTGATAAGGTAATAAGATGAACTAACAAAGCTCAGAATCAGCACCAAACATCATATATCTAGATAACTAAGAAATTTCACAAATCATAAAACTTAGTCATGACCTAGACTCTGGAGCTACAATTGATCTCATAACACAGAACTTAAGCGAGCAACCGAAATATTCAAATCGAAATTGAAGAAGAAAATGGCCTCACTGTTTCCATGCTTCGCCATTAACTTTGTTGTAATCCAGAGCTTTATCTTCCTCATCATTGTAATCGAGAAGCTCCTCCTCGTAGTCTTCCTTCTCTCTCAAATCAGCCATGTTCTGTAAACCACCGCAGCACATCAAAGCATCAGATCCAGCTCCAAATTCAAACACGTAGCACACAAAATTGCAACGGAATTGCGATAAGATGAAATTTGAAAAGAACACTATCACTAGAATTGGAACGACAAGAGATCGACTACCAGATTTATTGATTGACGGACGAAATCCAATTCAAACCTGATTGCAACAAGGAATCGCAAACGACCGGAGCCACAAATAGATGAAACCTAATCCCCATCATCTCCAGTCCCTCCGCCATGACTGCGCTCGTCAACTCGTCAGCCCGAGGCCAGTCAGCCGCTGAACGTGGATGCATTTTCTGTTTGAAGGAGAGAAGCCCAAGGCTGCGAAACTCGCTCTCATCGAAGGAGAGAAGCCAATGTCCAGCGCAAGTCGGAACCCTAAATTGATTTAAATAATTAAATTGATTTAAATAATTAATTTCGACATTAGGCATCGGTTTTTTTAAAACGGATGCATAAACTCGACATTATGCATCATTTTTTATGAACCGATGCATAAGGTTGCTATTATGCATCAGTTGGTCTAAAACCGATGTGTAATGTCTAAACCGATGCATAAAGTGAAACACGGAACCGAAGCATAATACTTGTTCTATAGTAGTGTTAGTCTATTTCTAAGGACGAACTTAGATAAACCTTAGAATGAGACTAACGAGACTAATTTGGGACGAACAAAGACAAACTTTAGTCTCCTTCTAAGGTTTGTCAAAGTTCGTCCCAAGTTAGTCTATTTCTAATGACAAACTTAGATAAACCTTAGAATGAGACTAACGAGACTAACTTGGGACGCACAAAGACAAACTTTAGTCTCATTCTAAGGTTTGTCTAAGTTTGTCCCAAGTTAGTCTAAGTTCGTCCCACGTTTGTCTCTTTCTAAGGGATAACTTAGACAAACCTTAGAATGAGACTAACGAGACTAACTTGGGACAAACAAAGACAAACTTTAGTCTCATTCTAAAGTTTGTCTAAGTTCATCCCAAGTTAGTCTAAGTTCGTCCCACGTTTGTCTCTTTCTAAGGACGAACTTAGACAAACCTTAAAATGAGACAAACGAGACTAATTTGGGACGAACAAAGACAAACTTTAGTCTCATTCTAAGGTTTGTCTAAGTTCGTCCCAAGTTAGTCTAAGTTCGTTCCACGTTTGTCTCTTTCTAAGGAAGAACTTAGACAAACCTTAGAATGAGAGTAAGAGACTACCTTTGGACGAACAAAGACAAACTTGAGTCTCATTCTAAGGTTTGTCTAAGTTCGTCCCAAGTTAGTCTCTTTTTAAGGACGAACTTAGACAAACCTTAGAATGAGACTAACGAGACTAACTTTGGACGAATAAAGACAAACTTTACTCTCATTCTAAGGTTTGTCTAAGTTCATCCCAAGTTTCTCAAAGTTCATCCCAACTTAGTCTATTTCTATGGATGAACTTAGATAAACCTTAGAATGAGAGTAACGAGACTAACTTGAGACGAACAAAGACAAACTATAGTCTCATTCTAAGGTTTGTCAAAGTTCATCCCAAGTTAGTCTATTTCTAAGGACGAACTTACACAAACCTTAGAATAAGACTAATGAGACTAATTTGGGATGAACAAAGACAAACTTTAGTCTCATTCTAAGGTTTGTCTAAGTTCATCCCAAGTCAGTCTATTTCTAAGGACGAACTTAGATAAACCTTAGAATGAGACTAACGAGACTAACTTGGGACGAACAAAGACAAACTTTAGTCTCATTCTAAGGTTTGTCTAAGTTCGTCCCAAGTTAGTCTAAGTTCGTTCCACGTTTGTCTCTTTCTAAGGAAGAACTTAGACAAACCTTAGAATGAGAGTAAGAGACTACCTTTGGACGAACAAAGACCAACTTGAGTCTCATTCTAAGGTTTGTCTAAGTTCGTCCCAAGTTAGTCTCTTTCTAAGGACGAACTTAGAAAAACCTTAGAATGAGACTAACGAGACTAACTTTGGACGAACAAAGACTAACTTTAGTCTCATTCTAAGGTTTGTCTAAGTTCATCCCAAGTTAGTTTATTTATAAGGATGAACATAGATAAACCTTAGAATGAGACTAACGATACTAACTTGGGACGAACAAAGACAAACTTTAGTCTCATTCTAAGGTTTCACTAAGTTCGTCCCACGTTTGTCTCTTTCAAAGGACGAACTTAGACAAACCTTAGAATGAGACTAACGAGACTAACTTGGGACTAACAAAGACGAACTTCAGTTTCATTCTAAGGTTTGTCTAAGTTCGTCCACAGTTACTCTAAGTTCGTCCAAAATTAGTCTCTTTCTAAGGACGAACTTAGATAAACCTTAGAATGAGACTAACGAGACAAACTTGGGACGAACAAAGACAAACTTTAGTCTGATTCTAAGGTTTGTCTAAGTTCATCCCAAGTTTGTCAAAGTTCGGCCCAAGTTAGTCTATATCTAAGGAAGAACTTAGTTAAATCTTAGAATGAGAGTAACGAGACTAACTTGAGACGAACAAAGACAAACTTTATTAGCATTCTAAGGTTAGTCTAAGTTCGTCCCACGTTTGTCTCTTTCTAAGGACGAACTTAGACAAACCTTAGAATGAGACTAACGAGACTAACTTGGGCTGAACAAAGATAAACTTTAGTCCCATTCTAAGGTTTGTCAAAGTTCATCCCAAGTTAGTCTATTTCTAAGGACGAACTTATACAAACCTTAGAATGAGACTAACGAGACAAACTTTAGTCTCATTCTAAGGTTTGTCTATGTTCGTCCCAAGTTAGTCTATTTCTAAGGACGAACTTTGATAAACCTTAGAATGAGACTAAGGAGACTAACTTGGGACGCACAAAGACGAACTTTAGTCTCATTCTAAGGTTTGTATAAGTTCGTCCCATCTTAGTCTAAGTTCATCCCACGTTTGTCTCTTTCTAAGGACGAACTTAGACAAACCTTAGAATGAGACTAATGAGACTAACTAGGGACGAACAAAGACAAACTTTAGTCCCATTCTAAGGTTTGTCTAAGTTCGTCCCAAGTTTTTCAAAGGACGAAAGTAGACAAACCTTTGAATGAGACTAACGAAACTAACTTGGGATGAAGAAAGACGAACATTAGTCTCATTCTAAAGTTAGTCTAAGTTCTTCCCATGTTAGTCTATTTCTAAGGACAAACTTAGATAAACCTTAGAATGAGACTAAGACACTCACTTGGGACGAATAAAGACAAACTTTAGTATCATTCTAAGGTTTGTCTAAGTTCGTCCCAAGTTACTCTAATTTCGTCCAACTTTAGTTTCTTTCTAAGGACGAACTTAGACAAACCTTAGAATGAGACTAACGAGCCTAACTTGGGACAAACAAAGACAAACTTTAGTCTCATTCTAAGGTTTGTCAAAGTTCGTCCCAGGTTTGTCAGAGTTCGTCCCACGTTGGTATATTTCTAAGGAAGAACGTAGATAAACCTTAGAATGAGATTAACGAGACTAACTTGAGACGAACAAAGACAAAATTTAGTATCATTCTATGGTTTGTCTAAGTTCGTCCCAAGTTAGTCTAAGTTCGTCCCACGTTTGTCTCTTTCTAAGGACGAACTTAGACAAACCTTAGAATGAGATTAACGAGACTAACTTGGGACGAACAAAGACAAACTTTAGTCTCATTCTAAGGTTTGTCGAAGTTCGTCCCAGGTTTGCCAAAGTTCATCCCAAGTTAATCTATTTCTAAGGATGAATTTAGACAAACCTTAGAATGAGACTAACGAGAATAACTTGGGAAGAACAAAGACAAACATTAGTCTCACTCTAAGGTTAGTCTAAGTTCGTCCCAAGTTAGTCTCTTTCTAAAGACGAACTTAGACAAACCTTAGAATGAGACTAACGAGACTAACTTGGGCTGAACAAAGATAAACTTTAGTCTCATTCTAAGGTTTGTCAAAGTTCGTCCCAAGTTAGTCTATTTCTAAGGACGAACTTATACAAACCTTAGAATGAGACTAACGAGACTAACTTTGGACGAACAAAGACAAAATTTAGTCTCATTCTAAGGTTTGTCTAAGTTCGTGCCAAGTTAGTCTATTTCTAAGGACGAACTTAGATAAACCTTAGAATGAGACTAAGGAGACTAACTTGGGACGAACAAAGACAAACTTTAGTCTCATTCTAAGGTTTGTCTAAGTACGTCCCATCTTAGTCTAAGTTCATCCCACGTTTGTCTCTTTCTAAGGACGAGTTCGTCCCAAGTTACTCTCGTTAGTCTCATTCTAAGGTTTGTCTAAGTTCGTCCTTAGAAAGAGACAAACATGGGATGAACTTAGACTAACTTGGGATGAATTGAGACAAACCTTAGAATGAGACTAAAATTTGTCTTTGTTCGTCCCAAGTTAGTCTCGTTAGTCTCATTCTAAGGTTTATCTAAGTTTGTCCTTAGAAATAGACTAACTTGGGATGAACTTAGATAAACCTTAGAATGAGACTAAAGTTTGTCTTTGATCGTCCCAAGTTAGTCTCGTTAGTTTTATTCTAAGGTTTGTCTAAGTTCGTCCTTAGAAAGAGACAAACGTGGGACGAACTTAGACTAACTTGAGACAAACTTAGACAAACCTTAGAATGAGACTAAACTTAGACAAACCATAGAATGAGACTAAAGTTTGTCTTTGTTCGTCCCAAGTTAGTCTCTTTAGTCTCATTCTAAGGTTTGTGTAAGTTCGTCCTTAGAAATAGACAAAATTGCGACGAACTTAGACAAACCTTAGAATGAGACTAAGGTTTGTCTTTGTTCGTCCCAAGTTAGTCTCGTTACTCTCATTCTAAGGTTTATCTAAGTTCATCCTTAGAAATAGACTAACTTGGGACGAACTTAGACAAACCTTAGAATGAGACTAAAGTTTGTCTTTGTTCGTCCCAAGTTAGTCTCGTTAGTCTCATTCTAAGGTTTATATAAGTTCGTCCTTAGAAATAGACTAACTTGAGACGAACTTAGACAAACCTTTGAATGAGACTAAAGTTTGTCTTTGTTCTTCCCAAGTTAGTCAAGTTAGTCTTATTCTAAGGTTTGTATATGTTCGTCCTTAGAAATAGACTAACTTGGGACGAACTTTGACAAACCTTAGAATGAGTCTAAAGTTTGTCTTTGTTCGTCTCAAGTTAGTCTCGTTACTCTCATTCTAAGGTTTATCTAAGTTCATCCTTAGAAATAGACTAACTTTGGACGAACTTTGACAAACTTGGGACGAACTTAGACAAACCTTAGAATGAGACTAAAGTTTGTCTTTGTTCGTCCCAAGTTAGTCTCGTTAGTCTCATTCTAAGGTTTGTCTAAGTTCGTCCTTAGAAAGAGACTAACTTGGGACGAACTTAGACAAACCTTAGAATGAGACTAATGTTTGTCTTTGTTCTTCTCAAGTTAGTCTCGTTAGTCTCATTCTAAGGTTTGTCTAAGTTCGTCCTTAGAAATAGACTAACTTAGGATGAACTTTGACAAACTTGGGATGAACTTAGACAAACCTTAGAATGAGACTAAAGTTTGTCTTTGTTCATCCCAAATTAGTCTCGTTAGTCTCATTCTAAGGTTTGTCTATGTTCGTCCTCAGAAAGAGACAAACGTGGGATGAACTTAGACTAACTTTGGACGAACTTAGAGAAACCTTAGAATGAGACTAAAGTTTGTCTTTGTTCATCCCAAGTTAGTTTCGTTAGTCTCATTCTAAGGTTTGTCTAAGTTTGTCCTTAGAGAGAGACAAACGTGGGACGAACTTAGACTAACTTGGGACGAACATAGAACAACCTTAGAACGAGACTAAAGTTTATCTTTGTTCGTCCCAAGTTAGTCTCGTTAGTCTCATTCTAAGGTTTATCTAAGTTCGTCCTTAGAAATGGACTAACTTGGGACGAACTTAGACAAACCTTAGAATGAGACTAAAGTTTGTCTTTGTTCGTCCCAAGTTAGTCTCGTTAGTCTCATTCTAAGGTTTGTTTAAGTTCGTCCTTAGAAATAGACTAACTTGGGACGAACTTTGACAAACCTTAGAATGAGTCAAAAGTTTGTCTTTGTTCGTCTCAAGTTAGTCTCGTTACTCTCATTCTAAGGTTTATCTAAGTTCGTCCTCAGAAAAAGACTAACTTGGAACGAACTTAGACAAACCTTAGAATGAGACTAAAGTTTGTCTTTGTTCGTCCCAAGTTAGTCTCGTTAGTCTCATTATAAGGTTTGTTTAAGTTCGTCCTTAGAAATAGACTAACTGGGGAGGAACTTTGACAAACCTTAGAATGAGTCTAAGGTTTGTCTTTGTTCGTCTCAAGTTAGTCTTGTTACTCTCATTCTAAGGTTTATCTAAGTTCGTCCTCAGAAATAGACTAACTTGGGACGAACTTTGACAAACTTGGGACGAACTTAGACAAACCTTAGAATGAGACTAAAGTTTGTCTTTGTTCGTCCCAAGTTAGTCTCGTTAGTCTCATTCTAAGGTTTGTATAAGTTCGTCCTTAGAAATACACTAATTGGGATGAACTTTGACAAACCTTAGAATGAGACTCAAGTTTGTCTTTCTTCGTCTCAAGTTAGTCTCGTTAGTCTCATTCTAAGGTTTGTATAACTTTGTTCTTAGAAATAGACTAACTTGGGACGAACTTTGACAAACCTTAGAATGAGACTAACGGCGCCTACCGCTCACAACCTGCCACCCCCGGAGACTGAAGACCTTGCATGGACCTTAGTGCAAAAGCGGAAAAGAAAAACTAAACAAGCTCAAAAAGGCAAAACCCAAACTATCAGCAAACAAAACACTCCTGCCTGTAGCACGTCTGGGGCAGGCAAGGATAAGAAAAGCAGCGTTGGACAACGACCAAGGAAGGACAGAGTTTCATACAAAAGGGAACTTTGGCAGAGGCTATGTCTCCCCATGGAAAGCTCCTCCATCCTTCTTCAGGGACGCTGCAGATCTGTATCACTGACGCAAAAGAACCAGCTCTGAACATGGAAGCATGCAAGGACCCTATTGTAACCCTAGATAGTACTCTCGCTGGCACGGGAATCGGGGCAGGTCATCCTTTGACCTCTGATGTGGACTATACTAACAGCGCCGGCTCTCACGTGCTGGATTACACTATGGGTATTATTAACCAACATCAAGGCACTTCCCATGGGGACGGTGCGCTGGGCATCATCAGTGCCAATTACAGCCTCCCCCCTATGACAATCTTTAGGCGCAACAGGGACATGAAAATCAGCTCTCCAGCTGCCTCCCAGAAGAATAGATCAATCATCAATAGTCCAAGAAGCGCGTCTAGGCGATCGCCTTCATTCCTGCTCCCTCGTGTGTGCTGCTCACCCATTAGGGATGGTCTACATCCCCCCACTTTGTAAACAGCTTTTTCTTGTCTAGTCCGGTCGGCATTTGTTAGAGGGTAGGGACTACACCTATCTTCTAGTGCTTGAGGACCCCTTGTATGTGCCTTGATCCAGGCTGTTTTGTGGATCCCCTATCTAATAAAAGTAATTAAAAAAAAGAGACTAAAGTTTGTCTTTGTTCATCTCAAGTTAGTCTCGTTACTCTTATTCTACGATTTATCTAAGTTTGTCCTTAGAAATAGACTAACTTGGGACGAACTTTGACAAACTTGGGACGAACTTAGACAAACCTTAGAATGAGACTAAAGTTTGTCTTTGTTCATCCCAAGTTAGTCTTGTTAGTCTCATTCTATGGTTTGTCTAAGTTCGTCCTTAGAAAGAGACTAACTTGGGACGAACTTAGACTAACTTGGGACGAACTTAGACAAACCTTAGAATGAGACTAAAGTTACTCTTTATTCGTCCCAAGTTAGTCTCTTAGTCTCATTCTAAGGTTTATCTAAGTTCGTCCTTAGAAATAGACTAACTTGGGACGAACTTAGACTAACCTTAGAATGAGACTAATGTTTGTCTTTGTTCTTCCCAAGTTAGTCTCGTTAGTCTCATTCTAAGGTTTGTCTAAGTTCGTCCTTAGAAATAGACTAACTTGGGTCGAACTTAGACAAACCTTAGAATGAGACTAAAGTTTGTCTTTGTTCGTCTCAAATTAGTCTCGTTAGTCTCATTCTAAGGTTTGTCTAAGTTTGTCCTTAGAAAGAGACAAACGTGGGATGAACTTAGACTAACTTGGGACGAACTTAGACAAACCTTAGAATGAGACTAAAGTTTGTCTTTGTTCGTCCCAAGTTAGTATCGTTAGTCTCATTCTAAGGTTTGTCTAAGTTCGTCCTTAGAAAGAGACAAACGTGGGACGACCTTTGACAAACCATAGAATGAGACTAAAGTTTGTCTTTGTTCAACTCAAGTTAGTCTCGTTACTCTCATTCTAAGGTTTATCTAAGTTCGTCCTTAGAAATAGACTAACTTGGGATGAACTTAGACTAACTTGGGATGAACTTAGACAAACCATAGAATGAAACTAAAGTTTGTTTTTGTTCGTCCCAAGTTAGTCTCGTTAGTCTCATTCTAAGGTTTATCGAAGTTCGTCCTTAGAAATAGACTAACTTAGGACGAACTTAGACAAACCTTAGAATGAGACTAAAGTTTGTCTTTGTTCGTTCCAAATTAGTCTCGTTAGTCTCATTCTAAGGTTTGTCTAACTTCGTCCTTAGAAAGAGACAAACGTGGGATGAACTTAGACTAACTTGGGACGAACTTAGACAAACCTTAGAATGAGACTAAAGTTTGTCTTTGTTCGTCCCAAGTTAGTCTCGTTAGTCTCATTCTAATGTTTGTCTAAGTTCATCCTTGGAAAGAGACAAACGTGGGATGAACTTAGACTAACTTGGGACGAACTTAGACAAACCTTAGAATGAGACTAAAGTTTGTCTTTGTTCGTCCCAAGTTAGTCTCGTTAGTCTCATTCTAAGGTTTGTCTAAGTTCATCCTTAGAAAGAGACAAACGTGGGACGAATTTAGACTAACTTGGGACGAACTTAGACAAACCTTAGAATGCGTAATCTGCCTGGACTTATTTCAAATCCATGTTTGGGGGTGGCTTGATCGGCGGGAAGGAGAGCTTTACTAGAGTCATTGCTGATAGAAGTTGAAGTTCCCTTGAAGTGGCGTGTATTTGGCAAAACGTAGTTAGACAGTTCGAGCAGGTGTTCAGGGGGAGTTCGAATAATATCCTGGTACTCATGTACAGCGTGATCAAGACGCAAGGATATTTCCCGGAAGATATTGGACAGCGAAGATTTCGACAAGTGGAAGTCGGCCTGTGACTTATTCGAGCATTAGATATTCGAATGAATATCTACATTGAAGATGGCACGACTTACTTGGAAAAAAGACTTCGTATATTCTTCCAATCGATTTAAGAAAGATATACATCAAATATTTAGGAATCAATTCCAAAATATTTGATGGGATTATCTCGTGCGAATTAGGGTTTCGCTCTAGCATATAAATACAATGCAAGGGCAACCCTAATTCTTATCGCTTTCAAAGATCAAATACACACGAGCATATCCTGCTGATTAGCGAAGAAGAAAGTGACGGCCGGTTGTGTTTTCTCATTGGAAATACATCGGTGCAAGTGCAGTCTGCTCAAGTGCAACACAGACTGCCTGAAGCGTATTAACTGCCGCACACAACAAAGGTGATCAAAGCTTTCGAGAGAAAGCATCCGAGCTTCTGGAGAAGGTCCAGAACGTTCGGATAGAAGGTCTGAACGAAGGGGATCAAGGGGAATTGCTGTGAACCTCGGTTGTGAATCTGAGAGACGGAGTATTGAGGTTAGGAAATTACAAAGTGTAAGAGTAAGTCCCTGTGTACGCCCTATACTCGTAATAATGATTTTCTGTCCATTTTTCGGGTGTGGGAAACCCCCCAGAGTAGGCAGAGCTGAACTGGGTTATCAGTCTGTGAGTTCTACTGCTTTTGTTTATTTGCTGAACTATTGTGATATGAGTTCAAACTCTGTCAGTTGAACTGTTGTGCAAAGAGTTCAAGGTCTGTCGCAACAGTACCCTGGACACAAGCTTGAACAGGGGACATAATTTCAATTGGTATCAGAGCCGAACACTCAATACACTGAGTGGGATCCTGAACAGTTCAAGATGACTCTGAAGGAAGGACAAAGCATAACCAGACCCCCGTTACTCGAAGGATCGAACTATGCCACATGGAAGCCCGTGATGAAATCCTTTCTAAAATCTCTAGACGAAAAGGCATGGAAGGCTGTTCCGAAAGGGTGGACGAAACCCATGATGAACAATCTCACTGGAGAACCGATCGCCAAACCAGAAGCTCTGTGGACAGAAGAGGAGGACAAAGCTTCCATGGGAAACTCAAAGGCTATGAACGCAATTTTCTCGGCCGTAGATGAAAACGTCATGAAGCTAATCATCAACTGTGAAGTGGCCAAGGAAGCATGGGATATCCTCCAAATAACTTTTGAAGGAACAGACAAAGTTCGCAACTCTCGCATGCAAGCTGTCACAACCAGGTTCGAAGAGATGAAGATGAAGGAGAGTGAAACCATCACTGAGTATAACACCAGAGTTCTGGAACTGTCCAACGAGGCGTCTGCACTAGAGACACCCATCGATGAAGAAAGATTGGCCAGTAAGGTCCTGAGGTCTCTTCCTCCGAGATTTGCCATGAAAGTCACGGCCATTGAGGAAATGCATGACATCAACAAACTGAAGCTGGACAAGCTAATGGGTTCCCTCAGAACTTACGAGATCAATCATGACTTCCAAACCGGAGAAGAGAAGGGAATCGCTCTCAAAGCAGATGTGACGGAAGACAAACTGGATTCTGGCTGCACCACTGAGCAACTGGCCATGATGGCACAGAACTTTAGAAGAATGGTGCGGAAAATCAACAGACGTGGTCCAGAACAAGGTCAGTCTTCATCAACTGGTTACCGAAACTGGAAATCCGGTAGGCCAAGATCTACTGATTCGAGGCAAGACTTGTCTGACAAAGGAAAAGAAGAGATTCAGTGTCATGAATGCAAGGGTTTTGGCCACATTGCTTCACAGTGTGCAAACACTCTCATGAAGAAGAAGGCGATGGTGGCTAGCTTCAGCGACAGTGAGTCAGACGAAGAAAAAGGAGGTGAAACCACCAACTTTGTGGCCTTCGTCACAACTCTGGATGAGTGCAGCAGCACTAGTGAGACTGTTCCATCTTAGTTGGAACTCTTAGGTGAAGACCTCTCGGACAGTGACAATGAAGAACTCACGCAGGATTCTCTGGCTCAGACATATAAAGATCTATATGAGAAGTGGCTGCTTCTGATCAAGATCAACAAGAAGCTAAATGACACAGTTGCAAGCGTCACTATGGAAAAGGACAAGGTATGGCAGGAGGTCGAGATACTGCTGACACTAAAGGTAGAACTGGAAGGTACAATTAACTCACTGACTTCTCAACTGGCTAAGATAAAATAGGAAAGGCTGGATCTTCTTGCTAAGAAAACAGAACTCATGGGTCCTGTCTCCTCACTGAAAGTCGAAATGGAGAAGGATCGGGACACTCATCCTGTAGGCATGGCGGGTCTAAGAAAAACCATCATAGATCTGCAGCGCAAAGAAGTGTTCCAACTAAGGAGGGTAGAACAGCTGGAACTTCAGCTAGAATCTGAGAAGATGGATCACTCTGACACTAAGGAGGAACTCAATCACCTCGAACAGTCGGTAAGAATGCTTAACTCTGGCACTAAAAACTTAAATGATATTCTTAGATCTCAGAGAATGGAGTCCGGACATAGAGGATTGGGGTTCACAGGAGAAGGCAGCTCAAAAGGTACAACGTTTGTTAAAAGAAGACCGGTGTCGGAACAGAAGTCAGAACAGAAGGTGAGACAGCACCCCAGACGAAAAGTAGACTTGCACCAAGAACAACCCAATAGTGGTCAAAGAAGGGCTTATGCGGGGCACTTCGGCTCTCCTTCAGCGCAAAGGAAAGAGTGGCGCACTTGCTAGTACTGTAACCAGATGGGACACATCAAACCGAAGTGTCGCTTGTTTCTAGCCGAACGACGTGCTTTCCATCATAGAACCATACAGCAACAGAAACAAGTCTGGGTTCAAAAGGTAGACCGAACCATTTGCATGGTGGCCTGCTACACCTCAAGCTTCACATCGCATGATAGTTGGCACTTCGACAGCGAATGCTCCGCCCACATGACAGGTAACTCTCAATATCTTACCCATATTAGACCTGTTGAGCATATGTGGTTTGTCACCTTCGGGGATGGTGAAAAGGGTCAGGTGATCGGCTATGGGACATTGATGGTTCTGGATCTCCCTGCTCTCAAGAACACCCTCCTTGTCCAAGGACTGACCAGGAATCTTATCAGCATCAGTAAACTGTGCGACGATGGACACTATGTGTCATTCTCCAGCTAGTCATGTCTTGTACTAGACCAGAATGGTGATACACTGATGAAAGGAAAAAGGGATGCCAACAACTACTACACTATTCGGATGGGTCTGACGGATTCAATGAACAACGAGAACCATGGCCAGCAACCGGTTGCTCTTACATGTGCAAACACTCAACATAGTTTTCTGCGAGGGGGAGTGGATACGACCTTGCACACAAGATCTGATTGGAGTTGCGCACAAATCAATGTTGCCGTGTGTCCCAGGAAACTGTTGAATCAGAAGGTGGAACAGTTACGGAAGGAGTTCGTACACTGCCCACAAAAATGTGCCTGGAGCTGTACAAGAAAATATGAATGCTCACAGAAGATGGTAACTCTGAGGCAGCATACCTTTGTCAACCCCTATGGCAAGTCACAGAGTGGAACACCCAGATCCCTAGTGGGTCCATGTGGTGTCAACCACTGAAAGCATCCAACGGTGGTCAGTCATAATCGAATCTCCAGCTGAACAATTGGACTGACCTCCTAATAAAAAGAGCATGAACAGAAGTCTCGACAGCTTGGAAAATATGTTTTTAAATATCCTTGAAGATTTTCTTTCGGATTATTCGGGAATAGACAGTTTTGGAAAGCTAAAGAGTCATATAGAAAAATTTGATTTTGAAAAATCAAATTCATTCCCTGAGTTTCGTCTTCACACTCTCGTCCCCAAAAACCCTAGAACGGAACTCTCCTCCTCAACTGCTCTTTCCTCAACCGACAATGGTGAACACCAGGAAGTCAGCAAAATGCAGTGCTAAATCTGCAGAGAAGAGCAAAGAACGCATACAGACCTCAAAGGCGTTGGCGGCGAAATCAAAACTTCCAAAATCAAAAGCTGCGAAGATAAAAAAGGTGTCGCCTTTACACTCCGTCACCAAATCTTTGGCCCAAGAGAAGTCTGCTGAAGGAGTTACCGCTGAAATTCCTCAACCGGTCACAGTGGATTCAACTCCACAAGTTCATCCACAAACTAAGGTAAATCCCACTATTCCTTCTGATTCTGCGAATATCTCCGTTGTTGAAAAATCTGTGTTGAATGAAGAAGTAAGTGTGGAAGTTGAGAAAGTCGTGAGTATGGAGGCTGATGCCAGTAGGGCTGTTAGTGGTGGTAGGACTGTTGGTGTTGAAACCAACAGAGCGGAACTTGGTGGTGACAATAGAAATCGTGAGAGTGGTAAGGCTGAGGCGGTGGGCAAAGCCAGTAGTGCGGTTCTTGAAAAGGAGTCTGTCAAGATTGTGGAAGAAAAGGAACCCAGCAAGGTGGCTGGAGGTTCAGGAACATGGAGGGAAAAGATCTTTGCCACAGGATACATTCCTCCGAAGGCAGGTCGCAGAAAGAAGGTTAAGCGAGCTAGTGACCCTCCCAGAAAATATATAGCCCAGATATATGCCACTCGAGGTCTGAAGATCGCAATGTCTGATGAAGAGACAGAGAAGTTTATCAAGTCCTCGGGGAAGAGGAATTTGGTGATTAGTGATGCTGATCCATCTGAGAACCAAGGAGCAATTACTGAAGAAGGTTCCTGTTTGCATGCTGAGGCTATGGCAGAAGAAATTAATCCATCAGGGAAGACTGATGTGTTGAAAGAATCAGACCCAGCAGAAAAGGATGAGGAGTTAGAGAATTTGTAAAAGGACATTGATGATGTCATGGAAGACCTGGAAAAGGAGAAGAATCAGGAAGTGGCAAGTCCAGAGGATACTCAGTGTGATCAGACTGTTGGGGCAAAAGAATCTGATGAAGAAAAAGCTACAAGCGGTTCAACTATGGAACCATCTGTTCAGACCGAAGCTCACTCAGCACCAGCTCCAGAGGAAGGTCTACGTGACCAGGCAGTTCAAGCAGAAGAGTCTACTGCTGAGAAAGTCTCAAGTGCTCCAAAAGTGGAACAAAGTGTTCCGACTGAAGTTAAGACTGGAGTAGTTCCAGAGTCAGTGATAAGTGAAGAAACAGTGGCAGTTCAAGATGATCGTCGTAGGGATCAGTTGGAGGAAGATGGTCCATCCATTCGTAAGGATGCCTCCATGTCAGCAGCAAGAGGCGTTACCCTTTCAGAAGATGACCAAGACAGTGTTCCCCTTGTCCATCTCAAAAGGACAACAAAGGGCAAGGAAAAGAAAAAGGTGGCCTTTGCTAAGACTACAAAGGAACCAGCTCAAAAGGTTGCTGAAGTCAGCAGTGGTGCAGAGGGAGCTGGCTCTTCCAAGAAAAGGAAGCGCGTTGCTGCAGTTCCCATCTCTGAAGATGCTGGGGGATGTGAAGTCCCAGGCCCTGATTCTGAGACTGTCCCAGTCGGTAAGGTCGAGAAAGGAGTGTGGTTCGTGACTAAAGAAGCTGCGTTGAAATGGGAATGTGTGCTGAAAAGGAAAATCATACCTGAGAGGCTGCTGGATGCATCCAGTTACAAAGGGAAGGAAGTGGTTGAGCTGCTTAAAGAGTCGGATCTGTTCTGGACGTTGGACAGATGCAAGCCGTTCAACGAACAGCTGGTGCATGAGGCCATGGCAAACTTGCCTCCAAAGTTTGGGGTCATTGGAGAGGCAGAGTATGGGGTCTTCTATTTTAGAGGAAGAAGGATCAAGATTGATCCAGAGCTGATCAATGTATACTTCTCCATGGACGACCCAGCTGATGATGAAGAAGAATCCAGCTTTGAGAAGATAGTGAGCACCATCACTGCAGGCTCTGTTCAGTGGAGGCCTGAGTCAGTTGTGCATACAGCGGATCTGTCTACATTCTATTCAATGCTATTTTTCATAGCGGTGTTCAACTGGAGGTCGTCTACTCATCGCTCTACTGTCAACAAGGACATGGCCCAACTGATTTATCAGATAGGGAACAAGCGGAAGTTCAACCTGGGCAGAATAATGTTCAAACAGATTGCTGAACATGCAACATCGATGAGAACTCTGCACCAGATCTGCTTTCCATCTCTGATTTATGAGCTAACTATTCATCAAGCCCCTGATTTGAAAGCCTCGTCTGATCTTCTTACTAAAGCTCCCAGCAAAATCACAGTGGACCACAAGCTATACAAAGGACGGCATGTGAATGATCTGAAAGGAGGAAGCAAGAAAGGTAAAGAAATTGGGCGTGGATGAGAGGAGCAAACTACTGAAGGACCTCAAGGCTATCATTGCTGCGGACAAGGACCAGCGCCGCCGGATCAACAGGCTTGCTCGAGCACTCAACTACCCAAGTGATGATGAATCAGAAGCTACTGCCTCTGAATAAGACTCCATTGAAGAAGCTTCCGATTAAAGGTCCATTGAAAAACTAAACCCTCTGAACTTTTTCAAACATTCTGCTCATATGTGCTTGTTCTGGCACAGTTTTTTTTTTGCTTGGCTGTTCGAACTTGTTGGACCCCTTGCCAGTTTATGGCAAAAAGGGGGAGTAATTTTGAGAGGACAAATTGTGTGTTCCCTCAAGATGTCTAAGTCTAGATAGTTAGCTAGTTTTAGTTATCTAGATGATTTGGTTTTGCCAAAATGTCAAGGGGGAGATTGAAGTTCCCTTGAAGTGGCATGTATTTGGCAAAACATAGTTAGACAGTTCGAGCAGGTGTTCAGGGGGAGTTCGAACAATATCTTGGTACTCCTGTACAGCGTGATCAAGACGCAAGGATATTTCCCGGAAGATATTGGACAGTGAATATTTCGACAAGTGGAAGTCGGCCTGCGACTTATTCGAGCATTAGATATTCGAATGAATATCTACATTGAAGATGGCACGACTTACTTGGAAAGAAGACTTCGTATATTCTTCCAATCGATTTGAGAAAGATATACATCAAATATTTAGGAATCAATTCCGAAATATTTGATGGGATTATCTTGTGCGAATTAGGGTTTCGCTCGAGCATATAAATACAATGCAAGGGCAACCCTAATTCTTGTCTCTTTCAAAGATCAAATACACACGAGCATATCCTGCTGATTAGCGAAGAAGAAAGCAACGGCCGGTTGTGTTTTCTCATTGGAAATACATCGGTGCAAGTGCAGTCTGCTCAAGTGCAACACAGACTGCCTGAAGCGTATTAGCTGCCGCACACAACAAAGGTGATCAAAGCTTTCGAGAGAAAGCATCCGAGCTTTTGGAGAAGGTCGAGAACGTTCGGACAGAAGGTCTGAACGAAGGGGATCGAGGGGAATTGCGGTGAACCTCGGTTGCAAATCTGAGAGACAGAGTATTGAGGTTAGGCAATTACAAAGTGTAAGAGTAAGTCACTGTGTACGCCCTATACTCGTAATAAAGATTTGCTGTCCCTTTTTCGGGTGTGGGAAACCCCCCCCCCAGAGTAGGCGGAGCCGAATTGGGTTATCAGTCTGTGAGTTCTACTGCTTTTGTTTATTTGCTGAACTGTTGTGAAACGAGTTCAAACTCTGTCAGTTGAACTGTTGTGCAAAGAGTTCAAGGTCTGTCGCAACAGTACCCTGGACACAAGCTTGAACAGGGGACATAATTTCAGAAGGCCCAAGAGCTTTATGTCTTGTCTTAAAGTTGGTGTTGCTTGTTGCACCTTGTGGGAAATTTGGAAATATCAAAGTAGCATTTTATATGATCAACGCGGTCCCCCGATTAGGGTGTGCATCAGCAAATGGGGTATGGATCTTGCTAGATTAGTGCCTGCAAAGCTAGGTCGGGATGTGGGGAACGCTAGCCTCAAGCGGGTGCTTCACTTTTCTAAGGCAGGGAGGAGCTTTTCTGTGGGCCGATGGATTCCTAGTCCAATCATTCCCAACAGATGTGCGGCTTTCATAGCTTGTGTTCAAAGAAATGATCGCTTGTTTGGAGGCTGTGTCATTAAGAATGATAGAGGTATTGTGGTTTGCTTCTTTGGGATTGAGGTGGTTGAGTCGGTTGATTTTACCTGTTTGATCTCTCTAGTCAAGATGGCAGTTAGACATGGTTTGAATCGTGGGATGGACGTCAGCCTTGTTGTTAGCTCTTATGTTTTCATGATGTGGCTTGATCCGAGGCACTTTCATGATATTCCCTGGAATGTGCTGTGCAAGCAGAGGAGCCTGTTTTCTGAACTGCCAGATGTCTGTTTTCGGAGGTGCTGTCCTAAGGCTAATGGCGCTGCTATCGCTGTTGTCTGTGCTGCGGCTCAGGGAGAAGACCTTGATGAAGGGAGAGCTCCTTATTTTGTCAAGCAGGCCATTACTCATGATGATATTGGTCATATTTTCTTATGTGATCGTGAGGATTGTATTCACGACCATGATAGTGAGACTTTGGTGCTGCGGAGGCTTAGAGATGATCTTAGTATTTAAGGGCCTGCTTGGGCTTTCCGTTTTGTCGGTGGTTTCAGTCCAGGCGGGCTTCCTAGGAGTCTGGCAGGGTTTTATGTTTCAGTGGCTGCCCTTTTTTGATAGTTGCTGTGGCGTTGTAGGTCTTGTTAGGCTAACCCATTGTTTCTTCTTTATTCTTGCCAGGGCATTTCCTGGTTTCAGTCCTAGCCTGTTCGGCGTTTTTAAGGAGAAAGGGTCTATAACTTTCTCCTAGCGCTTGAGGGCGTTTTTGTACTTGCCACGATCCAGGCTCTTTGGATCCTTTTATTAATAAAGGTACTGGCACCGTCTAGTTTTTTTTTAAAATGAAACTAAAGTTTGTCTTTGTTCGTCCCAAGTTAGTCCCGTTAGTCTCATTCTAAGGTTTATCTAAGTTCGTCCTTAGAAATAGACTAACTTGGGACGAACTTAGACAAACCTTAGAATGAGACTAAAGTTTGTCTTTGTTCGTCCCAAGTTAGTCTCGTTAGTCTCATTCTAAGGTTTGTATAAGTTCATCCTTAGAAATAGACTAACTTGGGACGAACTTTGACAAACCTTAGAATGAGACTAAATTTTGTCTTTGTTCATCTCAAGTTAGTCTCGTTACTCTCATTCTAAGGTTTATATAAGTTCGTCCTTAGAAATAGACTAACTTGGGATGAACTTTGACAAACTTGGGATGAACTTAGACAAACCTTAGAATTAGACTAAAGTTTGTCTTTGTTCGTCCCAAGTTAGTCTCGTTAGTCTCATTCTAAGGTTTGTCTAAGTTCGTCTTTAGAAAGAGACTAACTTGGGACGAACTTAGACTAACTTGGGACGAACTTAGACTAACCTTAGAATGAGACTCAAGTTTGTCTTTGTTCGTCCCAAGTTATTCTCTTAGTCTCGTTCTAAGGTTTATCTTATTTCGTCCTTAGAAACAGACTAACTTGGGACGAACTTAGACTAACCTTAAATGAGACTAGTGTTTGTCTTTGTTCTTCCCAAGTTAGTCTCGTTAGTCTCATTCTAAGGTTTGTCTAAGTTCGTCCTTAGAAATATACTAACTTGGGATGAACTTTGACAAACTTGGGACGAACTTAGACAAACCTTAGAATGAGACTAAAGCATGTCTTTGTTCATCCCATTTTTTTAAACTGGACGGTGCCAGCGAGTTTATTGATAGAAGGTCCAAACAGCCTGGACCGGGGCAGATACACCGAATCCCTCAAGCGCCAGAGGAATGTTATAATACAATCCCTCTTAAAAATGCCGTACAGGCTAGTGCAGAATACAAGGGAAAAAAACCAGGCACCAAGGCGCTCGCACAGGAGACCTAGAGGAAGGAAAAACCTAGCTCGCCGGCCTGATACTGAGACCAGACCGTCTCACAACTATAACACAGGAACAACCTAACAGAAAACAAGATGAACAACACAAATAGAACGGCTGAAACTAAAACACAACAACACCCTTACGCAAAGAAAGGCACAAGATTAAAAGAACAATAACAATAAATAGCTCCTGAAGCCAAAAGATCATATCAGGGATACCTTGAACCTTGGTATCTAAGAAGGATGCCTGCTGCAGAGTGATGCCGCCGAGTGACATCTGAATTTTTCTGACTATAGTTTTGGCAGATATGAAGATCATAACAATGGCACGGATTGTCCTCCATCAGGCCTTCTCTTCTACACCAGATGGGGAGCTTGAGATAATCGCCAGTGAGACTATGCTTGACAGGAAGGTGCAGATCTTGGGTAGAGTTCATCATTTGAGGAAGTTTATCAAACTTGGCATAAGATAAGGCGACTGCTGGCTGATTCAGGGACGCCAGAATATATTCAAGCTTCTTGGCATTACATTTTTGTTTAGCACGCCTCCAGCATTTGTATATGTCCCAGGGCCCAGCAAAACTCCCTGACTGGAGCTACGTTAGATCAGCATGAGAGCAGGCTATAAACTGAATGGGAATACCATGATTCTCGATGAAGTCCAGCATATCATAAATGGCAGAATAATTATGATCATCATTATTCTGAATCACCCTGGCCATAATCAATGATCCTTTGCAATTCCTAATGATACCAGCAAGCTGGTCATTGTTCATAGCAAGATTAATAGTATTTCCAGTTGTGCCTGGGGACCAATGCATCCAGGATCCCTTAACAGTAGACTGAGGTTCAGAAACTTGCAGAATGTCTCGGGAAATCCGTGAGACAAGATTCCTAGTATAATTCTTCTTGATCCCAGGAGCCAGAGTAGAAGCCCATTTGATAAGGTTTCCTTTTATATTGGGAAGATCTTTTTCAAACATCACACAATTCCTGAAGTTCCAGATTTCCCACAAGCCACAGCAAGCCATAGTAAAAGAGAGACTCTCCATATAATCTTTAAAGTTAATATCCATGAACCACCATTTCTTCAGCGAATCAAAGCTTCTAGGGACTTTTTTGCCAAACAGCATGCTGAGCATGTTCCAGACCTTCTTGGCCACATCACTGGATATCAATAAATGATGGGCAGATTCCTGAGAGGAATTCTGGCAGCAGCGGCATTTGGAGATGAGAGTAACGCCCAGTCTACTGATCGCATCATCAGTGGCAAGACCATGGTGCCATATTTTCCAGATCAAACCACTAATTTTTGGAGGGATCCATGTCTGCCAGATATTCTGAAAAACAGTGCTTTGGGGAGCATTTTTCCTTCTGTAATTATAGAAAGATTTAGCTGAAAACTTCCCATCATTTGAGACTCTCCAGAAAAGTTGATCCGGATGCTCTTTGTTCATCCCAAATTAGTCTCGTTAGTCCCATTCTAAGGTTTGTCTAAGTTCGTCCTTAGAAAGAGACAAACGTGGGACGAACTTAGACTAACTTGGGACGAACTTAGACAAACCTTAGAATGAGACTAAAGTTTGTCTTTGTTCGTCCCAAGTTAGTCTCGTTAGTCTCATTCTAAGGTTTATCTATGTTCGTCCTTAGAAATAGACTAACTTGGGACGAACTTAGACAAACCTTAGAATGAGACTAAAGTTTGTCTTTATTCATCCCAAGTTAGTCTCGTTAGTCTCATTCTAAGGTTTGTGTAAGTTCGTCCTTAGAAATAGACTAACTTGGGACGACCTTTGACAAACCATAGAATGAGACTAAAGTTTGTCTTTGTTCAACTCAAGTTAGTCTCGTTAATCTCATTCTAAGGTTTATCTATGTTCGTCCTTAGAAATAGACTAACTTGGGACGAACTTAGACAAACCTTAGAATGAGACTAAAGTTTGTCTTTGTTCATTCCAAGTTAGTCACGTTAGTCTCATTCTAAGGTTTATCTAAGTTCGTCCTTAGAAATAGACTAACTAGGGACGAACTTAGACAAACCTCAGAATGAGACTAAAGTTTGTCTTTGTTCGTCCCAAGTTAGTCTCGTTAGTCTCATTCTAAGGTTTGTAGAAGTTCATCCTTAGAAATAGACTAACTTGGGACGAACATTGACAAACCTTAGAATGAGACTAAAGTTTGTCTCTGTTCGTCTCAAGTTAGTCTCGTTACATGTTATCAAAAAAAAAGTTAGTCTCGTTACTCTCATTCTAAGGTTAATCTAAGTTCGTCCTTAGAAATAGTCTAACTTGGGACGAACTTTGACAAACTTGGGAAGAACTTAGACAAACCTTAGAATGAGACTAAAGTTTGTCTTTGTTAGTCCCAAGTTAGTCTCATTAGTCTCATTCTTAGGTTTGTCTAAGTTTGTCCTCAGAAAGAGAATAACTTGGGGACGAACTTACACTAACTTGGGACGAACTTAGACAAACCTTAGAATGAGACTAAAGTTTGTCTTTGTTCGTCCCAAGTTAGTCTTTGTTCGTCACAAGTTCATCCCAAGTTAGTCTCCTTAGCCTTTGTAGGATCTGAACCATCATCTCCTTCATTTGTTTCATCTCCTTTGGCATAGAGTTCATCGGTGTTTCTTCAGCCTTTGCCACATTCTTTGTTCGGGAAAATTCTTCCTGTCGAGTTGTCTCTTTTCTGAATCGGGCATTTTCAGCAACGTCGGTGATGAGATTCCTTATGCCACTCCGTGATAGATTCATCATGGATCCTCCAGCTGAGGCATCCAGAAGCATTTTGTCTAAGGGTCTTAATCCATCAATGAGGTACTCGATGATGAGTTTCTCAGGTAGTCCAAGGGTGCAGCAGCTTCTCTCCAGGCGGTTGAATTTTTCTAGGTAGTCGTACATGGTTTCGTTGGGCCCTTGCTTGATGTCCTGCAGTTGCCTCCTTACTTGCATTGCCCTTCCTGCTGGGTAGTATTTGTTCAGGAATTTCTTCTGCATCTGAGCCCATGTTCTAATGCTACCGGAAGGTAATGAAAGGAACCAGTCGTTTGCTGAGTCAATGTGGGAAAAATAGAACCCCTTTAACTTGAAGTCGTCTATGTTCACGCCATTGGGTTTTAGATTTTGGCAAATGTCGTGTAAGCGTTGGAGATGAGTCGTTGCTAATTCTCCACGAGTTCCTGAGAACTTGGGCAAGTTGTGGACCAGTGATGTGTTGATGGCAATGTTTTATAGTTCAGGGCCCTCGTAGATGCACCACGACTGATTTCTGAAATCCGGTGCCGACAGTTCTCCCATAGTAGGTTCGCGGAAGTTGTTATCCCCATAGTAGTCATCAAAGATGGGTTCTCTCGCCTTGGCATTTGTCGAGGTTGAGGGGGTGGTGGATGTCTAGGGGGTTGTTGCATTGGACCAGCTTCATTTCGGTCCTCGGGCAGGCCTTGGTTTCTTCGAACGGCCTCCCTATTACGAGCTCTTTGGTTTCGGATGAGCTGTTCCGGATCGTCAATAAATGGAGGCGGCGCCTCATTATTTCGATCGTACAACACTACTACAGAACAACTATTATGCATCGGTTTTTTTTTACATTATGCATCGGTTTTGGATCCGATGCATAATAAAGCGTAGCATAATGTCTGGACATTATGCATCGGTTCATAAAAAACCGATGCATAATATCTGGACATTATGCAACGGTTTTTACTTGAACCGATGCATAATGTATGGACATTATGCATCGGTTTTCCGCTGAAACCGATGCATAAGATCCAGACATTATGCATCGGTTTTTCCTTAAACCGATGCATAATGTTCAAACGCGACTAGACGTTATGCAACGGTTTCTTTGAAAACCGATGCATAATGTTAAAAAAAATGGCAGATTTGGCTTTACAAAAAGCTCAAATCCACCTGAAACACATTATCAATAATAAACCCTGCTGTTCCAACTTTCAAAAACAATACAGCTTACATGCTAAACATCATTTCACTGAATTTCAATACAATATCATTCATACACATATTTTTGTCTCTTTGGTACAAATACTGCATTCAAATCATACATAACAAATGTTGTCCAAGTTAATGTCCTATACCGCGAAATGAGTGGTCATGTAGTCACGTAGGTAGCCGGCGATTTCATCCCGAACTACAAGAAGCTTGTCGACTTCGTATGACTCCGCTCCATTAGGGAAACAGTACTACAAAAAAACAAGAGAACTAAGTTAATAATTAAAGAGTTACGTCTAATCAACGATTAACGTGTAAAAAGCTAAATCAACACTTAAAGAGTTAAAACAAGAGAAGTAAATCAACAATCAATAATGAAATAGTTAAATGAATAACATATGCAACGGTTATATATAAAAAGCTCACTTGGCTAATGTCTTCAACCTCCGCACCATTATTAGCCCGTACATATGCTATAATGTCCCGAATAAAGTGAAGGACATAATAACCACAAAAATAGCTAGGTGGTTGTCTTGGACACTACACAATATCAAGAATAGCAATTAACATACTTAATAAATGTATGAAATATTTAATAAAGATGTGTAATTTGTGAATACCAAAACTGTCGTCCACTGTACTTTACGTGTACTCCTCGGTACACATCCTTGGTAGTATCGATCTAAGCCCCTGAAACATACACAATAAGGTAATTATTAGTGACTTTCAATACAAGTTATAAGATAAAAGTAATTTCCAAACTTACATGTCCACCAACTCTTTTGCATCAGCGCGTATAGCCTTCTCTTCTGTAGATGAATCAAGCCAAAGAACCTTATGTTGTCTCGGAATAATGACGCATAACATCCAATGCCACCTAAAAAAACACACTAACTTAAAAACAAATATGTTCAGAAAAAAGTTAACAACTTATAAAGTAAGGGATTGAACTCACTCAATGGGATCAACATAAGGGAGAAAGTAGCAAAAAACTTGGTCTTTATCTGGCATACTCAATCTTCCTACGAACGTCGCCAATCTCTCGTTTTTCTCTATGGCTGGGGTCATCAATGACGGAATAAAAAAACCAAACTTGATCTCCGAACGAACCATCTGATCGTGCAAATGACTACAAAGTAGAAACTTGTATTAGTTACACTAATTGCAAAAAAATGATTAAACATGTAAATATTACCATATATACAACTCAGATGCTGCGTTCCCTAATGCTTTAAACGTTAATAGGTCCTGAACTTCCTCGTCACAGACGTAGATATCGTAGTCGTCACCGAAGACCTCAGCTTTGGCATGTACTTCAATCGTGTCTCTACCCAAAGCCTTCCACGCCTCATGTAGAAGTCTACAGTCCACGGACATCGCATCTACGAAATCATCGCCAGTAAGTGGCATAGACTCGTATAAGTGTATGTCATATGCCTGCATGTTATATTTCCGTGAAGCTTAAATATCTTTTTTTATTTGTAATATAACACAATGAAGCAAATGAAGTTATAATGTTCGATGGTCTCACCCTTTTATCGACAACGACTAAGTCTTTCGGCCAAGCCACGTGATGGTTAACTGCTTGCTGAACATTCGAGAGCTTTGGATGGGCTGTTGGCAAAGCTGCACCTCGACCTTCCAAAAGTGCTTTATCGACCTTCACCTTCACGTTATCTTCGGGTATCGCTCGAAAGTTAACAAACCGGCCATTTACGCATCGACCGATAGCCACAAGCTGTTTGTCACCTTCAAGTTGCCCCTCAATGTACAATAGGCTCTTCAGGCCACCCTGTGAGTAGCAGTAATAATTTGTAAAAAAATTGTAAACATACACATAGAGTATTACATATATTTAACCTATATAAATAATAAATTTCATAATTGTAACTTGAACCTCTGGTATGTTCTTCCACGGGTCTGAATCATTGGGACAATGATGGCTGCAGTGGTCGGACGCATCTCTTCGAATAATATTACTTGAACTGGGCGTGCCACCCGAGGAGGTGGAGATTGGTAACCCAACCCTCCACGGAATGTGTGACCCGACTCCTCGGGTGCGTCCTTTGGGCTCCGGCGTCCCAATCGCCTCAGTAAGTATGTCATGTCGTCGATTACGAGACGAGAACTGTCCTTGAGAGGAGCTCTCCACTAACTCATCCTATATAAAACAATCATTGCATCAAAGAAAATTTAGTGTATTATATTAACTATTGCAATTGACATAAAAATTAACTTACGATCTTTGTTGCCACTCGCTGGGATGCCTCGGTCACGTACTCGTCATTTTTGTTCCGGCGTCCCCTCTTCCACAACTCATGTCTCTCTATAGTGACAGAAGATTGCACCTCTTCAATTGCGCCCTGCGCAAATAACTCGGCAATCTTCTCAGTTGTCAATTTTTCTTCAAGTTTTCTGTAGCCTCCTCGACCAAGTATGTGTGCATACACATTCTTCTTCACAAGCTCTTTGTTAGTCTCTCTTAACTTTATAGCATTTTCAGAGAGCCTCTGCTCCTTAAATATACTCCAAGTATCTGCTTGAAGATACTTATACTCACCCATAGGATCTTCATTTGCCTTGGCACCGTGGATGTAATCTTTTGCCATTCTTGACTTGAAATTCTTCCATATGCTACCAGCAACCTTCATCTCATGCTTTTTATGCGGCTCGCATCCATCAAAAATTACCTAAAGTGACATATAACAAGTTATAATTCATAAAAATAAAATCAACTTCGCTGACAAATACAAGTGTCAATTAAAGAAATACTTACAGTTGCATCTCTCCACAAAGTGACCTTATAATGGTCAGGAACCTTCCTCCAATCGTTAAAGGTGATAGGAATTCGAGAACGAGCCACCATACCCAAGAAGCTCCTCCAATTGGTTCCATTTTTTCCTTTGGGATTCCCCTTACTATCGAAGTTGACCGTAAGCTTGGTACGAGCCTTTGTGTGTTGCTTAATCAACTTCGCCATGTATACAGGGCCTTTCTTGTGGCTCAGTGTGCGGGCAGAGACACAAAAATCATCCTCCGCACCGCTGCTGCTGCTGCTAGCCATGATTCTGTAAAAGAGTCACATTAAACGTCAGATTAAACACATTCCACATATGAATACATAAATGAAGACGATAATTAAACAAATAAAATGGCGTGTGATAACGAAATAACTAGCATATACAACATACACACAAATTAAGTTTCTTTATCAATCCATATTACTTGCACAAATTAAGTATATATTTATACGCACAGATTAAGTTTCTTTATAAATAAGTAGAGATTTATACGCACAAATTAAGTTTCTTTATCAATCCAAATTCCTTCGCCGTGATCTTCTCGCAATTGTATTTCATCATCAACTTCGCTGTCGTCGTTGTGTACTGGAACTGTCGTACAAACGGGTAGGCAATCCACATTCATCTCTTCAGATGTACCACTGATTAACTGTTGTTTTCCATTTATCACCACATACTGATTGTTGTTCGAAGTGTCTTTGACGTAAAACACTTGTCTTGCTTGTTCGGCCATAATGAATGGCTCATCCTTAGATCCCTCTCTTCGAAAATCGACAAATGTCATTCCAAATTCATCTATATGAACCGCCGAATTGTTAACCCATTTACATTTAAAAACGGGTACTCGAAAGTTTACGTAATCCAACTCCCATATTTCTTGGATAATCCCAAAGTAATTCACAGGCACAGATATTGGATTCCGATCTCTTGCGCTAGAAACATGAGTGGTTTCGGCAACAAGTGTGACACCACTATTTTGCACAACGGTGTGCTCATCTTGATATTTTGTTTGAAAACAAAATCCGTTAATATCATAAGCTTGCCACGTTTGTACAATAGTTCTTGGGCTTGCCATAAGCCACTTCACCACGTCATCAGATTCTTCTTCCGAGTTGGTCTGATTATTTAATACCTCATTACTCCTTAGCCATTCACAAAATGATCGACTGTGTTCTTTTTGCAACCACTGCTCAGATTTGCCTCGGTATGTACTCCTCAGCATGTTCATGTGATCCTCGATAAAAGGTGATATTTCAGGTATATGTTGCAGTAGATAGAAATGAGCTTTCGTTAACTCATCAAATGACTAAGGCATCATTTGATGTCCACTGGTGCCTTTTCCCAAGAATCGATCAAAATGACGTGGCCTTGGAACCCCAACCGCAGATGTATTTCCGAGAAAGTTAGTGCAAAATTCAACAGCTTCTTCAGCTATGTATCCTTGCACTATACATCCTTCGGGACTTTGTCTATTCCTCACATAGCTTTTAAGAACCTTCATATACCTCTCAAAAGGATACATCCATCTCATATGAACTGGTCCAAGAATTCGAACCTCACGAACCAAATGAACAGTAAGATGCACCATTATATCGAAAAAACTGGGTGGGAAAAACATTTCTAGTTGGCAAAGTGTAACAACTATCTGCTCTTGAAGTCCATCAAGCTCTGATATATCAATAACCTTAGCACATAAAGAGCTAAAAATGACGCAAAGTCTTTGTATGGCTGTCCTTACTTTGGGAGACATTATACCTCTGATTGCAATAGGCAGGAGTTGTTGCATCAATGTATGACAGTCATGAGATTTTAAGCCATTCAACCGCAGATCTTTCATTGAAACCAAGCTGGCAATATTTGAAGAGAACCCATATGAAACTTTAACTCCCTTCAGACATCCGCACAAACTAGTTTTCTCGCTCTTAGAGAGTGTGGTGCACGAAGGCGGTAAATATGTACGTTGCCCTCGAGATTCAGGTGCTAATTTGGTACGAATATTCATCTCCAGCATATCAAGTCTTGCTTTAATTCCATCTTTTGTCTTTCCAGGAAAGTTTAATAAAGTATCAAGCAGACTTTCACATATATTCTTTTCAACATGCATCACATCAATACAGTGTCTGATGTCAAGAGAATGCCAATAAGGGAGATCATAGAAAATCGACCGCTTCTTCCATGGAGCACTTTCGGTGCGCGAATATGGTTTCCCGAATCGATTTGTAATATTCTATATTTTTTGAAGTATTTCAGTGCCAGAAGCCGGTAGCGGTTCGATTCCGTGCTCAGTCTCACCATTGAATGCAGCTTTCTTTCGCCTGTAAGGATGATGTCTCGGTAAGAAACGTCGATGTCCCATATAAACCATTTTTTGACAATTACTTAAATGGCGTGCATGTGTCCCTTCCCCGCATACAGGACAAGCTTTGTACCCTTTAATGGTATATCCGGACAAGTTTCCATAAGCTGGGAAGTCATTGATCGTACACATCAGCATAGCACGCATATTGAAATATTCTTGCCTCGATGCGTCATATGTGCGTACTCCTTCATCCCATAAAAGCTTCAAATCATCTATCAGAGGAGCCAAGTATACATCAATATCATTTCCAGGTTGCCGAGGACCCGATATCAACAAAGAAAGCATCATATATCTACGCTTCATAGTTAACTTGGGAGGTAGGTTGTAGATAACCAAAATCACAGGCCATGTACTATGCTGACTACTGAGATTGCCATGTGGATTCACCCCATCAGTAGAAAGGCCAAGCCGTAAATTTCTAGACTATGCTCCAAACACTGGGAATGTATTGTCTACTTTAGCCCATTGCAGTGAATCGGCAGGATGACGCATTTTCGTATCAACAACACGTTTCTCAGCATGCCAACGCATATTATTGGAATCTTCCGTGTCAGCAAATAATCTCTGAAATCTGGGGATCGGTGGAAGATACCATAGTACTTTCGAAGGAGTGCCTTTAGATTTACCTTTCGGTTCTTTGTTTAACTTGTAACGAGAAGCCTTGCACACTGGACATTCTTTCAAATCACTGTAGGCATTTCGATATAAGATACAATCATTGGGACATGCATGTATTTTCTTGTATTCGAGGCCCATGGGACACATAACCTTCTTAGCCTCGTAAGTACGGTTAGGTAGGGTGTTCCCTTCAGGAAGCATGTCTTTCACCAGCGCTAATAATTCGGTAAAACTCTTGTTGCTCCATCCATTTTTTGCTTTGAGATTGAACAACTTCAACGTTGCCGATAGCCTTGTATATTTGGAACACTCTTCATAGAGTGGTAATTCGGAATCATTCCTCAACGACTCCAAAATATGTGGCGTATCCTCAAAGTCATTAGCGACGTTGTTAACCATCTCAATTAGATTATCCTCTTCCCAATCATCATTATCCTCCGGCAAGCTTTCTACGGGTGGAGGCTCAAAGTTTTGTTGTTCACCCTCCCCATGCAAATACCACACCGTATACTGTGGGTTAATCCCCTTTAACAAAAGGTGTTTACGTAACTTCTTCGGTTAGACCAATTTGTAATTCCAACAACTCATACACGGACAAAAGACACGTTCAATGTTGTTTCTAGACGCATAAGCCGACGCAAACGCACAAAAATCCAGAATCCCTTTCTCGTACTCATCACTCAACCTATTACCGGACACCCACTCTCGATTCATTATAAATCCACTACATGAAACGTGTAAATATTATTAGTTACATAATACTAATTTACACGAACCAACAAGTACAGTTGAGTGAATTACAAGCACTTCAACAATTAAAATGTAGTAAACGAGTTACATAAACTTGCGATTTACCTTATAATAAAAGCTCGCAAAGAAGAATCTTAATGGTGTGGCCGTTGTGCAACAAGTACGGACTAGAGCTACAAACAACGAGAACGAATTAGTAAACAAGGAAAAATGAATGGAAACATAAGTAGTGAATTAGTTTAATCGTGATGTTTACCTTGAAATAAAAGCTCCCGAAGAGGACTACAATTAGATGGAGAGGAGAAGTTTTCTCTTGCAAATCAATTAACAATGACTACATGTAGTTAACGAACACAAGTTAGAAATGAAGCACAAAATTCATTAATAAGAATCTAGTAGACGCACTAAACATCATTTCATCCAAAAAATGGATTCAACAAGCCTAGCCAACACCCCCAAATCGGATTACATGTCATCATTAACCCTAAACACACACAAATTGAACAAATAGAGCAGCTCATTCGGTGGGATTTGTACCTGGGATTTGTACCATAAATTCAACCCTAAACACACACAAATTCAACACCCTAAATATCATACCTGGGATTTGCACAAGAAGGCGTGGCGGTAGGAATGGAATCGAGCAGCTCAGTCGCAATGGAAAAGCGTCGAAGGCGTCGTCGGAATGGATTCGAGCAGCGTCGTCGAAGGCGTCGAATGGAATGAAGGTGTCGTCGAAGCAAAATCGAGCAGCGTCGTGCGAATGGAATCGAGCAGCGTCGGAATCGGAGTCGTCAAAGTTCACAGGTGCGAATTCAAAGGAAGTTAGACGGAGGGAATTGAGCAGCTCAGTCGAAAAAACCTAAGTTTTTATTGATCTTATGCATCGGTTCTGTTAAAACCGTTGCATAAGGTAAACAATATGCAACGGTCCTAAGTGAACCGATGCATAAGGTTTACAATATGCAACGGTTTTAAGCGAACCGATGCATATTGTTTACCTTATGCATCGGTTTATCTGAACCGATGCATAAGGTAAATAATATGCATCGGTTCTCTTAAAACCGTTGCATATTGTAAACCTTATGCAACGGTTTCCCCTAAAACCGATGCTTATTAACCGAACCGATGCATAATACAATTTTTGAACCGATGCATATTGACTCTCCTGTAGTAGTGCAAGTTCATCTCGTCGTCATCCTGATAGTCATGGTGGCTTCCTTCGCGAGACATGGTTATGCAGAAGCGAGTGTGAAATTTAAGAGAAGAAGAAAAAAAGAAAGAACAATTATCCTATTGTTAACTCTAATTCCCCGGCAACGGCGCCAATTTTGACGGAGAGCACCACACCGTCGTTAATGTTCGATGGCTCTGTGCAAAAATAAATTTATAAGTCCGCTACTCGTACTCTACTATTGGGTAGTAAAGCGGTAAGTAGGGGTCGAACCCAAGGGAATTAGTGGATAGTTGTTCTTTCGAAAATGGAAAATTAAATAAGACAGTTGGGGTTGATTGTGGTTTTAGTACTGAAAAGTAAATGACTGAAAGTAAAGAAAGTAAATACAGGACTGAAAGTAAATATTGAAAAGTAAAGTGCTGAAAGTAAATGCTTGAATGACAAAACTTGCGGAAAGTAAATGCTTGAAGGACAAGACTTGCGGAAAGTAAATGCTTGAAGGACAAGACTTGCGGAAAGTAAATGCTTGAAGGACAAGACTTGCGGAAAGTAAATGCTTGAAGGACAAGACTTGCGGAAAGTAAATGCTTGAAGGACAAGACTTGCGGAAAGTAAATGCTTGAAGGACAAGACTTGCGGATAGTAAATGCTTGAAGGACAAGACTTGCGGAAAGTAAGCAGTTAATATGGGACTGAAAGTAAAGTTACAGGTGATGTTTTAATTAAAGGAGAGGATTCAGTTTTAGGGGCCTTGTATCATAAATCTGTTTATCATCGACCTCTAATGATCATACTAAGTATTCAAAAGTGTATCAAGGCTATTTCTAGCACATGACTTGCCACACCGTCTAGCCCATTTCAAGGCATAGAACACTTGTTCTAGCTAGAATAATACCCCATTTCAAGGTATATTAGCCTATGTGCAGTCACTTGATCAGTCATTTCCGATCAAACCAAGCGACTTAAAGAGAGGTTGAACTCCATGGAAAAGCTTTGCCATTTCAAGCATCCACTTAACCGTGTATGTTCACGAACTCCATGGAAGAGCTTTGCCATTTCAAGCATCCACTCAACCATGTATGTTCTACCCGAATGTAAAGCACATAGAACAAGTTTTGAACACAAAGAGGCACTAACAGAAGGGTCTAAAACATTTTATGATACAAGTACACCCCTTCAACCGAATGAAGGGTTTAGCTACGAGTATCCATAGAGGTGGATATCATAGCTAAGTGCTTAAAAGTAAAGGAAAACAAGAAAACAAGACAAGGAAAGTAAAGGTTTTGAAATCAAAGACAAGGAAAGGTAAGGTTTTGAAAGTAAAACTGAAGGAAAACAAGAAGTAAAGACAATGGAATGTAAAGGGTTGAGATCAAGAACACACTCAAGAACAACTTGGAGCTTTCAATATCAAAGTGAAGTGTTTACAAGGATTGTGAAATGGATTGTAGAGAGCTTCTCTCACTAAGTAACCAAGGACCTATCACTAGAACTTGTGACTTGAGGACACTTTACAAAGGGAGGGAAGTGTGGTATTTATAGGCAAGGAGAAGGGAGGAGGAGCCAACACATGGCAAGAGGGGAAGCCGACGGCCATGTGGCAAAGCCACAAAGCTGCCGGGCAAGGTGTCACATTCCCATGGTTAGCCGCCCATGTGGTGAGGAGGAGGAGGAGAAGTTGAGTGGATTGAGATATTTTGCCTCAAAAGCCATCTGTTGTGATATAACTCCGGTTGCCCCTTGGTTGCTCTTTGGTTGCCCTTTGGTTTGCTTCTTGGTTGATATCAAAGGGTGAGGAACTTAGACTTGCATTTCACTTGTGTTCTTGATCTTTGTTGAAACTAGTCCTTGGGACTTAGTTGTGGCTTGATCGGTGTACTTCCGGAGCAAGGCCAGGTCTTACTTGTGATCCACTTTCAGCGTTATGAACTCCTTTTTAGCTCGTTTTATCTTTACTCCTTGAAATAGCCTGTAGAACAAAAGTGAAACTAACAAGTGAAAGTTGTCAATATAAAGTGTCCAATTTGGTGGGTTTAACTATCTTAATGAATCATATAAATATGGTCCATCAAGTGACATTTGAATTTTTCTGACTACAGTTTTGGCAGATATGAAGATCATAACAATGGCACGGATTGTCCTCCATCAGGCCTTCTCTTCTACACCAGATGGGGAGCTTGAGATAATCGCCAGTGAGACTATGCTTGACAGGAAGGGGCAGATCTTGGGCAGAGTTCATCATTTGAGGAAGTTTATCAAACTTGGCATAAGATAAGGCGACAGCTGGCTGATTCAGGGACGCCAGAATATATTCAAGCTTCTTGGCATTACATTTTTCTTTAGCATGCCTTCAGCATTTGTATATGTCCCAGGGCCCAGCAAAACTCCCTGACTGGAGCTGCGTTAGATCAGCATGAGAGCAGGCTATAAACTGAATGGGAATACCATGATTCTCGATGAAGTCCGGTATATCATAAATGGCAGAATAAATATGATCATCATTATTCTGAATCACCCTGGCCATAATCAACGATCCTTTGCAATTCCTAACGATACCAGCAAGCTGGTCATTGTTCATAGAAAGATTAATAGTATTTCCAGTTGTGCCTGGGGACCAATGCACCAGGAACCCTTAACAGTAGACTGAGGTTCGGAAACTTGCTGAATGTCTAGGGAAATCTTTGAGACAAGATTCCTAGTATAATTCTTCTTGATCCCAGGAGCCAGAGTAGAAGCCCATTTGATAAGGTTTCCTTTTATATTGGGAAGATCTTTTTCAAACATCACACAATTCATGAAGTTCCAGATTTCCCACAAGCCACAGCAAGCCATAGTAAAAGTGAGACTCTCCATATAATCTTCAAAGTTAATATCCATGAACCACCATTTCTTCAGCGAATCAAAGCTTCTAGGGACTTTTTTGCCAAACAGCATGATGAGCATGTTCCAGACCTTCTTGGCCACATCACTGGATATCAATAGATGATGGGCAGATTCCTGAGAGGAATTCTGGCAGCAGCGGCATTTGGAGTTGAGAGTAATGCCCAGTCTACTGATTGCATCATCAGTGGCCAGACCATGGTGCCATATTTTCCAGATCAAACCACTAATTTTTGGAGGGATCCATCTCTGCCAGATATTCTGAAAAAGAGTGCCTTGGGGAGCAATTTTTCTTCTGTAATTATAGAAAGCTTTAGCTGAAAACTTCCCATCATTTGAGACTCTCCAGAAAAGTTGATCCGAATGCTCTTTGTTCATCCCAAATTAGTCTCGTTAGTCTCATTCTAAGGTTCGTCTAAGTTCGTCCCTAGAAAGAGACAAACATGGGACGTACTTAGACTAACTTGGGACGAACTTAGACAAACCTTAGAATGAGACTAAAGTTTGTCTTTGTTCGTCCCAAGTTAGTCTCGTTAGTCTAATTCTAAGGTTTATCTATGTTCATCCTTAGAAATAGACTAACTTGGGAAGAACTTAGACAAACCTTAGAATGAGACTAAAGTTTGTCTTTGTTCATCCCAAGTTAGTCTCGTTAGTCTCATTCTAAGGTTTGTGTAAGTTCGTCTTTAGAAATAGACTAACTTGGGACGACCTTTGACAAACCATAGAATGAGACTAAAGTTTGTCTTTGTTCAACTCAAGTTAGTCTCGTTACTCCCATTCTAAGGTTTATCTAAGTTCGTCCTTAGAAATAGACTAACTTGGGACGAACTTAGACAAACCTTAGAATGAAACTAAAGTTTGTCTTTGTTCATTCCAAGTTAGTCTCATTAGTCTCATTCTAAGGTTTATCTAAGTTCGTCCTTAGAAATAGACTAACTAGGGACGAACTTAGACAAACCTCAGAATGAGACTAAATTTTGTCTTTGTTCGTCCCAAGTTAGTCTCGTTAGTCTCATTCTAAGGTTTGTAGAAGTTCATCCTTAGAAATAGACTAACTTGGGATGAACATTGACAAACCTTAGAATGACACTAAAGTTTGTCTTTGTTCGTCTCAAGTTAGTCTCGTTACTCACATTCTAAGGTTAATCTAAGTTCGTCCCTAGAAATAGTTTAACTTGGGACGAACTTAGACAAACCTTAGAATGAGACTAAAGTTTGTCTTTGTTCGTCTCAAGTTAGTCTCGTTACTCTCATTCTAAGGTTTATCAAAAGTCGTCCTTAGAAATAGACTAACTTGGATGAACTTTGACAAGCTTGGGAAGAACTTAGACAAACCTTAGAATGAGACAAAAGTTTGTCTTTCTTCGTCCCAAGTTAGTCTCGTTAGTCTCATTTTAAGTTTTATCTGAGTTCGTCCTTAGAAATAGACTAACTTGGGATAAATTTCGACAAACTTGGGATGAACTTAGACAAACCTTAGAAGGAGACTAAAGTTTGTCTTTGTTCATCCATAGTTAGTCTCCTTAGTATCATTCTAAGGTTTGTCAAAGTTTGTCCTTAGAAAGAGACAAACGTGGGACGAACTTAGACTAACTTGGGACGAACTTCGACAACCCTTAGAATCAGACTAAAGTTTGTCTTTGTTCGTCCCAAGTTAGTCCCGTTAGTCTCATTCTAAGGTTTATCTAAGTTCGTCCTTAGAAATAGACTAACTTGGGACGAACTTAGACAAACCTTAGAATGAGACTAAAGTTTGTCTTTGTTCGTCCCAAGTTAGTCTCGTTAATCTCATTCTAAGGTTTGTATAAGTTCATCCTTAGAAATAGACTAACTTGGGATGAACTTTGACAAACCTTAGAATGAGACTAAATTTTGTCTTTGTTCATCTCAAGTTAGTCTCGTTACTCTCATTCTAAGGTTTATCTAAGTTCAACCTTTGAAATAGACTAACTTGGGATGAACTTTGACAAACTTGGGACGAACTTAGACAAACCTTAGAATTAGACTAAAGTTTGTCTTTGTTCGTCCCAAGTTAGTCTCGTTAGTCTCATTCTAAGGTTTGTCTAAGTTCGTCCTTAGAAAGAGACTAACTTGGGACGAACTTAAACTAACTTGGGACGAACTTAGACTAACCTTAGAATGGGACTAAAGTTTGTCTTTGTTCGTCCCAAGTTATTCACTTAGTCTCATTCTAAGGTTTATCTAAGTTCGTCCTTAGAAACAGACTAACTTGAGACGAACTTAGACTAACATTAAATGAGACTAGTGTTTGTCTTTGTTCTTCCCAAGTTAGTCTCGTTAGTCTCATTCTAAGGTTTGTCTAAGTTCGTCCTTAGAAATAGACTAACTTGGGATGAAATTTGACAAACTTGGGACGAACTTAGACAAACCTTAGAATGAGACTAAAGCTTGTCTTTGTTCATCCCATTTTTTTAAAAACTGGACGGTGCCAGCGAGTTTATTGATAGAAGGTCCAAATAGCCTGGACCGGGGCAGATACACCGAAGCCCTCAAGCGCCAGAGGAATGTTATAATACCATTCCTCTTAAAAACGCCAAACAGGCTAGTGCAGAATACAAGGGAAAAAACCAGGCACCAAGGCGCTCGCACAGGAGACCTAGAGGAAAGAAAAACCTAGCTCGCCGGCCTGATACTGAGTCCAAACCATCTCACAGCAAAAACACAGGAACAACCAAACAGAAAAAAAGATGAACAGCACAAACAGAACGGCTGAAACTAAAACACAAGAACACCCTTACACAAAGAAAGGCACAAGATCAAAAGAACAATAACAATAAACAGCTCCTGAAGCCAAAAGATCTTATCAGGGATACCTTGAACCGTGGTAGCTGAGAAGGATGCCTGCTGCAGAGTGATGCCGCCGAGTGACATCTGAATTTTTCTGACTATAGTTTTGGCAGATATGAAGATCATAACAAGGGCACGGATTGTCCTCCATCAGGCCTTCTCTTCTACACCAGATGGGGAGCTTGAGATAATCGCCAATGAGACTATGCTTGACAGGAAGGGGCAGATCTTGGGCAGAGTTCATCATTTGAGGAAGTTTATCAAACTTGGCATAAGATAAGGCGACTGCTGGCTGATTCAGGGATGCCACAATATATTCAAGCTTCTTGGCATTACATTTTTCTTTAGCACGCCTTCAGCATTTGTATATGTCCCAGGGCCCAGCAAAACTCCCTGACTGGAGCTGCGTTAGATCAGCATGAGAGCAGGCTATAAACTGAATGGGAATACCATGATTCTCGATGAAGTCCAGCATATCATAAATGGCAGAATAAATATGATCATCATTATTCTGAATCACCCTGGCCATAATCAACGATCCTTTGCAATTCCTAACGATACCAGCAAGCTGGTCATTGTTCATAGTAAGATTAATAGTATTTCCAGTTGTGCCTGGGGACCAACGCATCAAGGAACCCTTAACAGTAGACTGAGGTTCAAAAACTTGCAGAATGTCTAGGGAAATCTTTGAGACAAGATTCCTAGTATAATTCTTCTTGATCCCAGGAGCCAGAGTAGAAGCCCATTTGATAAGGTTTCCTTTTATATTGGGAAGATCTTTTTCAAACATCACACAATTCCAGAAGTTCCAGATTTCCCACAAGCCACTGCAAGCCATAGTAAAAGCGAGACTCTCCATATAATCTTTAAAGTTAATATCCATGAACCACCATTTCTTCAGCGAATCAAAGCTTCTAGGGACTTTTTTTGCCAAACAGCATGCTGAGCATGTTCCAGGCCTTCTTGGCCACATCACTGGATATCAATAGATGATGGGCAGATTCCTGAGAGGAATTCTGGCAGCAGAGGCATTTGGAGATGAGAGTAACGCTCAGTCTACTGATCGCATCATCAGTGGCCAGACCATGGTGCCATATTTTCCAGATCAAACCACTAATTTTTGGAGGGATCCATCTCTGCCAGATATTTCTAAAAAGAGTGCTTTGGGGAGCATTTTTCCTTCTGTAATTATAGAAAGCTTTAGCTGAAAACTTCCCATTATTTGAGACTCTCCAGAGAAGTTGATCCGGATGCTCTTTGTTCATCCCAAATTAGTCTCGTTAGTCTCATTCTAAGGTTTGTCTAAGTTCGTCCTTAGAAAGAGACAAACGTGGGACGAACTTAGACTACCTTGGGACGAACTTAGACAAACCTTAGAATGAGACTAAAGTTTGTCTTTGTTCGTCCCAAGTTAGTCTCTTTAGTCTCATTCTAAGGTTTATCTATGTTCGTCCTTAGAAATAGACTAACTTGGGACAAACTTAGACAAACCTTAGAATGAGACTAAAGTTTGTCTTTGTTCATCCCAAGTTAGTCTCGTTAGTCTTATTCTAAGGTTTGTCTAAGTTCGTCCTTAGAAATAGACTAACTTGGGATGACCTTGACGAACCATAGAATGAGACTAAAGTTTGTCTTTGTTCAAATCAAGTTAGTCTCGTTACTCTCATTCTAAGGTTTATCTATGTTCGTCCTTAGAAATAGACTAACTTGGGACGAACTTAGACAAACCTAAGAATGAGACTAAAGTTTGTCTTTGTTCGTTCCAAGTTTGTCACGCTAGTCTCATTTTAAGGTTTATCTAAGTTCGTCCTTAGAAATAGACTAACTAGGGACGAACTTAGACAAACCTAAGAATGAGACTAAAGTTTGTCTTTGTTCGTCCCAAGTTAGTCTCGTTAGTCTCATTCTAAGGTTTGTAGAAGTTCATCCTCAGAAATAGACTAACTTGGGACGAACATTGACAAACCTTAGAATGAGACTAAAGTTTGTCTCTGTTCGTCTCAAGTTAGTCTCGTTACTCTTATTCTAAGGTTAATCTAAGTTCGTCCTTAGAAATAGTCTAACTTGGGATGAACTTTGACAAACTTGGGAAGAACTTAGACAAACCTTAGAATGAGACTAAAGTTTGTCTTTGTTCGTCCCAAGTTAGTCTCGTTAGTCTCATTCTAAGATTTGTCTAGGTTCATCCTTAGAAAGAGACTAACTTGGGATGAACTTAGACTAACTTGGGACGAACTTAGACAAACCTTAAAATGAGACTAAAGTTTGTCTTTGTTCGTCCAGAGTGAGTCTCTTAGTCTCATTCTAAGGTTTATCTAAGTTCGTCCTTAGAAATAGACTAACTTAGGATGAACTTTGACAAACCTTAGAATGAGACTAAAGTTTGTCTTTGTTCGTCTCAAGTTAGTCTCGTTACTCTCATTCTAAGGATTATCTAAGTTCATCCTTAGAAATAGACAAACTTGGGATGAACTTAGGCAAACCTTAGAATGAGACTAAAGTTTGTCTTTGTTCGTCCCAAGTTAGTCTCGTTAGTCTCATTCTAAGGTTTGTCTAAGTTCGTCCTTAGAAAGAGACAAATGTGGGACAAAGTTAGACTAACTTGGGACGAACTTAGACAAACCTCAGAATGAGACTAAAGTTTGTCTTTGTTCATCCCAAGTTAGTCTCGTTAGTCTCATTCTAAGGTTTATCTAAGTTCGTCCTTAGAAATAGACTAACTTGGGACGACCTTTGACAAACCTTAGAATGAGACTAAAGTTTGTCTTTGTTCGTCCAGAGTGAGTCTCTTAGTCTCATTCTAAGGTTTATCTAAGTTCGTCCTTAGAAATAGACTAACTTGGGATGAACTTTGACAAACCTTAGAATGAGACTAAAGTTTGTCTTTGTTCGTCTCAAGTTAGTCTCGTTACTCTCATTCTAAGGATTATCTAAGTTCATCCTTAGAAATAGACAAACGTGGGATGAACTTAGACTAACTTGGGACGAACTTAGACAAACCTTAGAATGAGACTAAAGTTTGTCTTTGTTTGTCCCAAGTTAGTCTCGTTAGCCTCATTCTAAGGTTTATCTAATTCGTCCTTTGAAATAGACTAACTTGGGACGAACTTAGTCAAACCTTAGAATGAGACTAAAGTTTGTCTTTGTTCGTCCCAAGTTAGTCTCGTTAGTCTCATTCTAAGGGTTGTATAAGTTCAGCCTTAGAAATAGACTAACTTTGGATGAACTTTGAGAAACCTTATAATGAGACTAAAGTTTGTCTTTGTTCATCTCAAGTTAGTCTCGTTACTCTCATTCTAAGGTTTATCTAAGTTCGTCCTTAGAAGTAGACCAACTAGGGACAAACTTTGACAAACTTGGGACGAACTTAGACAAACCTTAGAAAGAGACTAAAGTTTGTCTTTGTTTGTCCCAAGTTAGTCTCGTTAGTCTCATTCTAAGATTTGTCCAAGTTCATCCTTAGAAAGAGACTAACTTGGGATGAACTTAGACTAACTTGGGACGAACTTAGACAAACCTTAAAATGAGACTAAAGTTTGTCTTTGTTCGTCCAGAGTGAGTCTCTTAGTCTCATTCTAAGGTTTATCTAAGTTCGTCCTTAGAAATAGACTAACTTGGGATGAGCTTTGACAAATCTTAGAATGAGACTAAAGTTTGTCTTTGTTTGTCTCAAGTTAGTCTCGTTACTCTCATTCTAAGGATTATCTAAGTTCGTCCTTAGAAATAGACTAACTTGGGACGAACTTTGACAAACTTGGGACGAACTTAGACAAACCTTAGAATGAGACAAAAGTTTGTCTTTGCTCATCCCAAATTAGTCTCATTAGTCTCATCCTAAGGTTTGTCTAAGTTTGTCCTCAGAAAGAGAGTAACTTGGGATGAACTTAGACTAACTTGGGACGAACTTAGACAAACCTTAGAATGAGACTAAAGTTTGTCTTTGTTCATCCCAAGTTAGTCTCCTTTGTCTCATTCTAAGGTTTGTCTAAGTTCGTCCTTAGAAAGAGACAAACGTGGGACGAACTTAGACTAACTTGGGACGCACTTAGAAAAACCTTAGAATGAGACTAAAGTTTGTCTTTGTTTGTCCCAAGTTAGTCTCGTTAGCCTCATTCTAAGGTTTATCTAAGTTCGTCCTTTGAAATAGACTAACTTGGGACGAACTTAGTCAAACCTTAGAATGAGACTAAAGTTTGTCTTTGTTCGTCCCAAGTTAGTCTCGTTAGTCTCATTCTAAGGGTTGTATAAGTTCAGCCTTAGAAATAGACTAACTTTGGATGAACTTTGAGAAACCTTATAATGAGACTAAAGTTTGTCTTTGTTCATCTCAAGTTAGTCTCGTTACTCTCATTCTAAGGTTTATCTAAGTTCGTCCTTAGAAGTAGACCAACTTGGGACAAACTTTGACAAACTTGGGACGAACTTAGACAAACCTTAGAAAGAGACTAAAGTTTGTCTTTGTTCGTCCCAAGTTAGTCTCGTTAGTCTCATTCTAAGATTTGTCTAAGTTCATCCTTAGAAAGAGACTAACTTGGGATGAACTTAGACTAACTTGGGACGAACTTAGACAAACCTTAAAATGAGACTAAAGTTTGTCTTTGTTCGTCCAGAGTGAGTCTCTTAGTCTCATTCTAAGGTTTATCTAAGTTTGTCCTTAGAAATAGACTAACTTGGGATGAACTTTGACAAACCTTAGAATGAGACTAAAGTTTGTCTTTGTTCGTCTCAAGTTAGTCTCGTTACTCTCATTCTAAGGATTATCTAAGTTCGTCCTTAGAAATAGACAAACGTGGGACGAACTTAGACTAACTTGGGACGAACTTAGACAAACCTTAGAATGAGACTAAAGTTTGTCTTTGTTTGTCCCAAGTTAGTCTCGTTAGCTTCATTCTAAGGTTTATCTAATTCGTCCTTTGAAATAGACTAACTTGGGAACTTGGGACAAACTTTGAAAAACTTGGGACGAACTTAGACAAACCTTAGAAAGAGACTAAAGTTTGTCTTTGTTTGTCCCAAGTTAGTCTCGTTAGTCTCATTCTAAGATTTGTCTAAGTTCATCCTTAGAAAGAGACTAACTTGGGATGAACTTAGACTAACTTGGGACGAACTTAGACAAACCTTAAAATGAGACTAAAGTTTGTCTTTGTTCGTCCAGAGTGAGTCTCTTAGTCTCATTTTAAGGTTTATCTAAGTTCGTCCTTAGAAATAGACTAACTTGGGATGAACTTTGACAAATCTTAGAATGAGACTAAAGTTTGTCTTTGTTCGTCTCAAGTTAGTCTCGTTACTCTCATTCTAAGGATTATCTAAGTTCGTCATTAGAAATAGACTAACTTGGGACGAACTTAGACAAACCTTAGAATGAGACAAAAGTTTGTCTTTGCTCATCCCAAATTAGTCTCATTAGTCTCATCCTAAGGTTTGTCTAAGTTTGTCCTCAGAAAGAGACTAACTTGGGACAAACTTAGACTAACTTGGGACGAACTTAGACAAACCTTAGAATGAGACTAAAGTTTGTCTTTGTTCGTCCCAAGTTAGTCTCCTTAGTCTCATTCTAAGGTTTGTCTAAGTTCGTCCTTAGAAAGAGACAAACGTGGGACGAACTTAGACTAACTTGGGACGAACTTAGACAAACCTTAGAATGAGACTAAAGTTTGTCTTTGTTTGTCCCAAGTTAGTCTCGTTAGCCTCATTCTAAGGTTTATCTAAGTTCGTCCTTTGAAATAGACTTACTTGGGATGAACTTAGTCTCGTTACTCTCATTCTAAGGATTATCTAAGTTCGTCATTAGAAATAGACTAACTTGGGACGAACTTAGACAAACCTTAGAATGAGACAAAAGTTTGTCTTTGCTCATCCCAAATTAGTCTCATTAGTCTCATCCTAAGGTTTGTCTAAGTTTGTCCTCAGAAAGAGACTAACTTGGGACAAACTTAGACTAACTTGGGACGAACTTAGACAAACCTTAGAATGAGACTAAAGTTTGTCTTTGTTCGTCCCAAGTTAGTCTCCTTAGTCTCATTCTAAGGTTTGTCTAAGTTCGTCCTTAGAAAGAGACAAACGTGGGACGAACTTAGACTAACTTGGGACGAACTTAGACAAACCTTAGAATGAGACTAAAGTTTGTCTTTGTTTGTCCCAAGTTAGTCTCGTTAGCCTCATTCTAAGGTTTATCTAAGTTCGTCCTTTGAAATAGACTAACTTGGGATGAACTTAGTCAAACCTTAGAATGAGACTAAAGTTTGTCTTTGTTCGTCCCAAGTTAGTCTCGTTAGTCTCATTCTAAGGGTTGTATAAGTTCAGCCTTAGAAATAGACTAACTTTGGATGAACTTTGAGAAACCTTATAATGAGACTAAAGTTTGTCTTTGTTCATCTCAAGTTAGTCTCGTTACTCTCATTCTAAGGTTTATCTAAGTTCGTCCTTAGAAGTAGACCAACTTGGGACAAACTTTGACAAACTTGGGACGAACTTAGACAAACCTTAGAAAGAGACTAAAGTTTGTCTTTGTTCGTCCCAAGTTAGTCTCGTTAGTCTCATTCTAAGATTTGTCTAAGTTCATCCTTAGAAAGAGACTAACTTGGGATGAACTTAGACTAACTTGGGACGAACTTAGACAAACCTTAAAATGAGACTAAAGTTTGTCTTTGTTCGTCCAGAGTGAGTCTCTTAGTCTCATTCTAAGGTTTATCTAAGTTTGTCCTTAGAAATAGACTAACTTGGGATGAACTTTGACAAACCTTAGAATGAGACTAAAGTTTGTCTTTGTTCGTCTCAAGTTAGTCTCGTTACTCTCATTCTAAGGATTATCTAAGTTCGTCCTTAGAAATAGACAAACGTGGGACGAACTTAGACAAACTTGGGACGAACTTAGACAAACCTTAGAATGAGACTAAAGTTTGTCTTTGTTTGTCCCAAGTTAGTCTCGTTAGCCTCATTCTAAGGTTTATCTAATTCGTCCTTTGAAATAGACTAACTTGGGAACTTGGGACAAACTTTGAAAAACTTGGGACGAACTTAGACAAACCTTAGAAAGAGACTAAAGTTTGTCTTTGTTTGTCCCAAGTTAGTCTCGTTAGTCTCATTCTAAGATTTGTCTAAGTTCATCCTTAGAAAGAGACTAACTTGGGATGAACTTAGACTAACTTGGGACGAACTTAGACAAACCTTAAAATGAGACTAAAGTTTGTCTTTGTTCGTCCAGAGTGAGTCTCTTAGTCTCATTTTAAGGTTTATCTAAGTTCGTCCTTAGAAATAGACTAACTTGGGATGAACTTTGACAAATCTTAGAATGAGACTAAAGTTTGTCTTTGTTCGTCTCAAGTTAGTCTCGTTACTCTCATTCTAAGGATTATCTAAGTTCGTCATTAGAAATAGACTAACTTGGGACGAACTTAGACAAACCTTAGAATGAGACAAAAGTTTGTCTTTGCTCATCCCAAATTAGTCTCATTAGTCTCATCCTAAGGTTTGTCTAAGTTTGTCCTCAGAAAGAGACTAACTTGGGACAAACTTAGACTAACTTGGGACGAACTTAGACAAACCTTAGAATGAGACTAAAGTTTGTCTTTGTTCGTCCCAAGTTAGTCTCCTTAGTCTCATTCTAAGGTTTGTCTAAGTTCGTCCTTAGAAAGAGACAAACGTGGGACGAACTTAGACTAACTTGGGACGAACTTAGACAAACCTTAGAATGAGACTAAAGTTTGTCTTTGTTTGTCCCAAGTTAGTCTCGTTAGCCTCATTCTAAGGTTTATCTAAGTTCGTCCTTTGAAATAGACTAACTTGGGACGAACTTAGTCAAACCTTATAATGAGACTAAAGTTTGTCTTTGTTCGTCCCAAGTTAGTCTCGTTAGTCTCATTCTAAGGGTTGTATAAGTTCAGCCTTAGAAATAGACTAACTTTGGATGAACTTTGAGAAACCTTATAATGAGACTAAAGTTTGTCTTTGTTCATCTCAAGTTAGTCTCGTTACTCTCATTCTAAGGTTTATCTAAGTTCGTCCTTAGAAGTAGACCAACTTGGGACAAACTTTGACAAACATGGGACGAACTTAGACAAACCTTATAAAGAGACTAAAGTTTGTCTTTGTTCGTCCCAAGTTAGTCTCGTTAGTCTCATTCTAAGATTTGTCTAAGTTCATCCTTAGAAAGAGACTAACTTGGGATGAACTTAGACTAACTTGGGACGAACTTAGACAAACCTTAAAATGAGACTAAAGTTTGTCTTTGTTCGTCCAGAGTGAGTCTCTTAGTCTCATTCTAAGGTTTATCTAAGTTCGTCCTTAGAAATAGACTAACTTGGGATGAACTTTGACAAACCTTAGAATGAGACTAAAGTTTGTCTTTGTTCGTCTCAAGTTAGTCTCGTTACTCTCATTCTAAGGATTATCTAAGTTCGTCCTTAGAAATAGACAAACGTGGGACGAACTTAGACTAACTTGGGACGAACTTAGACAAACCTTAGAATGAGACTAAAGTTGGTCTTTGTTTGTCCCAAGTTAGTCTCGTTAGCCTCATTCTAAGGTTTATCTAATTCGTCCTTTGAAATAGACTAACTTGGGACGAACTTAGTCAAACCTTAGAATGAGACTAAAGTTTGTCTTTGTTCGTCCCAAGTTAGTCTCGTTAGTCTCATTCTAAGGGTTGTATAAGTTCTGCCTTAGAAATAGACTAACTTTGGATGAACTTTGAGAAACCTTATAATGAGACTAAAGTTTGTCTTTGTTCATCTCAAGTTAGTCTCGTTACTCTCATTCTAAGGTTTATCTAAGTTCGTCCTTAGAAGTAGACCAACTTGGGACAAACTTTGACAAACTTGGGATGAACTTAGACAAACCTTACAAAGAGACTAAAGTTTGTCTTTGTTTGTCCCAAGTTAGTCTCGTTAGTCTCATTCTAAGATTTGTCTAAGTTCATCCTTAGAAAGAGACTAACTTGGGATGAACTTAGACTAACTTGGGACGAACTTAGACAACCCTTAAAATGAGACTAAAGTTTGTCTTTGTTTGTCCAGAGTGAGTCCCTTAGTCTCATTCTAAGGTTTATCTAAGTTCGTCCTTAGAAATAGACTAACTTGGGATGAACTTTGACAAATCTTAGAATGAGACTAAAGTTTGTCTTTGTTCGTCTCAAGTTAGTCTCGTTACTCTCATTCTAAGGATTATCTAAGTTCGTCATTAGAAATAGACTAACTTGGGACGAACTTAGACAAACCTTAGAATGAGACAAAAGTTTGTCTTTGCTCATCCCAAATTAGTCTCATTAGTCTCATCCTAAGGTTTGTCTAAGTTTGTCCTCAGAAAGAGACTAACTTGGGACAAACTTAGACTAACTTGGGACGAACTTAGACAAACCTTAGAATGAGACTAAAGTTTGTCTTTGTTCGTCCCAAGTTAGTCTCCTTAGTCTCATTCTAAGGTTTGTCTAAGTTCGTCCTTAGAAAGAGACAAACGTGGGACGAACTTAGACTAACTTGGGACGAACTTAGACAAACCTTAGAATGAGACTAAAGTTTGTCTTTGTTTGTCCCAAGTTAGTCTCGTTAGCCTCATTCTAAGGTTTATCTAAGTTCGTCCTTTGAAATAGACTAACTTGGGACGAACTTAGTCAAACCTTATAATGAGACTAAAGTTTGTCTTTGTTCGTCCCAAGTTAGTCTCGTTAGTCTCATTCTAAGGGTTGTATAAGTTCAGCCTTAGAAATAGACTAACTTTGGATGAACTTTGAGAAACCTTATAATGAGACTAAAGTTTGTCTTTGTTCATCTCAAGTTAGTCTCGTTACTCTCATTCTAAGGTTTATCTAAGTTCGTCCTTAGAAGTAGACCAACTTGGGACAAACTTTGACAAACATGGGACGAACTTAGACAAACCTTATAAAGAGACTAAAGTTTGTCTTTGTTCGTCCCAAGTTAGTCTCGTTAGTCTCATTCTAAGATTTGTCTAAGTTCATCCTTAGAAAGAGACTAACTTGGGATGAACTTAGACTAACTTGGGACGAACTTAGACAAACCATAAAATGAGACTAAAGTTTGTCTTTGTTCGTCCAGAGTGAGTCTCTTAGTCTCATTCTAAGGTTTATCTAAGTTCGTCCTTAGAAATAGACTAACTTGGGATGAACTTTGACAAACCTTAGAATGAGACTAAAGTTTGTCTTTGTTCGTCTCAAGTTAGTCTCGTTACTCTCATTCTAAGGATTATCTAAGTTCGTCCTTAGAAATAGACAAACGTGGGACGAACTTAGACTAACTTGGGACGAACTTAGACAAACCTTAGAATGAGACTAAAGTTGGTCTTTGTTTGTCCCAAGTTAGTCTCGTTAGCCTCATTCTAAGGTTTATCTAATTCGTCCTTTGAAATAGACTAACTTGGGACGAACTTAGTCAAACCTTAGAATGAGACTAAAGTTTGTCTTTGTTCGTCCCAAGTTAGTCTCGTTAGTCTCATTCTAAGGGTTGTATAAGTTCTGCCTTAGAAATAGACTAACTTTGGATGAACTTTGAGAAACCTTATAATGAGACTAAAGTTTGTCTTTGTTCATCTCAAGTTAGTCTCGTTACTCTCATTCTAAGGTTTATCTAAGTTCGTCCTTAGAAGTAGACCAACTTGGGACAAACTTTGACAAACTTGGGATGAACTTAGACAAACCTTACAAAGAGACTAAAGTTTGTCTTTGTTTGTCCCAAGTTAGTCTCGTTAGTCTCATTCTAAGATTTGTCTAAGTTCATCCTTAGAAAGAGACTAACTTGGGATGAACTTAGACTAACTTGGGACGAACTTAGACAACCCTTAAAATGAGACTAAAGTTTGTCTTTGTTCGTCCAGAGTGAGTCCCTTAGTCTCATTCTAAGGTTTATCTAAGTTCGTCCTTAGAAATAGACTAACTTGGGATGAACTTTGACAAATCTTAGAATGAGACTAAAGTTTGTCTTTGTTCGTCTCAAGTTAGTCTCGTTACTCTCATTCTAAGGATTATCTAAGTTCGTCCTTAGAAATAGACTAACTTGGGACGAACTTTGACAAACTTGGGACGAACTTAGACAAACCTTAGAATGAGACAAAAGTTTGTCTTTGCTCATCCCAAATTAGTCTCATTAGTCTCATCCTAAGGTTTGTCCAAGTTTGTCCTCAGAAAGAGACTAACTTGGGACGAACTTAGACTAACTTGGGATGAACTTTGACAAACCTTAGAATGAGACTAAAGTTTGTCTTTGTTCGTCTCAAGTTAGTCTCGTTACTCTCATTCTAAGGATTATCTAAGTTCGTCCTTAGAAATAGACAAACGTGGGACGAACTTAGACTAACTTGGGACGAACTTAGACAAACCTTAGAATGAGACTAAAGTTGGTCTTTGTTTGTCCCAAGTTAGTCTCGTTAGCCTCATTCTAAGGTTTATCTAATTCGTCCTTTGAAATAGACTAACTTGGGACGAACTTAGTCAAACCTTAGAATGAGACTAAAGTTTGTCTTTGTTCGTCCCAAGTTAGTCTCGTTAGTCTCATTCTAAGGGTTGTATAAGTTCTGCCTTAGAAATAGACTAACTTTGGATGAACTTTGAGAAACCTTATAATGAGACTAAAGTTTGTCTTTGTTCATCTCAAGTTAGTCTCGTTACTCTCATTCTAAGGTTTATCTAAGTTCGTCCTTAGAAGTAGACCAACTTGGGACAAACTTTGACAAACTTGGGATGAACTTAGACAAACCTTACAAAGAGACTAAAGTTTGTCTTTGTTTGTCCCAAGTTAGTCTCGTTAGTCTCATTCTAAGATTTGTCTAAGTTCATCCTTAGAAAGAGACTAACTTGGGATGAACTTAGACTAACTTGGGACGAACTTAGACAACCCTTAAAATGAGACTAAAGTTTGTCTTTGTTCGTCCAGAGTGAGTCCCTTAGTCTCATTCTAAGGTTTATCTAAGTTCGTCCTTAGAAATAGACTAACTTGGGATGAACTTTGACAAATCTTAGAATGAGACTAAAGTTTGTCTTTGTTCGTCTCAAGTTAGTCTCGTTACTCTCATTCTAAGGATTATCTAAGTTCGTCCTTAGAAATAGACTAACTTGGGACGAACTTTGACAAACTTGGGACGAACTTAGACAAACCTTAGAATGAGACAAAAGTTTGTCTTTGCTCATCCCAAATTAGTCTCATTAGTCTCATCCTAAGGTTTGTCCAAGTTTGTCCTCAGAAAGAGACTAACTTGGGACGAACTTAGACTAACTTGGGATGAACTTTGACAAACCTTAGAATGAGACTAAAGTTTGTCTTTGTTCGTCTCAAGTTAGTCTCGTTACTCTCATTCTAAGGATTATCTAAGTTCGTCCTTAGAAATAGACAAACGTGGGACGAACTTAGACTAACTTGGGACGAACTTAGACAAACCTTAGAATGAGACTAAAGTTTGTCTTTGTTTGTCCCAAGTTAGTCTCGTTAGCCTCATTCTAAGGTTTATCTAATTCGTCATTTGAAATAGACTAACTTGGGACGAACTTAGTCAAACCTTAGAATGAGACTAAAGTTTGTTTTTGTTCGTCCCAAGTTAGTCTCGTTAGTCTCATTCTAAGGGTTGTATAAGTTCAGCCTTAGAAATAGACTAACTTTGGATGAACTTTGAGAAACCTTTTAATGAGACTAAAGTTTGTCTTTGTTCATCTCAAGTTAGTCTCGTTACTCTCATTCTAAGGTTTATCTAAGTTCGTCCTTAGAAGTAGACCAACTTGGGACAAACTTTGACAAACTTGGGACGAACTTAGACAAACTTTAGAATGAGACTAAAGCTTGTCTTTGTTCATCCCAAATTAGTCTCGTTAGTCTCATTCTAAGGTTTGTCTAAGTTCGTCCTTAGAAAGAGACAAACGTGGGACGAACTTAGACTAACTTGGGACGAACTTAGACGAACTTAGACCAACCTTAGAATGAGACTAAAGTTTGTCTTTGTTCATCCCAAGTTAGTATCGTTAGTCTCATTCTAAGGTTTGTGTAAGTTCGTCCTTAGAAATAGACTAACTTGGGACGACCTTTGACAAACCTTAGAATGAGACTAAAGTTTGTCTTTGTTCATCTCAAGTTAGTCTCGTTACTCTCATTCTAAGGTTTATCTAAGTTCGTCCTTAGAAATAGACTAACTTCGGACAAACTTAGACAAACCTTAGAATGAGACTAAAGTTTGTCTTTGTTCGTTCCAAGTTAGTCTCGTTAGTCTCATTCTAAGGTTTATCTAAGTTCGTCCTTAGAAATAGACTAACTAGGGATGAACTTAGACAAACCTTAGAATGAGACTAAAGTTTGTCTTTGTTCGTCCCAAGTTAGTCTCGTTAGTCTCATTCTAAGGTTTGTAGAAGTTCATCCTTAGAAATAGACTAACTTGGGACGAACATTGACAAACCTTAGAATGAGACTAAAGTTTGTCTTTGTTCGTCTCAAGTTAGTCTCGTTACTCTCATTCTAAGGTTTATCAAAAGTCGTCCTTAGAAATAGACTAACTTGGATGAACTTTGACAAACTTGGGAAGAACTTAGACAAACCTTAGAATGAGACAAAAGTTTGTCTTTCTTCGTCCCAAGTTAGTCTCGTTAGTCTCATTTTAAGTTTTATCTGAGTTCGTCCTTAGAAATAGACTAACTTGGGACAAATTTCGACAAACTTGGGATGAACTTAGACAAACCTTAGAAGGAGACTAAAGTTTGTCTTTGTTCATCCATAGTTAGTCTCCTTAGTATCATTCTAAGGTTTGTCAAAGTTTGTCCTTAGAAAGAGACAAACGTGGGACGAACTTAGACTAACTTGGGACGAACTTCGACAAACCTTAGAATCAGACTAAAGTTTGTCTTTGTTCGTCCCAAGTTAGTCCCGTTAGTCTCATTCTAAGGTTTATCTAAGTTCGTCCTTAGAAATAGACTAACTTGGGACGAACTTAGACAAACCTTAGAATGAGACTAAAGTTTGTCTTTGTTCGTCCCAAGTTAGTCTCGTTAATCTCATTCTAAGGTTTGTATAAGTTCATCCTTAGAAATAGACTAACTTGGGATGAACTTTGACAAACCTTAGAATGAGACTAAATTTTGTCTTTGTTCATCTCAAGTTAGTCTCGTTACTCTCATTCTAAGGTTTATCTAAGTTCGTCCTTTGAAATAGACTAACTTGGGACGAACTTTGACAAACTTGGGACGAACTTAGACAAACCTTAGAATTAGACTAAAGTTTGTCTTTGTTCGTCCCAAGTTAGTCTCGTTAGTCTCATTCTAAGGTTTGTCTAAGTTCGTCCTTAGAAAGAGACTAACTTGGGACGAACTTAAACTAACTTGGGACGAACTTAGACAAACCTTAGAATGAGACTAAAGTTTGTCTTTGTTTGTCCCAAGTTAGTCTCGTTAGCCTCATTCTAAGGTTTATCTAATTCGTCATTTGAAATAGACTAACTTGGGACGAACTTAGTCAAACCTTAGAATGAGACTAAAGTTTGTTTTTGTTCGTCCCAAGTTAGTCTCGTTAGTCTCATTCTAAGGGTTGTATAAGTTCAGCCTTAGAAATAGACTAACTTTGGATGAACTTTGAGAAACCTTATAATGAGACTAAAGTTTGTCTTAGTTCATCTCAAGTTAGTCTCGTTACTCTCATTCTAAGGTTTATCTAAGTTCGTCCTTAGAAGTAGACCAACTTGGAACAAACTTTGACAAACTTGGGACGAACTTAGACAAACTTTAGAATGAGACTAAAGCTTGTCTTTGTTCATCCCAAATTAGTCTCGTTAGTCTCATTCTAAGGTTTGTCTAAGTTCGTCCTTAGAAAGAGACAAACGTGGGACGAACTTAGACTAACTTGGGACGAACTTAGACGAACTTAGACCAACCTTAGAATGAGACTAAAGTTTGTCTTTGTTCATCCCAAGTTAGTATCGTTAGTCTCATTCTAAGGTTTATGTAAGTTCGTCCTTAGAAATAGACTAACTTGGGACGACCTTTGACAAACCTTAGAATGAGACTAAAGTTTGTCTTTGTTCATCTCAAGTTAGTCTCGTTACTCTCATTCTAAGGTTTATCTAAGTTCGTCCTTAGAAATAGACTAACTTCGGACAAACTTTGACAAACCTTAGAATGAGACTAAAGTTTGTCTTTGTTCGTTCCAAGTTAGTCTCGTTAGTCTCATTCTAAGGTTTATCTAAGTTCGTCCTTAGAAATAGACTAACTAGGGATGAACTTAGACAAACCTTAGAATGAGACTAAAGTTTGTCTTTGTTCGTCCCAAGTTAGTCTCGTTAGTCTCATTCTAAGGTTTGTAGAAGTTCATCCTTAGAAATAGACTAACTTGGGACGAACATTGACAAAACTTAGAATGAGACTAAAGTTTGTCTTTGTTCGTCTCAAGTTAGTCTCGTTACTCTCATTCTAAGGTTTATCAAAAGTCGTCCTTAGAAATAGACTAACTTGGATGAACTTTGACAAACTTGGGAAGAACTTAGACAAACCTTAGAATGAGACAAAAGTTTGTCTTTCTTCGTCCCTCGTTAGTCTCATTTTAAGTTTTATCTGAGTTCGTCCTTAGAAATAGACTAACTTGGGACAAATTTCGACAAACTTGGGATGAACTTAGACAAACCTTAGAAGGAGACTAAAGTTTGTCTTTGTTCATCCATAGTTAGTCTCCTTAGTATCATTCTAAGGTTTGTCAAAGTTTGTCCTTAGAAAGAGACAAACGTGGGACGAACTTAGACTAACTTGGGACGAACTTCGACAAACCTTAGAATCAGACTAAAGTTTGTCTTTGTTCGTCCCAAGTTAGTCCCGTTAGTCTCATTCTAAGGTTTATCTAAGTTCGTCCTTAGAAATAGACTAACTTGGGACGAACTTAGACAAACCTTAGAATGAGACTAAAGTTTGTCTTTGTTCGTCCCAAGTTAGTCTCGTTAATCTCATTCTAAGGTTTGTATAAGTTCATCCTTAGAAATAGACTAACTTGGGATGAACTTTGACAAACCTTAGAATGAGACTAAATTTTATCTTTGTTCATCTCAAGTTAGTCTCGTTACTCTCATTCTAAGGTTTATCTAAGTTCGTCCTTTGAAATAGACTAACTTGGGACGAACTTTGACAAACTTGGGACGAACTTAGACAAACCTTAGAATTAGACTAAAGTTTGTCTTTGTTCGTCCCAAGTTAGTCTCGTTAGTCTCATTCTAAGGTTTGTCTAAGTTCGTCCTTAGAAAGAGACTAACTTGGGACGAACTTAAACTAACTTGGGACGAACTTAGACTAACCTTAGAATGGGACTAAAGTTTGTCTTTGTTCGTCCCAAGTTATTCACTTAGTCTCATTCTAAGGTTTATCTAAGTTTGTCCTTAGAAACAGACTAACTTGAGACGAACTTAGACTAACATTAAATGAGACTAGTGTTTGTCTTTGTTCTTCCCAAGTTAGTCTCGTTAGTCTCATTCTAAGGTTTGTCTAAGTTCGTCCTTAGAAATAGACTAACTTGGGATGAAATTTGACAAACTTGGGACGAACTTAGACAAACCTTAGAATGAGACTAAAGCTTGTCTTTGTTCATCCCATTTTTTTTAAAACTGGACGGTGCCAGCGAGTTTATTGATAGAAGGTCCAAACAGCCTGGCCCGGGGCAGATACACCGAAGCCCTCAAGCGCCAGAGGAATGTTATAATACCATTCCTCTTAAAAACGCCAAACAGGCTAGTGCAGAATACAAGGGAAAAAACCAGGCACCAAGGCGCTCGCACAAGAGACCTAGAGGAAAGAAAAACCTAGCTCGCCGGCCTGATACTGAGACCAAACCGTCTCACAGCAAAAACACAGGAACAACCAAACAGAAAAAAAGATGAACAGCACAAACAGAACGGCTGAAACTAAAACACAAGAACACCCTTACACAAAGAAAGGCACAACATCAAAAGAACAATAACAATAAACAGCTCCTGAAGCCAAAAGATCTTATCAGGGATACCTTGAACCGTGGTAGCTGAGAAGTATGCCTGCTGCAGAGTGATGCCGCCGAGTGACATCTGAATTTTTCTGACTATAGTTTTGGCAGATATGAAGATCATAACATGGGCACGGATTGTCCTCCATCAGGCCTTCTCTTCTACACCAGATGGGGAGCTTGAGATAATCGCCAATGAGACTATGCTTGACAGGAAGGGGCAGATCTTGGGCAGAGTTCATCATTTGAGGAAGTTTATCAAACTTGGCATAAGATAAGGCGACTGCTGGCTGATTCAGGGATGCCACAATATATTCAAGCTTCTTGGCATTACATTTTTCTTTAGCACGCCTTCAGCATTTGTATATGTCCCAGGGCCCAGCAAAACTCCCTGACTGGAGCTGCGTTAGATCAGTATGAGAGCAGGCTATAAACTGAATGGGAATACCATGATTCTCGATGAAGTCCAGCATATCATAAATGGCAGAATAAATATGATCATCATTATTCTGAATCACCCTGGCCATAATCAACGATCCTTTGCAATTCCTAACGATACCAGCAAGCTGGTCATTGTTCATAGTAAGATTAATAGTATTTCCAGTTGTGCCTGGGGACCAACGCATCCAGGAACCCTTAACAGTAGACTGAGGTTCAAAAACTTGCAGAATGTCTAGGGAAATCTTTGAGACAAGATTCCTAGTATAATTCTTCTTGATCCCAGGAGCCAGAGTAGAAGCCCATTTGATAAGGTTTCCTTTTATATTGGGAAGATCTTTTTCAAACATCACACAATTCCAGAAGTTCCAGATTTCCCACAAGCCACTGCAAGCCATAGTAAAAGCGAGACTCTCCATATAATCTTCAAAGTTAATATCCATGAACCACCATTTCTTCAGCGAATCAAAGCTTCTAGGGACTTTTTTTGCCAAACAGCATGCTGAGCATGTTCCAGGCCTTCTTGGCCACATCACTGGATATCAATAGATGATGGGCAGATTCCTGAGAGGAATTCTGGCAGCAGAGGCATTTGGAGATGAGAGTAACGCCCAGTCTACTGATCGCATCATCAGTGGCCAGACCATGGTGCCATATTTTCCAGATCAAACCACTAATTTTTGGAGGGATCCATCTCTGCCAGATATTTCTAAAAAGAGTGCTTTGGGGAGCATTTTTCCTTCTGTAATTATAGAAAGCTTTAGCTGAAAACTTCCCATTATTTAAGACTCTCCAGAGAAGTTGATCCGGATGCTCTTTATTCATCCCAAATTAGTCTCGTTAGTCTCATTCTAAGGTTTGTCTAAGTTCGTCCTTAGAAAGAGACAAACGTGGGACGAACTTAGACTACCTTGGGACGAACTTAGACAAACCTTAGAATGAGACTAAAGTTAGTCTTTGTTCGTCCCAAGTTAGTCTCGTTAGTCTCATTCTAAGGTTTATCTATGTTCGTCCTTAGAAATAGACTAACTTGGGACAAACTTAGACAAACCTTAGAATGAGACTAAAGTTTGTCTTTGTTCATCCCAAGTTAGTCTCGTTAGTCTTATTCTAAGGTTTGTGTAAGTTCGTCCTTAGAAATAGACTAACTTGGGATGACCTTTGACGAACCATAGAATGAGACTAAAGTTTGTCTTTGTTCAACTCAAGTTAGTCTCGTTACTCTCATTCTAAGGTTTATCTATGTTCGTCCTTAGAAATAGACTAACTTGGGACGAACTTAGACAAACCTAAGAATGAGACTAAAGTTTGTCTTTGTTCGTTCCAAGTTTGTCACGCTAGTCTCATTTTAAGGTTTATCTAAGTTCGTCCTTAGAAATAGACTAACTAGGGACGAACTTAGACAAACCTCAGAATGAGACTAAAGTTTGTCTTTGTTCGTCCCAAGTTAGTCTCGTTAGTCTCATTCTAAGGTTTGTAGAAGTTCATCCTTAGAAATAGACTAACTTGGGACGAACATTGACAAACCTTAGAATGAGACTAAAGTTTGTCTTTGTTCGTTCCAAGTTTGTCACGCTAGTCTCATTTTAAGGTTTATCTAAGTTCGTCCTTAGAAATAGACTAACTAGGGACGAACTTAGACAAACCTCAGAATGAGACTAAAGTTTGTCTTTGTTCGTCCCAAGTTAGTCTCGTTAGTCTCATTCTAAGGTTTGTAGAAGTTCATCCTTAGAAATAGACTAACTTGGGACGAAAATTGACAAACCTTAGAATGAGACTAAAGTTTGTCTCTGTTCGTCTCAAGTTAGTCTCGTTACTCTTATTCTAAGGTTAATCTAAGTTCGTCCTTAGAAATAGTCTAACTTGGGATGAACTTTGACAAACTTGGGAAGAACTTAGACAAACCTTAGAATGAGACTAAAGTTTGTCTTTGTTCGTCCCAAGTTAGTCTCGTTAGTCTCATTCTAAGATTTGTCTAGGTTCATCCTTAGAAAGAGACTAACTTGGGATGAACTTAGACTAACTTGGGACGAACTTAGACAAACCTTAAAATGAGACTAAAGTTTGTCTTTGTTCGTCCAGAGTGAGTCTCTTAGTCTCATTCTAAGGTTTATCTAAGTTCGTCCTTAGAAATAGACTAACTTGGGATGAACTTTGACAAACCTTAGAATGAGACTAAAGTTTGTCTTTGTTCGTCTCAAGTTAGTCTCGTTACTCTCATTCTAAGGATTATCTAAGTTCGTCCTTAGAAATAGACAAACGTGGGATGAACTTAGACTGACTTGGGACGAACTTAGACAAACCTCAGAATGAGACTAAAGTTTGTCTTTGTTTGTCCCAAGTTAGTCTCGTTAGCCTCATTCTAAGGTTTATCTAATTCGTCCTTTGAAATAGACTAACTTGGGACGAACTTAGTCAAACCTTAGAATGAGACTAAAGTTTGTCTTTGTTCGTCCCAAGTTAGTCTCGTTAGTCTCATTCTAAGGGTTGTATAAGTTCAGCCTTAGAAATAGACTAACTTTGGATGAACTTTGAGAAACCTTATAATGAGACTAAAGTTTGTCTTTGTTCATCTCAAGTTAGTCTCGTTACTCTCATTCTAAGGCTTATCTAAGTTCGTCCTTAGAAGTAGACCAACTTGGGACAAACTTTGACAAACATGGGACGAACTTAGACAAACCTTAGAAAGAGACTAAAGTTTGTCTTTGTTTGTCCCAAGTTAGTCTCGTTAGTCTCATTCTAAGATTTGTCTAAGTTCATCCTTAGAAAGAGACTAACTTGGGATGAACTTAGACTAACTTGGGACGAACTTAGACAAACCTTAAAATGAGACTAAAGTTTGTCTTTGTTCGTCCAGAGTGAGTCTCTTAGTCTTATTCTAAGGTTTATCTAAGTTCGTCCTTAGAAATAGACTAACTTGGGATGAACTTTGACAAATCTTAGAATGAGACTAAAGTTTGTCTTTGTTCGTCTCAAGTTAGTCTCGTTACTCTCATTCTAAGGATTATCTAAGTTCGTCCTTAGAAATAGACTAACTTGGGACGAACTTTGACAAACTTGGGACGAACTTAGACAAACCTTAGAATGAGACAAAAGTTTGTCTTTGCTCATCCCAAATTAGTCTCATTAGTCTCATTCTAAGGTTTGTCTAAGTTTTTCCTCAGAAAGAGACTAACTTGGGACGAACTTAGACTAACTTGGGACGAACTTAGACAAACCTTAGAATGAGACTAAAGTTTGTCTTTGTTCATCCCAAGTTAGTCTCCTTAGTCTCATTCTAAGGTTTGTCTAAGTTCGTCCTTAGAAAGAGGCAAACGTGGGACGAACTTAGACTAACTTGGGACGAACTTAGACAAACCTTAGAACGAGACTAAAGTTTGTCTTTGTTTGTCCCAAGTTAGTCTCGTTAGCCTCATTCTAAGGTTTATCTAAGTTCGTCCTTTGAAATAGACTAACTTGGGACGAACTTAGACAAACCTTAGAATGAGACTAAAGTTTGTCTTTGTTCTTCCCAAGTTAGTCTCGTTAGTCTCATTCTAAGGGTTGTATAAGTTCAGCCTTAGAAATAGACTAACTTTGGATGAACTTTGAGAAACCTTATAATGAGACTAAAGTTTGTCTTTGTTCATCTCAAGTTAGTCTCGTTACTCTCATTCTAAGGTTTATCTAAGTTCGTCCTTAGAAGTAGACCAACTTGGGACAAACTTTGACAAACTTGGGACGAACTTAGACAAACCTTAGAAAGAGACTAAAGTTTGTCTTTGTTCGTCCCAAGTTAGTCTCGTTAGTCTCATTCCAAGATTTGTATAAGTTCATCCTTAGAAAGAGACTAACTTGGGATGAACTTAGACTAACTTGGGACGAACTTAGACAAACCTTAAAATGAGACTAAAGTTTGTCTTTGTTCGTCCAGAGTGAGTCTCTTAGTCTCATTCTAAGGTTTATCTAAGTTCGTCCTTAGAAATAGACTAACTTGGGATGAACTTTGACAAACCTTAGAATGAGACTAAAGTTTGTCTTTGTTCGTCTCAAGTTAGTCTCGTTACTCTCATTCTAAGGATTATCTAAGTTTGTCCTTAGAAATAGACTAAGTTGGGACGAACTTTGACAAACTTGGGACGAACTTAGACAAACCTTAGAATGAGACGAAAGTTTGTCTTTGCTCATCCCAAATTAGTCTCGTTAGTCTCATTCTAAGGTTTGTGTAAGTTCGTCCTTAGAAATCGACTAACTTGGGACGACCTTTGACAAACCTTAGAATGAGACTAAAGTTTGTCTTTGTTCAACTCAAGTTAGTCTCGTTACTCTCATTCTAAGGTTTATCTAAGTTCGTCCTTAGAAATAGACTAACTTGGGACGAACTTAGACAAACCTTAGAATGAGACAAAAGTTTGTCTTTGTTCGTCCCAAGTTAATCTCTTTAGTCTCATTCTAAGGTTTATCTAAGTTCGTCCTTAGAAATAGACTAACTAGAGACGAACTTAGACAAACCTTAGAATGAGACTAAAGTTTGTCTTTGTTCGTCCCAAGTTAGTCTCTTCAGTCTCATTCTAAGGTTTGTAGAAGTTCATCCTTAGAAATAGACTAACTAGGGACGAACTTAGACAAACCTTAGAATGAGACTAAAGTTTGTCTTTGTTCGTCCCAAGTTAGTCTCGTTAGTCTCATTCTAAGGTTTGTAGAAGTTCATCCTTAGAAATAGACTAACTTGGGACGAACATTGACAAACCTTAGAATGAGACTAATGTTTGTCTTTGTTCGTCCCAAATTAGTCTCGTTAGTCTCATTCTAAGGTTTGTCTAAGTTTGTCCTTAGGAAGAGACAAACGTGGGACGAACTTAGACTAACTTGGGACGAACTTAGACAAACCTTAGAATGAGACTAAAGTTTGTCTTTGTTCGTCCCAAGTTAGTCTCGTTAGCCTCATTCTAAGGTTTATCTAAGTTCGTCCTTTGAAATAGACTAACTTGGGACGAACTTAGACAAACCTTAGAATGAGACTAAAGTTTGTCTTTGTTCTTCCCAAGTTAGTCTCGTTAGTCTCATTCTAAGGGTTGTATAAGTTCAGCCTTAGAAATAGACTAACTTTGGATGAACTTTGAGAAACCTTATAATGAGACTAAAGTTTGTCTTTGTTCATCTCAAGTTAGTCTCGTTACTCTCATTCTAAGGTTTATCTAAGTTCGTCCTTAGAAGTAGACCAACTTGGGACAAACTTTGACAAACTTGGGACGAACTTAGACAAACCTTAGAAAGAGACTAAAGTTTGTCTTTGTTCGTCCCAAGTTAGTCTCGTTAGTCTCATTCCAAGATTTGTATAAGTTCATCCTTAGAAAGAGACTAACTTGGGATGAACTTAGACTAACTTGGGACGAACTTAGACAAACCTTAAAATGAGACTAAAGTTTGTCTTTGTTCGTCCAGAGTGAGTCTCTTAGTCTCATTCTAAGGTTTATCTAAGTTCGTCCTTAGAAATAGACTAACTTGGGATGAACTTTGACAAACCTTAGAATGAGACTAAAGTTTGTCTTTGTTCGTCTCAAGTTAGTCTCGTTACTCTCATTCTAAGGATTATCTAAGTTTGTCCTTAGAAATAGACTAAGTTGGGACGAACTTTGACAAACTTGGGACGAACTTAGACAAACCTTAGAATGAGACGAAAGTTTGTCTTTGCTCATCCCAAATTAGTCTCGTTAGTCTCATTCTAAGGTTTGTGTAAGTTCGTCCTTAGAAATCGACTAACTTGGGACGACCTTTGACAAACCTTAGAATGAGACTAAAGTTTGTCTTTGTTCAACTCAAGTTAGTCTCGTTACTCTCATTCTAAGGTTTATCTAAGTTCGTCCTTAGAAATAGACTAACTTGGGACGAACTTAGACAAACCTTAGAATGAGACAAAAGTTTGTCTTTGTTCGTCCCAAGTTAATCTCTTTAGTCTCATTCTAAGGTTTATCTAAGTTCGTCCTTAGAAATAGACTAACTAGAGACGAACTTAGACAAACCTTAGAATGAGACTAAAGTTTGTCTTTGTTCGTCCCAAGTTAGTCTCTTCAGTCTCATTCTAAGGTTTGTAGAAGTTCATCCTTAGAAATAGACTAACTAGGGACGAACTTAGACAAACCTTAGAATGAGACTAAAGTTTGTCTTTGTTCGTCCCAAGTTAGTCTCGTTAGTCTCATTCTAAGGTTTGTAGAAGTTCATCCTTAGAAATAGACTAACTTGGGACGAACATTGACAAACCTTAGAATGAGACTAATGTTTGTCTTTGTTCGTCCCAAATTAGTCTCGTTAGTCTCATTCTAAGGTTTGTCTAAGTTTGTCCTTAGGAAGAGACAAACGTGGGACGAACTTAGACTAACTTGGGACGAACTTAGACAAACCTTAGAATGAGACTAAAGTTTGTCTTTGTTCGTCCCAAGTTAGTCTCGTTAGTCTCATTCTAAGGTTTGTCTAAGTTCGTCCTTTGAAAGAGACAAATGTGGGACAAACTTAGACTAACTTGGGACGAACTTAGACAAACCTTAGAATGAGACTGAAGTTTGTCTTTGTTCATCCTAAGTTAGTCTCGTTAGTCTCATTCTAAGGTTTATCTAAGTTCGTCCTTAGAAATAGACTAACTTGGGACGAACTTAGACAAACCTTAGAATGAGACTAAAGTTTGTCTTTGTTCGTCCCAAGTTAGTCTCGTTAGTCTCATTCTAAGGTTTGTGTAAGTTCGTCCTTAGAAATAGACTAACTTGGGATGAACTTTGAAAAACTTGGGACGAACTTAGACAAACTTTAGAATGAGACTAAAGCTTGTCTTTGTTCATCCCAAATTAGTCTCGTTAGTCTCATTCTAAGGTTTGTCTAAGTTCGTCCCTAGAAAAAGACAAACGTGGGACGAACTTAGACTAACTTGGGACGAACTTAGACAAACCTTAGAATGAGACTAAAGTTTGCCTTTGTTTGTCCCAAGTTAGTCTCATTAGTCTCATTCTAAGGTTTATCTAAGTTCGTCCTTAGAAATAGACTAACTTGGGACGAACTTAGACAAACCTTAGAATTAGACTAAAGTTTGTCTTTGTTCATCCCAAGTTAGTCTCGTTAGTCTCATTCTAAGGTTTGTGTAAGTTCATCCTTAGAAATAGACTAACTTGGGACGACCTTTGACAAACCTTAGAATGAGACTAAAGTTTGTCTTTGTTCAACCCAAGTTAATCTCGTTACTCTCATTCTAAGGTTTATCTAAGTTCGTCCTTAGAAATAGACTAACTTGGGACGAACTTAGACAAACCTTAGAATGAGACTAAAGTTTGTCTTTGTTCATCCCAAGTTTATCTCGTTAGTCTCATTCTATGGTTTATCTAAGTTCGTCCTTAGAAATAGACTAACTAGGGACGAACTTAGACAACCCTTAGAATGAGACTAAAGTTTGTCTTTGTTCGTCCCAAGTTAGTCTCGTTTGTCTCATTCTAAGGTTTGTAGAAGTTCATACTTAGAAAAAGACTAACTTGGGACGAACATTGACAAACCTTAGAATGAGACTAAAGTTTGTCTTTGTTCATATCAAGTTAGTCTCGTTACTCTCATTCTAAGGTTTATCTAAGTTCGTCCTTAGAAATAGACTAACTTGGGATGAACTTTGACAAACTTGGGAAGAGCTTAGACAAACCTTAGAATGAGACTAAAGTTTGTCTTTGTTCGTCCCAAGTTAGTCTCGTTAGTCTCATTCTAAGGTTTGTCTAAGTTTGTCCTCAGAAAGAGACTAACTTGGGACGAACTTAGACTAACTTGGGACGAACTTAGACAAACCTTAGAATGAGACTAAAGTTTGTCTTTGTTCGTCCCAAGTTAGTCTCCTTAGTCTCATTCTAAGGTTTGTCTAAGTTCGTCCTTAGAAAGAGACAAACGTGGGACGAACTTTGACTAACTTGGGACAAACTTAGACAAACCTTAGAATGAGACTAAAGTTTGTCTTTGTTTGTCCCAAGTTAGTCTCGTTAGTCTCATTCTAAGGTTTATCTAAGTTCGTCCTTAGAAATAGACTAACTTAGACTGAGACTAAAGTCTGTCTTTGTTCGTCCCAAGTTAGTCTCGTTAGTCTCATTCTAAGGTTTGTATAAGTTTGTCCTTAGAAATAGACTAACTTGGGATGAACTTTGACAAACCTTATAATGAGACTAAAGTTTGTCTTTGTTCGTCTCAAGTTAGTCTCGTTACTCTCATTCTAAGGATTATCTAAGTTTGTCCTTAGAAATAGACTAAGTTGTGACGAACTTTGACAAACTTGGGACGAACTTAGACAAACCTTAGAATGAGACGAAAGTTTGTCTTTGCTCATCCCAAATTAGTCTCGTTAGTCTCATTCTAAGGTTTGTGTAAGTTCGTCCTTAGAAATCGACTAACTTGGGACGACCTTTGACAAACCTTAGAATGAGACTAAAGTTTGTCTTTGTTCAACTCAAGTTAGTCTCGTTACTCTCATTCTAAGGTTTATCTAAGTTCGTCCTTAGAAATAGACTAACTTGGGACGAACTTAGACAAACCTTAGAATGAGACAAAAGTTTGTCTTTGTTCGTCCCAAGTTAATCTCTTTAGTCTCCTTCTAAGGTTTATCTAAGTTCGTCCTTAGAAATAGACTAACTAGAGACGAACTTAGACAAACCTTAGAATGAGACTAAAGTTTGTCTTTGTTCGTCCCAAGTTAGTCTCTTCAGTCTCATTCTAAGGTTTGTAGAAGTTCATCCTTAGAAATAGACTAACTAGGGACGAACTTAGACAAACCTTAGAATGAGACTAAAGTTTGTCTTTGTTCGTCCCAAGTTAGTCTCGTTAGTCTCATTCTAAGGTTTGTAGAAGTTCATCCTTAGAAATAGACTAACTTGGGACGAACATTGACAAACCTTAGAATGAGACTAATGTTTGTCTTTGTTCGTCCCAAATTAGTCTCGTTAGTCTCATTCTAAGGTTTGTCTAAGTTTGTCCTTAGGAAGAGACAAACGTGGGACGAACTTAGACTAACTTGGGACGAACTTAGACAAACCTTAGAATGAGACTAAAGTTTGTCTTTGTTCGTCCCAAGTTAGTCTCGTTAGTCTCATTCTAAGGTTTGTCTAAGTTCGTCCTTTGAAAGAGACAAATGTGGGACAAACTTAGACTAACTTGGGACGAACTTAGACAAACCTTAGAATGAGACTGAAGTTTGTCTTTGTTCATCCTAAGTTAGTCTCGTTAGTCTCATTCTAAGGTTTATCTAAGTTCGTCCTTAGAAATAGACTAACTTGGGACGAACTTAGACAAACCTTAGAATGAGACTAAAGTTTGTCTTTGTTCGTCCCAAGTTAGTCTCGTTAGTCTCATTCTAAGGTTTGTGTAAGTTCGTCCTTAGAAATAGACTAACTTGGGATGAACTTTGAAAAACTTGGGACGAACTTAGACAAACTTTAGAATGAGACTAAAGCTTGTCTTTGTTCATCCCAAATTAGTCTCGTTAGTCTCATTCTAAGGTTTGTCTAAGTTCGTCCCTAGAAAAAGACAAACGTGGGACGAACTTAGACTAACTTGGGCCGAACTTAGACAAACCTTAGAATGAGACTAAAGTTTGCCTTTGTTTGTCCCAAGTTAGTCTCATTAGTCTCATTCTAAGGTTTATCTAAGTTCGTCCTTAGAAATAGACTAACTTGGGACGAACTTAGACAAACCTTAGAATTAGACTAAAGTTTGTCTTTGTTCATCCCAAGTTAGTCTCGTTAGTCTCATTCTAAGGTTTGTGTAAGTTCATCCTTAGAAATAGACTAACTTGGGACGACCTTTGACAAACCTTAGAATGAGACTAAAGTTTGTCTTTGTTCAACCCAAGTTAATCTCGTTACTCTCATTCTAAGGTTTATCTAAGTTCGTCCTTAGAAATAGACTAACTTGGGACGAACTTAGACAAACCTTAGAATGAGACTAAAGTTTGTCTTTGTTCATCCCAAGTTTATCTCGTTAGTCTCATTCTATGGTTTATCTAAGTTCGTCCTTAGAAATAGACTAACTAGGGACGAACTTAGACAACCCTTAGAATGAGACTAAAGTTTGTCTTTGTTCGTCCCAAGTTAGTCTCGTTTGTCTCATTCTAAGGTTTGTAGAAGTTCATACTTAGAAAAAGACTAACTTGGGACGAACATTGACAAACCTTAGAATGAGACTAAAGTTTGTCTTTGTTCATATCAAGTTAGTCTCGTTACTCTCATTCTAAGGTTTATCTAAGTTCGTCCTTAGAAATAGACTAACTTGGGATGAACTTTGACAAACTTGGGAAGAGCTTAGACAAACCTTAGAATGAGACTAAAGTTTGTCTTTGTTCGTCCCAAGTTAGTCTCGTTAGTCTCATTCTAAGGTTTGTCTAAGTTTGTCCTCAGAAAGAGACTAACTTGGGACGAACTTAGACTAACTTGGGACGAACTTAGACAAACCTTAGAATGAGACTAAAGTTTGTCTTTGTTCGTCCCAAGTTAGTCTCCTTAGTCTCATTCTAAGGTTTGTCTAAGTTCGTCCTTAGAAAGAGACAAACGTGGGACGAACTTTGACTAACTTGGGACAAACTTAGACAAACCTTAGAATGAGACTAAAGTTTGTCTTTGTTTGTCCCAAGTTAGTCTCGTTAGTCTCATTCTAAGGTTTATCTAAGTTCGTCCTTAGAAATAGACTAACTTAGACTGAGACTAAAGTCTGTCTTTGTTCGTCCCAAGTTAGTCTCGTTAGTCTCATTCTAAGGTTTGTATAAGTTTGTCCTTAGAAATAGACTAACTTGGGATGAACTTTGACAAACCTTATAATGAGACTAAAGTTCGTCTTTGTTCGTCTCAAGTTAGTCTCGTTACTCTCATTCTAAGGTTTATCTAAGTTCGTCCTTAGAAATAGACTAACTTGGGACAAACTTTGACAAACTTGGGATGAACTTATACAAACCATAGAATGAGACTGAAGTTTGTCTTTGTTCATCCCAAGTTAGTCTCCATAGTCTCATTCTAAGGTTTGTCTAAGTTCGTCCTTAGAAAGAGACAAACGTGGGACGAACTTAGACTAACTTGGGACGAACTTAGACAAACCTTAGAATGAGACTAAAGTTTATCTTCGTTTGTCCCAAGTTAGTCTTGTTAGTCTCATTCTAAGGTTTATCTAAGTTCATCCTTAGAAATAGACTAACTTGGGACGAACTTAGACAAACCGTAGAATGAGACTAACGTTTGTCTTTGTTCGTCCCAAGTTAGTGTCGTTAGTCTCATTCTAAGGTTTGTATAAGTTCATCCTTATAAATAGACTAACTTGGGATGTACTTTGAGAAACCTTATAATGAGACTAAAGTTTGTCTTTGTTCCTCTCAAGTTAGTCTCGTTACTCTCATTGTAAGGTTTATCTAAGTTCGTCCTAAGAAATAGACTAACTTCGGATGAACTTTGACAAACTTGGGAAGAACTTAGCCAAACCTTAGAATGAGAATAAAGTTTGTCGTTGTTCGTCCCAAGTTAGTCTCGTTAGTCTCATTCTAAGGTTTGTCTAAGTTCGTCCTTAGAAATAGACTAACTAGGGACGAACTTAGACAAACCTTAGAATGAGACTAAAGTTTGTCTTTGTTCGTCCCAAGTTAGTCTCGTTAGTCTCATTCTAAGGTTTGTAGAAGTTCATCCTTAGAAATAGACTAACTTGGGACGAACATTGACAAACCTTAGAATGAGACTAAAGTTTGTCTTTGTTCAACTCAAGTTAGTCTCGTTACTCACATTCTAAGGTTTATCTAAGTTTGTCCTTAGAAATAGACTAACTTGGGAAGAACTTAGACAAACCTTAGAATGAGACAAGTGTTTGTCTTTGTCCTTCTCAAGTTAGTCTCGTTAGTCTCATTCTAAGGTTTGTCTAAGTTCGTCCTTAGAAAGAGACTAACTTGGGACGAACTTAGACTAACTTGGGACGAACTTAGACTAACCTTAGAATGAGACTAAAGTTTGTCTTTGTTCGTCCCAAGTTATTCTCTTAGTCTCATTCTAAGGTTTATCTAAGTTCGTCCTTAGAAACAGACTAACTTGGGACGAACTTAGACTAACCTTAAATGAGACAAGTGTTTGTCTTTGTTCTTCCCAAGTTGGTCTCGTTAGTCTCATTCTAAGGTTTATCTAAGTTCATCCTTAGAAATACACTAACTTGGGACGAACTTAGACAAACCTTAGAATGAGACTAAAGTTTGTCTTTGTTCATCCAAAGTTTGTCTCGTTAGTCTCATTCTAAGGTTTGTGTAAGTTCGTCCTTAGAAATAGACTAACTTGGGACGACCTTTGACAAACCTTAGAATGAGCTTAAAGTTTGTCTTTGTTCAACTCAAGTTAGTCTCGTTACTCTCATTCTACGGTTTATCTCAGTTCGTCCTTAGAAATAGACTAACTTGGGATGAACTTAGACAAACCTTAGAATGAGACTAAAGTTTGTCTTTGTTTGTCCCAAGTTAATCTCGTTAGTCTCATTCTAAGGTTTATATAAGTTCGTCCTTAGAAATAGACTAACTAGGGACGAACTTAGACAAACCTTAGAATGAGACTAAAGTTTGTCTTTGTTCGTCCCAAGTTAGTCTTGTTAGTCTCATTCTAAGGTTTGTGGAAGTTCATCCTTAGAAATAGACTAACTTGGGACGATCATTGACAAACCTTAGAATGAGACTAAAGTTTGTCTTTGTTCATCTCAAGTTAGTCTCGTTACTCTCATTCTAAGGTTTATCTAAGTTCGTCCTTAGAAATAGACTAACTTGAGATGAACTTTGACAAACTTGAGAAGAACTTAGCCAAACCTTAGAATGAGACTAAAGTTTGTCTTTGTTCGTCCCAAGTTAGTCTCGTTAGTCTCATTCTAAGGTTTGTCTAAATTTGTCCTCAGAAAGGGACAAACTTGGGACGAACTTAGACTAACTTGGTACGAACTTAGACAAACTTTAGAATGAGACTAAAGTTTGCCTTTGTTCGTCCCAAGTTAGTCTCCTTAGTCTCATTCTAAGGTTTGTCTAAGTTCGTCCTTAGAAAGAGACAAACGTGGGACGAACTTAGACTAACTTGGGACGAACTTAGACAAACCTCAGAATGAGACAAAAGTTTGCTTTTGTTTGTCCCAAATTAGTCTCGTTAGTCTCATTCTAAGGTTTATCTAAGTTCATCCTTAGAAATAGACTAACTTGGGACAAACTTAGACAAACCTTAGAATGAGACTAACGTTTGTCTTTGTTCGTCCCAAGTTAGTCTCGTTAGTCTCATTCTAAGGTTTGTATAAGTTCGTCCTTATAAATAGAGTAACTTGGGATGAACTTTGAGAAACCTTATAATGAGACTAAAATTTGTCTTTGTTCATCTCAAGTTAGTCTCGTTGCTCTCATTCTAAGGTTTATCTAAGTTTGTCCTTAGAATTAGACTAACTTCGGATGAACTTTGACAAACTTGGGACGAACTTAGACAAACCTTAGAATTAGACTAAAGTTTGTCGTTGTTCGTCCCAAGTTAGTCTCGTTAGTCTCATTCTAAGGTTTGTCTAAGTTCGTCCTTAGAAAGAGACTAACTTGGGACAAACTTAGACTAACTTGGGACGAACTTAGACTAACCTTAGAATAAGACTAAAGTTTGTCTTTGTTCGTCGCAAGTTATTCTCTTAGTCTCATTCTAAGGTTTATCTAAGATCGTCCTTTGAAACAGACTAACTTGGGACGAACTTAGACTAACCTTAAATGAGACAAGTGTTTGTCTTTGTTCGTCCCAAGTTAGTCTCGTTAGTCTCATTCTAAGGTTTGTATAAGTTCGTCCTTATAAATAGACTAACTTGGGATGAACTTTGAGAAACCTTATAATGAGACTAAAGTTTGTCTTTGTTCGTCTCAAGTTAGTCTCGTTGCTCTCATTCTATGGTTTATCTAAGTTTGTCCTTAGAAATAGACTAACTTTGGACGAACTTTGACGAACTTGGGACGAACTTAGACAAACCTTAGAATGAGACAAGTGTTTGTCTTTGTTCTTCCCAAGTTAGTCTCGTTAGTCTCATTCCAAGGGTTGTCTAAGTTCGTCCTTAGAAAGAGACTAACTTGGGACGAACTTAGACTAACCTTAGAATGAGACTAAAGTTTGTCTTTGTTCGTCCCAAGTTATTCTCTTAGTCTCATTCTAAGGTTTATCTAAGTTCGTCCTTAGAAACAGACTAACTTGGGACGAACTTAGACTAACCTTAAATGAGACAAGTGTTTGTCTTTGTTCTTCCAAAGTTAGTCTCGTTAGTCTCATTCTAAGGTTTGTCTAAGTTTGTCCTTAGAAATAGACTAACTTGGGATGAACTTTGGAAAACTTGGGATGAACTTAGACAAACCTTAGAATGAGACTAAAGCTTGTCTTTGTTCATCCCAAATTAGTCTCGTTAGTCTCATTCTAAGGTTTGTCTCAGTTCGTCCTTAGAAAGAGACAAACGTGTGACGAACTTAGACTAACTTGGGACGAACTTAGACAAACCTTATAATGAGACTAATGTTTGCCTTTGTTCGTCCCAAGTTGGTCTCGTTAGTCTCATTTTAAGGTTTATCTAAGTTCGTCATTAGAAATAGACTAACTTGGGACGAACTTAGACAAACCTTAGAATGAGACTAAAGTTTGTCTTTGTTCATCCCAAGTCAGTCTCGTTAGTCTCATTCTAAGGTTTGTGTAAGTTCGTCCTTAGAAATAGACTAACTTGGGACGACCTTTGACAAACCTTAGAATGAGCTTAAAGTTTGTCTTTGTTCAACTCAAGTTAGTCTTGTTACTCTCATTCTAAGGTTTATCTAAGTTCGTCCTTAGAAATAGACTAACTTGGGACGAACTTAGACAAACCTTAGAATGAGACTAAAGTTTGTCTTTGTTTGTCCCAAGTTAATCTCGTTAGTCTCATTCTAAGGTTTATCTAAGTTCGTCCTTATAAATAGACTAACTAGGGATGAACTTAGACAAACCTTAGAATGAGACTAAAGTTTGTCTTTGTTCGTCCCAAGTTAGTCTCGTTAGTCTCATTCTAAGGTTTGTGGAAGTTCTTCCTTAGAAATAGACTAACTTGGGACGATCATTGACAAACCTTAGAATGAGACTAAAGTTTGTCTTTGTTCATCTCAAGTTAGTCTCGTTGCTCTCATTCTAAGGTTTATCTAAGTTCGTCCTTAGAAATAGACTAACTTGGGATGAACTTTGACAAACTTGGGAAGAACTTAGCCAAACCTTAGAATGAGACTAAAGTTTGTCTTTGTACGTCCCAAGTTAGTCTCGTTAGTCTCATTAGTCTCATTCTAAGGTTTGTCTAAATTTGTCCTCAGAAAGAGACTAACTTGGGACGAACTTAGACTAACTTGGGACGAACTTAGACAAACCTTAGAATGAGACTAAAGTTTGTCTTTGTTCGTCCCATGTTAGTCTCCTTAGTCTCATTCTAATGTTTGTCTAAGTTCGTCCTTAGAAAGGACAAACGTGGGACGAACTTAGACTAACTTGGGACGAACTTAGACAAACCTTAGAATGAGACAAAAGTTTGTCTTTGTTTGTCCCAAGTTAGTCTCGTTAGTCTCTTTCTATGGTTTATCTAAGTTCATCCTTAGAAAGAGACTAACTTGGTACGAACTTAGACAAACCTTAGAATGAGACTAACGTTTGTCTTTGTTCGTCCCAAGTTAGTCTCGTTAGTCTCATTCTAAGGTTTGTATAAGTTTGTCCTTAGAAATAGACTAACTTGGGATGAACTTTGAGAAACCATATAATGAGACTAAAGTTTGTCTTTGTTCGTCTCAAGTTAGTCTCGTTACTCTCATTCTAAGGTTTATCTAAGTTCGTCCTTAGAAATAGACTAACTTGGGACAAACTTTGACAAACTTGGGACGAACTTATACAAACCTTAGAATGAGACTAAAGTTTGTCTTTGTTCATCCCAAGTTAGTCTCCTTAGTCTCATTCTAAGGTTTGTCTAAGTTTGTCCTTAGAAAGAGACAAACGTTGGACGAACTTAGACTGACTTGGGACGAACTTAGACAAACCTTAGAATAAGACTAAAGTTTGTCTTTGTTTGTCCCAAGTTAGTCTCGTTAGTCTCACTCTAAGGTTTATCTAAGTTTATCCTTAGAAATAGACTAACTTGGGACGAACTTAGACAAACCTTAGAATGAGACTAACGTTTGTCTTTGTTCATCCCAAGTTAGTCTCGTTAGTCTCATTCTAAGGTTTGTATAAGTTTGTCCTTAGAAATAGACTAACTTGGGATGAACTTTGAGAAACCATATAACGAGACTAAAGTTTGTCTTTGTTCGTCTCAAGTTAGTCTCGTTACTCTCATTCTAAGGTTTATCTAAGTTCGTCCTCAGAAATCGACTAACTTGGGACAAACTATGACAAACTTGGGACGAACTTAGACAAACCTTAGAAAGAGACTAAAGTTTGTCTTTGTTCGTCCCAAGTTAGTCTCGTTAGTCTCATTCTAAGATTTGTCTAAGTTCGTCCTCAGAAAGAGACTAACCTGGGTCGAACTTAGACTTACTTGGGACGAACTTAGACAAACCTTAGAATGAGACTAAAGTTTGTCTTTGTTCGTCCCAAGTTAGTCTCTTAGTCTCATTCTAAGGTTTATCTAAGTTCGTCCTTAGAAATAGACTAACTTGGGACGAACTTAGACTAACCTTAGAATGAGACTAATGTTTGTCTTTGTTTGTCCCAAGTCAATCTCGTTAGTCTCATTCTAAGGTTTATCTAAGTTCGTCCTTAGAAATAGACTAACTAGGGACGAACTTAGACAAACCTTAGAATGACACTAAAGTTTTTCTTTGTTCGTCCCAAGTTAGCCTCGTTAGTCTCATTCTAAGGTATGTAGAAGTTCATCCTTAGAAATAGACTAACTTGGGACGAACATTGACAAACCTTAGAATGAGACTAAAGTTTGTCTTTGTTCTTCCCAAGTTAGTCTCGTTACTCTCATTCTAAGGTTTGTCTAAGTTTGTCCTTAGAAATAGACTAACTTGGGATGAACTTTGACAAACTTGGGACGAACTAAGACAAACCTTATAATGAGACTAAAGTTTTTCTTTGTTCGTCCCAAATTAGTCTCGTTAGTCTCATTCTAAGGTTTGTCTAAGTTCGTCCTTAGAAAGAGACAAACGTGGGACGAACTTAGACTAACTTGGGACGAACTTAGACAAACCTTAGAATGAGACTAAAGTTTGTCTTTGTTCGTCCCAAGTTAGTCTCGTTAGTCTCAATCTAAGGTTTGTCTAAGTTCTTCCGTAGAAAGAGACAAATGTGGGACAAACTTAGACTAACTTGGGACGAACTTAGAGAAACCTTAGAATGAGACTAAAGTTTGTCTTTGTTCATACCAAGTGAGTCTCGTTAGTCTCATTCTAAGGTTTATCTATGTTCGTCCTTAGAAATAGACTAACTTGGGATGAACTTAGACAAACTTTAGAATGAGACTAAAGTTTGTCTTTGTTCGTCCCAAGTTAGTCTCGTTAGTCTCATTCTAAGGTTTGTGTAAGTTCGTCCTTAGAAATAGACTAACTTGGGACGACCTTTGACAAACCTTAGAATGACACTAAAGTTTGTCTTTGTTCATCTCAAGTTAGTCTCATTACTCTCATTCTAAGGTTTATCTAAGTTCATCCTTGGAAGTAGACTAACTTGGGACGAACTTAGACAAACCTTAGAATGAGACTAAAGTTTGTCTTTGTTCGTCCTAAGTTATTCTCGTTAGTCTCATTCTAAGGTTTATCTAAGTTCGTCCTTAGAAATAGACTAACTTGGGATGAACTTAGACAAACCTTAGAATGAGACTAAATTTTGTCTTTGTTCGTCCAAAGTTAATCTCGTTAGTTTCATTCTAGGGTTTGTATAAGTTCACCCTTAGAAATAGACTAACTTGGGACGAACATTGACAAACCTTAGAATGAGACTATAGTTTATCTTTGTTCGTCTCAAGTTAGTCAGGTTACTCTCATTCTAAGGTTTATCTATGTTTGTCCTTAGAAATAGACTAACTTGGGACGAACTTAGACAAACCTTAGAATGAGACTAAAGTTTGTCTTTGTTCATCCCAAGTCAGTCTCGTTAGTCTCATTCTAAGGTTTGTGTAAGTTCGTCCTTAGAAATAGACTAACTTGGGACGACCTTTGACAAACCTTAGAATGAGCTTAAAGTTTGTCTTTGTTCAACTCAAGTTAGTCTCGTTACTCTCATTCTAAGGTTTATCTAAGTTCGTCCTTAGAAATAGACTAACTTGGGACGAACTTAGACAAACCTTAGAATGAGACTAAAGTTTGTCTTTGTTTGTCCCAAGTTAATCTCGTTAGTCTCATTCTAAGGTTTATCTAAGTTCGTCCTTATAAATAGACTAACTAGGGATGAACTTAGACAAACCTTAGAATGAGACTAAAGTTTGTCTTTGTTCGTCCCAAGTTAGTCTCGTTAGTCTCATTCTAAGGTTTGTGGAAGTTCTTCCTTAGAAATAGACTAACTTGGGACGATCATTGACAAACCTTAGAATGAGACTAAAGTTTGTCTTTGTTCATCTCAAGTTAGTCTCGTTGCTCTCATTCTAAGGTTTATCTAAGTTCGTCCTTAGAAATAGACTAACTTGGGATGAACTTTGACAAACTTGGGAAGAACTTAGCCAAACCTTAGAATGAGACTAAAGTTTGTCTTTGTACGTCTCAAGTTAGTCTCGTTAGTCTCATTAGTCTCATTCTAAGGTTTGTCTAAATTTGTCCTCAGAAAGAGACTAACTTGGGACGAACTTAGACTAACTTGGGACGAACTTAGACTAACTTGGGACGAACTTAGACAAACCTTAGAATGAGACTAAAGTTTGTCTTTGTTCGTCCCATGTTAGTCTCCTTAGTCTCATTCTAATGTTTGTCTAAGTTCGTCCTTAGAAATAGACAAACGTGGGACGAACTTAGACTAACTTGGGACGAACTTAGACAAACCTTAGAATGAGACAAAAGTTTGTCTTTGTTTGTCCCAAGTTAGTCTCGTTAGTCTCTTTCTATGGTTTATCTAAGTTCATCCTTAGAAAGAGACTAACTTGGTACGAACTTAGACAAACCTTAGAATGAGACTAACGTTTGTCTTTGTTCGTCCCAAGTTAGTCTCGTTAGTCTCATTCTAAGGTTTGTATAAGTTTGTCCTTAGAAATAGACTAACTTGGGATGAACTTTGAGAAACCATATAATGAGACTAAAGTTTGTCTTTGTTCGTCTCAAGTTAGTCTCGTTACTCTCATTCTAAGGTTTATCTAAGTTCGTCCTTAGAAATAGACTAACTTGGGACAAACTTTGACAAACTTGGGACGAACTTATACAAACCTTAGAATGAGACTAAAGTTTGTCTTTGTTCATCCCAAGTTAGTCTCCTTAGTCTCATTGTAAGGTTTGTCTAAGTTTGTCCTTAGAAAGAGACAAACGTGGGACGAACTTAGACTGACTTGGGACGAACTTAGACAAACCTTAGAATAAGACTAAAGTTTGTCTTTGTTTGTCCCAAGTTAGTCTCGTTAGTCTCATTCTAAGGTTTGTGTAAGTTTATCCTTAGAAATAGACTAACTTGGGACGAACTTAGACAAACCTTAGAATGAGACTAACGTTTGTCTTTGTTCATCCCAAGTTAGTCTCGTTAGTCTCATTCTAAGGTTTGTATAAGTTTGTCCTTAGAAATAGACTAACTTGGGATGAACTTTGAGAAACCATATAACGAGACTAAAGTTTGTCTTTGTTCGTCTCAAGTTAGTCTCGTTACTCTCATTCTAAGGTTTATCTAAGTTCGTCCTCAGAAATCGACTAACTTGGGACAAACTATGACAAACTTGGGACGAACTTAGACAAACCTTAGAAAGAGACTAAAGTTTGTCTTTGTTCGTCCCAAGTTAGTCTCGTTAGTCTCATTCTAAGATTTGTCTAAGTTCGTCCTCAGAAAGAGACTAACCTGGGTCGAACTTAGACTTACTTGGGACGAACTTAGACAAACCTTAGAATGAGACTAAAGTTTGTCTTTGTTCGTCCCAAGTTAGTCTCTTAGTCTCATTCTAAGGTTTATCTAAGTTCGTCCTTAGAAATAGACTAACTTGGGACGAACTTAGACTAACCTTAGAATGAGACTAATGTTTGTCTTTGTTTGTCCCAAGTCAATCTCGTTAGTCTCATTCTAAGGTTTATCTAAGTTCGTCCTTAGAAATAGACTAACTAGGGACGAACTTAGACAAACCTTAGAATGACACTAAAGTTTTTCTTTGTTCGTCCCAAGTTAGCCTCGTTAGTCTCATTCTAAGGTATGTAGAAGTTCATCCTTAGAAATAGACTAACTTGGGACGAACATTGACAAACCTTATAATGAGACTAAAGTTTGTCTTTGTTCTTCCCAAGTTAGTCTCGTTACTCTCATTCTAAGGTTTGTCTAAGTTTGTCCTTAGAAATAGACTAACTTGGGACGAACTTTGACAAACTTGGGATGAACTAAGACAAACCTTATAATGAGACTAAAGTTTTTCTTTGTTCGTCCCAAATTAGTCTCGTTAGTCTCATTCTAAGGTTTGTCTAAGTTCGTCCTTAGAAAGAGACAAACGTGGGACGAACTTAGACTAACTTGGGACGAACTTAGACAAACCTTAGAATGAGACTAAAGTTTGTCTTTGTTCGTCCCAAGTTAGTCTCGTTAGTCTCAATCTAAGGTTTGTCTAAGTTCTTCCGTAGAAAGAGACAAATGTGGGACAAACTTAGACTAACTTGGGACGAACTTAGAGAAACCTTAGAATGAGACTAAAGTTTGTCTTTGTTCATACCAAGTGAGTCTCGTTAGTCTCATTCTATGGTTTATCTATGTTCGTCCTTAGAAATAGACTAACTTGGGATGAACTTAGACAAACTTTAGAATGAGACTAAAGTTTGTCTTTGTTCGTCCCAAGTTAGTCTCGTTAGTCTCATTCTAAGGTTTGTGTAAGTTCGTCCTTAGAAATAGACTAACTTGGGACGACCTTTGACAAACCTTAGAATGACACTAAAGTTTGTCTTTGTTCATCTCAAGTTAGTCTCATTACTCTCATTCTAAGGTTTATCTAAGTTCATCCTTGGAAGTAAACTAACTTGGGACGAACTTAGACAAACCTTAGAATGAGACTAAAGTTTGTCTTTGTTCGTCCCAAGTTATTCTCGTTAGTCTCATTCTAAGGTTTATCTAAGTTCGTCCTTAGAAATAGACTAACTTGGGATGAACTTAGACAAACCTTAGAATGAGACTAAATTTTGTCTTTGTTCGTCCCAAGTTAATCTCGTTAGTTTCATTCTAGGGTTTGTATAAGTTCACCCTTAGAAATAGACTAACTTGGGACGAACATTGACAAACCTTAGAATGAGACTATAGTTTATCTTTGTTCGTCTCAAGTTAGTCACGTTACTCTCATTCTAAGGTTTATCTATGTTTGTCCTTAGAAATAGACTAACTTGGGACGAACTTAGTAAAACCTTAGAATGAGACTAAAGTTTGCCTTTGTTCGTCCCATGTTAGTCTCTTTAGTCTCATTCTAAGGTTTGTCTAAGTTCGTCCTCAGAAAGAGACTAACTTGGGACAAACTTAGACAAACTTGGGACGAACTTAGACAAACCTTAGAATGAGACTAAAGTTTATCTTTGTTCGTCCCAACTTAGTCTCGTCAGTCTCATTCTAAGGTTTATCTAAGTTCGTCCTTAGAAATAGACTAACTCGGGACGAACGTTGACAAACTTGGGATGAACTTAGGCAAACCATAGAATGAGACTAAAGTTTTTCTTTGTTCGTCCCAAGTTAGTCTCCTTAGTCTCATTCTAAGGTTTGTCTAAGTTCATCCTTAGAAAGAGACAAACGTGGTACGAACTTAGACAAACCTTAGACTGAGACAAAATTTTGTCTTTGTTCGTCCCAAGTTAGTCTCGTTAGTCTCATTCTAAGGTTTATCTAAGCTCGTCCTTAGAAATAGACTAACTTGGGATGAACTTAGACAAACCTTAGAATGAGACTGAAGTTTGTCTTTGTTCGTCCCAAGTTAGTCTCGTTAGTCTCCTTCTAAGGTTTGTATAAGTTCGTCCTTAGAAATAGACTAACTTGGGATCAACATAGACAAACCTTAGAATGAAATTAAAGTTTGTCTTTGTTCGTCTCACGTTAGTCTCGTTACTCTCATTCTAAGGTTTATCTAAGTTCGTCCGTAGAAATAGACTAACTTGGGCGAACTTGGACAAACTTGGAATGAACATAGACAAACCTTAGAATGAGACCAAAGTTTGTCTTTGTTCGTCCCAAGTTAGTCTCGTTAGTCTCATTCTAAGGTTTGTCTAAGTTCGTCCTTAGAAATAGACTAACTTGGGACGAACTTAGATTAACCTTAGAATGAGTCTAATGTTTGTCTTTGTTCTTCCCAAGTAGTCTCGTTAGTCTCATTCTAAGGTTTGTTTAAGTTCATCCTTAGAAATAGACTAACTTGGGACGAACTTAGAAAAACTTGGGACGAAGTTAGTCTCCTTACAAAATTTTGTCTTTGTTCGTCCCAAGTTAGTCTCCTTAGTCTCATTCTACGGTTTGTCTAAGTTCATCCTTAGAAAGAGACAAACGTGGGCCGAACTTAGACTAACTTGGGAAGAGCTTAGACAAACCTTAGAATGAGACTAAAGTTTGTCTTTGTTCGTCCCATGTTAGTCTCGTTAGTCTCATTCTAAGGTTTATCTAAGTTTGTCCTTAGATATAGACAAACTTGGGATGAACTTAGACAAACCTTAGAATGAGAGAAGTTAGTCTCGTTAGTCTCATTCTAAGGTCTGTATAAGTTCATCCTTAGAAATAGTCTAACTTGGGATCAACATAGACAAACCTTAGAATGAGACTAAAGTTTGTCTTTGTTCGTCTCAAGTTAGTCTCGTTACTCTCATTCTAAGGTTTATCTAAGTTCGTCCTTAGAATTAGACTAACTTGGGACGAACTTAGACAAACCTTAGAATGAGACTAAAGTTTGTCTTTGTTCGTCCCAAGTTAGTCTCGTTAGTCTCATTCTATGGTTTGTGTAAGTTTGTCCTTAGAAATAGACTAACTTGGGATGAACTTTGAGAAACCTTATAATGAGACTAAAGTTTGTCTTTGTTCGTCTCAAGTTAGTCTCGTTACTCTCATTCTAAGGTTTATCTATGTTCGTCCTTATAAATAGAATAACTTGGGACAAACTTTGACAAACTTGGGACGAACTTAGACAAACCTTAGAATGAGACTAAAGTTTGTCTTTGTTCATCCCAAGTTAGTCTCCTTAGTCTCATTCCAAGGTTTGTCTAAGTTCGTCCTTAGAAAGAGACAAACGTGGGACGAACTTAGACTAACTTGGGACGAACTTAGACAAACCTTAGAATGAGACTAAAGTTTGTCTTTGTTTGTCCCAAGTTAGTCTCGTTAGTCTCATTCTATGGTTTGTGTAAGTTCATCCTCAGAAATAGACTAACTTGGGGCGAACTTAGACAAACCTTAGAATGAGACTAACGTTTGTCTTTGTTCGTCCCAAGTTTGTCTCGTTAGTCTCATTCTAAGGTTGATATAAGTTCATCCTTATAAATAGACTAACTTGGGACGAACTTAGACAAACCTTAGAATTAGACTAAAGTTTGTCTTTGTTCGTGCGAAGTTAGTCTCGTTAGTCCAATTCTATGGTTTATCTAAGTTGGTCCTTAGAAATAGACTAACTTGGGACGAACTTAGACAAACCTTAGATGAGACTAAAGTTTGTCGTTGTTCGTCCCAAGTTATTCTCGTTAGTCTCTGATGAGCCGTATTTATACGACTCATCGAGTCATCAAATCCCACCAATTCCAGTACTTTTATATGCAAACAGTTACTTCTTAGTGTTGTTTTGCATTTGAGGTAATTTGGAGGCTCTAAGAGGAATCACATTCAAAAGACGCCTTTTGGAGCAAAAACATGACAAGGAGTTCTTGACAGGCTTATGTACATTTGACGAAGTTTGGCGCGGAAAGAAATGACTTTGGAGTTTTCAACAGCGCAGTCCGCGGAGGCCTCAAAAATAAGGGGCGCGGACGTCTGAACAAATTTCGGTAAATCAAGAGACGTCCGCGGAAAGGAAATTCAGGAGACGTCCGTGCGGAAATTCCAATGCCATCCGATCGAGCGTCCGACCTTCCAGCCCGGCCATCCGAGCACGCGTCCGAGCGTGCATCCGAGCGGGCGTCCGAGCATCCATGCTTGCGCAGCCCGGCCATGCGACCGTCCATCCGACCCCCAGCGTCCGTGTCCCAGCGCACCCCAGCGCGCCTGAGGCCTTGCATCCGAGAGCCACGTCCGAGTCCCATCCGGACATGCGTCCGAGCGCCTAGCCTATCCAACCGAGCGGACGTCCGAGTGCGCTGAGTCTGACCCACGACCGGGCGTCCGAGCCGAAGTCCATCCGGATGTCCGAGTGAGCAGCCGAGTCCACACCAATGCAGGCCGAGTCACGCCGAGTTGCCACCGAGTCCAGCCCATCGTGTGGCCCAAAAACACATTGTCATATTAGGGCAACGCACAAAGCTAGGGTTTCGGAATATTCTAGAAGATCGAGGTTGCTTGAAGATTAAGCAAGATCATTATGGAAATATTTCCATGATTATCTTTTGGCTTATTTTGGGAACTTTAGGGTTTCTCAAAACTCTATATAAGGAGGAGCATACAAGACCTAAAATCATCCCTCAACACATCTCTCTCTGCTCCACACGAGTAGCTCTCCTCCGCCCATCACCGCTCCTTGCTCCGCCCGATCAGCCACCTTGCTCCAGCCGTGCACCACCGTGACTCGGTCCTTTGTTTACTCGGTTACTTAGTGAAGTTTCTTGTTATTTATTACTTATTGCATTGTTCTTCATGAGTATGTGTAACTAAACCGACTATTCGGGTTAGGGTTGAATAATTGTGACGAAAGTTTTGAGATTCTGTTCTTCATTATTATTCTTACATTCTATTTAGTTCTTGTGCAAATTATCAGTTCGAATTATTACGTTAAGGGGAGATCCGAAAGGGTACAACTTAACCTAGTAATACTTACTATCTATTCACTGCTTATTTGATACTGACCCGTTAGAATAAGTAGAAGCACTAAACCTAATATAACCTGACCAGGAGTATTAGGTTTGCTAGAATTAAACGGTTATAACCTGACCAGGAGTAACCTTAAGAAGACAAGAATAAATATTTAGAAATCAAGGATAAACTTAGTCACAATTGAAGAAAACCCTAACCTGGATATCTTCTCTGATTGATACACTTTCCAGTTATTTTCGTGACTTACTGTTATTTCCTAAACTGTTTACTCTCACCAATCGTCTTTTCCCCCTCTTACAGAACAAAGTAGTAGCCATCTAGCTTCCTTGGGTTCGACCCTTGCTTGCCGCTGTACTAACCCACAGTCCACAGTAAGGAGAAATATAAATTTAAATTTGCAGGTCAAACGACGGCCTGTCAGTCTCATTCTTAGATTTGTGTAAGTTTGTCCTTAAAAATAGACTAACTTGGGACGACCTTTGACAAACCTTAGAATGAGACTAAAGTTTGTTTTTGTTCAAATCAAGTTAGTCTCGTTACTCTCATTCCAAGGTTTATCTAATTTCGTCCTTAGAAATAGACTAACTTGGGATGAATTTTGATAAACTTTGGACGAACTTAGACAAACCTTAGAATGAGACTAAAGTTTGTCTTTGTTCGTCCCAAGTTAGTCTCGTTAGTCTCATTCTGAGGTTTATCTAAGTTCGTCCTTAGAAATAGACTAACTAGGGACGAACTTAGACAAACCTTAGAATGAGACTAAAGTTTGTCTTGGTTCGTCCCAAGTTAGTCTCGTTTGTCTCATTCTAAGGTTTGTATAAGTTCATCCTTAGAAATAGACTAACTTGGGATGAACATTGACAAACCTTAGAATGAGACTAAAGTTTGTCTTTGTTCGTCTCAAGTTAGTCTCGTTACTCTCATTCTAAGGTTTTTCTAAGTTCGTTCTTAGAAATAGACTAACTTGGGACGAACTTAGACTAACCTCAGACTGAGACTAATGTTGTCTTTGTTCATCCCAAGTTAGTCTCGTTTGTCTTATTCTAAGGTTTGTCTAAGTTCGCCCTTAGAAATAGAATAACTTGGGACGAACTTTGAAAACTTGGGATGAACTTAGACAAACCTTAGAATGAGACTAAAGTTTGTCTTTGTTCGTCCCAAGTTAGTCTCGTTAGTCTCATTCTAAGGTTTGTCTAAGTTCGTCCTTAGAAAGAGACAAATGTGGGACGAACTTAGACTAACTTGGGACGAACTTAGACTAACCTTAAATGAGACTAATGTTTGTCTTTGTTCTGCCCTAGTTAGTCTCGTTAGTCTCATTCTAAGGTTTGTCTAAGTTCGTCCTTAGAAATAAACTAACTTGGGACGAACTTTGACAAACTTGGGACGAACTTAGACAAACCTTAGAATGAGACTAAAGTCCGTCTTTGTTCGTCCCAAATTAGTCTCGTTAGTCTCATTCTTAGGTTTGTCTAAGTTTGTCCTTTGAAAGAGACTAACTTGGGACAAACTTAGATTAACTTGGGACGAACTTAGACAAACCTTAGAATGAGACTAAAGTTAATCTTTATTCGTCCCAAGTTAGTCTCTTAGTCTCATTCTAAGGTTTATCTAAGTTCGTCCTTAGAAATAGACTAACTTGGGATGAACTTAGACTAACCTTAGAATGAGACTAATGTTTGTCTTTGTTCTTCCCAAGTTAGTCTCGTTAGTCTCATACTAAGGTTTGTCTAAGTTTGTCCTTAGAAATAGACTAACTTGGGACAAACTTTGACAAACTTGGGAAGAACTTAGACAAACCTTAGAATGAGACAAAAGTTTGTCTTTTTTCGTCCCAAGTTAGTCTCGTTAGTCTCATTCTAAGGTTTGTGTAAGTTTGTCCTTAGAAATAGACTAACTCGGGACGAACTTAGACTAACCTTAGAATGAGACTACTGTTTGTCTTTGTTCGTCCCAAGTTAATCTCGTTAGTCTCATTCTAAGGTTTGTGTAAGTTCATCCTTAGAAATAGACTAACTTGGGACGAACTTAGACAAACCTTAGAATGAGACTAAAGTTTGTCTTTGTTCGTCTCAAGTTAGTCTCATTACTCTTATTCTAAGGTTTATCTAATTTCATCCTTAGAAATAGACTATCTTGGGACAAACTTTGAAAAACTTGGGACGAACTTAGACAAACCTTAGAAAGGGACTAAAGTTTGTCTTTGTTCGTCCCAAGTTAGTCTCGTTAGTCTCATTCTAAGAGTTGTCTAAGTTCATCCTTAGAAAGAGACTAACTTGGGATGAACTTGTCTAAGTTCATCCAAAGTTCGTCAAAGTTCGTCCCAAGTTCGTCAAAGACAAACTTGTCTTTGTTCGTCCCAAGTTAGTCTCGTTAGTCTCATTCTAAGGTTTGTCTAAGTTCGTCCTTAGAAAGAGACAAACGTGGGACGAACTTAGAATAACTTGGGACGAACTTAGACAAACCTTAGAATGAGACTAAAGTTTGTCTTTGTTAGTCCCAAGTTAGTCTCGTTAGTCTCATTCTAAGGTTTGTCTAAGTTCATCCTTAGAAAGAGACAAATGAGGGACAAAGTTAGACTAACTTGGGACGAACTTAGACAAACCTTAGAATGAGACTAAAGTTTGTCTTTGTTCAACCCAAGTTAGTCTCGTTAGTCTCATTCTAAGGTTTATCTAAGTTCGTCCTTAGAAATCGACTAACTTGGGACGAACTTAGACTAACCTCAGACTGAGACTAATGTTGTCTTTGTTCTTCCCAAGTTAGTCTCGTTTGTCTTATTCTAAGGTTTGTCTAAGTTCGCTCTTAGAAATAGAATAACTTGCGACGAACTTTGACAAACTTGGGATGAACTTAGACAAACCTTAGAATGAGACTAAAGTTTGTCTTTGTTCGTCCCAAGTTAGTCTCGTTAGTCTCATTCTAAGGTTTGTGTAAGTTCGTCCTTAGAAATAGACTAACTTGGGACGACCTTTGACAAACCTTAGAATGAGACTAAAGTTTGTCTTTGTTCGTCTCAAGTTAGTCACATTACTCTCATTCTAAGGTTTATCTATGTTCATCCTTGGAAATAGACTAACTTGGGACGAACTTAGACAAACCTTAGAATGAGACTAAAGTTTGTCTTTGTTCGTCCCAAGTTAGTCTCGTTAGTCTCATTCTAAGGTTTATCTAAGTTCGTCCTTAGAAATAGACTAACTTGGGATGAACTTAGACAAACCTTAGATTGAGACTAAATTTTGTCTTTGTTCGTCCCAAGTTAATCTTGTTAGTCTCATTATAGGGTTTGTATAAGTTCACCCTTAGAAATAGACTAACTTGGGACGAACATTGACAAACCTTAGAATGAGACTAAAGTATATCTTTGTTCGTCTCAAGTTAGTCACGTTACTCTCATTCTAAGGTTTATCTAAGTTTGTCCTTAGAAATAGACTAACTTGGGACGAACTTAGTAAAACCTTAGAATGAGACTAAAGTTTGTCTTTGTTCGTCCCAAGTTAGTCTAGTTAGTCTCATTCTAAGGTTAGTCTAAGTTCGTCCTCAGAAAGAGACTAACTTGGGACAAACTTAGACTAACTTGGGACAAACTTAGACAAACCTTTGAAAGAGACTAAAGTTTGTCTTTGTTCGTCCCAAGTTAGTCTCGTCCGTCTCATTCTAAGATTTGTCTAAGTTCATCCTTAGAAAGAGACAAACGTGGGACGAACTTAGACAAACCTTAGACTGAGACTAAAATTTGTCTTTGTTCGTACCAAGTTAGTCTCGTTAGTCTCATTCTAAGGTTTATCTATGCTCGTCCTTAGAAATAGACTAACTTGGGATGAACTTAGACAAACCTTAGAATGAGACTAATGTTTGTCTTTGTTCTTCCCAAGTTAGTCTCGTTAGTCTCATACTAAGGTTTGTCTAAATGTGTCCTTAGAAATAGACTAACTTGGGACAAACTTTGACAAACTTGGGACTAACTTAGACAAACTTTAGAATGAGACTAAAGTTTGTCTTTGTTCGTCTTAAGTTAGTCTCGTTAGTCTCATTCTAAGGTTTGTGTAAGTTCGTCCTTAGAAATAGACTAACTTGGGACGACCTTTGACTAACCTTAGAATGAGATTAAAGTTTGTCTTTGTTCGTCCCAAGTTATTCTCTTAGTCTCATTCTAAGGTTTATCTAAGTTCGTCCTTACAAACAGACTAACTTGGGACGAACTTAGACAAACCTTAGAATGAGACTAAAGTTTGTCTTTGTTCGTCTCAAGTTAGTCTCATTACTCTTATTCTAAGGTTTATCTAATTTCATCCTTAGAAATAGACTAACTTGGGAAAAACTTTGACAAACTTGGGACGAACTTAGACAAACCTTAGAAAGAGACTAAAGTTTGTCTTTGTTCATCCCAAGTTAGTCTCGTTAGTCTCATTCTAAGATTTGTCTATGTTTATCCTTAGAAAGAGACTAACTTGGGATGAACTTAGACTAACTTGGGACGAACTTAGACAAACCTTAGAATGAGACTAAAGTTTGTCTTTGTTCGTCCATAGTGATTCTCTTAGTCTCATTCTAAGGTTTATCTAAGTTTGTCCTTAGAAATATACTAACTTCGGACGAACTTTGACAAACCTTAGAATGAGACTAAAGTTTGTCTTTGTTCGTCTCAATTTAGTCTCGTTACTCTCATTCTAAGGTTTATCTAAGTTCGTCCTTAGAAATAGACTAACTTGGGACGAACTTTGACAAACTTGGGACGAACTTAGACAAACCTTATAATGAGACTAAAGTTTGTCTTTGTTCGTCCCAAGTTAGTCTCGTTAGTCTCATTCTAAGGTTTGTCTAAGTTCGTTCTTAGAAAGAGACTAACTTGGGACGAACTTAGACTAACTTGGGACGAACTTAGACAAACCTTAGAATGAGACTAAAGTTTGTCTTTGTTCGTCCCAAGTTAGTCTCTTAGTCTTATTCTAAGGTTTATCTAAGTTCGTTCTTAGAAATGGACTAACTTGGGACAAATTTCGACTACCCTTAGAATGAGACTAATGTTTGTTTTTGTTCTTCCCAAGTTAGTCTCGTTAGTCTCATTCTAAGGTTTGTCTAAGTTCATCCTTAGAAATAGACTAACTTGGGATGAACTTTGACAAACTTGGGACGAACTTAGACAAACCTCAGAATGAGACTAAAGTTTGTCTTTGTTCTTCCCAAGTTAGTCTCATTCTAAGGTTTGTCTAAGTTCGTCCTTAGAAATAGACTAACTTGGGACGAACTTTGACGAACTTGGGATGAACTTAGGCAAACCTTAGAATGAGACTAAAGTTTGTCATTGTTCGTCCCAAGTTAGTCTCCTTAGTCTCATTCTAAGGTTTGTCTAAGTTCATCCTTAGAAAGAGACAGACGTGGGACAAACTTGGACTAACTTGGGACGAACTTAGACAAACCTTAGAATGAGACTAAAGTTTGTCTTTGTTTGTCCCAAATTAGTCTCGTTAGTCTCATTCTAAGGTTTGTCTAAGTTCGTCCTTAGAAAGAGACAAACAAGGGACGAACTTAGACTAATTTGGGACGAACTTAGACAAACCTTAGAATGAGTCTAAAGTTTGTCTTTGTTCGTCCCAAGTTTGTCTCGTTAGTCTCATTCTAATGTTTGTCTAAGTGCTTCCGTAGAAAGAGACAAATGTGGGACAAACTTAGACTAACTTGGGATGAACTTCGACAAACCTTAGAATGAGACTAAAGTTTGTCTTTGTTCATCCCAAGTTAGTCTCGTTAGTCTCATTCTAAGGTTTATCTAAGTTCGTCCTTAGAAATAGACTAACTTGGGACGAACTTAGACAAACCTTAGAATGAGACTAAAGTTTGTCTTTGTTCGTCTCAAGTTAGTCTCATTACTCTCATTCTAAGGTTTATCTAAGTTCACTCTTAGAAATAGACTAACTAGGGACGAACTTAGACAAACCTTAGAATGAGACTAAAGTTTGTCTTTGTTCGTCCCAAGTTAGTCTCGTTAGTCTCATTCTAAGGTTTATCTAAGTTCGTCCTTAGAAAGAGACAAACGTGGGACGAACTTAGACTAACTTGGGACGAACTTAGACAAACCTTAGAATGAGACTAAAGTTAGTCTTTGTTTGTCCCAAGTTAGTCACGTTAGTCTCATTCAAAGGTTTATCTATGTTCATCCTTAGAAATAGACTAACTTGGGATGAACTTAGACAAACCTTAGAATGAGACTAACGTTGTCTTTTTTCGTCCCAAGTTAGTCTCGTTAGTCTCATTCTAAGGATTGTATAAGTTCATCCTTATAAATAGACTAACTTGGGATGAACTTTGAGAAACCTTATAATGAGACTAAAGTTTGTCTTTGTTCTTCTCAAGTTAGTCTCGTTACTCTCATTCTAAGGTTTATCTAAGTTCATCCTAGAAATCGACTAACTTGGGACAAACGTTGACAAACTTGGGACGAACTTAGACAAACCTTAGAAAGAGACTAAAGTTTGTCTTTGTTCGTCCAAAGTTAGCCTCGTTAGTCTCATTCTAAGATTTATCTAAGTTCGTCCCCAGAAAGAGACTAACTTGGGACGAACTTAAACTAACTTGGGATGAACATAGACAAACCTTAGAATGAGACTAAAGTTTGTCTTTGTTCGTCCCAAGTTAGTCTCTTAGTCTCATTCTAAGGTTTATCTAAGTTTGTCCTTAGAAATAGACTAACTTGGGACGAATTTAGACTAACCTTAGAATGAGACTAATGTTTGTCTTTGTTCGTCCCAAGTTAATCTCGTTAGTCTCATTCTAAGGTTTATCTAAGTTCGTCCTTAGAAATAGACTAACTAGGGACGAACTTAGACAAACCTTAGAATGAGACTAAAGTTTGTCTTTGTTCGTCTCAAGTTAGTCTCGTTAGTCTCATTCTAAGGTTTGTAGAAGTTCATTCTTAGAAATAGACTAACATGGGACGAACATTGACAAACCTTAGAATGAGACTAAAGTTTGTCTTTGTTCTTCCCAATTTAGTCTCGTTACTTTCATTCTAAGGTTTGTCTAAGTTTGTCCTTAGAAATAGACTAACTTGGGACGAAGTTTGACAAACTTGGGACGAACTTAGACAAACCTTAGAATGAGACTAAAGTTTGTCTTTGTTCGTCCCAAATTAGTCTCGTTAGTCTCATTCTAAGGTTTGTCTAAGTTCGTCCTTAGAAAGGGACAAACGTGGGACGAACTTAGACTAACTTGGGACGAACTTAGACAAACCTTAGAATGAGACTAAAGTTTGTCTTTGTTCGTCCCAAGTTAGTCTCGTTAGTCTCATTCTAAGGTTTGTCTAAGTTCGTCCTTAGAAAGAGACAAATGTGGGACAAAGTTAGACTAACTTGGGACGAACTTAGACAAGCCTTAGAATGAGACTAAAGTTTGTCTTTGTTCATCGCAAGTTAGTCTCGTTAGTCTCATTCTAAGGTTTATCTAAGTTCGTCCTTAGAAATAGCCTAACTTGGGACGACCTTTGACAAACCTTAGAATGAGACTAAAGTTTGTCTTTGTTCGTCTCAAGTTAGTCTCATTACTCTCATTCTAAGGTTTATCTAAGTTCATCCTTGGAAATAGACTAACTTGGGATGAACTTAGGCAAACCTTAGAATGAGACTAAAGTTTGTCTTTGTTTGTCCCAAGTTAGTCTCGTTAGTCTCATTCTAAGGTTTGTCTAAGTTCGTCCTTAGAAAGAGACAAATGTGGGACAAAGTTAGACTAACTTGGGACGAACTTAGACAAACCTCAGAATGAGACTAAAGTTTGTCTTTGTTCATCCCAAGTTAGTCTCGTTAGTCTCATTCTAAGGTTTATCTAAGTTCGTCCTTAGAAATAGACTAACTTGGGACGACCTTTGACAAACCTTAGAATGAGACTAAAGTTTGTCTTTGTTCGTCTCAAGTTAGTCTCATTACTCTCATTCTAAGGTTTATCTAAGTTCATCCTTGGAAATAGACTAACTTGGGACGAACTTAGACAAACCTTAGAATGAGACTAAAGTTCGTCTTTGTTCGTCCCAAGTTAGTCTCGTTAGTCTCATTCTAAGGTTTATCTAAGTTCATCCTTAGAAATAGACTAACTTGGGATGAACTTAAACAAACCTTAGAATGAGACTAAATTTTGTCTTTGTTCGTCCCAAGTTAATCTCGTTAGTCTCATTCTAGGGTTTGTATAAGTTCACCCTTAGAAATAGACTAACTTGGGACGAACATTGACAAACCTTAGAATGAGACTAAAGTTTATCTTTGTTTGTCTCAAGTTAGTCACGTGACTCTCATTCAAAGGTTTATCTAAGTTTGTCCTTAGAAATAGACTAACTTGGGATGAACTTAGTAAAACCTTAGAATGAGACTAAAGTTTGTCTTTGTTCGTCCCAAGTTAGTCTCGTTAGTCTCATTCTAAGGTTTGTCTAAGTTCGTCCTCAGAAAGAGACTAACTAGGGACAAACTTAGACAAACTTGGGACGAACTTAGACAAACCGTAGAATGAGACTAAACTTTGTCTTTGTTCATCCCAAGTTAGTCTCGTCAGTCTCATTCTAAGGTTTGTCTAAGTTCGTCCTTAGAAATAGACTAACTCGGGACAAACGTTGACAAACTTGGGACGAACTTAGGCAAACCTTAGAATGAGACTAAAGTTTTTCTTTGTTCGTCCCAAGTTAGTCACCTTAGTCTCATTCTAAGGTTTGTCTAAGTTCATCCTTAGAAAGAGACAAACATGGGACGAACTTAGACAAACCTTAGACTGAGACTAAATTTTATCTTTGTTCGTCCCAAGTTAGTCTCGTTAGTCTCCTTATAAGGTTTGTATAAGTTCGTCCTTAGAAATAGACTAACTTGGGATCAATTAGACAAACCTTAGAATGAAACTAAAGTTTGTCTTTGTTCGTCTCACGTTAGTCTCGTTACTCTCATTCTAAGGTTTATCTAAGTTCGTCCTTAGAAATAGACTAACTTGGGACAAAGTTAGACTAACTTGGGAAGAACTTAGACAAACCTTAGAATGAGACTAAAGTTTGTCTTTGTTCGTCCCAAGTTAGTCTCGTTAGTCTCATTTTAAGGTTTGTCTAAGTTCGTCCTTTGAAATAGACTAACTTGGGACGAACTTTGACAAACTTTGGATGAACTTAGACAAACCTTAGAAAGATACTAAAGTTGGTCTTTGTTTGTCCCAAATTAGTCTCGTTAGTCTCATTCTAAGGTTTGTCTAACTACGTCCTTAGAAAGAGACAAACGTGGGACTAACTTAGACTAACTTGGGATGAACTTAGACAACCTTAGAATGAGACTAAAGTTTGTCTTTGTTCTTCCCAAGTTAGTCTCGTTTGTCTCATTCTAAGGTTTATCTAAGTTCGTCCTTAGAAATAGACTAACTTGGGGCGAACTTAGACAAACCTTAGAATGAGACTAAAGTTTGTCTTTGTTCGTCTCAAGTTAGTCTCGTTAGTCTCATTCTAAGGTTTGTGTAAGTTCGTCCTTAGAAATAGACTAACTTGGGATGAACTGAGACTAACCTTAGAATGAGTTTAATGTTTTTTTTTCTTCCCAAGTTAGTCTCGTTAGTCTCATTCTAAGGTTTGTGTAAGTTCATCCTTAGAAATAGACTAACTTGGGACGAACTTTGACAAACTTGGGACGAACTTAGACAAACCTTAGAATGAGACTAAAGTTTGTCTTTGTTCGTCCCAAATTAGTCTCGTTAGTCTCATTCTAAGGTTTGTCTAAGTTCGTCCTTAGAAAGAGACAAACGTGGGACGAACTTGGACTAACTTGGGACGAACTTAGACAAACCTTAGAATGAGACTAAAGTTTGTCTTTGTTCGTCCCAAGTTAGTCTCGTTAGTCTCATTCTAAGGTTTGTCTAAGTTCGTCCTTAGAAAGAGACAAATGTGGGACTAACTTGGGACGAACTTAGACAACCTTAGAATAAGACTAAAGTTTGTTTTTGTTCTTCCCAAGTTAGTCTCGTTTGTCTCATTCTAAGGTTTATCTAAGTTCGTCCTTAGAAATAGACTAACTTGGGACGAACTTAGACAAACCTTAGAATGAGACTAAAGTTTGTCTTTGTTCGTCCCAAGTTAGTCTCGTTAGTCTCATTCTAAGGTTTGTGTAAGTTCGTCCTTAGAAATAGACTAACTTGGGACGAACTTAGACTAACCTTAGAATGAGTCTAATGTTTGTCTTTGTTCTTCCCAAGTTAGTCTCGTTAGTCTCATTCTAAGGTTTGTTTAAGTTCATCCTTAGAAATAGACTAACTTGGGACGAACTTACAAAAACTTGGGACGAACTTAGGCAAACCTTAGAATGAGACTAAAGTTTGTGTTTGTTTGTCCCAAGTTAGTCTCCTTAGTCTCATTCTAAGGTTTATTTAAGTTTGTCCTTAGATATAGACAAACTTGGGACGAACTTAGACAAACCATAGAATGAGATAAGTTAGTCTCGTTAGTCTCATTCTAAGGTCTGTATAAGTTCATCCTTAGAAATTGTCTAACTTGGGATAGACTTAGACAAACCTTAGAATGAGACTAAAGTTTGTCTTTGTTCGTCTCAAGTTAGTCTCGTTACTCTCATTCTAAAGTTTATCTAAGTTCGTTTTTAGAAATAGACTAACTTGGGACGAACTTAGACAACCCTTAGAATGAGACTAAAGTTTGTCTTTGTTCGTCCCAAGTTAGTCTCGTTAGTCTCATTCTAAGGTTTGTATAAGTTTGTCCTTAGAAATAGACTAACTTGGGATGAACTTTGAGAAACCTTATAAAGAGACTAAAGTTTGTCTTTGTTCGTCTCAAGTTAGTCTCGTTACTCTCATTCTAAGGTTTATCTAAGTTCGTCCTTAGAAATGGAGTAGCTTAGGACAAACTTTGACAAACTTGGGACGAACTTAGACAAACCTTAGAATGAGACTAAAGTTTGTCTTTGTTCATCCCAAGTAAGTCTCCTTAGTCTCATTCTAAGGTTTGTCTAAGTTCATCCTTAGAAAGAGACAAACGTGGGACGAACTTAGACTAACCTGGGACGAACTTAGACAAACCTTAGAATGAGACTAAAGTTTGTCTTTGTTTGTCCCAAGTTAGTCTTGTTAGTCTCATTCTAAGGTTTATCTAAGTTCATCCTCAGAAATAGACTAACTTGGGACGAACTTAGACAAACCTTAGAATGAGACTAACGTTTGTCTTTGTTCGTCCCAAGTTAGTCTCGTTAGTCTCATTCTAAGGTTTGTATAAGTTCGTCCTTATAAATAGACTAACTTGGGACGAACTTAGACAACCCTTAGAATTAGACTAAAGTTTGTCTTTGTTCGTCCGAAGTTAGTCTCGTTAGTCTCGTTAGTCTCATTCTAAGGTTTATCTAAGTTCGTCCTTAGAAATAGAATAACTTGGGACGAACTTTGACAAACTTGGGATGAACTTAGACAAACCTTAGAATGAGACTAAAGTTTGTCTTTGTTCGTCCTAAGTTAGTCTCGTTACTCTCATTCTAAGGTTTTTCTAAGTTCGTTCTTAGAAATAGACTAACTTGGGACGAACTTAGACTAACCTCAGACTGAGACTAATGTTTGTCTTTGTTCTTCCCAAGTCAGTCTCGTTTGTCTTATTCTAAGGTTTGTCTAAGTTCGCCCTTAGAAATAGAATAACTTGGGACGAACTTTGACAAACTTGGGATGAACTTAGACAAACCTTAGAATGAGACTAAAGTTTGTCTTTGTTCGTCCTAAGTTAGTCTCGTTACTCTCATTCTAAGGTTTTTCTAAGTTCGTTCTTAGAAATAGACTAACTTGGGACGAACTTAGACTAACCTCAGACTGAGACTAATGTTTGTCTTTGTTCTTCCCAAGTCAGTCTCGTTTGTCTTATTCTATGGTTTGTCTAAGTTCGCCCTTAGAAATAGAATAACTTGGGACGAACTTTGACAAACTTGGGATGAACTTAGACAAACCTTAGAATGAGACTAAAGTTTGTCTTTGTTCGTCACAAATTAGTCTCGTTAGTCTCATTTTTAGGTTTGTCTAAGTTCGTCCTTTTAAAGAGACTAACTTGGGACAAACTTAGACTAACTTGAGACGAACTTAGACAAACCTTAGAATGAGACTAAAGTTAGTCTTTATTCGTCCCAAGTTAGTCTCTTAGTCTCATTCTAAGGTTTATCTAAGTTCGTCCTTAGAAATAGACTAACTTGGGATGAACTTAGACTAACCTTAGAATGAGACTAATGTTTGTCTTTGTTCTTCCCAAGTTAGTCTCGTTAGTCTCATACTAAGGTTTGTCTAAGTTTGTCCTTAGAAATAGACTAACTTGGGACAAACTTTGACAAACTTGGGACGAACTTAGACAAACCATAGAATGCGACTAAAGTTTGTCTTTGTTCGTCCCAAGTTAGTCTCGTTAGTCTCATTCTAAGGTTTGTGTAAGTTCGTCCTTAGAAATATACTAACTTGGGACGACCTTTGACTAACCTTAGAATGAGATTATAGTTTGTCTTTGTTCGTCCCAAGTTATTCTCTTAGTCTCATTCTAAGGTTTATCTAAGTTCGTCCTTAGAAACAGACTAACTTGGGACGAACTTAGACAAACCTTAGAATGAGACTAAAGTTTGTCTTTGTTCGTCTCAAGTTAGTCTCATTACTCTTATTCTAAGGTTTATCTAATTTCGTCCTTAGAAATAGACTAACTTGGGACAAACTTTGACAAACTTGGGACGAACTTAGACAAACCTTAGAAAAAGACTAAAGTTTGTCTTTGTTCGTCCCAAGTTAGTCTCGTTAGTCTCATTCTAAGATTGGTCTAAGTTCATCCTTAGAAAGAGACTAACTTGGGATGAACTTAGACAAACTTGGGATGAACTTAGACAAACCTTAGAATGAGACTAAAGTTTGTCTTTGTTCGTCCAGAGTGAGTCTCTTAGTCTCATTCTAAGGTTTATCTAAGTTCGTCCTAAGAAAAATACTAACTTCGGACGAACTTTGACAAACCTTAGAATGAGACTAAAGTTTGTCTTTGTTCGTCTCAATTTAGTCTCGTTACTCTCATTCTAAGGTTTATCTAAGTTCGTCCTTAGAAATAGACTAACTTGGGACGAACTTTGACAAACTTGGGATGAACTTAGACAAACCTTATAATGAGACTAAAGTTTGTCTTTGTTCGTCCCAAGTTAGTCTCGTTAGTCTCATTCAAAGGTTTGTCTAAGTTCGTCCTTAGAAAGAGACTAACTTGGGACGAACTTAGACTAACTTGGGACGAACTTAGACAAACCTTAGAATGAGACTAAAGTTTGTCTTTGTTCGTCCCAAGTTAGTCTCTTAGTCTTATTCTAAGGTTTATCTAAGTTCGTTCTTAGAAATGGACTAACTTGGGACAAATTTCGACTAACCTTATAATGAGACTAAAGTTTGTCTTTGTTCTTCCCAAGTTAGTCTCGTTAGTCTCATTCTAAGGTTTGTCTAAGTTCGTCCTTAGAAATAGACTAACTTGGGACGAACTTTGACGAACTTGGGACGAACTTAGGCAAACCTTATAATGAAACTAAAGTTTTTCATTGTTCGTCCCAAGTTAGTCTCCTTGGTCTCATTCTAAGGTTTGTCTAAGTTCATCCTTAGAAAGAGACAGACGTGGGACGAACTTAGACTAACTTGGGATGTACTTAGACAAACCTTAGACTTAGACTAAAGTTTGTCTTTGTTCGTCCCAAGTTAGTCTCGTTAGTCTCATTCTTAGGTTTATCTAAGTTCATCCTTAGAAATAGACTAAACTTGGAAGAACTTACACAAACCTTAGAATGAGACTAAAGTTTGTCTTTGTTCGTCCCAAGTTAATCTCGTTAGTCTCATTCTAAGGTTTGTATTAGTTCGTCCTTAGAAATAGACTAACTTAGGATGAACTTTGAGAAACCTTAAAATGAGACTAAAGTTTGTCTTTGTTCGTCTCAAGTTAGTCTCGTTAGTCTCATTCTAAGGTTTGTAGAAGTTCATTCTTAGAAATAGACTAACATGGGACGAACATTGACAAACCTTAGAATGAGACTAAAGTTTGTCTTTGTTCTTCCCAATTTAGTCTCGTTACTTTCATTCTAAGGTTTGTCTAAGTTTGTCCTTAGAAATAGACTAACTTGGGACGAAGTTTGACAAACTTGGGACGAACTTAGACAAACCTTAGAATGAGACTAAAGTTTGTCTTTGTTCGTCCCAAATTAGTCTCGTTAGTCTCATTCTAAGGTTTGTCTAAGTTCGTCCTTAGAAAGGGACAAACGTGGGACGAACTTAGACTAACTTGGGACGAACTTAGACAAACCTTAGAATGAGACTAAAGTTTGTCTTTGTTCGTCCCAAGTTAGTCTCGTTAGTCTCATTCTAAGGTTTGTCTAAGTTCGTCCTTAGAAAGAGACAAATGTGGGACAAAGTTAGACTAACTTGGGACGAACTTAGACAAGCCTTAGAATGAGACTAAAGTTTGTCTTTGTTCATCGCAAGTTAGTCTCGTTAGTCTCATTCTAAGGTTTATCTAAGTTCGTCCTTAGAAATAGCCTAACTTGGGACGACCTTTGACAAACCTTAGAATGAGACTAAAGTTTGTCTTTGTTCGTCTCAAGTTAGTCTCATTACTCTCATTCTAAGGTTTATCTAAGTTCATCCTTGGAAATAGACTAACTTGGGATGAACTTAGGCAAACCTTAGAATGAGACTAAAGTTTGTCTTTGTTTGTCCCAAGTTAGTCTCGTTAGTCTCATTCTAAGGTTTGTCTAAGTTCGTCCTTAGAAAGAGACAAATGTGGGACAAAGTTAGACTAACTTGGGACGAACTTAGACAAACCTCAGAATGAGACTAAAGTTTGTCTTTGTTCATCCCAAGTTAGTCTCGTTAGTCTCATTCTAAGGTTTATCTAAGTTCGTCCTTAGAAATAGACTAACTTGGGACGACCTTTGACAAACCTTAGAATGAGACTAAAGTTTGTCTTTGTTCGTCTCAAGTTAGTCTCATTACTCTCATTCTAAGGTTTATCTAAGTTCATCCTTGGAAATAGACTAACTTGGGACGAACTTAGACAAACCTTAGAATGAGACTAAAGTTCGTCTTTGTTCGTCCCAAGTTAGTCTCGTTAGTCTCATTCTAAGGTTTATCTAAGTTCATCCTTAGAAATAGACTAACTTGGGATGAACTTAAACAAACCTTAGAATGAGACTAAATTTTGTCTTTGTTCGTCCCAAGTTAATCTCGTTAGTCTCATTCTAGGGTTTGTATAAGTTCACCCTTAGAAATAGACTAACTTGGGACGAACATTGACAAACCTTAGAATGAGACTAAAGTTTATCTTTGTTTGTCTCAAGTTAGTCACGTGACTCTCATTCAAAGGTTTATCTAAGTTTGTCCTTAGAAATAGACTAACTTGGGATGAACTTAGTAAAACCTTAGAATGAGACTAAAGTTTGTCTTTGTTCGTCCCAAGTTAGTCTCGTTAGTCTCATTCTAAGGTTTGTCTAAGTTCGTCCTCAGAAAGAGACTAACTAGGGACAAACTTAGACAAACTTGGGACGAACTTAGACAAACCGTAGAATGAGACTAAACTTTGTCTTTGTTCATCCCAAGTTAGTCTCGTCAGTCTCATTCTAAGGTTTGTCTAAGTTCGTCCTTAGAAATAGACTAACTCGGGACAAACGTTGACAAACTTGGGACGAACTTAGGCAAACCTTAGAATGAGACTAAAGTTTTTCTTTGTTCGTCCCAAGTTAGTCACCTTAGTCTCATTCTAAGGTTTGTCTAAGTTCATCCTTAGAAAGAGACAAACATGGGACGAACTTAGACAAACCTTAGACTGAGACTAAATTTTATCTTTGTTCGTCCCAAGTTAGTCTCGTTAGTCTCCTTATAAGGTTTGTATAAGTTCGTCCTTAGAAATAGACTAACTTGGGATCAATTAGACAAACCTTAGAATGAAACTAAAGTTTGTCTTTGTTCGTCTCACGTTAGTCTCGTTACTCTCATTCTAAGGTTTATCTAAGTTCGTCCTTAGAAATAGACTAACTTGGGACAAAGTTAGACTAACTTGGGAAGAACTTAGACAAACCTTAGAATGAGACTAAAGTTTGTCTTTGTTCGTCCCAAGTTAGTCTCGTTAGTCTCATTCTAAGGTTTGTCTAAGTTCGTCCTTTGAAATAGACTAACTTGGGACGAACTTTGACAAACTTTGGATGAACTTAGACAAACCTTAGAAAGATACTAAAGTTGGTCTTTGTTTGTCCCAAATTAGTCTCGTTAGTCTCATTCTAAGGTTTGTCTAACTACGTCCTTAGAAAGAGACAAACGTGGGACGAACTTAGACTAACTTGGGATGAACTTAGACAACCTTAGAATGAGACTAAAGTTTGTCTTTGTTCTTCCCAAGTTAGTCTCGTTTGTCTCATTTAAGGTTTATCTAAGTTCGTCCTTAGAAATAGACTAACTTGGGGCGAACTTAGACAAACCTTAGAATGAGACTAAAGTTTGTCTTTGTTCGTCTCAAGTTAGTCTCGTTAGTCTCATTCTAAGGTTTGTGTAAGTTCGTCCTTAGAAATAGACTAACTTGGGATGAACTGAGACTAACCTTAGAATGAGTTTAATGTTTTTTTTTCTTCCCAAGTTAGTCTCGTTAGTCTCATTCTAAGGTTTGTGTAAGTTCATCCTTAGAAATAGACTAACTTGGGACGAACTTTGACAAACTTGGGACGAACATAGACAAACCTTAGAATGAGACTAAAGTTTGTCTTTGTTCGTCCCAAATTAGTCTCGTTAGTCTCATTCTAAGGTTTGTCTAAGTTCGTCCTTAGAAAGAGACAAACGTGGGACGAACTTGGACTAACTTGGGACGAACTTAGACAAACCTTAGAATGAGACTAAAGTTTGTCTTTGTTCGTCCCAAGTTAGTCTCGTTAGTCTCATTCTAAGGTTTGTCTAAGTTCGTCCTTAGAAAGAGACAAATGTGGGACTAACTTGGGACGAACTTAGACAACCTTAGAATAAGACTAAAGTTTGTTTTTGTTCTTCCCAAGTTAGTCTCGTTTGTCTCATTCTAAGGTTTATCTAAGTTCGTCCTTAGAAATAGACTAACTTGGGACGAACTTAGACAAACCTTAGAATGAGACTAAAGTTTGTCTTTGTTCGTCCCAAGTTAGTCTCGTTAGTCTCATTCTAAGGTTTGTGTAAGTTCGTCCTTAGAAATAGACTAACTTGGGACGAACTTAGACTAACCTTAGAATGAGTCTAATGTTTGTCTTTGTTCTTCCCAAGTTAGTCTCGTTAGTCTCATTCTAAGGTTTGTTTAAGTTCATCCTTAGAAATAGACTAACTTGGGACGAACTTACAAAAACTTGGGACGAACTTAGGCAAACCTTAGAATGAGACTAAAGTTTGTGTTTGTTTGTCCCAAGTTAGTCTCCTTAGTCTCATTCTAAGGTTTATTTAAGTTTGTCCTTAGATATAGACAAACTTGGGACGAACTTAGACAAACCATAGAATGAGATAAGTTAGTCTCGTTAGTCTCATTCTAAGGTCTGTATAAGTTCATCCTTAGAAATTGTCTAACTTGGGATCGACTTAGACAAACCTTAGAATGAGACTAAAGTTTGTCTTTGTTCGTCTCAAGTTAGTCTCGTTACTCTCATTCTAAAGTTTATCTAAGTTCGTTTTTAGAAATAGACTAACTTGGGACGAACTTAGACAACCCTTAGAATGAGACTAAAGTTTGTCTTTGTTCGTCCCAAGTTAGTCTCGTTAGTCTCATTCTAAGGTTTGTATAAGTTTGTCCTTAGAAATAGACTAACTTGGGATGAACTTTGAGAAACCTTATAAAGAGACTAAAGTTTGTCTTTGTTCGTCTCAAGTTAGTCTCGTTACTCTCATTCTAAGGTTTATCTAAGTTCGTCCTTAGAAATGGAGTAGCTTAGGACAAACTTTGACAAACTTGGGACGAACTTAGACAAACCTTAGAATGAGACTAAAGTTTGTCTTTGTTCATCCCAAGTAAGTCTCCTTAGTCTCATTCTAAGGTTTGTCTAAGTTCATCCTTAGAAAGAGACAAACGTGGGACGAACTTAGACTAACCTGGGACGAACTTAGACAAACCTTAGAATGAGACTAAAGTTTGTCTTTGTTTGTCCCAAGTTAGTCTTGTTAGTCTCATTCTAAGGTTTATCTAAGTTCATCCTCAGAAATAGACTAACTTGGGACGAACTTAGACAAACCTTAGAATGAGACTAACGTTTGTCTTTGTTCGTCCCAAGTTAGTCTCGTTAGTCTCATTCTAAGGTTTGTATAAGTTCGTCCTTATAAATAGACTAACTTGGGACGAACTTAGACAACCCTTAGAATTAGACTAAAGTTTGTCTTTGTTCGTCCGAAGTTAGTCTCGTTAGTCTCGTTAGTCTCATTCTAAGGTTTATCTAAGTTCGTCCTTAGAAATAGAATAACTTGGGACGAACTTTGACAAACTTGGGATGAACTTAGACAAACCTTAGAATGAGACTAAAGTTTGTCTTTGTTCGTCCTAAGTTAGTCTCGTTACTCTCATTCTAAGGTTTTTCTAAGTTCGTTCTTAGAAATAGACTAACTTGGGACGAACTTAGACTAACCTCAGACTGAGACTAATGTTTGTCTTTGTTCTTCCCAAGTCAGTCTCGTTTGTCTTATTCTAAGGTTTGTCTAAGTTCGCCCTTAGAAATAGAATAACTTGGGACGAACTTTGACAAACTTGGGATGAACTTAGACAAACCTTAGAATGAGACTAAAGTTTGTCTTTGTTCGTCCTAAGTTAGTCTCGTTACTCTCATTCTAAGGTTTTTCTAAGTTCGTTCTTAGAAATAGACTAATTTGGGACGAACTTAGACTAACCTCAGACTGAGACTAATGTTTGTCTTTGTTCTTCCCAAGTCAGTCTCGTTTGTCTTATTCTATGGTTTGTCTAAGTTCGCCCTTAGAAATAGAATAACTTGGGACGAACTTTGACAAACTTGGGATGAACTTAGACAAACCTTAGAATGAGACTAAAGTTTGTCTTTGTTCGTCACAAATTAGTCTCGTTAGTCTCATTTTTAGGTTTGTCTAAGTTCGTCCTTTTAAAGAGACTAACTTGGGACAAACTTAGACTAACTTGAGACGAACTTAGACAAACCTTAGAATGAGACTAAAGTTAGTCTTTATTCGTCCCAAGTTAGTCTCTTAGTCTCATTCTAAGGTTTATCTAAGTTCGTCCTTAGAAATAGACTAACTTGGGATGAACTTAGACTAACCTTAGAATGAGACTAATGTTTGTCTTTGTTCTTCCCAAGTTAGTCTCGTTAGTCTCATACTAAGGTTTGTCTAAGTTTGTCCTTAGAAATAGACTAACTTGGGACAAACTTTGACAAACTTGGGACGAACTTAGACAAACCATAGAATGCGACTAAAGTTTGTCTTTGTTCGTCCCAAGTTAGTCTCGTTAGTCTCATTCTAAGGTTTGTGTAAGTTCGTCCTTAGAAATATACTAACTTGGGACGACCTTTGACTAACCTTAGAATGAGATTATAGTTTGTCTTTGTTCGTCCCAAGTTATTCTCTTAGTCTCATTCTAAGGTTTATCTAAGTTCGTCCTTAGAAACAGACTAACTTGGGACGAACTTAGACAAACCTTAGAATGAGACTAAAGTTTGTCTTTGTTCGTCTCAAGTTAGTCTCATTACTCTTATTCTAAGGTTTATCTAATTTCGTCCTTAGAAATAGACTAACTTGGGACAAACTTTGACAAACTTGGGACGAACTTAGACAAACCTTAGAAAAAGACTAAAGTTTGTCTTTGTTCGTCCCAAGTTAGTCTCGTTAGTCTCATTCTAAGATTGGTCTAAGTTCATCCTTAGAAAGAGACTAACTTGGGATGAACTTAGACAAACTTGGGATGAACTTAGACAAACCTTAGAATGAGACTAAAGTTTGTCTTTGTTCGTCCAGAGTGAGTCTCTTAGTCTCATTCTAAGGTTTATCTAAGTTCGTCCTAAGAAAAATACTAACTTCGGACGAACTTTGACAAACCTTAGAATGAGACTAAAGTTTGTCTTTGTTCGTCTCAATTTAGTCTCGTTACTCTCATTCTAAGGTTTATCTAAGTTCGTCCTTAGAAATAGACTAACTTGGGACGAACTTTGACAAACTTGGGATGAACTTAGACAAACCTTATAATGAGACTAAAGTTTGTCTTTGTTCGTCCCAAGTTAGTCTCGTTAGTCTCATTCAAAGGTTTGTCTAAGTTCGTCCTTAGAAAGAGACTAACTTGGGACGAACTTAGACTAACTTGGGACGAACTTAGACAAACCTTAGAATGAGACTAAAGTTTGTCTTTGTTCGTCCCAAGTTAGTCTCTTAGTCTTATTCTAAGGTTTATCTAAGTTCGTTCTTAGAAATGGACTAACTTGGGACAAATTTCGACTAACCTTATAATGAGACTAAAGTTTGTCTTTGTTCTTCCCAAGTTAGTCTCGTTAGTCTCATTCTAAGGTTTGTCTAAGTTCGTCCTTAGAAATAGACTAACTTGGGACGAACTTTGACGAACTTGGGACGAACTTAGGCAAACCTTATAATGAAACTAAAGTTTTTCATTGTTCGTCCCAAGTTAGTCTCCTTAGTCTCATTCTAAGGTTTGTCTAAGTTCATCCTTAGAAAGAGACAGACGTGGGACGAACTTAGACTAACTTGGGATGTACTTAGACAAACCTTAGACTTAGACTAAAGTTTGTCTTTGTTCGTCCCAAGTTAGTCTCGTTAGTCTCATTCTTAGGTTTATCTAAGTTCATCCTTAGAAATAGACTAAACTTGGACGAACTTACACAAACCTTAGAATGAGACTAAAGTTTGTCTTTGTTCGTCCCAAGTTAATCTCGTTAGTCTCATTCTAAGGTTTGTATTAGTTCGTCCTTAGAAATAGACTAACTTAGGATGAACTTTGAGAAACCTTAAAATGAGACTAAAGTTTGTCTTTGTTCGTCTCAAGTTAGTCTCGGTACTCTCATTCTAAGGTTTATCTAAGTTCGTCCTTAGAAATAGACTAACTTGGGACAAACTTTGACAAACTTGGGACGAACTTAGACAAACATTAGAATGAGACTAAAGTTTGTCTTTGTTCGTCCCATGTTAGTCTCCTTAGTCTCATTCTAAGGTTTGTCTAAGTTCGTCCTTAGAAAGAGACAAATGTGGGACGAACTTAGACTAACTTGGGACGAACTTAGACAAACCTTAGAATGAGACTAAAGTTTGTCTTTGTTTGTCCCAAGTTAGTCTCGTTAGTCTCATTGTAAGGTTTATCTAAGTTCGTCATTAGAAAGAAATAGACTAACTTGGGATGAACTTAGACAAACCTTAGAGTGAGACTAAAGTTTGTCTTTGTTCGTCCCAAGTTAGTCTCGTTAGATTCATTCTAAGGTTTGTATAAGTTCGTCCTTAGAAATAGACTAACTTGGGATGAACTTTGAGAAACCTTATAATGAGACTAAAGTTTGTCTTTGTTCGTCTCAAGTTAGTCTCGTTACTCTCATTCTAAGGTTTATCTAAGTTTGTCCTTAGATATAGACAAACTTGGGACGAACTTAGACAAACCATAGAATGAGATAAGTTAGTCTCGTTAGTCTCATTCTAAGGTCTGTATAAGTTCATCCTTAGAAATAGTCTAACTTGGGATCAACTTAGACAAACCTTAGAATGAGACTAAAGTTTGTCTTTATTCGTCTCAAGTTAGTCTCGTTACTCTCATTCTAAAGTTTATCTAAGTTCGTCCTTAGAAATAGACTAACTTGGGACGAACTTAGACAACCCTTAGAATGAGACTAAAGTTCGTCTTTGTTCATCCCAAGTTAGTCTCGTTAGTCTCATTCTAAGGTTTGTCTAAGTTCGTCCTTAGAAAGAGACAAACGTGGGACGAACTTAGACTAACTTGGGACGAACTTAGACAAACCTTAGAATGAGACTAAAGTTTGTCTTTGTTTGTCCCAAGTTAGTCTTGTTAGTCTCATTCTAAGGTATATCTAAGTTCATCCTCAGAAATATACTAACTTGGGACGAACTTAGACAACCCTTAGAATGAGACTAAAGTTTGTCTTTGTTCATCCCAAGTAAGTCTCCTTAGTCTCATTCTAAGGTTTGTCTAAGTTCATCCTTAGAAAGAGACAAACGTGGGACGAACTTAGACTAACTTGGGACGAACTTAGACAAACCTTAGAATGAGGCTAAAGTTTGTCTTTGTTTGTCCCAAGTTAGTCTTGTTAGTCTCATTCTAAGGTTTATCTAAGTTCATCCTCAGAAATAGACTAACTTGGGACGAACTTAGACAAACCTTAGAATGAGACTAACGTTTGTCTTTGTTCGTCCCAAGTTAGTCTCGTTAGTCTCATTCTAAGGTTTGTATAAGTTCGTCCTTATAAATAGACTAACTTGGGACGAACTTAGACAACCCTTAAAATTAGACTAAAGTTTGTCTTTGTTCGTCCGAAGTTAGTCTCGTTAGTCTCGTTAGTCTCATTCTAAGGTTTATCTAAGTTCGTCCTTAGAAATAGACAAACTTGGGACGAACTTAGACAAACCTTAGAATGAGACTAAAGTTTGTCTTTGTTTGTCCCAAGTTAGTCTCGCTAGTCTCATTCTTAGGTTTGTGTAAGTTTGTCCTTAGAAATAGACTAACTTGGGACAACCTTTGACAAACCTTAGAATGAGACTAAAGTTTGTCTTTGTTCAACTCAAGTTAGTCTCGTTACTCTCATTCCAAGGTTTATCTAATTTCGTCCTTAGAAATAGACTAACTTTGGATGAACTTAGACAAACCTTAGAATGAGACTAAAGTTTGTCTTTGTTCGTCCCAAGTTAGTCTCATTCTGAGGTTTATCTAAGTTCGTCCTTAGAAATAGACTAACTAGGGACGAACTTAGACAAGCCTTAGAATGAGACTAAAGTTTGTCTTTGTTCGTCCCAAGTTAGTCTCGTTAGTCTCATTCTAAGGTTTGTATAAGTTCATCCTTAGAAATAGACAATCTTGGGATGAACATTGACAAACCTTAGAATGAGACTAAAGTTTGTCTTTGTTCGTCCTAAGTTAGTCTCGTTACTCTCATTCTAAGGTTTTTCTAAGTTCGTTCTTAGAAATAGACTAACTTGGCACGAACTTAGACTAACCTCAGACTGAGACTAATGTTTGTCTTTGTTCTTCCCAAGTCAGTCTCGTTTGTCTTATTCTAAGGTTTGTCTAAGTTCGCCCTTAGAAATAGAATAACTTGGGACGAACTTTGACAAACTTGGGATGAACTTAGACAAACCTTAGAATGAGACTAAAGTTTGTCTTTGTTCGTCCTAAGTTAGTCTCGTTACTCTCATTCTAAGGTTTTTCTAAGTTCGTTCTTAGAAATAGACTAACTTGGGACGAACTTAGACTAACCTCAGACTGAGACTAATGTTTGTCTTTGTTCTTCCCAAGTCAGTCTCGTTTGTCTTATTCTATGGTTTGTCTAAGTTCGCCCTTAGAAATAGAATAACTTGGGACGAACTTTGACAAACTTGGGATGAACTTAGACAAACCTTAGAATGAGACTAAAGTTTGTCTTTGTTCGTCACAAATTAGTCTCGTTAGTCTCATTTTTAGGTTTGTCTAAGTTCGTCCTTTTAAAGAGATTAACTTGGGACAAACTTAGACTAACTTGAGACGAACTTAGACAAACCTTAGAATGAGACTAAAGTTAGTCTTTATTCGTCCCAAGTTAGTCTCTTAGTCTCATTCTAAGGTTTATCTAAGTTCGTCCTTAGAAATAGACTAACTTGGGATGAACTTAGACTAACCTTAGAATGAGACTAATGTTTGTCTTTGTTCTTCCCAAGTTAGTCTCGTTAGTCTCATACTAAGGTTTGTCTAAGTTTGTCCTTAGAAATAGACTAACTTGGGACAAACTTTGACAAACTTGGGACGAACTTAGACAAACCATAGAATGCGACTAAAGTTTGTCTTTGTTCGTCCCAAGTTAGTCTCGTTAGTCTCATTCTAAGGTTTGTGTAAGTTCGTCCTTAGAAATATACTAACTTGGGACGACCTTTGACTAACCTTAGAATGAGATTAAAGTTTGTCTTTGTTCGTCCCAAGTTATTCTCTTAGTCTCATTCTAAGGTTTATCTAAGTTCGTCCTTAGAAACAGACTAACTTGGGACGAACTTAGACAAACCTTAGAATGAGACTAAAGTTTGTCTTTGTTCGTCTCAAGTTAGTCTCATTACTCTTATTCTAAGGTTTATCTAATTTCGTCCTTAGAAATAGACTAACTTGGGACAAACTTTGACAAACTTGGGACGAACTTAGACAAACCTTATAAAAAGACTAAAGTTTGTCTTTGTTCGTCCCAAGTTAGTCTCGTTAGTCTCATTCTAAGATTGGTCTAAGTTCATCCTTAGAAAGAGACTAACTTGGGATGAACTTAGACTAACTTGGGATGAACTTAGACAAACCTTAGAATGAGACTAAAGTTTGTCTTTGTTCGTCCAGAGTGAGTCTCTTAGTCTCATTCTAAGGTTTATCTAAGTTCGTCCTAAGAAAAATACTAACTTCGGACGAACTTTAACAAACCTTAGAATGAGACTAAAGTTTGTCTTTGTTCGTCTCAATTTAGTCTCGTTACTCTCATTCTAAGGTTTATCTAAGTTCGTCCTTAGAAATAGACTAACTTGGGACGAACTTTGACAAACTTGGGACGAACTTAGACAAACCTTATAATGAGACTAAAGTTTGTCTTTGTTCGTCCCAAGTTAGTCTCGTTAGTCTCATTCTAAGGTTTGTCTAAGTTCGTCCTTAGAAAGAGACTAACTTGGGACGAACTTAGACTAACTTGGGACGAACTTAGACAAACCTTAGAATGAGACTAAAGTTTGTCTTTGTTCGTCCCAAGTTAGTCTCTTAGTCTTATTCAAAGGTTTATCTAAGTTCGTTCTTAGAAATGGACTAACTTGGGACAAATTTCGACTAACCTTATAATGAGACTAAAGTTTGTCTTTGTTCTTCCCAAGTTAGTCTCGTTAGTCTCATTCTAAGGTTTGTCTAAGTTCGTCCTTAGAAATAGACTAACTTGGGACGAACTTTGACGAACTTGGGATGAACTTAGGCAAACCTTATAATGAGACTAAAGTTTGTCATTGTTCGTCCCAAGTTAGTCTCCTTAGTCTCATTCTAAGGTTTGTCTAAGTTCATCCTTAGAAAGAGACAGACGTGGGACGAACTTAGACTAACTTGGGATGTACTTAGACAAACCTTAGACTTAGACTAAAGTTTGTCTTTGTTCGTCCCAAGTTAGGTTCGTTAGTCTCATTCTAAGGTTTATCTAAGTTCGTCCTTAGAAATAGACTAACCTTGGACGAACTTACACAAACCTTAGAATGAGACTAAAGTTTGTCTTTGTTCGTCCCAAGTTAGTCTCGTTAGTCTCATTCTAAGGTTTGTATAAGTTCGTCCTTAGAAATAGACTAACTTAGGATGAACTTTGAGAAACCTTAAAATGAGACTAAAGTTTGTCTTTGTTCGTCTCAAGTTAGTCTCGGTACTCTCATTCTAAGGTTTATCTAAGTTCGTCCTTAGAAATAGACTAACTTGGGACAAACTTTGACAAACTTGGGACGAACTTAGACAAACATTAGAATGAGACTAAAGTTTGTCTTTGTTCGTCCCATGTTAGTCTCCTTAGTCTCATTCTAAGGTTTGTCTAAGTTCGTCCTTAGAAAGAGACAAATGTGGGACGAACTTAGACTAACTTGGGACGAACTTAGACAAACCTTAGAATGAGACTAAAGTTTGTCTTTGTTTGTCCCAAGTTAGTCTCGTTAGTCTCATTGTAAGGTTTATCTAAGTTCGTCATTAGAAAGAAATAGACTAACTTGGGACGAACTTAGACAAACCTTAGAGTGAGACTAAAGTTTGTCTTTGTTCGTCCCAAGTTAGTCTCGTTAGATTCATTCTAAGGTTTGTATAAGTTCGTCCTTAGAAATAGACTAACTTGGGATGAACTTTGAGAAACCTTATAATGAGACTAAAGTTTGTCTTTGTTCGTCTCAAGTTAGTCTCGTTACTCTCATTCTAAGGTTTATCTAAGTTTGTCCTTAGATATAGACAAACTTGGGACGAACTTAGACAAACCATAGAATGAGATAAGTTAGTCTCGTTAGTCTCATTCTAAGGTCTGTATAAGTTCATCCTTAGAAATAGTCTAACTTGGGATCAACTTAGACAAACCTTAGAATGAGACTAAAGTTTGTCTTTATTCGTCTCAAGTTAGTCTCGTTACTCTCATTCTAAATTTTATCTAAGTTCGTCCTTAGAAATAGACTAACTTGGGACGAACTTAGACTACCCTTAGAATGAGACTAAAGTTCGTCTTTGTTCGTCCCAAGTTAGTCTCGTTAGTCTCATTCTAAGGTTTGTATAAGTTTGTCCTTAGAAATAGACTAACTTGGGATGAACTTTGAGAAACCTTATAAAGAGACTAAAGTTTGTCTTTGTTCGTCTCAAGTTAGTCTCGTTACTCTCATTCTAAGGTTTATCTAAGTTCGTCCTTAGAAATAGATTAACTTGGGATGAACTTTGAAAAACCTTAGAATGAGACTAAAGTTTGTCTTTGTTTGTCCCAAGTTAGTCTCGCTAGTCTCATTCTTAGGTTTGTGTAAGTTTGTCCTTAGAAATAGACTAACTTGGGACAACCTTTGACAAACCTTAGAATGAGACTAAAGTTTGTCTTTGTTCAACTCAAGTTAGTCTCGTTACTCTCATTCCAAGGTTTATCTAATTTCGTCCTTAGAAATAGACTAACTTTGGACGAACTTAGACAAACCTTAGAATGAGACTAAAGTTAGTCTTTATTCGTCCCAAGTTAGTCTCTTAGTCTCATTCTAAGGTTTATCTAAGTTCGTCCTTAGAAATAGACTAACTTGGGATGAACTTAGACTAACCTTAGAATGAGACTAATGTTTGTCTTTGTTCTTCCCAAGTTAGTCTCGTTAGTCTCATACTAAGGTTTGTCTAAGTTTGTCCTTAGAAATAGACTAACTTGGGACAAACTTTGATAAACTTGGGACGAACTTAGACAAACAATAGAATGCGACTAAAGTTTGTCTTTGTTCGTCCCAAGTTAGTCTCGTTAGTCTCATTCTAAGGTTTGTGTACGTTCGTCCTTAGAAATATACTAACTTGGGACGACCTTTGACTAACCTTAGAATGAGATTAAAGTTTGTCTTTGTTCGTCCCAAGTTATTCTCTTAGTCTCATTCTAAGGTTTATCTAAGTTCGTCCTTAGAAACAGACTAACTTGGGACGAACTTAGACAAACCTTAGAATGAGACTAAAATTTGTCTTTGTTCGTCTCAAGTTAGTCTCATTACTCTTATTCTAAGGTTTATCTAATTTCGTCCTTAGAAATAGACTAACTTGGGACAAACTTTGACAAACTTGGGACGAACTTAGACAAACCTTAGAAAAAGACTAAAGTTTGTCTTTGTTCGTCCCAAGTTAGTCTCGTTAGTCTCATTCTAAGATTTGTCTAAGTTCATCCTTAGAAAGAGACTAACTTGGGATGAACTTAGACTAACTTGGGTTGAACTTAGACAAACCTTAGAATGAGACTAAAGTTTGTCTTTGTTCGTCCAGAGTGAGTCTCTTAGTCTCATTCTAAGGTTTATCTAAGTTCGTCCTAAGAAAAATACTAACTTCGGACGAACTTTGACAAACCATAGAATGAGACTAAAGTTTGTCTTTTTTCGTCTCAATTTAGTCTCGTTACTCTCATTCTAAGGTTTATCTAAGTTCGTCCTTAGAAATAGACTAACTTGGGACGAACTTTGACAAACTTGGGACGAACTTAGACAAACCTTATAATGAGACTAAAGTTTGTCTTTGTTCGTCCCAAGTTAGTCTCGTTAGTCTCATTCTAAGGTTTGTCTAAGTTCGTCCTTAGAAAGAGACTAACTTGGGACGAACTTAGACTAACTTGGGACGAACTTAGACAAACCTTAGAATGAGACTAAAGTTTGTCTTTGTTCGTCCCAAGTTAGTCTCTTAGTCTTATTCTAAGGTTTATCTAAGTTCGTTCTTAGAAATGGACTAACTTGGGACAAATTTCGACTAACCTTAGAATGAGACTAATGTTTGTCTTTGTTCTTCCCAAGTTAGTCTCGTTAGTCTCATTCTAAGGTTTGTCTAAGTTCATCCTTAGAAATAGACTAACTTGGGATGAACTTTGACAAACTTGGGACGAACTTAGACAAACCTTAGAATGAGACTAAAGTTTTTCTTTGTTCTTCCCAAGTTAGTCTCGTTAGTCTCATTCTAAGGTTTGTCTAAGTTCGTCCTTAGAAATAGACTAACTTGGGACGAACTTTGACGAACTTGGGACGAACTTAGGCAAACCTTATAATGAGACTAAAGTTTGTCATTCTTCGTCCCAAGTTAGTCTCCTTAGTCTCATTCTAAGGTTTGTCTAAGTTCATCCTTAGAAAGAGACAGACGTGGGACGAACTTAGACTAACTTGGGATGTACTTAGACAAACCTTAGACTTAGACTAAAGTTTGTCTTTGTTCGTCCCAAGTTAGTCTCGTTAGTCTCATTCTAAGGTTTATTTAAGTTCGTCCTTAGAAAGAGACTAACCTTGGACGAACTTACACAAACCTTAGAATGAGACAAAAGTTTGTCTTTGTTCGTCCCAAGTTAGTCTCGTTAGTCTCATTCTAAGGTTTGTATAAGTTCGTCCTTAGAAATAGACTAACTTAGGATGAACTTTGAGAAACCTTAAAATGAGACTAAAGTTTGTCTTTGTTCGTCTCAAGTTAGTCTCGGTACTCTCATTCTAAGGTTTATCTAAGTTCATCCTTAGAAATAGACTAACTTGGGACAAACTTTGACAAACTTGGGACGAACTTAGACAAACATTAGAATGAGACTAAAGTTTGTCTTTGTTCGTCCCATGTAAGTCTCCTTAGTCTCATTCTAAGGTTTCTCTAAGTTCGTCCTTAGAAAGACACAAACGTGGGATGAACTTAGACTAACTTGGGACGAAGTTAGACAAACCTTAGAATGAGACTAAAGTTTGTCTTTGTTTGTCCCAAGTTAGTCTCGTTAGTCTCATTGTAAGGTTTATCTAAGTTCGTCATTAGAAAGAAATAGACTAACTTGGGACGAACTTAGACAAACCTTAGAGTGAGACTAAAGTTTGTCTTTGTTCGTCCCAAGTTAGTCTCGTTAGATTCATTCTAAGGTTTGTATAAGTTCGTCCTTAGAAATAGACTAACTTGGGATGAACTTTGAGAAACCTTATAATGAGACTAAAGTTTGTCTTTGTTCGTCTCAAGTTAATCTCGTTACTCTCATTCTAAGGTTTATCTAATTTCGTCCTTAGATATAGACAAACTTGGGACGAACTTAGACAAACCTTATAATGAGACTAAAGTTTGTCTTTGTTCGTCCCAAGTTAGTCTTGTTAGTCTCATTCTAAGGTTTGTCTAAGTTCATCCTTAGAAAGAGACTAAATTGGGACGAACTTAGACTAACTTGGGACGAACTTAGACAAACCTTAGAATGAGACTAAAGTTTGTCTTTGTTCGTCCCAAGTTAATCTCTTAGTCTTATTCTAAGGTTTATCTAAGTTCGTTCTTAGAAATGGACTAAATTGGGACAAATTTTGACTAACCTTAGAATGAGACTAATGTTTGTCTTTGTTCTTCCCAAGTTAGTCTCGTTAGTCTCATTCTAAGGGTTGTCTAAGTTCATCCTTAGAAATAGACTAACTTGGGACGAACTTTGACAAACTTGGGACGAACTTAGACAAACCTTAGAATGAGACTAAAGTTTGTCTTTGTTCGTCCCAAGTTAGTCTCGTTAGTCTCATTCTAAGGTTTGTCTAAGTTCATCCTTAGAAAGAGACAAACGTGGGACGAACTTAGACTAACTTGGGACAAACTTAGACAAACCTTAGAATGAGACTAAAATTTGTCTTTGTTCGTCCCAAGTTAGTCCCGTTAGTCTCATTCTAAGGTTTATCTAAGTTCATCCTTAGAAATAGACTAACTTGGGACGAACTTAGACAAACCTTAGAATGAGACTAAAGTTTGTCTTTGTTCATCCCAAGTTAGTCTCGTTAGTCTTATTCTAAGGTTTGTATAAGTTCATCCTTAGAAATAGACTAACTTGGGATGAACTTTGACAAACCTTAGAATGAGACTAAAGTTTGTCTTTGTTCATCTCAAGTTAGTCTCGTTACTCTCATTCTAAGGTTTGTCTAAGTTCGTCCTTAGAAATTGACTAACTTGGGACGAACTTTGACAAACTTGGGACGAACTTAGACAAACCTTAGAATGAGACTAAAGTTTGTCTTTGTTCGTCCCAAGTTAGTCTCGTTAGTCTCATTCTAAGGTTTCTCTAAGTTCGTCCTTAGAAAGAGACTAACTTGGGACGAACTTAGACTTACTTGGTGTTAGAATTGAGAGACTAAGAGAGTATTGGAATAGAGAGAATAGAGAGAATAGAAAGAGAGCAAAATCAGATTAACTTTCTTGTTTTAACTTGATAAAATATACAAGCTTATATAGAGGCTAGATCAACCATTTAATATCAACTCTCAACTACATCCTAACAGCTCTTTTCTCATTTAATGCTAACTCCCAACAGCTCCTCATTTGAATATTTGAATGAGCTCTTGGATAGTTATATTCTTGAATAGAGTTAATCTTGGATATAGTCTTCCTGTCAATACTCCCCCTCAAGCTTGACAACCAGAACTTGTTAATCTTAGAACCATGAAGACTTGCCTCATTAAAAACCTAAGTATGTAAAACCTCATGGGATGAAACCATACTTAGGGAAAAAGAGTGCAAACCCTCATGGCCTAGGGACTCATTACAGAGGAATACTGGTGAGTCCAAGTTTTGAATTGATGAACTTGCACACCTTTGAGCTTGCAGCTTTGGTGAAGATGTCTGCCAACTGATCTCCACTTCTTGTATAACATGGAAGAATCACTCCTTGCTCCACCATTTGCCTAACTTTGTGGCAGTCAACTTCAATGTGCTTGGTCCTTTCATGGAACACTGAGTTGGATGCAATGTGTATGGCTGCTTGATTGTCACAATGCATGGTGATTGGTGTTGGAGACTCGATGCCTAAGTCCTTGAGCAAAGCCTTGATCCATATGAGTTCATTGGTGAGCTTCCTCATTGCTCTATATTCTGCTTCAGCACTTGAGCATGAGATCACCTTTTGCTTCTTGCTCTTCCAAGTAACTAAGTTGCCTCCAATGAATGTGCAATAGCCTGTGGTAGACTTCCTATCCACTCTATCTCCAGCCCAATCAGCATCACAATAACCCACAATCTCAGTGCTTCCATTGCACCCCATCCATATACCTTGACCGGGTGAGCCTTTGAGGTATCTAAGGAGCCTCTCCACCATATGCCAATGATGCATCTTTGGTTTTTACATATGTTGGCTCACCTGATTCACAGCAAAGGAAATATCAGGTCTAGAAATGGTTAAGTAGATGAGTTTACCAACCATCCTTCTATATTGCTTGAAGTCTTCAAATGGCCTATCTTCAATCTCCCCCTCTCTAGATACTTTGTAGCCTTCCTCAAGGGGTGTATTGGCTGGCTTTGCTCCAAGTTTTCCTGCCTCACACAAAAGATCAAGTGTGTACTTCCTTTGGGATAAGAAGAGCCCCTCTTTTGATTGGCATACTTTAATTCCAAGGAAGTACTTTAGCTTACCCAAATCTTTAATATCAAATACAGTTTTTAAGAAAACTTTGGTAGCATTTATACCTGCCTTGTCACTCCCTGTGATGATGATATCATCAACATCCACAAGGATGACAACTCTACCTTTTGGACCAGAGAGGTTGAAGAGGGTGTGATCAGCTTCTGACCTCTTGAAACCTCTCTTTATAAGAGTTGAACTCAGCTTGTGGTACCAAGCTCTTGGTGATTGCTTCAAGCCATAAATTGCCTTCTTCAATCTAAGCACTTTCCCTGGCTTGACTGAGTCTTCTAGGCTAGGAGGGGGAAGCATATAGACCTCTTCTTCTAGTTCTCCTTGGAGAAAAGCATTTTTGACATCCATCTGCCATAATTCCCACTCAAGGTTGGTTGCAAGTGAAAGGATGATCCTTACCGTATGTAGCTTGGCCAATGGAGCAAATGTATCAAGATAGTCTTCTCCATATGTTTGAGTGAATCATCTTGCTACCAATCTTGCCTTGTGCCTTTCAATCTGTCAATCACTCTTGTATTTGATTGTGAAGACCCACTTGCTTGACACTGCCTTCTTTCCTTTGGGAAGATCAGACTCATACCAAGTGCCATTTACCTCCATTGCCTTGGTTTCGTCGCAAATAGCTTCCCTCCACAACTTATGCTCTTTAGCTTCATTATATGATCTTGGTACATGTCCTTCATCCAGTTTGCTAATGAACACTTGATGTTCTTGAGGGAAATGAGCCAAAAAACACATAGCTTGAATAGGGTGAGCTACAGCCATGTTGTTGTAGAACACCCTTGTGTTTACCCAATTGGAACGATCATTCCTCACCCTTGTGCTTCTCCTAAGAGGTTGCACTTCTTCAAGCTCTTTACCTTGATGCTCTTCATCATTCGAAGCAAAGTCTGAATCATCTTGGGCTCCATCTTGATCATGACTAGATGAGCCAGCTTCTTGTGGCTCTACTTATGCTTCATCTTGATCACCATCTTGATCATGACTAGATGAGTCAGCTTCTTGTGGCTCCACCTGTGCTTCATCTTGATTTCCCCCCTCGGGATCAGGATGGGGTAATTCCTCAGTCTCTTGAGGGGTCATAGGAGTAGGAACTTTTTGTGTTCCCCCTGATCCTTGGGCAGATTTAGCCCAAAGCCCTCCAAGATGATCCTTAGGTTCGTGGCTCTATCTGATGGTACTTGAGACAGGTTCTTTAGGTCATCCCAACTCCTACTCTCGTAGTACCCCTTTGCCTCCACAAACTTTACATCTCGAGACACTAAGACTTTCCGTGCTACCGGATCATAGCACTTGTATCCCTTTTGAGTTGTTGAGTAGCCAATGAACATTGCCTTTGTACTCTTAGCTTCTAGTTTGTTTCTTTGTTCCCCTGAGATTAGCACAAAACAAAGACACCCAAATACTCTTAAGTGATTAATGGAAGGTTTGGATTTGTTGAGTACCTCATAGGGAGATATGTCATCAAGACTCCTTTTTGGAATTCTGTTGATGAGGTAAGAAGCTGTCATCACAGCATCTCCCCAAAACCTCTTTGGCACATTGGTATGGAACATCATGGACCTCGCTATCTCCATTAAGTTCCTATTCTTCCTCTCCGCCACGCCATTCTGTTGAGGGGTATAAGGGCAGCTTGTTTGATGTATGATCCCATGATTAGCCAAATGTTGCTTGAAAGTATTGCTAGTGTATTCCCCACCATTATCTGATCTGAAAACTTTAATCTTGGCATTGAACTGGTTAGTAATATGGTTCTGGAAATTCATAAAAGCCTCTAGAACTCTATCCTTTGATTGGATCAATGTTAGCCAAGTATACTTATATTTTTCATCAATGAATGTGACAAAGTACTTATGGTTTTCTCTAGACATACAAGGTGCAGTCCATACATCAGAATGCACAAGATCAAAACAATTCCTATAAGTAGTAATTGATCTTGGAAATACTGATTTGCAATGTTTTCCCAAAATACAAGCCTCGCAATCATCATTCTTAAAAGAAACACTAGGCAACATCAAGTTTAGAGCTCTAGTATGTGGATGTCCTAATCTAGCATGCCACATTGTATCATTGGCCAAATAAGAGCTAAAAGCACAATTCAAATCAGATAGGGGCTTAGTGTCTTCAAGCAAATATAAGCCTTCTTTGGTTACTCCTTTTCCAAGTAACTGATTACTCTTAATGTCCTGAAATTTCACATCATTAGGACTAAAGATAACATTGCAATCCAAATCAGTTGCAACCTTTTTAATGGATAACAAGTTAGATGTAAAACTAGGCATATAAAAAGCTCTAGACTTCTTATCAAATAGATTAAGGTTTCCAACACCTTTAATAGGTATTTTATCACCATTTGCAATTACCACATTTCCTAAGGCAGGCTCAACATCATTAATCAACTTAGAGTTACTAATCATGTGATGAGAGGCTCCTGAATCTATAATCAATGATTTAGAAATGTTTGATGCAATGAATGATTTACCAAGTGTGTTACCAAGGTTCTCCTTGAGAGCTTTGATGAGTGCGTCAAGATCTGATCTCCTGATCATCCCATCCTCAGTGCTCTTCAAGGCAGTCAAGGCTTGCCCTTCTTCCTCATTGGAGAGGTGAGCTCTTGCATCCTTGAACTTGTTTGGCTTCAAGTGAGGGTGAAGGATCCAGCATTTGTCCTTCATGTGCCCCTTTTTCTTGCAAAACTCACAAGTAAAGACCTTCCTCTCCTCTGATTTATACACCACCTTGTTGGCTTGAGCTGCTTCAGCTTTGTTAGCCATGGAGAGTTCTCCTTTTCCTCCAAAAAGACCCAGAGAACCTTGCTCCTTTTGGATTTGAGCACACATTTCTTCAAGTGTTGGAAGCTTGTCAGCCCTCAAGATGTGTTTGGTCAGGTCATTGTAGGTTGGGTTCAAGGTTAGAAGTAGCCCAAACACCTTGTCTTGCTCCCGTCTTTCATTAATAGCTGCTGGATCAATGGTGCTTGGTCTAAGCATTTCTAGCTCAGCCCATAAGGACCTAAATTTCCCGAAGTGTTGGGTGAACTCCATGTCTTCTTGGCTTAAGTTGTTGATGGCCTTCTTGACCTCAAACACCCTGCTCAAGTTGGATGTGTTTCCATACACTGTTTGGAGTGTATCCCAAAGGTCTTTCGCTGTCTCGCAATAGGAATATGCCTCTAAGATTGATGCTTCAAGAGAATTTTGAATGATGGACAGAACCATCATGTCTTCTTGAAGCCACCTGTCCTTATCAACAGGGACAATCTCCGTATCATCTTCTTGTTGGACAATTTGGCTTGGAGCATCACTCTTGGTGATATGACTCCATAGACCTCTTCCTCCCAGGGCTGTTTTGACCATTCTTGACCATAGCAGGTAATTCACCCCCTTGAGAGTCACCGGAATGACCACAACTTTGGTATCCATCTTGGATGAGATTGTGGTTTGATTTCCAAAAAAAATGAATGACAGAGAATAAGAGTATGCTGCGGAATTTGGATCTATGCTGCTGATACCATGTTAGAATTGAGAGACTAAGAGAGTATTGGAATAGAGAGAATAGAGAGAATAGAAAGAGAGCAAAATGAGATTAACTTTCTTATTTTAACTTGATAAAATATACAAGATTATATAGAGGCTAGATCAACCATTTAATATCAACTCTCAACTACATCCTAACAGCTCTTTTCTCATTTAATGCTAACTCCCAACAGCTCCTCATTTGAATATTTGAATGAGCTCTTGGATAGTTATATTCTTGAATAGAGTTAATCTTGGATATAGTCTTCTTGTCAATAGGATGAACTTAGACAAACCTTAGAATGAGATTGAAGTTTGTCTTTGTTCATCCCAAGTTATTCTCTTAGTCTCATTCTAAGGTTTATCTAAGTTCGTCCTTAGAAACAGACTAACTTGGGACGAACTTAGACAAACCATAGAATGAGACTAAAGTTTGTCTTTGTTCGTCCCAAGTTAGTCTCGTTAGTTTCATTCTAAGGTTTGTATAAGTTCGTCCTTAGAAATAGACTAACTTGGGATGAACTTTGAGAAACCTTATAATGAGACTAAAGTTTGTGTTTGTTCATCTCAAGTTAGTCTCGTTACTCTCATTCTAAGGTTTATCTAATTTCGTCCTTAGAAATAGACTAACTTGGGACAAACTTGGGACGAACTTAGACAAACCTTAGAAAGAGACTAAAGTTTGTCTTTGTTTGTCCCAAGTTAGTCTCGTTAGTCTCATTCTAGAATTTGTATAAGTTCATCCTTAGAAAGAGACTAACTTGGGATGAACTCAGACTAACTTGGGACGAACTTAGACAAACCTTAGAATGAGACTAAAGTTTGTCTTTGTTCGTCCAGAGTGAGTCTCTTAGTCTCATTCTAAGGTTTATCTAAGTTCGTCCTTAGAAATATACTAACTTCGGACGAACTTTGACAAACCTTAGAATGACACTAGTTTGTCTTTGTTCGTCCGAAGTTAGTCTCGTTAGTCTCATTCTAAGGTTTATCTAAGTTCGTCCTTAGAAATAGACTAACATGGGACGAACTTAGACAAACTTGGGACGAACTTAGACAAACCTTATAATGAGACTAAAGTTTGTCTTTGTTCGTCCCAAGTTAGTCTCGTTAGTCTCATTCTAAGGTTTGTATAATTTCGTCCTTAGAAATAGACTAACTTGGGATGAACTTTGAGAAACCTTATAATAAGACTAAAGTTTGTCTTTGTTCGTCTCAAGTTAGTCTCGTTACTCTAATTCTAAGGTTTATCTAATTTCGTCCTTAGAAATAGACTAACTTGGGACAAACTTTGACAAACTTGGGAAGAACTTAGACAAACCTTAGAAAGAGACTAAAGTTTGTCTTTTTTGTCCCAAGTTTGTCTCGTTAGTCTCATTCTAAGGTTTATCTAAGTTTGTTCTTAGAAATGGACTAACTTGGGACAAATTTTGACTAACCTTAGAATGAGACTAATGTTTGTCTTTGTTCTTTCCAAGTTAGTCTCGTTAGTCTCATTCTAAGGTTTGTCTAAGTTCATCCTTAGAAATAGACTAACTTGGGACGAACTTTGACAAACTTGGGACGAACTTAGACAAATCTTAGAATGAGACTAAAGTGTGTCTTTGTTCGTCCCAAGTTAGTCTCGTTAGTCACATTCTAAGGTTCGTCTAAGTTCATCCTTAGAAAGAGACAAACGTGGGATGAACTTAGACTAACTTGGGACGAACTTAGACAAACCTTAGAATGAGACTAAAGTTTGTCTTTGTTCGTCCCAAGTTAGTCCCGTTAGTCTCATTCTAAGGTTTATCTAAGTTCGTCCTTAGAAATAGACTAACTTGGGACGAACTTAGACAAACCTTAGAATGAGACTAAAGTTTGTCTTTGTTCATCCTAAGTGAGTCTCGTTAGTCTCATTCTAAGGTTTGTATAAGTTCATCCTTAGAAATAGACTAACTTGGCACGAACTTTGACAAACCTTAGAATGAGACTAAAGTTTGTCTTTGTTCATCTCAAGTTAGTCTCGTTACTCTCATTCTAAGGTTTATCTAAGTTCGTCCTTAGAAATTGACTAACTTGGGATGAACTTTGACAAACTTGGGACGAACTTAGACAAACCATAGAATGAGACTAGAGTTTGTCTTTGTTCGTCCCAAGTTAGTCTCGTTATTCTCATTCTAAGGTTTCTCTAAGTTCGTCCTGAGAAAGAGACTAACTTGGGACGAACTTAGACTAACTTGGGACAGACATAGACAAACCTTAGAATGAGATTAAAGTTTGTCTTTGTTCGTCCTAAGTTATTCTCTTAGTTTCATTCTATGGTTTATCTAAGTTCGTCCTTAGAAACAGACTAACTTGGGACGAACTTAGACAAACCATAGAATGAGACTAAAGTTTGTCTTTGTTCGTCCCAAGTTAGTCTCGTTAGTCTCATTCTAAGGTTTGTATAAGTTTGTCCTTAGAAATAGACTAACTTGGGTTGAACTTTGAGAAACCTTGTAATGAGACTAAAGTTTGTCTTTGTTCGTCTCAAGTTAGTCTCAGTACTCTCATTCTAAGGTTTATCTAAGTTTGTCCTTAGAAATAGATTAAGATGGGACAAACTTTGACAAACTTGGGATGAACTCAGACAAACCTTAGGATGAGACTAAAGTTTGTCTTTGTTCATCCCAAGTTAGTCTCCTTAGTCTCATTCTAAGGTTTGTCTAAGTTCGTCCTTAGATAGAGACAAACGTGGGACGAACATAGACTAACTTGGGATAAACTTAGACAAACCTTAGAATGTGACTAAAGTTTGTCTTTGTTTGTCCCAAGTTAGTCTCGTTAGTCTCATTCTAAGGTTTATCTAATTTCGTCCTTAGAAATAGACTAACTTGGGACAAATTTAGACTAACTTGGGACGAACTTAGACAAACCTTAGAATGAGACTAAAGTTTGTCTTTGTTCGTCTCAAGTTAGTCTCATAGTCTCATTCTAAGGTTTTTCTAAGTTTTTTGTTAGAAATAGACTAACTTGGGACGAACTTAGACTAACTTTACAATGAGACTAATTTTGTCTTTGTTCTTCCCAAGTTAGTCTCGTTAGTCTCATTCTAAGGTTTGTCTAAGTTCGTCCTTAGAAATAGACTAACTTGGGACGAACTTAGGCCAACCTTAGAATGAGACTAAAGTTTGTCTTTGTTCGTCCCAAGTTAGTCTCCTTAGTCTCATTCTAAGGTTTGTCTAAGTTCATCCTTAGAAAGAGACAAACGTGGGACGAACTTAGACTAACTTGGGATGAACTTAGACAAACCTTAGACAGAGAGTAAAGTTTGTCTTTGTTCGTCCCATGTTAGTCTCGTTAGTCTCATTCTAAGGTTTATCTAAGTTCGTCCTTAGAAATAGACTAACTTGGGACAAACTTAGACTAACTTGGGACGAACTTAGACAAACCTTAGAATGCGACTAAAGTTTGTCTTTGTTCGTCCCAAGTTAGTCTCGTTAGTCTCATTCTAAGGTTTGTATAAGTTCTTCCTTAGAAACAGACTAACGTGGGATAAAATTAGACAAACCTCAGAATGAGACTAAAGTTTTTCTTTGTTTGTCTCACGTTAGACTCGTTACTCTCATTCTTAGGTTTATGTAAGTTCGTCCTTAGAAATAGACTAACTTGGGATGAAGTTGGACCAACTTGGGACGAACCTAGATAAACCTTAGAATGAGACTAAAGTTTGTCTTTGTTCGTCCCAAGTTAGTCTCTTAGTCTCATTCTAAGGTTTATCTAAGTTCGTCCATTGAAATAGATTAACTTGGGAGGAACTTAGACTAACCTTAGAATGAGACTAATGTTTGTCTTTTTTCTTCCCATGTTAGTCTTGTTAGTCTCATTATAAGGTTTGTCTATCTTCGTCCTTAGAAATAGACTAACTTGGGACAAACTTTGACAAACTTGGGATGAATTTAGACAAACCTTCGAATGAGACTAAAGTTTGTCTTTGTTCGTCCCAAGTTAGTCTCGTTAGTCTCATTCTAAGGTTTGCCTAAGTTCGTCCTTAGAAAGAGACAAATGTGGGACGAACTTAGACTAACTTGGGACGAACTTAGACAAACTACAGAATGAGACTAAAGTTTGTCTTTGTTTGTCCCAAGTTAGTCTCGTTAGTCTCATTCTAAGGTTTATGTAAGTTTGTCCTTAGAAATAGACTAACTTGGGACGAACTTTGACAAACCTGGGACGAACTTAGACAAACCTTAGAATGAGACTAAAGTTTGTCTTTGTTCGTCCCAAGTTAGTCTCGTTAGTCTCATTCTAAGGTTTGTCTAAGTTGGTCCTTAAAAAGAGACTAACTTGGGATGAACTTAGACTAAATTGGGACGAACTTAGACAAACCTTAGAATGAGACTAAAGTTTGTCTTTGTTCGTCCCAAGTTAGTCTCTTAGTCTCATTCTAAGGTTTATCTAAGTTCGTCCTTAGAAATAGACTAACTTGGGATGAATTTAGACTAAACTTAGAATGAGACTAATGTCTGTCTTTTTTCTTCCCAAGTTAGTCTCGTTAGTCTCATTCTAAGGTTTGTCTAAGTTCGTCCATAGAAATAGACTAACTTGGGACGAACTGTGACAAACTTGGGACGAACTTAGACAAACCTTAGAATGAGACTAAAGTTTGTCTTTGTTCGTCCCAAATTAGCCTCGTTAGTCTCATTCTAAGGTTTGTCCAAGTTTGTCCTTAGAAAGAGACAAACGTGGGACGAACTAAGACTAACTTGGGACGAACTTAGACAACCTTAGAATGAGACTAAAGTTTGTCTTTGTTCTTCCCAAGTTAGTCTCGTTTGTCTCATTCTAATGTTTTGAAATACTATCCCCTGTTCAAGCTTGTGTTCAAGGTTTAGTTAAGATAGATCTTGAACACACTTCACAACAGTTCAGCAAATAGACAAAGGCTGTAGAACACATAAACTGATAACCCAGTTCGGCTCCGCCTACTCTAGGGGGTTTCCCACACCCGAAAAAGGGACATCAAATCTTTATTACGAGTATAGGGTTTCCACAGGGACTTACACTTACACCTTGTAATAGCCTAACCACGATACTCCGTCTCTCAGATTTGCAACCGAGGTTCACCTCAATTCCCCTCGATCCCCTTCGTTCAGAACCTCCAATCCGAACATTCTCCACCTTCTCCAGAAGCTCGGAAGCTTTCTCTCGAAAGCTTTGATCACCTTTGTTGTGTGCGGCAGTTGATACGCTTCAGACAGTCTGTGTTGCACTTGAATAGACTGCACTTACACCGGTGTATTCTCAATGAGAAAACACAACCGGCCGTCGCTTTCTTCTTCTCCAATCAGTAGGGTATGCTCGTGTATGATTTGATCTTTGAAAGCGATGGTGATTAGGGTTGCCTTTGCATTTGTATTTATATGCTCGGATGAAACCCTAATTCGCACAAGATAATCTCATCAAATATTTCGTAATATTTGATGCATATCTTTCACAAATCCTTGAAAGAATATACGAGGTCGTCTTCTTTCCAAAGCAAGTCACGCCGTCTTCAATGTGGATATTCATTCGAATATCATATGCTCGAATAAATCGCACGCCATCTTCAACTTGATGAGATCTTCATTGTCAATATCTTCCGGAAAATATCCTTTGCGTCTTGATCGCGCTGTATAAGAGTACTAGGCTATGTTCGAACTCCCCCTGAACTCCTGCTCGAACTGTCTAACTACGTTTTGCCAAACACATGCCACACAAGGGAACATCAGGTTTGTCTAAGTTCGTCCTTAGAAAGAGACAAATGTGGGATGAACTTAGACTAACTTGGGACGAACTTAGACAAACCTTAGAATGAGACTAAAGTTTGTCTTTGTTCGTCCCAAGTTAGTCTCGTTAGTCTCATTCTAAGGTTTATCTAAGTTCGTCCTTAGAAATAGACTAACTTGGGACGAACTTAGACAAACCTAGACAAACCTTAGAATGAGACTAAAGTTTTTCTTTGTTCGTCCCAAGTTAGTCTCGTTAGTCGCATTCTAAAGTTTGTGTAAGTTCGTCCTTAGAAATAGACTAACTTGGGACGAACTTTGACAAACCTTAGAATGAGACTAAAGTTTGTCTTTGTTCGTCTCAAGTTAGTCTCGTTACTCTCATTCTAAGGTTTATCTAAGTTCGTCCTTAGAAATAGACTAACTTGGGACGAACTTAGACAAACCTTAGAATGAGACTAAAGTTTGTCTTTGTTCGTGCCAAGTTAGGCTCGTAAGTCTCATTCTAAAGTTTATCTAAGTTCGTCCTTAGAAATAGACAAACCTGGGACGAACTTAGACAAACCTTAGAATGAGACTAAAATTTGTCTTTGTTCGTCCCAAGTTAGTCTCGTTAGTCCTATTCTAAGGTTTGTGTAAGTTCGTCCTTAGAAATAGACTAACTTGGGACAAACTTTGACAAACCTTAGAATGAGACTAAAGTTTGTCTTTGTTCGTCTCAAGTTAGTCTCGTTACTCTTATTCTAAGGTTTATAGAAGTTCGTCCTTAGAAAGAGACAAACGTGGGACGAACTTAGACTAACTTGGGACGAACTTAGACAAACCTTAGAATGAGACTAAAGTTTGTCTTCGTTCATCCCAATTTAGTCTCGTTAGTCTCATTCTAAGGTTTATCTAAGTTCATCCTAAGAAATAGACTAACTTGGGACGAACATAGACAAACCTTAGAATGAGACTAAAGTTTGTCTTTGTTCGACCCAAGTTAGTCTCGTTAGTCTCATTCTAAGGTTTGTCTAAGTTCGTCCTATTTAAGTTCGTCCTTAGAAATAGACTAACTTGGGTTGAACTTAGGCAAACCTTAGAATGAGACTAAAGTTTGTCATTGTTCATCCCAAGTTAGTCTCGTTAGTCTCATTCTAAGGTTTATCTAAGTTCGTCCTTAGAAATAGACTAACCTGGGACGAACTTAGACAAACCTTAGAATGAGACTAAAGTTTGTCTTTGTTCGTCCCAAGTTAGTCCCGTTAGTCTCATTCTAAGGTTTGTGTAAGTTCGTCCTTAGAAATAGACTAACTTGGGACGACCTTTGACAAACCTTAGAATGAGACTAAAGTTTGTCTTTGTTCGTCCCAAGTTAGTCTCGTTACTCTCATTCTAAGGTTTGTATAAGTTCATCCTTAGAAATAGACTAACTTGGGACGAACATTGACAAACCTTAGAATGAGACTAAAGTTTATCTTTGTTCGTCTCAAGTTAGTCTCGTTAGTCTCATTCTAAGGTTTGTCTAAGTTCGTCCTTAGAAAGAGACTAACTTGGGACGAACTTAGACAAACCTTAGAATGAGACTAAAGTTTTTCTTTGTTCGTCCCAAGTTAGTCTCTTAGTCTCATTCTAAGGTTTATCTAAGTTCGTTCTTAGAAATAGACTAAGTTGGGACGAACTTAGACTAACCTTAGAATGAGACTAAAGTTTGTCTTTGTTCGTCTCAAGTTAGTCTCGTTACTCTCATTCTAAGATTTGTCTAAGTTCGTCCTTAGAAAGAGACTAACTTGGAACGAACTTAGACCAACTTGGGATGAACTTAGACAAACCTTAGAATGAGACTAAAATTTGTCTTTGTTCGTCCCAAGTTAGTCTCTTAGTCTCGTTCTAAGGTTTATCTAAGTTTCTTCTTAGAAATAGACTAACTTGGGACGAACAAAGACGAACTTGGGACGAACTTAGACAAACCTTAGAATGAGACTAAAGTTTGTCTTTGTTCGTCCAAAATTAGTCTGGTTAGTCTCATTCTAAGGTTTGTCTAAGTTCGTCCTTAGAAAGAGACAAACGTGGGACGAACTTAGACTAACTTGGGACGAACTTAGACAACCCATAGAATGGGACTAAAGTTTGTCTTTGTACGTCCCAAGTTTGTCTCGTTAGTCTCATTCTAAGGTTTCTCTAAGTTCATCCTTAGAAAGAGACAAACGTGGGACGAACTTAGACTAACTTGGGACGAACTTAGACAAACCTTAGAATGAGACTAAAGTTTGTCTTCGTTCATCCCAATTTAGTCTCGTTAGTCTCATTCTAAGGTTTATCTAAGTTCATCCTAAGAAATAGACTAACTTGGGACGAACATAGACAAACCTTAGAATGAGACTAATGTTTGTCTTTGTTCTTCCCAAGTTAGTCTCGTTAGTCTCATTCTGAGGTTTGTCTAAGTTCGTCCTTAGAAATAGACTAACTTGGGACTAACTTAACCAAACCTTAGAATGAGACTAAAGTTTGTCTTTGTTCGTCCCAAGTTAGTCTCCTTAGTCTCATTTTAAGGTTTGTCTAAGTTCGTCCATAGAAAGAGACAAACGTGGGACGAACTTAGACTAACTTGGGACGAACTTAGACACTCTTAGAATGAGACTAAAGTTTGTCTTTGCTCTTCCCAAGTTAGTCTCATTTGTCTGATTCTAAGGTTTGTCTAAGTTCATCCTTAGAAAGAGACAAATGTGGGACGAACTTAGACTAACTTGGGACGAACTTAGACAAACCTTAGAATGAGACTAAAGTTTGTCTTTGTTCGTCCCAAATTAGCCTCGTTAGTCTCATTCTAAGGTTTGTCCAAGTTCGTGCTTAGAAATTGACAAACGTGGGACGAACTTAGACTAACTTGGGACGAACTTAGACAACCTTAGAATGAGACTAAAGTTTGTCTTTGTTCGTCCCAAGTTATTCTCGTTAGTCTCATTCTAAGGTTTGTGTAAGTTCATCCTTAGAAATAGACTAACTTGGGACGAACTTTGACAAACCTTAGAATGAGACTAAAGTTTGTCCTTGTTCGTCTCAAGTTAGTCTCATTACTCTCATTCTAAGGTTTATCTAAGTTCGTCCTTAGAAATAGACTAACTTGGGACGAACTTAGACAAACCTTAGAATGAGACTAAAGTTTGTCTTTGTTCGTCCCAAGTTAGGCTCGTTAGTCTCATTCTAAGGTTTATCTAAGTTCGTCCTTAGAAATAGACTAACTTGGGACGAACTTAGACAAACCTTAGAATGAGACTAAAATTTCTCTTTGTTCGTCCCAAGTTAGTCTCGTTAGTCCTATTCTAAGGTTTGTATAACTTCGTCCTTAGAAATAGACTAACTTGGGACGAACTTTGACAAACCTTAGAATGAGACTTAAGTTTGTCTTTGTTCGTCTCAAGTTAGTCTCGTTACTCTCATTCTAAGGTTTATATAAGTTCATCCTTAGAAATAGACTACCTTGGTACAAACTTTGACAAACTTGGGACGAACTTAGACAAACCTTAGAATGAAACTAAAGTTTGTCTTTGTTCATCCCAAGTTAGTCTCGTTAGTCTCATTCTAAGGTTTGTCTAAGTTCGTCCTTCGAAATAGACTAACTTGGGACGAACTTAGACCAACTTGGGATGAACTTAGACAAACCTTAGAATGAGACTAAAATTTGTCTTTGTTCGTCCCAAGTTAGTCTCTTAGTCTCGTTCTAAGGTTTATCTAAGTTTGTTCTTAGAAATAGACAAACTTGGGACAAGACAAACTTGGGACGAACTTAGACAAACCTTATAATGAGACTAAAGTTTGTCATTATTCGTCCCAAATTAGTCTCGTTAGTCTCATTCTAAGGTTGGTCTAAGTTCGTCCTTAGAAAGAGACAAACGTGGGACGAACATAGACTAACTTGGGACGAACTTAGACAAACCTTAGAATGGGATTAAAGTTTGTCTTTGTTCATCCCAAGTTTGTCTCGTTAGTCTCATTCTAAGGTTTCTCTAAGTTCATCCTTAGAAAGAGACAAACGTGGGACGAACATAGACAAACTTGGGACGAACTTAGACAAACCTTAGAATGAAACTAAAGTTTGTCTTTGTTCATCCCAAGTTAGTCTCGTTAGTCTCATTCTAAGGTTTGTCTAAGTTCGTCCTTAGAAAGAGACTAACTTGGGACGAACTTAGACCAACTTGGGATGAACTTAGACAAACCTTAGAATGAGACTATAATTTGTCTTTGTTCGTCCCAAGTTAGTCTCTTAGTCTCGTTCTAAGGTTTATCTAAGTTTGTTCTTAGAAATAGACTAACTTGGGACGAACAAAGACAAACTTGGGACGAACTTAGACAAACCTTAGAATGAGACTAAAGTTTGTCATTGTTCGTCCCAAATTAGTCTCGTTAGTCTCATTCTAAGGTTTGTCTAAGTTCGTCCTTAGAAAGGGACAAACGTGGGACGAACTTAGACTAACTTGGGACGAACTTAGACAAACCTTAGAATGGGACTAAAGTTTGCCTTTGTTCGTCCCAAGTTTGTCTCGTTAGTCTCATTCTAAGGTTTCTCTAAGTTCATCCTTAGAAAGAGACAAACGTGGGACGAACTTAGACTAACTTGGGACGAACTTAGACAAACCTTAGAATGAGACTAAAGTTTGTCTTCATTCATCCAAATTTAGTCTCGTTTGTCTCATTCTAAGGTTTATCTAAGTTCATCATAAGAAATAGACTAACTTGGGACGAACATAGACAAACCTTAGAATGAGACTAAAGTTTGTCTTTGTTCGTCCCAAGTTAGTCTCGTTAGTCTCATTCTAAGGTTTGTGTAAGTTCGTCCTTAGAAATAGACTAACTTGGGACGACCTTTGACAAACCTTAGAATGAGACTAAAGTTTGTCTTTGTTCGTCCCAAGTTAGTCTCGTTACTCTCATTCTAAGATTTATTTAAGTTCGTCCTTAGAAATAGACTAACTTGGGACGAACTTATGCAAACCTTAGAATGAGACTAAAGTTTGTCATTGTTCGTCCCAAGTTAGTCTCGTTAGTCTCATTCTAAGGTTTATCTAAGTTCATCCTTAGAAATAGACTAACCTGGGACGAACTTAGACAAACCTTAGAATGAGACTAAAGTTTGTCTTTGTTCGTCCCAAGTTAGTCTCGTTAGTCTCATTCTAAGGTTTGTATATGTTCATCCTTAGAAATAGACTAACTTGGGACGAACATTGACAAACCTTAGAATGAGACTAAAGTTTATCTTTGTTCGTCTCAAGTTAGTCTCGTTACTCTCAATCTAAGGTTGATCTAAGTACGTCCTTAGAAATAGACTAACTTGGGACGAACTTAGACAAACCTTAGAATGAGACTAAAGTTTGTCATTGTTCGTCCCAAGTTAGTCTCGTTAGTCTCATTCTAAGGTTTATCTAAGTTCATCCTTAGAAATAGACTAACTTGGGACGAACTATGACAAACCTTAGAATGAGACTAAAGTTTCTCGTTGTTCGTCCCAAGTTAGTCTCGTTAGTCTCATTCTAAGGTTTATCTAAGTTCGTCCTTAGAAATAGACTAAATTGTGACGAACTTAGACAAACCTTAGAATGAGACTAAAGTTTGTCTTTGTTCGTCCCAAGTTAGTCTCGTTACTCTCATTCTAAGGTTTGTATAAGTTCATCCTTAGAAATAGACTAACTTGGGACGAACATTGACAAACCTTAGAATGAGACTAAAGTTTATCTTTGTTCGTCTCAAGTTAGTCTCGTTAATCTCATTCTAAGGTTTGTCTAAGTTCATCCTTAGAAAGAGACTAACTTGGGACGAACTTAGACAAACCTTAGAATGAGACTAAAGTTTGTCTTTGTTCGTCCCAAGTTAGTCTCTTAGTCTCATTCTAAGGTTTATCTAAGTTCTTTCTTAGAAATAGACTAACTTGGGACGAACTTAGACTAACCTTAGAATGAGACTAATGTTTGTCTTTGTTCTTCCTAAGTTAGTCTCGTTAGTCTCATTCTGAGGTTTGTCTAAGTTCGCCCTTAGAAATAGACTAACTTGGGATGAACTTTGACTAACTTGGGACGAACTTAGCCAAACCTTAGAATGAGACTAAAGTTTGTCTTTGTTCGTCCCAAGTTAGTCTCCTTAGTCTCATTTTAAGGTTTGTCTAAGTTCGTCCTTAGAAAGAGACAAACGTGGGACGAACTTAGACTAACTGGGGACGAACTTAGACACCCTTAGAATGAGACTAAAGTTTGTCTTTGCTCTTCCCAAGTTAGTCTCGTTTGTCTAATTCTAAGGTTTGTCTAAGTTCGTCCTTAGAAAGAGACAAATGTGGGACAAACTTAGACTAACTTGGGACGAACTTAGACAAACCTTAGAATGAGACTAAAGTTTGTCTTTGTTCGTCCCAAATTAGCCTCGTTAGTCTCATTCTAAGGTTTGTCCAAGTTCGTGCTTTGAAATTGACAAACGTGGGACAAACTTAGACTAACTTGGGACGAACTTAGACAACCTTAGAATCAGACTAAAGTTTGTCTTTGTTCTTCCCAAGTTAGTCTCGTTTGTCTGATTCTAAGGGTTGTCTAAGTTCATCCTTAGAAAGAGACAAATGTGGGACGAACTTACACTAACTTGGGACGAACTTAGACAAACCTTAGAATGAGACTAAAGTTTGTCTTTGTTCGTCCCAAGTTAGTCTCGTTAGTCTCATTCTAAGGTTTATCTAAGTTCATCCTTAGAAACAGACTAACTTGGGACGAACTTAGACAAACCTTAGAATGAGACTAAAGTTTGTCATTGTTCGTCCCAAATTAGTCTCGTTTGTCTCATTCTAAGGTTTATCTAAGTTCATCCTTAGAAATAGACTAACTTGGGACGAACTAAGACAAACCTTAGAATGAGACTAAAGTTTCTCGTTGTTCGTCCCAAGTTAGTCTCGTTAGTCTCATTCTAAGGTTTATCTAAGTTCGTCCTTAGAAATAGACTAAATTGTGACGAACTTAGACAAACCTTAGAATGAGACTAAAGTTTGTCTTTGTTTGTCCCAAGTTAGTCTCGTTACTCTCATTCTAAGGTTTGTATAAGTTCATCCTTAGAAATAGACTAACTTGGGACGAACATTGACAAACCTTAGAATGAGACTAAAGTTTATCTTTGTTCGTCTCAAGTTAGTCTCGTTAATCTCATTCTAAGGTTTGTCTAAGTTCGTCCTTAGAAAGAGACTAACTTGGGACGAACTTAGACAAACCTTAGAATGAGACTAAAGTTTGTCTTTGTTCGTCCCAAGTTAGTCTTTTAGTCTCATTCTAAGGTTTATCTAAGTTCTTTCTTAGAAATAGACTAACTTGGGACGAACTTAGACTAACCTTAGAATGAGACTAATGTTTGTCTTTGTTCTTCCTAAGTTAGTCTCGTTAGTCTCATTCTGAGGTTTGTCTAAGTTCGCCCTTAGAAATAGACTAACTTGGGACGAACTTTGACTAACTTGGGACGAACTTAGCCAAACCTTAGAATGAGACTAAAGTTTGTCTTTGTTCGTCCCAAGTTAGTCTCCTTAGTCTCATTTTAAGGTTTGTCTAAGTTCGTCCTTAGAAAGAGACAAACGTAAGACGAACTTAGACTAACTTGGGACGAACTTAGACACCCTTAGAATGAGACTAAAGTTTGTCTTTGCTCTTCCCAAGTTAGTCTCGTTTGTCTAATTCTAAGGTTTGTCTAAGTTCGTCCTTAGAAAGAGACAAATGTGGGACAAACTTAGACTAACTTGGGACGAACTTAGACAAACCTTAGAATGAAACTAAAGTTTGTCTTTGTTCATCCCAAATTAGCCTCGTTAGTCTCATTCTATGGTTTGTCCAAGTTCGTGCTTTGAAATTGACAAACGTGGGACGAACTTAGACTAACTTGGGACGAACTTAGACAACCTTAGAATCAGACTAAAGTTTGTCTTTGTTCTTCCCAAGTTAGTCTCGTTTGTCTGATTCTAAGGTTTGTCTAAGTTCATCCTTAGAATGAGACAAATGTGGGACGAACTTACACTAACTTAGGACGAACTTACACTAAAGTTTGTCTTTGTTCGTCCCAAGTTAGTCTCATTCTAAGGTTTATCTAAGTTCGTCCTTAGAAATAGACTAACTTGGGATGAACTTAGACAAACCTTAGAATGAGACTAAAGTTTGTCTTTGTTCCTCCCAAGTTAGTCTCGTTAGTCTCATTCAAAGGTTCGTGTAAGTTCGTCTTTAGAAATAGACAAACTTGGGATGAACTTTGACAAACCTTAGAATGAGACAAAAGTTTGTCTTTGTTCGTCTCAAGTTAGTCTCGTTACTCTCATTCTAAGGTTTATATAAGTTCGTCCTTAGAAATAGACTAAGTTGGGACGAACTTAGACAAACCTTAGAATGAGACTAAAGTTTGTCTTTGTTCGTCCCAAGTTAGGCTCGTTAGTCTCATTCTAAGGTTTATCTAAGTTCGTCCTTAGAAATAGACTAACTTGGGACGAACATAGACAAACCTTAGAATGAGACTAAAGTTTGTCTTTGTTCATCCCAAGTTAGTCTCGTTAGTCTCATTCTAAGGTTTGTGTAAGTTCGTCCTTAGAAATAGACTAACTTGGGACGACCTTTGACAAACCTTAGAATGAGACTAAAGTTTGTCTTTGTTCGTCCCAAGTTAGTCTCGTTACTCTCATTCTAAGATTTATTTAAGTTCGTCCATAGAAATAGACTAACTTGGGACGAACTTATGCAAACCTTAGAATGAGACTAAAGTTTGTCATTGTTCGTCCCAAGTTAGTCTCGTTAGTCTCATTCTAAGGTTTATCTAAGTTCGTCCTTAGAAATAGACTAACCTGGGACGAACTTAGACAACCCTTAGAATGAGGCTAAAGTTTGTCTTTCTTTGTCCCAAGTTAGTCTCGTTAGTCTCATTCTAAGGTTTGTATAAGTTCATCCTTAGAAATAGACTAACTTGGGACGAACATTGACAAACCTTAGAATGAGACTAAAGTTTATCTTTGTTCGTCTCAAGTTAGTCTCGTTACTCTCAATATAAGGTTGATATAAGTACGTCCTTAGAAATAGACTAACTTGGGACGAACTTAGACAAACCTTAGAATGAGACTAAAGTTTGTCATTGTCCGTCCCAAGTTAGTCTCGGTTGTCTCATTCTAAGGTTTATCTAAGTTCGTCCATAGAAATAGACTAACTTGGGACGAACTAAGACAAACCTTAGAATGAGACTAAAGTTTCTCGTTGTTCGTCCCAAGTTAGTCTCGTTAGTCTCATTCTAAGGTTTATATATGTTCGTCCTTAGAAATAGACTAACTTGAAACGAACTTAGACAAACCTTAGAATGGGACTAAAGTTTGCCTTTGTTCGTCCCAAGTTTGTCTCGTTAGTCTCATTCTAAGGTTTCTCTAAGTTCATCCTTAGAAAGAGACAAACGTGGGACGAACTTACTTTAACTTGGGACGAACTTAGACAAACCTTAGAATGAGACTAAAGTTTGTCTTCGTTCATCCCAATTTAGTCTCGTTAGTCTCATTCTAAGGTTTATCTAAGTTCATCCTAAGAAATAGACTAACTTGGGACGAACATAGACAAACCTTAGAATGAGACTAAAGTTTGTCTTTGTTCGTCCCAAGTTAGTCTCGTTAGTCTCATTCTAAGGTTTGTGTAAGTTCGTCCTTAGAAATAGACTAACTTGGGACGACCTTTGACAAACCTTAGAATGAGACTAAAGTTTGTCTTTGCTCGTCCCAAGTTAGTCTCGTTACTCTCATTCTAAGATTTATTTAAGTTCGTCCTTAGAAATAGACTAACTTGGGACGAACTTATGCAAACCTTAGAATGAGACTAAAGTTTGTCATTGTTCGTCCCAAGTTAGTCTCGTTAGTCTCATTCTAAGGTTTATCTAAGTTCGTCCTTAGAAATAGACTAACCTGGGACGAACTTAGACAAACCTTAGAATGAGACTAAAGTTTGTCTTTGTTCGTCCCAAGTTAGTCTCGTTAGTCTCATTCTAAGGTTTGTATAAGTTCATCCTTAGAAATAGACTAACTTGGGACGAACATTGACAAACCTTAGAATGAGACTAAAGTTTATCTTTGTTCGTCTCAAGTTAGTCTCGTTACTCTCAATCTAAGGTTGATCTAAGTACGTCCTTAGAAATAGACTAACTTGGGACAAACTTTGACAAACTTGGGACGAACTTAGACAAACCTTAGAATGAAACTAAAGTTTGTCTTTGTTCATCCCAAGTTAGTCTCGTTAGTCTCATTCTAAGGTTTGTCTAAGTTCGTTCTTCGAAATAGACAAACTTGGGACGAACAAAGACAAACTTGGGACGAACTTAGACAAACCTTAGAATGAGACTAAAGTTTGTCATTGTTTGTCCAAAATTAGTCTCGTTAGTCTCATTCTAAGGTTTGTCTAAGTTCGTCCTTAGAAAGAGACAAACGTGGGACGAACATAGACTAACTTGGGACGAAGTTAGACAAACCTTAGAATGGGATTAAAGTATGTCTTTGTTCATCCCAAGTTTGTCTCGTTAGTCTCATTCTAAGGTTTCTCTAAGTTCATCCTTAGAAATAGACTAACTTGGGATGAACTTAGACAAACCTTAGAATGAGACTAAAGTTTGTCTTTGTTCCTCCCAAGTTAGTCTCGTTAGTCTCATTCAAAGGTTCGTGTAAGTTCGTCTTTAGAAATAGACAAACTTGGGATGAACTTTGACAAACCTTAGAATGAGACAAAAGTTTGTCTTTGTTCGTCTCAAGTTAGTCTCGTTACTCTCATTCTAAGGTTTATATAAGTTCGTCCTTAGAAATAGACTAAGTTGGGACGAACTTAGACAAACCTTAGAATGAGACTAAAGTTTGTCTTTGTTCGTCCCAAGTTAGGCTCGTTAGTCTCATTCTAAGGTTTATCTAAGTTCGTGCTTAGAAATAGACTAACTTGGGACGAACATAGACAAACCTTAGAATGAGACTAAAGTTTGTCTTTGTTCATCCCAAGTTAGTCTCGTTAGTCTCATTCTAAGGTTTGTGTAAGTTCGTCCTTAGAAATAGACTAACTTGGGACGACCTTTGACAAACCTTAGAATGAGACTAAAGTTTGTCTTTGTTCGTCCCAAGTTAGTCTCGTTACTCTCATTCTAAGATTTATTTAAGTTCATCCATAGAAATAGACTAACTTGGGACGAACTTATGCAAACCTTAGAATGAGACTAAAGTTTGTCATTGTTCGTCCCAAGTTAGTCTCGTTAGTCTCATTCTAAGGTTTATCTAAGTTCGTCCTTAGAAATAGACTAACCTGGGACGAACTTAGACAACCCTTAGAATGAGGCTAAAGTTTGTCTTTGTTTGTCCCAAGTTAGTCTCGTTAGTCTCATTCTAAGGTTTGTATAAGTTCATCCTTAGAAATAGACTAACTTGGGACGAACATTGACAAACCTTAGAATGAGACTAAAGTTTATCTTTGTTCGTCTCAAGTTAGTCTCGTTACTCTCAATATAAGGTTGATATAAGTACGTCCTTAGAAATAGACTAACTTGGGACGAACTTAGACAAACCTTAGAATGAGACTAAAGTTTGTCATTGTCCGTCCCAAGTTAGTCTCGGTTGTCTCATTCTAAGGTTTATCTAAGTTCGTCCATAGAAATAGACTAACTTGGGACGAACTAAGACAAACCTTAGAATGAGACTAAAGTTTCTCGTTGTTCGTCCCAAGTTAGTCTCGTTAGTCTCATTCTAAGGTTTATATATGTTCGTCCTTAGAAATAGACTAACTTGAAACGAACTTAGACAAACCTTAGAATGGGACTAAAGTTTGCCTTTGTTCGTCCCAAGTTTGTCTCGTTAGTCTCATTCTAAGGTTTCTCTAAGTTCATCCTTAGAAAGAGACAAACGTGGGACGAACTTACTTTAACTTGGGACGAACTTAGACAAACCTTAGAATGAGACTAAAGTTTGTCTTCGTTCATCCCAATTTAGTCTCGTTAGTCTCATTCTAAGGTTTATCTAAGTTCATCCTAAGAAATAGACTAACTTGGGACGAACATAGACAAACCTTAGAATGAGACTAAAGTTTGTCTTTGTTCGTCCCAAGTTAGTCTCGTTAGTCTCATTCTAAGGTTTGTGTAAGTTCGTCCTTAGAAATAGACTAACTTGGGACGACCTTTGACAAACCTTAGAATGAGACAAAAGTTTGTCTTTGCTCGTCCCAAGTTAGTCTCGTTACTCTCATTCTAAGATTTATTTAAGTTCGTCCTTAGAAATAGACTAACTTGGGACGAACTTATGCAAACCTTAGAATGAGACTAAAGTTTGTCATTGTTCGTCCCAAGTTAGTCTCGTTAGTCTCATTCTAAGGTTTATCTAAGTTCGTCCTTAGAAATAGACTAACCTGGGACGAACTTAGACAAACCTTAGAATGAGACTAAAGTTTGTCTTTGTTCGTCCCAAGTTAGTCTCGTTAGTCTCATTCTAAGGTTTGTATAAGTTCATCCTTAGAAATAGACTAACTTGGGACGAACATTGACAAACCTTAGAATGAGACTAAAGTTTATCTTTGTTCGTCTCAAGTTAGTCTCGTTACTCTCAATCTAAGGTTGATCTAAGTACGTCCTTAGAAATAGACTAACTTGGGACAAACTTTGACAAACTTGGGACGAACTTAGACAAACCTTAGAATGAAACTAAAGTTTGTCTTTGTTCATCCCAAGTTAGTCTCGTTAGTCTCATTCTAAGGTTTGTCTAAGTTCGTTCTTCGAAATAGACAAACTTGGGACGAACAAAGACAAACTTGGGACGAACTTAGACAAACCTTAGAATGAGACTAAAGTTTGTCATTGTTTGTCCAAAATTAGTCTCGTTAGTCTCATTCTAAGGTTTGTCTAAGTTCGTCCTTAGAAAGAGACAAACGTGGGACGAACATAGACTAACTTGGGACGAAGTTAGACAAACCTTAGAATGGGATTAAAGTATGTCTTTGTTCATCCCAAGTTTGTCTCGTTAGTCTCATTCTAAGGTTTCTCTAAGTTCATCCTTAGAAAGAGACAAACGTGGGACGAACTTAGACAAACTTGGGACAAACTTAGACAAACCTTAGAATGAGACTAAAGTTTGTCTTCGTTCATCCCAATTTAGTCTCGTTAGTCTCATTCTAAGGTTTATCGAAGTTCATCCTAAGAAATTGACTAACTTGGGACGAACATAGACAACCCTTAGAATGAGACTAAAGTTTGTCTTTGTTCGTCCCAAGTTAGTCTCGTTAGTCTCATTCTAAGGTTTGTGTAAGTTCGTCCTTAGAAATAGACTAACTTGGGACGACCTTTGACAAACCTTAGAATGAGACTAAAGTTTGTCTTTGTTCGTCCCAAGTTAGTCTCGTCACTCTCATTCTAAGATTTATTATAGTTCGTCCTTAGAAATAGACTAACTTGGGACGAACTTATGCAAACCTTAGAATGAGACTAAAGTTTGTCATTGTTCGTCCCAAGTTAGTCTCGTTAGTCTCATTCTAAGGTTTATCTAAGTTCGTCCTTAGAAATAGACTAACCTGGGACGAACTTAGACAAACCTTAGAATGAGACTAAAGTTTGTCTTTGTTCGTCCCAAGTTAGTCTCGTTAGTCTCATTTCTAAGGCTTGTATAAGTTCATCCTTAGAAATAGACTAACTTGGGACGAACATTGACAAACCTTAGAATGAGACTAAAGTTTGTCTTTGTTCGTCCCAAGTTAGTCTCGTCACTCTCATTCTAAGATTTATTATAGTTCGTCCTTAGAAATAGACTAACTTGGGACGAACTTATGCAAACCTTAGAATGAGACTAAAGTTTGTCATTGTTCGTCCCAAGTTAGTCTCGTTAGTCTCATTCTAAGGTTTATCTAAGTTCGTCCTTAGAAATAGACTAACCTGGGACGAACTTAGACAAACCTTAGAATGAGACTAAAGTTTGTCTTTGTTCGTCCCAAGTTAGTCTCGTTAGTCTCATTCTAAGGCTTGTATAAGTTCATCCTTAGAAATAGACTAACTTGGGACGAACATTGAAAAACCTTAGAATGAGACTAAAGTTTATCTTTGTTCGTCTCAAGTTAGTCTCGTTAGTCTCATTCTAAGGTTTGTCTAAGTTCGTCCTTAGAAAGAGACTAACTTGGGACGAACTTCGACAAACCTTAGAATGAGACTAAAGTTTGTCTTTGTTCGTCCCAAGTTAGTCTCGTTAGTCTCATTCTAAGGTTTGTGTAAGTTCGTCCTTAGAAATAAACTAACTTGGGACGACCTTTGACAAACCTTAGAATGAGACTAAAGTTTGTCTTTGTTCGTCCCAAGTTAGTCTCGTTACTCTCATTCTAAGATTTATTTAAGTTCATCCTTAGAAATAGACTAACTTGGGACGAACTTACGCAAACATTAGAATGAGACTAAAGTTTGTCATTGTTCGTCCCAAGTTAGTCTCGTTAGTCTCATTCTAAGGTTTATCTAAGTTCGTCCTTAGAAATAGACTAACCTGGGACGAACTTAGACAAACTTTAGAATGAAACTAAAGTTTGTCTTTGTTCATCCCAAGTTAGTCTCGTTAGTCTCATTCTAAGGTTTGTCTAAGTTCGTTCTTCGAAAGAGACTAACTTGGGACGAACTTAGACCAACTTGGGATGAACTTAGGCAAACCTTAGAATGAGACTAAAATTTGTCTTTGTTCGTCCCAAGTTAGTCTCTTAGTCTCGTTCTAAGGTTTATCTAAGTTTGTTCTTAGAAATAGACAAACTTGGGACGAACAAAGACAAACTTGGGACGAACTTAGACAAACCTTAGAATGAGACTAAAGTTTGTCATTGTTGGTCCAAAATTAGTCTCGTTAGTCTCATTCTAAGGTTTGTCTAAGTTCGTCCTTAGAAAGAGACAAATGTGGGACGAACATAGACTAACTTGGGACGAACTTAGACAAACCTTAGAATGGGATTAAAGTTTGTCTTTGTTCATCCCAAGTTTGTCTCGTTAGTCTCATTCTAAGGTTTCTCTAAGTTCATCCTTAGAAAGAGACAAACGTGGGAAGAACTTAGACAAACTTGGGACAAACTTAGACAAACCTTAGAATGAGACTAAAGTTTGTCTTCGTTCATCCCAATTTAGTCTCGTTACTCTCATTCTAAGGTTTATCGAAGTTCATCCTAAGAAATAGACTAACTTGGGACGAACATAGACAACCCTTAGAATGAGACTAAAGTTTGTCTTTGTTCGTCCCAAGTTAGTCTCGTTAGTCTCATTCTAAGGTTTGTGTAAGTTCGTCCTTAGAAATAGACTAACTTGGGACGACCTTTGACAAACCTTAGAATGAGACTAAAGTTTGTCTTTGTTCGTCCCAAGTTAGTCTCGTCACTCTCATTCTAAGATTTATTATAGTTCGTCCTTAGAAATAGACTAACTTGGGACGAACTTATGCAAACCTTAGAATGAGACTAAAGTTTGTCATTGTTCGTCCCAAGTTAGTCTCGTTAGTCTCATTCTAAGGTTTATCTAAGTTCGTCCTTAGAAATAGACTAACCTGGGACGAACTTAGATAAACCTTAGAATGAGACTAAAGTTTTTCTTTGTTCGTCCCAAGTTAGTCTCGTTAGTCTCATTTCTAAGGCTTGTATAAGTTCATCCTTAGAAATAGACTAACTTGGGACGAACATTGACAAACCTTAGAATGAGACTAAAGTTTGTCTTTGTTCGTCCCAAGTTAGTCTCGTCACTCTCATTCTAAGATTTATTATAGTTCGTCCTTAGAAATAGACTAACTTGGGACGAACTTATGCAAACCTTAGAATGAGACTAAAGTTTGTCATTGTTCGTCCCAAGTTAGTCTCGTTAGTCTCATTCTAAGGTTTATCTAAGTTCGTCCTTAGAAATAGACTAACCTGGGACGAACTTAGACAAACCTTAGAATGAGACTAAAGTTTGTCATTGTTCGTCCCAAGTTAGTCTCGTTAGTCTCATTCTAAGGTTTATCTAAGTTCGTCCTTAGAAATAGACTAACCTGGGACGAACTTAGACAAACCTTAGAATGAGACTAAAGTTTTTCTTTGTTCGTCCCAAGTTAGTCTCGTTAGTCTCATTTCTAAGGCTTGTATAAGTTCATCCTTAGAAATAGACTAACTTGGGACGAACATTGACAAACCTTAGAATGAGACTAAAGTTTGTCTTTGTTCGTCCCAAGTTAGTCTCGTCACTCTCATTCTAAGATTTATTATAGTTCGTCCTTAGAAATAGACTAACTTGGGACGAACTTATGCAAACCTTAGAATGAGACTAAAGTTTGTCATTGTTCGTCCCAAGTTAGTCTCGTTAGTCTCATTGTAAGGTTTATCTAAGTTCGTCCTTAGAAATAGACTAACCTGGGACGAACTTAGACAAACCTTAGAATGAGACTAAAGTTTGTCTTTGTTCGTCCCAAGTTAGTCTCGTTAGTCTCATTCTAAGGCTTGTATAAGTTCATCCTTAGAAATAGACTAACTTGGGACGAACATTGAAAAACCTTAGAATGAGACTAAAGTTTATCTTTGTTCGTCTCAAGTTAGTCTCGTTAGTCTCATTCTAAGGTTTGTCTAAGTTCGTCCTTAGAAAGAGACTAACTTGGGACGAACTTCGACAAACCTTAGAATAAGACTAAAGTTTGTCTTTGTTCGTCCCAAGTTAGTCTCGTTAGTCTCATTCTAAGGTTTGTGTAAGTTCGTCCTTAGAAATAAACTAACTTGGGACGACCTTTGACAAACCTTAGAATGAGACTAAAGTTTGTCTTTGTTCGTCCCAAGTTAGTCTCGTTACTGTCATTCTAAGATTTATTTAAGTTCATCCTTAGAAATAGACTAACTTGGGACGAACTTATGCAAACATTAGAATGAGACTAAAGTTTGTCATTGTTCGTCCCAAGTTAGTCTCGTTAGTCTCATTCTAAGGTTTATCTAAGTTCGTCCTTAGAAATAGACTAACCTGGGATGAACTTAGACAAACTTTAGAATGAAACTAAAGTTTGTCTTTGTTCATCCCAAGTTAGTCTCGTTAGTCTCATTCTAAGGTTTGTCTAAGTTCGTTCTTCGAAAGAGACTAACTTGGGACGAACTTAGACCAACTTGGGATGAACTTAGGCAAACCTTAGAATGAGACTAAAATTTGTCTTTGTTCGTCCCAAGTTAGTCTCTTAGTCTCGTTCTAAGGTTTATCTAAGTTTGTTCTTAGAAATAGACAAACTTGGGACGAACAAAGACAAACTTGGGACGAACTTAGACAAACCTTAGAATGAGACTAAAGTTTGTCATTGTTGGTCCAAAATTAGTCTCGTTAGTCTCATTCTAAGGTTTGTCTAAGTTCGTCCTTAGAAAGAGACAAACGTGGGACGAACATAGACTAACTTGGGACGAACTTAGACAAACCTTAGAATGGGATTAAAGTTTGTCTTTGTTCATCCCAAGTTTGTCTCGTTAGTCTCATTCTAAGGTTTCTCTAAGTTCATCCTTAGAAAGAGACAAACGTGGGACGAACTTAGGCAAACTTGGGACAAACTTAGACAAACCTTAGAATGAGACTAAAGTTTGTCTTCGTTCATCCCAATTTAGTCTCGTTACTCTCATTCTAAGGTTTATCGAAGTTCATCCTAAGAAATAGACTAACTTGGGACGAACATAGACAACCCTTAGAATGAGACTAAAGTTTGTCTTTGTTCGTCCCAAGTTAGTCTCGTTAGTCTCATTCTAAGGTTTGTGTAAGTTCGTCCTTAGAAATAGACTAACTTGGGACAACCTTTGACAAACCTTAGAATGAGACTAAAGTTTGTCTTTGTTCGTCCCAAGTTAGTCTCGTCACTCTCATTCTAAGATTTATTATAGTTCGTCCTTAGAAATAGACTAACTTGGGACGAACTTATGCAAACCTTAGAATGAGACTAAAGTTTGTCATTGTTCGTCCCAAGTTAGTCTCGTTAGTCTCATTCTAAGGTTTATCTAAGTTCGTCCTTAGAAATAGACTAACCTGGGACGAACTTAGACGAACCTTAGAATGAGACTAAAGTTTGTCTTTGTTCGTCCCAAGTTAGTCTCGTTAGTCTCATTCTAAGGCTTGTATAAGTTCATCCTTAGAAATAGACTAACTTTGGACGAACATTGACAAACCTTAGAATGAGACTAAAGTTTATCTTTGTTCGTCTCAAGTTAGTCTCGTTACTCTCAATCTAAGGTTGATACAAGTACGTCCTTAGAAATAGACTAACTTGGGACGAACTTAGACAAACCTTAGAATGAGACTAAAGTTTGTCATTGTCCGTCCCAAGTTAGTCTCGGTTGTCTCATTCTAACGTTTATCTAAGTTCGTCCTTAGAAATAGACTAACTTGGGACGAACTAAGACAAACCTTGGAATGAGACTAAAGTTTCTCGTTGTTCGTCCCAAGTTAGTCTCGTTAATCTCATTCTAAGGTTTATCTAATTTCGTCCTTAGAAATAGACTAACTTGTGACGAACTTAGACAAACCTTAGAATGAGACTAAAGTTTGTCTTTGTTCGTCCCAAGTTAGTCTCGTTACTCTCATTCTAAGGTTTGTATAAGTTCATCCTTAGAAATAGACTAACTTGGGACGAACATTGACAAACCTTAGAATGAGACTAAAGTTTATCTTTGTTCGTCTCAAGTTAGTCTCGTTAGTCTCATTCTAAGGTTTGTCTAAGTTCGTCCTTAGAAAGAGACTAACTTGGGACGAACTTCGACAAACCTTAGAATGAGACTAAAGTTTGTCTTTTTTCGTCCCAAGTTAGTCTCGTTAGTCTCTTTCTAAGTTTTGTGTAAGTTCGTCCTTAGAAATAAACTAACTTGGGACGACCTTTGACAAACCTTAGAATGAGACTAAAGTTTGTCTTTGTTCGTCCCAAGTTAGTCTCGTTACTCTCATTCTAAGATTTATTTAAGTTCATCCTTAGAAATAGACTAACTTGGGACGAACTTATGCAAACATTAGAATGAGACTAAAGTTTGTCATTGTTCGTCCCAAGTTAGTCTCGTTAGTCTCATTCTAAGGTTTATCTAAGTTCGTCCTTAGAAATAGACTAACCTGGGACGAACTTAGACAAACCTTAGAATGAGACTAAAGTTTGTCTTTGTTCGTCCCAAGTTAGTCTCGTTAGTCTCATTCTAAGGTTTGTATAAGTTCATCCCTAGAAATAGACTAACTTGGGACGAACATTGACAAACCTTAGAATGAGACTAAAGCTTATCTTTGTTCGTCTCAAGTTAGTCTCGTTACTCTCAATCTAAGGTTGATCTAAGTACGTCCTTAGAAATAGACTAACTTGGGACGAACTTAGACAAACCTTAGAATGAGACTAAAGTTTGTCATTGTTCGTCCCAAGTTAGTCTCGTTAGTCTCATTCTAAGGTTTGTCTAAGTTCATCCTTAGAAAGAGACAAACGTGGGACGAACTTAGACTAACTTGGGACGAACTTAGACAAACCTTTGAATGAGACTAAAGTTTGTCTTTGTTCGTCCCAAGTTAGGCTCGTTAGTCTCATTCTAAGGTTTATCTAAGTTCATCCTTAGAAATGGACGAACTTGGGACGAACTTAGACAAACCTTAGAATGAGACTAAAATTTGTCTTTGTTCGTCCCAAGTTAGTCTCGTTAGTCCTATTCTAAGGTTTGTATAAGTTCGTCCTTAGAAATAGACTAACTTGGGATGAACTTTGACAAACCTTAGAATGAGACTTAAGTTTGTCTTTGTTCGTCTCAAGTTAGTCTCGTTACTCTCATTCTAAGGTTTATATAAGTTCGTCCTTAGAAATAGACTACCTTGGTACAAACTTTGACAAACTTGGGACGAACTTAGACAAACCTTAGAATGAAACTAAAGTTTGTCTTTGTTCATCCCAAGTTAGTCTCGTTAGTCTCATTCTAAGGTTTGTCTAAGTTCGTCCTTCGAAATAGACTAACTTGGGACGAACTTAGACCAACTTGGGATGAACTTAGACAAACCTTAGAATGAGACTAAAATTTGTCTTTGTTCGTCCCAAGTTAGTCTCTTAGTCTCGTTCTAAGGTTTATCTAAGTTTGTTCTTAGAAATAGACAAACTTGGGACAAGACAAACTTGGGACGAACGTAGACAAACCTTAGAATGAGACTAAAGTTTGTCATTATTCGTCCCAAATTAGTCTCGTTAGTCTCATTCTAAGGTTTGTCTAAGTTCGTCCTTAGAAAGAGACAAACGTGGGACGAACATAGACTAACTTGGGACGAACTTAGACAAACCTTAGAATGGGATTAAAGTTTGTCTTTGTTCATCCCAAGTTTGTCTCGTTAGTCTCATTCTAAGGTTTCTCTAAGTTCATCCTTAGAAAGAGACAAACGTGGGACGAACATAGACAAACTTGGGACGAACTTAGACAAACCTTAGAATGAGACTAATGTTTGTCTTTGTTCTTCCCAAGTTAGTCTCGTTAGTCTCATTCTGAGGTTTGTCTAAGTTCGTCCTTAGAAATAGACTAACTTGGGACGAACTTTGACTAACTTGGGACGAACTTAACCAAACCTTAGAATGAGACTAAAGTTTGTCTTTGTTCGTCCCAAGTTAGTCTCCTTAGTCTCATTTTAAGGTTTGTGTAAGTTCGTCCTTAGAAAGAGACAAACGTGGGACGAACTTAGACTAACTTGGGACGAACTTAGACACCCTTAGAATGAGACTAAAGTTTGTCTTTGCTCTTCCCAAGTTAGTCTCGTTTGTCTGATTCAAAGGTTTGTCTAAGTTCATCCTTAGAAAGAGACAAATGTGGGACGAACTTAGACTAACTTGGGACGAACTTAGACAAACCTTAGAATGAGACTAAAGTTTGTCTTTGTTAGTCCCAAATTAGCGTCGTTAGTCTCATTCTAAGGTTTGTCCAAGTTCATGCTTAGAAATTGACAAACGTGGGATGAACTTAGACTAACTTGGGACGAACTTAGACAACCTTAGAATGAGACTAAAGTTTGTCTTTGTTCGTCCCAAGTGAGTCTCGTTAGTCTCATTCTAAGGTTTGTGTAAGTTCGTCCTTAAAAATAGACTAACTTGGGACGACCTTTGACAAACCTTAGAATGAGACTAAAGTTTGTCTTTGTTCGTCCCAAGTTAGTCTCGGTTGTCTCATTCTAAGATTTATTTAAGTTCATCCTTAGAAATAGACTAACTTGGGACGAACTTATGCAAACCTTAGAATGAGACTAAAGTTTGTCATTGTTCGTCCCAAGTTTGTCTCGCTAGTCTCATTCTAAGGTTTATCTAAGTTCGTCCTTAGAAATAGACTAACCTGGGACGAACTTAGACAAACCTTAGAATGAGACTAAAGTTTGTCTTTGTTCGTCCCAAGTTAGTCTCGTTAGTCTCATTCAAAGGTTTGTATAAGTTCATCCTTAGAAATAGACTAACTTGGGACGAACATTGACAAACCTTAGAATGAGACTAAAGTTTATCTTTGTTCGTCTCAAGTTAGTCTCGTTACTCTCAATCTAAGGTTGATATAAGTACGTCCTTAGAAATAGACTAACTTGGGACGAACTTAGACAAACCTTAGAATGAGACTAAAGTTTGTCATTGTCCGTCCCAAGTTAGTCTCGGTTGTCTCATTCTAAGGTTTATCTAAGTTCGTCCTTGGAAATAGACTAACTTGGGACGAACTAAGACAAACCTTAGAATGAGACTAAAGTTTCTCGTTGTTCATCCCAAGTTAGTCTCGTTAGTCTCATTCTAAGGTTTATCTAAGTTCGTCCTTAGAAATAGACTAACTTGTGACGAACTTAGACGAACCTTAGAATGAGACTAAAGTTTGTCTTTGTTCGTCCCAAGTTAGTCTCGTTACTCTCATTCTAAGGTTTGTATAAGTTCATCCTTAGAAATAGACAAACTTGGGACGAACATTGACAAACCATAGAATGAGACTAAAGTTTATCTTTGTTCGTCTCAAGTTAGTCTCGTTAGTCTCATTCTAAGGTTTGTCTAAGTTCGTCCTTAGAAAGAGACTAACTTGGGACGAACTTCGACAAACCTTAGAATGAGACTAAAGTTTGTCTTTGTTCGTCCCAAGTTAGTCTCTTAGTCTCATTCTAAGGTTTATCTAAGTTCGTTCTTAGAAATATACTAACTTGGGACGAACTTAGACTAACCTTAGAATGAGGCTAATGTTTGTCTTTGTTCGTCCCAAGTTAGTCTCGTTAGTCCTATTCTAAGGTTTGTATAAGTTCGCCCTTAGAAATAGACTAACTTGGGACGAACTTTGACAAACCTTAGAATGAGACTTAAGTTTGTCTTTATTCGTCTCAAGTTAGTCTCGTTACTATAATTGTAAGGTTTATATAAGTTCGTCCTTAGAAATAGACTACCTTGGTACAAACTTTGACAAACTTGGGACGAACTTAGACAAACCTTAGAATGAAACTAAAGTTTGTCTTTGTTCATCCTAAGTTAGTCTCGTTAGTCTCATTCTAAGGTTTGTCTAAGTTCGTCCTTAGAAAGAGACTAACTTGGGACGAACTTAGACCAACTTGGGATGAACTTAGACAAACCTTAGAATGAGACTAAAATTTGTCTTTGTTCGTCCCAAGTTAGTCTCTTAGTCTCGTTCTAAGGTTTATCTAAGTCTGTTCTTAGAAATAGACTAACTTGGGACGAACAAAGACAAACTTGGGACGAACTTAGACAAACCATAGAATGAGACTAAAGTTTGTCATTGTTCGTCCCAAATTAGTCTCGTTAGTCTCATTCTAAGGTTTGTCTAAGTTCGTCCTTAGAAAGGGACAAACGTGGGACGAACTTAGACTAACTTGGGACGAACTTAGACAAACCTTAGAATGGGACTAAAGTTTGCCTTTGTTCGTCCCAAGTTTGTCTCGTTAGTCTCATTCTAAGGTTTCTCTAAGTTCATCCTTAGAAAGAGACAAACGTGGGACGAACTTAGACTAACTTGGGATGAACTTAGACAAACCTTAGAATGAGACTAAAGTTTGTCTTTGTTCATCCAAATTTAGTCTCGTTAGTCTCATTCTAAGGTCTATCTAAGTTCATCATAAGAAATAGACTAACTTGGGACGAACATAGAGAAACCTTAGAATGAGACTAAAGTTTGTCTTTGTTCGTCCCAAGTTAGTCTCGTTAGTCTCATTCTAAGGTTTGTGTAAGTTCGTCCTTAGAAATAGACTAACTTGGGACGACCTTTGACAAACCTTAGAATGAGACTAAAGTTTGTCTTTGTGCGTCCCAAGTTAGTCTCGTTACTCTCATTCTAAGATTTATTTAAGTTCGTCCTTAGAAATAGACTAACTTGGGACGAACTTATGCAAACCTTAGAATGAGACTAAAGTTTGTCATTGTTCGTCCCAAGTTAGTCTCGTTAGTCTCATTCTAAGGTTTATCTAAGTTCGTCCTTAGAAATAGACTAACCTGGGACGAACTTAGACAAACCTTAGAATAAGACTAAAGTTTGTCTTTGTTCGTCCCAAGTTAGTCTCGTTAGTCTCATTCTAAGGTTTGTATATGTTCATCCTTAGAAATAGACTAACTTGGGACGAACATTGACAAACCTTAGAATGAGACTAAAGTTTATCTTTGTTCGTCTCAAGTTAGTCTCGTTACTCTCAATCTAAGGTTGATCTAAGTACGTCCTTAGAAATAGACTAACTTGGGACGAACTTAGACAAACCTTAGAATGAGACTAAAGTTTGTCATTGTTCGTCCCAAGTTAGTCTCGTTAGTCTCATTCTAAGGTTTATCTAATTTCATCCTTAGAAATAGACTAACTTGGGACGAACTAAGACAAACCTTAGAATGAGACTAAAGTTTCTCGTTGTTCGTCCCAAGTTAGTCTCGTTAGTCTCATTCTAAGGTTTATCTAAGTTCGTCCTTAGAAATAGACTAAATTGTGACGAACTTAGACAAACCTTAGAATGAGACTAAAGTTTGTCTTTGTTCGTCCCAAGTTAGTCTCGTTACTCTCATTCTAAGGTTTGTATAAGTTCATCCTTAGAAATAGACTAACTTGGGGCGAACATTGACAAACCTTAGAATGAGACTAAATTTTATCTTTGTTCGTCTCAAGTTAGTCTCGTTAATCTCATTCTAAGGTTTGTCTAAGTTCATCCTTAGAAAGAGACTAACTTGGGACGAACTTAGACAAACCTTAGAATGAGACTAAAGTTTGTCTTTGTTCGTCCCAAGTTAGTCTCTTAGTCTCATTCTAAGGTTTATCTAAGTTCTTTCTTAGAAATAGACTAACTTGGGACGAACTTAGACTAACCTTAGAATGAGACTAATGTTTGTCTTTGTTCTTCCTAAGTTAGTCTCGTTAGTCTCATTCTGAGGTTTGTCTAAGTTCGCCCTTAGAAATAGACTAACTTGGGACGAACTTTGACTAACTTGGGACGAACTTAGCCAAACCTTAGAATGAGACTAAAGTTTGTCTTTGTTCGTCCCAAGTTAGTCTCCTTAGTCTCATTTTAAGGTTTGTCTAAGTTCATCCTTAAAAAGAGACAAACGTGGGACGAACTTAGACTAACTGGGGACGAACTTAGACACCCTTAGAATGAGACTAAAGTTTGTCTTTGCTCTTCCTAAGTTAGTCTCGTTTGTCTAATTCTAAGGTTTGTCTAAGTTCGTCCTTAGAAAGAGACAAATGTGGGACAAACTTAGACTAACTTGGGACGAACTTAGACAAACCTTAGAATGAGACTAAAGTTTGTCTTTGTTCGTCCCAAATTAGCCTCGTTAGACTCATTCTAAGGTTTGTCCAAGTTCGTGCTTTGAAATTGACAAACGTGGGACAAACTTAGACTAACTTGGGACGAACTTAGACAACCTTAGAATCAGACTAAAGTTTGTCTTTGTTCTTCCCAAGTTAGTCTCGTTTGTCTGATTCTAAGGTTTGTCTAAGGGATGTAGCTGTGGTATTCACCATCTTTTGTACGCAGACGACATGCTTATTTTCACCAATGGTCACAAGAATTCTATCAAAAACCTGCTGAAGTTGATTGATAAATTTTGTAATGCTTCGGGGCAAATGCTGAATCCGGCCAAAAGTAAAGTCTTCTTCTCGGACAAAATTTCCGGTGTCAGGAGGACAGTTATTCTGGATGTCACTAAGTTTAAGCAAGATAAGTTCCCTGCCATATACTTGGGTGCTCCTATTTTTCCTGGTCGTTCCAAAATCATTTATTTTAAACATTTAGAGGAGGTGGTGAAAGGTAAGATTTCTGGATGGGCTAAACATTTCCTCTCCATGAGCGGCAGAGCTACCCTTATATCCTCAGTCTTGGCCTCTGTGAGTATCCATACTTTATCCATTCTTCCGGTTCCGAAGGTAGTGCTGAAAGGTATCGAGAGGATGATGTGTAACTTCCTGTGGGACAGGGGGTCTACTACTAAACATCATTGGGTGACTTGGGAGGCTATTTGTAAGCCTAAGGATGAAGGAGGCTTAGGGCTTCGTTTACTCTCGGATGTGAAGAAATGTTTGCTTAGTAAATTGGCTTGGAGATTCATGCAAAACAAATCCATTTGGGCCAAGTTTGCCAGAAGCAAATACCTCTATAGCTCATATACATCCACTATATGGACTGCCCTCAAGCCTTATATTCGGAGACTTCGCAGAGATAGCTGTTGGGAAATTGGCAAGGGCGACATTCAGTTATCCCACTTCTGTGAATGGATCAATGTCAAACTGCCTAAAGAAGCCAGTGATTGGACCATTAAAGATGTGGTCAATAATTGTGAAATAAGGAACATGTTTCTGGGAATGCTTGAAGGGGTTATCCGTGGTGTTATTGACTCTTTTCAGCTGTCTAACAAACCGGATGTGCTGCTATGGAGGGGAGCAGAATCTGGTGTTTTTAGCACTAAAGCCTGTTACGAGAAGATTCGAGTTGCTCTGCCCAAGAGCTTAATGTTTAAGCATTTGTGGCACCCCTGGTTGCCTCCAAAAATTAGTACGTTTGTGTGGCGTTTATGGCATAAGGCTTTGCCTACTGATGATAACCTTCCAAGGCTTGGCTTTGCCTTAGTATCTAAATGCTGGTGCTGCAAGAGTAGCAAAGAAGAAGAAACTGAACATATGTTTCTGCATAGTGATTTGGCATCTCCTGTTTGGAATTTCCTGGCGCTGATGTTTGATAAACCGATTCCCAGATCAATGTCCCATCTTCAACAGGAGTGGTTTGTTGATTTCAAGAGGACAGATTTCATGTCCTGTCTCTCGCTTTGCTTGTCCGCCTGCACTTTGTGGAGAATATCAGCCTAACTTCCAGAAGCAATCGGCTCTGTATGCTCTTCATGTGCCCACCCCGGCCAATAATATTAAAGGTAGATGGACCAAATGGAGCCCCAGCAATACAGGTCTCACTCTATCCTATGCTAGCATTAAGGCTTATTGTGGTGGTATAATTCGCGATGCTACAGGCACCTTTATTTTTGGCTTCAGATTGGAGGTGGAATATGAGGATCTTATAGAAAGCTTGATATCAGCTATGCATCTCCTAGACGTCGAAGGTTTGAACATTAATTACATCCAATGTTCGCATGCGGACACAAGTTTGCTGGGTGCAGATGTGTTTGCTGGGGGTTGGACTCATTTTAATAGATGGCGTGAGGCTAGGAGACTCATTGGTAATGCTAAAATAATGAAGATCGCCCCCGAGATGAATGACGCAGCGCTGGCCCTGTGTTTTCAAGGGACCCTTATTGGCGTTTTCTATGGCACTAGGGAACTTCCCAAGCATGTTCGAGTGGCTCTTATTGGTGACTACAAGCAGCTGCCCATCTGGATCCGAACTAGGCATCTGGATAATATGGGAGTTGAATCCCCGAGAGATATCAGGCCTGGCTCTCCAACAGGTAGAAGCAGGGGCTACAGTGGGAGTTTTAGGAGACCCAGCACTCCAACAGGCAGACGTAGTGCTGAGCCGGATTAGTCTTCCCCCTAGGAGGCTGGTCTTTGGCCGCTTGGAGTCTCGTTTTCTTTTGCTGGTTTTGTTTTCCAGCTTTTCCTCTTTGTATCCTGTCAAAGGTCTGTTCTTTCCTAGCCTGTTCGGTGTTTTTAAGGGGTTAGAGCCTATAACTATCCCCTGGCACTTGAGGGCCTTTCATGTAAGCGCCACGATCCAGGCTGTTTGGATCTCTATCTAATAAACTGCTGACACCGATCCAGCTTTTTAAAAAAAAAAAAAAAAAAGGTTTGTCTAAGTTCATCCTTAGAAAGAGACAAATGTGGGACGAACTTACACTAACTTGGGGCGAACTTAGACAAACCTTAGAATGAGACTAAAGTTTGTCTTTGTTCGTCCCAAGTTAGTCTCGTTAGTCTCATTCTAAGGTCTATCTAAGTTCATCCTTAGAAATAGACTAACTTGGGACGAAGTAAGACAAACCTTAGAATGAGACTAAAGTTTCTCGTTGTTCGTCCCAAGTTAGTCTCGTTAGTCTCATTCTAAGGTTTATCTAAGTTCGTCCTTAGAAATAGACTAAATTGTGACGAACTTAGACAAACCTTAGAATGAGACTAAAGTTTGTCTTTGTTTGTCCCAAGTTAGTCTCGTTACTCTCATTCTAAGGTTTGTATAAGTTCATCCTTAGAAATAGACTAACTTGGGACGAACATTGACAAACCTTAGAATGAGACTAAAGTTTATCTTTGTTTGTCTCAAGTTAGTCTCGTTAATCTCATTCTAAGGTTTGTCTAAGTTCGTCCTTAGAAAGAGACTAACTTGGGACGAACTTAGACAAACCTTAGAATGAGACTAAAGTTTGTCTTTGTTCGTCCCAAGTTAGTCTTTTAGTCTCATTCTAAGGTTTATCTAAGTTCTTTCTTAGAAATAGACTAACTTGGGACGAACTTAGACTAACCTTAGAATGAGACTAATGTTTGTCTTTGTTCTTCCTAAGTTAGTCTCGTTAGTCTCATTCTGAGGTTTGTCTAAGTTCACCCTTAGAAATAGACTAACTTGGGACGAACTTTGACTAACTTGGGACGAACTTAGCCAAACCTTAGAATGAGACTAAAGTTTGTCTTTGTTCGTCCCAAGTTAGTCTCCTTAGTCTCATTTTAAGGTTTGTCTAAGTTCGTCCTTAGAAAGAGACAAACGTGGGACGAACTTAGACTAACTTGGGACGAACTTAGACACCCTTAGAATGAGACTAAAGTTTGTCTTTGCTCTTCCCAAGTTAGTCTCATTTGTCTAATTCTAAGGTTTGTCTAAGTTCGTCCTTAGAAAGAGACAAATGTGGGACAAACTTAGACTAACTTGGGACGAACTTAGACAAACCTTAGAATGAAACTAAAGTTTGTCTTTGTTCGTCCCAAATTAGCCTCGTTAGTCTCATTCTAAGGTTTGTCCAAGTTCGTGCTTTGAAATTGACAAACGTGGGACGAACTTAGACTAACTTGGGACGAACTTAGACAACCTTAGAATCAGACTAAAGTTTGTCTTTGTTCTTCCCAAGTTAGTCTCGTTTGTCTGATTCTAAGGTTTGTCTAAGTTCATCCTTAGAATGAGACAAATGTGGGACGAACTTACACTAACTTGGGACGAACTTAGACAAACCTTAGAATGAGACTAAAGTTTGTCTTTGTTCGTCCCAAGTTAGTCTCGTTAGTCTCATTCTAAGGTTTATCTAAGTTCGTCCTTAGAAATAGACTAACTTGGGACGAACTTAGACAAACCTTAGAATGAGACTAAAGTTTGTCTTTGTTCCTCCCAAGTTAGTCTCGTTAGTCTCATTCAAAGGTTCGTGTAAGTTCGTCCTTAGAAATAGACTAACTTGGGATGAACTTTGACAAACCTTAGAATGAGACAAAAGTTTGTCTTTGTTCGTCTCAAGTTAGTCTCGTTACTCTCATTCTAAGGTTTATATAAGTTCGTCCTTAGAAATAGACTAACTTGGGACGAACTTAGACAAACCTTAGAATGAGACTAAAGTTTGTCTTTGTTCGTCCCAAGTTAGGCTCGTTAGTCTCATTCTAAGTAGTTCGTCCTTAGAAATAGACTAACTTGGGACGAACTTAGACAAACCTTAGAATGAGACTAAAATTTGTCTTTGTTCGTCCCAAGTTAGTTTTGTTAGTCCTATTCTAAGGTTTGTATAAGTTCGTCCTTAGAAATAGACTAACTTGGGACGAACTTTGACAAACCTTAGAATGAGACTAAAGTTTGTCTTTGTTCATCTCAAGTTAGTCTCGTTACTCTCATTCTAAGGTTTATATAAGTTCGTCCTTAGAAATAGACTACCTTGGTACAAACTTTGACAAACTTGGGACGAACTTAGACAAACATTAGAATGAAACTAAAGTTTGTCTTTGTTCATCCCAAGTTAGTCTCGTTAGTCTCATTCTAAGGTTTGTCAAAGTTCGTCCTTAGAAATAGACTAACTTGGGACGAACAAAGACAAACTTGGGACGAACTTAGACAAACCTTAGAATGAGACTAAAGTTTGTCTTTGTTCGTCCAAAATTAGTCTCGTTAGTCTCATTCTAAGGTTTGTCTAAGTTCGTCCATAGAAAGAGACAAACGTGGGACGAACTTAGACTAACTTGGGACGAAGTTAGACAAACCTTAGAATGGGACTAAAGTTTGTCTTTGTTCGTCCCAAGTTTGTCTCGTTAGTCTGATTCTAAGGTTTCTCTAAGTTCATCCTTAGAATGAGACAAACGTGGGACCAACTTAGACAAACCTTAGAATGAGACTAAAGTTTGTCTTCGTTTGTCCCAATTTAGTCTCGTTAGTCTCATTCTAAGGTTTATCTAAGTTCATCCTAAGAAATAGACTAACTTGGGACGAACATAGACAAACCTTAGAATGAGACTAAAGTTTGTCTTTGTTCGTCCCAAGTTAGTCTCGTTAGTCTCATTCTAAGGTTTGTGTAAGTTCGTCCTTAGAAATAGACTAACTTGGGACGACCTTTGACAAACCTTAGAATGAGACTAAAGTTTGTCTTTGTTCGTCTCAAGTTAGTCTCGTTACTCTCATTCTAAGGTTTATCTAAGTTCGTCCTTAGAAATAGACTAACTTGGGACGAACTTGGACAAACCTTAGAATGAGACTAAAGTTTGTCATTGTTCGTCCCAAGTTAGTCTCGTTAGTCTCATTCTAAGGTTTATCTAAGTTCGTCCTTAGAAATAGACTAACTTGGGACGAACTTAGACAAACCTTAGAATGAGACTAAAGTTTGTCATTGTTCGTCCCAAGTTAGTCTCGTTAGTCTCATTCTAAGGTCTATCTAAGTTCATCCTTAGAAATAGACTAACTTGGGACGAAGTAAGACAAACCTTAGAATGAGACTAAAGTTTCTCGTTGTTCGTCCCAAGTTAGTCTCGTTAGTCTCATTCTAAGGTTTATCTAAGTTCGTCCTTAGAAATAGACTAAATTGTGACGAACTTAGACAAACCTTAGAATGAGACTAAAGTTTGTCTTTGTTTGTCCCAAGTTAGTCTCGTTACTCTCATTCTAAGGTTTGTATAAGTTCATCCTTAGAAATAGACTAACTTGGGACGAACATTGACAAACCTTAGAATGAGACTAAAGTTTATCTTTGTTTGTCTCAAGTTAGTCTCGTTAATCTCATTCTAAGGTTTGTCTAAGTTCGTCCTTAGAAAGAGACTAACTTGGGACGAACTTAGACAAACCTTAGAATGAGACTAAAGTTTGTCTTTGTTCGTCCCAAGTTAGTCTTTTAGTCTCATTCTAAGGTTTATCTAAGTTCTTTCTTAGAAATAGACTAACTTGGGACGAACTTAGACTAACCTTAGAATGAGACTAATGTTTGTCTTTGTTCTTCCTAAGTTAGTCTCGTTAGTCTCATTCTGAGGTTTGTCTAAGTTCACCCTTAGAAATAGACTAACTTGGGACGAACTTTGACTAACTTGGGACGAACTTAGCCAAACCTTAGAATGAGACTAAAGTTTGTCTTTGTTCGTCCCAAGTTAGTCTCCTTAGTCTCATTTTAAGGTTTGTCTAAGTTCGTCCTTAGAAAGAGACAAACGTGGGACGAACTTAGACTAACTTGGGACGAACTTAGACACCCTTAGAATGAGACTAAAGTTTGTCTTTGCTCTTCCCAAGTTAGTCTCATTTGTCTAATTCTAAGGTTTGTCTAAGTTCGTCCTTAGAAAGAGACAAATGTGGGACAAACTTAGACTAACTTGGGACGAACTTAGACAAACCTTAGAATGAAACTAAAGTTTGTCTTTGTTCGTCCCAAATTAGCCTCGTTAGTCTCATTCTAAGGTTTGTCCAAGTTCGTGCTTTGAAATTGACAAACGTGGGACGAACTTAGACTAACTTGGGACGAACTTAGACAACCTTAGAATCAGACTAAAGTTTGTCTTTGTTCTTCCCAAGTTAGTCTCGTTTGTCTGATTCTAAGGTTTGTCTAAGTTCATCCTTAGAATGAGACAAATGTGGGACGAACTTACACTAACTTGGGACGAACTTAGACAAACCTTAGAATGAGACTAAAGTTTGTCTTTGTTCGTCCCAAGTTAGTCTCGTTAGTCTCATTCTAAGGTTTATCTAAGTTCGTCCTTAGAAATAGACTAACTTGGGACGAACTTAGACAAACCTTAGAATGAGACTAAAGTTTGTCTTTGTTCCTCCCAAGTTAGTCTCGTTAGTCTCATTCAAAGGTTCGTGTAAGTTCGTCCTTAGAAATAGACTAACTTGGGATGAACTTTGACAAACCTTAGAATGAGACAAAAGTTTGTCTTTGTTCGTCTCAAGTTAGTCTCGTTACTCTCATTCTAAGGTTTATATAAGTTCGTCCTTAGAAATAGACTAACTTGGGACGAACTTAGACAAACCTTAGAATGAGACTAAAGTTTGTCTTTGTTCGTCCCAAGTTAGGCTCGTTAGTCTCATTCTAAATAGTTCGTCCTTAGAAATAGACTAACTTGGGACGAACTTAGACAAACCTTAGAATGAGACTAAAATTTGTCTTTGTTTGTCCCAAGTTAGTTTTGTTAGTCCTATTCTAAGGTTTGTATAAGTTCGTCCTTAGAAATAGACTAACTTGGGACAAACTTTGACATACCTTAGAATGAGACTAAAGTTTGTCTTTGTTCATCTCAAGTTAGTCTCGTTACTCTCATTCTAAGGTTTATATAAGTTCGTCCTTAGAAATAGACTACCTTGGTACAAACTTTGACAAACTTGGGACGAACTTAGACAAACATTAGAATGAAACTAAAGTTTGTCTTTGTTCATCCCAAGTTAGTCTCGTTAGTCTCATTCTAAGGTTTGTCAAAGTTCGTCCTTAGAAATAGACTAACTTGGGACGAACAAAGACAAACTTGGGACGAACTTAGACAAACCTTAGAATGAGACTAAAGTTTGTCTTTGTTCGTCCAAAATTAGTCTCGTTAGTCTCATTCTAAGGTTTGTCTAAGTTCGTCCATAGAAAGAGACAAACGTGGGACGAACTTAGACTAACTTGGGACGAAGTTAGACAAACCTTAGAATGGGACTAAAGTTTGTCTTTGTTCGTCCCAAGTTTGTCTCGTTAGTCTGATTCTAAGGTTTCTCTAAGTTCATCCTTAGAAAGAGACAAACGTGGGACCAACTTAGACAAACCTTAGAATGAGACTAAAGTTTGTCTTCGTTTGTCCCAATTTAGTCTCGTTAGTCTCATTCTAAGGTTTATCTAAGTTCATCCTAAGAAATAGACTAACTTGGGACGAACATAGACAAACCTTAGAATGAGACTAAAGTTTGTCTTTGTTCGTCCCAAGTTAGTCTCGTTAGTCTCATTCTAAGGTTTGTGTAAGTTCGTCCTTAGAAATAGACTAACTTGGGACGACCTTTGACAAACCTTAGAATGAGACTAAAGTTTGTCTTTGTTCGTCTCAAGTTAGTCTCGTTACTCTCATTCTAAGATTTATCTAAGTTCGTCCTTAGAAATAGACTAACTTGGGACGAACTTGGACAAACCTTAGAATGAGACTAAAGTTTGTTATTGTTCGTCCCAAGTTAGGCTCGTTAGTCTCATTCTAATGTTTATCTAAGTTCATCCTAAGAAATAGACTAACTTGGGACGAACATAGTTAAACCTTAGAATGAGACTAAAGTTTGTCTTTGTTCGTCCCAATTTAGTCTCGTTAGTCTCATTCTAAGGTTTATCTAAGTTCATCCTAAGAAATAGACTAACTTGGGACGAACATAGTTAAACCTTAGAATGAGACTAAAGTTTGTCTTTGTTCGTCACAAGTTAATCTCGTTAGTCTCATTCTAAGGTTTATCTAAGTTCTTCCTTAGAAATATACTAACTTGGGACGAACTTAGACAAACCTTAGAATGAGACTAAAATTTGTCATTGTTCGTCCCAAGCTAGTCTCGTTAGTCTCATTCTAATGTTTATCTAAGTTCGTCCTTAGAAATAGACTAACTTGGGACAAACTTTGACAAACTTGGGACAAACTCAGACAAACCTTAGAATGAGACTAAAGTTTGTCTTTGTTCGTCCCAAGTTACTCTCCTTAGTCTCATTCTAAGGTTTGTCTAAGTTCGTCCTTAGAAAGAGACAAACGTGGGACGAACTTAGACTAACTTGGGACAAACTTAGACAAACCTTAGAATGTGACTAAAGTTTGTCTTTGTTCGTCCCAAATTAGTCTCGTTAGTCTCATTCTAAGGTTTATCTAAGTTCATCCTAAGAAATAGACTAACTTGGGACGAACATAGTTAAACCTTAGAATGAGACTAAAGTTTGTCTTTGTTCATCACAAGTTAATCTCGTTAGTCTCATTCTAAGGTTTATCTAAGTTCGTCCTTAGAAATAGACTAACTTGGGACGAACTTAGACAAACCTTAGAATGAGACTAAAATTTGTCAGTGTTCGTCCCAAGCTAGTCTCGTTATTCTCATTCTAAGGTTTATCTAAGTTCGTCCTTAGAAATAGACTAACTTGGAACAAACTTTGACAAAGCTGGGACAAACTCAGACAAACCTTAGAATGAGACTAAAGTTTGTCTTTGTTCGTCCCAAGTTACTCTCTTTAGTCTCATTCTAAGGTTTGTCTAAGTTCGTCCTTAGAAAGAGACAAACGTGGGACGAACTTAGACTAACTTGGGACAAACTTAGACAAACCTTAGAATGTGAGTAAAGTTTGTCTTTGTTTGTCCCAAGTTTGTCCCAAGTTTGTCTCGTTAGTCTCATTCTAAAGTTTATCTAAGTTCGTCCTTAGAAATAGACTAACTTGGGACAAACTTAGACAAACCTTAGAATGTGAGTAAAGTTTGTCTTTGTTTGTCCCAAGTTTGTCTCGTTAGTCTCATTCTAAAGTTTATCTAAGTTCGTCCATAGAAATAGACTAACTTGGGACAAACTTAGACTAACTTGGGACGAATTTAAACAAACCTTAGAATGAGACTAAAGTTTGTCTTTGTTCGTCTCAAGTTAGTCTCTTAGTCTCATTCTAAGGTTTATCTAAGTTTGTTCTTAGAAATACACTAACTTGGGACGAAATTAGACTAACCTAACAATGAGACTAATGTTTGTCTTTGTTCTTCCCAAGTTAGTCTCGTTAGACTCATTCTAAGGTTTGTCTAAGTTCGTCCTTAGAAATAGACTAACTTGGGACGAACTTAGGCAAACCTTAGAATGTGACTAAAGTTTGTCTTTGTTCGTCCCAAGTTAGTCTCCTTAGTCTCATTCTAAGGTTTGTCTAAGTTTGTCCTTAGAAATAGACTAACTTGGGACGAACTTTGACAAACCTTAGAATGAGACTAAAGTTTATCTTTGTTCGTCTCAAGTTAGTCTCGTTACTCTCATTCTAAGGTTTATATAAGTTCGTCCTTAGAAATAGACTACCTTGGTACAAACTTTGACAAACTTTGGAGAAACTTAGACAAACCTTAGAATGAAACTAAAGTTTGTCTTTGTTCATCCCAAGTTAGTCTCGTTAGTCTCATTCTAAGGTTTGTCTAAGTTCGTCCTTATAAAGAGACTAACTTGGAACGAACTTAGACTAACTTGGGATGAACTTAGACTAACTTGGGACGAACTTAGACAAACCTTAGAATGAGACTAAAATTTGTCTTTGTTCGTCCCAGGTTAGTCTCTTAGTCTCGTTCTAAGGTTTATCTAAGTTTGTTCTTAGAAATAGACTAACTTGGGACGAACAAAGACAAACTTGGGATGAACTTAGACAAACCTTAGAATGAGACTAAAGTTTGTCTTTGTTCGTCTCAAATTAGTCTCGTTAGTCTCATTCTATGGTTTGTCTAAGTTCGTCCTTAGAAAGAAACAAATGTGGGACGAACTTAGACTAACTAGGGACGAAGTTAGACAAACCTTAGAACGGGACTAAAGTTTGTCTTTGTTCGTACCAAGTTTGTCTCGTTAGTCTCATTCTAAGGTTTCTCTAAGTTCATCCTTAGAAAGAGACAAACGTGGGACGAACTTAGACTAACTTGGGACCAACTTAGACAGACCTTAGAATGAGACTAAAGTTTGTCTTCGTTCGTCCCAATTTAGTATCGTTACTCTCATTCTAAGGTTTGTGTAAGTTCGTCCTTAGAAATAGACTAACTTGGGACGACCTTTGACAAACCTTAGAATGAGACTAAGGTTTGTCTTAGTTCGTCCCAAGTTAGTCTATTTCTTAGGATGAACTTAGATAAACCTTAGAATGAGACTAACGAGACTAAATTGGGACGAACAAAGACAAACTTTAGTCTCATTCTAAGGTTTGTCTAAGTTCGTCCCAAGTTAGTCTAAGTTCGTCCCACGTTTGTCTCTTTCTAAGGACGAACTTAGATAAACCTTAGAATGAGACTAACGAGACTAACTTGGGATGAACAATGACAAACTTTAGTCTCATTCTAAGGTTTGCCTAAGTTCGTCCCAAGTTAGTCTATTTCTAAGGACGAACTTAAATAAATCTTTGAATGAGAGTAACGAGACTAACTTGAGACGAACAAAGACAAACTTTAGTCTCATTCTAAGGTTTGTCAAAGGTCGTCCCAAGTTAGTCTATTTCTAAGGACGAACTTACACAAACCTTAGAATGAGAGTAACGAGACTAACTTGGGACGAACAACGACAAACTTTAGTCTCATTCTAAGGTTTGTCTATGTTCGTCCCAAGTTAGTCTATTTCTTAGGATGAACTTAGATAAACCTTAGAATGAGACTAACGATACTAAATTGGGACGAACGAAGACAAACTTTAGTCTCATTCTAAGGTCTGTCTAAGTTGGTCCCAAGTTAGTCAAAGTTCGTCCCACGTTTGTCTCTTTCTAAGGATGAACTTAGAGAAACCTTAGAATGAGACTAACGAGACAAACTTGGTACGAACAAAGACAAACTTTAGTCCCGTTCTAAGGTTTGTCTAACTTCGTCCCTAGTTAGTCTAAGTTCGTCCCACATTTGTTTCTTTCTAAGGACGAACTTAGACAAACCTTAGAATGAGACTAACGAGACTAATTTGAGACGAACAAAGACAAATTTTAGTCTCATTCTAAGGTTAGTCTAAGTTCGTCCCAAGTTAGTCTATTTCTAAGAACGAACTTAGATAAACCTTAGAATGAGACTAAAATTTGTCTTTGTTCGTCTCAAATTAGTCTCGTTAGTCTCATTCTAAGGTTTGTCTAAGTTCGTCCTTAGAAAGAAACAAATGTGGGACGAACTTAGACTAACTAGGGACGAAGTTAGACAAACCTTAGAACGGGACTAAAGTTTGTCTTTGTTCGTACCAAGTTTGTCTCTTAGTCTCGTTCTAAGGTTTATCTAAGTTTGTTCTTAGAAATAGACTAACTTGGGACGAACAAAGACTAACTTGGGACGAACTTAGACTTACCTTAGAATGAGACTAAAATTTGTCTTTGTTCGTCTCAAATTAGTCTCGTTAGTCTCATTCTAAGGTTTGTCTAAGTTCGTCCTTAGAAAGAAACAAATGTGGGACGAACTTAGACTAACTAGGGACGAAGTTAGACAAACCTTAGAACGGGACTAAAGTTTGTCTTTGTTCGTACCAAGTTTGTCTCGTTAGTCTCATTCTAAGGTTTCTCTAAGTTCATCCTTAGAAAGAGACAAACGTGGGACGAACTTAGACTAACTTGGGACCAACTTAGACAGACCTTAGAATGAGACTAAAGTTTGTCTTCGTTCGTCCCAATTTAGTATCGTTAGTCTCATTCTAAGGTTTATCTAAGTTCATCCTAAGAAATAGACTAACTTGGGACGAACATAGACAAACCTTAGAATGAGACTAAAGTTTGTCTTTGTTCGTCCCAAGTTAGTCTCGTTACTCTCATTCTAAGGTTTGTGTAAGTTCGTCCTTAGAAATAGACTAACTTGGGACGACCTTTGACAAACCTTAGAATGAGACTAAAGTTTGTCTTTGTTCGTCTCAAGTTAGTCTCGTTACTCTCATTCAAAGATTTATTTAAGTTCGTCCTTAGAAATAGACTAACTTGGGACGAACTTAGGCAAACCTTAGAATGAGACTAAAGTTTGTCATTGTTCATCCCAAGTTAGTCTCGTTAGTCTCATTCTAAGGTTTATCTAAGTTCGTCCTTAGAAAGAGACAAACGTGGGACGAACTTAGACTAACTTGGGACGAACTTAGACAAACCTTAGAATGAGACTAAAGTTTGTCTTTGTTCGTCCCAATTTAGTCTCGTTAGTCTCATTCTAAGGTTTATCTAAGTTCATCCTAAGAAATAGACTAACTTGGGACGAACATAGTTAAACCTTAGAATGAGACTAAAGTTTGTCTTTGTTCGTCACAAGTTAATCTCGTTAGTCTCATTCTAAGGTTTATCCAAGTTCGTCCTTAGAAATAGACTAACTTGGGACGAACTTAGACAAACCTTAGAATGAGACTAAAATTTGTCATTGTTCGTCCCAAGCTAGTCTCGTTAGTCTCATTCTAAGGTTTATCTAAGTTTGTCCTTAGAAATAGACTAACTTGGGACAAACTTTGACAAACTTGGGACGAACTCAGACAAACCTTAGAATGAGACTAAAGTTTGTCTTTGTTCGTCTTAAGTTACTCTCCTTAGTCTCATTCTAAGGTTTGTCTAAGTTCGTCCTTAGAAAGAGACAAACGTGGGACGAACTTAGACTAACTTGGGACAAACTGAGACAAACCTTAGAATGTGACTAAAGTTTGTCTTTGTTTGTCCCAAGTTTGTCACTTTAGTCTCATTCTAAGGTTTATCTAAGTTCGTCCTTAGAAATAGACTAACTTGGGACGAACTTAGACAAACCTTAGAATGACACTAAAATTTGTCATTGTTCGTCCCAAGCTAGTCTCGTTAGTCTCATTCTAAGGTTTATCTAAGTTCGTCCTTAGAAATAGACTAACTTGGGACAAACTTTGACAAACTTGGGACAAACTCAGACAAACCTTAGTATGAGACTAAAGTTTGTCTTTGTTCGTCCCAAGTTACTCTCCTTAGTCTCATTCTAAGGTTTGTCTAAGTTCGTCCTTAGAAAGAGACAAACGTGGGATGAACTTAGACTAACTTGGGACAAACATAGACAAACCTTAGAATGTGACTAAGGTTTGTCTTTGTTTGTCCCAAGTTTGTCTCGTTAGTCTCATTCTAAGGTTTATCTAAGTTCGTCCTTAGAAATAGACTAACTTGGGACAAACTTAGACTAACTTGGGACGAACTTAGAACGAGACTAAAGTTTGTCTGTGTTCGTCCCAAGTTAGTCTCGTTAGTCTCATTCTAAGGTTTGTGTAAGTTCGACCTTAGAAATAGACTAACTTGGAACGAACTTTGACAAACCTTAGAATGAGACTAAAGTTTGTCTTTGTTCATCTCAAGTTAGTCTCGTTACTCTCATTCTAAGGTTTATCTAAGTTCGTCCTTAGAAATAGATTAACTTGGGACGAACTTTTTTTATTAAAGCTGGTTCGGAGCCAGCAATTTATTGGATAGAGATCCAAAAAGCCTGGATCGTGGCGCATACAAAAAAGGAACCCTCAAGTGCCAGGGATTAGTTATAATTTGGGACGAACTTAGACAAACCTTAGAATGAGACTAAAGTTTGTCTTTGTTCGTCCCAAGTTAGGCTCGTTAGTCTCATTCTAAGGTTTATCTAAGTTCGTCCTTAGAAATAGACTAACTTGGGAAGAACTTAAACAAAGCTTAGAATGGGACTAAAGTTTATCTTGGTTCGTCCCAAGTTTGTCTCGTTAGTCTCATTCTAAGGTTTCTCTAAGTTCATCCTTAGAAAGAGACAAACGTGGGGCGAACTTAGACTAACTTGCGACGAACTTAGACAAACCTTAGAATGAGACAAAAGTTTGTCTTCGTTCATCCCAATTTAGTCTCGTTAGTCTCATTCTAAGGCTTATCTAAGTTCGTCCTTAGAAATAGACTAACCTGGGACGAACTTAGACAAACCTTAGAATGAGACTAAAGTTTGTCTTTGTTCGTCCCAAGTTAGTCTCGTTAGTCTCATTCAAAGGTTTGTATAAGTTCATCCTCAGAAATAGACTAACTTGGGACGAACATTGAAAAACCTTAGAATAAGACTAAAGTTTATCTTTGTTCGTCTCAAGTTAGTCTCGTTAATCTCAATCTAAGGCTGATCTAAGTTCGTCCTTAGAAATAGACTAACTTGGGACGAACTTAGCAAACCTTAGAATGAGAATAAAGTTTGTCATTGTTCATCCCAAGTTAGTCTCGTTAGTCTCATTCTAAGGTTTATCTAAGTTCGTCCTTAGAAATAGACTAACTTGGGACGAACTAAGACAAACCTTAGAATGAGACTAAAGTTTCTCGTTGTTCGTCCCAAGTTAGTCTCGTTTGTCTCATTCTAAGGTTTATCTAAGTTCGTCCTTAGAAATAGACTAACTTGTGACGAACTTAGACAAACCTTAGAATGAGACTAAAGTTTGTCTTTGTTCGTCCCAAGTTAGTCTCGTTACTCTCATTCTAAGGTTTGTATAAATTCATCCTTTGAAATAGGCTAACTTGGGACGAACATTGACAAACCTTAGAATGAGACTAAAGTTTATCTTTGTTCGTCTCAAGTTAGTCTCGTTAGTCTCATTCTATGGTTTGTCTAAGTTCGTCCATAGAACGAGACTAACTTGGGACGAACTTAGACAAACCTTAGAATGAGACTAATGTTTGTCTTTGTTCGTCCCAAGTTAGTCTCTTAGTCTCATTCTAAGGTTTATCTAAGTTCGTTCTTAGAAATAGACTAACTTGGGACGAACTTAGACTAACCTTAGAATGAGACTAATGTTTGTCTTTGTTCTTCCCAAGTTAGTCTCGTTAGTCTCATTCTGAGGTTTGTCTAAGTTCGTCCTTAGAAATAGACTAACTTAGGACGAACTTTGACTAACTTGGGACGAACTTAGCCGAACCTTAGAATGAGACTAAAGTTTGTCTTTGTTCGTCCCAAGTTAGTCTCCTTAGTCTCATTCTAAGGTTTGTCTAAGTTCGTCCTTAGAAAGAGACTAACTTGGGACGAACTTAGACTAACTTGGGACGAACTTAGACAAACCTTAGAATGAGACTAAAGTTTGTCTTTGTTCGTCCCAAATTAGCCTCGTTAGTCTCATTCTAAGGTTTGTTCAAGTTCGTCCTTAGAAATTGACAAACGTGGCACGAACTTAGACTAACTTGGGACGAACTTAGACAACCTTAGAACACCTTAGAATGAGACTAAAGTTTGTCTTTGTTCTTCCCAAGTTAGTCTCGTTTGTCTGATTCTAAGGTTTGTCTAAGTTCGTCCTTAGAAAAAGACAAATGTGGGACGAACTTAGACTAACTTGGGACGAACTTAGACAAACCTTAGAATGAGACTAAAGTTTGTCTTTGTTCGCCCCAAGTTAGTCTCGTTAGTCTCATTCTAAGGTTTATCTAAGTTCGTCCTTAGAAATAGACTAACTTGGGACGAACTTAGACAAACCTAAGAATGAGACTAAAGTTTGTCTTTGTTCGTCCCAAGTTAGTCTCGTTAGTCTCATTCTAAGGTTTGTGTAAGTTCGTCCTTATAAATAGACTAACTTGGGACGAACTTTGACAAACCTTAGAATGAGACTAAAGTTTGTCTTTGTTCGTCTCAAGCTAGTCTCATTACTCTCATTCTAAGGTTTATCTAAGTTCGTCCTTAGAAATAGACTAACTTGGGACGAACTTAGACAAAGCTTAGAATGAGACTAAAGTTTGTCTTTGTTCATCCCAAGTTAGGCTCGTTAGTTTTATTCTAAGGTTTATCTAAGTTCGTCCTTAGAAATAGACTAACTTGGAACGAACTTAGACAAACCTTAGAATGAGACTAAAATTTGTCTTTGTTCGTCCCAAGTTAGTCTCGTTAGTCCTATTCTAAGGTTTGTATAAGTTCGTCCTTAGAAATAGACTAACTTGGGACGAACTTTGACAAACCTTAGAATGAGACTAAAGTTTGTCTTTGTTGGTCTCAAGTTTGTCTCGTTAGTCTCATTCTAAGGTTTATATAAGTTCGTCCTTAGAAATAGACTACCTTGGTACAAACTTTGACAATGAACACCCTCTGTGTCAAAGGACTGACAATGAACCTCATCAGCATCAGTCAACTGTGCGACGATGGAAATTATGTGTCTTTCTCCAGCTACTCATGCCTTGTTCTCGACAAGAATGGAAATACACTGATGAAAGGGAAAAGGGATGCCAAGAACTGCTACTCCATTAGGATGGGACTAACGTGTCCAAAGGACATCCAGGCTTGTGGAAAGCATCAGATGGTTCCACATTGTGCAAACGTCAAACATAGATTTCTGCGAGGGGGAGTAGATAAGACCCTACACACAAGGACTGATTGGAGCTGCGCACAAATCCATGTTGACAACTATTCTAGGAAAATGGTGAAACGGAAGGTGACACAGTTTCAGAAACATGCCTGGAGTCACACAAGGAGAGATGAATATGGAGGATCTCAGAAGATGGTCACTCAAAGATATATCAAGACCCATCTCAACTCATATGGCATCTCACGACTCGGAACACCCAGATCCTCTGTGGGTCTTTGTGGTGTTGATCACTGAATGCATCCAACGGTGGTCAGTCATAGTCGAAAATCCAGCTGAACAGTTGGACTGACCACCTAAGGAAGGAGAGCTGGAACAGATGGCACAATGCTTGAAGATGAATTTTTTTGAATATTCTCGAAGATTTGGAACGAGAGTTGACTGATTTGGAAAGTGGAATAGGCGGAGTATATTTGAGAAGAAGGAGAACATGCAGACTTCCAAGGCACTGGCGGCAAAACTTAAGATTCCGAAATTAAAGGCTCCGAAGTCAAAAAAGGCGTCGTCTTTACGATCTGACACCGAATCTTTGGCCGTAGCAAAGAAGACTGGCGGAGGAGCAACCGCTGAAATCCCTCAGTTGGACATGGTGGATACGCCTAAACGAATCGATGCTGGTTCAACACAAGTACTTTTACCGTATGAGGTATGCCCTAAATCTCAGACTGTTCCTTCCACAAATATTTCTGCTGTTGAAGATATTGTGTTGGAGGAAGTTGTGAATGTGGATGGTGAAGCCAGTAGGGCTGATGTTGGTCAAGATGGCACTGGGCCCATAAAAGAAGGAGAGCCCGGTATTTCTGTGTTTAAAGGCGCTGGTGTATCAGGAGTATGGAGGGCGAAAATCCATGCTTCTGGGTATATTCGTCCGGGAGGTTTTCTTGGAAAGAAGGGGACTCACCAAGTTGTTTCTCCAAGACAATGTCTGGCCAAGATCAGTTCAAGCAGAGGGAAGCTCTCTGCTATTTCTAATAAGGAGGCAGAAAAGTGTCTTGATTCCTCAAGAAAAAGGAAGGTGGTGATTGATGAAGCATCTGTTGATGGCTCTGATGAGAAGCTTGGAGTATCGGAGGGGGAACAAATTGGTGAGCTTTGCTGAGACTATGACAGAGGAGATTAATCCATCAGAGAAGAAAGATGTGTTCAAAAAGGCCATTCTAGAAGAATCTGATCCTACTGAAAGGGATGAAGAGTTGGAAGAGCTATTCAAAGACATTGATAATGTCATGGAAGATTTTGGAAAAGAGAAGGATCGGGGAATGGGAAGTTCTGAGGAAGATCAGCATGCCCAGAGTGTTTGGGCTGAAGAGTCAGCTACCGAGAAAGTTGCAAATGTTCCAACTATGGAACCGAGTGTTCAGACTGAAGCTAAAACTGCACCAGCTCTAGAGGATGTTCTGGCTAAGGAGACAGTGGCTGTACCTGCAGACATTTAAGGTGATCGTCATATGAAGGAGGATGATACATCAGTTCGTGGGGTGTCTACAAAGCCAGTGTCAAGGAAAGTTACTCTTTCGGAAGATGACCAGGACCTTGTCCCTATTGTCAATCTCAAAAGGACAAAGAAGAAAAAAAAGAAGGTAGTTTTTGCAAAGACTACCAAGGGATCAGTTCAGAAGGTTGCTGAGGACAACATTGGTGCAGGGGGAGTCGGCTCTTCTAAGAAAAGAAAGCACGATGCTGCGGTTCCCGTCTTTGAAGATGCCAGGAGATGCGAAGTCCCAGCCCTGAGTCTGAGACTATTCCAGTGGGAAAGGTCAAGAAAGGGGTGTGGTTCGTTAATAGAGACGCTGTATTGAAATGGAGCTGTGTGCTGAAAAGGAAAATCATTTCCGAGAGGTTGCTAGATGAGTCCCGATACAAGGGAAAGGAAGTGATTGAGGTGCTCAAGGAATCTGATCTATTCTGGACGTTGGACAGATGCAAGCCGTTCAATGAGAAATTGGTGCGTGAAGCCATGGTAAACCTTCCTCCTGGGTTTGGGGTCATTGGAGAAGCAGATTATGGGGTCTTCTTTGTTAGAGGAAGAAGGATCAAGATTGATCCTGAGCTGATCAATGTATACTGTTCCATGGACGACCCAGCTGTTGATGAAGAGGAATCAAGCTTTGAGAACATAGTGAGCACCATCAATGCAGGCTCTATTCAGTGGAGGCCTGGGTCAGTTCGATGCTGTTTTTCATTGCTGTTTCCAACTGGAGGCCGTCTACTCATCGCTCTACTGTCAATAAGGACATGGCCCAACTGATTTATCAGATAGGGAATAAGCTGAAGTTCAACCTGGGCAGAGTGATGTTCAAACAGATTGCTGAACATGCCACTTCGACGAGAACTGATCATCCATCAAGCTCCAGATTTGAAGGCCTCGACTCACCATCTCTCAAAGGCACCCAACAAGTTCATCGTTGACCACAAGATGTATAAGGGCCGTCACGTGAATGATCTCAAGGAGGTCAACCAGAAAGGACAAGATGTTGCGGATTCGAGTCAAGGGGGAGCCATAATGGGTCGTGATGAGAGGAGCAAGCTGCTCACAGATCTGAATACCATCATTGCCGCTGATAAGGAACAACGCAGGCGCATCAACATCTTGCTCGTGCCCTCAGCTAACCGAGTGACGATGAATCTGGTGATGCAGATTCTAAGGCCTACACTGATGATGAGTCGTCTATATGAAGTTTGATTTGCTGTTCGAACTTGATTGGACCCCTTGCCAGTTTGTGGCAAAAAGGGGGAGTATGTTGAGGTAACCGTTCTGGCACCTCAAGTTGTGTCTAAAGCGTAGATTTGGTTTTGCCAAAATGCCAAGGGGGAGATTGATGTTCCCATGAATGGCATGATGTTGGCAAAACGTCTTTAAACAGTTCGAGCAGGAGTTCAGGGGGAGTTCGAACACTTTCTGGAACTACAGTACAACGTGGAGCAGACGCAAAGATATCTTCCGGAAGGTTCTAAAGATCGAGGATCTTTTAGATTCGAACTGAAGTCGGCTAGCGAATATTCAAGTGAATATCTACATATCAGATCTGATGATGGCGTGGCTGACTTGGGGAGGAAGTCTTCGGTTATTCCTCTCACCGATTGGATAAAGATATGCATCGAATATTTAGGAATATCTTCCTAAATATTTGATGAGATATCTAGAGCAGATTTTGGAGATCGTCCTGGCATATAAATACATGGGTAGGACGTCCATAATCTGCATCGCTTTCAAAATCAAATATACACGAGGAAACCCTACCGATTGGAGTAGAAGAAAGCGACCGCCGAGTGTGTTTTCCCCACTGGAAATACATCGGTGTAAGTTCAGTCTGATCTGTGCCATTCAGATTGACCAGAGTTATCACGTTCAGCGCACGAACAGAACGACCTGCTTTCGAGAGAAAGCGACCGAGCTTCAAGAGAAGATCGAGCACGTTCGGCCAGAAGGTCTGGACGAAGGGGATCAAGGGGAGTTGCGACGAACCTTGGTTGCAAATCTGAGACACGGAGGAATAGAGGCTAGGCAATTACAAACCCGAGGTTGTGTAAGTGTAAGTCCCTGTGGAAAGCTCTATACTCGAAATAAAGATTTGTTGTCCCTTTTTCCGGGTGTGGGAAACCCCCCAGAGTAGGCGTAGCCGAACTGGGTTATCAATCTGTGCGTGCTCCTGTTTTACTGTTCTGTTCGTACTGCTTATTGCACTGTGGTGGAAAGAGTTCAAGGTCTGTTGAAACACAACCTAGAACACTTGCTTTAACAGGGGATAGAATTACACCTTAGAATGAGACTAAAGTTTCTCGTTGTTCGTCCCAAGTTAGTCTCGTTTGTCTCATTCTAAGGTTTATCTAAGTTCGTCCTTAGAAATAGACTAACTTGTGACGAACTTAGACAAACCTTAGAATGAGACTAAAGTTTGTCTTTGTTCGTCCCAAGTTAGTCTCGTTACTCTCATTCTAAGGTTTGTATAAGTTCATCCTTTGAAATAGACTAACTTGGGACGAACATTGACAAACCTTAGAATGAGACTAAAGTTTATCTTTGTTCGTCTCAAGTTAGTCTCGTTAGTCTCATTCTATGGTTTGTCTAAGTTCGTCCCAAGTTTGTCTTTGTTCATCCCAAGTTAGTCTCGTTAGTCTCATTCTAAGGTTTGTCTAAGTTCGTCCTTAGAAAGAGACTAACTTGGGACGAACTTAGACTAACCTGGGACGAACTTAGACAAACCTTAGAATGAGACTAAAATTTGTCTTTGTTCGTCCCAAGTTAGTCTCTTAGTCTCGTTCAAAGGTTTATCTAACTTTGTTCTTAGAAATAGACTAACTTGGGACGAACAAAGACAAACTTGGGACGAACTTAGACAAACCTTAGAATGAGACTAAAGTTTGTCTTTGTTCGTCCCAAATTAGCCTCGTTAGTCTCATTCTAAGGTTTGTCTTAGTTCGTCCTTAGAAAGAGACAAACGTTGGACAAACTTAGACTAACTTGGGATGAACTTAAACTAACCTTAGAATGAGACTAATGTTTGTCTTTGTACTTCCCAAGTTAGTCTTGTTAGTCTCATTCTAAGGTTTGTCTATCTTCGTCCTTAGAAATAGACTAACTTGGGACGAACTTTGACAAACTTGGGATGAACTTAGACAAACCTTAGAATGAGACTAAAGTTTGTCTTTGTTCGTCCCAAGTTAGTCTCGTTAGTCTCATTCTAAGGTTTGTCTAAGTTCGTCCTTAGAAAGAGACAAATGTGGGACGAAGTTAGACTAACTTGGGACGAAATTAGACAAACTATAGAATGAGACTAAAGTTTGTCTTTGTTCGTCCCAAGTTAGTCTCGTTAGTCTCATTCTACTGTTTATCTAAGTTCGTCCTTAGAAATAGACTAACTTGGGATGAACTTTGACAAACCTGGGACGAACTTAGACAAACCTTAGAATGAGACTAAAGTTTGTCTTTGTTCGTCCCAAGTTAGTCTCGTTAGTCTCATTCTAAGGTTTGTCTAAGTTGGTCCTTAGAAAGAGACTAACTTGGGACGAACTTAGATTAACTTGGGACGAACTTGGACAAACCTTAGAATGAGACTAAAGTTTGTCTTTGTTCGTCCCAAGTTAGTCTCTTAGTCTCATTCTAAGGTTTATCTAAGTTCGTCCTTAGAAATAGACTAACTTAAGATGAATTTAGACTAACCTTAGAATGAGACTAATGTCTGTCTTTGTTCTTCCCAAGTTAGTCTCGTTAGTCTCATTCTAAGGTTTGTCTAAGTTCGTCCATAGAAATAGACTAACTTGGGACGAACTGTGACAAACTCGGGACGAACTTAGACAAACCTTAGAATGAGACTAAAGTTTGTCTTTGTTCGTCCCAAATTAGCCTCGTTAGTCTCATTCTAAGGTTTGTCCAAGTTCGTCCTTAGAAAGAGACAAACGCGAGACGAACTAAGACTAACTTAGAACGAACTTAGACAACCTTAGAATGAGACTAAAGTTTTTCTTTGTTCTTCCCAAGTTAGTCTCGTTTGTCTCTTTCTAAGGTTTGTCTAAGTTCGTCCTTAGAAAGAGACAAATGTGGGATGAACCTTAGACTAACTTGGGACGAACTTAGACAAACCTTAGAATGAGACTAAAGTTTGTCTTTGTTCATCCCAAGTTAGTCTCGTTAGTCTCATTCTAAGGTTTATCTAAGTTCGTCCTTAGAAATAGACTAACTTGGGATGAATTTAGACAAACTTAGAATGAGACTAAAGTTTGTCTTTGTTCGTCCCATGTTAGTCTCGTTAGTCTCATTCTAAGGTTTGTGTAAGTTCGTCCTTAGAAATAGACTAACTTGGGACGAACTTTGACAAACCTTAGAATGAGACTAAAGTTTGACTTTGTTCGTCTCTAGTTAGTCTCGTTACTCTCATTCTAAGGTTTATCTAAGTTCGTCCTTAGAAATAGACTAACTTGGGACAAACTTAGACAAACCTTAGAATGAGACTAAAATTTGTCTTTGTTCGTCCCAAGTTAGTCTCGTTAGTCCTATTCTAAGGTTTGTATAAGTTTGTCCTCAGAAATAGACTAACTTGGGACGAACTTAGACAAACCTTAGAATGAGACTAAAATTTGTCGTTGTTCGTCCCAAGTTAGTCTCTTAGTCTCGTTCTAAGGTTTATCTAAGTTTGTTCTTAGAAATAGACTAACTTGGGACGAACTTAGACAAACCTTAGAATGAGACTAAAATTTGTCTTTGTTCGTCCCAAATGAGTCTCGTTAGTCTCATTCTAAGGTTTGTCTAAGTTCGTCCTTAGAAAGAGACAAACGTGGGACGAACTTAGACTAACTTGGGACGAACTTAGACAAACCTTAGAATGGGACTAAAGTTTGTCTTTGTTCGTCCCAAGTTTGTCTCGTTAGTCTCATTCTAAGGTTTGTCTAAGTTCATCCTTAGAAAGAGACAAACGTGGGACGAACTTAGACTAACTTGGGACAAACTTAGACAAACCTTAGAATGAGACTAAAGTTTGTCTTTGTTCGTCCCAATTTATTCTCGTTAGTCTCATTCTAAGGTTTAGCTAAGTTCATCCTAAGAAATAGACTAACTTGGGACGAACATAGTTAAACCATAGAATGAGACTAAAGTTTGTCTTTGTTCGTCTCAAGTTAATCTCGTTTGTCTCATTCTAAGGTTTATCTAAGTTCGTCCTTAGAAATAGAGTAACTTGGGACGAACTTAGACAAACCATAGAATGAGACTAAAATTTGTCATTGTTCGTCCCAAGCTAGTCTCGTTAGTCTCATTCTAAGGTTTATCTAAGTTCGTCCTTAGAAATAGACTAACTTGGGACAAACTTTGACAAACTTGGGACGAACTCAGACAAACCTAAGAATGAGACTAAAGTGTGTCTTTGTTCGTCCCAAGTTACTCTCCTTAGTCTCATTCTAAGGTTTGTCTAAGTTCGTCCTTAGAAAGAGACAAACGTGGGACGAACCTTGACTAACTTGGGACGAACTTAGACAAACCTTAGAATGGGACTAAAGTTTGTCTTTGTTCGTCCCAAGTTTGTCTCGTTAGTCTCATTCTAAGGTTTGTCTAAGTTCATCCTTAGAAAGAGACAAACGTGGGACGAACTTAGACTAACTTGGGACGAACTTAGACAAACCTTAGAATGACACTAAAGTTTGTCTTCGTTCGTCCCAATTTAGTCTCGTTTGTCTCATTTTAAGGTTTATCTAAGTTCATCCTAAGAAATAGACTTACTTGGGAAGAACATAGACAAACCTTAGAATGAGACAAAAGTTTGTCTTTATTCGTCCCAAGTTAGTCTCATTAGTCTCATTCTAAGGTTTGTGTAAGTTCGTCCTTAGAAATAGACTAACTTGGGACGAACAAAGACAAACTTGGGACGAACTTAGACAAACCTTAGAATGAGACTAAAGTTTGTCTTTGTTCGTCCCAAATTAGTCTCGGTAGTCTCATTCTAAGGTTTGTCTTAGTTCGTCCTTAGAAAGAGACAAACGTGGGACAAACTTAGACTAACTTGGGATGAACTTAGACTAACCTTAGAATGAGACTCATGTTTGTCTTTGTACTTCCCAAGTTAGTCTTGTTAGTCTCATTCTAAGGTTTGTCTATCTTTGTCCTTAGAAATAGACTAACTTGGGACGAACTTTGACAAACTTGGGATGAACTTAGACAAACCTTAGAATGAGACTAAAGTTTGTCTTTGTTCATCCCAAGTTTGTCTCGTTAGTCTCATTCTAAGGTTTGTCTAAGTTCGTCCTTAGAAAGAGACAAATGTGGGACGAACTTAGACTAAATTTGGACGAACTTAGACAAACTATAAAATGAGACTAAAGTTTGTCTTTGTTCGTCCCAAGTTAGTCTCGTTAGTCTCATTCTACGGTTTATCTAAGTTCGTCCTTAGAAATAGACTAACTTGGGATGAACTTTGACAAACCTGGGACGAACTTAGACAAACCTTAGAATGAGACTAAAGTTTGTCTTTGTTCGTCCCAAGTTAGTCTCGTTAGTCTCATTCTAAGGTTTGTCTAAGTTGGTCCTTAGAAAGAGACTAACTTGGGACGAACTTAGATTAACTTGGGACGAACTTGGACAAACCTTAGAATGAGACTAAAGTTTGTCTTTGTTCATCCCAAGTTAGTCTCTTAGTCTCATTCTAAGGTTTATCTAAGTTCGTCCTTAGAAATAGACTAACTTAAGATGAATTTAGACTAACCTTAGAATGAGTCTATTGTCTGTCTTTGTTCTTCCCAAGTTAGTCTCGTTAGTCTCATTCTAAGATTTGTCTAAGTTCGTCCATAGAAATAGACTAACTTGGGACGAACTGTGACAAACTTGGGACGAACTTAGACAAACCTTAGAATGAGACTAAAGTTTGTCTTTGTTCGTCCCAAATTAGCCTCGTTAGTCTCATTCTAAGGTTTGTCCAAGTTCGTCCTTAGAAAGAGACAAACGCGAGACGAACTAAGACTAACTTGGGACGAACTTAGACAACCTTAGAATGAGACTAAAGTTTGTCTTTGTTCTTCCCAAGTTAGTCTTGTTTGTCTCATTCTAAGGTTTGTCTAAGTTCGTCCTTAGAAAGAGACAAATGTGGGATGAACCTTAGACTAACTTGGGACGAACTTAGACAAACCTTAGAATGAGACTAAAGTTTGTCTTTGTTCGTCCCAAGTTAGTCTCGTTAGTCTCATTCTAAGGTTTATCTAAGTTCGTCCTTAGAAATAGACTAACTTGGGATGAACTTAGACAAACCTTAGAATGAGACTAAAGTTTGTCTTTGTTCGTCCCATGTTAGTCTCGTTAGTCTCATTCTAAGGTTTGTGTAAGTTCGTCCTTAGAAATAGACTAACTTGGGACGAACTTTGACAAACCTTAGAATGAGACTAAAGTTTGTCTTTGTTCGTCTCTAGTTAGTCTCGTTACTCTCATTCTAAGGTTTATCTAAGTTCGTCCTTAGAAATAGACTAACTTGGGACGAACTTAGACAAACCTTAGAATGAGACTAAAGTTTGTCTTTGTTCATCCCAAGTTAGTCTCGTTAGTCTCATTCTAAAGTTTATCTAAGTTCGTCCTTAGAAATAGACTAACTTGGGACGAACTTAGACAAACCTTAGAATGAGACTAAAATTTGTCATTGTTCGTCCCAAGTTAGTCTCGCTAGTCCTATTCTAAGGTTTGTATAAGTTTGTCCTTAGAAATAGACTAACTTGGGATGAACTTAGACAAACCTTAGAATGAGACTAAAATTTGTATTTGTTCGTCCCAAGTTAGTCTCTTAGTCTCGTTCTAAGGTTTATCTAAGTTTGTTCTTAGAAATAGACTAACTTGGGACGAACTTAGACAAACCTTAGAATGAGACTAAAATTTGTCTTTGTTCGTCCCAAATGAGTCTCGTTAGTCTCATTCTAAGGTTTGTCTAAGTTCGTCCTTAGAAAGAGACAAACGTGGGACGAACTTAGACTAACTTGGGACGAACTTAGACAAACCTTAGAATGGGACTAAAGTTTGTCTTTGTTCGTCCCAAGTTTGTCTCGTTAGTCTCATTCTAAGGGTTGTCTAAGTTCATCCTTAGAAAGAAACAAACGTGGGACGAACTTAGATTAACTTGGGACGAACTTAGACAAACCTTAGAATGAGACTAAAGTTTGTCTTTGTTCGTCCCAATTTAGTCTCGCTAGTCTCATTCTAAGGTTTAGCTAAGTTCATCCTAAGAAATAGACTAACTTGGGACGAACATAGTTAAACCATAGAATGAGACTAAAGTTTGTCTTTGTTCGTCTCAAGTTAATCTCGTTTGTCTCATTCTAAGGTTTATCTAAGTTCGTCCTTAGAAATAGAGTAACTTGGGACGAACTTAGACAAACCATAGAATGAGACTAAAATTTGTCATTGTTCGTCCCAAGCTAGTCTCGTTAGTCTCATTCTAAGGTTTATCTAAGTTCGTCCTAAGAAATAGACTAAGTTGGGACAAACTTTGACAAACTTGGGACGAACTCAGACAAACCTTAGAATGAGACTAAAGTGTGTCTTTGTTTGTCCCAAGTTACTCTCCTTAGTCTCATTCTAAGGTTTGTCTAAGTTCGTCCTTAGAAAGAGACAAACGTGGGACGAACCTTGACTAACTTGGGACGAACTTAGACAAACCTTAGAATGGGACTAAAGTTTGTCTTTGTTCGTCCCAAGTTTGTCTCGTTAGTCTCATTCTAAGGTTTGTCTAAGTTCATCCTTAGAAAGAGACAAACGTGGGACGAACTTAGACTAACTTGGGACGAACTTAGACAAACCTTAGAATGACACTAAAGTTTGTCTTCGTTCGTCCCAATTTAGTCTCGTTTGTCTCATTTTAAGGTTTATCTAAGTTCATCCTAAGAAATAGACTAACTTGGGATGAACATAGACAAACCTTAGAATGATACAAAAGTTTGTCTTTGTTCGTCCCAAGTTAGTCTCATTAGTCTTATTCTAAGGTTTGTGTAAGTTCGTCCTTAGAAATAGACTAACTTGGGACGACCTTTGACAAACCTGCTCGGTGGCCGTGAAAGCAATAGATGGTTTTCCCTCCTTGCTCCCATATTGTCAAGACGGCAGTTGGATGAGGGGAAATCTTTGGTCGAATATGGGTTTAGACCCTTCAGCACCCAGTTGGTTGCCCCGAGTGACGCTGGCGTAAGAAGGAGTATGTGTGTCTGGAATATCAGGAGGGTGTGGATGAGCTGGATTAGGGTTGGCCTGAGCTTTCCCAAGTGAAGCCATGGCCTGGGAAGGCCTGAATAGGCGAGGGAGAAAAACAGAGTTTCTCTCACTAGAAACAAACCTTAGAAGACAAAGACCAGGGGGTTTAGAACCAACTTGGGACGAACTTAGACAAACCTTAGAATGAAACTAAAGTTTGTCTTTGTTCATCCCAAGTTAGTCTCGTTAGTCTCATTCTAAGGTTTTGTCTAAGTTCGTCCTTAGAAAGAGACTAACTTGGGACGAACTTAGACTAACTTGGGACGAACTTAGACAAACCTTAGAATGAGACTAAAATTTGTCTTTGTTCGTCCCAAGTTAGTCTCTTAGTCTCGTTCTAAGGTTTATCTAAGTTTGTTCTTAGAAATAGACTAACTTGGGATGAACAAAGACAAACTTGGGACGACCTTAGACAAACCTTAGAATGAGACTAAAGTTTGTCTTTGTTCGTCCCAAATTAGTCTCGTTAGTCTCATTCTAAGGTTTGTCTAAGTTCGTCCTTAGAAAGAGACAAACGTGGGACGAACTTTGACTAACTTGGGACGAACTTAGACAAACTTTAGAATGGGACTAAAGTTTGTCTTTGTTCGTCCCAAGTTTGTCTCGTTAGTCTCATTCTAAGGTTTGGCTAAGTTTATCCTTAGAAAGAGACAAACGTGGGACGAACTTAGACTAACTTGGGACGAACTTAGACAAACCTTAGAATGACACTAAAGTTTGTCTTCGTTCGTCCCAATTTAGTCTCGTTAGTCTCATTCTGAGGTTTATCTAAGTTCATCCTAAGAAATAGACTAACTTGGGACGAACAGAGACAAACCTTAGAATGACACTAAAGTTTGTCTTTGTTCGTCCCAAGTTAGTCTCATTAGTCTCATTCTAAGGTTTGTGTAAGTTTGTCCTTAGAAATAGACTAACTTGGGACGAACTTAGGCAAACCTTAGAATGAGACTAAAGTTTGTCATTGTTCGTCCCAAGTTAGTCTCGTTAGTCTCATTCTAAGGTTTGTCTAATTTCGTCCTTAGAAATAGACTAACTTGGGACGAACATTGACAAACCTTAGAATAAGACTAAAGTTTATCTTTGTTCGTCACAAGTTAGTCTCGTTACTCTCAATCTAAGGTTGATCTAAGTTCGTCCTTAGAAAGAGCCTAACTTGGGACGAACTTAGACAAACCTTAGAATGAGACTAAAGTTTGTCTTTGTTCGTCCCAAGTTAGTCTCTTAGTCTCATTCTAAGGTTTATCTAAGTTCGTTCTTAGAAATAGACTAACTTGGGACGATCTTAGACTAACCTTAGAATGAGACTAATGTTTGTCTTTGTTCTTCCCAAGTTAGTCTCGTTAGTCTCATTCTGAGGTTTGTCTAAGTTCGTCCTTAGAAATAGACTAACTTGGGACGAACTTTGACTAACTTGGGGCAAACTTAGCCAAACCTTAGAATGAGACTAAAGTTTGTCTTTGTTTGTCCCAAGTTAGTCTCCTTAGTCTCATTTTAAGGTTTGTCTAAGTTCGTCCTTAGAAAGAGACAAACGTGGGACGAACTTAGACTAACTTGGGACGAACTTAGACAACCTTAGAGTGAGACTAAAGTGTGTCTTTGTTCTTCCCAAGTTAGTCTCGTTTGTCTGATTCTAAGGTTTGTCTAAGTTCATCCTTAGAAAGAGACAAATGTGGGACGAACTTAGACTAACTTGGGACGAACTTATACAAACCTTAGAATGAGACTAATGTTTCTCTTTGTTCGTCCCAAATTAGCCTCGTTAGTCTCATTCTAAGGTTTGTCCAAGTTCGTCCATAGAAAGAGACAAACGTGGGACGAACTTAGACTAACTTGGGACGAACATAGACAACCTTAGAATGAGACTAAAGTTTGTCTGTGTTCTTCCCAAGTTTGTCTCGTTAGTTTGATTCTAAGGTTAGTCCAAGTTCGTCCTTAGAAAGAGACAAATGTGGGACGAACTTAGACTAACTTGGGATAAACTTAGACAAACCTTATAATGAGACTAAAGTTTGTCTTCGTTCGACCCAAGTTAGTCTCGTTAGTCTCATTCTAAGGTTTATCTAAGTTCGTCCTTAGAAATAGACTAACTTGGGACGAACTTAGACAAACCTTAGAATGAGACTAAAGTTTGTCTTTGTTCGTCCCAAGTTAGTCTCGTTAGTCTCATTCTAAGGTTTGTGTAAGTTCGTCCTTAGAAATAGACTAACTTGAGACGAACTTTGACAAACCTTAGAATGAGACTAAAGTTTGTCTTTGTTCGTCTCAAGTTAGTCTCGTTACTCTCATTCTAAGGTTTATCTAAGTTCGTCCTTAGAAATAGACTAACTTGGGACAAACTTAGACAAACCTTAGAATGAGACTAAAGTTTGTCTTTGTTCGTCCCAAGCTAGTCTCGTTAGTCCTATTCTAAGGTTTGTATAAGTTCGTCCTTAGAAATAGACTAACTTGGGACGAACTTTGACAAACCTTAAAGTGAGACTAAAGTTTGTCATTGTTCGTCCCAAGCTAGTCTCGTTAGTCTCATTCTAAGGTTTATCTAAGTTCGTCCTTAGAAATAGAATAACTTGGGACAAACTTTGACAAACTTGGGACGAACTCAGACAAACCTTAGAATGAGACTAAAGTTTGTATTTGTTCGTCTCAAGTTAATCTCGTTTGTCTCATTCTAAGGTTTATCTAAGTTCATCCTTAGAAATAGAGTAACTTGGGACGGACTTAGACAAACCATAGAATGAGACTAAAATTTGTCATTGTTCGTCCCAAGCTATTATCGTTAGTCTCATTCTAAGGTTTATCTAAGTTCGTCCTAAGAAATAGACTAAGTTGGGACAAACTTTGACAAACTTGGGACGAACTCAGACAAACCTTAGAAGGAGACTAAAGTGTGTCTTTGTTCGTCCCAAGTTACTCTCCTTAGTCTCATTCTAAGGTTTGTCTAAGTTCGTCCTTAGAAAGAGACAAACGTGGGACGAACCTTGACTAACTTGGGACGAACTTAGACAAACCTTAGAATGGGACTAAAGTTTGTCTTTGTTCGTCCCAAGTTTGTCTCGTTAGTCTCATTCTAAGGTTTGTCTAAGTTCATCCTTAGAAAGAGACAAACGTGGGACGAACTTAGACTAACTTGGGACGAACTTAGACAAACCTTAGAATGACACTAAAGTTTGTCTTCGTTCGTCCCAATTTAGTCTCGTTTGTCTCATTTTAAGGTTTATCTAAGTTCATCCTAAGAAATAGACTAACTTGGGATGAACATAGACAAACCTTACAATGATACAAAAGTTTGTCTTTGTTCGTCCCAAGTTAGTCTCATTAGTCTTATTCTAAGGTTTGTGTAAGTTCGTCCTTAGAAATAGACTAACTTGGGACGACCTTTGACAAACCTGCTCGGTGGCCGTGAAAGCAATAGATGGGTTTCCCTCCTTGCTCCCATATTGTCGAGACGGCAGTTGGATGAGGGGAAATCTTTGGTCGAATATGGGTTTAGACCCTTCAGCACCCAGTTGGTTGCCCCGAGTGACGCCGGCGTAAGAAGGAGTATGTGTGTCTGGAATATCAGGAGGGAGTGGATGAGCTGGATTAGGGTTGGCCTGAGCTTTCCCAAGTGAAGCCATGGCCTGGGAAGGCCTGAATAGGCGAGAGAGAAAAACAGAGTTTCTCTCACTAGAAACAAACCTTAGAATACAAAGACCAGGGGGTTTGGAACCAACTTGGGACGAACTTAGACAAACCTTAGAATGAAACTAAAGTTTGTCTTTGTTCATCCCAAGTTAGTCTCGTTAGTCTCATTCTAAGGTTTTGTCTAAGTTCGTCCTTAGAAAGAGACTAACTTGGGACGAACTTAGACTAACTTGGGACGAACTTATACAAACCTTAGAATGAGACTAAAATTTGTCTTTGTTCGTCCCAAGTTAGTCTCTTAGTCTCGTTCTAAGGTTTATCTAAGTTTGTTCTTAGAAATAGACTAACTTGGGATGAACAAAGACAAACTTGGGACGAACTTAGACAAACCTTAGAATGAGACTAATGTTTGTCTTTGTTCTTCCCAAGTTAGTCTCGTTAGTCTCATTCTGAGGTTTGTCTAAGTTCGTCCTTAGAAATAGACTAACTTGGGACGAACTTTGACTAACTTGGGGCAAACTTAGCCAAACCTTAGAATGAGACTAAAGTTTGTCTTTGTTTGTCCCAAGTTAGTCTCCTTAGTCTCATTTTAAGGTTTGTCTAAGTTCGTCCTTAGAAAGAGACAAACGTGGGACGAACTTAGACTAACTTGGGACGAACTTAGACAACCTTAGAGTGAGACTAAAGTGTGTCTTTGTTCTTCCCAAGTTAGTCTCGTTTGTCTGATTCTAAGGTTTGTCTAAGTTCATCCTTAGAAAGAGACAAATGTGGGACGAACTTAGACTAACTTGGGACGAACTTATACAAACCTTAGAATGAGACTAATGTTTCTCTTTGTTCGTCCCAAATTAGCCTCGTTAGTCTCATTCTAAGGTTTGTCCAAGTTCGTCCATAGAAAGAGACAAACGTGGGACGAACTTAGACTAACTTGGGACGAACATAGACAACCTTAGAATGAGACTAAAGTTTGTCTGTGTTCTTCCCAAGTTTGTCTCGTTAGTTTGATTCTAAGGTTAGTCCAAGTTCGTCCTTAGAAAGAGACAAATGTGGGACGAACTTAGACTAACTTGGGATAAACTTAGACAAACCTTATAATGAGACTAAAGTTTGTCTTCGTTCGACCCAAGTTAGTCTCGTTAGTCTCATTCTAAGGTTTATCTAAGTTCGTCCTTAGAAATAGACTAACTTGGGACGAACTTAGACAAACCTTAGAATGAGACTAAAGTTTGTCTTTGTTCGTCCCAAGTTAGTCTCGTTAGTCTCATTCTAAGGTTTGTGTAAGTTCGTCCTTAGAAATAGACTAACTTGAGACGAACTTTGACAAACCTTAGAATGAGACTAAAGTTTGTCTTTGTTCGTCTCAAGTTAGTCTCGTTACTCTCATTCTAAGGTTTATCTAAGTTCGTCCTTAGAAATAGACTAACTTGGGACAAACTTAGACAAACCTTAGAATGAGACTAAAGTTTGTCTTTGTTCGTCCCAAGCTAGTCTCGTTAGTCCTATTCTAAGGTTTGTATAAGTTCGTCCTTAGAAATAGACTAACTTGGGACGAACTTTGACAAACCTTAAAGTGAGACTAAAGTTTGTCATTGTTCGTCCCAAGCTAGTCTCGTTAGTCTCATTCTAAGGTTTATCTAAGTTCGTCCTTAGAAATAGAATAACTTGGGACAAACTTTGACAAACTTGGGACGAACTCAGACAAACCTTAGAATGAGACTAAAGTTTGTATTTGTTCGTCTCAAGTTAATCTCGTTTGTCTCATTCTAAGGTTTATCTAAGTTCATCCTTAGAAATAGAGTAACTTGGGACGGACTTAGACAAACCATAGAATGAGACTAAAATTTGTCATTGTTCGTCCCAAGCTATTATCGTTAGTCTCATTCTAAGGTTTATCTAAGTTCGTCCTAAGAAATAGACTAAGTTGGGACAAACTTTGACAAACTTGGGACGAACTCAGACAAACCTTAGAAGGAGACTAAAGTGTGTCTTTGTTCGTCCCAAGTTACTCTCCTTAGTCTCATTCTAAGGTTTGTCTAAGTTCGTCCTTAGAAAGAGACAAACGTGGGACGAACCTTGACTAACTTGGGACGAACTTAGACAAACCTTAGAATGGGACTAAAGTTTGTCTTTGTTCGTCCCAAGTTTGTCTCGTTAGTCTCATTCTAAGGTTTGTCTAAGTTCATCCTTAGAAAGAGACAAACGTGGGACGAACTTAGACTAACTTGGGACGAACTTAGACAAACCTTAGAATGACACTAAAGTTTGTCTTCGTTCGTCCCAATTTAGTCTCGTTTGTCTCATTTTAAGGTTTATCTAAGTTCATCCTAAGAAATAGACTAACTTGGGATGAACATAGACAAACCTTACAATGATACAAAAGTTTGTCTTTGTTCGTCCCAAGTTAGTCTCATTAGTCTTATTCTAAGGTTTGTGTAAGTTCGTCCTTAGAAATAGACTAACTTGGGACGACCTTTGACAAACCTGCTCGGTGGCCGTGAAAGCAATAGATGGGTTTCCCTCCTTGCTCCCATATTGTCGAGACGGCAGTTGGATGAGGGGAAATCTTTGGTCGAATATGGGTTTAGACCCTTCAGCACCCAGTTGGTTGCCCCGAGTGACGCCGGCGTAAGAAGGAGTATGTGTGTCTGGAATATCAGGAGGGAGTGGATGAGCTGGATTAGGGTTGGCCTGAGCTTTCCCAAGTGAAGCCATGGCCTGGGAAGGCCTGAATAGGCGAGAGAGAAAAACAGAGTTTCTCTCACTAGAAACAAACCTTAGAATACAAAGACCAGGGGGTTTGGAACCAACTTGGGACGAACTTAGACAAACCTTAGAATGAAACTAAAGTTTGTCTTTGTTCATCCCAAGTTAGTCTCGTTAGTCTCATTCTAAGGTTTTGTCTAAGTTCGTCCTTAGAAAGAGACTAACTTGGGACGAACTTAGACTAACTTGGGACGAACTTATACAAACCTTAGAATGAGACTAAAATTTGTCTTTGTTCGTCCCAAGTTAGTCTCTTAGTCTCGTTCTAAGGTTTATCTAAGTTTGTTCTTAGAAATAGACTAACTTGGGATGAACAAAGACAAACTTGGGACGAACTTAGACAAACCTTAGAATGAGACTAATGTTTGTCTTTGTTCTTCCCAAGTTAGTCTCGTTAGTCTCATTCTGAGGTTTGTCTAAGTTCGTCCTTAGAAATAGACTAACTTGGGACGAACTTTGACTAACTTGGGGCAAACTTAGCCAAACCTTAGAATGAGACTAAAGTTTGTCTTTGTTTGTCCCAAGTTAGTCTCCTTAGTCTCATTTTAAGGTTTGTCTAAGTTCGTCCTTAGAAAGAGACAAACGTGGGACGAACTTAGACTAACTTGGGACGAACTTAGACAACCTTAGAGTGAGACTAAAGTGTGTCTTTGTTCTTCCCAAGTTAGTCTCGTTTGTCTGATTCTAAGGTTTGTCTAAGTTCATCCTTAGAAAGAGACAAATGTGGGACGAACTTAGACTAACTTGGGACGAACTTATACAAACCTTAGAATGAGACTAATGTTTCTCTTTGTTCGTCCCAAATTAGCCTCGTTAGTCTCATTCTAAGGTTTGTCCAAGTTCGTCCATAGAAAGAGACAAACGTGGGACGAACTTAGACTAACTTGGGACGAACATAGACAACCTTAGAATGAGACTAAAGTTTGTCTGTGTTCTTCCCAAGTTTGTCTCGTTAGTTTGATTCTAAGGTTAGTCCAAGTTCGTCCTTAGAAAGAGACAAATGTGGGACGAACTTAGACTAACTTGGGATAAACTTAGACAAACCTTATAATGAGACTAAAGTTTGTCTTCGTTCGACCCAAGTTAGTCTCGTTAGTCTCATTCTAAGGTTTATCTAAGTTCGTCCTTAGAAATAGACTAACTTGGGACGAACTTAGACAAACCTTAGAATGAGACTAAAGTTTGTCTTTGTTCGTCCCAAGTTAGTCTCGTTAGTCTCATTCTAAGGTTTGTGTAAGTTCGTCCTTAGAAATAGACTAACTTGAGACGAACTTTGACAAACCTTAGAATGAGACTAAAGTTTGTCTTTGTTCGTCTCAAGTTAGTCTCGTTACTCTCATTCTAAGGTTTATCTAAGTTCGTCCTTAGAAATAGACTAACTTGGGACAAACTTAGACAAACCTTAGAATGAGACTAAAGTTTGTCTTTGTTCGTCCCAAGCTAGTCTCGTTAGTCCTATTCTAAGGTTTGTATAAGTTCGTCCTTAGAAATAGACTAACTTGGGACGAACTTTGACAAACCTTAAAGTGAGACTAAAGTTTGTCATTGTTCGTCCCAAGCTAGTCTCGTTAGTCTCATTCTAAGGTTTATCTAAGTTCGTCCTTAGAAATAGAATAACTTGGGACAAACTTTGACAAACTTGGGACGAACTCAGACAAACCTTAGAATGAGACTAAAGTTTGTATTTGTTCGTCTCAAGTTAATCTCGTTTGTCTCATTCTAAGGTTTATCTAAGTTCATCCTTAGAAATAGAGTAACTTGGGACGGACTTAGACAAACCATAGAATGAGACTAAAATTTGTCATTGTTCGTCCCAAGCTATTATCGTTAGTCTCATTCTAAGGTTTATCTAAGTTCGTCCTAAGAAATAGACTAAGTTGGGACAAACTTTGACAAACTTGGGACGAACTCAGACAAACCTTAGAAGGAGACTAAAGTGTGTCTTTGTTCGTCCCAAGTTACTCTCCTTAGTCTCATTCTAAGGTTTGTCTAAGTTCGTCCTTAGAAAGAGACAAACGTGGGACGAACCTTGACTAACTTGGGACGAACTTAGACAAACCTTAGAATGGGACTAAAGTTTGTCTTTGTTCGTCCCAAGTTTGTCTCGTTAGTCTCATTCTAAGGTTTGTCTAAGTTCATCCTTAGAAAGAGACAAACGTGGGACGAACTTAGACTAACTTGGGACGAACTTAGACAAACCTTAGAATGACACTAAAGTTTGTCTTCGTTCGTCCCAATTTAGTCTCGTTTGTCTCATTTTAAGGTTTATCTAAGTTCATCCTAAGAAATAGACTAACTTGGGATGAACATAGACAAACCTTACAATGATACAAAAGTTTGTCTTTGTTCGTCCCAAGTTAGTCTCATTAGTCTTATTCTAAGGTTTGTGTAAGTTCGTCCTTAGAAATAGACTAACTTGGGACGACCTTTGACAAACCTGCTCGGTGGCCGTGAAAGCAATAGATGGGTTTCCCTCCTTGCTCCCATATTGTCGAGACGGCAGTTGGATGAGGGGAAATCTTTGGTCGAATATGGGTTTAGACCCTTCAGCACCCAGTTGGTTGCCCCGAGTGACGCCGGCGTAAGAAGGAGTATGTGTGTCTGGAATATCAGGAGGGAGTGGATGAGCTGGATTAGGGTTGGCCTGAGCTTTCCCAAGTGAAGCCATGGCCTGGGAAGGCCTGAATAGGCGAGAGAGAAAAACAGAGTTTCTCTCACTAGAAACAAACCTTAGAATACAAAGACCAGGGGGTTTGGAACCAACTTGGGACGAACTTAGACAAACCTTAGAATGAAACTAAAGTTTGTCTTTGTTCATCCCAAGTTAGTCTCGTTAGTCTCATTCTAAGGTTTTGTCTAAGTTCGTCCTTAGAAAGAGACTAACTTGGGACGAACTTAGACTAACTTGGGACGAACTTATACAAACCTTAGAATGAGACTAAAATTTGTCTTTGTTCGTCCCAAGTTAGTCTCTTAGTCTCGTTCTAAGGTTTATCTAAGTTTGTTCTTAGAAATAGACTAACTTGGGATGAACAAAGACAAACTTGGGACGAACTTAGACAAACCTTAGAATGAGACTAAAGTTTGTCTTTGTTCGTCCCAAATTAGTCTCGTTAGTCTCATTCTAAGGTTTGTCTAAGTTCGTCCTTAGAAAGAGACAAACGTGGGACGAACTTTGACTAACTTGGGACGAACTTAGACAAACTTTAGAATGGGACTAAAGTTTGTCTTTGTTCGTCCCAAGTTTGTCTCGTTAGTCTCATTCTAAGGTTTGGCTAAGTTTATCCTTAGAAAGAGACAAACGTGGGACGAACTTAGACTAACTTGGGACGAACTTAGACAAACCTTAGAATGACACTAAAGTTTGTCTTCGTTCGTCCCAATTTAGTCTCGTTAGTCTCATTCTGAGGTTTATCTAAGTTCATCCTAAGAAATAGACTAACTTGGGACGAACAGAGACAAACCTTAGAATGACACTAAAGTTTGTCTTTGTTCGTCCCAAGTTAGTCTCATTAGTCTCATTCTAAGGTTTGTGTAAGTTTGTCCTTAGAAATAGACTAACTTGGGACGAACTTAGGCAAACCTTAGAATGAGACTAAAGTTTGTCATTGTTCGTCCCAAGTTAGTCTCGTTAGTCTCATTCTAAGGTTTGTCTAAGTTCGTCCTTAGAAATAGACTAACTTGGGACGAACATTGACAAACCTTAGAATGAGACTAAAGTTTATCTTTGTTCGTCTCAAGTTAGTCTCGTTACTCTCAATCTAAGGTTGATCTAAGTTCGTCCTTAGAAAGAGCCTAACTTGGGACGAACTTAGACAAACCTTAGAATGAGACTAAAGTTTGTCTTTGTTCGTCCCAAGTTAGTCTCTTAGTCTCATTCTAAGGTTTATCTAAGTTCGTTCTTAGAAATAGACTAACTTGGGACGATCTTAGACTAACCTTAGAATGAGACTAATGTTTGTCTTTGTTCTTCCCAAGTTAGTCTCGTTAGTCTCATTCTGAGGTTTGTCTAAGTTCGTCCTTAGAAATAGACTAACTTGGGACGAACTTTGACTAACTTGGGGCAAACTTAGCCAAACCTTAGAATGAGACTAAAGTTTGTCTTTGTTTGTCCCCAGTTAGTCTCCTTAGTCTCATTTTAAGGTTTGTCTAAGTTCGTCCTTAGAAAGAGACAAACGTGGGACGAACTTAGACTAACTTGGGACGAACTTAGACAACCTTAGAATGAGACTAAAGTGTGTCTTTGTTCTTCCCAAGTTAGTCTCGTTTGTCTGATTCCAAGGTTTGTCTAATTTCATCCTTAGAAAGAGACAAATGTGGGACAAACTTAGACTAACTTGGGACGAACTTATACAAACCTTAGAATGAGACTAAAGTTTCTCTTTGTTCGTCCCAAATTAGCCTCGTTAGTCTCATTCTAAGGTTTGTCCAAGTTCGTCCTTAGAAAGAGACAAACGTGGGACGAACTTAGACTAACTTGGGACGAACTTAGACAACCTTAGAATGAGACTAAAGTTTGTCTGTGTTCTTCCAAAGTTTGTCTCGTTAGTTTGATTCTAAGGTTAGTCCAAGTTCGTCCTTAGAAAGAGACAAATGTGGGACGAACTTAGACTAACTTGGGATGAACTTAGACAAACCTTAGAATGAGACTAAAGTTTGTCTTTGTTCGACCCAAGTTAGTCTCGTTAGTCTCATTCTAAGGTTTATCTAAGTTCGTCCTTAGAAATAGACTAACTTGGGACAAACTTAGACAAATCTTAGAATGAGACTAAAGTTTGTCTTTGTTCGTCCCAAGTTAGTCTCGTTAGTCTCATTCTAAGCTTTGTGTAAGTTCGTCCTTAGAAATAAACTAACTTGAGACGAACTTTGACAAACCTTAGAATGAGACTAAAGTTTGTCTTTGTTCGTCTCAAGTTAGTCTCGTTACTCTCATTCTAAGGTTTATCTAAGTTCGTCCTTAGAAATAGACTAACTTGGGACAAACTTAGACAAACCTTAGAATGAGACTAAAGTTTGTCTTTGTTCGTCCCAAGCTAGTCTCGTTAGTCCTATTCTAAGGTTTGTATAAGTTCGTCCTTAGAAATAGACTAACTTGGGACGAACTTTGACAAACCTTAAAGTGAGACTAAAGTTTGTCATTGTTCGTCCCAAGCTAGTCTCGTTAGTCTCATTCTAAGGTTTATCTAAGTTCGTCCTTAGAAATAGAATAACTTGGGACAAACTTTGACAAACTATGGACGAACTCAGACAAACCTTAGAATGAGACTAAAGTTTGTCTTTGTTCGTCCCAAGTTACTCTCCTTAGTCTCATTCTAAGGTTTGTCTAAGTTCGTCCTTAGAAAGTGACAAACGTGGGACGAACTTTGACTAACTTGGGACAAACTTAGACAAACCTTAGAATGTGACTAAAGTTTGTCTTTGTTTGTCCCAAGTTAGTCTCGTTAGTCTCATTCTAAGGTTTATCTAAGTTCGTCCTTAGAAATAGACTAACTTAGGAAAAACTTAGACTAACTTGGGACGAACTTAGACAAACCTTAGAATGAGACTAAAGTTTGTCTTTGTTTGTCTCAAGTTAGTCTCTTAGTCTCATTCTAAGGTTTATCTAAGTTTGTTCTTAGAAATAGACTAACTTGGGACGAACTTAGACTAACATTACAATGAGACTAATGTTTGTCTTTGTTCTTCCCAAGTTAGTCTCGTTAGTCTCATTCTAAGGTTTGTCTAAGTTCGTCCTTAGAAATAGACTAACTTGGGACGAACTTAGGTAAACCTTATGAAATTATGTCCCCTGTTCAAGCTTGTGTCCAGGGTACTGTTGCAACAGACCTTGAACTCTAATCACAACAGTTCAGCAAACAGATAAAAGTAGTAGATCTCACAGACTGATAACCCAGTTCGGCTTCGCCTACTCTTGGGGGTTTCCCACACCTGAAAAGGGACAGCAAATCTTTATTACGAGTATAGGGATTCCACAGGGACTTACACTTACACCTTGTAATAGCCTAACCTCAATACTCCGTCTCTCAGATTTGCAACCGAGGTTCACCGCAATTCCTCTCGATCCCCTTCGTTCAGAACCTGCAGTCCGAACGTTCTCGACCTTCTCCAGAAGCTCAGATGCTTTCTCTCGAAAGCTTGTTCACCTTTGTTGTGTGCGGCAGTTGATACGCTTCAGGCAGTCTGTGTTGCACTTGAACAGACTACACTTGCACCGATGTATTTTCAATGAGAAAACACAATCGGCCGTCGCTTTCCTCTTCTCCGATCAGCAAGGTATGCTCGTGTGTATTTGATCTTTGAAAGAGATAGTGAATAAGGGTGCCCTAGCATTGTATTTATATGCTTGGACGAAACACTAATTCGCACAAAATAATCCCATCAAATATTTAGGAGATATTCCTAGATATTTGATGTATATCTTTTGAATCGGTTGGAAGAATATATGAAGTCGTCTTCTTGCCCAAGAGAGCTTTGCCGCCTTCAATGTTGATATTCATCTGAATATCTCATGCTCGATTAAGTCGCTGGCCGACATCATCTTGACGAAATCTTCGCTGTCCAATATTCTTCCGAGACATATCCTTGCGTCTGAACCACGCTGAGTATGAGTACGACGGTATGTTCGAACTCCCCCTGAACACCTGGTCGAACTGTCTAAGCTACGTTTTGCCTAATACATGCCACTTAAGGGAACATCAATCTCCCCCTTGGCATTTTGGCAAAACCAGATCTACTAGATAACTAAGTCTATCTAACTATCTAGACAACTTTGAGGGAAACAAAAATTGTCTCCTCCAAAATACTCCCCCTTTTTGCCACAAACTGGCAAGGGGTGCGATGCAAGTTCGGACAGTCAATTAAATTGTGCCAGAACAAGCACTAAGTACGAAAGTTTTAAACAAATAGTTCAGGGAGATAGTTTTAGAGGACCTTCATTCAGATGTCTCTTCAAATGAATCATCCTCAGAAGCTGTAGTCTCGGACTCATTGTCACTCGGAAAGCTGAGGGCTCTAGCAAGCTTGTTGATCCGCCTGCGTTGCTCCTTGTCCACTTCGATGATTATATTCAGATCTTTGAGCAGCTGACTCCTCTCATCCCGGCCCATCCTGGCTCCCCCTCGACTTGACTCCGCAGCACCCTTTCCATTCTGATTCTTCTTCTTGAGATCATTCACGTGACGTCCTTTGAACAACTTGTGGTCGACGATGAACTTGCTGGGTGCCTTTGTGAGTAGGTCGGGCGAGGCCTTCAAATCTGGAGCTTGATTGATGATCAACTCATAAATTAGAGATGGGAAGCAGATCTGGTGCAGAGTTCTCATCGATGTAGCATGTTCAGCAATCTGTTTGAACATTATTCTGCCCAGGTTGAACTTCAGCTTGTTCCCTATCTGATAAATCAGTTGGGCCATGTCCTTGTTGACAGTAGAGCGATGAGTAGACGGCCTCCAGTTGAACACATCTATGAAAAACAGCATTGAATAGAATGTAGACAGATCCGCTGTATGCACAACTGACTCAGGCCTCCACTGAACAGAGCCTGCAGTGATGGTGCTCACTATCTTCTCAAAGCTGGATTCTTCTTCATCAACAGCTGGGTCGTTCATGGAGAAGTATACATTGATCAGCTCTGGATCAATCTTGATCCTTCTTCCTCTAACATAGAAGACCCCATACTCTGCCTCTCCAATGACCCCAAACTTTGGAGGCAAGTTTGCCATGGCCTCACGCACCAGCTGTTCGTTGAACAGCTTGCATCTGTCCAACATCCAGAACAGATCCGACTCTTTAAGCACCTCAACCACTTCCTTCCCTTTGTAACTGGATGCATCCAGCAGCCTCTCAGGTATGATTTTCCTTTTCAGCACACATTCCCATTTCAACGCAGCTTCTTTAGTCACGAACCATACTCCTTTCTTGACCTTACCGACTGGGACAGTCTCAGACTCAGGGCCTGGGACTTCACATCCCCCAACATCTTCAGAGATGGGAACTGCAGCAACTCGCTTCCTTTTCTTAGAAGAGCCAGCTCCCCCTCCACCACAGCTGACTTCAGCAACCTTCTGAACTGGTTCCTTTGTAGTCTTAGCAAAGACCACCTTTTTCTTTTCCTTGCCCTTTGTTGTCCTCTTGAGATTGACAAGGGGAACACTGTCTTGGTCATCTTCTAAAAGGGTAACGCCTTTTGCTGCTGACATAGAGGCATCCTTACGAATGGATGGACCATCTTCCTCCAAATGATCCCTCTGACGATCATCTTGAACTGCCACTGTTTCTTCACTCATCACTGACTCTGGAACTACTCCAGTCTTAACTTTAGTCTGAACACTTTGTTCCACTGTTGGAACACTTGAGACCCTCTCAGCAGTAGACTCTTCTGCATCAACTGCCTGGTTACACAGACCTTCCTCTGGAGCTGGTGCTGTGTGAGCTTCGGTCTGAACAGATGGTTCCACAGTTGAACCGCTTGTAGCTTTCTTTGCAGCTCTTCCAGTCTCAACACCAGATTGAACTCTCGAATCCATAGTTGGAACACTTGTAGCTTTTTCTGCATCAGATTCTTTTGCCCCAATAGCCTGATCATGCTGGGCATCCTCTGAACTTGCCACTTCCTGATCCTTCTCCTTTTCCAGGTCTTCCATGACATCATCAATGTCTTTGAACAACTTCTCCAACTCCTCATCCTTTTCTGCTGGGTCTGATTCTTTCAACACATCAGTCTTCCCTGATGGATTAATCTCTTCTGTCATAGCCTCGGCATGCAAACCGGAACCTTCTTCAGAAATTGCTCCTTGGTTCTCAGACGGATCAGCATCACTAATCACCAAATTCCTCTTCCCCGAGGACTTGATAAACTTCCCTGTTTCTTCATCGGACATTGCAATCTTCCGACCTCGAGTGGCATATATATGGGCTAGATATTTTCTGGGAGAGTCACTAGCCCGCTTAACCTTCTTTCTGTGACCAGCCTTTGGAGGAATGTATCCTGTGGCAAAGATCTTTTCCCTCCACGTTCCTGAGCCTCCAGCCCCCTTGCTGGGTTCCTCTTCTTCCACACTCTCGACAGACTTCTTTTTAATAACTGCACTACCGGCTTTGTCAACCACCACAGCCCTACCACTCTCAAGATTTCTATCATCATCACCACCAAGCACCGCTCTACTGGTTTCAACACTAACAGTTTTAACACCACTAACATCCTTACCACCATTATCACCAATTACAGCCCTTCTGGCTTCATCACCGTCAACCAACTTAACAACCTTCTCAACCTCCACAATCTTTTCAACAATAGGAATATTTGCAGAAACTGAAGGAGCAGTTGGAAATACCTCAGATTGGGGACGAATTTCTTGAGACGAATCAGCATCTAAAGTGATAGACGAGTCCACCGCGGTTGACTGAGGGATTTCACCGGTAGACTTCTTTGCTTTGGCCAAAGATTCGGTGGCGGATTGTAAAGTCAACGCCTTTTTCACCGTCGGAGCTTTCGATTTCGGATTTTTGGATTTCGCCGCCAGAGGTTTTGAAGGCTGCATTCTCTCTTTGTTTTTCTCAGTGGATTTGATGCCGGATTTCGGCTGACTTTCTGGTGTTTACCATCGTTGTGGAGGGGGAAACGATTGAGAGAGAGTTTGCCGTTCTTAGGGTTTTGGGGACGAGAGAGAGAAGACAATTGAACACACTCAACTGTTTTGTGTTTCAAAAGAATCCTCAGGCCTTTTCAACTTCCCAAATTGGACAACACTTGATTCAAATAACGGCAGGAAAAATCTTCGAGAATATTCAAAAAAATAGGTTTTTTTTCACGCGCTGTACCTTCTGTTCCAGCTCTCTTTATTAGGTGGTCACTCCAACTGTTCAGTTGGATAGTCGACTATGACTGACCACCGTTGGATGCTTTTAGTGGTTGACACCACATAGACCCATTGGGGATCTGGGTGTTCCACTCCGTGACATGCCATAGGGTTTGACAAAGGTATGCTGCCTCAGAGTCGTCATCTTCCGATCGCATTCATATTTTCTTGTACGGCTCCAGGCACATTTCTGTGGGTAGTGTACGAACTCCTTCCGTAACTGTGACACCTTCTGATTCAACAGTTTCTTGGGACACCCGGCAACATGGCTTTGTGCGCATCTCCAATCAGATCTTGTGTGCAAGGTCTTATCCACTCCCTCTCGCAGAAAACTATGTTGAGTGTTTGCACAGGTAAGAGCAACCGGTTGCTGGCCACGGTTCTCGTCGTTCATTGATTCTGTCAGACCCATCCTAATAGTGTAGCAGTTGTTGGCATCCCTTTTTCCTTTCATCAGTGTATCATCATTCTGGTCTAGTACAAGACATGAGTAGCTAGAGAATGACACATAGTGTCCATTGTCGCACAGTTGACTGATGCTGATAAGATTCCTTGTCAGACCTTCGGCAAGGAGGGTGTTCTTGAGTGCAGGGAGATCCGGAACCATCAATGTCCCACAGCCGATCACCTGACCCTTTCCACCATCCCCGAAGGTGACAAACCACATCTGCTCAACAGGTCTAATATGGGTAAGATATTGAGAGTTACCTGTCATGTGGGCGGAACATCCGCTGTCGAGGAGCCAACTGTCTTACGCTGTGTAGCTTGAGGAGTAGCAGGCCACCATGCAAACGGTTCGGTCTGCCTTTTGAACCCACACTTGTTTCTGTCGTGGTGTGGTCCGTTGTTGGAAAGCACGTCGTTCCGCAAGAAACAGCCGACAATTCATCTTGATGTGTCCCATCTGGTTGCAGTACCAGCATGTGCGCCGATTTATCCTTTGAGTCACTGGTGAATAGTCATGGTTTTGGACGGGTGATCTGCGGGTCTTTCCACCACCGAGTGTTCCATGCGTCTCCTTGTGATCATCTCGGTTCTTTCCTTTGGACTGATCTTGGGACAAGTCTATTTTCTGTCTGGGGTGCTGTCTCACCTTCTGTTCTGGCAGGTGTCCAGACACTGGTCTTGCTTTAACACTCGAGCTGCCTTTGGAGGTACCTTCTTTTGTAAACCCCAGGCCTCGATGTCCAGATTCCAACCTCTGAGATCTGAGAATATCATTTAAGTCGTTAGTGCCAGAGTTTAGCATCCTTACCGACTGTTTGAGGTGATTGAGCTCCTTCTTAGTGTCTGAGTGATCCATCTTTTCAGATTCTAGCTGGAGTTCCAGCTGTTCTACTCTCCTCAGTTAGAACACCTCTTTACGCTTCAGATCTGTGATGGTTTTCCTTAGTCCCGTCATGCCTGCAGGATGAGTGTCTCGGTCCTTCTCTATTTCGACTTTCAGTGAGGAGACAGTCCCCAAGAGTTCTGTTCTCTGAGCAAGAAGACCCAATCTTTCCTGTTTCATCTCAGCCAGTTGAGAATTCAGGGAGACAATTGTACCTTCCAGTTCTACCTTCAGTGTAAGCAGTATCTCGACCTCCTGCCAGATCTTGTCTTTTTCCATAGTGATGCTGGCAACTGTGTCATTTAGATTCTTGTTGATCTTGATCGGAAGTAACCACTTCTCATATAGATCTTTATATGTCTGAGCCAGAGAATCCCGCGTGAGTTCTTCATTGTCACTGTCTGAGAGGTCTTCAATTGGGAGTTCCATTTGTGATGGAACTGTTTCACTGGTGTCGCTGCACTCACCCAAAGTAGTGACAAAGGCCACAAAATTTGTGGTCTCACCTTTTTCTTCGCCTGACTCACTGTCGCTGAAGCTACCAACCATTGCCTTCTTCTTCATGAGTGTATTCGCACATTGGGAGGCAATGTGTCCAAACCCCTTGCATTCATGACACTGAATTTCTTCCTTTCCTTTGTCAGAGGAGTCTTGTCTCATGTCTCCAGATCTTGACCTGTCAGGTTTCCAGTTTCGGAAGCTATTTGATGAAGGCTGTCCCTGTTCTGGTCCACGTCTGTTGATTTTCCGCACCATTCTGCCAAAATTCTGAGCCATCATGGCCAGTTGTTCAGTAGTGCAGCCACCATCCTGTTTGTCTTCAGACATGTCTGCCTTGAGGGAGATTCCCTTCACTTCCCCAGGTTGGAAATCATGATTGATCTCGTAGGTTCTGAGAGAACCCATCAGCTCGTCCAGTTTCAGATTGGCAATGTCTTGCATTTCCTCTATGGCCGTGACCTTCATGGCAAACCTAGGAGGGAGTGATCTCAGGACTTTACTGGCAAATCTTTCTTCATCAATGGGTTTTCCGAGGGCAGACGCCTCATTGGACAGTTTCAGAACTCTGGTGTTGTACTCAGTGATGGTTTCACTCTCTTTCATCTTCATCTCTTCGAACCTGGTTGTGACAGCCTGCATGCGAGAGTTGCGAACTTTGTCTGTACCTTCAAAGGCTGTTTGGAGGATATCCCATGCTTCCTTGGCCACTTCACAGTTGATGATTAGCTTCTTGACATTTTCATCTACTGCCGAGAAAATTACGTTCATAGCCTTTGAGTTTCCCATAGAAGCTTTGTCCTCCTCTTCTGTCCATAGTGCTTCTGGTTTTGCGATCGGTTCTCCAGTGAGGTTGTTCATCATGGGTTCCGTCCACCCTTTCAGAACAGCCTTCCATGCATTTTCATCTAGAGATTTCAGAAAGGATCTCATCACGGGCTTCCAGGTGGCATAGTTCGATCCTTCGAGTAGCGGGGGTCTGGTTATGCTTTGTCCTTCTTTAAGAGTCATCTTGAACAGTTCAGGATCCCACTCAGTGTGTCGAGTGAACGGCTCTGATACCAATTGGAAATATGTCCCCTGTTCAAGCTTGTGTCCAGGGTACTGTTGCAACAGACCTTGAACTCTAATCACAATAGTTCAGCAAACAGATAAAAGCAGTAGAACTCACAGACTGATAACCCAGTTCGGCTCCGCCTACTCTGGGGGGTTTCCCACACCCGAAAAGGGACAGCAAATCTTTATTACGAGTATAGGGATTCCACAGGGACTTACACTTACACCTTGTAATAGCCTAACCTCAATACTCCGTCTCTCAGATTTGCAACCGAGGTTCACCGCAATTCCCCTCGATCCCCTTCGTTCAGAACCTGCAGTCCGAACGTTCTCGACCTTCTCCAGAAGCTCGGATGCTTTCTCTCAAAAGCTTGTTCACCTTTGTTGTGTACGGCAGTTGATACACTTCAGGCAGTCTGTGTTGCACTTGAACAGACTGCACTTGCACCGATGTATTTTCAATGAGAAAACACAATCGGCCGTCGCTTTCCTCTTCTCCGATCAGCAAGGTATGCTCGTGTGTATTTGATCTTTGAAAGCGATAGTGAATAAGGGTGCCCTAGCATTGTATTTATATGCTTGGACGAAACCCTAATTCGCACAAGATAATCCCATCAAATATTTAGGAGATATTCCTAGATATTTGATGTATATCTTTTGAATCGGTTGGAAGAATATACGAAGTCGTCTTCTTGCCCAAGAGAGCTTTGCCGCATTCAATGTTGATATTCATCTGAATATCTCATGCTCGATTAAGTCGCTGGCCGACATCATCTTGACGAAATCTTCGCTGTCCAATATTCTTCCGAGACATATCCTTGCGTCTGAACCACGCTGAGTATGAGTACGAGGATATGTTCGAACTCCCCCTGAACACCTGGTCGAACTGTCTAAGCTACGTTTAGCCAAATACATGCCACTTAAGGGAACATCACCTTAGAATGAGACTAAAGTTTGTCTTTGTTCGTCCCAAGTTAGTCTCAATAGTCTCATTCTAAGGTTTGTCTAAGTTCATCCTTAGAAAGAGACAAACGTGGGTCGAACATAGACTAACTTGGGATGAACTTAGACAAACCTTAGATTGAGACTAAAGTTTGTCTTTGTTCGTCCCAAGTTAGTCTCGTTAGTCTCATTCTAAGGTTTATCTAAGTTCGTCCTTAGAAATATACTAACTTGGAATGAACTTAGACAAACCTTAGAATGAGACTAAAGTTTGTCTTTGTTTGTCCCAAGTTAGTCTCGTTAGTATCATTCTAAGGTTTATCTAAGTTCGTCCTTAGAAATAGACTAACATGGGACGAACTTATACAAACCATAGAATGAGACTAAAGTTTGTCTTTGTTCGTCCTAAGTTAGTCTCGTTAGTCTCATTATAAGGTTTGTATAAGTTCGTCCTTAGAAATAGACTAACTTGGGATGAACTTTGAGAAACCTTATAATGAGACTAAAGTTTGTCTTTGTTCGTCTCAAGTTAGTCTCGTTACTCTCATTCTAAGGTTTATCTAATTTCTTCCTTAGAAATAGACTAACTTGGGACAAACTTGGACAAACTTGGGACGAACTTAGACAAACCTTTGAAAGAGACTAAAGTTTGTCTTTGTTCGTCTCAAGTTTGTCTCGTTACTCTCATTCTAAGGTTTATCTAATTTCGTCCTTAGAAATAGACTAACTTGGGACAAACTTAGGACGAACTTAGACAAACCTTAGAAAGAGACTAAAGTTTGTCTTTGTTCGTCCCAAGTTAGTCTCGTTAGTCTCATTCTAAGGTTTATCTAAGTTCGTTCTTAGAAATGGACTAACTTGGGACAAATTTTAACTAACCTTAGAATGAGACTAATGTTTGTCTTTGTTTTTCCAAAGTTAGTCTCGTTAGTCTCATTATAAGGTATGTCTAAGTTCGTCCTTAGAAATAGACTAACTTGGGATGAACTTTGACAAACTTGGGATGAACTTAGACAAACCTTAGAATGAGACTAATGTTTGTCTTTGTTCGTCCCAAGTTAGTCTCGTTAGTCTCATTCTAAGGTTTGTCTAAGTTCATCCTTAGAAAGAGACAAACGTGGGACGAACTTAGACTAATTTGGAAAAAACTTAGACAAACCTTAGAATGAGAATAAAGTTTATCTTTGTTCATCCCAAGTTTGCCCCGTTAGTCTCATTCTAAGGTTTATCTAAGTTCGTCCTTAGAAATAGACTAACTTGGGACGAACTTAGACAAACCTTAAAATGAGACTGAAGTTTGTCTATGTTCATCACAAGTTAGTCTCGTTAGTCTCATTCTAAGGTTTATCTAAGTTCGTCCTTAGAAATAGACTAACTTGGAATGATCTTAGACAAACCTTAGAATGAGACTAAAGTTTGTCTTTGTTTGTCCCAAGTTAGTCTCGTTAGTCTCATTCTAAGGTTTATCTAAGTTCGTCCTTAGAAATAGACTAACAAGGGACGAACTTAGACAAACCTTAGAATGAGACTAAAGTTTGTCTTTGTTCGTCCCAAGTTAGTCTCGTTAGTCTCATTACAAGGTTTGTATAAGTTCGTCCTTAGAAATAGACTAACTTGGGATGAACTTTGAGAAACCTTATAATGAGACTAAAGTTTGTCTTTGTTCGTCTCAAGTTAGTCTCGTTACTCTCATTCTAAGGTTTATCTAATTTCTTCCTTAGAAATAGACTAACTTGGGACAAACTTGGGACGAACTTAGACAAACCTTTGAAAGAGACTAAAGTTTGTCTTTGTTCGTCTCAAGTTGGTCTCGTTACTCTCATTCTAAGGTTTATCTAATTTCGTCCTTAGAAATAGACTAACTTGGGACAAACTTACGACAAACTTAGACAAACCTTAGAAAGAGACTAAAGTTTGTCTTTGTTCGTCCCAAGTTCGTCTCGTTAGTCTCATTTTAAGGTTTATCTAAGTTCGTTCTTAGAAATGGACTAACTTGGGACAAATTTCAACTAACCTTAGAATGAGACTAATGTTTGTCTTTGTTTTTCCAAAGTTAGTCTCGTTAGTCTCATTCTAAGGTTTGTCTAAGTTCGTCCTTAGAAATAGACTAACTTGGGACGAACTTTGATAAACTTGGGACGAACTTAGACAAACCTTAGAATGAGACTAATGTTTGTCTTTGTTCGTCCCAAGTTAGTCTTTAGTCTCATTCTCAGGTTTGTCTAAGTTCATCCTTAGAAAGAGACAAACGTGGGACGAACTTAGACTAATTTGGGACGAACTTAAACAAACCTTAGAATGAGAATAAAGTTTATCTTTGTTCATCCCAAGTTTGCCCCGTTAGTCTCATTCTAAGGTTTATCTACGTTCGTCCTTAGAAAGAGACTAACTTGGGACGAACTTAGACAAACCTTAGAATGAGACTAAAGTTTGTCTTTGTTCGTCCCAAGTTAGTCTCGTTAGTCTCATTCTAAGGTTTATCTAAGTTCATTCTTAGAAATGGACTAACTTGGGACAAATTTCAACTAACCTTAGAATGAGACTAATGTTTGTCTTTGTTTTTCCAAAGTTAGTCTCGTTAGTCTCATTCTAAGGTTTGTCTAAGTTCGTCCTTAGAAATAGACTAACTTGGGACGAACTTTGACAAACTTGGGACGAACTTAGACAAACCTTAGAATGAGACTAATGTTTGTCTTTGTTCGTCCCAAGTTAGTCTCGTTAGTCTCATTCTAAGGTTTGTCTAAGTTCATCCTTAGAAAGAGACAAACGTGGAACGAACTTAGACTAATTTGGGACGAACTTAGACAAACCTTAGAATGAGAATAAAGTTTATCTTTGTTCATCCCAAGTTTGCCCCGTTAGTCTCATTCTAAGGTTTATCTAAGTTCGTCCTTAGAAATAGACTAACTTGGGACGAACTTAGACAAACCTTAAAATGAGACTGAAGTTTGTCTTTGTTCATCCCAAGTTAGTCTCGTTAGTCTCATTCTAAGGTTTATCTAAGTTCGTCCTTAGAAATATACTAACTTGGAATGAACTTAGACAAACCCTAGAATGAGACTAAAGTTTGTCTTTGTTTGTCCCAAGTTAGTCTCGTTAGTCTCATTCTAAGGTTTATCTAAGTTCGTCCTTAGAAATAGACTACCATGGGACGAACTTAGACTAACCTTAGAATGAGACTAAAGTTTGTCTTTGTTCGTCCCAAGTTAGTCTCGTTAGTCTCATTATAAGGTTTGTATAAGTTCGTCCTTAGAAATAGACTAACTTGGGATGAACTTAGACAAACCATAGAATGAGACTAAAGTTTCTCATTGTTCGTCCCAAGTTAGTCTCCTTAGTCTCATTCTAAGGTTTGTCGAAGTTCATCCTTAGAAAGAGACAAACGTGGGTCGAAAGTTAGACTAACTTGGGATGAACTTAGACAAACCTTAGACTGAGACTAAAGTTCGTCTTTGTTCATCCCAAGTTAGTCTCGTTAGTCTCATTCTAAGGTTTATCTAAGTTCGTCCTTAGAAATAGTCTAACTTGGAATGAACTTAGACAAACCTTAGAATGAGACTAAAGTTTGTCTTTGTTTGTCCCAAGTTAGTCTCGTTAGTCTCATTCTAAGGTTTATCTAAGTTCGTCCTTAGAAATAGACTAACATGGGACGAACTTAGACAAACCATAGAATGAGACTAAAGTTTGTCTTTGTTCGTCCCAAGTTAGTCTCGTTAGTCTCATTCTAAGGTTTGTATAAGTTCGTCCTTAGAAATAGACTAACTTGGGATGAACTTTTGAGAAACCTTATAATGAGACTAAAGTTTGTGTTTGTTCGTCTCAAGTTAGTCTCGTTACTCTCATTCTAAGGTTTATCTAATTTCGTCCTTAGAAATAGACTAACTTGGGACGAACTTAGACCAACCTTAGAATGAGACTAAAGTTTGTCATTGTTCGTCCCAAGTTAGTTACGTTAGTCTCATTCTAAGGTTTATCTAAGTTCGTCCTTAGAAATAGACTAACCTGGGACGAACTTAGACAACCCATAGAATGAGACTAAAGTTTGTCTTTGTTCGTGCCAAGTTAGTCTCGTTAGTCTCATTCTAAGGTTTGTATAAGTTCATCCTTAGAAATAGACTAACTTGGGACGAACATTGACAAACCTTAGAATGAGACTAAAGTTTATCTTTGTTCGTCTCTAGTTAGTCTCGTTACTCTCAATCTAAGGTTGATCTTAGTTTGTCCTCAGAAATAGACTAACTTGGGACGAACTTAGACAAACCTTACAATGAGACTAAAGTTTTTCATTGTTCGTCCCAAGTTTAGTGTCGTTAGTCTCATTCTAAGGTTTTTCTAAGTTCATCCTTAGAAATAGACTAAGTTGGGACGAACTAAGACAAACCTTAGAATAAGACTATAGTTTGTCTTTGTTCGTCCCAAGTTAGTCTCGTTAGTCTCATTCTAAGGTTTGTATAAGTTCGTCCTTAGAAATAGACTAACTTGGGACGACCTTTGACAAACCTTAGAATGAGACTAAAGTTTGTCTTTGTTCGTCTCAAGTTAGTCTCATTACTCTCATTCTAATGTTTATCTAAGTTCATCCTTAGAAATAGACTAACTTGGGACGAACTTAGACAAACCTTAGAATGAGACTAAAGTTTGTCTTTGTTCGTCCCAAGTTAGCCTCGTTAGTCTCATTCTAAGGTTTATCTAAGTTCGTCCTTAGAAATAGACTAACTTGGGACGAACTTAGACAAACCTTAGAATGAGACTAAAGTTTTTCTTTGTTCGTCCCAAGTTAGTCTCGTTAGTCTCATTCTAAGGTTTGTATAAGTTCATCCTTAGAAATAGACTAACTTGGGACGACCTTTGACAAACTGATGAGCCGTATTTATACGACTCATCGAGTCATCAAATCCCACCAATTCCAGTACTTTTATATGCAAACAGTTACTTCTTAGTATTGTTTTGCATTTCAGGTAATTTGGACGCTCTAAGAGGGATCGCATTCAAAAGACGGCTTTTGGAGCCAAAAACATCACAAGGAGTTTATGGCCGGTTTATATGCACTTAAAATGAAGAATGGCCGAGAAAAATGAAGAATGGCCCGAGGGAATCAAAAGATGGCCGAAGAAAATCAGGCCGCGTCCCATGCGCCCAGGCCACGTCCAGGAATTCCAATGCCCAGCCGACCGCATGTCCGACCGGCTGTCCAAGCCATCCGCCCGTGCCTCCGACCGCATGTCCGCTCGGCCATCCGAGCGCGCATCCAAGCCATCTGCTCGGCCATCCGAGCGCGCATCCGAGCGCGCATCCAAGCCATCCGCCCGGCCATCCAAGCACCCCGAAGGCTGATCGTGCTCATGGACTCAAACTCGTGTCGTTCGACACAGGAGGATCGAATGGAAGATTGGTTGACACCATTTTATAGATCTCATGTCAGGCTACATCTCAGGCCAAACCAAATTGAATTTCGACCAACGAGCAAGAAACGACGAAGGAAAACACACGTGAGCACAGTCAGCACCCCAGAAGGCCAGACGCGTCCGAGGGACCCGTCCCAGCGCCCAGGCGCGCCCGCAGGCTGACCGTGCTCGAGAGAAGACTCGCCCGCCGTTTGATGAAGGTCCAGTCCAGCTCAAATCCGACCACACTATGGTCTTGCCCATGTGTCAGGCTACATATTGGCCCAGGCCAAAGTCATTTTCGACCCACGACCTAGCAGTGACCGAGGCAAGAACACACGACGCCAACCAGCGCCAAAGTGCCCGGCCAGGCCTGTCCAAGAAGCCAAAGGTCCAAGTTTTTGGTTCGACTTTTTCACTCTCTTTTGTGGCGGTTTGAGAGGAGGTTTATGAAGCTTCGAGATAATTCTAGATGGATCTAGAAGATGTGGACGAAAAGATAGCAAAAAGATAACGCAAGTCGGTTTGATCAACTTAGGAAACATTCCCTAAAAAGTCTTTTGGGCCACCGAAAAATACTCAGACTTTTTAGGGAATCTACCGACTTTTGGGCATCACTCAACCCTATATATAGAGGAGCAGGTCGAGCCATTAAACTCGTCCCAAAAATTCCAGAGTTCTCTCCTCTTAGCGCTCGGCACCAGCTCCTTGCATCCGGTCTCCATTCTAGGCACCAGTTCCAGCACTGCCCCGGCATTCTCGGCCAAGCACCATCAGCCCTCACGGCCTGTTACTTTCGGTTTTGGTGATGTGTTTTTGTTCCTTTCAATTATTGCATTGTTTACTTATGGCCATGTATAACTAATTCCATTATTCGGGTTAGGGTTTTGATATTGCGACCAACGTTTTTGAGACTTGGTTCGTAATGCTATATTCTATGTTTTACTAATTCTCGTACATAAATTCCATGAAATATTGTTAGGCTAGACGTATACTTTGTCGTGAAACCTAGTTGCGCATATTTCTATATTAATCATCTATCTAATACTTTGTCGTTTGGATAGGTAGTACAACTAGGGCAATTAACACCTTTGTCGGGTTAATTAAACCTAGGGGAATTAGGTCGTGGCGTAACACCTTTGTCGGGTTACTTGGGAAGTCACCTTTGTCGGGACAACAACACTTAAAACATTGAATTAGAATATTAGAAGTCGATGATAAAACAAGTCACAATCAAACCCTACTCTGAATATCTCTCTCTGATATTTACAACCTTGCTATTTTCGTGATTCACAGTTGTTGCCTAATCCAGTACTTTCACCCAATTTTCTTGTTTTTCTCTCTTTCAGAACAAAGTAGTAACCACTCTAGCTCCCTTGGGTTCGACCCTTGCTTGTCGCTGTACTAACCCACAGTCCAGAGTAAGGAAAATATAAATTCAAATTTGCAGGTACCAACGACGCCTGTCAAATTTTGGCGCCGTTGCCGGGGAGCTACGCAAAGGTGAAATTTGTTCTCTCTCTTCTTTTTTCGTACTTTTTGCTTGTTTCTATTTTCGAAATTTGCTATTCGGTGATTCCCCATTCAACTGCCTCGATTTTGTTTTTCGATTCTCTCGATTTCCAATTTCTAGCTTCTAGAGGGTCCTGTCACCAAGACTTACGAGTCTAAGGAGTGTGGGTTTTAAGTGAGACCGTTGTGACTCCTCCACTCTCCTGGGGATCCTTTGTTGCTAGTCTATTCCTGTTAGTTCGGTGTTTGCTACTCGGTGCTTGCTATTCTTGCACCATGGCTCACGCAGGTAATGGAATTGCTAATAACGAACAATACGAGGACGAACAGTTCGAGCTAGAAAACCATGACAACCCCCCAATAATCGACAACAACAACGAAGAGCAGGTAATCTACGACGATCCGGAGCAGCTAGTCCGCGATCAAAGGCGAGCGCAACGTGAAGCAGCCCGGCAAAACCAAGCAGCAGCCGGAGTACAACAACCAGGAGGACCGGTCCGAGGACAGGTCCCAGCCCGACAACAACAAGTCCCAGCCCGACAACAACAAGTCCCAGCCCGACAACAGGTTGCAGCTAGACAACCAGTCCAACAACAAGTTCACGCTCGGCCACAGGTCCGACCACATCAACAAGTTCAACATCAGGTCCAGCCCCAACCGGCCATCAGAAGACTCAGACAGCCAGTGTATGAGGAAGAAGCCTATTATCACAATGAGGAGCCATCTATGGGAGAGCTCTCGGTCCCCGACTTCAGAGACCAGTCATGGCCCATCTATGAAGGACCAGAACTCGAGGAAATAGCTATCAACACCTCAATCGTCCATCATCTTCCCAAATTCGCGGGAGCAAAGGGAGAATCAGCTACAGGGCATTTGAAGCGCTACCATGGCAGTTGCCACAATCTCAAGCCCTACGGAGTTTCAGTGGATGACTTCAAACTCAAGGCATTCTACTTTTCACTCACTGACTCCGCCACGGACTGGTTTCTATCTTTGCCCTCAGACAGCATCTATACATGGGAGGAGATGCAAAAACAGTTTCTCACCAAGTACTACCCAGCAGGACGAGCCATGCAAGTCAGGCGCCAGTTACAGGAGCTTAGGCAGGGACCAAACGAGACCATGTACGAGTACGTAGAAAAATTCAACGCCTTGGAGAAAAGCTGCTGCAATCTTGGACTCCCAGAGAAGCTACTCGTAGAATACATGCTAGATGGCCTTCGCAAACTCGACAGAAAGCTCCTAGATGCCTCGACTGGAGGCAACCTTATGGACCTATCCCCAGCAGGTGTGAGACGTAAGATTATGGCAGTAGCAGAAAGTGAACGGTTCCAAGATGAGTCCAACAAAGAGGAAGAGTACACCCGGACCAGGAACGTGTCTAAAGTCGAGCCCCCATCTAGTGCAATGGCCGAAGAGATCAGACAGCTCAAAGAGATGATGTAACAAGTCATCAGGAAGACACCAGTTCCAGTCAAGCCATGCGGCTTTTGTGCAGCCACGGATCACAAGACCGATGAGTGCCCTACCATAGTGGAGGATGACCAGGCCGAGGTCAATGCAGTGGGCGACTACCAGAACTATGGGAACAGGCCAGGGCCAGTCCAACAATACGGCACAGCCACGAACAATCAAGGAGCCAACGGACAGCCCTGGAAGAACAGTTATCCTCAGCATCATGCCCAGAAGCAGCCCCAGCAGAATCAACAGCCCTACCAGCCTCCTCATCGTCAGTATCAGCAAAACGGGCCTAGTCAGTACCAGCACCGAGGACCGAGCAACAACCAGCAGGGCCAGAACAATCATAGCTCAAACAAAGCTCTCGAGGACATGATAAAGGATCTGGCATCAGCCGTGATCCAGGATCGGGCCACAACCAAAGGAGACATTGCCGAATTGAAGAAACAGATGTCCCAGCTCAATGCGACAGTATCAGACCTCGCAAGCAATCTGAACGCTGGACGACTACCCTCGCAGACCATTCCGAATCCAAAGGGGAATGTCAGTGCAGTCACGTTGAGGAGTGGACGAAGGGCATCTAGGCCACCCGAGGAAGAAAGCCCCCCAGAGCCTGAAGAGGCAGTGGCCGAATCCGACACCTACAGCCAGGACTTGGCCGGGCAGGATCCAGAGGACGAGACCCCAGTCTCTCGGCCAGACCCGGTCCCAGTTACCGAGAATTGTAACGTTCAGGTACCTTTGCCTTTTTTTGTGCAGGTTCGAGCTCCGAAGAAGTATGTGATGGACAGGGAAGTGTGGGAGCTATTCAGCAAGGTAGAAATCAACATCCCACTCCTTGAAGCCATCAAGCAGATCCTTAGATACGCGAAGTTTCTGAAGGAGTTGTGCACAAACAGGAGACGAGGAACCCAGCCAGACGAGGAGCTTATGAGCAGGAATGTTTCAGCGGTGATTCAGCGCAAGGTGCCACCAAAATGCGGTGACCCAGGCACATACACCATTCCCTGCACGATCGGTAACATTAGGATAGAAAATTGCATGCTCGATCTCGGTGCATCTATCAATGTTCTACCTTATTCTATATACTCCTGTTTGCGCATTGGACCTCTGGAGCCTGCAGGTCTTACTATACAGTTGGCGGACAGGTCATGCAAGCAGCCCGAGGGCAAGATCGAGGATGTACTCGTACAGGTGGAGAGCTAGTATTCCCAGCCGACTTCTATGTGCTCAAGATGGAGAACAGTGGCCCGACCGATCATGCACCCATCCTACTCGGCCGACCGTTCCTCAAGACGTCAAAGATGAAGATAGATTGCGACAGTGGGACACTCTCCATGGAAGTTGAGGGGGAAGTGTTCAGTTTCGACATCTTCAGGGCCATGAAGCATCCCACAGAGTACGAGGCGGTCCATGCCTTAGACACCTTGGACGACCTTGTCCAGGAGGTACATCCAGAGAGAGGGACCGACCCACTAGAGCAGGTAATTGAGGAGGCAGTGTACTCACCAGAGGAGTCATATGAGCATACAGAGGCCATCTTAGACGTACTGGACCAGCTAGAGATCGCCCAGCCACTCACCCCGAGGTACGAGGTTAATGCAGTTCGTTTATTCAAATCACAAGTGTGCTTGCCTTCTGTTGTGCAGGCACCTACAGTGGAATTGAAGCCTCTACCTAGTCACTTGAAGTATGCATTCTTAGGGGAGGATAGCACGCTGCCAGTCATCATTAAGAGCGGGCTCGAGGCAGATCAGGAGCGCAGGTTGATTGGAGTGCTCACCGAGCACAAACTGGCCATTGGATGGACGCTAGCCGACATCAAGGGAATCAGCCCGGCAGTTTGTATGCATCGGATATTGTTGGAGGATAAAGCTAGACCTTCGAGGGAACCTCAGCGCAGATTGAACCCGATTATGATGGAGGTTGTCCAGAAGGAGATTCAGAAGTTGTTGGATGCAGATGTGATCTACCCGATCTCAGTTAGTCAGTGGGTGAGTCCGGTGCATGTTGTACCGAAGAAGACAGGGATCACAGTGGAGAAGAACGCCGAGGGCGAGATGGTCACGACTCGAGTCAAGAATGGATGGCGCATGTGCATAGATTACAGGAAGCTGAACGCCGTTACACGCAAGGATCACTTTCCTCTTCCATTCATTGATCAGATGCTCGACCGCTTGGCAGGTAAGCCTTATTTTTGTTTTCTAGATGGATTTTCAGGCTATAATCAGATTCCCATAGCACCCGAGGATCAGGAGAAGACGACCTTCACATGTCCATTCGGTACATTTGCTTTTCGCCGGATGTCTTTTGGCTTGTGTAACGCACCCGGCACTTTTCAGCGGGTCGTTACTAGTATCTTTTCTGACATGATAGGTTCGTTTATTGAGGCGTTCATGGATGATTTTACTGTGCACGGTGACACTTTTGATGCATGCTTAGATCATTTGAGTACAGTTTTAGCACGATGTGTTTCGATGAATTTGGTACTCAACTATGAAAAGTGTCATTTTATGGTTACCCATGGAGTAGTACTCGGTCACATAGTTTCACATGAGGGGATAGAGGTAGACAAAGCTAAGATAGATTTGATTGTTACTCTGCCATATCCCTCCACAGTCCGTGATATTAAGTCATTTTTGGGGCATGCTGGTTTCTATCGTAGATTCATTAAGGATTTTTCGAAAAAGGCGCTGCCTTTATCTAACCTCTTGCAGAAAGACTCCTTTTGAGTTTACAGATCAGTGCAGAGCAGCGTTTGACGAGCTGAAGGAGGCCCTCACCAGCACGCCCATCATTAGAGCTCCGGACTGGACACAGCCTTTGAGATTATGTGTGACGCAAGCGATTATGCTGTAGGAGCAGTTCTCGGTCAGAAGGTGGACAAGAAGCCCGTGGTGATCTACTACGCTTCGAGGACGCTGGACGTGGCCCAGAAGAACTATTCGACCACAGAGAAGGAGCTGCTAGCCGTGGTTTTCGCCTTGGAGAAATTTAGATCATATCTGTTATGTACTAAAGTTGTTGTCTACTCTGACCATGCAGCTATTAGGTACTTGATGACGAAGAAGGAGGCAAAACCAAGGCTCATTAGGTGGATCCTGCTCCTACAGGAGTTTGACGTGGAGATCAGGGACAAGAAGGGCATAGAGAACACAGTGGCCGACCACTTGAGCCGTCTTGTCAGAGAGGAGGATGCCGGGCAGATTACCGAGACATTTCCAGATGAGCACTTGTATGCTATTTCGGGTAAGATGCCATGGTTCGCTCCTCTAGTGAACTACCTGGTCGGAGGTAAGTTCCCGCCCTCATATTCTAGGGCACAGTGTTTGAAACTGAAGCATGATGCTAAATACTATGTGTGGGATGATCCGTACTTATGGAAAATAGGTGTAGATCAGATTCTTAGACGGTGTAACCCTGATGACGAGATTGCTTCAGTTATTAGTTTTTGCCATGAGTTAGAGTGTGGAGGTCATTTCGGCCCTAGGAGGACTGCTAGGAAGATATTAGATAGTGGATTCTTTTGGCCACATGTTTTTAGAGATGCCTACGATCATTGTAAGAGATGTGATAGATGCCAGAGAGTAGGTAATATTTCGGCCAGACAGGAGATGCCACAGGTCCCCATATTAGTGAATGACGTGTTCGACATTTGGGGGATAGATTTCATGGGTCCTTTTCCTGCTTCATGTGGTTTTGAGTTTATCTTAGTTGCAGTTGATTATGTGTCCAAATGGGTAGAGGCCAAGGCCACCAGATGTGCTGATGCTAAAAGTGTCGTAGACTTTTTGGGCACTAACATCTTTTGCAGGTACGGAGTACCTAAGGCTATTATCAGTGATCAGGGGACACACTTCTGCAACCGCATCATGGCATCCACACTGAAGCGCTACCATGTTCATCACCGGACTTCCACAGCATATCACCCCCAGACGAATGGGCAAGCGGAGATCTCCAACCGCGAAATTAAGGGAATTCTGGAGAAGATGGTAGGACCGACTAGGAAGGATTGGAGCCAGCGGTTAGATGAGGCATTGTGGGCGTACAGGACAGCTTACAAGACCCCGATAGGCACCTCGCCTTTTCGGTTGGTCTATGGGAAGGCGTGCCACTTGCCAGTGGAGCTAGAACACAAGGCGTATTGGGCACTCAAGAGGTGCAACCCAGACTTGCAGGCAGCCGGGCTAGATAGGAAATTGCAGCTATGTGAGCTTGAGGAGCTGCGCCTCGAGGCTTACGAGAGCCAAACAGACTACAAGGCGCGGACCAAGCTCTATCATGACAAATTCATCCTCAGGCGCACGTTTCAAGTCGGACAGCGGGTGCTCTTGTTCTCATCTCGGTTACGGCTCATGCCCGGGAAGTTAAGGTCCAGATGGACGGGGCCTTACACGATCGCCCATGTTTTCAATCACGGGGCATTAGAGCTGGAAAACCCCAAGGATGGCCATCGGTTCAGGGTCAATGGACAGAGAATTAAGCACTACCATGGAGAGATCGACACCACCACTGATGAGATTGACCTTGACGAGCCTCCCGACACATAGAGGAGGTACTGTCGAGCCAACGACGTTAAACAAAGGCGCTCGCAGGGAGGCAGCCCTGCACAGTTTGCATGTCTTTACATTTCAGTTTATTTATTTACTATGTTTATTTATGAGTCATTATTGTCACATTGTACTTGGGAAAGGAGATGATTTTCATGCAGGGAGCAGTTCATGCGAGCTCGCAGGGTAGATCGTGCGATCGCATGAATATTTCATGCTTCTGGTTAGTCTTGTGCGAACGCACAAGCACATCGTGCGATCGCACAGAATCTCAGCCAGCCACTGACGAGAACGCACGGTCAGTGTGCGGACGCATAGCTATTTCATGCTTCTGTTCAGTATTGTGCGAACGCACAAGATTACCCGTGCGAGCGCACAGCCAGGACAGCCCCATACCCGTTCCACGACCATCAGGGGAGTATTGTTCCACTCTTTTCTCTTCTCTTCTTTTCATATTTATTGCATGCATCGTCGTGTCTTGAAACTTAAGACGAGCCATGAGGACACGTCAGTTCAAAAGTGTGGGGTGGGAGAGTCAGTTATCGAGTTAGCACGTTTATTTACTGCACCATGCACAGAGTCAGCACGTTTCGAGTCATTTTTAAAATTTTTGTACATGATACTTCACTATTTCCTAGACTTGCAGTATTGGATAATGATTAGGTGAAATAGATAGAGCGGATTACATGCATGTCTTTGGTGAAAATTGATTTGTGCGACTAACATGTGATCTTAAAATTTTGCGAGCCTTTGCTAGTTGAGATAAACAGGGATGTGGAGTTGATAGCAATGCCCTAGAGAGACTTGACAGATAATTCAAAGACCGGACTCAGGATATATGGTTATGTGGAGCTTGTGGAGGCTAGCACTTCGAGGCAAACATAGTGCGAGTCTGCTCCGCCACTGCGGCACACTTTGCGGTGGTTGGGACGGGAATACTTCACACCGTCCAGACTCTAGTTCAAGTAGCCGGGAAAATAGACAAGCGACCCTTGGATTGACCCGCGCAAAAGGACGATGATGAGCGAGAGCAAGTAGGTTTGAGCGAGTCACAATCCGCACCACAAAGAAAAATCTACTACCATTGTGAAAGGTCCACACGTTCCACATGTGAAAAGCGTCGTTGAGAATGCCAGATCATACGACACTATAGCTGACCGAAAAGCACTCCAGTACTTGAGCCCGAATGAATCACGTGCAAGAAAAAGCAGCGAGACATAACCATATAGCAGCGAGTTCGAGTCCGAGAATGAGGGTTCGTGGGTCTAAAAAGGGCTATCTCCCGAGACATCCGAATTGATTTGCATCTCGACCCAAAGGTAACACGTATCTTTAACCCATGTTTTTGCACAAAGATATTAGTAGCAAGCATGCATAACAGGCGAGATCTAGAATAACCGATTCATATCCATGTAGCATGTCTAGGATGACCGAAGCTTTGTGATGTTCGTACTTCATTTATTTCCTCTTATGACCTAGTCCTTGTTCGGGACGAACAAGTTTAAGTGTGGGGTGGTTTGATGAGCCGTATTTATACGACTCATCGAGTCATCAAATCCCACCAATTCCAGTACTTTTATATGCAAACAGTTACTTCTTAGTATTGTTTCGCATTTCAGGTAATTTGGACGCTCTAAGAGGGATCGCATTCAAAAGACGGCTTTTGGAGCCAAAAACATCACAAGGAGTTTATGGCCGGTTTATATGCACTTAAAATGAAGAATGGCCGAGAAAAATGAAGAATGGCCCGAGGGAATCAAAAGATGGCCGAAGAAAATCAGGCCGCGTCCCATGCGCCCAGGCCACGTCCAGGAATTCCAATGCCCAGCCGACCGCATGTCCGACCGGCTGTCCAAGCCATCCGCCCGTGCCTCCGACCGCATGTCCGCTCGGCCATCCGAGCGCGCATCCAAGCCATCCGCTCGGCCATCCGAGCGCGCATCCAAGCCATCCGCCCAGCCATCCGAGCTTCCGTCCGAGGGAACCGCCCATGCACCCCGAAGGGTGATCGTGCTCATGGACTCAAACTCGTGTCGTTCGACACAAGAGGATCGAATGGAAGATTGGTTGACACCATTTTATAGATCTCATGTCAGGCTACATCTCAGGCCAAACCAAATTGAATTTCGACCAACGAGCAAGAAACGACGAAGGAAAACACACGTGAGCACAGTCAGCACCCGAGAAGGCCAAACGCGTCCGAGGGACCCGTCCCAGCGCCCAGGCGCGCCCGCAGGCTGACCGTGCTCGAGAGAAGACTCGCCCGCCGTTTGATGAAGGTCCAGTCCAGCTCAAATCCGACCACACCATGGTCTTGCCCATGTGTCAGGCTACATATTGGCCCAGGCCAAAGTCATTTTCGACCCACGACCTAGCAGCGACCGAGGCAAGAACACACGACGCCAACCAGCGCCAAAGTGCCCGGCCAGGCCTGTCCAAGAAGCCAAAGGTCCAAGTTTTTGGTTCGACTTTTTCCCTCTCTTTTGTGGCGGTTTGAGAGGAGGTTTATGAAGCTTTGAGATAATGCTAGATGGATCTAGAAGATGTGGACGAAAAGATAGCAAAAAGATAACGCAAGTCGGTTTGATCAACTTAGGAAACATTCCCTAAAAAGTCTTTTGGGCCACCGAAAAATACTCAGACTTTTTAGGGAATCTACCGACTTTTGGGCATCACTCAACCCTATATATAGAGGAGCTGGTCGAGCCATTAAACTCGTCCCAAAAATTCCAGAGTTCTCTCCTCATAGCGCTCGGCACCAGCTCCTTGCATCCGGTCTCCATTCTAGGCACCAGTTCCAGCACTGCCCCGGCATTCTCGGCCAAGCACCATCAGCCCTCACGGCCTGTTACTTTCGGTTTTGGTGAAGTGTTTTTGTTCCTTTCAATTATTGCATTGTTTACTTATGGCCATGTATAACTAATTCCATTATTCGGGTTAGGGTTTTGATATTGCGACAAAAGTTTTTGAGACATGGTTCGTAATGCTATATTCTATGTTTTACTAATTCTCGTACATAAATTCCATGAAATATTGTTAGGCTAGACGTATACTTTGTCGTGAAACCTAGTTGTGCATATTTCTATATTAATCATCTATCTAATACTTTGTCGTTTGGATAGGTAGTACAACTAGGGCAATTAACACCTTTGTCGGGTTAATTAAACCTAGGGGAATTAGGTCGTGGCGTAACACCTTTGTCGGGTTACTTGGGAAGTCACCTTTGTCGGGACAACCACACTTAAAACATTGAATTAGAATATTAGAAGTCGATGATAAAACAAGTCACAATCAAACCCTAATCTGAATATCTCTCTCTGATATTTACAACCTTGCTATTTTCGTGATTCACAGTTGTTGCCTAATCGAGTACTTTCACCCAATTTTCTTGTTTTTCTCTCTTTCAGAACAAAGTAGTAACCACTCTAGCTCCCTTGGGTTCGACCCTTGCTTGTCGCTGTACTAACCCACAGTCCAGAGTAAGGAAAATATAAATTCAAATTTGCAGGTACCAACGACGCCTGTCACAAACCTTAGAATGAGACTAAAGTTTGTTTTTGTTCGTCTCAAGTTAGTCTCGTTACTCTCATTCTAATGTTTATCTAAGTTCATCCTTAGAAATAGACTAACTTGGGACGAACTTAGACAAACCTTAGAATGAGACTAAAGTTTGTCTTTGTTCGTCCCAAGTTAGTCTCGTTAGTCTCATTCTAAGGTTTGTATAAGTTCATCCTTAGAAATAGACTAATTTGGGACGACCTTTGACAAACCTTAGAATGAGACTAAAGTTTGTCTTTGTTCATCTCAAGTTAGTCTCATTACTCTCATTCTAATGTTTATCTAAGTTCATCCTTAGAAATAGACTAACTTGGGACGAACTTAGACAAACCTTAGAATGAGACTAAAGTTTGTCTTTGTTCGTCCCAAGTTAGCCTCGTTAGTCTCATTCTAAGGTTTATCTAAGTTCGTCCTTAGAAATAGACTAACTTGGGACGAACTTAGACAAACCTTAGAATGAGACTAAAGTTTGTCTTTGTTCGTCCCAAGTTAGTCTCGTTAGTCTCATTCTAAGGTTTGTATAAGTTCATCCTTAGAAATAGACTAACTTGGGACGACCTTTGACAAACCTTAGAATGAGACTAAAGTTTGTTTTTGTTCGTCTCAAGTTGTCTCATTACTCTCAATCTAAGGTTGATCTAAGTTCGTCCTTAGAAATAGACTAACTTGGGACGAACTTAGACAAACCTTAGAATGAGACTAAAGTTTGTCATTGTTCGTCCCAAGTTAGTCTCGTTAGTCTCATTCTAAGGTTTATCTAAGTTCGTCCTTAGAAATAGACTAAATTGGGACGAACTAAGACAAACCTTAGAATGAGACTAAAGTTTGTCTTTGTTCGTCCCAAGTTAGTCTCGTTAGTCTCATTCTAAGGTTTGTATAAGTTCGTCCTTAGAAATAGACTAACTTGGGATGAACTTTGAGAAACCTTATAATGAGACCGAAGTTTGTCTTTGTTCATCTCAAAGTAGTCTCGTTACTCTCATTCTAAGGTTTATCTAATTTCGTCCTTAGAAATAGACTAACTTGGGACAAACTTTGACAAACTTGGGACGAACTTAGACAACCCTTAGAAAGAGACTAAAGTTTGTCTTTGTTCGTCTCAAGTTAGTCTCGTTACTCTCATTCTAAGGTTTATCTAATTTTGTCATTAGAAATAGACAAACTTGGGACAAACTTTGACAAACTTGGGACGAACTTATACAAACCTTAGAATGAGACTAAAGTTTGTCTTTGTTCGTCCCAAGTTAGTCTCGTTAGTCTCATTCTAAGGTTTATCTAAGTTCGTTCTTAGAAATGGACTAACTTGGGACAAATTTTGACTAACCTTAGAATGAGACTAATGTTTGTCTTTGTTCTTCCCAAGTTAGTCTCGTTAGTCTCATTCTAAGGTTTGTCTAAGTTCATCCTTAGAAATAGACTAACTTGGGACGAACTTTGACAAACTTGGGACGAACTTAGACAAACCTTAGAATGAGACTAAAGTTTGTCTTTGTTCGTCCCAAGTTAGTCTCATTCTAAGGATTGTCTTAGTTCATCCATAGAAAGAGACAAACGTGGGACAAACTTAGACTAACTTGGGACGAACTTAGACAAACCTTAGAATGAGACTAAAGTTTGTCTTTGTTCGTCCCAAGTTAGTCCCGTTAGTCTCATTCAAAGGTTTATCTAAGTTCGTCCTTAGAAATAGACTAACTTGGGACGAACTTAGACAAACCTTAGAATGAGACTAAAGTTTGTCTTTGTTCATCCCAAGTTAGTCTCGTTAGTCTCATTCTAAGGTTTGTATAAGTTCATCCTTAGAAATAGACTAACTTGGGACGAACTTTGACAAACCTTAGAATGAGACTAAAGTTTGTCTTTGTTCGTCCCAAGTTAGCCTCGTTAGTCTCATTCTAAGGTTTATCTAAGTTCGTCCTTAGAAATAGACTAACTTGGGACGAACTTAGACAAACCTTAGAATGAGACTAAAGTTTGTCTTTGTTCGTCCCAAGTTAGTCTCGTTAGTCTCATTCTAAGGTTTGTATAAGTTCATCCTTAGAAATAGACTAACTTGGGACGACCTTTGACAAACCTTAGAATGAGACTAAAGTTTATTTTTGTTCATCTCAAGTTAGTCTCGTTACTCTCAATCTAAGGTTGATCTAAGTTCGTCCTTAGAAATAGACTAACTTGGGACGAACTTAGACAAACCATAGAATGAGACTAAAGTTTGTCAATGTTCGTCCCAAGTTAGTCTCGTTAGTCTCATTCTAAGGTTTATCTAAGTTCGTCCTTATAAATAGACTAAATTGGGACGAACTAAGATAAACCTTAGAATGAGACTAAAGTTTGTCTTTGTTCGTCCCAAGTTAGTCACGTTAGTCTCATTCTAAGGTTTGTATAAGTTCGTCCTTAGTAATAGACTAACTTGGGATGAACTAAGACAAACCTTAGAATGAGACCAAAGTTTGTCTTTGTTTGTCTCACGTTAGTCTCGTTACTCTCATTCTAAGGTTTATCTAAGTTCATCCTTAGAAATAGACTAACTTGGGACGAACTTGGACGAATTTGGGACGAACCTAGACAAACCTTAGAATGAGACTAAAGTTTGTCTTTGTTCGTCCCAAGTTAGTCTCGTTAGTCTCATTCTAAGGTTTGTCTAAGTTCGTCCTTAGAAAGAGACTAACTTGGGACAAACTTAGACTGGCCTTAGAATGAGACTAAAGTTTGTCTTTGTTCATCCCAAGTTAGTCTCTTAGTCTCATTCTAAGGTTTATCTAAGTTCGTCCGTTGAAATAGATTAACTTGGGACGAACTTAGACTAACCTTAGAGTGAGACTAATGTTTGTCTTTGTTCTTCCCAAGTTAGTCTTTTTAGTCTCATTCTAAGGTTTGTCTATCTTCGTCCTTAGAAATAGACTAACTTGGGATGAACTTTGACAAACTTGGGACGAACTTAGACAAACCTTAGAATGAGACTAAAGTTTGTCTTTCTTTGTCCCAAGTTAGTCTCGTTAGTCTCATTCTAAGGTTTGTCCAAGTTTGTCCTTAGAAAGAGACAAATGTGGGACGAACTTAGACTAACTTGGGACGAACTTAGACAAACTATAGAATGAGACTAAAGTTTGTCTTTGTTCGTCCCAAGTTAGTCTCGTTAGTCTCATTTAAAGGTTTATCTATGTTTGTCCTTAGAAATAGAGTAACTTGGGACAAACTTAGACAAACATTAGAATGAGACTAAAGTTTGTCTTTGTTTGTCCCAAGTTAGTCTCGTTAGTCTCATTCTAAGGTTTGTGTAAGTTCGTCCTTAGAAATAGACTAACTTGGGATGACCTTTGACAAACCTTAGAATGAGACTAAAGTTTGTCTTTGTTTGTCTCAAGTTAGTCTCATTACTCTCATTCTAATGTTTATCTAAGTTCATCCTTAGAAATAGACTAACTTGGGACGAACTTAGACAAACCTTAGAATGAGACTAAAGTTTGTCTTTGTTCGTCCCAAGTTAGTCTCGTTAGTCTCATTCTAAGGTTTATCTAAGTTCGTCCTTAGAAATAGACTAACTTGGGACGAACTTAGACAAACCTTAGAATGAGACTAAAGTTTGTCTTTGTTCGTCCCAAATTAGTCTCGTTAGTCTCATTCTAAGGTTTGTATAAGGTCATCCTTAGAAATAGACTAACTTGGGACGACCTTTGACAAACCTTAAAATGAGACTAAAGTTTGTTTTTGTTCGTCACAAGTTAGTCTCGTTACTCTCATTCTAAGATTTATCTAAGTTTGTCCTTAGAAATAGACTAACTTGGGACGAACTTAGGCAAACCTTAGAATGAGACTAAAGTTTGTCATTGTTCGTCCCAAGTTAGTCTCGTTAGTCTCATTCTAAGGTTTATTTAAGTTCGTCCTTAGAAATAGACTAACCTGGGACGAACTTAGACAAACCTTAGAATGAAACTATAGTTTGTCTTTGTTCGTCCCAAGTTAGTCTCGTTAGTCTCATTCAAAGGTTTGTATAAGTTCATCCTTAGAAATAGACTAACTTGGGACGAACATTGACAAACCTTAGAATGAGACTAAAGTTTATCCTTGTTCGTCTCAAGTTAGTCTCGTTACTCTCAATCTAAGGTTGATCTAAGTTCGCCCTTAGAAATAGACTAACTTGGGACGAACTTAGACAAACCTTAGAATGAGACTAAAGTTTGTCATTGTTCGTCCCAAGTTAGTCTCGTTAGTCTAATTCTAAGGTTTATCTAAGTTCGTCCTTAGAAATAGACTAACCTGGGACAAACTTAGACAAACCATAGAATGAGACTAAAGTTTGTCTTTGTTCGTCCCAAGTTAGTCTCGTTAGTCTCATTCTAAGGTTTGTATAAGTTCATCCTTAGAAATAGACTAACTTGGGACGAACATTGACAAACCTTAGAATGAGACTAAAGTTTATTTTTGTTCGTCTCAAGTTAGTCTCGTTACTCTCAATCTAAGGTTGATCTAAGTTCGTCCTTAGAAATAGAGTAAATTGGGACGAACTTAGACAAACCTTAGAATGAGACTAAAGATTTTCATTGTTCGTCCCAAGTTAGTCTCCTTAGTCTCATTCTAAGGTTTGTCTAAGTTCATCCTTAGAAAGAGACAAACGTGGGTCGAACTTAGACTAACTTGGGATGAACTTAGACAAACCTTAGACTGAGACCAAAGTTTGTCTTTGTTCATCCCAAGTTATTCTCGTTAGTCTCATTCTAAGGTTTATCTAAGTTCGTCCTTAGAAATAGACTAACTTGGAATGAACTTAGACAAACCTTAGAATGAGACTAAAGTTTGTCTTTGTTTGTCCCAAGTAAGTCTCGATAGTCTCATTCTAATGTTTATCGAAGTTCGTCCTTAGAAATAGACTAACATGGGACGAACTTAGACAAACCTTAGAATGAGACTAAAGTTTGTCTTTGTTCGTCCCAAGTTAGTCTCGTTAGTCTCATTCTAAGGTTTGTATAAGTTCGTCCTTAGAAATAGACTAACTTGGGATGAACTTTGAGAAACCTTATAATGAGACCGAAGTTTGTCTTTGTTCGTCTCAAAGTAGTCTTGTTACTCTCATTCTAAGGTTTATCTAATTTTGTCCTTAGAAATAGACTAACTTGGGACAAACTTTGACAAACTTGGGACGAACTTAGACAAACCTTAGAAAATGACTAAAGTTTATCTTTGTTCGTCTCAAGTTAGTCTCGTTACTCTCATTCTAAGGTTTATCTAATTTTGTCCTTAGAAATAGACAAACTTGGGACAAACTTTGACAAACTTGGGATGAACTTAGACAAACCTTAGAATGAGACTAAAGTTTGTCTTTGTTCGTCCCAAGTTAGTCTCGTTAGTCTCATTCTAAGGTTTATCTAAGTTCGTTCTTAGAAATGGACTAACTTGGGACAAATTTCAACTAACCTTAGAATGAGACTAATGTTTGTCTTTGTTTTTCCAAAGTTAGTCTCGTTAGTCTCATTCTAAGGTTTGTCTAAGTTCGTCCTTAGAAATAGACTAACTTGGGACGAACTTTGATAAACTTGGGACGAATATAGACAAACCTTAGAATGAGACTAATGTTTGTCTTTGTTCGTCCCAAGTTAGTCTCGTTAGTCTCATTCTAAGGTTTGTCTAAGTTCATCCTTAGAAAGAGACAAACGTGGGACGAACTTAGACTAATTTGGGACGAACTTAGACAAACCTTAGAATGAGAATAAAGTTTATCTTTGTTCATCCCAAGTTTGCCCCGTTAGTCTCATTCTAAGGTTTATCTAAGTTCGTCCTTAGAAATAGACTAACTTGGGACGAACTTAGACAAACCTTAGAATGAGACTAAAGTTTGTCTTTGTTCGTCCCAAGTTAGTCTCGTTAGTCTCATTCTAAGGTTTGTCTAAGTTCGTCCTTTGAAAGAGACTAACTTGGGACAAACTTTGACAAACCTTAGAATGAGACTAAAGTTTGTCTTTGTTCGTGTCAAGTTAGTCTCGTTACTCTCATTCTAAGGTTTATATAAGTTCATCCTTAGAAATAGACTACCTTGGTACAAACTTTGACAAACTTGGGACGAACTTAGACAAACCTTATAATGAAACTAAAGTTTGTCTTTGTTCATCCCAAGTTAGTCTCGTTTGTCTTATTCTAATGTTTGTCTAAGTTCGTCCTTAAAAAGAGACGAACTTGGGACGAACTTAGACAAACTTGGGACGAACTTAGACAAACCTTAGAATAAGACTAAAATTTGTCATTGTTCGTCTCAAGTTAGTCTCATTACTCTCAATCTAAGGTTGATCTAAGTTCGTCCTTAGAAATAGACTAACTTGGGACGAACTTAGACAAACCTTAGAATGAGACTAAAGTTTGTCATTGTTCGTCCCAAGTTAGTCTCGTTAGTCTCATTCTAAGGTTTATCTAAGTTCGTCCTTAGAAATAGACTAAATTGGGACGAACTAAGACAAACCTTAGAATGAGACTAAAGTTTGTCTTTGTTCGTCCCAAGTTAGTCTCGTTAGTCTCATTCTAAGGTTTGTATAAGTTCGTCCTTAGAAATAGACTAACTTGGGATGAACTTTGAGAAACCTTATAATGAGATCGAAGTTTGTCTTTGTTCATCTCAAAGTAGTCTCGTTACTCTCATTCTAAGGTTTATCTAATTTCGTCCTTAGAAATAGACTAACTTGGGACAAACTTTGACAAACTTGGGACGAACTTAGACAACCCTTAGAAAGAGACTAAAGTTTGTCTTTGTTCGTCTCAAGTTAGTCTCGTTACTCTCATTCTAAGGTTTATCTAATTTTGTCCTTAGAAATAGACAAACTTGGGACAAACTTTGACAAAATTGGGACGAACTTATACAAACCTTAGAATGAGACTAAAGTTTGTCTTTGTTCGTCCCAAGTTAGTCTCGTTAGTCTCATTCTAAGGTTTATCTAAGTTCGTTCTTAGAAATGGACTAACTTGGGACAAATTTTGACTAACCTTAGAATGAGACTAATGTTTGTCTTTGTTCTTCCCAAGTTAGTCTCGTTAGTCTCATTCTAAGGTTTGTCTAAGTTCATCCTTAGAAATAGACTAACTTGGGACGAACTTTGACAAACTTGGGACGAACTTAGACAAACCTTAGAATGAGACTAAAGTTTGTCTTTGTTCGTCCCAAGTTAGTCTCATTCTAAGGTTTGTCTTAGTTCATCCATAGAAAGAGACAAACGTGGGACAAACTTAGACTAACTTGGGACGAACTTAGACAACCCTTAGAATGAGACTAAAGTTTGTCTTTGTTCGTCCCAAGTTAGTCCCGTTAGTCTCATTCTAAGGTTTATCTAAGTTCGTCCTTAGAAATAGACTAACTTGGGACGAACTTAGACAAACCTTAGAATGAGACTAAAGTTTGTCTTTGTTCATCCCAAGTTAGTCTCGTTAGTCTCATTCTATGGTTTGTATAAGTTCATCCTTAGAAATAGACTAACTTGGGACGAACTTTGACAAACCTTAGAATGAGACTAAAGTTTGTCTTTGTTCGTCCCAAGTTAGCCTCGTTAGTCTCATTCTAAGGTTTATCTAAGTTCGTCCGTAGAAATAGACTAACTTGGGACGAACTTAGACAAACCTTAGAATGAGACTAAAGTTTGTCTTTGTTCGTCCCAAGTTAGTCTCGTTAGTCTCATTCTAAGGTTTGTATAAGTTCATCCTTAGAAATAGACTAACTTGGGACGACCTTTGACAAACCTTAGAATGAGACTAAAGTTTATTTTTGTTCGTCTCAAGTTAGTCTCGTTACTCTCAATCTAAGGTTGATCTAAGTTCGTCCTTAGAAATAGACTAACTTGGGACGAACTTGGACAAACCTTAGAATGAGACTAAAGTTTGTCAATGTTTGTCCCAAGTTAGTCTCGTTAGTCTCATTCTAAGGTTTATCTAAGTTCGTCCTTATAAATAGACTAAATTGGGACGAACTAAGACAAACCTTAGAATGAGACTAAAGTTTGTATTTGTTCGTCCCAAGTTAGTCACGTTAGTCTCATTCTAAGGTTTGTATAAGTTCGTCCTTAGTAATAGACTAACTTGGGATGAACTAAGACAAACCTTAGAATGAGACCAAAGTTTGTCTTTGTTTGTCTCACGTTAGTCTCGTTACTCTCATTCTAAGGTTTATCTAAGTTCATCCTTAGAAATAGACTAACTTGGGACGAACTTGGACGAACTTGGGACGAACCTAGACAAACCTTAGAATGAGACTAAAGTTTGTCTTTGTTCGTCCCAAGTTAGTCTCGTTAGTCTCATTCTAAGGTTTGTCTAAGTTCGTCCTTAGAAAGAGACTAACTTGGGACAAACTTAGACTGGCCTTAGAATGAGACTAAAGTTTGTCTTTGTTCATCCCAAGTTAGTCTCTTAGTCTCATTCTAAGGTTTATCTAACTTCGTCCATTGAAATAGATTAACTTGGGACGAACTTAGACTAACCTTAGAGTGAGACTAATGTTTGTCTTTGTTCTTCCCAAGTTAGTCTTTTTAGTCTCATTCTAAGGTTTGTCTATCTTCGTCCTTAGAAATAGACTAACTTGGGACGAACTTTGACAAACTTGGGACGAACTTAGACAAACCTTAGAATGAGACTAAAGTTTGTCTTTCTTTGTCCCAAGTTAGTCTCGTTAGTCTCATTCTAAGGTTTGTCTAAGTTTGTCCTTAGAAAGAGACAAATGTGGGACGAACTTAGACTAACTTGGGACGAACTTAGACAAACTATAGAATGAGACTAAAGTTTGTCTTTGTTCGTCCCAAGTTAGTCTCGTTAGTCTCATTCAAAGGTTTATCTATGTTCGTCCTTAGAAATAGAGTAACTTGGGACAAACTTAGACAAACATTAGAATGAGACTAAAGTTTGTCTTTGTTTGTCCCAAGTTAGTCTCGTTAGTCTCATTCTAAGGTTTGTGTAAGTTCGTCCTTAGAAATAGACTAACTTGGGACGACCTTTGACAAACCTTAGAATGAGACTAAAGTTTGTCTTTGTTCGTCTTAAGTTAGTCTCATTACTCTCATTCTAATGTTTATCTAAGTTCATCCTTAGAAACAGACTAACTTGGGACGAACTTAGACAAACCTTAGAATGAGACTAAAGTTTGTCTTTGTTCGTCCCAAGTTAGTCTCGTTAGTCTCATTCTAAGGTTTATCTAAGTTCGTCCTTAGAAATAGACTAACTTGGGACGAACTTAGACAAACCTTAGAATGAGACTAAAGTTTGTCTTTGTTCGTCCCAAATTAGTCTCGTTAGTCTCATTCTAAGGTTTGTATAAGGTCATCCTTAGAAATAGACTAACTTGGGACGACCTTTGACAAACCTTAGAATGAGACTAAAGTTTGTTTTTGTTCGTCACAAGTTAGTCTCGTTACTCTCATTCTAAGATTTATCTAAGTTTGTCCTTAGAAATAGACTAACTTGGGACGAACTTAGGCAAACCTTAGAATGAGACTAAAGTTTGTCATTGTTCGTCCCAAGTTAGTCTCGTTAGTCTCATTCTAAGGTTTATTTAAGTTCGTCCTTAGAAATAGACTAACCTGGGACGAACTTAGACAAACCTTAGAATGAAACTAAAGTTTGTCTTTGTTCGTCCCAAGTTAGTCTCGTTAGTCTCATTCAAAGGTTTGTATAAGTTCATCCTTAGAAATAGACTAACTTGGGACGAACATTGACAAACCTTAGAATGAGACTAAAGTTTATCCTTGTTCGTCTCAAGTTAGTCTCGTTACTCTCAATCTAAGGTTGATCTAAGTTCGCCCTTATAAATAGACTAACTTGGGACGAACTTAGACAAACCTTAGAATGAGACTAAAGTTTGTCATTGTTCGTCCCAAGTTAGTCTCGTTAGTCTAATTCTAAGGTTTATCTAAGTTCGTCCTTAGAAATAGACTAACCTGGGACGAACTTAGACAAACCATAGAATGAGACTAAAGTTTGTCTTTGTTCGTCCCAAGGTAGTCTCGTTAGTCTCATTCTAAGGTTTGTATAAGTTCATCCTTAGAAATAGACTAACTTGGGACGAACATTGACAAACCTTAGAATGAGACTAAAGTTTATCTTTGTTCGTCTCAAGTTAGTCTCGTTACTCTCAATCTAAGGTTGATCTATGTTCGTCCTTAGAAATAGAGTAAATTGGGACGAACTTAGACAAACCTTAGAATGAGACTAAAGATTTTCATTGTTCGTCCCAAGTTAGTCTCCTTAGTCTCATTCTAAGGTTTGTCTAAGTTCATCCTTAGAAAGAGACAAACGTGGGTCGAACTTAGACTAACTTGGGATGAACTTAGACAAACCTTAGACTGAGACTAAAGTTTGTCTTTGTTCATCCCAAGTTATTCTCGTTAGTCTTATTCTAAGGTTTATCTAAGTTCGTCCTTAGAAATAGACTAACTTGGAATGAACTTAGACAAACCTTAGAATGAGACTAAAGTTTGTCTTTGTTTGTCCCAAGTTAGTCTCGTTAGTCTCATTCTAAGGTTTATCGAAGTTCGTCCTTAGAAATAGACTAACATGGGACGAACTTAGACAAACCTTAGAATGAGACTAAAGTTTGTCTTTGTTCGTCCCAAGTTAGTCTCGTTAGTCTCATTCTAAGGTTTGTATAAGTTCGTCCTTAGAAATAGACTAACTTGGGATGAACTTTGAGAAACCTTATAATGAGACCTAAGTTTGTCTTTGTTCGTCTCAAAGTAGTCTCGTTACTCTCATTCTAAGGTTTATCTAATTTCGTCCTTAGAAATAGACTAACTTGGGACAAACTTAGACTGGCCTTAGAATGAGACTAAAGTTTGTCTTTGTTCATCCCAAGTTAGTCTCTTAGTCTCATTCTAAGGTTTATCTAACTTCGTCCATTGAAATAGATTAACTTGGGACGAACTTAGACTAACCTTAGAGTGAGACTAATGTTTGTCTTTGTTCTTCCCAAGTTAGTCTTTTTAGTCTCATTCTAAGGTTTGTCTATCTTCGTCCTTAGAAATAGACTAACTTGGGACGAACTTTGACAAACTTGGGACGAACTTAGACAAACCTTAGAATGAGACTAAAGTTTGTCTTTCTTTGTCCCAAGTTAGTCTCGTTAGTCTCATTCTAAGGTTTGTCTAAGTTTGTCCTTAGAAAGAGACAAATGTGGGACGAACTTAGACTAACTTGGGACGAACTTAGACAAACTATAGAATGAGACTAAAGTTTGTCTTTGTTCGTCCCAAGTTAGTCTCGTTAGTCTCATTCAAAGGTTTATCTATGTTCGTCCTTAGAAATAGAGTAACTTGGGACAAACTTAGACAAACATTAGAATGAGACTAAAGTTTGTCTTTGTTTGTCCCAAGTTAGTCTCGTTAGTCTCATTCTAAGGTTTGTGTAAGTTCGTCCTTAGAAATAGACTAACTTGGGACGACCTTTGACAAACCTTAGAATGAGACTAAAGTTTGTCTTTGTTCGTCTTAAGTTAGTCTCATTACTCTCATTCTAATGTTTATCTAAGTTCATCCTTAGAAACAGACTAACTTGGGACGAACTTAGACAAACCTTAGAATGAGACTAAAGTTTGTCTTTGTTCGTCCCAAGTTAGTCTCGTTAGTCTCATTCTAAGGTTTATCTAAGTTCGTCCTTAGAAATAGACTAACTTGGGACGAACTTAGACAAACCTTAGAATGAGACTAAAGTTTGTCTTTGTTCGTCCCAAATTAGTCTCGTTAGTCTCATTCTAAGGTTTGTATAAGGTCATCCTTAGAAATAGACTAACTTGGGACGACCTTTGACAAACCTTAGAATGAGACTAAAGTTTGTTTTTGTTCGTCACAAGTTAGTCTCGTTACTCTCATTCTAAGATTTATCTAAGTTTGTCCTTAGAAATAGACTAACTTGGGACGAACTTAGGCAAACCTTAGAATGAGACTAAAGTTTGTCATTGTTCGTCCCAAGTTAGTCTCGTTAGTCTCATTCTAAGGTTTATTTAAGTTCGTCCTTAGAAATAGACTAACCTGGGACGAACTTAGACAAACCTTAGAATGAAACTAAAGTTTGTCTTTGTTCGTCCCAAGTTAGTCTCGTTAGTCTCATTCAAAGGTTTGTATAAGTTCATCCTTAGAAATAGACTAACTTGGGACGAACATTGACAAACCTTAGAATGAGACTAAAGTTTATCCTTGTTCGTCTCAAGTTAGTCTCGTTACTCTCAATCTAAGGTTGATCTAAGTTCGCCCTTATAAATAGACTAACTTGGGACGAACTTAGACAAACCTTAGAATGAGACTAAAGTTTGTCATTGTTCGTCCCAAGTTAGTCTCGTTAGTCTAATTCTAAGGTTTATCTAAGTTCGTCCTTAGAAATAGACTAACCTGGGACGAACTTAGACAAACCATAGAATGAGACTAAAGTTTGTCTTTGTTCGTCCCAAGGTAGTCTCGTTAGTCTCATTCTAAGGTTTGTATAAGTTCATCCTTAGAAATAGACTAACTTGGGACGAACATTGACAAACCTTAGAATGAGACTAAAGTTTATCTTTGTTCGTCTCAAGTTAGTCTCGTTACTCTCAATCTAAGGTTGATCTATGTTCGTCCTTAGAAATAGAGTAAATTGGGACGAACTTAGACAAACCTTAGAATGAGACTAAAGATTTTCATTGTTCGTCCCAAGTTAGTCTCCTTAGTCTCATTCTAAGGTTTGTCTAAGTTCATCCTTAGAAAGAGACAAACGTGGGTCGAACTTAGACTAACTTGGGATGAACTTAGACAAACCTTAGACTGAGACTAAAGTTTGTCTTTGTTCATCCCAAGTTATTCTCGTTAGTCTTATTCTAAGGTTTATCTAAGTTCGTCCTTAGAAATAGACTAACTTGGAATGAACTTAGACAAACCTTAGAATGAGACTAAAGTTTGTCTTTGTTTGTCCCAAGTTAGTCTCGTTAGTCTCATTCTAAGGTTTATCGAAGTTCGTCCTTAGAAATAGACTAACATGGGACGAACTTAGACAAACCTTAGAATGAGACTAAAGTTTGTCTTTGTTCGTCCCAAGTTAGTCTCGTTAGTCTCATTCTAAGGTTTGTATAAGTTCGTCCTTAGAAATAGACTAACTTGGGATGAACTTTGAGAAACCTTATAATGAGACCTAAGTTTGTCTTTGTTCGTCTCAAAGTAGTCTCGTTACTCTCATTCTAAGGTTTATCTAATTTCGTCCTTAGAAATAGACTAACTTGGGACAAACTTTGACAAACTTGGGATGAACTTATACAAACCTTAGAAAAAGACTAAAGTTTATCTTTGTTCGTCTCAAGTTAGTCTCGTTACTCTCATTCTAAGGTTTATCTAATTTTGTCCTTAGAAATAGACAAACTTGGGACAAACTTTGACAAACTTGGGACGAACTTAGACAAACCTTAGAATGAGACTAAAGTTTGTCTTTGTTCGTCCCAAGTTAGTCTCGTTAGTCTCATTCTAAGGTTTATGTAAGTTCATCCTAAGAAATAGACTAACTTGGGACGAACATAGACAAACCTTAGAATGAGACTAAAGTTTGTCTTTGTTTGTCCCAAGTTAGTCTCGTTAGTCTCATTCTAAGGTTTGTGTAAGTTCGTCCTTAGAAATAGACTTACTTGGGACGACCTTTGACAAACCTTAGAATTAGACTAAAGTTTGTCGTTGTTCGTCTGAAGTTAGTCTCGTTACTCTCATTCTAAGATTTATCTAAGTTCGTCCTTAGAAATAGACTAACTTGGGACGAACTTAGGCAAACCTTAGAATGAGACTAAAGTTTGTCATTGTTCGTCCCAAGTTAGTCTCGTTAGTCTTATTCTAAGGTTTATCTGAGTTCGTCCTTAGAAATAGACTAACCTGGGATGAACTTAGACAAACCTTAGAATGAGACTAAAGTTTGTGTTTGTTCGTCCCAAGTTAGTCTCGTTAGTCTCATTCTAAGGTTTGTATAAGTTCATCTTTAGAAATAGACTAACTTGGGATGAACATCGACAAACCTTAGAATGAGACTAAAGTTTATCTTTGTTCGTCTCAAGTTAGTCTCGTTACTCTCAATCTAAGGTTGATCGAAGTTCGTCCATAGAAATAGACTAACTTGGGACGAACTTAGACAAACTTTAGAATGAGACTAAAGTTTCTCATTGTTCGTCCCAAGTTAGTCTCGTTAGTCTCATTCTCAGGTTTATCTAAGTTCGTCCTTAGAAATAGACTAACCAGGGACGAACTTAGACAAACCTTAGAATAAGACTATAGTTTGTCTTTGTTCGTCCCAAGTTAGTCTTGTTAGTCTCATTCTATGGTTTGTATAAGTTCATCCTTAGAAATAGACTAACTTGGGACGAACATTGACAAACCTTAGAATGAGATTAAAGTTTATCCTTGTTCGTCTCAAGTTCGTCTCGTTACTCTCAATCTAAGGTTGATCAAAGTTCGTCCTTAGAAGTAGACTAACTTGGGATGAACTTAGCCAAACCTTAGAATGAGACTAAAGTTTGTCATTGTTCGTCCCAACTTAGTCTCGTTAGTCTCATTCTAAGGTTTATCTAAGTTCGTCCTTAGAAATAGACTAACTTGGGACGAACTAAGACAAACCAAAGAATGAGACTAAAGTTTCTCATTGTTCGTCCCAAGTTAGTCTCCTTAGTCTCATTCTAAGGTTTGTCGAAGTTTATCCTTAGAAAGAGACAAACGTGGGTCGAAAGTTAGACTAACTTGGGATGAACTTAGACAAACCTTAGACTGAGACTCAAGTTCGTCTTTGTTCGTCCCAAGTTAGTCTCGTTAGTCTCATTCTAAGGTTTATCTAAGTTCGTCCTTAGAAATAGACTAACTTGGAATGAACTTAGACAAACCTTAGAAATGAGACTAAAGTTTGTCTTTGTTTGTCCCAAGTTAGTCTCGTTAGTCTCATTCTAAGGTTTATCTAAGTTTGTCCTTAGAAATAGACTAACATGGGACGAACTTAGACAAACCATAGAATGAGACTAAAGTTTGTCTTTGTTCGTCCCAAGTTAGTCTCGTTAGTCTCATTCTAAGGTTTGTATAAGTTCGTCCTTAGAAATAGACTAACTTTGGATGAACTTTTGAGAAACCTTATAATGAGACTAAAGTTTGTCTTTGTTCGTCTCAAGTTAGTCTCGTTACTCTCATTCTAAGGTTTATCTAATTTCGTCCTTAGAAATAGACTAACTTGGGACGAACTTAGACAAACCTTATAATGAGACTAAAGTTTGTCATTGTTCGTCCCAAGTTAGTTACGTTAGTCTCATTCTAAGGTTTATCTAAGTTCGTCCTTAGAAATAGACTAACCAGAGACGAACTTAGACAAACCTTAGAATAAGACTATAGTTTGTCTTTGTTCGTCCCAAGTTAGTCTTGTTAGTCTCATTCTAAGGTTTGTATAAGTTCATCCTTAGAAATAGACTAACTTGGGATGAACTTTGACAAACCTTAGAATGAGATTAAAGTTTATCTTTGTTCGTCTCAAGTTAGTCTCGTTACTCTCAATCTGAGGTTGATCTAAGTTCGTCATTAGAAATAGACTAACTTGGGACGAACTTAGCCAAACCTTAGAATGAGACTAAAGTTTGTCATTGTTCGTCCCAACTTAGTCTCGTTAGTCTCATTCTAAGGTTTATCTAAGTTCGTCCTTAGAAATAGACTAACCTGGGACGAACTTAGACAAACCATAGAATGAGACTAAAGTTTCTCATTGTTCGTCCCAAGTTAGTCTATTTAGTCTCATTCTAAGGTTTGTCGAAGTTCATCCTTAGAAAGAGACTAACGTGGGTCGAAAGTTAGACTAACTTGGGATGAACTTAGACAAACCTTAGACTGAGACTAAAGTTCGTCTTTATTCGTCCCAAGTTAGTCTCGTTAGTCTCATTCTAAGTTTTATCTAAGTTCGTCCTTAGAAATAGACTAACTTGGAATGAACTTAGACAAACATTAGAATGAGACTAAAGTTTGTCTTTGTTTGTCCCAAGTTAGTCTCGTTAGTCTCATTCTAAGGTTTATCTAAGTTCGTCCTTAGAACTAGACTAACATGGGACGAACTTAGACAAACCATAGAATGAGACTAAAGTTTGTCTTTGTTCGTCCCAAGTTAGTCTCGTTAGTCTCATTCTAAGGTTTGTATAAGTTCGTCCTTAGAAATAGAATAACTTGGGATGAACTTTTGAGAAACCTTATAATGAGACTAAAGTTTGTCTTTGTTCGTCTCAAGTTAGTCTCGTTCCTCTCATTCTAAGGTTTATCTAATTTCGTCCTTAGAAATAGACTAACTTGGGACGAACTTAGACAAGCCTTAGAATGAGACTAAAGTTTGTCATTGTTCGTCCCAAGTTAGTTACGTTAGTCTCATTCTAAGGTTTATCTAAGTTCGTCCTTAGAAATAGACTAACCAGAGACGAACTTAGACAAACCTTAGAATAAGACTATAGTTTGTCTTTGTTCGTCCCAAGTTAGTCTTGTTAGTTTCATTCTAAGGTTTGTATAAGTTCATCCTTAGAAATAGACTAACTTGGTATGAACTTTGACAAACCTTAGAATGAGATTAAAGTTTATCTTTGTTCGTCTCAAGTTAGTCTCGTTACTCTCAATCTAAGGTTGATCTGAGTTCGTCCTTAGAAATAGACTAACTTGGGACGAACTTAGCCAAACCTTAGAATGAGACTAAAGTTTGTCATTGTTCGTCCCAACTTAGTCTCGTTAGTCTCATTCTAAGGTTTATCTAAGTTCGTCCTTAGAAATAGACTAACTTGGGACGAACTAAGACAAACCATAGAATGAGACTAAAGTTTCTCATTGTTCGTCCCAAGTTAGTCTCCTTAGTCTCGTTCTAAGGTTTGTCGAAGTTCATCCTTAGAAAGAGACAAACGTGGGTCGAAAATTAGACTAACTTGGGATGAACTTAGACAAACCTTAGACTGAGACTAAAGTTCATCTTTGTTCGTCCCAAGTTAGTCTCGTTAGTCTCATTCTAAGGTTTATCTAAGTTCGTCCTTAGAAATAGACTAACTTGGAATGAACTTAGACAAACCTTAGAATGAGACTAAAGTTTGTCTTTGTTTGTCCCAAGTTAGTCTCGTTAGTCTCATTCTAAGGTTTATCTAAGTTCGTCCTTAGAAATAGACTAACATGGGACGAACTTAGACAAACCATAGAATGAGACTAAAGTTTGTCTTTGTTCGTCCCAAGTTAGTCTCGTTAGTCTCATTTTAAGGTTTGTATAAGTTCGTCCTCAGAAATAGACTAACTTGGGATGAACTTTTGAGAAACCTTATAATGAGACTAAAGTTTGTTTTTGTTCGTCTCAAGTTAGTCTCGTTACTCTCATTCTAAGGTTTATCTAATTTCGTCCTTAGAAATAGACTAACTTGGGACGAACTTAGACAAACCTTAGAATGAGACAAAAGTTTGTCATTGTTCGTCCCAAGTTAGTTACGTTAGTCTCATTCTAAGGTTTATCTAAGTTCGTCCTTAGAAATAGACTAACCTAGGATGAACTTAGACAAACCATAGAATGAGACTAAAGTTTGTCTTTGTTCGTGCCAAGTTAGTCTCGTTCTAAGGTTTGTATAAGTTCATCCTTAGAAATAGACTAACTTGGGACGAACATTGACAAACCTTAGAATGAGACTAAAGTTTATCTTTGTTCGTCTCTAGTTAGTCTCGTTACTCTCAATCTAAGGTTGATCTAAGTTTGTCCTCAGAAATAGACTAACTTGGGACGAACTTAGACAAACCTTAGAATGAGACTAAAGTTTTTCATTGTTCGTCCCAAGTTTAGTCTCGTTAGTCTCATTCTAAGGTTTATCTAAGTTCATCCTTAGAAATAGACTAAGTTGGGTCGAACTAAAACAAACCTTAGAATAAGACTATAGGTTGTCTTTGTTCGTCCCAAGTTAGTCTCGTTAGTCTTATTCTAAGGTTTGTATAAGTTCGTCCTTAGAAATACACTAACTTGGGACGACCTTTGACAAACCTTAGAATGAGACTAAAGTTTGTCTTTGTTCGTCTCAAGTTAGTCTCATTACTCTCATTCTAATGTTTATCTAAGTTCATCCTTATAAATAGACTAACTTGGGACGAACTTAGACAAACCTTAGAATGAGACTAATGTTTGTCTTTGTTCGTCCCAAGTTAGTCTCGTTAGTCTCATTCTAAGGTTTATCTAAGTTCGTCCTTAGAAATAGACTAACTTGGGACGAACTTAGACAAACCTTAGAATGAGACTAAAGTTTGTCTTTGTTCGTCCCAAATTAGTCTCGTTAGTCTCATTCTAAGGTTTGTATAAGGTCATCCTTAGAAATAGACTAACTTGGGACGACCTTTGACAAACCTTAGAATGAGACTAAAGTTTGTTTTTGTTCGTCACAAGTTAGTCTCGTTACTCTCATTCTAAGATTTATCTAAGTTTGTCCTTAGAAATAGACTAACTTGGGACGAACTTAGGCAACCCTTAGAATGAGACTAAAGTTTGTCATTGTTCGTCCCAAGTTAGTCTCGTTAGTCTCATTCTAAGGTTTATTTAAGTTCGTCCTTAGAAATAGACTAACCTGGGACGAACTTAGACAAACCTTAGAATGAAACTAAAGTTTGTCTTTGTTCGTCCCAAGTTAGTCTGGTTAGTCCCATTCAAAGGTTTGTATAAGTTCATCCTTAGAAATAGACTAACTTGGGATGAACATTGACAAACCTTAAAATGAGACTAAAGTTTATCCTTGTTCGTCTCAAGTTAGTCTCGTTACTCTCAATCTAAGGTTGATCTAAGTTCGCCCTTATAAATAGACTAACTTGGGACGACCTTAGACAAACCTTAGAATGAGACTAAAGTTTGTCATTGTTCGTCCCAAGTTAGTCTCGTTAGTCTAATTCTAAGGTTTATCTAAGTTCGTCCTTAGAAATAGACTAACCTGGGACGAACTTAGACAAACCATAGAATGAGACTAAAGTTTGTCTTTGTTCGTCCCAAGTTAGTCTCGTTAGTCTCATTCTAAGGTTTGTATAAGTTCATCCTTAGAAATAGACTAACTTGGGACGAACATTGACAAACCTTAGAATGAGACTAAAGTTTATCTTTGTTCGTCTCAAGTTAGTCTCGTTACTCTCAATCTAAGGTTGATCTAAGTTCGTCCTTAGAAATAGAGTAAATTGGGACGAACTTAGACAAACCTTAGAATGAGACTAAAGATTTTCATTGTTCATCCCAAGTTAGTCTCCTTAGTCTCATTCTAAGGTTTGTCTAAGTTCATCCTTAGAAAGAGACAAACGTGGGTCGAACTTAGACTAACTTGGGATGAACTTAGACAAACCTTAGACTGAGACTAAAGTTTGTCTTTGTTCATCCCAAGTTATTCTCGTTAGTCTCATTCTAAGGTTTATCTAAGTTCGTCCTTAGAAATAGACTAACTTGGAATGAACTTAGACAAACCTTAGAATGAGACTAAAGTTTGTCTTTGTTTGTCCCAAGTTAGTCTCGTTAGTCTCATTCTAAGGTTTATCGAAGTTCGTCCTTAGAAATAGACTAACATGGGACGAACTTAGACAAACCTTAGAATGAGACTAAAGTTTGTCTTTGTTCGTCCCAAGTTAGTCTCGTTAGTCTCATTCTAAGGTTTGTATAAGTTCGTCCTTAGAAATAGACTAACTTGGGATGAACTTTGAGAAACCTTATAATGAGACCGAAGTTTGTCTTTGATCGTCTCAAAGTAGTCTCGTTACTCTCATTCTAAGGTTTATCTAATTTCGTCCTTAGAAATAGACTAACTTGGGACAAACTTTGACAAACTTGGGACGAACTTAGACAAACCTTAGAAAAAGACTAAAGTTTATCTTTGTTCGTCTCAAGTTAGTCTCGTTACTCTCATTCTAAGGTTTATCTAATTTTGTCCTTAGAAATAGACAAACTTGGGACAAACTTTGACAAACTTGGGACGAACTTAGACAAACCTTAGAATGAGACTAAAGTTTGTCTTTGTTCGTCCCAAGTTAGTCTCGTTAGTCTCATTCTAAGGTTTATCTAAGTTCGTTCTTAGAAATGGACTAACTTGGGACAAATTTCAACTAACCTTAGAATGAGACTAATGTTTGTCTTTGTTTTTCCAAAGTTAGTCTCGTTAGTCTCATTCTAAGGTTTGTCTAAGTTCGTCCTTAGAAATAGACTAACTTGGGACGAACTTTGATAAACTTGGGACGAACTTAGACAAACCTTAGAATGAGACTAATGTTTGTCTTTGTTCGTCCCAAGGTAGTCTCGTTAGTCTCATTCTAAGGTTTGTCTAAGTTCATCCTTAGAAAGAGACAAACGTGGGACGAACTTAGACTAATTTGGGACGAACTTAGACAAACCTTAGAATGAGAATAAAGTTTATCTTTGTTCATCCCAAGTTTGCCCCGTTAGTCTCATTCTAAGGTTTATCTAAGTTCGTCCTTAGAAATAGACTAACTTGGGACGAACTTAGACAAACCTTAGAATGAGACTAAAGTTTGTCTTTGTTCGTCCCAAGTTAGTCTCGTTAGTCTCATTCTAAGGTTTGTCTAAGTTCGTCCTTTGAAAGAGACTAACTTGGGACAAACTTTGACAAACCTTAGAATGAGACTAAAGTTTGTCTTTGTTCGTGTCAAGTTAGTCTCGTTACTCTCATTCTAAGGTTTATATAAGTTCATCCTTAGAAATAGACTACCTTGGTACAAACTTTGACAAACTTGCGACGAACTTAGACAAACCTTATAATGAAACTAAAGTTTGTCTTTGTTCATCCCAAGTTAGTCTCGTTTGTCTTATTCTAATGTTTGTCTAAGTTCGTCCTTAAAAAGAGACGAACTTGGGACGAACTTAGACAAACTTGGGACGAACTTAGACAAACCTTAGAATGAGACTAAAATTTGTCTTTGTTCGTCCCAAGTTAGTCTCTTAGTCTCGTTCTGAGGTTTATCTTAGTTTGTTCTTAGAAATAGACTAACGTGGGACGAACAAAGACAAAGTTGGGACGAACTTAGACAAACCTTAGAATGAGACTAAAGTTTGTCTTTGTTCGTCTTAAATTAGTCTCGTTAGTCTCATTCTAAGGTTTGTCTAAGTTAATCCTTAGAAAGAGACAAACGTGGGACGAACTTAGACTAACTTTGCTCGAACTTAGAAAAACCTTAGAATGGGACTAAAGTTTGTCTTTGTTCATCCCAAGTTTGTCTCGTTAGTCTCATTCTAAGGTTTGTCTAAGTTCATCCTTAGAAAGAGAAAAACATGGGACGAACTTAGACTAACTTGGGATGAACTTAGACAAACCTTAGAATGAGACTAAAGTTTGTCTTCGTTCGTCCCAATTCAGTCTCGTTAGTCTCATTCTATGGTTTATCTAAGTTCATCCTAAGAAATAGACTAACTTGGGACGAACATAGACAAACCTTAGAATGAGACTAAAGTTTGTCTTTGTTTGTCCCAAGTTAGTCTCGTTAGTCTCATTCTAAGGTTTGTGTAAGTTCGTCCTTAGAAATAGACTAACTTGGGACGACCTTTGACAAACCTTAGAATTAGACTAAAGTTTGTCGTTGTTCGTCTGAAGTTAGTCTCGTTACTCTCATTCTAATATTTATCTAAGTTCGTCCTTAGAAATAGACTAAATTGGGACGAACTTAGGCAAACCTTAGAATGAGACTAAAGTTTGTCATTGTTCGTCCCAAGTTAGTCTCGTTAGTCTTATTCTAAGGTTTATCTGAGTTCGTCCTTAGAAATAGACTAACCTGGGATGAACTTAGACAAACCTTAGAATGAGACTAAAGTTTGTCTTTGTTCGTCTTAAGTTAGTCTCGTTAGTCTCATTCTAAGGTTTGTCTAAGTTAATCCTTAGAAAGAGACAAACGTGGGACGAACTTAGACTAACTTTGCTCGAACTTAGAAAAACCTTAGAATGGGACTAAAGTTTGTCTTTGTTCATCCCAAGTTTGTCTCGTTAGTCTCATTCTAAGGTTTGTCTAAGTTCATCCTTAGAAAGAGAAAAACATGGGACGAACTTAGACTAACTTGGGATGAACTTAGACAAACCTTAGAATGAGACTAAAGTTTGTCTTCGTTCGTCCCAATTCAGTCTCGTTAGTCTCATTCTATGGTTTATCTAAGTTCATCCTAAGAAATAGACTAACTTGGGACGAACATAGACAAACCTTAGAATGAGACTAAAGTTTGTCTTTGTTTGTCCCAAGTTAGTCTCGTTAGTCTCATTCTAAGGTTTGTGTAAGTTCGTCCTTAGAAATAGACTAACTTGGGACGACCTTTGACAAACCTTAGAATTAGACTAAAGTTTGTCGTTGTTCGTCTGAAGTTAGTCTCGTTACTCTCATTCTAATATTTATCTAAGTTCGTCCTTAGAAATAGACTAACTTGGGACGAACTTAGGCAAACCTTAGAATGAGACTAAAGTTTGTCATTGTTCGTCCCAAGTTAGTCTCGTTAGTCTTATTCTAAGGTTTATCTGAGTTCGTCCTTAGAAATAGACTAACCTGGGATGAACTTAGACAAACCTTAGAATGAGACTAAAGTTTGTGTTTGTTCGTCCCAAGTTAGTCTCGTTAGTCTCATTCTAAGGTTTGTATAAGTTCATCTTTAGAAATAGACTAACTTGGGATGAACATTGACAAACCTTAGAATGAGACTAAAGTTTATCTTAGTTCGTCTCAAGTTAGTCTCGTTACTCTAAATCTAAGGTTGATCGAAGTTCGTCCTTAGAAATAGACTAACTTGGGACGAACTTAGACAAACTTTAGAATGAGACTAAAGTTTCTCATTGTTCGTCCCAAGTTAGTTTCGTTAGTATCATTCTCAGGTTTATCTAAGTTCGTCCTTAGAAATAGACTAACCAGGGACGAACTTAGACAAACCTTAGAATAAGACTATAGTTTGTCTTTGTTCGTCCCAAGTTAGTCTTGTTAGTCTCATTCTAAGGTTTGTATAAGTTCATCCTTAGAAATAGACTAACTTGGGATGAACATTGACAAACCTTAGAATGAGATTAAAGTTTATCTTTGTTCGTCTCAAGTTAGTCTCGTTACTCTCAATCTAAGGTTGATCAAAGTTCGTCCTTAGAAGTAGACTAACTTGGGATGAACTTAGCCAAACCTTAGAATGAGACTAAAGTTTGTCATTGTTCGTCCCAACTTAGTCTCGTTAGTCTCATTCTAAGGTTTATCTAAGTTCGTCCTTAGAAATAGACTAACTTGGGACGAACTAAGACAACACATAGAATGAGACTAAAGTTTCTCATTGTTCGTCCCAAGTTAGTCTCCTTAGTCTCATTCTAAGGTTTGTCGAAGTTCATCCTTAGAAAGAGACAAACGTGGGTCGAAAGTTAGACCAACTTGGGATGAACTTAGACAAACCTTAGACTGAGACTCAAGTTCGTCTTTGTTCGTCCCAAGTTAGTCTCGTTAGTCTCATTCTAAGGTTTATCTAAGTTCGTCCTTAGAAATAGACTAACTTGGAATGAACATAGACAAACCTTAGAATGAGACTAAAGTTTGTCTTTGTTTGTCCCAAGTTAGTCTCGTTAGTCTCATTCTAAGGTTTATCTAAGTTCGTCCTTAGAAATAGACTAACATGGGACGAACTTAGACAAACCATAGAATGAGACTAAAGTTTGTCTTTGTTCGTCCCAAGTTAGTCTCGTTAGTCTCATTCTAAGGTTTGTATAAGTTCGTCCTTAGAAATAGACTAACTTGGGATGAACTTTTGAGAAACCTTATAATGAGAATAAAGTTTGTCTTTGTTCGTCTCAAGTTAGTCTCGTTACTCTCATTCTAAGGTTTATCTAATTTCGTCCTTAGAAATAGACTAACTTGGGATGAACTTAGACAAACCTTAGAATGAGACTAAAGTTTGTCATTGTTCGTCCCAAGTTAGTTACGTTAGTCTCATTCTAAGGTTTATCTAAGTTCGTCCTTAGAAATAGACTAACCAGAGACGAACTTAGAAAAACCTTAGAATAAGACTATAGTTTGTCTTTGTTCGTCCCAAGTTAGTCTTGTTAGTCTCATTCTAAGGTTTGTATAAGTTCATCCTTAGAAATAGACTAACTTGGGATGAACTTTGACAAACCTTAGAATGAGATTAAAGTTTATCTTTGTTCGTCTCAAGTTAGTCTCGTTACTCTCAATCTGAGGTTGATATAAGTTCGTCCTTAGAAATAGACTAACTTGGGCCGAACTTAGCCAAACCTTAGAATGAGACTAAAGTTTGTCATTGTTCGTCCCAACTTAGTCTCGTTAGTCTCATTCTAAGGTTTATCTAAGTTCGTCCTTAGAAATAGACAAACTTGGGACGAACAAAGACAAACCATAGAATGAGACTAAAGTTTCTCATTGTTCGTCCCAAGTTAGTCTCCTTAGTCTCATTCTAAGGTTTGTCGAAGTTCATCCTTAGAAAGAGACAAACGTGAGTCGAAAGTTAGACTAACTTGGGATGAACTTAGACAAACCTTAGACTGAGACTAAAGTTCGTCTTTGTTCGTCCCAAGTTAGTCTCGTTAGTCTCATTCTAAGGTTTATCTAAGTTCGTCCTTAGAAATAGACTAACTTGGAATGAACTTAGACAAACCTTAGAATGAGACTAAAGTTTGTCTTTGTTTGTCCCAAGTTAGTCTCGTTAGTCTCATTCTAAGGTTTATCTAAGTTCATCCTTAGAACTAGACTAACATGGGACGAACTTAGACAAACCATAGAATGAGACTAAAGTTTGTCTTTGTTCGTCCCAAGTTAGTCTCGTTAGTCTCATTCTAAGGTTTGTATAAGTTCTTCCTTAGAAATTGACTAACTTGGGATGAACTTTTGAGAAACCTTATAATGAGACTAAAGTTTGTCTTTGTTCGTCTCAAGTTAGTCTCGTTACTCTCATTCTAAGGTTTATCTAATTTCGTCCTTAGAAATAGACTAACTTGGGACGAACTTAGACAAGCCTTAGAATGAGACTAAAGTTTGTCATTGTTCGTCCCAAGTTAGTTACGTTAGTCTCATTCTGAGGTTTATCTAAGTTCGTCCTTAGAAATAGACTAACCAGAGACGAACTTAGACAAACCTTAGAATAAGACTATAGTTTGTCTTTGTTCGTCCCAAGTTAGTCTTGTTAGTCTCATTCTAAGGTTTGTATAAGTTCATCCTTAGAAATAGACTAACTTGGGATGAACTTTGACAAACCTTAGAATGAGATTAAAGTTTATCTTTGTTCGTCTCAAGTTAGTCTCGTTACTCTCAATCTAAGGTTGATCTGAGTTCGTCCTTAGAAATAGACTAACTTGGGATGAACTTAGCCAAACCTTAGAATGAGACTAAAGTTTGTCATTGTTCGTCCCAACTTAGTCTCGTTAGTCTCATTCTAAGGTTTATCTAAGTTCGTCCTTAGAAATAGACTAACTTGGGACGAACTAAGACAAACCATAGAATGAGACTAAAGTTTCTCATTGTTCGTCCCAAGTTAGTCTCCTTAGTCTCATTCTAAGGTTTGTCGAAGTTCATCCTTAGAAAGAGACAAACGTGGGTCGAAAGTTAGACTAACTTGGGATGAACTTAGACAAACCTTAGACTGAGACTAAAGTTCGTCTTTGTTCGTCCCAAGTTAGTCTCGTTAGTCTCATTCTAAGGTTTATCTAAGTTCGTCCTTAGAAATAGACTAACTTGGAATGAACTTAGACAAACCTTAGAATGAGACTAAAGTTTGTCTTTGTTTGTCCCAAGTTAGTCTCGTTAGTCTCATTCTAAGGTTTATCTAAGTTCGTCCTTAGAAATAGACTAACATGGGACGAACTTAGACAAACCATAGAATGAGACTAAAGTTTGTCTTTGTTCGTCCCAAGTTAGTCTCGTTAGTCTCATTCTAAGGTTTGTATAAGTTCGTCCTCAGAAATAGACTAACTTGGGATGAACTTTTGAGAAACCTTATAATGAGACTAAAGTTTGTTTTTGTTCGTCTCAAGTTAGTCTCGTTACTCTCATTCTAAGGTTTATCTAATTTCGTCCTTAGAAATAGACTAACTTGGGACGAACTTAGACAAACCTTAGAATGAGACAAAAGTTTGTCATTGTTCGTCCCAAGTTAGTTACGTAAGTCTCATTCTAAGGTTTATCTAAGTTCGTCCTTAGAAATAGACTAACCTGGGACGAACTTAGACAAACCATAGAATGAGACTAAAGTTTGTCTTTGTTCGTGCCAAGTTAGTCTCGTTAGTCTCATTCTAAGGTTTATCTAAGTTCGTCCTTAGAAATAGACAAACTTGGGACGAACTAAGACAAACCATAGAATGAGACTAAAGTTTCTCATTGTTCGTCCCAAGTTAGTCTCCTTAGTCTCATTCTAAGGTTTGTCGAAGTTCATCCTTAGAAAGAGACAAACGTGAGTCGAAAGTTAGACTAACTTGGGATGAACTTAGACAAACCTTAGACTGAGACTAAAGTTCGTCTTTGTTCGTCCCAAGTTAGTCTCGTTAGTCTCATTCTAAGGTTTATCTAAGTTCGTCCTTAGAAATAGACTAACTTGGAATGAACTTAGACAAACCTTAGAATGAGACTAAAGTTTGTCTTTGTTTGTCCCAAGTTAGTCTCGTTAGTCTCATTCTAAGGTTTATCTAAGTTCATCCTTAGAACTAGACTAACATGGGACGAACTTAGACAAACCATAGAATGAGACTAAAGTTTGTCTTTGTTCGTCCCAAGTTAGTCTCGTTAGTCTCATTCTAAGGTTTGTATAAGTTCTTCCTTAGAAATTGACTAACTTGGGATGAACTTTTGAGAAACCTTATAATGAGACTAAAGTTTGTCTTTGTTCGTCTCAAGTTAGTCTCGTTACTCTCATTCTAAGGTTTATCTAATTTCGTCCTTAGAAATAAACTAACTTGGGACGAACTTAGACAAGCCTTAGAATGAGACTAAAGTTTGTCATTGTTCGTCACAAGTTAGTTACGTTAGTCTCATTCTAAGGTTTATCTAAGTTCGTCCTTAGAAATAGACTAACCAGAGACGAACTTAGACAAACCTTAGAATAAGACTATAGTTTGTCTTTGTTCGTCCCAAGTTAGTCTTGTTAGTCTCATTCTAAGGTTTGTATAAGTTCATCCTTAGAAATAGACTAACTTGGGATGAACTTTGACAAACCTTAGAATGAGATTAAAGTTTATCTTTGTTCGTCTCAAGTTAGTCTCGTTACTCTCAATCTAAGGTTGATCTGAGTTCGTCCTTAGAAATAGACTAACTTGGGACGAACTTAGCCAAACCTTAGAATGAGACTAAAGTTTGTCATTGTTCGTCCCAACTTAGTCTCGTTAGTCTCATTCTAAGGTTTATCTAAGTTCGTCCTTAGAAATAGACTAACTGGGACGAACTAAGACAAACCATAGAATGAGACTAAAGTTTCTCATTGTTTGTCCCAAGTTAGTCTCCTTAGTCTCATTCTAAGGTTTGTCGAAGTTCATCCTTAGAAAGAGACAAACGTGGGTCGAAAGTTAGACTAACTTGGGATGAACTTAGACAAACCTTAGAGTGAGACTAAAGTTCGTCTTTATTCGTCCCAAGTTAGTCTCGTTAGTCTCATTCTAAGGTTTATCTAAGTTCGTCCTTAGAAATAGACTAACTTGGAATGAACTTAGACAAACCTTAGAATGAGACTAAAGTTTGTCTTTGTTTGTCCCAAGTTAGTCTCGTTAGTCTCATTTTAAGGTTTATCTAAGTTCGTCCTTAGAAATAGACTAACATGGGACGATCTTAGACAAACCATAGAATGAGACTAAAGTTTGTCTTTGTTCGTCCCAAGTTAGTCTCGTTAGTCTCATTCTAAGGTTTGTATAAGTTCGTCCTCAGAAATAGACTAACTTGGGATGAACTTTTGAGAAACCTTATAATGAGACTAAAGTTTGTTTTTGTTCGTCTCAAGTTAGTCTCGTTACTCTCATTCTAAGGTTTATCTAATTTCGTCCTTAGAAATAGACTAACTTGGGACGAACTTAGACAAACCTTAGAATGAGACAAAAGTTTGTCATTGTTCGTCCCAAGTTAGTTACGTAAGTCTCATTCTAAGGTTTATCTAAGTTCGTCCTTAGAAATAGACTAACCTGGGACGAACTTAGACAAACCATAGAATGAGACTAAAGTTTGTCTTTGTTCGTGCCAAGTTAGTCTCGTTAGTCTCATTCTAAGGTTTGTATAAGTTCATCCTTAGAAATAGACTAACTTGGGACGAACATTGACAAACCTTAGAATGAGACTAAAGTTTATCTTTGTTCGTCTCTAGTTAGTCTCGTTACTCTCAATCTAAGGTTGATCTAAGTTTGTCCTCAGAAATAGACTAACTTGGGACGAACTTAGACAAACCTTAGAATGAGTCTAAAGTTTTTCATTGTTCGTCCCAAGTTTAGTCTCGTTAGTCTCATTCTAAGGTTTATCTAAGTTCATCCTTAGAAATAGACTAAGTTGGGTCAAACTAAAACAAACCTTAGAATAAGACTATAGGTTGTCTTTGTTCGTCCCAAGTTAGTCTCGTTAGTCTTATTCTAAGGTTTGTATAAGTTCGTCCTTAGAAATACACTAACTTGGGACGACCTTTGACAAACCTTAGAATGAGACTAAAGTTTGTCTTTGTTCGTCTCAAGTTAGTCTCATTACTCTCATTCTAATGTTTATCTAAGTTCATCCTTAGAAATAGACTAACTTGGGACGAACTTAGACAAACCTTAGAATGAGACTAAAGTTTGTCTTTGTTCGTCCCAAGTTAGCCTCGTTAGTCTCATTCTAAGGTTTATCTAAGTTCGTCCTTAGAAATAGACTAAGTTGGGACGAACTTAGACCAACCTTAGAATGAGACTAAAGTTCGTCTTTGTTCGTCCCAAGTTAGTCTCGTTAGTCTCATTCTAAGGTTTGTATAAGTTCATCCTTAGAAATAGACTAACTTGGGACGACCTTTGACAAACCTTAGAATGAGACTAAAGTTTGTCTTTGTTCGTCCCAAGTTAGCCTCGTTAGTCTCATTCTAAGGTTTATCTAAGTTCGTCCTTAGAACTAGACTAACTTGGGACGAACTTAGACAAACCTTAGAATGAGACTAAAGTTTGTCTTTGTTCGTCCCAAGTTAGTCTCGTTAGTCTCATTCTAAGGTTTGTATAAGTTCATCCTTAGAAATAGACTAACTTGGGACGACCTTTGACAAACCTTAGAATGAGACTAAAGTTTGTTTTTGTTCGTCTCAAGTTAGTCTCGTTACTCTCAATCTAAGGTTGATCTAAGTTCGTCCTTAGAAATAGACTAACTTGGGACGAACTTAGACAAACCTTAGAATGAGACTAAAGTTTGTCATTGTTCGTCCCAAGTTAGTCTCGTTAGTCTCATTCTAAGGTTTATCTAAGTTCATCCTTAGAAATAGACTAAGTTGGGTCAAACTAAAACAAACCTTAGAATAAGACTATAGGTTGTCTTTGTTCGTCCCAAGTTAGTCTCGTTAGTCTTATTCTAAGGTTTGTATAAGTTCGTCCTTAGAAATACACTAACTTGGGACGACCTTTGACAAACCTTAGAATGAGACTAAAGTTTGTCTTTGTTCGTCTCAAGTTAGTCTCATTACTCTCATTCTAATGTTTATCTAAGTTCATCCTTAGAAATAGACTAACTTGGGACGAACTTAGACAAACCTTAGAATGAGACTAAAGTTTGTCTTTGTTCGTCCCAAGTTAGCCTCGTTAGTCTCATTCTAAGGTTTATCTAAGTTCGTCCTTAGAAATAGACTAAGTTGGGACGAACTTAGACCAACCTTAGAATGAGACTAAAGTTCGTCTTTGTTCGTCCCAAGTTAGTCTCGTTAGTCTCATTCTAAGGTTTGTATAAGTTCATCCTTAGAAATAGACTAACTTGGGACGACCTTTGACAAACCTTAGAATGAGACTAAAGTTTGTCTTTGTTCGTCCCAAGTTAGCCTCGTTAGTCTCATTCTAAGGTTTATCTAAGTTCGTCCTTAGAACTAGACTAACTTGGGACGAACTTAGACAAACCTTAGAATGAGACTAAAGTTTGTCTTTGTTCGTCCCAAGTTAGTCTCGTTAGTCTCATTCTAAGGTTTGTATAAGTTCATCCTTAGAAATAGACTAACTTGGGACGACCTTTGACAAACCTTAGAATGAGACTAAAGTTTGTTTTTGTTCGTCTCAAGTTAGTCTCGTTACTCTCAATCTAAGGTTGATCTAAGTTCGTCCTTAGAAATAGACTAACTTGGGACGAACTTAGACAAACCTTAGAATGAGACTAAAGTTTGTCATTGTTCGTCCCAAGTTAGTCTCGTTAGTCTCATTCTAAGGTTTATCTAAGTTCATCCTTAGAAATAGACTAAATTGGGACGAACTAAGACAAACCTTAGAATGAGACTAAAGTTTGTCTTTGTTCGTCCCAAGTTAGTCACGTTAGTGTCATTCTAAGGTTTGTATAAGTTCGTCCTTAGAAATAGACTAACTTGGGATGAACTAAGACAAACCTTAGAATGAGACCAAAGTTTGTCTTTGTTTGTCTCACGTTAGTCTCGTTACTCTCATTCTAAGGTTTATCTAAGTTCATCCTTAGAAATAGACTAACTTGGGACGAACCTAGACAAACCTTAGAATGAGACTAAAGTTTGTCTTTGTTCGTCCCAAGTTAGTCTCGTTAGTCTCATTCTAAGGTTTGTCTAAGTTCGTCCTTAGAAAGAGACTAACTTGGGACAAACTTAGACTGGCCTTAGAATGAGACTAAAGTTTGTCTTTGTTCATCCCAAGTTAGTCTCTTAGTCTCATTCTAAGGTTTATCTAAGTTCGTCCATTGAAATAGATTAACTTGGGACGAACTTAGACTAACCTTAGAGTGAGACTAATGTTTGTCTTTGTTCTTCCCAAGTTAGTCTTTTTAGTCTCATTCTAAGGTTTGTCTATCTTCGTCCTTAGAAATAGACTAACTTGGGACGAACTTTGACAAACTTGGGACGAACTTAGACAAACCTTAGAATGAGACTAAAGTTTGTCTTTCTTTGTCCCAAGTTAGTCTCGTTAGTCTCATTCTAAGGTTTGTCTAAGTTCGTCCTTAGAAAGAGACAAATGTGGGACGAACTTAGACTAACTTGGGACGAACTTAGACAAACTATAGAATGAGTCTTAAGTTTGTCTTTGTTCGTCCCAAGTTAGTCTCGTTAGTCTCATTCAAAGGTTTATCTAAGTTCGTCCTTAGAAATAGACTAACTTGGGACAAACTTAGACAAACATTAGAATGAGACTAAAGTTTGTCTTTGTTTGTCCCAAGTTAGTCTCGTTAGTCTCATTCTAAGGTTTGTGTAAGTTCGTCCTTAGAAATAGACTAACTTGGGACGACCTTTGACAAACCTTAGAATGAGACTAATGTTTGTCTTTGTTCGTCTCAAGTTAGTCTCATTACTCTCATTCTAATGTTTATCTAAGTTCATCCTTAGAAATAGACTAACTTGGGACGAACTTAGACAAACCTTAGAATGAGACTAAATTTTGTCTTTGTTCGTCCCAAGTTAGTCTCGTTAGTCTCATTCTAAGGTTTATCTAAGTTCGTCCTTAGAAATAGACTAACCTGGGACGAACTTAGACAAACCATAGAATGAGACTAAAGTTTGTCTTTGTTCGTGCCAAGTTAGTCTCGTTAGTCTCATTCTAAGGTTTGTATAAGTTCATCCTTAGAAATAGACTATCTTGGGACGAACATTGACAAACCTTAGAATGAGACTAAAGTTTATCTTTGTTCGTCTCTAGTTAGTCTCGTTACTCTCAATCTAAGGTTGATCTAAGTTTGTCCTCAGAAATAGACTAACTTGGGACGAACTTAGACAAACCTTAGAATGAGTCTAAAGTTTTTCATTGTTCGTCCCAAGTTTAGTCTCGTTAGTCTCATTCTAAGGTTTATCTAAGTTCATCCTTAGAAATAGACTAAGTTGGGTCAAACTAAAACAAACCTTAGAATAAGACTATAGGTTGTCTTTGTTCGTCCCAAGTTAGTCTCGTTAGTCTTATTCTAAGGTTTGTATAAGTTCGTCCTTAGAAATACACTAACTTGGGACGACCTTTGACAAACCTTAGAATGAGACTAAAGTTTGTCTTTGTTCGTCTCAAGTTAGTCTCATTACTCTCATTCTAATGTTTATCTAAGTTCATCCTTAGAAATAGACTAACTTGGGACGAACTTAGACAAACCTTAGAATGAGACTAAAGTTTGTCTTTGTTCGTCCCAAGTTAGCCTCGTTAGTCTCATTCTAAGGTTTATCTAAGTTCGTCCTTAGAAATAGACTAAGTTGGGACGAACTTAGACCAACCTTAGAATGAGACTAAAGTTCGTCTTTGTTCGTCCCAAGTTAGTCTCGTTAGTCTCATTCTAAGGTTTGTATAAGTTCATCCTTAGAAATAGACTAACTTGGGACGACCTTTGACAAACCTTAGAATGAGACTAAAGTTTGTCTTTGTTCGTCCCAAGTTAGCCTCGTTAGTCTCATTCTAAGGTTTATCTAAGTTCGTCCTTAGAACTAGACTAACTTGGGACGAACTTAGACAAACCTTAGAATGAGACTAAAGTTTGTCTTTGTTCGTCCCAAGTTAGTCTCGTTAGTCTCATTCTAAGGTTTGTATAAGTTCATCCTTAGAAATAGACTAACTTGGGACGACCTTTGACAAACCTTACAATGAGACTAAAGTTTGTTTTTGTTCGTCTCAAGTTAGTCTCGTTACTCTCAATCTAAGGTTGATCTAAGTTCGTCCTTAGAAATAGACTAACTTGGGACGAACTTAGACAAACCTTAGAATGAGACTAAAGTTTGTCGTTGTTCGTCCCAAGTTAGTCTCGTTAGTCTCATTCTAAGGTTTATCTAAGTTCGTCCTTAGAAATAGACTAAATTGGGACGAACTAAGACAAACCTTAGAATGAGACTAAAGTTTGTCTTTGTTTGTCTCACGTTAGTCTCGTTACTCTCATTCTAAGGTTTATCTAAGTTCATCCTTAGAAATAGACTAACTTGGGACGAACTTGGGACGAACCTAGACAAACCTTAGAATGAGACTAAAGTTTGTCTTTGTTCGTCCCAAGTTAGTCTCGTTAGTCTCATTCTAAGGTTTGTCTAAGTTCGTCCTTAGAAAGAGACTATCTTGGGACAAAGTTAGACTGGCCTTAGAATGAGACTAAAGTTTGTCTTTGTTCATCCCAAGTTAGTCTCTTAGTCTCATTCTAAGGTTTATCTAAGTTCGTCCATTGAAATAGATTAACTTGGGACGAACTTAGACTAACCTTAGAGTGAGACTAATGTTTGTCTTTGTTCTTCCCAAGTTAGTCTTTTTAGTCTCATTCTAAGGTTTGTCTATCTTCGTCCTTAGAAATAGACTAACTTGGGACGAACTTTGACAAACTTGGGACGAACTTAGACAAACCTTAGAATGAGACTAAAGTTTGTCTTTCTTTGTCCCAAGTTAGTCTCGTTAGTCTCATTCTAAGGTTTGTCTAAGTTCGTCCTTAGAAAGAGACAAATGTGGGACGAACTTAGACTAACTTGGGACGAACTTAGACAAACTATAGAATGAGTCTTAAGTTTGTCTTTGTTCGTCCCAAGTTAGTCTCGTTAGTCTCATTCAAAAGTTTATCTAAGTTCGTCCTTAGAAATAGACTAACTTGGGACAAACTTAGACAAACATTAGAATGAGACTAAAGTTTGTCTTTGTTTGTCCCAAGTTAGTCTCGTTAGTCTCATTCTAAGGTTTGTGTAAGTTCGTCCTTAGAAATAGACTAACTTGGGACGACCTTTGACAAACCTTAGAATGAGACTAATGTTTGTCTTTGTTCGTCTCAAGTTAGTCTCATTACTCTCATTCTAATGTTTATCTAAGTTCATCCTTAGAAATAGACTAACTTGGGACGAACTTAGACAAACCTTAGAATGAGACTAAAGTTTGTCTTTGTTCGTCCCAAGTTAGTCTCGTTAGTCTCATTCTAAGGTTTATCTAAGTTCGTCCTTAGAAATAGACTAACTTGGGACGAACTTAGACAAACCTTAGAATGAGACTAAAGTTTGTCTTTGTTCGTCCCAAATTAGTCTCGTTAGTCTCATTCTAAGGTTTGTATAAGTTCATCCTTAGAAATAGACTAACTTGGGACGACCTTTGACAAACCTTAGAATGAGACTAAAGTTTGTTTTTGTTCGTCACAAGTTAGTCTCGTTACTCTCATTCTAAGATTTATCTAAGTTTGTCCTTAGAAATAGACTAACTTGGGACGAACTTAGGCAAACCTTAGAATGAGACTAAAGTTTGTCATTGTTCGTCCCAAGTTAGTCTCGTTAGTCTCATTCTAAGGTTTATTTAAGTTCGTCCTTAGAAATAGACTAACCTGGGACGAACTTAGACAAACCTTAGAATGAGACTAAAGTTTGTCTTTGTTCATCCCAAGTTAGTCTCGTTAGTCTCATTCAAAGGTTTGTATAAGTTCATCCTTAGAAATAGACTAACTTGGGACGAACATTGACAAACCTTAGAATGAGACTAAAGTTTATCTTTGTTCGTCTCAAGTTAGTCTCGTTACTCTCAATCTAAGGTTGATCAAAGTTCGTCCTTAGAAATAGACTAACTTGGGACGAACTTAGACAAACCTTAGAATGAGACTAAAGTTTGTCATTGTTCGTCCCATGTTAGTCTCGTTAGTCTAATTCTAAGGTTTATCTAAGTTCGTCCTTAGAAATAGACTAACCTGGGACGAACTTAGACAAACCATAGAATGAGACTAAAGTTTGTCTTTGTTCGTCCCAAGTTAGTCTCGTTAGTCTCATTCTAAGGTTTGTATAAGTTCATCCTTAGAAATAGACTAACTTGGGACGAACATTGACAAACCTTAGAATGAGACTAAAGTTTATCTTTGTTCGTCTCAAGTTAGTCTCGTTACTCTCAATCTAAGGTTGATCTAAGTTCGTCCTAAGAAATAGAGTAAATTGGGACGAACTTAGACAAACCTTAGAATGAGACTAAAGATTTTCATTGTTCGTCCCAAGTTAGTCTCCTTAGTCTCATTCTAAGGTTTGTCTAAGTTCATCCTTAGAAAGAGACAAACGTGGGTCGAACTTAGACTAACTTGGGATGAACTTAGACAAACCATAGACTGAGATTAAAGTTTGTCTTTGTTCATCCCAAGTTAGTCTCGTTAGTCTCATTCTAAGGTTTATCTAAGTTCGTCCTTAGAAATAGACTAACTTGGAATGAACTTAGAGAAACCTTAGAATGAGACTAAAGTTTGTCTTTGTTTGTCCCAAGTTAGTCTCGTTAGTCTCATTCTAAGGTTTATCGAAGTTTGTCCTTAGAAATAGACTAACATGGGACGAACTTAGACAAACCTTAGAATGAGACTAAAGTTTGTCTTTGTTCGTCCCAAGTTAGTCTCGTTAGTCTCATTCTAAGGTTTGTATAAGTTCGTCCTTAGAAATAGAATAACTTGGGATGAACTTTGAGAAACCTTATAATGAGACCGAAGTTTGTCTTTGTTCGTCTCAAAGTAGTCTCGTTACTCTCATTCTAAGGTTTATCTAATTTTGTCCTTAGAAATAGACTAACTTGGGACAAACTTTGACAAACTTGGGACGAACTTAGACAAACCTTAGAAAGAGACTAAAGTTTATCTTTGTTCGTCTCAAGTTAGTCTCGTTACTCTCATTCTAAGGTTTATCTAATTTTGTCCTTAGAAATAGACAAACTTGGGACAAACTTTGACAAACTTGGGACAAACTTAGACAAACCTTAGAATGAAACTAAAGTTTGTCTTTGTTCGTCCCAAGTTAGTCTCGTTAGTCTCATTCTAAGGTTTATCTAAGTTCGTTCTTAGAAATGGACTAACTTGGGACAAATTTTGACTAACCTTAGAATGAGACTAATGTTTGTCTTTGTTCTTCCCAAGTTAGTCTCGTTAGTCTCATTCTAAGGTTTGTCTAAGTTCATCCTTAGAAATAGACTAACTTGGGATGAACTTTGACAAACTTGGGACGAACTTAGACAAACCTTAGAATGAGACTAAAGTTTGTCTTTGTTCGTCCCAAGTTTGTCTCATTCTAAGGTTTGTCTTAGTTCATCCTTAGAAAGAGACAAACGTGGGACGAACTTAGACTAACTTGGGACGAACTTAGACAAACCTTAGAATGAGACTAAAGTTTGTCTTTGTTCGTCCCAAGTTAGTCCCGTTAGTCTCAATCTAAGGTTTATCTAAGTTCGTCCTTAGAAATAGACTAACTTGGGACGAACTTAGACAAACCTTAGAATGAGACTAAAGTTTGTCTTTGTTCATCCCAAGTTAGTCTCGTTAGTCTCATTCTAAGGTTTGTTTAAGTTCATCCTTAGAAATAGACTAACTTGGGACGAACTTTGACAAACCTTAGAATGAGACTAAAGTTTGTCTTTGTTCATCTCAAGTTAGTCTCGTTACTCTCATTCTAAGGTTTGTCTAAGTTCATCCTTAGAAAGAGACAAACGTGGGACGAACTTAGACTAACTTGGGACGAACTTAGACAAACCTTAGAATGAGACTAAAGTTTGTCTTTGTTCGTCCCAAGTTAGTTGATGGACCAAAGTTATACGAGTCAGAAACATAGTAAAACCCCCCTAATTAGACCGTTTGTCTATCTAACGTCTACGTGTTAGTCCCGATATATTTTCACAGGGTATTTTAGAGACTGAAGTGAAAACACGCTAAGGAGAGGATTTTAAGCTGAAAAGATAACAAGAGCCAATCCAAGGTCAAGATCATATGCCGACTGAAGAAATATCAAGGATCCTGACGTTGAATTGACCAGAACAAATTAATCAGAAGAATCAGGAGTGGAGTCAAGACAGCCCGGAGAAGAAACACATTGACAGTTTTGTGAAAAGACTGCACAAAACTGTACAAATCTCACATTGGACAAGGATGACCGGCCACTTGAAGAAGTGGTGGCCAAGGGAGGAGCTCCTCCACCTTGGCCACCGCCTACCGGCGGCTCTTGGTGGTGGTGACCGGCGGCTTTTGCCCCTCCCCCACATGTCACCACCACCTTCCTCCTCCTCCACCACTCCTCTTCCTCCATGTGTGGCCATCTCCTCCATCCATTTTCTCCTCCAATCACAATGCAACACTTACCACCCATCTCCACCACCCATCTCCTCCCCTTTGGGCAATAAAAGGAGGAGCTCCTCCTCCTGATTTCACACACCAATTCTCAAATTCACTTCTCTCTCTAGAAGTTGTAATACTTGTAAGTTGTAATCTTGCTTTGGAAATAAAGGAAAGCTCCCTTGGCGCTTCAACGGTTGTAAGTTTCTCTTAGTATTTATTTATTTAACTGTTGCCTTTAATTTCCTTAGTATAATGTTTAGCGCGATGAGTAGTAGCTAAACTAGTAGTTCGGTCTAAGGGGCGCACTTGTATTATAAATGTTTTAAGACTATTAACTTAGTGTTTAGTCTTAGTATTCAAAACTTGTTCTATGTGCCATATATAGTCAGAGTTTCCAAGGTTGAGTGGATGCTGTAACAAGCAAAGCTCTTCTGTGGGAATTCGTGATCATACTCAGGTAGTGGAAGCTGTAACAAGCAAAGCTATCTGAGGAGTTCGACTTATCCTAAATCCCATCTGGTCGAGCGTAACTGTGAGATCAGGTGGATGTACCCAGGCTAGCATACCTTAGGGTATTGGCGCTAGACTGAAATAGAACAGGAGTTGCTTTAAACCGGTGTTGCAAGTCTTGTGCTGTAACTAGCCTCGATTCACCGTTTGAATACTTAAATGATTCACTAATGGTCAATGATAAACAGGATATAATACAAGTCCCCTGAAACCTAACATTTCTCTTAATCATTAAAATAGTAATTTACTTTCCAGTATTAAAATCAACCAACCAACCGATCAATCAATCAAAATAGCTGGTAGCTTTAAAACCAACCAACCGACCTTAAACACGTTCCCACGCTGCGTAATTCCCCCCGAAGAACAATTATTCCCCTAGTTCCCTTGGGTTCGACCCCTACTTACCAAGTACTACCCAGTAGTATAGTTGCAAGTAGTGGACTATAAATTTATTTGCACAATCGCTTTGACGACGAGCGGTTCTGTCAAATTGGTGCCGTTGCCGGGGAACTAGTCATCGGATAACTGTTCTTCCCTCCCCTTTTTCTTTTCTGTTCATCTCTCTATGTCATTACCTGTCACGCATGCATGGACAACGCGATTTCTGCCCCTGTTCGGAGGAACGGAGGGAGAAGACCCTGTACAGCACTGCCGAAACTTCCACCAAGTCTGCCACAATATCAAACCTGAAAACGAAGTGTTAGAGGAATTTAAGCTGAAATGCTTTAAATTCTCTCTAACCGACTTCGCTACGATATGGTACTACACATCCACCGCTTGCAGTGCAGAACGTTTCGTAGACCTCTGCGTTTCGTTCCTGAAAGAATTCTCCCCACCATCTTTACGCCAAGAAACCCGCGAGAAGATCCTGAACCTTCAACAATCTCGGGATGAGACTTTGGACGAATACTACATAAAATTCGATGCCATCGTCTCAAGCTGCCCGCACCATGGATTTACGAAGAAAATTCTTCTCCAAAAATTTCTTCGTGGGATGAGGTCCGAAGAGCTGGGAAGAGTCAATGAAGCTATGAGAAGGTCTGCCGCAAACCTCACCATTGCAGACATGTGGTACCTGATAACTGGCCTAGACGCTGCCACAAGACGAGTTCCTCACACTGACGAGGAAATGCAGAGAGAAGAAGCTAACCCTGAGGCTGACAAAGAAGAAACCACCGAGCCGTCAGAAGAGACTCCCGAATCATCTGAGGAATCAGACATGGAAAGCACCGGAAGCAACGAAGTAGAAGTCCAGAATACCACCAACGAACTGCCTATTCCATACCCGACTATCATTACCCAGGCAGCTGAGACTATCTACGATCAGTTCTTCACGAACCAACATTACGAGGCAGAACCGAGCCTCATGAGGCCTTCCCGACTTTTCCCCTTAATTAATGAGCAAGTCGCCGCGAACTATGCGATCCAAGAAGAAGCTCAAAGGAGAATGGGAAAAGGGCCCGAGCAGAATGACTCCTACATGGAGCACGCTTTCGCCATAACTGGACAAGGCAGCCCTAAACAGGAGAACACCCAGTTCAAGAAGCTGATAGTGAAAGGTCCCTCGCCTTCTCAGAGACGTTGGAAGGAGATACCATCAGAACTGGACCCAAACCCATCATCTGCTAAAAAATCAGGAAGACTCACCGCAAGAATCAAAGTCGGTGGAATCAAGAAGTTCGACCTCAGCCACCCATGGGACCCAAACCAATGAACCACAAACGAGGTATCGTCGAGCCAACGACGTTAAACAAGTGCACTGGTCGGGAGGTAACCCGACACTATCTTACTTTTCCGCACTTTAATTTCTGTCATTTAAATTCAGTATTTAGTTTTAAGCTTGCATGACTTTTGAACTAAGGCACGCCTTCGTTCAAAAGTGGGGGGTGAGAACCACCTGTGTACATAAATAACATGCAGCTGTTTTTCTTTTTTAATAAGTACCTTTTTGAAAATATGAACTTAAGAATGTGAAAAAGATAAATCATAATTCATGCATTAACCTTGTGAAAATTCAACTGCTTAAAAACATAGAATGTAACTTTCCATTTGTCCTTTGTGCTGAGATAACTAGGGATGTGGAGTTGATATAAACTGCCCTAGAGAGGCTTGGAAAGCAATCAAAGGATCAGATCAAACTATATGGTTTTCGAAGTCGGTGGAGGCTGTACTTCGGGTTTTCAGTGAATAATTGAAGTCAACTCCGCCAAGAAGCATCTATGCAAAGGCGAGGACGGGAATCAGACCGTCCTCTCTCTAGTCAAAATAGCCGAGAAAATAGATGGGCGACCCTCATCTTGACCCGCGCAAAACGACAAAGACGAGAGGAGCGGGGAGGTATTTCCATAGGCTTGCGGGCGATGATTGGACCTCCCAAAAAGGCTCGAGAAAATGGACTAGCAGTCACAAAAAGACGAAAAGCTCAATGAATCAAATCAAAAGAGGCCAAAGGCCCAAAATTGTGAAGGTTTTAACCGAGCAAAAGTGAAGCACTCAAAAAAGTCAAATCAAAGGCCAAAGGCCGATTCACTACAACAAAAAAAGCGGTCCCTCGCCAAAGAAGAAAATCAAAAAGGCTCAACTCACTGAAACCCGAATCGAATCACGTGCTAGAGAAAGCTACCAGAAAACCATATAGTAAGAGACGATCCCGAGGTTGCAGTCCAGGAACCTAAAAAAGGCTATCTCCCGAGACATCCAATATAATTTGCATCTCAGCACGGAGGTACAAGTATTAAGTTTCTTCTATTTATTTACGCAGTTTAATTTGGTAATAAGTAAGCAATGCATGAATTAGGATAGATCGAGTACCACAGTCTAATTTTCATATTCCAAAGCCAAAATTAGAACTTACGCCCTTTAATAGCATTGTTCGGGACGAACAACTAAAAGTGGGGGGTAATCTGATGGACCAAAGTTATACGAGTCAGAAACACAGTAAAACCCCCCTAATTAGACCGTTTGTCTATCTAACGTCTACGTGTTAGTCCCGATATATTTTCACAGGGTATTTTAGAGACTGAAGTGAAAACACGCTAAGGAGAGGATTTTAAGCTGAAAAGATAACAAGAGTAAATCCAAGGTCAAGATCATATGCCGACTGAAGAAATATCAAGGATTCTGACGTTGAATTGACCAGAACAAATTAATCAGAAGAATCAGGAGTGGAGTCAAGACAGCCCGGAGAAGAAACACATTGACAGTTTTGTGAAAAGACTGCACAAAACTGTACAAATCTCACATTGGACAAGGATGACCGGCCACTTGAAGAAGTGGTGGCCAAGGGAGGAGCTCCTCCTCCTTGGCCACCGCCTACCGGCGGCTCTTGGTGGTGGTGACCGGCGGCTTTTGCCCCTCCTCCACATGTCACCACCACCTTCCTCCTCCTCCACCACTCCTCTTCCTCCATGTGTGGCCATCTCCTCCATCCATTTTCTCCTCCAATCACAATGCAACACTTACCACCCATCTCCACCACCCATCTCCTCCCCTTTGGGCTATAAAAGGAGGAGCTCCTCCTCCTCATTTCACACACCAATTCTCAAATTCACTTCTCTCTCTAGAAGTTGTAATACTTGTAAGTTGTAATCTTGCTTTGGAAATAAAGGAAAGCTCCCTTGGCGCTTCAACGGTTGTAAGTTTCTCTTAGTATTTATTTATTTAACTGTTGCCTTTATTTTCCTTAGTATAATGTTTAGCGCGATGAATAGTAGCTAAACTAGTAGTTCGGTCTAAGGGGCGCACTTGTATTATAAATGTTTTAAGACTATTAACTTAGTGTTTAGTCTTAGTATTCAAAACTTGTTCTATGTGCCATATATAGTCAGAGTTTCCAAGGTTGAGTGGATGCTGTAACAAGCAAAGCTCTTCTGTGGGAATTCGTGATCATACTCAGGTAGTAGAAGCTGTAACAAGCAAAGCTATCTGAGGAGTTCGACTCATCCTAAATCCCATCTGGTCGAGCGTAACTGTGAGATCAGGTGGATGTACCCAAGCTAGCATACCTTAGGGTATTGGCGCTAGACTGAAATAGAACAGGAGTTGCTTTAAACCGGTGTTGCAAGTCTTGTGCTGTAACTAGCCTCGATTCACCGTTTGAATACTTAGATGATTCACTAATGGTCAATGATAAACAGGATATAATACAAGTCCCCTGAAACCGAACATTTCTCTTAATCATTAAAATAGTAATTTACTTTCCAGTATTAAAATCAACCAACCAACCAATCAATCAATCAAAATAGCTGGTAGCTTTAAAACCAACCAACCGACCTTAAACACGTTCCCACGCTGCGTAATTCCCCCCGAAGAACAATTATTCCCCTAGTTCCCTTGGGTTCGACCCCTACTTACCAAGTACTACCCAGTAGTATAGTTGCAAGTAGTGGACTATGAATTTATTTGCACAATCGCTTTGACGACGAGCGGTTCTGTCATTAGTCTCGTTAGTCTCATTCTAAGGTTTATCTAAGTTCATCCTAAGGAATAGACTAACTTGGGATGAACATAGACAAACCTTAGAATGAGACTAAAGTTTGTCTTTGTTCGTCCCAAGTTAGTCTCGTTAGTCTCATTCTAAGGTTTATCTAAGTTCGTCCTTAGAAAGAGACAAACGTGGGTCGAACTTAGACTAACTTGGGATGAACTTAGCCAAACCTTAGACTGAGACTAAAGTTTGTCTTTGTTCGTCCCAAGTTAGTCTCGTTAGTCTCATTCTAAGGTTTATCTAAGTTCGTCCTTAGAAATAGACTAACTTGGAATGAACTTAGACAAACCTTAGAATGAGACTAAAGTTTGTCTTTGTTTGTCCCAAGTTAGTCTCGTTAGTCTCATTCTAAGGTTTATCTAAGTTCGTCCTTAGAAATAGACTAACATGGGACGAACTTAGACAAGCCTTAGAATGAGAATAAAGTTTGTCTTTGTTCGTCCCAAGTTAGTCTCGTTAGTCTCATTCTAAGGTTTGTATAAGTTCGTCCTTAGAAATAGACTAACTTGGGATGAACTTTGAGAAACCTTATAATGAGACTAAAGTTTGTCTTTGTTCGTCTCAAGTTAGTCTCGTTACTCTCATTCTAAGGTTTATCTAAGTTCATCCTTAGAAATAGACTAACTTGGGATGAACTTTGACAAACCTTAGAATGAGACTAAAGTTTGTCTTTGTTCGTCTCAAGTTAGTCTCGTTACTCTCATTCTAAGGTTTATCCAATTTCGTCCTTAGAAATAGACTAACTTGAGACGAACTTAGACAAACCTTAGAAAGAGACTACAGTTTGTCTTTGTTCGTCCCAAGTTAGTCTCGTTAGTCTCATTCTAAGGTTTATCTAAGTTCGTCCTTAGAAATAGACTAACTTGGAATGAACTTAGACAAACCTTAGAATGAGACTAAAGTTTGTCTTTGTTTGACTAAAGTTAGTCTCGTTAGTCTCATTCTAAGGTTTATCAAAGTTTGTTCTTAGAAATAGACTAACTTGGGACGACCTTTGACAAACCTTTGAATGAGACTAAAGTTTGTCTTTGTTCGTCTCAAGTTAGTCTCGTTACTCTCATTCTAAGATTTATCTAAGTTTGCCCTTAGAAAAAGACTAACTTGGGACGAACTTAGGTAAACCTTAGAATGACACTAAAGTTTGTCATTGCTCGTCCCAAGTTAGTCTCGTTAGTCTCATTCTAAGGTTTATATAAGTTCGTCCTTAGAAATAGACTAACCTGGGACGAACTTAGACAAACCTTAGAATGAGACTAAAGTTTGTCTTTGTTCGTCCCAAGTTAGTCCCGTTAGTCTCATTCTAAGGTTTATCTAAGTTCGTCCTTAGAAATAGACTAACTTGGGACGAACTTAGACAAACCTTAGAATGAGACTAAAGTTTGTCTTTGTTCATCCCAAGTTAGTCTCGTTAGTCTCATTCTAAGGTTTGTATAAGTTCATCCTTAGAAATAGACTAACTTGGGACGAACTTTGACAAACCTTAGAATGAGACTAAAGTTTGTCTTTGTTCATCTCAAGTTAGTCTCGTTACTCTCATTCTAAGGTTTATCTAAGTTCATCCTTAGAAATTGACTAACTTGGGACGAACTTAGACAAACCTTAGAATGAGACTAAAGTTTGTCTTTGTTCGTCCCAAGTTAGTCTCGTTAGTCTCATTCTAAGGTTTGTCTAAGTTCATCCTTAGAAAGAGACAAACGTGGGACGAACTTAGACTAACTTGGGACGAACTTAGACAAACCTTAGAATGAGACTAAAGTTTGTCTTTGTTCGTCCCAAGTTAGTCTCGTTAGTCTCATTCTAAGGTTTATCTAAGTTCATCCTAAGAAATAGACTAACTTGGGACGAACATAGACAAACCTTAGAATGAGACTAAAGTTTGTCTTTGTTCGTCCCAAGTTAGTCTCGTTAGTCTCATTCTAAGGTTTATCTAAGTTCGTCCTTAGAAAGAGACAAACGTGGGTCGAACTTAGACTAACTTGGGATGAACTTAGCCAAACCTTAGACTGAGACTAAAGTCTGTCTTTGTTCGTCCCAAGTTAGTCTCGTTAGTCTCATTCTAAGGTTTATCTAAGTTCGTCCTTAGAAATAGACTAATTTTGAATGAACTTAGACAAACCTTAGAATGAGACTAAAGTTTGTCTTTGTTTGTCCTAAGTTAGTCTCGTTAGTCTCATTCTAAGGTTTATCTAAGTTCATCCTTAGAAATTGACTAACTTGGGACCAGCTTAGACAAACCTTAGAATGAGACTAAAGTTTGTCTTTGTTCGTCCCAAGTTAGTCTCGTTAGTCTCATTCTAAGGTTTGTCTAAGTTCATCCTTAGAAAGAGACAAACGTGGGACGAACTTAGACTAACTTGGGACGAACTTAGACAAACCTTAGAATGAGACTAAAGTTTGTCTTTGTTCGTCCCAAGTTAGTCTCGTTAGTCTCATTCTAAGGTTTATCTAAGTTCATCCTAAGAAATAGACTAACTTGGGACGAACATAGACAAACCTTAGAATGAGACTAAAGTTTGTCTTTGTTCGTCCCAAGTTAGTCTCGTTAGTCTCATTCTAAGGTTTATCTAAGTTCGTCCTTAGAAAGAGACAAACGTGGGTCGAACTTAGACTAACTTGGGATGAACTTAGCCAAACCTTAGACTGAGACTAAAGTTTGTCTTTGCTCGTCCCAAGTTAGTCTCGTTAGTCTCATTCTAAGGTTTATCTAAGTTCGTCCTTAGAAATAGACTAATTTGGAATGAACTTAGACAAACCTTAGAATGAGACTAAAGTTTGTCTTTGTTTGTCCCAAGTTAGTCTCGTTAGTCTCATTCTAAGGTTTATCTAAGTTCGTCCTTAGAAATAGACTAACATGGGACGAACTTAGACAAACCTTAGAATGAGACTAAAGTTTGTCTTTGTTCGTCCCAAGTTAGTCTCGTTAGTCTCATTCTAAGGTTTGTATAAGTTCGTCCTTAGAAATAGACTAACTTGGGATGAACTTTGAGAAACCTTATAATGAGACTAAAGTTTGTCTTTGTTCGTCTCAAGTTAGTCTCGTTACTCTCATTCTAAGGTTTATCTCAGTTCATCTTTAGAAATAGACTAACTTGGGATGAACTTTGACAAACCTTAGAATGAGACTAAAGTTTGTCTTTGTTCGTCTCAAGTTAGTCTCGTTACTCTCATTCTAAGGTTTATCCAATTTCGTCCTTAGAAATAGACTAACTTGGGACCAACTTAGACAAACCTTAGAATGAGACTACAGTTTGTCTTTGTTCGTCCCAAGTTAGTCTCGTTAGTCTCATTCTAAGGTTTATCTAAGTTCTTCCTTAGAAATAGACTAACTTGGAATGAACTTAGACAAACCTTAGAATGAGACAAAAGTTTGTCTTTGTTTGACTAAAGTTAGTCTCGTTTGTCTCATTCTAAGGTTTATCTAAGTTTGTTCTTAGAAATAGACTAACATGGGACGACCTTTGACAAACCTTAGAATGAGACTAAAGTTTGTCTTTGTTCGTCTCAAGTTAGTCTCGTTACTCTCATTCTAAGATTTATCTAAGTTTGCCCTTAGAAAAAGACTAACTTGGGACGAACTTAGGTAAACCTTAGAATGACACTAAAGTTTGTCATTGCTCGTCCCAAGTTAGTCTCGTTAGTCTCATTCTAAGGTTTATATAAGTTCGTCCTTAGAAATAAACTAACCTGGGACGAACTTTGACAAACCCTAGAATGAGACTAAAGTTTGTCTTTGTTCGTCCCAAGTTAGTCTCATTCTAAGGTTTGTATAAGTTCGTCCTTAGAAATAGACTAACTTGGGATGAACTTTGAGAAACCTTATAATGAGACTAAAGTTTGTCTTTGTTCGTCTCAAGTTAGTCTCGTTACTCTCATTCTAAGGTTTATCTAAGTTCATCATTAGAAATAGACTAACTTGGGACGAACTTAGACAAACCTTAGAATGAGACTAAAGTTTGTCTGTGTTCGTCTCAAGTTAGTCTCGTTACTCTCATTCTAAGGTTTATCCAATTTCGTCCTTAGAAATAGACTAACTTGGGACGAACTTCGACAAACCTTAGAATGAGATTAAAGTTTGTCTTTGTTCGTCCCAAGTTAGTCTTGTTAGTCTCGTTCTAAGGTTTATCTAAGTTCGTCCTTAGAAATAGACTAACTTCGGACGAACTTTGACAAACCTTAGAATGAGACTAAAGTTTGTCTTTGTTCGTCCCAAGTTAGTCTCGTTAGTCTCATTCTAAGGTTTATCTAAGTTCATCCTAAGAAATAGACTAACTTGGGACGAACTTAAACAAACTTTAGAATGAGACTAAAGTTTGTCTTTGTTCGTCCCAAGTTAGTCTCGTTAGTCTCATTCTAAGGTTTATCTAAGTTCATCCTAAGAAATAGACTAACTTGGGACGAACATAGACAAACCTTAGAATGAGACTAAAGTTTGTCTTTGTTCGTCCCAAGTTAGTCTCGTTAGTCTCATTCTAAGGTTTATCTAAGTTCGTCATTAGAAATAGACTAACATGGGACGAACTTAGGCAAACCTTAGAATGAGACTAAAGTTTGTCTTTGTTCGTCCCAAGTTAGTCTCGTTAGTCTCATTCTAAGGTTTGTATAAGTTCGTCCTTAGAAATAGACTAACTTGGGATGAACTTAGACAAACCTTAGAATGAGACTAAAGTTTGTCTTTGTTTGTCCCAAGTTAGTCTCGTTAGTCTCATTCTAAGGTTTATCTAAGTTCGTCCTTAGAAATAGACTAACATGGAATGAACTTAGACAAACCTTAGAATGAGACTAAAGTTTGTCTTTGTTTGTCCCAAGTTAGTCTCGTTAGTCTCATTCTAAGGTTTATCTAAGTTCGTCCTTAGAAATAGACTAACATGGGACGAACTTAGACAAACCTTAGAATGAGACTAAAGTTTGTCTTTGTTCGTCCCAAGTTAGTCTCGTTAGTCTCATTCTAAGGTTTGTATAAGTTCGTCCTTAGAAATAGACTAACTTGGGATGAACTTTGAGAAACCTTATAATGAGGCTAAAGTTTGTCTTTGTTCGTCTCAAGTTAGTCTCGTTACTCTCATTCTAAGGTTTATCTAATTTTATCCTTAGAAATAGACTAACTTGGGACGAACTTTGACAAACCTTAGAATGAGACTAAAGTTTGTCCGTGTTCGTCTCAAGTTAGTCTCGTTACTCTCATTCTAAGGTTTATCCAATTTCGCCCTTAGAAATAGACTAACTTGGGACGAACTTAGACAAACCTTAGAATGAGACTAAAGTTTGTCTTTGTTCGTCCCAAGTTAGTCTCGTTAGTCTCATTCTAAGGTTTATCTAAGTTCGTCCTTAGAAATAGACTAACTTGGAATGAACTTAGACAAACCTTAGAATGAGACTAAAGTTTGTCTTTGTTTGACTAAAGTTAGTCTCTTAGTCTCATTCTAAGGTTTATCTAAGGTTGTTCTTAGAAATAGACTAACTTGGGACGAACTTAGACTAACCTTACAATGAGACTAATGTTTGTCTTTGTTCTTTCCAAGTTAGTCTCGTTAGTCTCATTCTAAGGTTTGTATAAGTTCGTCCTTAGAAATAGACTAACTTGGGACGAACATTGACAACCCTTAGAATGAGACTAAAGTGTATCTTTGTTCGTCTCAAGTTAGTCTCGTTACTCTCAATCTACCATTGATCTAAGTTCGTCCTTAGAAATAGACTAACTTGGGACGAACTTAGACAAACCTTAGAATGAGACTAAAGTTTTTCATTGTTCGTCCCAAGTTAGTCTCCTTAGTCTCATTCTAAGGTTTATCTAAGTTCGTCCTTAGAAATAGACTGACTTGGGACGAACTAAACAAACCTTAGAATGAGACTAAAGTTTCTCATTGTTCGTCCCAAGTTTGTCTCCTTAGTCAGTCTCATTCTAAGGTTTGTCTAAGTTCATCCTTAGACTAACTTGGGACGAACATTGACAAACCTTAGAATGAGACTAAAGTTTGTCTTTGTTCGTCCCAAGTTGGTCTCCTTAGTCTCATTCTAAGGTTTATCTAAGTTCGTCCTTAGAAATTGACAAACTTGGAATGAACTTAGACAAACCTTAGAATGAGATTAAAGTTTGTCTTTGTTCGTCCCAAGTTTGTCTTTGTTCGTCCCAAGTTTGTCTCGTTAGTCTCATTCTAAGGTTTGTATAAGTTCGTCCTTAGAAACAGACTAACGTGGGATCAACTTTGACAAACCTTAGAATGAGACTATAGTTTGTCTTTGTTTGTCTCACGTTAGTCTCGTTACTCTCATTCTAAGGTTTATCTAAGTTCGTCCTTAGAAATAGGCTAACTTGGGACAAACTTGGACCAACTTGGGACGAACCTAGACAAACCTTAGAATGAGACTAAAGTTTGACTTTGTTCGTCCCAAGTTAGTCTCGTTAGTCTCATTCTAAGGTTTGTCTAAGTTTGTCCTTAGAAAGAGACTAACTTGGGACAAACTTAGACTGACCTTAGAATGAGACTAAAGTTTGTCTTTGTTCGTCCCAAGTTAATCTCTTGGTCTCATTCTAAGGTGTATCTAAGTTCGTCCATTGAAATAGATTAACTTGGGACGAACTTACACTAACCTAAGAATATGACTAATTTTTGTCTTTGTTCTCCCCAAGTTAGTCTTGTTAGTCTCATTCTAAGGTTTGTCTATCTTCGTCCTTAGAAATAGACTACCTTGGGACGAACTTTGACAAACTTGGAACGAACTTAGACAAACCTTAGAATGAGACTAAAGTTTGTCATTGTTTGTCCCAAGTTAGTCTCGTTAGTCTCATTCTAAGGTTTGTCTAAGTTCGTCCTAAGAAAGAGACAAATGTGGGACGAACTTAGACTAACTTGGGACGAACTTAGACAAACTATAGAATGAGACTAAAGTTTGTCTTTGTTCGTCCCAAGTTAGTGTCGTTAGTCTCATTCTAAGGTTGATCAAAGTTCGTCCTTAGAAATAGACTAACTTGGGACGAACTTATACAAACCTTAGAATGAGACAAAAGTTTGTCTTTGTTCGTCCCAAGTTAGTCTCGTTAGTCTCATTCTAAGGTTTGTATAAGTTCATCCTTAGAAATAGACTAACTTGGGATGACCTTTGACAAACCTTAGAATGAGACTAAAGTTTGTCTTTGTTCGTCTCAAGTTAGTCTCGTTACTCTCATTCTAAGATTTATATAAGTTCGCCCTTAGAAATAGACTAACTTTGGACGAACTTAGGCAAACCTTAGAATGAGACTAAAGTTTGTCATTGTTCGTCCCAAGTTAGTCTCGTTAGTCTCATTCTAAGGTTTATATAAGTTCGTCCTTAGAAATAGACTAACCTGGGACGAACTTAGACAAACCTTAGAATGAGACTAAAGTTTGTCTCTGTTCGTCCCAAGTTAGTCTCGTTAGTCTCATTCTAAGGTTTGTATAAGTTCATTCTTAGAAATAGACTAACTTGGGACGAATATTGACAAACCTTAGAATGAGACTAAATTTTATCTTTGTTCATCTCAAGTTAGTCTCGTTACTCTCAATCTAAGGTTGATATAAGTTCGTCCTTAGAAATAGACTAACTTGGGACGAACTTAGACAAACTTTAGAATGAGACTAAAATTTGTCATTGTTCATCCCAAGTTAGTCTCGTTAGTCTCATTCTAAGGTTTATCTAAGTTCGTCCTTAGAAATAGACTAACCTGGGACGAACTTAGACAAACAATAGAATGAGACTAAAGTTTGTCTTTGTTCGTCCCAAGTTAGTCACGTTAGTCTCATTCTAATGTTTGTATAAGTTCATCCTTAGAAATAGACTAACTTGGGACGAACATTGACAAACCTTAGAATGAGACTAAAGTTTATCTTTGTTCGTCTCATGTTAGTCTCGTTACTCTCAATCTAAGGTTGATCTAAGTTCGTCCTTAGAAATAGACTAACTTGGGACGAACTAAGACAAACCTTAGAATGAGACTAAAGTTTCTCATTTTTTGTCCCAAGTTAGTCTCCTTAGTCTCATTCTAAGGTTTGTCTAAGTTCATCCTTAGAAAGAGACAAACGTGTGTCGAACTTAGACTAACTTGGGATGAACTTAGACAAACCTTAGACTGAGACTAAAGTTTGTCTTTGTACGTCCCAAGTTAGTCTCGTTAGTCTCATTCTAAGGTTTATCTAAGTTCGTCCTTAGAAGTAGACTAACTTGCAATGAACTTTGACAAACCATAGAATGAGACTAAAGTTTCTCTTTGTTTGTCCCAAGTTAGTCTCGTTAGTCTCATTCTAAGGTTTATCTAAGTTCGTCCTTAGAAATAGACTAACATGGGACGAACTTAGACAAACCTTAGAATGAGACAAAAGTTTGTCTTTGTTCATCCCAAGTTAGTCTCGTTAGTCTCATTCTAAGGTTTGTATAAGTTCGTCCTTAGAAATAGACTAACTTGGGATGAACTTTGAGAAACCTTATAATGAGACTAAAGTTTGTCTTTGTTCGTCTCAAGTTAGTCTCGTTACTCTCATTCTAAGGTTTATCTAATTTCGTCCTTAGAAATAGACTAACTTGGGACAACCTTTGACAAACTTGGGACGAACTTAGACAAACCTTAGAAAGAGACTAAAGTTTGTATTTGTTCGTCCCAAGTTAGTCTCGTTGGTCTCATTTTAAGGTTTATCTAAGTTCGTTCTTAGAAATGGACTAACTTGGGACAAATTTTGACTAACCTTAGAATGAGACTAATGTTTGTGTTTGTTCGTCCCACGTTGGTCTCCTTAGTCGCATTCTAAGGTTTGTCTAAGTTCATCTTTAGAAAGAGACAAACGTGGGACGAACTTAGACTAACTTGGGATGAACTTAGACAAACCTTAGACTGAGACTAAAGTTTGTCTTTGTTCGTCCCAAGTTAGTCTCGTTAGTCTCATTCTAAGGTTTATCTAAGTTCGTCCTTAGAAATAGACAAACTTGGAATGAACTTAGACAAACCTTAGAATGAGATTAAAGTTTGTCTTTGTTCGTCCCAAGTTAGTCTCGTTGGTCTCATTCTAAGGTTTGTATAAGTTCATCCTTAGAAACAGACTAACGTGGGATCAACTTAGACAAACCTTAGAATGAGACTAAAGTTTGTCTTTGTTTGTCTCACGTTAGTCTCGTTACTCTCATTCTAAGGTTTATCTAAGTTCGTCCTTAGAAATAGACTAACTTGGGACGAACTTGGACCAACTTGGGACGAACCTAGACAAACCTTAGAATGAGACTAAAGTTTGTCTTTATTCATCCCAAGTTGGTTTCGTTAGTCTCATTCTAAGGTTTGTCTAAGTTCGTCCTTAGAAAGAGACTAACTTGGGACAAACTTAGGCTGACCTTAGAATAAGACTAAAGTTTGTCTTTGTTCGTCCCAAGTTAGTCTCTTAGTCTCATTCTAAGGTGTATATAAGTTCGTCCATTGAAATAGATTAACTTGGGACGAACTTACACTAACCTTAAAATGAGACTAATGTTTGTCATTGTTCTTCCCAAGTTAGTCTTGTTAGTCTCATTCTAAGGTTTGTCTATCTTCATCCTTAGAAATAGACTAACTTGGGACGAACTTTGACAAACTTGGGACAAACTTAGACAAACCTTAGAATGAGACTAAAGTTTGTCTTTGTTCGTCCCAAGTTAGTCTCGTTAGTCTCATTCTAAGGTTTGTCTAAGTTCGTCCTTAGAAAGAGACAAATGTGGGACGAACTTAGACTAACTTGGGACGAACTTAGACAAACTATATGATGTTCCCTTAAGTGGCATGTATTTGGCAAAACATAGCTTAGACAGTTCGAGCAGGTGTTCAGGGGGAGTTCGAACAATATCCTGGTACTCCTGTACAGCGTGATCAAGACGCAAGGATATACGCGAGGATATTTTCCGGAAGATATTGGCAACGAAGATTTCGACAAGTGGATGTCGGCCTGCGACTTATTCGAGCATTAGATATTCGAATGAATATCTACATTGAAGATGGTGCGACTTACTTGGAAAGAAGACTTCGTATATTCTTCTGATCGATTTATGAAAGATATACATCAAATATTTAGGAATCAATTCCGAAATATTTGATGGGATTATCTTGTGCGAATTAGGGTTTCGCTCGAGCATATTAATACAATGCAAGGGCAACCCTAATTCTCATCGCTTTCAAAGATCAAATATACACGAGCATATCCTGCTGATTGGAGAAGAAGAAAGCGACGGCCGGTTGTGTTTTCTCATTGAGAATACACCGGTGCAAGTGTAGTCTTTTCAAGTGCAACACAGACTGTCTGAAGCGTATCAACTGCCGCACACAACAAAGGTGAACAAGCTTTCAAGAGAAAGCATCCGAGCTTCTGGAGAAGGTCGAGAACGTTCAGACTGTAGGTTTTGAACGAAGGGGATCGAGGGGAATTGCGGTGAACCTCGGTTGCAAATCTGAGAGACAAAGTATTGAGGTTAGGCTATTACAAGGTGTAAGTGTAAGTCCCTGTGGAAACCCTATACTCGTAATAAAGATTTGCTGTCCCTTTTTCGGGTGTGGGAAACCCCCCAGAGTAGGCGGAGCCGAATTGGGTTATCAGTCTGTGTGTCTCTACTGCCTTTATCTGTTTGCTGAACTGTTGTGATAAGAGTTCAACCTCTGTGTGTTGAACTGTTGTGCAAAGAGTCCCAGGTCTGTCGCAACACTACCTTGGACACAAGCTTGAACAGGGGACATAATTTCAATTGGTATCAGAGCAGATCACTCGACACACTGTGTGGGATCCTGAACTGTTCAAGATGACTCTTAAGGAATGACAAAGCATAACCAGACCCCCGCTGCTCGAAGGCGAACTATGCCACATGGAAGCCTGTGATGAGATCTTTTCTGAAATCACTAGACGAAAAGGCATGGAAGGCTGTTCTAAAAGGGTGGACGGAACCCATAATGAACAATCTCACTGGAGAACCGATCGCCAAACCAAAAGCTCTGTGGACAGAAGAGGAGGACAAAGCTTCCATGGGCAACTCAAAGGCGATGAACGCAATTTTCTCGGCAGTAGATGAAAACGTCATGAAGCTAATCATCAATTGTGAAGTGGCCAAGGAAGCATGGGATATCCTCCAAACAGCGTTTGAAGGAACAGACAAAGTTCGCAACTCCCGCATGCAAGCTGTCACAACCAGGTTTGAAGAGATGAAGATGAAGGAGAGTGAAACCATCACTGAGTACAACACAAGAGTCCTGGAACTGTCCAACGAGGCATCTGCACTAGGGAAACCCATCGATGAAGAAAGATTGGCCAGCAAGGTCCTAAGGTCTCTTCCTCCGAGATTTGCCATGAAAGTCACGGCCATTGAGGAAATGCATGATATCACCACACTGAAGCTAGACGAGCTAATGGGTTCTCTCAGAACTTACGAGATCAATCATGACTTCCAAACCGGAGAAGAGAAGGGAATCGCTCTTAAAGCAGATATAACGGAAGACAAACTGGATTCTGGGTGCACCACTGAGCAACTAGCCATGATGGCACAGAACTTTGGAAGAATGGTGCAAAAAATCAACAGACGTTGTCCAGAACAAGGTCAGTCCTCATCAACTGGTTACCGAAACTGGAAATCCAGCAGGCCAAGGTCTACTGATTCGAGGCAAGACTTGTCTGACAAAGGAAAAGAAGAGATTCAATGTCATGAATGCAATGGTTTCGGTCACATTGCGTCACAGTGTGCAAACACTCTCATGAAGAAAAAGGCGATGGTGGCGAGCTTCAGCGACAGTGATTCAGACGAAGAAAAAGGTGAAACCACAAACTTTGTGGCCTTCGTCACAACTCTGGATGAATGCAGCAGCACAAGTCAAACTGTCCCACCTCAGTTGGAACGCCCAGATGAAGACCCCTCGGACAGTGACAATGAAGAACTCATGCAGGACTCTCTGGCTCAGACTTATAAAGATCTATATGAGAAGTGGCTGCTTCTGATCAAGATGAACAAAAAGCTAAATGACACAGTGGCAAGCGTCACTATGGAAAAGGACAAGGTATGGCAGGAGGTTGAGATACTATTGACACTGAAGGCATAACTGGAAGGTACAATTAACTCACTGACTTCTCAACTAGCTGAGGTAAAACAAGAAAGACTGGATCTTCTTGTTCAGAAAACAGAACTCCTAGGTACTGTCTCCTCTCTAAAAAACGAAATGGAGAAGGATCGGGACACTCATCCTGTAGGCATGGCGGGTCTGAGAAAAAACATCATTGATCTACAACGCAAAGAAATGTTCCAACTAAGGAGGGTGGAACAGCTGGAACTTCAGCTAGAATCCGAGAAGATGGAACACTCTGACACTAGAGAGGAACTCAATCACCTCAAACAGTCGGTAAGAATGCTTAACTCTGGCACTAAAAACTTAAATGATATTCTTAGATCCCAGAGAATGGAGTCCGGACACAGAGGATTGGGGTTCACAGGAGAAGGCAGCTCAAAAGATACGACGCTTGTTAAAACAAGACCGGTGTCGGAACAGAAGACAGAACAGAAGGTAAGACAGCATCCCAGACGGAAAATAGATCTGCCACAAGAACAATCCAATAGTGGTCGAAGAAGGGATGGTACGATGCACTTCGGCTCTCATTCAGCACAAAGGAAAGAATGGCGCACTTGCTGGTATTGCAATCAGGTGGGACACATTAAACTAAAGTGTCGCCTATTTTAGCCGAACGACGTGCTTTCCAACAACGAACCACATTGCAACAAAAACCGGCCTGGGTTCAAAAGGCAGACCGAACTGTTTGCATGGTAGCCCGTTACACCTCAAACTACTTATCGCATGATAGTTGGCTCTTCGACAGCGGATGCTCCGCACACATGACAGGTAACTCTCAATATCTTACCCATATTAGACCTGTTGAGCACATGTGGTTTGTCACCTTCGGGGATGGTGAAAAGGGTCAGGTGATCGGCTGTGGGACATTGATGGTTCCGGATCTCCCTACACTCAAGAACACCCTCCTTGTTAAGGGACTGACCAGGAATCTTATCAGCATCAGTCAACTATGCGACGATGGACACTATGTGTCATTCTCCAGCTACTCATGTCTTGTACTAGACCAGAATGGCGATACAATGATGAAAGGAAAAAGGGATGCCAACAACTGCTATACTATTAAGATGGGTCTGACAGAGTCGATGAACAATGTGCATTCACACCATGGCCAGCAACCGGTTACTCTCCCATGTGCATACGCACAACCTAGTTTTCTGCGAGGGGAAGTGGATAAGACCTTGCACACAAGATCTGATTGTCGATGCGCACAAATCAAGGTTGCCGGGTGTCCCAGGAAGCTATTGAATCATTCGGTGGTACAGTTGCAACAGGAGTTCGTACACTGCCCACAGAAATGTGCCTGGCCCCGTACAAGAAAATATAAATGCTCACGAAAGATGGTAACTCTGAGGAGCCATACTTGTGTCAAACCATATGGCAGGTCACGGAATGGAACACCCAGATCCCCAGGGGGTCTATGTGGTGTCAACCTCTGAGAGCATCCGACGGTGGTCAGTCAAAGTCGAATCTCCAGCTGAAACAGTTGGACTGACCATCTAATAAAGAGAGCTGGAACAGAAGTCTCAACAAAATATTTTTTAAATATCCTTGAAGATCTTTTTTCGGTTGACGGTTTTGGAAAGCTGAAGAGTCATATAGACAAATTTGATTTTTGAAAAAATCAAATTCATTCCCTGAGTATCGTCTTCTCTCTCTCAAAAACCCTAGAACGGAACTTCCCTCTCAACTGTTCTTTCCTCAACCGACAATGGTGAACACCAGGAAGTCAGCAAAATCCAGTGCTAAATCTGCGGAGAAAATCAAAGAAAGCATGCAGACCTCAAAGGCATTGGCGGCGAAATCAAAGATTCCGAAATCAAAAGCTGCGAAGATGAAAAAGGCGTCGCCTTTACACTCAGTCACCGAATCTTTTGCCAAAGAGAAGTCTGTTGAAGGAGTTACCGCTGGAATCCCTCAGTCGGGCACAGTGGACTCAACTCCACAGATTCAGGTAAATCCCAATATTCCTTCTGTCTCTGCGAATATCCCCGCTGTTGAAAAATCTGTGCTGAATGAAGAAACAAGTGTGGAGGGTGAGAAGGTTGTTGAGTTGATTGACAGTGTTGAAGCCAGATGGGCTGTAATTGGCGATAATGGTGGTAAGGCTGTTAGTGGTGTTAAAGCCGATGGTGTTGAAACCAGTAGGGAGATTCTTGGTGGAGATAATGAGAGTGGTAGGGCTGTGACGGTTGACAAAGCCGGTAGTGGGATTTGTAAGAAGAAGTCTGTCAAGAGTGTGGAAGAAGAGGAACCCAGCAAGGGGGCTGGAGGCTCAGGAACGTGGAGAGAAATGATTTTCGCCACAGGATACATTCCTCCGAAGGCTGGTCGCAGGAAGAAGGTGAGGCGGGCCAGTGACTCTCCCAGAAAATATCTCGCCCAGATCTATGCAGCTCGAGGAAGGAAGATTGCAATGTCCGATGAAGAAACAGAGAAGTTCATCGAGTCCTCGGGGAAGAGGAATGTGGTGATGAGTGATGCTGATCCGTCTGAAAATCAAGGAGGAATCACTGAAGAAGGTTTCGGTGGGCATGATGAGGCTGTGGCAGAGGAGATTAACCCAGCAGAAAAGGATGATGAATTGGAGAAGTTATACAAAGACATTGATGATGTCATGGAAGACCTGGAAAAGGAGAAGGATCAGGGAGTGTCAAGTCTGGAAGAAGCTCAGACTGTTAGGGCAAAAGAAGTTGATGTAGAAAAAGCTACAAGTGATCCACCTATGGAACCAAGTGTTCAGTCTGGTGTTGAGACTGGAAGAGCTTCAGAGAAAGCTGCAAGCGGTTCAACAGTGGAACCCTCTGTTCAGACTGAAGCTTAAACAGCACCAGTTCCAGAGGAAGGTCTGCGTAACCTGGGTGTTGAAGCAGAAGAGTCTGGTACTGGAAAGGTCTCAAGTGCTCCAACAGTGGAACAGAGTGTTCAAACCGAAGATAAGACTGGAGTAGTACCAGAGAAAGCAGGGAGTGAAGAAACAATGACAGTTCAAGATGATCGTCGTCGGGATTATTTAAAGGAGGATGAACCATCCATTCGTAAGGATGCCCCTACATCAGCAGCAGAAGGTGTTACCCTTTCAGAAGATGACCAAGACAGTGTTCCCCTTGTCAACCTCAAGAGGACAACGAAGGGGAAGGAAAAGAAAAAGGTTGCCTTTGCTACGTCTACAAAGGAACCAGCTCAGAAGGTTGCTGAGGTCAGCAGTGGTGCAGAGGGAGCTGGCTCTTCAAAGAAAAGAAAGCGCGTTGCTGCAGTTCCCATCTCTGAAGATGCTGGGAGATGTGAAGTCCCAGCCCCTGAATCTGAGGCTGTCCCAGTCGGTAAGGTCAAGAAAGGTCTGTGGTTCGTGAACAAAGAAGCTGCGTTGAAATGGGGATGTGTGCAGAAGAGGAAAATCATACCGGAGAGACTACTGGATGCATCGAGTTACAAAGGGAAAGAAGTGATTGAGGTGCTCAAAGAGTCGGATCTATTCTGGACGTTAGACAGATGCAAGCCATTCAACGAACAGCTGGTGCGTGAGGCCATGGCAAACTTGCCTCCAAAGTTTGGGGTCATTGGAGAGGCTGAGTATGGGATCTTCTATGTAAGAGGAAGAAGGATCAAGATTGATCCAGAACTTATCAATGTATACTTCTCCATGGACGACCCAGCTGTTGATGAAGAAGAATCCAGCCTCGAGAAGATAGTAAGCACCATCACTGCAGGCTCTGATCAGTGGAGGCCTGAGTCAGTTGTGCATACGGCGGATCTGTCCACGTTCTATTCAATGCTGTTTTTCATAGCAGTGTTTAACTGGAGGCCGTCTACTCATCGCTCTACTGTCAACAAGGACATGGCCCAACTGATTTATCAGAGAGGGAACAAGCTGAAGTTTAACCTGGGCAGAATAATGTTCAACCAGATTGCTGACCATGCTACATCGATGAGAACCCTGCACCAGATCTGCTTTCCATCTCTGATTTATGAGCTGATTATTCATCAAGCCCCTGATTTGACAACCTCGTCTGATCTTCTTACTAAAGCTCCCAGCAAATTCACAGTGGACCACAAGTTATACAAAGGGCGGCATGTGAATGATCTGAAAGGGGGGAGCAAGCCAGGTAAAGAAATTGGGGAATCCAGTCGAGGGGGAGCCAGAATGGGCGTGGATGAGAGGAGCAAACTACTGAAGGACCTCCATGTCATCATTGCTGCGGACAAGGAACAGCGCCGCCGAATCAACAGGCTTGCTCGAGCTCTCAGCTTGCCCAGTGATGATGAATCAGAAGCTACTGCCTCTGAAGATGATTCCATTGAAGAAGCTTCTGATTGAAGGTCCTCTTCAAACTTTCTCCCTGAACTATTTGTTTAAAACAATCGTTCTTAGTGCTTGTTCTGGCACATTTTGACTGTCTGTTCAAACTCGGATCGCACCCCTTGCCAGTTTGTGGCAAAAAGGGGGAGTATTTTGGAGGAGACAAAGTTGTCTACTGTCTAGATAGTTAGATAGACTTAGTTATCTAGTAGATCTGGTTTTGCCAAAATGCCAAGGGGAAGATTGATGTTCCCTTAAGTGGCATGTATTTGGCAAAACATAGCTTAGACAGTTCGAGCAGGTGTTCAATGGGAGTTCGAACAATATCCTGGTACTCCTGTACAGCGTGATCAAGACGCGAGGATATACGCGAGGATATTTTCCGGAAGATATTGGCAACGAAGATTTCGACAAGTGGAAGTCAGCCTGCGACTTATTCGAGCATTAGATATTCGAATGAATATCTACATTGAAGATAGCGCGACTTACTTGGAAAGAAGACTTCGTATATTCTTCCGATCGATTTATGAAAGATATACATCAAATATTTAGGAATCAATTCCGAAATATTTGATGGGATTATCTTGTGCGAATTAGGGTTTCGCTCGAGCATATAAATACAATGCAAGGGCAACCCTAATTCTCATCGCTTTCAAAGATCAAATATACACGAGCATATCCTGCTGATTGGAAAAGAAGAAAGCGACGGCTGGTTGTGTTTTCTCATTGAGAATACACCGGTGCAAGTGCAGTCTGTTCAAGTGCAACACAGACTGTCTGAAGCGTATCAACTGCCGCACACAACAAAGGTGAACAAGCTTTCGAGAGAAAGCATCCGAGCTTCTGGAGAAGGTCGAGAACGATCAGACTGCAGGTTCTGAACGAAGGGGATCGAGGGGAATTGCGGTGAACCTCGGTTGCAAATCTGAGAGACGGAGTATTGAGGTTAGGCTATTACAAGGTGTAAGTGTAAGTCCCTGTGGAAACCCTATACTCGTAATAAAAATTTGCGTCCCTTTTTCGGGTGTGGGAAACCCCCCAGAGTAGGCGGAGCCGAACTGGGTTATCAGCCTGTGTGTCTCTACTGCCTTTATCTGTTTGCTGAACTTTTGTGATAAGAGTTCAACCTCTGTGTGTTGAACTTGTGTGAAAAGAGTCCCAGGTCTGTCGCAACACTACCTTGGACACAAGCTTGAACAGGGGACATAATTTCACTATAGAATGAGACTAAAGTTCGTCTTTGTTCGTCCCAATTAGTCTCGTTAGTCTCATTCTAAGGTTTATGTAAGTTCGTCCTTAGAAATAGACTAACTTGGGACAAACTTAGACAAACATTAGAATGAGACTAAAGTTGGTCTTTGTTCGTCCCCAAGTTAGTCTCGTTAGTCTCATTCTAAGGTTTGTGTAAGTTCATCCATAGAAATAGACTAACTTGGGACGACCTTTGACAAACCTTAGAATGAGACTAAAGTTTGTCTTTGTTCGTCTCAAGTTAGTCTTAATACTCTCATTCTAATGTTTATCTAAGTTCATCCTTAGAAATAGACTAACTTGGGACGAACTTAGACAAACCTTAGAATGAGACAAAAGTTTGTCTTTGTTCGTCCCAAGTTAGTCTCGTTAGTCTCATTCTAAGGTTTGTATAAGTTCATCCTTAGAAATAGACTAACTTGGGACGACCTTTGACAAACCTTAGAATGAAACTAAAGTTTGTCTTTGTTCGTCTCAAGTTAGTCTCGTTACTCTCATTCTAAGATTTATCTAAGTTCGCCCTTAGAAATAGACTAACTTGGGACAAACTTAGGCAAACCTTAGAATGAGACTAAAGTTTGTCATTGTTCGTCCCAAGTTAGTCTCGTTAGTCTCATTCTAAGGTTCATATATGTTCGTCCTTAGAAATAGACTAACCTGGGACGAACTTAGACAAACCTTAGAATGGGACTAAAGTTTGTCTTTGTTCGTCCCAAGTTAGTCTCATTCTAAGGTTTGTCTAAGTTCATCCTTAGAAAGAGACAAACGTGGGACGAACTTAGACAAACCTTAGAATGAGACTAAAGTTTGTCTTTGTTCGTCCCAAGTTAGTCTCATTCTAAGGTTTATCTAATTTCGTCCTGAGAAATAGACTAACTTGGGACGAACTTAGACAAACCTTAGAATGAGACTAAAGTTTGTCTTTGTTCATCCCAAGTTAGTCTCGTTAGTCTCATTCTAAGGTTTGTATATGTTCATCCTTAGAAATAGACTAACTTGGGACGAACCTTGACAAACCTTAGAATGAGACTAAAGTTTGTCTTTGTTCATCTCAAGTTAGTCTCGTTACTCTCATTCTAAGGTTTATCTAAGTTCGTCCATAGAAATTGACTAACTTGGGACGAACTTTGACAAACTTGGGACGAACTTAGACAAACCTTAGAATGAGACTAAAGTATGTCTTGGTTCGTCCCAAGTTAGTCTCGTTAGTCTCATTCTAAGGTTTCTCTAAGTTCGTCCTTCGAAAGAGACTAACTTGGGACGAACTTAGACTAACTTGGGACAAACTTAGACTAACTTGGGATGAACTTAGACAAATCTTAGAATGAGATTAAAGTTTGTCTTTGTTCGTCCCAAGTTATTCTCTTAGTCTCATTCAAAGGTTTATCTAAGTTCGTTCTGAGAAACAGACTAACTTGGGACGAACTTAGACAAACCTTAGAATGAGACTAAAGTTTGTCTTTGTTCGTCCCAAGTTAATCTCGTTAGTCTCATTCTAAGGTTTGTCTAAGTTTGTCCTTAGAAAGAGACAAACGTGGGACGAACTTAGACTAACGTGGGACGAACTTGGACAAACCTTAGAATGAGACTAAAGTTTGTCTTTGTTCATCCCAAGTTAGTCTCATTCTAAGTTTATCTAAGTTCATCCTAAGAAATAGACTAACTTGGGACGAACATAGACAGACCTCAGAATGAGACTAAAGTTTGTCTTTGTTCGTCTCAAGTTAGTCTCGTTACTCTCATTCTAAGATTAATCTAAGTTCGTCCTTAGAAATAGACTAACTTGGGATGAACTTCGGCAAACCTTAGAATGAGACTAAAGTTTGTCATTGTTCGTCCCGTTAGTCTCATTCTAAGGTTTGTATAAGTTCATCCTTAGAAATACACTAACTTGGGACGAACTTTGACAAACCTTAGAATGAGACTAAAGTTTGTCTTTGTTCATCTCAAGGTAGTCTCGTTACTCTCATTCTAATGTTTATCTAAGTTCGTCCTTAGAAATTGACTAACTTGGGACGAACTTTGACAAACTTGGGACGAACTTAGACAAACCTTAGAATGAGACTAAATTTTGTCTTTATTCGTCCCAAGTTAGTCTCGTTAGTCTCATTCTAAGGTTTCTCTAAGTTCGTCCTTAGAAAGATACTAACTTGGGACAAACTTAGACGAACTTGGGATGAACTTAGACAAACCTTAGAATGAGATTAAAGTTTGTCTTTGTTCGTCCCAAGTTATTCTCTTAGTCTCATTCTAAGGTTTATCTAAGTTCGTCCTTAGAAACAGACTAACTTGGGAGGAACTTAGACAAACCTTAGAATGAGACTAAAGTTTGTCTTTGTTCGTCCCAAGTTAGTCTCGTTAGTCTCATTCTAAGGTTTGTCTAAGTTCATCCTTAGAAAGAGACAAACGTGGGACGAACTTAGACTAACTTGGGACGAACTTAGACAAACCTTAGAATGAGACTTAAGTTTGTCTTAGTTTGTCCCAAGTTAGTCTCGTTAGTCTCATTCTAAGGTTTATATAAGTTCATCCTAAGAAATAGACTAACTTGGGACGAACATAGACAAACCTTAGAATGAGACTAAAGTTTGTCTTTGTTCGTCCCAAGTTAGTCTCGTTAGTCTCATTCTAAGGTTTATCTAAGTTCGTCCTTAGAAAGAGACAAACGTGGGTCGAACTTAGACTAACTTGGGATGAATTTAGGCAAACCTTAGACTGAGACTAAATTTTGTCTTTGTTCCTCCCAAGTTAGTCTCGTTAGTCTCATTCTAAGGTTTATCTAAGTTCGTCCTTTGAAATAGACTAACTTGGAATGAACTTAGACAAACCTTAGAATGAGATTAAAGTTTGTCATTGTTTGTCCCAAGTTAGTCTCATTAGTCTCATTCTAAGGTTTATCTAAGTTCGTCCTTAGAAATATACTAACATGGGACGAACTTAGATAAACCTTAGAATGAGACTAAAGTTTGTCTTTGTTCATCCCAAATTAGTCTCGTTAGTCTCATTCTAAGGTTTGTATAAGTTCGTCCTTAGAAATAGACTAACTTGGGATGAACTTTGAGAAACCTTATAATGAGACTAAAGTTTGTCTTTGTTCGTCTCAAGTTAGTCTCGTTACTCTCATTCTAAGGTTTATCTAAGTTCATCCTTAGAAATAGACTAACTTGGGACGAACTTTGACAAACCTTAGAATGAGACTAAAGTTTGTCTTTGTTCGTCTCAATTTAGACTCGTTACTCTCATTCTAAGGTTTATCTAATTTCGTCCTTAGAAATAGACTAACCTGGGACGAACTTAAACAAACCATAGAATGAGACTAAAGTTTGTCTGTGTTCGTCCCAAGTTAGTCTCGTTAGTCTCATTCTAAGGTTTATCTAAGTTCGTCCTTAGAAATAGACTAACTTGGAATGAACTTAGACAAACCGTAGAATGAGACTAAAGTTTGTCTTTGTTTGACTAAAGTTAGTCTCTTAGTCTCATTCTAAGGTTTATCTAAGTTTGTTCTTAGAAATAGACTAACTTGGGACGAACTTAGACTAACCTTACAATGAGAATAATGTTTGTCTTTGTTCTTCCCAAGTTAGTCTCTTAGTCTCATTCTAAGGTTTATCTAAGTTTGTTCTTAGAAATAGACTAACTTGGGACGAACTTAGACTAACCTTACAATGAGACTAATGTTTGTCTTTGTTCTTCCCAAGTTAGTCTCTTAGTCTCATTCTAAGGTTTATCTAAGTTTGTTCTTAGAAATAGACTAACTTGGGACGAACTTAGACTAACCTTACAATGAGACTAATGTTTGTCTTTGTTCTTCCCAAGTTAGTCTCGTTAGTCTCATTCTAAGGTTTGTATAAGTTCATCCTTAGAAATAGACTAACTTGGGACGAACATTGACAAACCTTAGAATGAGACTAAAGTTTGTCATTGTTCATCCCAAGTTAGTCTTGTTAGTCTCATTCTATGGTTTATCTAAGTTCGTCCTTAGAAATAGACTAACTTGGGATGAACTAAGAGAAACCTTAGAATGAGACTAAAGTTTCTCATTGTTCGTCCCAAGTTAGTCTCGTTAGTCTCATTCTAAGGTTTGTCAAAGTTCGTCCTTAGAAAGAGACTAACTTGGGACGAACTTGGACAAACCTTAGAATGAGACTAATGTTGGTCTTTGTTCGTCCCAAGTTAGTCTCGTTAATCTCATTCTAAGGTTTATCTAAGTTCGTCCTTAGAAATAGACTAACTTGGGACGAACTAAGACGAACCTTAGAATGAGACTAAAGTTTCTCTTTGTTCGTCCCAAGTTAGTCTCGTGAGTCCTATTCTAAGGTTTGTATAAGTTCGTCCTTAGAAATAGACTAACTTGGGACGAACTTTGATAAACCTTAGAATGAGACTAAAGTTTGTCTTTTTTCGTTCCAAGTTAGTCTCGTTAGTCCTATTCTAAGGTTTGTATAAGTTCGTCCTTAGAAATATACTAACTTGGGACGAACTTTGACAAACCTTAGAGTGAGACTAAAGTTTGTCTTTGTTCGTCTCAAGTTAGTCTCGTTACTCACATTCTAAGGTTTATATAAGTTTGTCCTTAGAAATAGACTACCTTGGTACAAACTTTGACAAACTTGGGACGAACTTAGACAAACCTTAGAATGAGACTAAAGTTTGTCTTTGTTCGTCCCAAGTTAGTCTCGTTAGTCTCATTCTAAGGTTTGTGTAAGTTCATCCTTAGAAATAGACTAACTTGGGACGAACATAGACTAACCTTAGAATGAGACTAAAGTTTGTCTTTGTTCGTCTCAAGTTAGTCTCGTTACTCTCATTCTAAGGTTTATCTAAGTTCGTCCTTAGAAACAGACTAACTTGGGACGAACTTAGACAAACCTTAGAATGAGACTAAAGTTTGTCTTTGTTCGTCCCAAGTTAGTCTCGTTACTCTCATTCTAAGGTTTGTATAAGTTCATCCTTAGAAATAGTCTAACTTGGGACGAACATTGACAAACCTTAGAATGAGACTAAAGTTTATCCTTGTTCGTCTCAAGTTAGTCTCGTTAGTCTCATTCTAAGGTTTGTCTAAGTTCGTCCTTAGAAAGAGACTAACTTCGGACGAACTTAGACAAACCTTAGAATGAGACTAAACTTTGTCTTTGTTCATCCCAAGTTAGTCTCTTAGTCTCATTCTATGGTTTATCTAAGTTCGTTCTTAGAAATAGACTCAATTGGGACGAACTTAGCCAAACCTTAGAATGAGACTAAAGTTTGTCTTTGTTCGTCCCAAGTTAGTCTCCTTAGTCTCATTTTAAGGTTTGTCTAAGTTCGTCCTTAGAAGGAGACAAACGTGGGACGAACTTAGACTAACTTGGGATGAACTTAGACAACCATAGAATGAGACTAAAGTTAGTCTTTGTTCTTCCCAAGTTAGTCTCGTTTGTCTGATTCTAAGGTTTGTCTAAGTTCGTCCTTAGAAAGAGACAAATGTGGGACGAACTTAGACTAACTTGGGACGAACTTAGACAAACCTTAGAATGAGACTAAAATTTGTCTTTGTTCGTCCCAAGCTAGTCTCGTTAGTTTCATTCTAAGGTTTGTCTAAGTTCGTCCTTAGAAATAGACTAACTTGGGACGAACTTAGACAAACCTTAGAATGAGACTAAAGTTTGTCATTGTTCGTCCCAAGTTAGTCTCGTTAGTCTCATTCTAAGGTTTATTTAAGTTCGTCCTTAGAAATAGACTAACTTGTGACGAACTTAGACAAACCTTAGAATGAGACTAAAGCTTGTCTTTGTTCGTCCCAAGCTAGTCTCGTTAGTCTCATTCTAAGGTTTGTCTAAGTTCATCCTTAGAAAGAGACAAACGTGGGACGAACTTAGACTAACTTGGGATGAACTTAGACAACCTTAGAATGAGACTAAAGTTAGTCTTTGTTCTTCCCAAGTTAGTCTCGTTTGTCTGATTCTAAGGTTTGTCTAAGTTCGTCCTTAGAAAGAGACAAATGTGGGACAAACTTAGACTAACTTGGGACGAACTTAGATAAACCTTAGAATGAGACTAAAATTTGTCTTTGTTCGTCCCAAGCTAGTCTCGTTAGTCTCATTCTAAGGTTTATCTAAGTTCGTCCTTAGATTTAGACTAACTTGGGACGAACTTAGACAAACCTTAGAATGAGACTAAAGTTTGTCTTTGTTCGTCCCAAGTTATTCTCGTTAGTCTCATTCTAAGGTTTGTCTAAGTTCGTCCATAGAAATAGACTGACTTGGGAAGAACTTTGACAAACTTGGGACGAACTTGGACAAACCATAGAATGAGACTAAAGTTTGTCTTTTTTGGTTTCAAATTAGCCTCGTTAGTCTCATTCTAAGGTTTGTCCAAGTTCGTCCTTAGAAAGAGACAAACGTGGGACGAACTTAGACTAACTTGGGACGAACTTAGACAACCTTAGAATGAGACTAAAATTTGTCTTTGTTCTTCCCAAGTTAGTCTCGTTTGTCTGATTCTAAGGTTTGTCTAAGTTCGTCCTTAGAAAGAGACAAATGTGGGACGAGCTTAGACTAACTTGGGACGAACTTAGACAAACCTTAGAATGAGACTAAAGTTTATCTTTTTTCGTCCCAAGTTAGTCTCGTTAGTCTCATTCTAAGGTTTATCTAAGTTCGTCCTTATAAATAGACTAACTTGGGACGAACTTAGACAAACCTTAGAATGAGACTAAAGTTTGTCTTTGTTCGTCCCAAGTTAGTCTCGTTAGTCTCATTCTAAGGTTTGTGTAAGTTCATCCTTAGAAATAGACTAACTTGGGACGAACATAGACTAACCTTAGAATGAGACTAAAGTTTGTCTTTGTTCGTCTCAAGTTAGTCTCGTTACTCTCATTCTAAGGTTTATCTAAGTTCGTCCTTAGAAACAGACTAACTTGGGACGAACTTAGACAAACCTTAGAATGAGACTAAAGTTTGTCTTTGTTCGTCCCAAGTTAGTCTCGTTACTCTCATTCTAAGGTTTGTATAAGTTCATCCTTAGAAATAGTCTAACTTGGGACGAACATTGACAAACCTTAGAATGAGACTAAAGTTTATCCTTGTTCGTCTCAAGTTAGTCTCGTTAGTCTCATTCTAAGGTTTGTCTAAGTTCGTCCTTAGAAAGAGACTAACTTCGGACGAACTTAGACAAACCTTAGAATGAGACTAAACTTTGTCTTTGTTCATCCCAAGTTAGTCTCTTAGTCTCATTCTATGGTTTATCTAAGTTCGTTCTTAGAAATAGACTAAATTGGGACGAACTTAACTAACCTTAGAATGAGACTAATGTTTGTCTTTGTTCTTCCCAAGTTAGTCTCGTTAGTCTCATTCTAAGGTTTTCCTAAGTTCGTCCTTAGAAATAGACTAACTTGGGATGAACTTTGACTAACTTGGGACGAACTTAGCCAAACCTTAGAATGAGACTAAAGTTTGTCTTTGTTCGTCCCAAGTTAGTCTCCTTAGTCTCATTTTAAGGTTTGTCTAAGTTCGTCCTTAGAAGGAGACAAACGTGGGACGAACTTAGACTAACTTTGGATGAACTTAGACAAACTTAGAATGAGACTAAAGTTAGTCTTTGTTCTTCCCAAGTTAGTCTCGTTTGTCTGATTCTAAGGTTTGTCTAAGTTTGTTCTTAGAAAGAGACAAATGTGGGACGAACTTAGACTAACTTGGAACGAACTTAGACAAACCTTAGAATGAGACTAAAATTTGTCTTTGTTCGTCCCAAGCTAGTCTCGTTAGTCTCATTCTAAGGTTTGTCTAAGTTCGTCCTTAGAAATAGACTTACTTGGGACGAACTTAGACAAACCTTAGAATGAGACTAAAGTTTGTCATTGTTCGTCCCAAGTTAGTCTCGTTAGTCTCATTCTAAGGTTTATTTAAGTTCGTCCTTAGAAATAGACTAACTTGTGACGAACTTAGACAAACCTTAGAATGAGACTAAAGTTTGTCTTTGTTCGTCCCAAGCTAGTCTCGTTAGTCTCATTCTAAGGTTTGTCTAAGTTCATCCTTAGAAAAAGACAAACGTGGGACGAACTTAGACTAACTTGGGATGAACTTAGACAACCTTAGAATGAGACTAAAGTTAGTCTTTGTTCTTCCCAAGTTAGTCTCGTTTGTCTGATTCTAAGGTTTGTCTAAGTTCGTCCTTAGAAAGAGACAAATGTGGGACGAACTTAGACTAACTTGGGATGAACTTAGACAAACCTTAGAATGAGACTAAAATTTGTCTTTGTTCGTCCCAAGCTAGTCTCGTTAGTCTCATTCTAAGGTTTATCTAAGTTCGTCCATAGAAATAGACTAACTTGGGACGAACTTAGACAAACCTTAGAATGAGACTAAATTTGTCATTGTTCGTCCCAAGTTAGTCTCGTTAGTCGCATTCTAAGGTTTATTTAAGTTCGTCCTTAGAAATAGACTAACTTGTGACGAACTTAGACAAACCTTAGAATGAGACTAAAGTTTGTCTTTGTTCGTCCCAAGTTAGTCTCTTAGTCTCATTCTAAGGTTTGTATAAGTTCATCCTTAGAAATAGACTAACTTGTGACGAACTTAGACAAACCTTAGAATGAGACTAAAGTTTGTCTTTGTTCGTCCCAAGTTAGTCTCTTATTCTCATTCTAAGGTTTGTATAATTTCATCCTTAGAAATAGACTAACTTGGGACGAACATTGACAAACCTTAGAATGAGACTAAAGTTTATCTTTGTTCGTCTCAAGTTAGTCTCGTTAGTCTCATTCTAAGGTTAGTCTAAGTTCGTCCTTAGAAAGAGACTAACTTGGGACGAACTTAGACAAACCTTAGAATGAGACTAAAGTTTGTCTTTATTCGTCCCAAGTTAGTCTCTTAGTCTCATTCTAAGGTTTACCTAAGTTCGCTCTTATAAATAGACTAACTTGGAACGAACTTAGACTAACCTTAGAATATGACTAATGTTTGTCTTTGTTCTTCCCAAGTTAGTCTCGTTAGTCTCATTCTGAGGTTTGTCTAAGTTCGTCCTTAGAAATAGACTAACTTGGGACGAACTTTGACTAACTTGGGACGAACTTAGACAAACCTTAGAATGAAACTAAAGTTTGTCTTTGTTCGTCCCAAGTTAGTCTCTTTAGTCTCATTCTAAGGTTTGTGTAAGTTCATCCTTAGAAATAGACTAACTTGGGACGAACATAGACTAACCTTAGAATGAGACTAAAGTTTGTCTTTGTTCGTCTCAAGTTAGTCTCGTTACTCTCATTCTAAGGTTTATCTAAGTTCGTCCTTAGAAACAGACTAACTTGGGACGAACTTAGACAAACCTTAGAATGAGACTAAAGTTTGTCTTTGTTCGTCCCAAATTAGTCTCGTTACTCTCATTCTAAGGTTTGTATAAGTTCATCCTTGGAAATAGTCTAACTTGGGGCGAACATTGACAAACCTTAGAATGAGACTAAAGTTTATCCTTGTTCGTCTCAAGTTAGTCTCGTTAGTCTCATTCTAAGGTTTGTCTAAGTTCGTCCTTAGAAAGAGACTAACTTCGGACGAACTTAGACAAACCTTAGAATGAGACTAAACTTTGTCTTTGTTCATCCCAAGTTAGTCTCTTAGTCTCATTCTATGGTTTATCTAAGTTCGTTCTTAGAAATAGACTAAATTGGGACGAACTTAGACTAACCTTAGAATGAGACTAATGTTTGTCTTTGTTCTTCCCAAGTTAGTCTCGTTAGTCTCATTCTAAGGTTTTCCTAAGTTCGTCCTTAGAAATAGACTAACTTGGGATGAACTTTGACTAACTTGGGACGAACTTAGCCAAACCTTAGAATGAGACTAAAGTTTGTCTTTGTTCGTCCCAAGTTAGTCTCCTTAGTCTCATTTTAAGGTTTGTCTAAGTTCGTCCTTAGAAGGAGACAAACGTGGGACGAACTTAGACTAACTTGGGATGAACTTAGACAACCTTAGAATGAGACTAAATTTAGTCTTTGTTCTTCCCAAGTTAGTCTCGTTTGTCTGATTCTAAGGTTTGTCTAAGTTTGTTCTTAGAAAGAGACAAATGTGGGACGAACTTAGACTAACTTGGGACGAACTTAGACAAACCTTAGAATGAGACTAAAGTTTGTCATTGTTCGTCCCAAGTTAGTCTCGTTAGTCTCATTCTAAGGTTTATTTAAGTTCGTCCTTAGAAATAGACTAACTTGTGACGAACTTAGACAAACCTTAGAATGAGACTAAAGTTTGTCTTTGTTCGTCCCAAGATAGTCTCGTTAGTCTCATTCTAAGGTTTGTCTAAGTTCATCCTTAGAAAGAGACAAACGTGGGACGAACTTAGACTAACTTGGGATGAACTTAGACAACCTTAGAATGAGACTAAAGTTAGTCTTTGTTCTTCCCAAGTTAGTCTCGTTTGTCTGATTCTAAGGTTTGTCTAAGTTCGTCCTTAGAAAGAGACAAATGTGGGACGAACTTAGACTAACTTGGGACGAACTTAGACATACCTTAGAATGAGACTAAAATTTGTCTTTGTTCGTCCCAAGCTAGTCTCGTTAGTCTCATTCTAAGGTTTATCTAAGTTCGTCCTTAGAAATAGACTAACTTGGGACGAACTTAGACAAACCTTAGAATGAGACTAAAGTTTGTCATTGTTCGTCCCAAGTTAGTCTCGTTAGTCTCATTCTAAGGTTTATTTAAGTTCGTCCTTAGAAATAGACTAACTTGTGACGAACTTAGACAAACCTTAGAATGAGACTAAAGTTTGTCTTTGTTCGTCCCAAGTTAGTCTCTTAGTCTCATTCTAAGGTTTGTATAAGTTCATCCTTAGAAATAGACTAACTTGTGACGAACTTAGACAAACCTTAGAATGAGACTAAAGTTTGTCTTTGTTCGTCCGAAGTTAGTCTCTTAGTCTCATTCTAAGGTTTGTATAATTTCATCCTTAGAAATAGACTAACTTGGGATGAACATTGACAAACCTTAGAATGAGACTAAAGTTTATCTTTGTTCGTCTCAAGTTAGTCTCGTTAGTCTCATTCTAAGGTTAGTCTAAGTTCGTCCTTAGAAAGAGACTAACTTGGGACGAACTTAGACAAACCTTAGAATGAGACTAAAGTTTGTCTTTATTCGTCCCAAGTTAGTCTCTTAGTCTCATTCTAAGGTTTACCTAAGTTCGCTCTTATAAATAGACTAACTTGGAACGAACTTAGACTAACCTTAGAATATGACTAATGTTTGTCTTTGTTCTTCCCAAGTTAGTCTCGTTAGTCTCATTCTGAGGTTTGTCTAAGTTCGTCCTTAGAAATAGACTAACTTGGGACGAACTTTGACTAACTTGGGACGAACTTAGACAAACCTTAGAATGAAACTAAAGTTTGTCTTTGTTCGTCCCAAGTTAGTCTCTTTAGTCTCATTCTAAGGTTTGTGTAAGTTCATTCTTAGAAATAGACTAACTTGGGACGAACATAGACTAACCTTAGAATGAGACTAAAGTTTGTCTTTGTTCGTCTCAAGTTAGTCTCGTTACTCTCATTCTAAGGTTTATCTAAGTTCGTCCTTAGAAACAGACTAACTTGGGACGAACTTAGACAAACCTTAGAATGAGACTAAAGTTTGTCTTTGTTCGTCCCAAGTTAGTCTCGTTACTCTCATTCTAAGGTTTGTATAAGTTCATCCTTAGAAATAGTCTAACTTGGGACGAACATTGACAAACCTTAGAATGAGACTAAAGTTTATCCTTGTTCGTCTCAAGTTAGTCTTGTTAGTCTCATTCTAAGGTTTGTCTAAGTTCGTCCTTAGAAAGAGACTAACTTCGGACGAACTTAGACAAACCTTAGAATGAGACTAAACTTTGTCTTTGTTCATCCCAAGTTAGTCTCTTAGTCTCATTCTATGGTTTATCTAAGTTCGTTCTTAGAAATAGACTAAATTGGGACGAACTTAGACTTACCTTAGAATGAGACTAATGTTTGTCTTTGTTCTTCCCAAGTTAGTCTCGTTAGTCTCATTATAAGGTTTTCCTACGTTCGTCCTTAGAAATAGACTAACTTGGGATGAACTTTGACTAACTTGGGACGAACTTAGCCAAACCTTAGAATGAGACTAAAGTTTGTCTTTGTTCGTCCCAAGTTAGTCTCCTTAGTCTCATTTTAAGGTTTGTCTAAGTTCGTCCTTAGAAGGAGACAAACATGGGACGAACTTAGACTAACTTGGGATGAACTTAGACAACCTTAGAATGAGACTAAAGTTAGTCTTTGTTCTTCCCAAGTTAGTCTCGTTTGTCTGATTCTAAGGTTTGTCTAAGTTCGTCCTTAGAAAGAGACAAATGTGGGACGAACTTAGACGAACTTGGGACGAACTTAGACAAACCTTAGAATGAGACTAAAATTTGTCTTTGTTCGTCCCAAGCTAGTCTCGTTAGTCTCATTCTAAGGTTTGTCTAAGTTCGTCCTTAGAAATAGACTAACTTGGGACGAACTTAGACAAACCTTAGAATGAGACTAAAGTTTGTCATTGTTCGTCCCAAGTTAGTCTCGTTAGTCTCATTCTAAGGTTTATTTAAGTTCATCCTTAGAAATAGACTAACTTGTGACGAACTTAGACAAACCTTAGAATGAGACTAAAGCTTGTCTTTGTTCGTCCCAAGCTAGTCTCGTTAGTCTCATTCTAAGGTTTGTCTAAGTTCATCCTTAGAAAGAGACAAACGTGGGACGAACTTAGACTAACTTGGGATGAACTTAGACAACCTTAGAATGAGACTAAAGTTAGTCTTTGTTCTTCCCAAGTTAGTCTCGTTTGTCTGATTCTAAGGTTTGTCTAAGTTCGTCCTTAGAAAGAGACAAATGTGGGACGAACTTAGACTAACTTGGGACGAACTTAGACAAACCTTAGAATGAGACTAAAATTTGTCTTTGTTCGTCCCAAGCTAGTCTCGTTAGTCTCATTCTAAGGTTTATCTAAGTTCGTCCTTAGAAATAGACTAACTTGGGACGAACTTAGACAAACCTTAGAATGAGACTAAAGTTTGTCTTTGTTCGTCCCAAGTTATTCTCGTTAGTCTCATTCTAAGGTCTGTCTAAGTTTGTCCATAGAAATAGACTGACTTGGGAAGAACTTTGACAAACTTGGGACGAACTTAGACAAACCATAGAATGAGACTAAAGTTTGTCTTTTTTGGTTTCAAATTAGCCTCGTTAGTCTCATTCTAAGGTTTGTCCAAGTTCGTCCTTAGAAAGAGACAAACGTGGGACGAACTTAGACTAACTTGGGACGAACTTAGACAACCTTAGAATGAGACTAAAATTTGTCTTTGTTCTTCCCAAGTTAGTCTCGTTTGTCTGATTCTAAGGTTTGTCTAAGTTCGTCCTTTGAAAGAGACAAATGTGAGACGAGCTTAGACTAACTTGGGACGAACTTAGACAAACCTTAGAATGAGACTAAAGTTTATCTTTGTTCGTCCCAAGTTAGTCTCGTTAGTCTCATTCTAAGGTTTGTGTAAGTTCATCCTTAGAAATAGACTAACTTGGGACGAACATAGACTAACCTTAGAATGAGACTAAAGTTTGTCTTTGTTCGTCTCAAGTTAGTCTCGTTACTCTCATTCTAAGGTTTATCTAAGTTCGTCCTTAGAAACAGACTAACTTGGGACAAACTTAGACAAACCTTAGAATGAGACTAAAGTTTGTCTTTGTTCGTCCCAAGTTAGTCTCGTTACTCTCATTCTAAGGTTTGTATAAGTTCATCCTTAGAAATAGTCTAACTTGGGACGAACATTGACAAACCTTAGAATGAGACTAAAGTTTATCCTTGTTCGTCTCAAGTTAATCTCGTTAGTCTCATTCTAAGGTTTGTCTAAGTTCGTCCTTAGAAAGAGACTAACTTCGGACGAACTTAGACAAACCTTAGAATGAGACTAAACTTTGTCTTTGTTCATCCCAAGTTAGTCTCTTAGTCTCATTCTATGGTTTATCTAAGTTCGTTCTTAGAAATAGACTAAATTGGGACGAACTTAGACTAACCTTAGAATGAGACTAATGTTTGTCTTTGTTCTTCCCAAGTTAGTCTCGTTAGTCTCATTCTAAGGTTTTCCTAAGTTCGTCCTTAGAAATAGACTAACTTGGGATGAACTTTGACTAACTTGGGACGAACTTAGCCAAACCTTAGAATGAGACTAAAGTTTGTCTTTGTTCGTCCCAAGTTAGTCTCGTTAGTCTCATTCTAAGGTTTATTTAAGTTCGTCCTTAGAAATAGACTAACTTGTGACGAACTTAGACAAACCTTAGAATGAGACTAAAGTTTGTCTTTGTTCGTCCCAAGCTAGTCTCGTTAGTCTCATTCTAAGGTTTGTCTAAGTTCATCCTTAGAAAGAGACAAACGTGGGACGAACTTAGACTAACTTGGGATGAACTTAGACAACCTTAGAATGAGACTAAAGTTAGTCTTTGTTCTTCCCAAGTTAGTCTCGTTTGTCTGATTCTAAGGTTTGTCTAAGTTCGTCCTTAGAAAGAGACAAATGTGGGACGAACTTAGACTAACTTGGGACGAACTTTGACAAACCTTAGAATGAGACTAAAATTTGTCTTTGTTCGTCCCAAGCTAGTCTCGTTAGTCTCATTCTAAGGTTTATCTAAGTTCGTCCTTAGAAATAGACTAACTTGGGACGAACTTAGACAAACCTTAGAATGAGACTAAAGTTTGTCTTTGTTCGTCTCAAGTTAGTCTCGTTACTCTCATTCTAAGGTTTATCTAAGTTCGTCCTTAGAAACAGACTAACTTGGGACGAACTTAGACAAACCTTAGAATGAGACTAAAGTTTGTCTTTGTTCGTCCCAAGTTAGTCTCGTTACTCTCATTCTAAGGTTTGTATAAGTTCATCCTTAGAAATAGTCTAACTTGGGACGAACATTGACACACCTTAGAATGAGACTAAAGTTTATCCTTGTTCGTCTCAAGTTAGTCTCGTTAGTCTCATTCTAAGGTTTGTCTAAGTTCGTCCTTAGAAAGAGACTAACTTCGGACGAACTTAGACAAACCTTAGAATGAGACTAAACTTTGTCTTTGTTCATCCCAAGTTAGTCTCTTAGTCTCATTCTATGGTTTATCTAAGTTCGTTCTTAGAAATAGACTAAATTGGGACGAACTTAGACTAACCTTAGAATGAGACTAATGTTTGTCTTTGTTCTTCCCAAGTTAGTCTCGTTAGTCTCATTCTAAGGTTTTCCTAAGTTCGTCCTTATAAATAGACTAACTTGGGATGAACTTTGACTAACTTGGGACGAACTTAGACTAACCTTAGAATGAGACTAAAGTTTGTCTTTGTTCGTCCCAAGTTAGTCTCCTTAGTCTCATTTTAAGGGTTGTCTAAGTTCGTCCTTAAAAGGAGACAAACGTGGGACGAACTTAGACTAACTTGGGATGAACTTAGACAACCTTAGAATGAGACTAAAGTTAGTCTTTGTTCTTCCCAAGTTAGTCTCGTTTGTCTGATTCTAAGGTTTGTCTAAGTTCGTCCTTAGAAAGAGACAAATGTGGGACGAACTTAGACTAACTTGGAACGAACTTAGACAAACCTTAGAATGAGACTAAAATTTGTCTTTGTTCGTCCCAAGCTAGTCTCGTTAGTCTCATTCTAAGGTTTGTCTAAGTTCGTCCTTAGAAATAGACTAACTTGGGACGAACTTAGACAAACCTTAGAATGAGACTAAAGTTTGTCATTGTTCGTCCCAAGTTAGTCTCGTTAGTCTCATTCTAAGGTTTATTTAAGTTCGTCCTTAGAAATAGACTAACTTGTGACGAACTTAGACAAACCTTAGAATGAGACTAAAGTTTGTCTTTGTTCGTCCCAAGCTAGTCTCGTTAGTCTCATTCTAAGGTTTGTCTAAGTTCATCCTTAGAAAGAGACAAACGTGGGACGAACTTAGACTAACTTGGGATGAACTTAGAGAACCTTAGAATGAGACTAAAGTTAGTCTTTGTTCTTCCCAAGTTAGTCTCGTTTGTCTGATTCTAAGGTTTGTCTAAGTTCGTCCTTAGAAAGAGACAAATGTGGGACGAACTTAGACTAACTTGGGACGAACTTAGACAAACCTTAGAATGAGACTAAAATTTGTCTTTGTTCGTCCAAAGCTAGTCTCGTTAGTCTCATTCTAAGGTTTATCTAAGTTCGTCCTTAGAAATAGACTAACTTGGGACGAACTTAGACAAACCTTAGAATGAGACTAAAGTTTGTCATTGTTCGTCCCAAGTTAGTCTCGTTAGTCTCATTCTAAGGTTTATTTAAGTTCGTCCTTAGAAATAGACTAACTTGTGACGAACTTAGACAAACCTTAGAATGAGACTAAAGTTTGTCTTTGTTCGTCCCAAGTTAGTCTCTTAGTCTCATTCTAAGGTTTGTATAAGTTCATCCTTAGAAATAGACTAACTTGTGACGAACTTAGACAAACCTTAGAATGAGACTAAAGTTTGTCTTTGTTCGTCCCAAGTTAGTCTCTTAGTCTCATTCTAAGGTTTGTATAATTTCATCCTTAGAAATAGACTAACTTGGGACGAACATTGACAAACCTTAGAATGAGACTAAAGTTTATCTTTGTTTGTCTCAAGTTAGTCTCGTTAGTCTCATTCTAAGGTTAGTCTAAGTTCGTCCTTAGAAAGAGACTAACTTGGGACGAACTTAGACAAACCTTAGAATGAGACTAAAGTTTGTCTTTATTCGTCCCAAGTTAGTCTCTTAGTCTCATTCTAAGGTTAACCTAAGTTCGCTCTTATAAATAGACTAACTTGGAACGAACTTAGACTAACCTTAGAATATGACTAATGTATGTCTTTGTTCTTCCCAAGTTAGTCTCGTTAGTCTCATTCTGAGGTTTGTCTAAGTTCGTCCTTAGAAATAGACTAACTTGGGACGAACTTTGACTAACTTGGGACGAACTTAGACAAACCTTAGAATGAGACTAAAGTTTGTCTTTGTTCGTCCCAAGTTAGTCTCTTTAGTCTCATTCTAAGGTTTGTCTAAGTTCGTCCTTAGAAAGAGACAAATGTGTGACGAACTTAGACTAACTTGGGACGAACTTAGACAAACCATAGAATGAGACTAAAGTTTGTCTTTGTTTGTCTAAAGTTAGTCTCGTTACTCTCATTCTAAGGTTTATATAAGTTTGTCCTTAGAAATAGACTACCTTGGTACAAACTTTGACAAACTTGGGACGAACTTAGACAAACCTTAGAATGAAACTAAAGTTTGCATTTGTTCATCCCAAGTTAGTCTCGTTAGTCTCATTCTAAGGTTTATCTAAGTTCATCCTAAGAAATAGACTAACTTGGAAAGAACATAGACAAACCTTAGAATGAGACTAAAGTTTGTCTTTGTTCGTCCCAAGTTAGTCTCGTTAGTCTCATTCTAAGGTTTGTCTAAGTTCGTCCCTCGAAATAGACTGACTTGGGACGAACTTTGACAAACTTGGGACGAACTTAGACAAACCATAGAATCAGACTAAAGTTTGTCTTTGTTGGTCCCAAATTAGCCTCGTTAGTCTCATTCTAAAGTTTGTCCAAGTTCGTCCTTAGAAAGAGACAAACGTGGGACGAATTTAGACTAACTTGGGACGAACTTAGACAACCTTAGAATGAGACTAAAGTTTGTCTTTGTTCTTCCCAAGTTAGTCTCGTTTGTTTGATTCTAAGGTTTGTCTAAGTTCGTCCTTAGAAAGAGACAAATGTGGGATGAACTTAGACTAACTTGGGACGAACTTAGACAAACCTTAGAATGAGACTAAAGTTTTTCTTTGTTCGTCCCAAATAAACCTCGTTAGTCTCATTCTAAGGTTTATCCAAGTTCGTCCATAGAAAGAGACAAACGTGGGATGAACTTAGACAAACTTGGGACCAACTTAGACATCCTTAGAATGAGACTAATGTTTGTCTTTGTTCTTCCCAAGTTAGTCTCGTTTGTCTGATTCTAAGGTTTGTCTAAGTTCGTCCTTAATAAGAGACAAATTTGGGACGAACTTAGACTAACTTGGGACGAACTTAGACAAACCTTAGAATGAGACTAAAGTTTGTCTTTGTTCGTCCCAAGTTAGTCTGGTTAGTCTCATTCTAAGGTTTATCTAAGTTCGTCCTTAGAAAGAGACTAACTTGGGACGAACTTAGACTAACTTGGGACGAACTTAGACAAACCTTAGAATGAGACCAAAATTTGTCTTTGTTCGTCCCAAGTTAGTCTCTTAGTCTCGTTCTAAGGTTTATCTAAGTTTGATATTAGAAATAGACAAACTTGGGACGAACAAAGACAAACTTGGGACGAACTTAGACAAACCACAGAATGAGACTAAAATTTGTCTTTGTTCGTCCCAAGTTAGTCTCTCAGTCTCATTCTATGGTTTATCTAAGTTCGTTCTTAGAAATAGACTAAATTGGGATGAACTTAGACTAACCTTAGAATGAGACTAATGTTTGACTTTGTTCTTACCAAGTTAGTCTCGTTAGTCTCATTCTAAGGTTTGTCTAAGTTCGTCCTTAGAAATAGACAAACTTGGGACGAACTTTGACTAACTTGGGACGAACTTAGCCCAACCTTAGAATGAGACTAAAGTTTGTCTTTGTTCGTCCCAAGTTAGTCTCATTAGTCTCATTTTAAGGTTTGTCTAAGTTCGTCCTTAGAAAGAGACAAACGTGGGACGAACTTAGACTAACTTGGGACGAACTTAGACAACCTTAGAATGAGACTAAAGTTAGTCTTTGTTCTTCCCAAGTTAGTCTTGTTTCTCTGATTATAAGGTTTGTCTAAGTTCGTCCTTAGAAAGAGACTAACTTGGGACGAACTTAGACTAACTTGGGACGAACTTAGACAAACCTTAGAATGAGACTAAAATTTGTCTTTGTTCGTCCCAAGTTAGTCTCTTAGTCTCGTTCTAAGGTTTATCTAAGTTTGTTATTAGAAATAGACTAACTTGGGACGAAGAAAGACTAACTTGGGACGAACTTAGACTAACCTTAGAATGAGACTAAAGTTTGTCTTTGTTCGTCTCAAGTTAGTCTCGTTACTCTCATTCTAAGGTTTATCTAAGTTCGTCCTTAGAAACAGACTAACTTGGGACTAACTTAGACAAACCTTAGAATGAGACTAAAGTTGGTCTTTGTTCGTCCCAAGTTAGTCTCGTTAGTCTCATTCTAAGGTTTATCTAAGTTCGTCCTTAGAAATAGACTAACTTGGGACGAACTTAGACAAACCTTAGAATGAGACTAAAGTTTGTCTTTGTTCGTTCCAAGTTTGTCTCGTTAGTCCTATTCTAAGGTTTGTATAAGTTCGTCCTTAGAAATAGACTAACTTGGGACGAACTTTGACAAACCTTAGAATGAGACTAAAGTTTGTCTTCGTTCGTCTCAAGTTAGTCTCGTTACTCACATTCTAAGGTTTATATAAGTTTGTCCTTAGAAATAGACTACCTTGGTACAAACTTTGACAAACTTGGGACGAACTTAGACAAACCTTAGAATGAAACTAAAGTTTGTATTTGTTCATCCCAAGTTAGTCTCGTTAGTCTCATTCTAAGGTTTGTGTAAGTTCGTCCTTAGAAAGAGACTAACTTGGGACGAACTTATACTAACTTGGGACGAACTTAGACAAACCTTAGAAAGAGACTAAAATTTGTCTTTGTTCGTCCCAAGTTAGTCTCTTTGTCTCGTTCTAAGGTTTATCTAAGTTTGTTATTAGAAATAGACTAACTTGGGACGAACTTTGACTAACTTGGGACGAACTTAGCCAAACCTTAGAATGAGACTAAAGTTTTTCTTTGTTCGTCCCAAATTAACCTCGTTAATCTCATTCTAAGGTTTGTACATGTTCGTCCATAGAAAGAGACAAACGTGGGATGAACTTAGACTAACTTGGGACCAACTTAGACATCCTTAGAATGAGACTAAAGTTTGTCTTTGTTCTTCCCAAGTTAGTCTCGTTTGTCTGATTCTAAGGTTTGTCTAAGTTCGTCCTTAATAAGAGACAAATGTGGGACGAACTTAGACTAACTTGGGACGAACTTAGACAAACCTTAGAATGAGACTAAAGTTTGTCTTTGTTCGTCCCAAGTTAGTCTGGTTAGTTTCATTCTAAGGTTTATCTAAGTTCGTCCTTAGAAAGAGACTAACTTGGGACGAACTTTGACTAACATGGGACGAACTTAGACAAACCTTAGAATGAGACCAAAATTTGTCTTTGTTCGTCCCAAGTTAGTCTCTTAGTCTCGTTCTAAGGTTTATCTAAGTTTGATATTAGAAATAGACTAACTTGGGACGAACAAAGACAAACTTGGGACGAACTTAGGCAAACCATAGAATGAGACTAAAATTTGTCTTTGTTCGTCCCAAGTTAGTCTCTTAGTCTCATTCTATGGTTTATCTAAGTTCGTTCTTAGAAATAGACTAAATTGGGACGAACTTAGACTAACCTTAGAATGAGACTAATGTTTGTCTTTGTTCTTACCAAGTTAGTCTCGTTAGTCTCATTCTAAGGTTTGTCTAAGTTCGTCCTTAGAAATAGACTAACTTGGGACGAACTTTGACTAACTTGGGACGAACTTAGCCAAACCTTAGAATGAGACTAAAGTTTGTCTTTGTTCGTCCCAAGTTAGTCTCCTTAGATTAAGGTTTGTCTAAGTTCGTCCTTAGAAAGAGACAAACGTGGGACGAACTTAGACTAACTTGGGACGAACTTAGACAACCTTAGAATGAGACTAAAGTTAGTCTTTGTTCTTCCCAAGTTAGTCTTGTTTCTCTGATTATAAGGTTTGTCTAAGTTCGTCCTTAGAAAGAGACTAACTTGGGACGAACTTAGACTAACTTGGGACGAACTTAGAGAAACCTTAGAATGAGACTAAAATTTGTCTTTGTTCGTCCCAAGTTAGTCTCTTAGTCTCGTTCTAAGGTTTATCTAAGTTTGTTATTAGAAATAGACTAACTTGGGACGAAGAAAGACTAACTTTGGACGAACTTAGACTAACCTTAGAATGAGACTAAAGTTTGTCTTTGTTCGTCTCAAGTTAGTCTCGTTACTCTCATTCTAAGGTTTATCTAAGTTCGTCCTTAGAAATAGACTAACTTGGGACGAACTTAGACAAACCTTAGAATGAGACTAAAGTTTGTCTTTGTTCGTTCCAAGTTTGTCTCGTTAGTCCTATTCTAAGGTTTGTATAAGTTCGTCCTTAGAAATGGACTAACTTGGGACGAACTTTGACAAACCTTAGAATGAGACTAAAGTTTGTCTTTGTTCGTCTCAAGTTAGTCTCGTTACTCACATTCTAAGGTTTATATAAGTTTGTCCTTAGAAATAGACTACCTTGGTACAAACTTTGACAAACTTGGGACGAACTTAGACAAACCTAAGAATGAGACTAAAGTTTGTATTTGTTCATCCCAAGTTAGTCTCGTTAGTCTCATTCTAAGGTTTGTGTAAGTTCGTCCTTAGAAAGAGACTAACTTGGGACGAACTTAGATTAACTTGGGACGAACTTAGACAAACCTTAGAAAGAGACTAAAATTTGTCTTTGTTCGTCCCAAGTTAGTCTCTTTGTCTCGTTCTAAGGTTTATCTAAGTTTTTTATTAGAAATAGACTAACTTGGGACGAAGAAAGACTAACTTGGGACGAACTTAGACTAACCTTAGAATGAGACTAAAGTTTGTCTTTGTTCGTCTCAAGTTAGTCTCGTTACTCTCATTCTAAGGTTTATCTAAGTTCGTCCTTAGAAATAGACTAACTTGGGACTAACTTAGACAAACCTTAGAATGAGACTAAAGTTGGTCTTTGTTCGTCCCAAGTTAGTCTCGTTAGTCTCATTCTAAGGTTTATCTAAGTTCGTCCTTAGAAATAGACTAACTTGGGACGAACTTAGACAAACCTTAGAATGAGACTAAAGTTTGTCTTTGTTCGTCCCAAGTTAGTCTCGTTAGTCCTATTCTAAGGTTTGTATAAGTTCGTCCTTAGAAATAGACTAACTTGGGACGAACTTTGACAAACCTTGGAATGAGACTAAAATTTGTCTTTGTTCGTCTCAAGTTAGTCTCGTTACTCTCATTCTAAGGTTTATCTAAGTTCGTCCTTAGAAATAGACTAACTTGGGACTAACTTAGACAAACCTTAGAATGAGACTAAAGTTTGTCTTTGTTCGTCCCAAGTTAGTCTCGTTACTCTCATTCTAAGGTTTATATAAGTTTGTCCTTAGAAATAGACTGCCTTGGTACAAACTTTGACAAACTAGGGACGAACTTAGACAAACCTTAGAATAAAACTAAAGTTTGTATTTGTTCATCCCAAGTTAGTCTCGTTAGTCTCATTCTAAGGTTTGTCGAAGTTCGTCCTTAGAAAGAGACTAACTTGGGACGAACTTAGACTAACTTGGGACGAACTTAGACAAACCTTAGAATGAGACCAAAATTTGTCTTTGTTCGTCCCAAGTTAGTCTCTTAGTCTCGTTCTAAGGTTTATCTAAGTTTGATATTAGAAATAGACTAACTTGGGACGAACTTAGACAAACCATAGAATGAGACTAAAATTTGTCTTTGTTCGTCCCAAGTTAGTCTCTTAGTCTCATTCTATGGTTTATCTAAGTTCGTTCTTAGAAATAGACTAAATTGGGACGAACTTAGACTAACCTTAGAATGAGACTAATGTTTGTCTTTGTTCTAACCAAGTTAGTCTCGTTAGGCTCATGCTAAGGTTTGTCTAAGTTCATCCTTAGAAATAGACTAACTTGGGACGAACTTTGACTAACTTGGGACGAACTTAGCCAAACCTTAGAATGAGACTAAAGTTTGTCTTTGTTCGTCCCAAGTTAGTCTCCTTAGTCTCATTTTAAGGTTTGTCTAAGTTCGTCCTTAGAAAGAGACAAACGTGGGACGAACTTAGACTAACTTGGGACGAACTTAGACAACCTTAGAATGAGACTAAAGTTCGTCTTTGTTCTTCCCAAGTTAGTCTCGTTTCTCTGATTATAAGGTTTGTCTAAGTTCGTCCTTAGAAAGAGACTAACTTGGGACGAACTTAGACAAACCTTAGAATGAGACTAAAATTTGTCTTTGTTCGTCCCAAGTTAGTCTCTTAGGCTCGTTCTAAGATTTATCTAAGTTTGTTATTAGAAATAAACTAACTTGGGACGAAGAAAGACTAACTTGTGACGAACTTAGACTAACCTTAGAATGAGACTAAAGTTTGTCTTTTTCGTCTCAAGTTAGTCTCGTTACTCTCATTCTAAGGTTTATCTAAGTTCGTCCTTAGAAATAGACTAACTTGGGACTAACTTAAACAAACCTTAGAATGAGACTAAAGTTGGTATTTGTTCGTCCCAAGTTAGTCTCGTTAGTCTCATTCTAAGGTTTATCTAAGTTCGTCCTTAGAAATAGACTAACTTGGGATGAACTTAACAAACCTTAGAATGAGACTAAAGTTTGTCTTTGTTCGTTCCAAGTTTGTCTCGTTAGTCCTATTCAAAGGTTCGTATAAGTTCGTCCTTAGAAATAGACTAACTTGGGACGAACTTAGACAAACCTTAGAATGAGACTAAAGTTTGTCTTTGTTCGTCCCAAGTTAGTCTCGTTAGTCCTATTCTAAGGTTTGTATAAGTTCGTCCTTAGAAATAGACTAACTTGGGACGAACTTAGACTAACCTTAGAATGAGACTAAAGTTTGTCTTTGTTCGTCTCAAGTTAGTCTCGTTACTCTCATTCTAAGGTTTATCTAAGTTCGTCCTTAGAAATAGACTAACTTGGGACTAACTTAGACAAACCTTAGAATGAGACTAAAGTTTGTCTTTGTTCGTCCCAAGTTAGTCTCGTTACTCTCATTCTAAGGTTTATATAAGTTTGTCCTTAGAAATAGACTGCCTTGGTACAAACTTTGACAAACTAGGGACGAACTTAGACAAACCTTAGAATAAAACTAAAGTTTGTATTTGTTCATCCCAAGTTAGTCTCGTTAGTCTCATTCTAAGGTTTGTCGAAGTTCGTCCTTAGAAAGAGACTAACTTGGGACGAACTTAGACTAACTTGGGACGAACTTAGACAAACCTTAGAATGAGACCAAAATTTGTCTTTGTTCGTCCCAAGTTAGTCTCTTAGTCTCGTTCTAAGGTTTATCTAAGTTTGATATTAGAAATAGACTAACTTGGGACGAACTTAGACAAACCATAGAATGAGACTAAAATTTGTCTTTGTTCGTTCCAAGTTAGTCTCTTAGTCTCATTCTATGGTTTATCTAAGTTCGTTCTTAGAAATAGACTAAATTGGGACGAACTTAGACTAACCTTAGAATGAGACTAATGTTTGTCTTTGTTCTAACCAAGTTAGTCTCGTTAGGCTCATGCTAAGGTTTGTCTAAGTTCATCCTTAGAAATAGACTAACTTGGGACGAACTTTGACTAACTTGGGACGAACTTAGCCAAACCTTAGAATGAGACTAAAGTTTGTCTTTGTTCGTCCCAAGTTAGTCTCCTTAGTCTCATTTTAAGGTTTGTCTAAGTTCGTCCTTAGAAAGAGACAAACGTGGGACGAACTTAGACTAACTTGGGACGAACTTAGACAACCTTAGAATGAGACTAAAGTTCGTCTTTGTTCTTCCCAAGTTAGTCTCGTTTCTCTGATTATAAGGTTTGTCTAAGTTCGTCCTTAGAAAGAGACTAACTTGGGACGAACTTAGACAAACCTTAGAATGAGACTAAAATTTGTCTTTGTTCGTCCCAAGTTAGTCTCTTAGGCTCGTTCTAAGATTTATCTAAGTTTGTTATTAGAAATAGACTAACTTGGGACGAAGAAAGACTAACTTGGGACGAACTTAGACTAACCTTAGAATGAGACTAAAGTTTGTCTTTTTCGTCTCAAGTTAGTCTCGTTACTCTCATTCTAAGGTTTATCTAAGTTCGTCCTTAGAAATAGACTAACTTGGGACTAACTTAAACAAACCTTAGAATGAGACTAAAGTTGGTATTTGTTCGTCCCAAGTTAGTCTCGTTAGTCTCATTCTAAGGTTTATCTAAGTTCGTCCTTAGAAATAGACTAACTTGGGATGAACTTAACAAACCTTAGAATGAGACTAAAGTTTGTCTTTGTTCGTTCCAAGTTTGTCTCGTTAGTCCTATTCAAAGGTTCGTATAAGTTCGTCCTTAGAAATAGACTAAATTGGGACGAACTTTGACAAACCTTAGAATGAGACTAAAGTTTGTCTTTGTTCGTCTCAAGTTAGTCTCGTTACTCACATTCTAAGGTTTATATAAGTTTGTCCTTAGAAATAGACTACCTTGGTACAAACTTTGACAAACTTGGGACGAACTTAGACAAACCTTAGAATGAAACTAAAGTTTGTATTTGTTCATCCCAAGTTAGTCTCGTTAGTCTCATTCTAAGGTTTGTGTAAGTTCGTCCTTAGAAAGAGACTAACTTGGGACGAACTTAGACTAACTTGGGACGAACTTAGACAAACCTTAGAAAGAGACTAAAATTTGTCTTTGTTCGTCCCAAGTTAGTCTCTTTGTCTCGTTCTAAGGTTTATCTAAGTTTGTTATTAGAAATAGACTAACTTGGGACGAACTTTGACTAACTTGGGACGAACTTAGCCAAACCTTAGAATGAGACTAAAGTTTGTCTTTGTTCGTCCCAAGTTAGTCTCCTTAGTCTCATTTTAAGGTTTGTCTAAGTTCGTCCTTAGAAAGAGACAAACGTGGGACGAACTTAGACTAACTTGGGATGAACTTAGACAACCTTAGAATGAGACTAAAGTTAGTCTTTGTTCTTCCCAAGTTAGTCTCGTTTGTCTGATTCTAAGGTTTGTCTAAGTTCGTCCTTAGAAAGAGACTAACTTGGGACGAACTTAGACTAACTTGGGACGAACTTAGACAAACCTTAGAAGGAGACTAAAATTTGTCTTTGTTCATCCCAAGTTAGTCTCTTAGTCTCGTTCTAAGGTTTATCTAAGTTAGTTATTAGAAATAGACTAACTTGGGACGAAGAAAGACTAACTTGGGACGAACTTAGACTAACCTTAGAATGAGACTAAAGTTTGTCTTTGTTCGTCTCAAGTTAGTCTCGTTACTCTCATTCTAAGGTTTATCTAAGTTCGTCCTTAGAAATAGACTAACTTGGGACGAACTTAGACAAACCTTAGAATGAGACTAAAGTTGGTCTTTGTTCGTCCCAAGTTAGTCTCGTTAGTCTCATTCTAAGTTTTATCTAAGTTCGTCCTTAGAAACAGACTAACTTGGGACGAACTTAGACAAACCTTAGAATGAGACTAAAGTTTGTCTTTGTTCGTTCCAAGTTAGTCTCATTAGTCCTATTCTAAGGTTTGTATAAGTTCGTCCTTAGAAATAGACTAACTTGGGACGAACTTTGACAAACCTTAGAATGAGACTAAAGTTTGTCTTTGTTCGTCTCAAGTTAGTCTCGTTACTCACATTCTAAGGTTTATATAAGTTTGTCCTTAGAAATAGACTACCTTGGTACCAACTTTGACAAACTTGGGACGAACTTATACAAACCTTAGAATGAAACTAAAGTTTGTATTTTTTCATCCCAAGTTAGTCTCGTTAGTCTCATTCTAAGGTTTGTCTAAGTTCGTCCTTAGAAAGAGACTAACTTGGGACGAACTTAGACAAACCTTTGAATGAGACAAAAATTTGTCTTTGTTCGTCCCAAGTTAGTCTCTTAGTCTCGTTCTAAGGTTTATCTAAGTTTATTATTAGAAATAGACTAACTTGGGCCGAACTTAGACTAACTTAGGACGAACTTAGACTAACCTTAGAATGAGACTAAAGTTTGTCTTTGTTCGTCTCAAGTTAGTCTCGTTACTCTTTTTCTAAGGTTTATCTAAGTTCGTCCTTAGAAATAGACTAACATGGGACGAACGTAGACAAACCTTAGAATGAGACTAAAGTTGGTATTTGTTCGTCCCAAGTTAGTCTCGTTAGTCTCATTCTAAGGTTTATCTAAGTTCGTCCTTAGAAATAGACTAACTTGGGACGAACTTTGACAAACTAGGGACGAACTTAGACAAACCTTAGAATGGAACTAAAGTTTGTATTTGTTCATCCCAAGTTAGTCTTGTTAGTCTCATTCTAAGGTTTGTCTAAGTTCGTCCTTAGAAAGAGACTAACTTGGGACGAACTTAGACAAACCTTAGAATGAGAGTTAAATTTGTCTTTTTTCATCCCAAGTTAGTCTCTTAGTCTCGTTCTAAGGTTTATCTAAGTTTGTTATTAGAAATAGACTAACTTGGGACGAACTTAGACTAACTTGGGACGAACTTAGACTAGTCTTAGAATGAGACTGAAGTTTGTCTTTGTTCGTCTCAAGTTAGTCTCGTTACTCTCATTCTAAGGTTTATCTAAGTTCGTCCTTAGAAATAGACTAACTTGGGACGAACTTAGACAAACCTTAGAATGAGACTAAACTTGGTCTTTGTTCGTCCCAAGTTAGTCTCGTTAGCCTCATTCTAAGGTTTATCTAAGTTCGTCCTTAGAAATAGACTAACTTGGGACGAACTTAGACAAACCTTAGAATGAGACTAAAGTTTGTCTTTGTTCGTCCCAAGTTAGTCTCGTTAGTCCTATTCTAAGGTTTGTATAAGTTCGTCCTTAGAAATAGACTAACTTGGGACGAACTTTGACAAACCTTAGAATGAGACTAAAGTTTGTCTTTGTTCGTCTCAAGTTAGTCTCGTTACTCTCATTCTAAGGTTTATATAAGTTTGTCCTTAGAAATATACTAACTTAGGATGAACTTTGACAAAACTTAGAATGAGACTAAAGTTTGTCTTTGTTCGTCCCAAGTTAGTCTCGTTACTCTCATTCTAAGGTTTATCTAAGTTCGTCTTTAGAAATAGACTAGCTTGGGATGAACTTAGACTAACCTTAGAATGAGGCTAATGTTTGCCTTTGTTCGTCCCAATTTAGTCTCATTAGTCTCATTCTAAGCTTTGTCTAAGTTCGTCCTTAGAAATAGACTAACTTGGGACGAACTTAGACAAACCTTAGAATAAGACTAAAGTTTGTCTTTGTTCGTCCCAGTTAGTCTCGTGAGTCTCATTCTAAGGTTTGTCTAAGTTCGTGCTTAGAAATAGACAAACGTGGGACGAACTTAGACTAACATGGGACGAACTTAGACAAACCTTAGAATGAGACTAAAGTTTGTCATTGTTCGTCCCAAGTTAGTCTCATTAGTCTCATTCTAAGGTTTATCTAAGTTCGTCCTTAGAAATAGACTAACTTGGGACGAACTTAGACAAACCTTAGAATGAGACTAAAGTTTGTCTTTTTTCGTCCCAAGTTAGTCTCGTTAGTCTCATTCTAAGGTTTGTCTAATTTCATCCTTAGAAAGAGACAAATGTGGGACAAACTTCGACTAACTTGGGACGAACTTAGAGAAACCTTAGAATGAGACAAAAGTTTGTCTTTGTTCGTCCCAAGTTAGTCTCGTTAGTCTCATTCTAAGATTTATCTAAGTTCGTCCTTAGAAATATACTAACTTGGGACGAATTTTGACAAACTTGGGACGAACTTAGACAAACCTTAGAATGAGACTAAAGTTTGTCTTTGTTCATCCCAAGTTAGTCTCGTTAGTCTCATTCTAAGGTTTTTATAAGTTTGTCCTTAGAAATAGACTAACTTGGGACAAACTTTGACAAACCTTAGAATGAGAATAAAATTCGTCTTTGTTCGTCTCAAGTTAGTCTCGTTACTCTCATTCTAAGGTTTATCTGAGTTCGTCCTTAGAAATAGACTAACTTGGGACGAACTTAGACAAACCTTAGAATGAGACTAAAGTTTGTCGTTGTTCGTCCCATGTTAGTCTCATTAGTCTCATTCTAAGGTTTGTCTAAGTTCATCCTTAGAAAGAGACAAACGTGGGACAAACTTAGACAAACCTTAGAATGAGACTAAAGTTTGTCTTTGTTCGTCCCAAGTTAGTCTCATTCTAAGGTTTATCTAAGTGCGTCCTTAGAAATAGACTAACTTGGGACGAACTTTGGCAAACCTTAGAATGAGAATAATGTTTGTCTTTGTTCGTCCCAAGTTAGTCTCGTTAGTCTCATTCTTAGGTGTGTGTAAGTTCTTCCTTAGAAATAGACTTACTTGGGACGAACTTTGACAAACCATAGAATGAGACCAAAGTTTGTCTTTGTTCGTCTCAAGTTAGTCTCGTTACTCTCATTCTAAGTGATACGAGGCGGAAGCGGGACTTTACGATGTAGGATTTGATGGAGGAGGATAGGTAGTGGAACACGACGACTCTTGAAGCTAACCACTGCTTGTACAATGACCTGCAACAAGTAATTGCCTAACCACACTCTAAGTTTCCAAACCAAACAACCACGCACGAAGTTGGAAGCACAATTTGGTTGCCGTCGAACGACCGCATATGCAATCTCCCAAGGAAACTACAAGAGCAAGGGGGTAGAGAACTCTCTCTTGAAAAAGATGTAGCAATAGCTAAATTTGAAATGTTGATGAATAAAATCGAAAATCTGAATGTGTTTCCAAAATACATGTAGATGAGGATTAATATTAAGAAATGAAAGTAAATGCATGTGTTGTGGACTTGTGCAGCCACCATGGGATCTTGAGTAGCCTCTTTTGAGCAATGAGCAGCCACCATGGAGTCTTGTGCATTCTCCTTTGATCCTTGTGCAACCATAAGTGCCCATGATTGATCTTTGTGCAATACTATTAATAGTCATGCTTTCAATTTGTGCTTTGTTTGATGTGCTAAGGGAAAAGCATCAATTCTGGTCCTTTATTGCTTTCTTTCTTGCACTAAATGGTGTTAGAGTTCTCCCTTTGTTCTTCGTGCACGAGTCCTCCATAAGTGTCCCTTCTTTATGTCCATCCACTTTTCAGAATCTGAGTAATAAAAGAACACTAGATTTAGGCAGCATATAGTTCTCATCAATTGTAGTATAACAATCAACTAGGAGTGAATTCACCTCATGTTGAATTTGTTTTGCTCGGTTCCTAGTCATTGGACCTTTGTAAGCTTCTTTCGTCGATGCATCAGCTTGTAGTTGTATAGGATTACTTGTAATAGTAGATGAACGACGAGGTGAGGCTAGTGTGTCCTCATCATCCTCCCCCTCTTCAAAAAGAGTCGTCCTCGACTCTAATTCTTCTTCACCCAAGTAAGGCGACAAGTCAGCCACGTTGAAAGTAGGACTCACCGCATAGTTTTCTGGAAGTACAATCTTGTGGGCATTGTCATTTATTTTTGCTAACACTTTGATTGCCTCAACTTTTGATTCGTCAACCTCAATTCCTTGCCCTGAAACGATATAGCCAAGAAAAACAACCTTCTTCGTGCAAAATGAGCACTTGTCCATGTTAGCATATAACTGTTCCCTCCTAAGAACATCTAACACAAGTTTGATATGATCAATATGCTCATCTATAGACTTGCTGTAAATCAAGATGTCATCAAAGTAAACAACAACAAATCTACCAATGTAAGCTCTCAAGACATGATTCATTAACCTCATGAAAGTACTAGGTGCATTAGTTAATCCAAAAGGCATGACTAACCACTCATACAATCCAAATTTTGTTTTGAATGCCGTTTTCCATTCATCTCCCTCTTTCATCCGAATTTGATGATATCCACTATGCAAATCAACCTTAGAGAATATCATAGAGCCACTAAGTTCATCAAGAATATCATCTAACCTAGGAATAGGATGACGATATCAAACAGTAATATTGTTTATGGCCCTACAATCAACACACATACGCCAAGAACCATCCTTCTTAGGAACTAAAATAACAGGGACAGCACAAGGACTTAAACTTTCACATACATAACCTTTATTTAAAAGTTCTTGTACCTGCCTTTGTGTCTCCTTTGTCTCTTCGGGATTTGTGTGGTATGGTAGTCGGTTTGGAAGTGAAGCTCCTGGAATGAGATCAATTTGATGTTCAATGCCACGCAATGGAGGTAAACTCGCTGGAACCTCCTCTGGAAAGACTTCCTTGTAATCCTGCAAAACACGAGAAAAGGCACTAGGAAGACAAGTTAAGTCGTTAGTAGATACCAAAGTATCTTTGTACATGAGTACAAAGATCACACAATCTGGGCTTTGTCTCACATCTCTCAACTCAGATTTTGTGGCTAGCATGACTAAGTTCTCTCCCTCTCTTTTCTTTTTGTCTCTCTTGTTTGGTTTGGGGCGCTCACTCTCAGATGTGTGTAGGTCACTCAATTTCTTTTTCTCTCGCTCATTCTCACTCCTTTGTGAGGAAACCTTTTGCATGTGTTCAGCCATGATTTGTTGCGGCGTCATGGGTCTCAACACCAAATCCTTCCCTTTCCACTTGATAGTGTATTGGTTAGTCCGTCCACAGTGTTGGGCTGAAAGATCATATTGCCACGGTCTTCCTAATAGCAAGTGGCATACCTTCGTTGGTACTACATCACACTCGACTACGTCGATGTAATCACCAATTTTGAATTGAACCTTCACCTTGTGTGTAATCTTCATTTCACCACAATCACTTAAGCATTGCACATGGTATGGATAGGGATGTTGCAGCAGCTTGAGTCCAAGTTTTTCACACATCTCCTTACTCGCAAGATTATGGCAGGTCCCTCCATCAATTATAACTTTGCATACCTTATCCTCGATTTTAGCTCTTGTTTGGAAAAGATTGTGTCGTTGACAATTTACAGTCTCCTTGATTTGGACACTTAGCACCTTGGTAACAACAAGTGATGTGCCTTTTTCAAAGTCGCAATATGTTTGTTCTTCTCCTTCTAACATATCACCTCCAACATCTTCTTCCAAATCGATAGCAGATTCATATTCCCCTTCCTCCGTGACTTGCATAGTGCGATTGTTAGGGCACTCCTTAATCATATGACCACGCCCATTGCACTTAAAGCATACAATGTCACGACTCTTACCTGTAGATGCAACAGAAGATGAGATACATGTCGCTACTTGTTTACCTTTCTCCCTTGGAGTTGAAACATCAGCTCCACTTGTAGTTGATCGAGCTATGGCTCGGCTACCTCCATTAGAACTTGCTATGATTCCTCGGCCAACACTAAATTGAGGTACAAACTTACTTCCATTAGTGGTAGATCGAGCAATGAATGAGGTAGATCTGCTTTGCTTGGAGTCATCTTGTAGTTGACGCTCAGCCTTTGAAGCTAAATGCACCAACTCTATAACATTATGGTAGGGCTGCACCTCAACAACCCGCTTCACATTTGGGTTTAAACCATACAAAAATCGTGCCATGGACTGCTCTTCGTGTTCATATATGTTGGCTCGAATTATGGCTTTCTCCATCTCCTTATGAAACTCCTCAACAGATTGTTTCCCTTGCCTCAAATTCTAGAGTTTATCAAAGATGTCTCTTCGATAATGTCTTGGAATGAATCTCGCCCTGATCTCCCTTTTCATTTCTGCCCATGTAGAAATAGGCACTCCTCCTTCTTCTTCTCGCTGAGATTGAACTTGCTCCCACCTAATTAGGGCATAATCTTCAAACTCAAGTGAAGCCATAGCAAGCTTCTTCTCTTCAAAATAGTTATGCATGCGAAATATCTTATCAACCTTTAACTCCCAAGTGAGATAAGCTTCTGGATCAGATCCTCCTTCAAACTTTGGCATAGTAAATTTCAGCTTACCAAACCTTTCCTCATCACGAACAAAGTTTCCACGTTGACGGAATCCAGCATTCCTAAACATGTCACGATCCTCATTTTCAAATTCATCATCAATGTAACCATGGTTCATATTACCTCTTCCACGACCTCGTCCTCGTCCATTGAATGGAGCATCTCTAACATTATTCCCACGACCAGCAACTACGTTGTTTGTGTTGTCGGCGACATGGTTTCGCCGTCCTTGAGCATTTAATGTAGCAACCTCTCCATTAGTCCCCTCAGTCTCATCGCCATGCACACTTGCATCTCCCGTGGCTTGTCGTAGTTCTCGAACAACTTGAGCAACTATATTAACTTGCATAGCAGCAAGATTTTGGGTTAGTTGTTGATTAACGTTACCCGTAAGTTGTTGAAGATCCTCGGATATTCTATCTTGCTTTTCCTCCAATGACTCAATGCTTGCCCGAAACTCTTGACGAAGATGATCACGTAAAGCATTGAAATAGAAGCGAGTGATGGGCTGGTTGAGCTGTCCAACACCATCAATTTGGTACCCATTCTCATCATCTGCCATGATTAGTTACTCACAAAAGAAAGAAAAAGAAACAACTAACAAAGAAAAAAGAAAGTGTATACGAAAACACAACCTCACCTTCTCTTACCAACCGAAGCTCGTGAAGATTCCAAGTGAGTGCAGATTTGTGTTCTACTTCGGTGATGATGGTTGGTCCAAAAGAGTGACAATCAGGCGCATACAAGTCGAGAATCACACAAACAATGGCTGATTTTGGATGCACTACTCAATAGACTAGATGAAATCCCTACAAATTCAGCAACTCTTTTCTTTTGCTTTTTTTTTGCTTTTTTTGCTGTTTTTTTTACAGAACTGAAATCCACAAAACTACAAAGGGATAGATGGTACCAATGTAACAATGGCTCTGATTACCGAATGATACGGGGCGGAAGCGGGACTTTACGATGTAGGATTTGATGGAGGAGGATAGGTAGTGCAACCCGACGACTCTTGAAGCCAACCACTGCTTGTACAATGACCTGCAACAAGTAATTGCCTAACCACACTCTAAGTTTCCAAACCGCACAACCACGCACGAAGTTGGAAGCACAATTTGGTTGCCGTCGAACGACCGCTTATGCAATCTCACAAGGAAACTACAAGAGCAAGGGGGTAGAGAACTCTCTCTTGAAAAAGATGTAGCAATAGCTAAATCTGAAATGTTGATGAATAAAATCGAAAATCTGAATGTGTTTCCAAAATACATGTAGATGAGGATTAATATTAAGAAATGAAAGTAAATGCATGTGTTGTGGACTTGTGCAGCCACCATGGGATCTTGAGTAGCCTCTTTTGAGCAATGAGCAGCCACCATGGAGTCTTGTGCATTCTCCTTTGATCCTTGTGCAACCATAAGTGCCCATGATTGATCTTTGTGCAATACTATTAATAGTCATGCTTTCAATTTGTGCTTGGTTTGATGTGCTAAGGGAAAAGCATCAATTCTTGTCCTTTATTGCTTTCTTTCTTGAACTAAATGGTGTTAGACTTCTCCCTTTGTTCTTCGTGCACGAGTCCTCCATAAGTGTCCCTTCTTTATGTCCATCCACTTTTGAGAGTCTGAGTAATAAAAGAACACTAGATTTAGGCAGCATATAGTTCTCATCAATTGTAGTATAACAATCAACTAGGAGTGAATTCATCTCATGTTGAATTTGTTTTGCTCGGTTCCTAGTCATTGGACCTTTGTAAGCTTCTTTCGTCGATGCATCAGCTTGTAGTTGTATAGGATTACTTGTAATAGTAGATGACGGACGAGGTGAGGCTAGTGTGTCCTCATCACTAAGGTTTATCTAAGTTTGTCCTTAGAAATAGACTAACTTGAGACGAACTTAGACAAACCTTGGAATGAGACTAAAGTTTGTCAAAGTTCGTCCAAAGTTAGTCTCGTTAGTCTCATTCTAAGGTTTATCTAAGTTCGTCCTTAGAAATAGACTAACTCGGAACGAACTTAGACAAACCTTAGAATGAGACTAAAGTGTGTGTTTGATCGTCCCAAGTTAGTCTCGTTAGTCTCATTCTAAGGTTTGTATAAGTTCGTCCTTAGAAAGAGACTAACTTGGGACGAACTTAGACAAACCTTAGAATGATACTAAAGTTTGTCTTTGTTCGTCCCAAGTTAGTCTCTTAGTCTCATTCTAAGGTTTATATAAGTTTGTTCTTAGAAATAGACTAACTTTTTTTTTAAAACCGGCATGCTGCCCCTATATTATTAATAAATCCGAATGATCAACCTGTTACAGCCTGTTACAAAAACCCCCACGGGGCAAACAAAAGCCACGTCACTCCAACATGAGGACACAAGGAAAAAACAAACAGGCTAAACTAGGAAAAAAGCACTACAAATAGGGAGCCCCACTGCAAGAACGCACGAGGATATCATCCCGGACCTCCCGAATGACAATATCAATAATATCTTCATTATGGTTGCACTCTTCCCTGTCACAGAAAAAGAGATGGCTGATTTGGTCATGTAACATGGCTTGCTTAACAAAAACTAGATACTGCCCCAACCGGATCTCCTCCCCTTGAGCCATAGTACACGCAACAGCAATGGCCGAGCCATTCGCCTTAGGACAGCATCTGAGAAAACGAACCGGGTGAAAATCATTAATCAAATTCCTTTGCCTGCTGATTTCGTTCCAAGGGATGTCATCTTTGCGAGATGCACTCAACCAGTGCATGAAAGGAGATGAGCCAACCACCATACCAATCTCCACGCCATTCCCAACACTGACAGAAATAGCATCCCGAATCAGCTCGATCAAGCAGGCCCATTCATCCTTGCCAGTAAGCTCAGCGCCCCGCACACAAACACATGAGCCTGAAGGCTTTTTTAACGACAACACCTCCAAACATAGTCCCTCCTCGAAAAACAAGCGCCAAATAAATTGTGTGCTTGCTATTATGCAAAGGAGCATTGAGCCATTTGCCAAAAATAAATAGCCTGCCAGGAATGGAGAGATGATGAATGCTGCGAAGAGAATTATCACTCGCCCTGATGGCAAGCTTCAGGGGGATGAGCCTCCCAAGATCAGTTCCCCATTTACTAATGCAGGCTCGCGTTACGATTCTTCCAGATCTCCCACATAGAACAAAAAGCCATACCTATCCTGAAACAGGCCATGAAATCCTTTGGTGTTCCCCCCGCAATAATTCTGGACAAGCTAGCTCTTCCTCGAACCAAATCACCTCCAAGAGTCAGTTTGAAATAGTTCCAAGCATTCACAGCCACATCTCCTTTAAAAAAGTTATGATTTATGGTTTCCACTTTCGCCTCATGGCAACATCTACATTTAGATGCCATCTGAATCCCCATTTCCATCACTTTATCATCTGAAGGCAAGGCATCCATGAAAAATTTCCACATAAAACAGCTGATTTTCATAGGTATCCAACTATGCCAAATATGCATTGCCCATATAACTTCTGGCCACTTAGTTTGGAAGGAAACTCTAAAGGCTTTAGTGGAAAAACTTCCAGAAGGATCACCTTCCCAAACAAACAGATCATCCCCTGTAGAAAAGGTCATCTGATCATAGTCTCTCCGACATGGCTCTGGAATGCATTCAAGAAAACTATGCCAATCATCACTGTTATTGCGAATCTCTTGAAGGCTGAAGTGCCTTAGATCTCAGGGAGGCTCAAATCCCAGCTTAGAACAGAAGGTTTTGACCGATGTTAAACCTTGGCCAATAATCCACCGAGTTTCTTCTTGAAGCTTGAGAATGATATGGTCAATAGAGTTCCAGATACATGAACCCCTAACACCATGCTGAAATTTCCTCCTAGCATGCAGAGCCCACAAGGAGTCAGAATTTAAGAAACTCCACGACAGTTTACCTTTAAGAGAAAGCATAATATCTTCCAAGTTTTTAATGCCCAGACCTCCAGCAAGTTTTCCCCTACAAATATGATCCCAACTCACCCAATGCCTTCTTTTCCCATCTCCTTTATCCCATAGGAAGCTACGAATGAGACTCCCAATGCGATTGAGAACTATATTAGGGATAGGGAGAACTGACATACAGTGAATACCCACCGAGTTTAGGACAGATTCAATGAGAGTAACCTTGCCGCCAAAGGATAGGATGTTCTTCATCCAGCCACCCATCCTCTTATGAACCTTATCTTCAAGCTCCTGAAAATATTCAATCTTTGTGCGACCAGCATAAAGAGGGACTCCCAAATACTTGACTGGAAAAGTTCCCTTATGAAAATTAGTAATATTCAGAATTTGTCGCTGCCTGGTATTACTCGTCTCTTTTGGGAAAAAAATAAAACTTTTGTCATTGTTGAGATGCTGTCCAGACAAATGACAAAAATCATTGATAATCTTCATCATGGCTTCCAAGGATCTTTTACACCCATTTGTAAAAATAAGGATATCATCAGCAAACATAAGAATGTTGATAAATCTACCATAGACTCCATTTTGAAATCCCTTCATGAGCCTATCCATCACAGCATTATTAATAGATCTGGTGAGCCATTCCATAGCAATGATAAAAAGAGTAGGGGATATAGGATCTCCTTGCCTCAACCCATGTGTAGATTTGAAGTCCCCATACAAATGACCATCCCATTTGATAGAAAACCAAGGACTTGAGATGCACCTAAACACCAAATCGACAAAGGTTTCATTGCAACCAGAAGCCCTCAAAGCGGCTAGAATAAAACTCCAAGATAGTCTGTCATAAGCTTTTGACATGTCAAGCTTAACCATAACATTGCTCCCTTCAGTTTTCCTTTTAAGATAAAAAACCATATCATGGGCAAGAGCAATATTTTCATGAATACTTCTGTTTTTGACAAAGCCAACTTGCTCAGGACTAACCATCTTGTGAAGATGAAGAGAAATCCTTGTATTCAGAATGCGGGACAGCAGCTTATGCAAAACATTGCATAAACTAATAGGGCGAAGATCAATGATACCTGTTGGATTAGCTGACTTGGGAATCAGGGTTAAATAAGTAGCACGAAGGATTTTGGGAATTTGTAACCCATAGAAAAACCCAGCCACTGCAGCCACCATGTCAGCTCTAATAAGACTCCAGAAATAGACAAAAAATCTCGAAGTAAATCCATCCGGACCAGGAGCACTATCATCACTCATTGCTTTCAACTCCTGAAGAATATCATCTTCACTAGGGCATTGACAAAGGCTGGCATTATCTGCATCAGATATAACCTTATCAAAGCAACTAAAAAGATCCGGATCAGGAGGACGATTGTGCCCTGTAAGAAGGTTAGAATAGAAATGCACCGCATCAGCTCCAATCTGCTCCGAGGACAGCTCAATGGGATCATCATTATCTTGGACGAAATTAATCCGGGAAATATTTCTTCTCATCTTTATGGAACCATGATAGAAGGCAGAATTAAAGTCACCATCTTTGAGCCATCTAACTCTTGCTTTTTCTTTTAATAGAGCAAAATCTTGATTGATAGCATCCTCCAGCATTGATTTGCAGTGAATAATCTCCGAATTCAGGTCATCATCATACTTCTCTTGCTGGTTCCTCTCCAAGACCTGAATTTTCAACTTGAGCTCTCGCATTCTTCTCTTTGTGCAACGAAAAACAGCCCAGTTCCACCATTTAAGTCTTTCTCGCACCTTTTTAAGCTTAAGACCAACATTCAGAATAGGATTGGCTTGTAAAGGCCCACTCCAAGCTTCCTCCACAACCGAAGCGAAACCTGGATGCTCCTCCCAGATCTTAAGATAGTGAAAAAAAGGTCTCCTTTTACTTTTCTGCTCCAAATCAATCAGTAAGGGGCAGTGGTCTGATTTAATACGAGCCAAATGATGAACCTGCAAATTAGGAAAATTACAGTAAGCTTGATCATTACATAAAACTCGATCAAGGCGCTCCCAGATTCTAGTCTCCCCTTTGTGATTATTACTCCAGGTGAAGGGATTCCCTTTGAAACCAGCATCAGAAATCCCAGCATCCATTTAAATCTGATTGAAGGCACCAATAATCCCATCATCATCCATGTTCCCACCCCTTTTTTCATCCGCGTTTGAAATAACATTAAAATCTCCAACAACGATCCAAGGCAGGTTGACCATAGTACCATAATCCACTAAATCATCAAACATCTCCTGACGAATATCCTTATCACAAGAAGCATAAATAAAGGAACAGATCATAGCACCCTCTCCATCAGTCCTCGAGAGTTCAATAGTGACACTTTGCTCTTTCCAAGCTATGTTAGATACCATAAAAGGGTCTTTCCAGAAAATCCATTTACGAGTATTGCTAATACCATCACTCAAAAAGTTGTCATAACCAATAAAATCCGCAATGCTTCCAATACGATCTGCATCAATTTTTGGTTCAAGAATAGCTATCATATCGACCGGGTGATTTTTAAGAAGATCTTTCAAAAACTGCTGGGTAGGCATGTTACCTATCCCCCTTATATTCCAGCATAAAATTTGTGCAATCATGGAGAACCTGTTGGAAGGCAGTACTTGCTACCTGTGAGATTTTCATTACATTGTTCCTTCTGCGAAATTTTGTCCTCCACTATGCCATCTCGAGCCAAATTACCATCCACATTCAACTTACCACAAGCAAGCGCAATAGCCTCTAGAGCATTGCTAATTTTATCATCCTTGCATCCCTTTCGGACTTGAAGCGCATGCTGAATGGCTGAGGGAGCCACTAATCCTCCTAGCTCATCACAATAAACCAGACCAGCAGCCTTATTATCTGAGGTAGGCCTAGTATTAGCTTCTTGCACTTTTGTAACTTTATTAATCTCTTTTAGCTTTGCTGCCCGGATAAGAATGGCTTCCTCAGATACATTAGGATATTGTGTTTGCTTCAGGGAGGACTTTATCGGCTTTACGAGTGGATCAAACCTCATATCAGCAGCCTCATTGTTCCTTTTCTCAGCAGTAACTCCAATTCCAGATTCAGTGACCCCCTGCTCAGAATTATTTGCGCAACTTGTCTCACCTTGCTCTTTAGATATCATAATTTGCAGCTCCTACTCCTTCCCATCCGAATTACACATCCCAGGGTATTGAACCATAGAAGTTCCTTTATTAGTATTGGCCGTGAACTTAACAGATCTGCCTTTTTTCTTTGCTTTGACTTCAGTCCAAACCTCCTTGGAACTTTCTGATTTATTTTCTTTTCCAACAATGTTTTGTTCACCTGAGATAGTGATAGATAAGGATTTCTTTCCAACAACTGGTTGCTTGGTAGGAGCTTGCTTTGCTGGTTCCATATGCTTCTTAGGGACATTTGGTTCAGTTTTTTTCCTTCTGCAATCAGCATAGGTGTGCCCATGGATCTTACAACAAGAACAATAGGATAAGTTACCTTCAACCTCAATCCTTTGAGAAAACTTCCTTCCATCAGACAATACAATACATACTTCATCTGGAATGGGATAGGCAACATCCACCTCAACAGAAGCTCTTGCATATTTCAGGGAAGGACACGCCTTTGTATGCATATCCATATCTAGAAAATCACCAAAAACATTAACGATACCCGCCACATAATTCCTTGTGAAGAAACCATGGTGGAGGCCAGGCAACCGAACCCATTTGGTGGTGGTGGAGGATTCGCAACGAGGATTATAGTCCGGCGTGTACCTGAACAGCCGGAACATGGAATGCCCGATTTTTCTAACCTGAGATGTTAGGGCTATTCTCGTATCTTCTTCCAAATCAAGAATAATCATCAAGTGGCGACCGTCCCATATTTCACTGATAGTAGCACGCCCTTTAATCAACCAGTTTTCCTTGAAAACCTTCCGAATCTCAGCCAACGGAGGACGACCAACGGTGAATTTTGCCACTAGCGAGTGCTTAAAAAGGGCGACGCCAGCTTCAAACTCTGTCGTGGAGAAGAAGACCGTCGGTTTGCCCTCCGAGTGACCGTATTGTCGATTGGCCAATGGAATATCACCGAACCTCGGCAGAAGCGTGGGTCTTGCAGCGGCGGAAGCAAAAGACATCTTCGAAGATCCAGTCGCAGCACCCACCGCAGCAGACGGAGAAGAACGGGAAGTAATCTTCGATACGCCATCACCGGTGGGAGCCAAAACGCCCTCCGAACCCTCGGGTTCCAGATCTACTTTGTTTCTCTCCAGATCTACTTTCTCCCTCTACTTTCTCTCTCTAGAAAACAGTTGGAAATAGACTAACTTGGGACGAACTTTGACTAACCTTAGAATGAGACTAATGTTTGTCTTTGTTCTTCCCAAATTAGTCTCGTTAGTCTCATTCTATGGTTTGTCTAAGTTCGTCCTTAGAAATAGACTAACTTGGGACGAACTTTGACAAACTTGGGACGAACATAGACAAACTTGGGTCGAACTTAGACAAACCTTAGAATGAGACTAAAGTTTGTCTTTGTTCGTCCCAAGTTAGTCTCCTTAGTCTCATTCTAAGATTTGTCTAAGTTCGTCCTTAGAAAGAGACAAACGTGGGACGAACTTAGACAAACCTTAGAATGAGACTAAAGTTTGTCTTTGTTCGTCCCAAGTTAGTCTCGTTAGTCTCATTCTAAGGTTTATCTAAGTTCGTCCTTAGAAATGGACTAACTTGGGATGAACTTAGACAACCCTTAGAATGAGACTAAAGTTTGTCTTTGTTCATCCCAAGTTAGTCTCGTTAGTCTCATTCTAAGGTTTGTGTAACTTTTTCCTTAGAAATAGACTAACTTGGGACGAACTTTGACAAACCTTAGAATGAGACTAAAGTTTGTCTTTGTTCGTCTCAAGTTAATCTCGTTACTCTCTTTTGTCTTTGTTCGTCCCAAGTTAGTCTCTTAGTCTCGTTCTAAGGTTTATCAAAAGTTCGTTCTTAGAAATAGACTAACTTGGGATCAACTTAGACTAACCTTAGAATGAGACTACTGTTTGTCTTTGCTCTTCCCAAGTTATTCTCGTTAGTCTCAGTCTATGGTTTGTCTAAGTTCGTCCTTAGAAACAGACTAACTTGAGACGAACTTTGAAAAACTTGGGACGAACTTAGACAAACCTTAGAATGGGACTAAAGTTTGTCTTTGTTCGTCCCAAGTTAGTCTTGTTAGTCTCATTCTAAGGTTTGTATAAGTTCGTCCTTAGAAATAGACTAACTTGGGACGAACTTTGACAAACCTTAAAATGAGACTAAAGTTTGTCTTTGTTCGTCTCAAGTTAGTCTAAATACTCTCATTCTAAGGTTTATCTAAGTTTGTCCTTAGAAATAGACTAACTTGGGATGAACTTAGACAAACCTTAGAATGAGACTAAAGTTTGTCTTTGTTCGTCCCAAGTTAGTCTCGTTAGTCTCATTCTAAGGTTTGTCTAAGTTCGTCCTTAGAAAGAGACTAACTTGGGACGAACTTAGACTAACTTGGGACGAACTTAGTCAATTCTTAGAATGAGACTAAATTTTGTCTTTGTTCGTCCCTATGTAGTCTCTTAGTCTCATTCTAAGGTTTATCTAAGTTCCTCCTTAGAAAATTGACTAACTTGGGACGAATTTAGACTAACCTTAGAATGAGACTAATGTTTGTCTTTGTTCTTCCCAAGTTAGTCTCGTTAGTCTCATTCTATGATTTGTCTAAGTTCGTCCTTAGAAATAGACTAACTTGGGATGAATTTTGACAAACTTGGGACGAACTTAGACAAACCTTAGAATGAGACTAAAGTTTGTCTTTGTTCGTCCCAATTTATTCTCGTTAGTCCCATTCTAAGGTTTGTCTACGTTCATCCTTAGAAAGAGACAAATGTGGGACAAACTTAGACAAACTTGGGACGTACTTAGACAAACCTTAGAATGAGACTAAAGTTTGTCTTTGTTCGTCCCAAGTTAGTCTTGTTAGTCTCATTCCAAGATTTGTCTAAGTTCGTCCTTAGAAAGAGACAAACGTGGGACGAACTTAGACAAACCTTAGAATGAGACTAAAGTTTGTCTTTGTTCGTCCCAAGTTAGTCTCGTTAGTCTCATTCTAAGGTTTATCTAAGTTCGTCCTTAGAAATGGACTAACTTGGGATGAACTTAGACAAACCTTAGAATGAGACTAAAGTTTGTCTTTGTTCATCCCAAGTTAGTCTCGTTAGTCTCATTCTAAGGTTTGTGTAAGTTTGTCCTTAGAAATAGACTAACTTGGGACAACTTTGACAAACCTTAGAATGAGACTAAAGTTTGTCTTTGTTCGTCTCAAGTTAGTCTCGTTAGTCTCATTTTAAGGTTTGTCTAAGTTCGTCCTTAAAAATAGACTAACTTGGGATGAACTTTGACCAATTTGGGACGAACTTAGACAAACCTTAGAATGAGACTAAAGTTTGTCTTTGTTCGTCCCAAGTTAGTCTCGTTAGTCTCATTCTAAGGTTTATCTAAGTTTGTCCTTAGAAATAGACTAACTTGGGACGAATTTTGACAAACTTGGGACGAACTTAGATAAACCTTAGAATGAGACTAAAGTTTGTCTTTGTTCGTCCCAAGTTAGTCTCGTTAGTCTCATTCTAAGGTTTGTATAAGTTCATCCTTAGAAATAGACTAACTTGGGACGAACTTTGACAAACCTTAGAATGAGATTAAAGTTTTTCTTTGTTCATCTCAAGTTAGTCTCGTTACTCTCATTCTAAGGTTTATCTATGTTCGTCCTTAGAAAGAGACAAACGAGGGACGAACTTAGACAAACCTTAGAATGAGACTAAAGTTTGTCGTTGTTCGTTCCATGTTAGTCTCGTTAGTCTCATTCTAAGGTTTGTCTAAGTTCGTCCTTAGAAAGAGACAAACGTGGGACAAACTTAGACTAACTTGGGACGAACTTAGACAAACCTTAGAATTAGACTAAAGTTTGTCTTTGCTCCTCCTCAGTTAGTCTCGTTAGTCTCATTCTATGGTTTATCTAAGTGCGTCCTTAGAAATAGACTAACTTGGGATGAACTTAGACAAACCTTAGAATGAGACTAAAGTTTGTCTTTGTTCGTCCCAAGTTAGTCTCGTTAGTCTCATTCTAAGGTTTGTGTAAGTTCGTCCCAAGTTAGACTATTTCTAAGAACGAACGTTTACAAACCTTAGAATGAGACTAACGAGACAAACTTGGGACGAACAAAGACAAACTTTAGTCCCATTATAATATTTGTCTAAGTTCGTCCCAAGTTAGTCTATTTCTAAGGATGAACTTAGATAAACCTTAGAATCAGACTAACAAGATTAACTTGGGACGAACAAAGACAAACTTTAGTCTCATTCTAAGGTTTGTCTAAGTACGTCCCAAGTTTGTCAAAGTTTGTCCCACGTTTGTCTCTTTCTAAGGACGAACGTAGACAAACCTTAGAATGAGACTAACGAGACTAAATTGGGACGAACAAAGACAAACTTTAGTCTCATTCTAAGGTTTGTCTAAGTTCGTCCCAAGTTTGTCAAAATTCATCCCAAGTTAGTCTATTTCTAAGGACGAACTTAGACAAGCCTTAGAATGAGACTAACGAGACTAACTTGGGAAGAACAAAGACAAACATTAGTCTCATTCTAAGGTTAGTCTAAATTCGTCCCAAGTTAGTCAATTTCTAAGGAGGAACTTAGATAAACCTTAGAATGAGACTAAGAGACTAGCTTGGGACGAACAAAGACAAAATTTAGTCTCATTCTAAGGTTTGACTAAGTTCGTCCCAAGTTAGTCTATGTTCATCGCAAGTTAGTCTCTTTCAAAGGACGAACTTAGATAAACCTTAGAATGAGAGTAAAGAGACTAACTTGAGACGAACAAAGACAAACTTTAATCTCATTGTAAGGTTTGTCAAAGTTCGTCCCAAGTTAGTCTATTTCTAAGGATGAACTTATACAAACCTTAGAATGAGACTAACGAGACTAACTTGGGACGAACAAAGACAAACTTTAGTCTCATTCTAAGGTTTGTCTAAGTTCGTCCCAAGTTTGTCAAAATTCGTCTCAAGTTAGTCTATTTCTAAGGACAAACTTAGATAAACCTTAGAATGAGACTAACGAGACTAACTTGGGACGAACAAAGACAAACTTTAGTCTCATTCTAAGGTTTGTCTAAGTTCGTCTCAAGTTTGTCAAAGTTCGTCCCATGTTAGTCTATTTTTAAGGACGAACTTAGACAAAACTTAAAATGAGACTAACGAGACTAACTTGGGACAAACAGAGACAAACATTAGTCTCATTCTAAGGTTAGTCTAAGTTCATCCCATGTTAGTCTATTTCTAAGGACGAACTTAGATAAACCTTAGAATGAGAGTAACGAGACAAACTTGGGACGAACAAAGACAAATTTTAGTCCCATTCTAAGATTTGTCTAAGTTCGTTCCAAGTTAGTCTATTTCTAAGGACGAACTTAGATAAACCTTAGAATCAGACTAACAAGACTAACTTGTGACGAACAAAGACAAACTTTAGTCTCATTCTAAGGTTTTTCTAAGTACGTCCCAAGTTTGTCTAAGAGTTTGTCCCACGTTTGTCTCTTTCTAAGGACAAACGTAGACAAACCTTAGAATGAGAGTAACGAGACTAACTTGGGACGAACAAAGACAGACTTTAGTCTCATTCAAAGGTTTGTCAAAGTTCGTCCCAAGTTAGACTATTTCTAAGAACGAACGTTTACAAACCTTAGAATGAGACTAACGAGACAAACTTGGGACGAACAAAGACAAACTTTAGTCCCATTCTAAGATTTGTCTAAGTTCGTCCCAAGTTAGTCTATTTCTAATGACGAACTTAGATAAACCTTAGAATCAGACTAACAAGATTAACTTAAGACGAAGAAAGACAAACTTTTGTCTCATTCTAAGGTTTGTCTAAGTACGTTCCAAGTTTGTCAAAGTTTGTCCCACGTTTGTCTCTTTCTAAGGACGAACGTAGACAAACCTTAGAATGAGACTAACGAGACTAAATTGGGACGAACAAAGACAAACTTTAGTCTCATTCTAAGGTTTGTCTATGTTCGTCCCAAGTTTGTCAAAATTCATCACAAGTTAGTCTATTTCTAAGGACGAACTTAGACAAACCTTAGAATGAGACTAACGAGACTAACTTGGGAAGAACAAAGACAAACATTAGTCTCATTCTAAGGTTAGTCTAAATCGTCCCAAGTTAGTCTATTTCTAAGGAGGAACTTAGATAAACCTTAGAATGAGACTAAGAGACTACCTTGGGACGAACAAAGACAAAATTTAGTCTCATTCTAAGGTTTGTCTAAGTTCATCCCAAGTTTGTCAAAGTTCATCCCAAGTTAGTCTATTTCTAAGGACAAACTTAGATAAACCTTAGAATGAGAGTAATGAGACTTACTTGAGACGAACAAAGACAAACTTTAGTCTCATTTTAAGGTTTGTCAAAGTTCGTCCCAAGTTAGTCTATTTCTAAGGACGAACTTATACAAACCTAAGAATGAGACTAACAAGACTAACTTGGGACCAACAAAGACAAACTTTAGTCTCATTCTAAGGTTTGTCTAAGTTCGTCCAAGTTTTTCAAAGTTCGTCCCAAGTTAGTCTATTTCTAAGGACGAACTTAGACAAACCTTAGACTGAGACTAACGAGAATAACTTGGGAAGGGCAAAGACAAACATTTGTCTCATTCTAAGGTTAGTCTAAGTTGGCCCCAAGTTAATCTATTTCTAAGAACGAACTTAGATAAACCTTAGAATGAGAATAAGAGACTAACTTGGGACGAACAAAGACAAACGAGAGTAACGAGACTAACTTGAGACGAACAGAGACAAACTTTAGTCTCATTCTAAGGTTTGTCAAAATTCGTCTCAAGTTAGTCTATTTCTAAGGACAAACTTAGATAAACCTTAGAATGAGACTAACGAGACTAACTTGGGACGAACAAAGACAAACTTTAGTCTCATTCTAAGGTTTGTCTAAGTTCGTCTCAAGTTTGTCAAAGTTCGTCCCATGTTAGTCTATTTTTAAGGACGAACTTAGTCAAACCTTAAAATGAGACTAACGAGACTAACTTGGGACAAACAGAGACAAACATTAGTCTCATTCTAAGGTTAGTCTAAGTTCATCCCATGTTAGTCTATTTCTAAGGACGAACTTAGATAAACCTTAGAATGAGAGTAACGAGACAAACTTGGGACGAACAAAGACAAATTTTAGTCCCATTCTAAGATTTGTCTAAGTTCGTTCCAAGTTAGTCTATTTCTAAGGACGAACTTAGATAAACCTTAGAATCAGACTAACAAGACTAACTTGTGACGAACAAAGACAAACTTTAGTCTCATTCTAAGGTTTTTCTAAGTACGTCCCAAGTTTGTCTAAGAGTTTGTCCCACGTTTGTCTCTTTCTAAGGACAAACGTAGACAAACCTTAGAATGAGAGTAACGAGACTAACTTGGGACGAACAAAGACAGACTTTAGTCTCATTCAAAGGTTTGTCAAAGTTCGTCCCAAGTTAGACTATTTCTAAGAACGAACGTTTACAAACCTTAGAATGAGACTAACGAGACAAACTTGGGACGAACAAAGACAAACTTTAGTCCCATTCTAAGATTTGTCTAAGTTCGTCCCAAGTTAGTCTATTTCTAATGACGAACTTAGATAAACCTTAGAATCAGACTAACAAGATTAACTTAAGACGAAGAAAGACAAACTTTTGTCTCATTCTAAGGTTTGTCTAAGTACGTTCCAAGTTTGTCAAAGTTTGTCCCACGTTTGTCTCTTTCTAAGGACGAACGTAGACAAACCTTAGAATGAGACTAACGAGACTAAATTGGGACGAACAAAGACAAACTTTAGTCTCATTCTAAGGTTTGTCTATGTTCGTCCCAAGTTTGTCAAAATTCATCACAAGTTAGTCTATTTCTAAGGACGAACTTAGACAAACCTTAGAATGAGACTAACGAGACTAACTTGGGAAGAACAAAGACAAACATTAGTCTCATTCTAAGGTTAGTCTAAATCGTCCCAAGTTAGTCTATTTCTAAGGAGGAACTTAGATAAACCTTAGAATGAGACTAAGAGACTACCTTGGGACGAACAAAGACAAAATTTAGTCTCATTCTAAGGTTTGTCTAAGTTCATCCCAAGTTTGTCAAAGTTCATCCCAAGTTAGTCTATTTCTAAGGACAAACTTAGATAAACCTTAGAATGAGAGTAATGAGACTTACTTGAGACGAACAAAGACAAACTTTAGTCTCATTTTAAGGTTTGTCAAAGTTCGTCCCAAGTTAGTCTATTTCTAAGGACGAACTTATACAAACCTAAGAATGAGACTAACAAGACTAACTTGGGACCAACAAAGACAAACTTTAGTCTCATTCTAAGGTTTGTCTAAGTTCGTCCAAGTTTTTCAAAGTTCGTCCCAAGTTAGTCTATTTCTAAGGACGAACTTAGACAAACCTTAGACTGAGACTAACGAGAATAACTTGGGAAGGGCAAAGACAAACATTTGTCTCATTCTAAGGTTAGTCTAATTTGGCCCCAAGTTAATCTATTTCTAAGAACGAACTTAGATAAACCTTAGAATGAGAATAAGAGACTAACTTGGGACGAACAAAGACAAACGAGAGTAACGAGACTAACTTGAGACGAACAGAGACAAACTTTAGTCTCATTCTAAGGTTTGTCAAAATTCGTCTCAAGTTAGTCTATTTCTAAGGACAAACTTAGATAAACCTTAGAATGAGACTAACGAGACTAACTTGGGACGAACAAAGACAAACTTTAGTCTCATTCTAAGGTTTGTCTAAGTTCGTCTCAATTTTGTCAAAGTTCGTCCCATGTTAGTCTATTTTTAAGGACGAACTTAGACAAACCTTAAAATGAGACTAACGAGACTAACTTGGGACAAACAGAGACAAACATTAGTCTCATTCTAAGGTTAGTCTATGTTCATCCCATGTTAGTCTATTTCTAAGGACGAACTTAGATAAACCTTAGAATGAGAGTAACGAGACAAACTTGGGACGAACAAAGACAAATTTTAGTCCCATTCTAAGATTTGTCTAAGTTCGTTCCAAGTTAGTCTATTTCTAAGGACGAACTTAGATAAACCTTAGAATCAGACTAACAAGACTAACTTGTGACGAACAAAGACAAACTTTAGTCTCATTCTAAGGTTTTTCTAAGTACGTCCCAAGTTTGTCTAAGAGTTTGTCCCACGTTTGTCTCTTTCTAAGGACAAACGTAGACAAACCTTAGAATGAGAGTAACGAGACTAACTTGGGACGAACAAAGACAGACTTTAGTCTCATTCAAAGGTTTGTCAAAGTTCGTCCCAAGTTAGACTATTTCTAAGAACGAACGTTTACAAACCTTAGAATGAGACTAACGAGACAAACTTGGGACGAACAAAGACAAACTTTAGTCCCATTCTAAGATTTGTCTAAGTTCGTCCCAAGTTAGTCTATTTCTAATGACGAACTTAGATAAACCTTAGAATCAGACTAACAAGATTAACTTAAGACGAAGAAAGACAAACTTTTGTCTCATTCTAAGGTTTGTCTAAGTACGTTCCAAGTTTGTCAAAGTTTGTCCCACGTTTGTCTCTTTCTAAGGACGAACGTAGACAAACCTTAGAATGAGACTAACGAGACTAAATTGGGACGAACAAAGACAAACTTTAGTCTCATTCTAAGGTTTGTCTATGTTCGTCCCAAGTTTGTCAAAATTCATCACAAGTTAGTCTATTTCTAAGGACGAACTTAGACAAACCTTAGAATGAGACTAACGAGACTAACTTGGGAAGAACAAAGACAAACATTAGTCTCATTCTAAGGTTAGTCTAAATCGTCCCAAGTTAGTCTATTTCTAAGGAGGAACTTAGATAAACCTTAGAATGAGACTAAGAGACTACCTTGGGACGAACAATGACAAAATTTAGTCTCATTCTAAGGTTTGTCTAAGTTCATCCCAAGTTTGTCAAAGTTCATCCCAAGTTAGTCTATTTCTAAGGACAAACTTAGATAAACCTTAGAATGAGAGTAATGAGACTTACTTGAGACGAACAAAGACAAACTTTAGTCTCATTTTAAGGTTTGTCAAAGTTCGTCCCAAGTTAGTCTATTTCTAAGGACGAACTTATACAAACCTAAGAATGAGACTAACAAGACTAACTTGGGACCAACAAAGACAAACTTTAGTCTCATTCTAAGGTTTGTCTAAGTTCGTCCAAGTTTTTCAAAGTTCGTCCCAAGTTAGTCTATTTCTAAGGACGAACTTAGACAAACCTTAGACTGAGACTAACGAGAATAACTTGGGAAGGGCAAAGACAAACATTTGTCTCATTCTAAGGTTAGTCTAAGTTGGCCCCAAGTTAATCTATTTCTAAGAACGAACTTAGATAAACCTTAGAATGAGAATAAGAGACTAACTTGGGACGAACAAAGACAAACGATAGTAACGAGACTAACTTGAGACGAACAGAGACAAACTTTAGTCTCATTCTAAGGTTTGTCAAAGTTCGTCCCAAGTTAGTCCATTTCTAAGGACGAACTTAGATAAACCTTAGAATGAGACTAACGAGACTAACTTGGGACGAACAAAGACAAACTTTAGTCTCATTCTAAGGTTTGTCTAAGGTCGTCCCACGTTTGTCAAAGTTTGTCCCAATTTAGTCTATTTCTAAGGACGAACATAGACAAACCTTAGAATGAGACCAACGAGACTAACTTGGGAAGAACAAAGACAAACATAAGTCTCATTCTAAGGTTAGTCTAAGTTCGTCCCAAGTTAGTCTATTTCTAAGAACAAACTTAGATAAACCTTAGAATGAGAGTAAGAGACTAACTTGGGACGAACAAGACAAACTTTAGTCTCATTCTAAGGTTTGTCTAAGTTCGTCCCAAGTTTGTCAAAGTTCATCACAAGTTAGTCTATTTCTAAGGACGAACATAGATATACCTTTGAATGAGTGTAATGAGACTAACTTGAGACGAACAAAGACAAACTTTAGTCTCATTTTAAGGTTTGTCAAAGTTTGTCCCAAGTTAGTCTATTTCTAAGGACAAACTTATACAAACCTTAGAATGAGAATAACAAAACTAACTTGGGACGAACAAAGACAAACTTTAGTCTCATTCTAAGGTTTGTCTAAGTTCGTCCAAATTTTTCAAAGTTCGTCCCAAGTTAGTCTATTTCTAAGGACGAACTTAGACAAACCTTAGACTGAGACTAACAAGAATAACTTGGCAAGAGCAAAGACAAACATTAGTCTCATTCTAAGGTTAGTCAAAGTTCGTCCCAAGTTAGTCTATTTCCAAGAACGAACTTAGATAAACTTTAGAATGAGACTAAGGGACTAACTTGGGATGAACATAGACAAACGAGAGTAACGAGACTAACTTGGGACGAACAAATACAAACTTTAGTCTCATTCTAAGGTTTGTCTTTGTTCGTCCCAAGTTAGTCTATTTCGAAAGACAAACTTACACAAACCTTAGAATGAGACTAACGAGACTAACTTGGGATGAACAAAGACAAAATTTAGTCTCATTCTAAGGTTTGTCTAAGTTCGTCCCAAGTTAGTCCATTTCTAAGGACGAACTTAGATAAACCTTAGAATGAGACTAACGAGACTAAAGTTTGTCTTTGTTCGTCCCACGTTTGTCTCTTTCTAAGGACGAACTTAGACAAATCTTAGAATGAGACTAAGGAGACTAACTTGGGACGAACAAAGACAAACTTTAGTCTCATTCTAAGGTTTGTCTAAGTTCGTCCCAAGTTCATCCCAAGTTCGTCCCAAGTTAGTCTATTTCTAAGGACGAACTTAAACAAACCTTAGAATGAGACTAACGAGACTAATTTGGGACGAACAAAGACAAACTTTAGTCTCATTCAAAGGTTTGTCAAAGTTCGTCCCAAGTTAGACTATTTCTAAGGACGAACGTATACAAACCTTAGAATGAGACTAACGAGACTAACTTGGGACAAACAAAGACAAACTTTGGTCCCATTCTAAAATTTGTCTAAGTTTGTCCTAAGTTAGTCTATTTCTAAGGACGAACATAGATAAACCTTAGAATGAGACTAAAAAGACTAACTTGGGACGAACAAAGACAAACTTTAGTCTCATTCTAAGGTTTGTCTAAGTTCGTCCCAAGTTAGTCTAAGTTTGTCCCACGTTTGTCTCTTTCTAAGGATGAACGTAGACAAACCTTAGAATGAGACTAACGAGACTAACTTGGTATGAACAAAGACAAACTTTAGTCTCATTCTAAGTTTTGTCTAAGTTCGTCCCAAGTTTGTCAAAGTTCATCCCAAGTTAGTCTATTTTTAATGACGAACTTAGACAAACCTTAAAATGAGACTAACGAGACTAACTTGGGACAAACAGAGACAAACATTAGTCTCATTCTAAGGTTAGTCTAAGTTCGTCCCATGTTAGTTTATTTCTAAGGACGAACTTAGATAAACCTTAGAATGAGACTAAGAGACTAACTTGGGACGAACATAGACAAATGAGAGTAACGAGACTAACTTGAGACGAACAAATACAAACTTTAGTCTCATTCTAAGGTTTGTCTTTGTTCGTCCCAAGTTAGTCTATTTCTAAAGACAAACTTACACAAACTTTAGAATGAGACTAACGAGACTAACTTGGGATGAACAAAGACAAAATTTAGTCTCATTCTAAGGTTTGTCTAAGTTCGTCCCAAGTTAGTCCATTTCTAAGGACGAACTTAGATAAACCTTAGAATGAGACTAACGAGACTAACTTGGGACAAACAAAGACAAACTTTAGTCTCATTCTAAGGTTTGTCTAAGTTCGTCCCAAGTTTGTCCCAAGTTAGTCTATTTCTAAGGACGAAGTTAGACAAACCTTAGAATGAGACTAACGAGACTAATTTGGGACGAACAAAGACAAACTTTAGTCTCATTCAAAGGTTTGTCAAAGTTCGTCCCAAGTTAGACTATTTCTAAGGACGAACGTATACAAACCTTAGAATGAGACTAACGAGACTAACTTGGGACGAACAAAGACAAACTTTAGTCCCATTCTAAGATTTGTCTAAGTTCGTCCCAAGTTAGTCTATTTCTAAGGACGAACATAGATAAACCTTAGAATGAGACTAAAAAGACTAACTTGGGACGAACAAAGACAAACTTTAGTCTCATTCTAAGGTTTGTCTAAGTTCGTCCCAATTTAGTCTAAGTTTGTCCCACGTTTGTCTCTTTCTAAGGACGAACGTAGACAAACCTTAGAATGAGACTAACGAGACTAACTTGGTTTGAACAAAGACAAACTTTAGTCTCATTCTAAGGTTTGTCTAAGTTCGTCCCAAGTTTGTCAAAATTCATCCCAAGTTAGTCTATTTTAAGGACGAACTTAGACAAACCTTAGAATGAGACTAACGAGACTAACTTGGGAAGAACAACGACAAACATTAGTATCATTCTAAGGTTTGTCTAAGTTCGTCCCAAGTTAGTCTCTTTCTAAGGACGAACTTAGACAAACCTTAGAATGAGACTAACGAGACTAACTTGGGACGAACAAAGACAAATTTAGTCTCATTCTAAGGTTTGTCTAAGTTCATCCCAAGTTTGTCAAAGTTCATCCCAAATTAGTCTATCTCTGAGGACAAACTTAGATAAACCTTAGAATGAGAGTAATGAGACTAACTTGAGACGAACAAAGACAAACTTTAGTCTCATTTTAAGGTTTGTCAAAGTTCGTCCCAAGTTAGTCTATTTCTAAGGACGAACTTATACATACCTTAGAATGAGACTAACAAGACTAACTTGGGACGAACAAAGACAAACTTTAGTCTCATTCTAAGGTTTGTCTAAGTTTGTCCCAAGTTTTTCAAAGTTCGTCCCAAGTTAGTCTATTTCTAAGGACGAACTTAGACAAACCATAGACTGAGACTAACGAGAATAACTTGGGAAGAGCAAAGACAAAAATTAGTCTCATTCTAAGGTTAGTCTAAGTTCGTCGCAAGTTTGTCTATTTCTAAGAACGAACTTAGATAAACCTTAGAATGAGACTAAGAGACTAACTTGGGACGAACAAAGACAAATGAGAGTAACTAGACTAACTTGGGACGAACAAAGACAAACTTTAGTCTCATTCTAAGGTTTGTCTAAGTTCGTCCCACGTTTGTCTCTTTCTAAGGACGAACTTAGACAAATCATGGAAAGAGACTAAGGAGACAAACTTGGGACGAACAAAGACAAACGTTAGTCTCATTCTAAGGTTTGTCTAAGTTCGTCCCAAGTTTGTCAAAGTTCGTCGCAAGTTAGTCTATTTCTAAGGACAAACTTAGACAAACCTTAGAATGAGACTAACGAGACTAATTTGGGAAGAACAAAGACAAACATTAGTCTCATTCTAAGGTTAGTCAAAGTTCGTCCCAAGTTAATCTATTTCTAAGAACAAACTTAGATAAACCTTAGAATGAGACTAAGAGGCTAACTTGGGATGAACAAAGACAAACTTTAGTCTCATTCTAAGGTTTGTCTAAGTTCGTCCCAAGTTAGTCTAAGTTCGTCCCAAGTTAGTCTCTTTCTAAGGACGAACTTAGACAAACCTTAGAATAAGACTAACGAGACTAACTTAGGACGATCAAACACACACTTTAGTCTCATTCTAAGGTTTGTCTAAGTTCGTCCCAAGTTTGTCAAAGTTCATCCCAAGTTAGTCTATTTCTAATGACGAACTTAGATAAACCTTAAAATGAGAGTAATGAGACTAACTTGGGACGAACAAAGACAAACTTTAGTCTCATTCTAAGGTTTTTCTACGTTCGTTCCGAGTTAGTCTATTTCTAAGGACGAACTTAGATAAACCTTAGAATGAGACTAACGAGACTAACTTGGGACGAACTTTGACAAACTTTAGTCTCATTCCAAGGTTTGTCTAAGTTCGTCCCAAGTTAGTCTATTTCTAAGGACGAACTTAGATAAACCTTAGAATGAGAGTAACGAGACTAACTTGAGACAAACAAAGACAAACTCTGGTCTCATTCTATGGTTTGTCAAAGTTCGTCCCAAGTAAGTCTATTTCTAAGGACGAACTTACACAAACCTTAGAATGAGACTAAAGAGACTAACTTGGGACGAACAAAGACAAACTTTATTCTCATTCTAAGGTTTGTCTAAGTTCATCCCAAGTTAGTCTATTTCTAAGGACGCACTTAGATAAACCTTAGAATGAGACTAACTTGGGACGAACAAAGACAAACTTTTGTCTCATTCGAAGGTTTGTCTAAGTTCATCCCAAGTTAGTCTAAGTTTGTCCCATTGTAAGTTGGGGATCGTGCTACCTCTCCTAGTGTAGCCTTCATGCTTGACCTCTTTATCATGCTTATATTTGCCTTTGGATTTTGAACGGTCTGTGAAGGAAGTCTGCCAGGTTCAGTAGTGAGTGTAGACATGGCGGTGGCGAGCTGGGACATTTGTTTGGTCAATTCTGAGATTGCCCCGTCAGTTTTTGCCTGGTATTGGTGTAGCAAAGTTCCCAACTGATTAATGTTTCCCGTAAGCTCCTTCATCGTGTCGTTGAGCGACTTGCTTGGCTCCTGCTGATTGCTCGGTCTGGCTTGGTATTGATTTGGCCCTTTTTCGTGATATTGGCCTGCTGATGGAGTGTTCTGGTGATATTGTCGGTGGGGTGGTAGGTAGAATGACTGCACTAGTTGAGGGACAGCTGGTTGTGTCTCCGTCTGAAGATAGCTGTTGTTGTTACGCCAGCCTGGGTTGGACGTTTGACCGTACTGTCTATTTTGTCCAGTTCTGACGTTGTTGTATCCTTGATATCCTCCCACTGCATTCACATCAGCCGGTTCTTCTTCTATCAATGTTGGGCATGCGTCCATTTTGTGGTCCGTAGAACCACAGAACTCGCAAGGTTTAACCGTAACTGGCTGTCTACGTATGATCTCAATCATCATCTCCTTTAACTGTTTCATCTCTTCAGTTATGGAGTTTACTTATGCTTCAGTTTGTGCTACCCTTTTTGATCGAGAGAATTCATCTTGGCGAGTGGTCTCTTCTCTAAATCGAGCATTTTCAGCAACGTTGGCGATGAGATTTCTGATGCCACTTAATGACAGATTCATCATGGACCCTCCTGCTGAGGCATCCAAGAGAATTTTGTCTAGTGGTCTTAATCCATCAATGAGGTACTCGATGACGAGTTTCTCGGGCAGTCCAAGGGTTTAGCAGCTCCTTTCTAGGTGATTGAACTTTTCCAGGTAATCATACATGGTTTCATTAGGACCTTGTTTGATTTCTTGTAGTTGCTTCCTTACTTGTATTGCTCTTCCAGCCGGATAGTATTTGTCTAAGAACTTCTTCTGCATCTGAACCCATGTTCTAATGCTTCCGGAAGGCAATGAAAGGAACCAGTCGCTTGCCGAGTCAGTGAGGGAAAAATAGAACGCTTTTAACTTGAAGTCGTCCATATTCACTCGGTTGGGCTTTAGATTCTGGCAAATGCCATGTAGGCGTTGGAGGTGAGTTGCGGCAGATTCTCCTTGAGATCCTGAGAATTTTGGCAGGCTGTGTGCCACTGATGCGTTGATGGTTATATTTTCTAATTGAGGGCTCTCATAGATACACCACGGCTGTGTCTCGAAATTAGGGGCATTTAACTCGCTCATCGTCGGTTCACGGTAGTAGTTATCTCCGTAGTAGTCATCAAACGCGGGTTCTCTTCTTGGCATGTATCGAGGTTGAGGTTGTGGTCGTGGGCGATGGATAGGAGGTTGTACTGGACCAGCTGCATTTCGGTCCTCGGGTAATTCTTGGTTTCTTCTGACTGCTTCCCTATCACGAGCTCTCCTGTTTCTGATGAGTTGTTCTGGATCGTCGACGAATGGAAACGGTACCTCATCATTCTGATCGTACAGGTTTATTTCTTCGTCATCTTGGAAGTCATGGTGACTTTCTTCGCGAGACATGGTTGTTTTGAAGCGCGTAACGGTTCAAAGAACAGTTATCCGATGACTAGTTCCCCGGCAACGGCGCCAATTTGACAGAACCGCTCGTCGTCAAAGCAATTGTGCAAATAAATTCATAGTCCACTACTTGCAACTATACTACTGGGTAGTACTTGGTAAGTAGGGGTCGAACCCAAGGGAACTAGGGGAATAATTGTTCTTCGGGGGGAATTACGCAGCGTGGGAACGTGTTTAAGGTCGGTTGGTTGGTTTTAAAGCTACCAGCTATTTTGATTGATTGATTGGTTGGTTGGTTGATTTTAATACTGGAAAGTAAATTACTATTTTAATGATTAAGAGAAATCTTCGGTTTCAGGGGACTTGTATTATATCCTGTTTATCATTGACCATTAGTGAATCATCTAAGTATTCAAACGGTGAATCGAGGCTAGTTACAGCACAAGACTTGCAACACCGGTTTAAAGCAACTCCTGTTCTATTTCAGTCTAGCGCTAATACCCTAAGGTATGCTAGCCTGGGTACATCCACCTGATCTCACAGTTACGCTCGACCAGATGGGATTTAGGATGAGTCGAACTCCTCAGATAGCTTTGCTTGTTACAGCTTCCACTACCTGAGTATGATCACGAATTCCCACAGAAGAGCTTTGCTTGTTACAGCATCCACTCAACCTTGGAAACTCTGACTATATATGGCACATAGAACAAGTTTTGAATACTAAGACTAAACACTAAGTTAATAGTCTTAAAACATTTATAATACAAGTGCGCCCCTTAGACCGAACTACTAGTTTAGCTACTATTCATCGCGCTAAACATTATACTAAGGAAATTAAAGGCAACAGTTAAATAAATAAATACTAAGAGAAACTTACAACCGTTGAAGCGCCAAGGGAGCTTTCCTTTATTTCCAAAGCAAGATTACAACATTACAAATATTACAACTTCTAGAGAGAGAAGTGAAATTGAGATTTGGTGTGTGAAATGAGGAGGAGGAGGCCTCCTTATATAGCCATGGGAGGAGGAGGAGATGGCTACAAGTGTTGCATTTTGATTGGAGGAAGAAATCAAGGGAGGAGATGGCCACATGTGGAGGAAGGAGAGGAGGAGGAAGGTGGTGGTGACATGTGGAGGAGGAGAAAGCCGCCGGTCACCATGGGTGGAGGAGCCGCCGGTTGCCGGTGGCCCAAGGGGGAGGAGCTCCTCCCTTGGCCACCTCCTTGAGTGGTGGTCGGTCATCTTGCCCAAATGTGAGTTTTGTACAGTTTTGTGCAGTCTTTTCACAAAACTGTCAATGTGTTCCTTCCCCGGTCTGTCTTGACTCCACTCCTGATTCTTCTGATTAATTTATTCTGGTCAATTCAACGTCACGATCCTTGATATTTCTTCAGTCGGCATATGATCTTGACCTTGGATTGACTCTTGTTATCTTTTCAGCTTAAAATCCTCTCCTTAGCGTGTTTTCACTTCAGTCTCTAAAATACCCTGTGAAAATATATTGGGACTAACACGTAGACATTAGATAGACAAACAGTCTAATTAAGGGGGTTTTACTGTGTTTCTGACTCGTATAACTTTGGTCCATCAGATTACCCCCCACTTTTAGTTGTTCGTCCCGAACAATGCTATTAAAGGGTGTAAGTTCTAATTTTGGCTTTGGAATATGAAAATTAGACTGTGGTACTCGATCTATCCTAATTCATGCATTGCTTACTTATTACCAAATTAAACTGCGTAAATAAATAGAAGAAACTTAATACTTGTACCTCCGTGCTGAGATGCAAATTATATTGGATGTCTCGGGATATAGCCCTTTTTAGGTTCCTGGACTGCAACCTCGGGATCGTCTCTTACTATATGGTTTTCTGGTAGCTTTTTCTAGCACGTGATTCGATTCGGGTTTCAGTGAGTTGAGCCTTTTTGATTTTCTTCTTTGGCGAGGGACTGCTTTTTGTTGTTGTAGTGAATCGGCCTTTGGCCTTTGATTTGACTTTTTTTGAGTGCTTTACTTTTGCTCGGTTAAAACCTTCACAATTTTGGGCCTTTGGCCTCTTTTGATTTGCTTCATTGATCTTTTCGTCTTTTTGTGATTGCTAGTCCATTTTCTCGAGCCTTTTTTGGGAGGTCCAATCATCGCCCGCAAGCCTATGGAAATACCTCCCCGCTCCTCTCGTCTTTGTCTTTTTGCGCGGGTCAAGATGAGGGTCGCCCATCTATTTTCTCGGCTATTTTGACTAGAGAGAGGACGGTCTGATTCCCGTCCTCGCCTTTGCATAGATGCTTCATGGCGGAGTTGACTTCAATTATTCACTGAAAACCCGAAGTGCAGCCTCCACTGACTTCGAAAACCATTTAGTTTGATCTGATCCTTTGATTGCTTTCCAAGCCTCTCTAGGGCAGTTTATATCAACTCCACATCCCTAGTTATCTCAGCACAAAGGACAAATGGAAAGTTACATTCTAAGTTTTTAAACAGTTGAATTTTCACAAGGTTAATGCATGAATTATGATTTATCTTTTTCACATTCTTAAGTTCATATTTTCAAAAAGGTACTATTACTAAAAAAGAGAAAAAAATAGCTGCATGTTATTTATGTACACAGGTGGTTCTCACCCCCCACTTTTGAACGAAGGCGTGCCTTAGTTCAAAAGTCATGCAAGCTTAAAACTAAATACTGAATTTAAATGACAGAAATTAAAGTGCGGAAAAGTAAGATAGTGTCGGGTTACCTCCCGACCAGTGCACTTGTTTAACGTCGTTGGCTCGACGATACCTCGTTTGTGGTTCATTGGTTTGGGTCCCATGGGTGGCTGAGGTCAAACTTTGCCACCGTTCCAGTGTTGTTCCTTCCTGACTTCTTGTTGGAGTAAGAGCTCCATTGTTCTGGTGTTTTCTCTTTCCATTGTTTCTGAGAAGGCGGGAGACCTTTGACCATAGCTGCTGGTCTTGATACTTTTCTGGTCCCTAATGACAGGTCAGAAAACTGTGCACAGTGATTAGGTGTTATGTCTGGCGATTTCTTCGTGTCTGGGCGGCCCTTATTAATGTAGAAATGTGCAATTTTGCCGCCGAACTTAAGTGATAATGACCCCTTGCCCACATCGATTCTTGCTTTAGTGGCGTAGAGGAATGGTCGTCCCAATATTATTGTCGGAGGATCGTCTTCGCTGGTTTCTTCTGTTGGTATTACATAGAAGTCTGCAGCAACGACGAGTTCTCCCACATGGAGTATTACATCTTCCAGTTCTCCAACCGGACGGATGCATGACTTATCTCCTAGCTCGATATTTGACCGGGGAGGTTTCAACGGACCCAGTCCTAGTAAGTAATACAAGGAGGAAAGCATGGCGTTGACAGCAGCCCCAAGATCGACTAAGCATTTGTGGATCTGGGTTTCACCAATACCGCAGGTGATTGTAAAGGCTCCTGGGTCTTTATCTCTTTCCGGTTGTGACTCATGGTCTGAAACGAGGGCTCTTTCTATTCGTTGACCAGTCTGCCTATTCCTTAGCCTTAAATTGTTGTCGTCGTCCCATCCTGATGCTGGTACGTCGGTGTGTATAATAGGCGGTGGTGTTATGCAGACGATGAATGCATATCGTCCATTGTCGGCATGTGTAACCCATGTTTTACCATTATTGGGGCGATCTTCCTCTTGATTCCAATCAGGCCGACGTCTGCGGTTGAAGTGATTGTTCGAGAGTTTGTAAGTTGGGGATCGTGCTACCTCTCCTAGTGTAGCCTTCATGCTTGACCTCTTTATCATGCTTATATTTGCCTTTGGATTTTGAACGGTCTGTGAAGGAAGTCTGCCAGGTTCAGTAGTGAGTGTAGACATGGCGGTGGCGAGCTGGGACATTTGTTTGGTCAATTCTGAGATTGCCCCGTCAGTTTTTGCCTGGTATTGGTGTAGCAAAGTTCCCAACTGATTAATGTTTCCCGTAAGCTCCTTCATCGTGTCGTTGAGCGACTTGCTTGGCTCCTGCTGATTGCTCGGTCTGGCTTGGTACTGATTTGGCCCTTTTTCGTGATATTGGCTTGCTGATGGAGTGTTCTGGTGATATTGTCGGTGGGGTGGTTGGTAGAATGACTGCACTAGTTGAGGGACAGCTGGTTGTGTCTCCGTCTGAAGATAGCTGTTGTTGTTACGCCAGCCTGGGTTGGACGTTTGACCGTACTGTCTATTTTGTCCAGTTCTGACGTTGTTGTATCCTTGATATCCTCCCACTGCATTCACATCAGCCGGTTCTTCTTCTATCAATATTGGGCATGCGTCCGTTTTGTGGTCCGTAGAACCACAGAACTCCCAAGGTTTAACCGTAACTGGCTGTCTACGTATGATCTCAATCATCATCTCCTTTAACTGTTTCATCTCTTCAGTTATGGAGTTTACTGATGCTTCAGTTTGTGCTACCCTTTTTGATCGAGAGAATTCATCTTGGCGAGTGGTCTCTTCTCTAAATCGAGCATTTTCAGCAACGTTGGCGATGAGATTTCTGATGCCACTTAATGACAGATTCATCATGGACCCTCCTGCTGAGGCATCCAAGAGCATTTGGTCTAGTGGTCTTAATCCATCAATGAGGTACTCGATGACGAGTTTCTCGGGCAGTCCAAGGGTACAGCAGCTCCTTTCTAGGTGATTGAACTTTTCCAGGTAATCGTACATGGTTTCATTGGGACCTTGTTTGATTTCTTGTAGTTGCTTCCTTACTTGTATTGCTCTTCCAGCCGGATAGTATTTGTCTAAGAACTTCTTCTGCATCTGAACCCATGTTCTAATGCTTCCGGAAGGCAATGAAAGGAACCAGTTGCTTGCCGAGTCAGTGAGGGAAAAATAGAACGCTTTTAACTTGAAGTCGTCCATATTCACTCGGTTGGGCTTTAGATTCTGGCAAATGCCTTGTAGGCGTTGGAGGTGAGTTGCGGCAGATTCTCCTTGAGATCCTGAGAATTTTGGCAGGCTGTGTGCCACTGATGCGTTGATGGTTATATTTTCTAATTGAGGGCTCTCATAGATACACCACGGCTGTGTCTCGAAATTAGGGGCATTTAACTCGCCCATCGTCGGTTCACGGTAGTAGTTATCTCCGTAGTAGTCATCAAACGCGGGTTCTCTTCTTGGCATGTATCGAGGTTGAGGTTGTGGTCGTGGGGGATGGATAGGAGGTTGTACTGGACCAGCTGCATTTCGGTCCTCGGGTAATTCTTGGTTTCTTCTAACTGCTTCCCTATCACGAGCTCTCCTGTTTCTGATGAGTTGTTCTGGATCGTCGACGAATGGAAACGGTACCTCATTATTCTGATCGTACAGGTTTATTTCTTCGTCATCCTGGAAGTCATGGTGACTTTCTTCGCGAGACATGGTTGTTTTGAAGCGCGTAACGGTTCAAAGAACAGTTATCCGATGACTAGTTCCCCGGCAACGGCGCCAATTTGACAGAACCGCTCGTCGTCAAAGCGATTGTTCAAATAAATTTATAGTCCACTACTTGCAACTATACTACTGGTAGTACTTGGTAAGTAGGGGTCGAACCCAAGGGAACTAGGGGAATAATTGTTCTTCGGGGGGAATTACGCAGCGTGGGAACGTGTTTAAGGTCGGTTGGTTGGTTTTAAACCTACCAGCTATTTTGATTGATTGGTTGGTTGGTTGATTTTAATACTGGAAAGTAAATTACTATTTTAATGATTAAGAGAAATCTTCGGTTTCAGGGGACTTGTATTATATCATGTTTATCATTGACCATTAGTGAATCATCTAAGTATTCAAACGGTGAATCGAGGCTAGTTACAGCACAAGACTTGCAACACCGGTTTAAAGCAACTCCTGTTCTATTTCAGTCTAGCGCCAATACCCTAAGGTATGCTAGCCTGGGTACATCCACCTGATCTCACAGTTACGCTCGACCAGATGGGATTTAGGATGAGTCGAACTCCTCAGATAGCTTTGCTTGTTACAGCTTCAACTACCTGAGTATGATCACGAATTCCCACAGAAGAGCTTTGCTTGTTACAGCATCCACTCAACCTTGGAAACTCTGACTATATATGGCACATAGAACAAGTTTTGAATACTAAGACTAAACACTAAGTTAATAGTCTTAAAACATTTATAATACAAGTGCGCCCCTTAGACCGAACTACTAGTTTAGCTACTATTCATCGCACTAAACATTATACTAAGGAAATTAAAGGCAACAGTTAAATAAATAAATACTAAGAGAAACTTACAACCGTTGAAGCGCCAAGGGAGCTTTCCTTTATTTCCAAAGCAAGATTACAACATTACAAATATTACAACTTCTAGAGAGAGAAGTGAAATTGAGATTTGGTGTGTGAAATGAGGAGGAGGAGGCCTCCTTATATAGCCATGGGAGGAGAAGGAGATGGCTACAAGTGTTGCATTTTGATTGGAGGAAGAAATCAAGGGAGGAGATGGCCACATGTGGAGGAAGGAGAGGAGGAGGAAGGTGGTGGTGACATGTGGAGGAGGAGAAAGCCGCCGGTCACCATGGGTGGAGGAGCCGCCGGTTGCCGGTGGCCCAAGGGGGAGGAGCTCCTCCCTTGGCCACCTCCTTGAGTGGTGGTCGGTCATCTTGCCCAAATGTGAGTTTTGTACAGTTTTGTGCAGTCTTTTCACAAAACTGTCAATGTGTTCCTTCCCCGGTCTGTCTTGACTCCACTCCTGATTCTTCTGATTAATTTATTCTGGTCAATTCAACGTCAGGATCCTTGATATTTCTTCAGTCGGCATATGATCTTGACCTTGGATTGACTCCTGTTATCTTTTCAGCTTAAAATCCTCTCCTTAGCGTGTTTTCACTTCAGTCTCTAAAATACCCTGTGAAAATATATCGGGACTAACACGTAGACGTTAGATAGACAAACAGTCTAATTAAGGGGGTTTTACTGTGTTTCTGACTCGTATAACTTTGGTCCATCAACGATTAATGACAAACTTTAGTCTCATTCTAAGGTTTGTCTATGTTCGTCCCATGTTAGTCTAAGTTCGTCCCACGTTTGTCTCTTTCTAAGCACGAACTTAGACAAACCTTAGAATGAGACTAACGAGACTAACTTGGGACGAACAAAGACAAACTTTAGTCTCATTCTAAGGTTTGTCTAAGTTCGTCCCATGTTTGTCAAAGTTCGTCCCAAGTTAGTCTATTTCTAAGGACGAACTTAGACAAAGCTTAGAATGAGACTAAGGAGACTAACTTGTGACGAACAAAGGCAAACATTAGCCTCATTCTAAGGTTGGTCTAAGTTCATCCCAAGTTAGTCTATTTCTAAGTACGAACTTAGATAAACCTTAGAATGAGAGTAACGAGACTAACTTGGGACGAACAAAGACAAACTTTATTCTCATTCTAAGGTTTGTCAAAGTTCATCCCAAGTTAGTTTATTTCTAAGGACGAACGTATACAAACCTTAGAATGAGACTAACGAGACTAACTTGGGACCAACAAAGACAAACTTTAGTCTCATTCTAAGGTTTGTCAAAGTTCGTCCCAAGTTAGTCCATTTCTAAGGACGAACTTAGATAAACCTTAGAATGAGACTAACGAGACTAACTTGGGACGAACAAAGACGAACTTTAGTCTCATTCTAAGGTTTGTCTAAGTTCGTTATAAGTTAGTCTATTTCTAAGGACGAACTTAGATAAACCTTAGAATGAGACTAACGAGAGATTAACTTGGGACGAACAATGATAAACTTTAGTATCATTCTAAGGTTTGTCTCAGTTCGTCCCAAGTTAGTCTATTTTTAAGGACGAACTTAGATAAACCTTAGAATGAGACTAACGAGACTAACTTGGGACGAACAATGACAAACTTTAGTCTCAGTCTAAGGTTTGTCTAAGTTCGTCCCAGGTTAGTCTATTTCTAAGGACGAACTTGTACAAACCTTAGAATGAGACTAACTTGGGATGAACAAAGACAAACTTTAGTCTCATTCTAAGGTTTGTCTAAGTTTGTCCCAAGTTTGTCAAAGTTCGTCCCAACTTAGTCTATTTCTGAGGACGAACTTAGATAAAGCTTAGAATGAGAGTAACGAGACTATCTTGAGACCAACAAAGACAAACTTTAGTCTCATTCTAAGGTTTGTCAACGTTCATCCCAAGTTAGTCTATTTCTAAGGATGAACTTATACAAACCTTAGAATGAGACTAACGTGACTAACTTGAGACGAACAAAGACAAACTTTTGTCTCATTCTAAGGTTTGTCTAAGTTAATCCCAAGTTAGTCTAGGTTCATCCCAAGTTAGTCTCTTTCTAACAACAAACTTAGACAAACCTTAGAATGAGACTAACGAGACTAACTTGGGACGAACAAAGACAAACTTTAGTCTCATTCTAAGGTTTGTCTAAGTTTATCCCAAGTTAGTCTATTTCTAAAGGCGAACTTAGATAAACCTTAGAATGAGAGTAAAGAGACTAACTTGAGACGAACAAAGACAAACTTTAGTCTCATTCTAAGGTTTGTCAAAATTCGTCCCAAGTTAGTCTATTTCTAAGGACGAACTTACACAAACCATAGAATGAGACTAATGAGACTAACTTGGGACGAACAAAGACAAACTTTAGTCTCATTCTAAGGTTTGTCTAAGTTCGTCCCAAGTTAGTCTTTTTCTAAGGACGGACTTAGATAAACCTTAGATTGAAACTAACGAGAATAACTTGGGACGAACAAAGAAATACTTTACTCTCATTCTAAGGTTTGTCTAAGTTCGTCCCAAGTTTGTCAAAGTTCGTCCCAAGTCAGTCTATTTCTAAGGACGAACTTAGATAAACCTTAGAATGAGACTAACGAGACTAACTTGGGACGAACAAAGACAAACTTTAGTCTCATTCTAAGTTTTGTCTAAGTTCATCCCAAGTTAGTCTAAGTTCGTCCCACGTTTGTCTCTTTCTAAGGACGAACTTACACAAACCATAGAATGAGACTAATGAGACTAACTTTGGACGAACAAAGACAAACTTTAGTCTCATTCTAAGGTTTGTCTAAGTTCGTCTCAAGTTAGTCTTTTTCTAAGGACGGACTTAGATAAACCTTAGATTGAAACTAACGAGACTAACTTGGGACGAACAAAGAAATACTTTACTCTAATTCTAAGGTTTGTCTAAGTTCGTCCCAAGTTAGTCTAAGTTCGTCCCAAGTTAGTCTCTTTCTAAGGATGAACTTAGACAAACCTTAGAATGAGACTAACGAGACTAACTTGAGACGAACAAAGATAAACTTTAGTCTCATTCTAAGGTTTGTCAATGTTGTGCCAAGTTAGTATATTTCTAAGGACGAACATATACAACCCTTATAATGAGACTAACGAGACTAACTTGGGACGAACTTCAGTCTCATTCTAAGGTTTGTCTAAGTTCATCCTAAGTTTGTTAAAGTTCGTCCCAAGTTAGTCTATTTCTAAGGACGAACTTTGATAAACCTTAGAATGAGAGTAACGAGACTAACTTGAGATGAACAAAGACAAACTTTAGTCTCATTCTAAGGTTTGTCAAAGTTCATCCCAAGTTAGTCTATTTCTAAGGATGAACTTATACAAACCTTAGAATGAGACTAACGAGACTAACTTGGGACGAACAAATACAAACTTTAGTCTCATTCTAAGGTTTGTCTAATTTCGTTCCAAGTTAGTCTATTTCTAAGGAAAAACTTAGATATACCTTACAATGAGACTAACGAGACTAACTTGGGACGAACAAAGACAAACTTTAGTCTCATTCTAAGGTTTGTCTAAGTTCATCCCAAGTTAGTCTATTTCTAAGGACGAACTTAGATAAACCTTAGAATGAGAGTAACGAGACAAACTTGAGACGAACAAAGACAAACTTTAGTCTCATTCTAAGGTTTGTCTAAGTTCATCCCAAATTAGTCTATTTCTAAGGACGAACTCACACAAACCTTAGAATGAGACTAACGAGACTAACTTGGGACGAACAAAGACAAACTTTAGTCTCATTCTAAGGTTTGTCTAAGTTCGTCACAAGTTAGTCTATTTCAAAGGATGAACTTAGATAAACCTTAGAATGAGACTAACGAGACTAACTTGGGACGAACAAAGACAAACTTTAGTCTCATTCTAAGTTTTGTCTAAGTTCATCCCAAGTTAGTCTAAGTTCGTCCCACGTTTGTCTCTTTCTAAGGGCGAACTTAGACAAACCTTAGAATGAGACTAAGGAGACTAACTTGGGACGAACAAAGACAAACTTTAGTCTCATTCTAAGGTTTGTCTAAGTTCATCCCAAGTTAGTCAAAGTTCGTCCCAAGTTAGTCCATTTCTACGGACGAACTTAGACAAACCTTAGAATGAGACTAACGAGACTAACTTGGGAATAACAAAGACAAACATTAGTCTCATTCTAAGGTTAGTCTCACTTCGTCCCAAGTTAGTCTATTTCTAAGAATGAACTTAGATAAACCTTAGAATGAGACTAAGAGACTAACTTGGGACGAACAAAGACAAAGTTTAGTCTCATTCTAAGGTTTATCCAAGTTCGTCCCAAGTTAGTCTCTTTCTAAGGACAAACTTAGACAAACCTGAGAATGAGACTAACGAGACTAACTTGAGACGAACAAAGATAAACTTTAGTCTCATTCTAAGGTTTGTCAATGTTCGTCCCAAGTTAGTCTATTTCTAAGGATGAACTTATACAAACCTTAGATTGAGAGTAACGAGACTAACTTGGGACGAACAAAGACAAACTTTAGTCTCATTCTAAGGTTTGTCTAAGTTCGTTATAAGTTAGTCTATTTCTAAGGACTAACTTAGATAAACCTTGGAATGAGACTAACGAGACTAACTTGGGACGAACAATGACAAACTTTTGTCTCATTCTAAGGTTTGTCAAAGTTCGTCCCAAGTTAATCTATTTCTAAGGACGAACTTATACAAACCTTAGAATGAGACTAATGAGACTAACTTGGGACGAACAAATACAAACTTTAGTCTCATTCTAAGGTTTGTCTAAGTTCATCCCAAGTTTGTCAAAATTTGTCCCAAGTTAGTGTATTTCTAAGGATGAACTTAGATAAACCTTAGATTGAGACTAACGAGACTAACTTGGAACGAAAAAAGACAAACTTTAGTCTCATTCTAAGCTTTGTCCACGTTCGTCCCAAGTTAGTCTATTTATAAGGACGAACTTAGATAAACCTTGGAATGAGACTAACGAGACTAACTTGGGACGAACAAAGACAAACTTTAGTCTCATTCTAAGGTTTGTCTAAGTTCATCCCAAGTTAGTCTATTTCTAAGGACTAACTTAGATAAACCTTAGAATGAGAGTAAAGAGACTAACTTGAGACGAACAAAGACAAACTTTAGTCTCATTCTAAGGTTTGTCAAAGTTCGTCCCAAGTTAGTCTATTTCTAAGGCCGAACTTACACAAACCGTAGAATGAGACTAATGAGACTAACTTGGGACGAACAAAGACAAACTTTAGTCTCATTCTAAGGTTTGTCTAAGTTCGTCCCAAGTTAGTCTTTTTCTAAGGACGGACTTAGATAAACCTTAGATTGAAACTAACGAGACTAACTTGGGACGAACAAAGAAAAACTTTACTCTCATTCTAAGGTTTGTCTAAGTTCGTCCCAAGTTAGTCTAAGTTCGTCCCAAGTTAGTCTCTTTCTAAGGATGAACTTTTACAAACCTTAGAATGAGACTAACGAGACTAACTTGAGACGAACAAAGATAAACTTTAGTCTCATTCTATGGTTTGTCAATGTTCGTGCCAAGTTAGTCTATTTCTAAGGACGAACTTATACAACCCTTAGAATGAGACTAACGAGACAAACTTTAGTCTCATTCTAAGGTTTGTCTAAGTTCGTCCCAAGTTTGTTAAAGTTCATCCCAAGTTAGTCTATTTCTAAGGAAGAACTTTGATAAACCTTAGAATGAGAGTAACGAGACTAACTTGAGATGAACAAAGACAAACTTTAGTCTCATTCTAAGGTTTGTCAAAGTTCGTCCCAAGTTAGTCTATTTCTAAGGATGAACTTATACAAATTTAGAATGAGACTAACGAGACTAACTTGGGACGAACAAATACAAACTTTAGTCTCATTCTAAGGTTTGTCTAAGTTCGTCCCAAGTTAGTCTATTTCTAAGGACAAACTTAGATAAACCTTACAATGAGACTAACGAGACTAACTTGGGATGAACAAAGACAAACTTTAGTCTCATTCTAAGGTTTGTCTAAGTTCGTCCCAAGTTAGTCTATTTCTAAGGACAAACTTAGATAAACCTTACAATGAGACTAACGAGACTAACTTGGGACGAACAAAGACAAACTTAAGTCTCATTCAAAAGTTTGTCTACGTTCGTCCCAAGTTAAGCTATTTCTAAGGACGAACTTAGATAAACCTTAGAATGAGACTAACGAGATTAACTTGGGACGAACAAAGACAAACTTTAGTCTCATTCTAAGGTTTGTCTAAGTTCATCCCAAGTTAGTGTATTTCTAAGGACGAACTTAGATAAACCTTAGAATGTGAGTAACGAGACAAACTTGAGACGAACAAAGACAAACTTTAGTCTCATTCTAAGGTTTGTCAAAGTTCGTCCCAAGTTAGTCTATTTCTAAGGATGAACTTACACAAACCTTAGAATGAGACTAACGAGACTAACTTGGGACGAACAAAGACAAACTTTAGTCTCATTCTAAGGTTTGTCTAAGTTCGTCACAAGTTAGTCTATTTCTAAGGACGAACTTAGATAAACCTTAGAATGAGACTAGGGAGACTAACTTGGGACGAACAAAGACAAACTTTAGTCTCATTCTAAGGTTTGTCTAAGTTCGTCCCAAGTTAGTCAAAGTTCGTCCCAAGTTAGTCAAAGTTCGTCCCAAGTTAATCTCTCCTCATCACGCTGTTCGCGTCCATAGTTTCCTCGTCTACGATACCTATCATTCCTATGCAGTCCATAATCATCATCCTCATATTCATCATCAAAATCATCATGATCGATATTACCTCTTCCGCGTCCTCTTCCACGACCACGACCAGCAGTACCACCACCATTGTTTCTACGAATATCACCACGACCATCATATCGATGACCATCAGTCGCATTGTTCCTATGGCCAGCAACTTGATTCCTTCGTCCTTGGGCATTACGGGCAGCAGTTTCATCATTTATGTCATCATGCTCATCACCATGCACACTTGCATCTCCTGGGACTTGACGAAGCTCTCGGACAATCTGAGCTACAAGATCAACTTGCATTGCAGCAAGATTTTGTGTTAGTTGATCATTAACATTACCCATAAGTTGTTGAAGGTCTTCGGACAGCTTGTCTTGCTTCTCCTCAACTGTATCAAGACTCGCTCTAAATTCTTGACGAAGATGATCACGTAAGACATTGAAATGGAAACGTGTGATGGGCTGATTGAGTTGTCCAGCGCCATCAATTTCATATTCATCTCCATCACCTGCCATGATTAGTTGTGGAAAACTCTATACTAAAGATAAATGTGTATGAAAGAAAAAAAAGAAACTCAAACCTCACTTTCTCTTACCAACCGAAGCTCGTGCAAATTCCAAGTGAGTGCAGAGTACTTCTCAATTGTGGCGTTGGTGGTAGGTCACAATATAGTGATAATAAGGTGCATACAAGTCGAGAATTACACAAACAGTGGCCACCTTGGGATGCTCGGGCAGAATAGGTGTAAATCCAAAATGAGTGATACAAGAACACTAACTATCCCCGAAATTGGCTACTCTTGCTTCTCTTTTTTTTTTCTTTTTTTTTGATCAGCAAGGAACTACTAAGAAGCTGAAACTTTTCTTCTTCTTTTTTTTCTTTTTTTTCTTTTTTTTTAACGAAGCAAACTGAAGTAGACTAGAATGGAATAGATCCTACCGTGATAACCATGGCTTCTGATACCAGATGATACGGGGGTTGGTTTCGATCTTCACGACGTAGGATTTTGATGAACTTTAACTATTGGAGCCACTCAAAGAAATGGGGTGATAATAGTGTAACCCGACGATTCTTGATGCCAACCACTGCTAGTGCAATGACCTGCGACAAGTAAACGCCTAACCACACTCTAAGTTTCCTAACCACACAACCACGCACGAAGTTGGAAGCACGGAAAGGTTGCCGTCGAACGACCGCTTCTGCAATATCACTTAAGAAATTACAAGAGCAAAGGGGTAGAGAAATCTCTCATTGATATTGAAATAGCACTTGGCTAAGTTTCATGTAGAAATCAGATTCAAGTAATGTCTATTCTATTTGTAACAGAAATGAAAATGTGGTACTTATGCTAAGAAAACAATAAATCTTGTGTTTTTGATTCATGTGCAGCCATCCTCAAGTCTTGTGCAACCATGGTTGAGTTTTGTGTAGCCAAATTGGATCTTGTACAGCCATGGTTGAACCTTGTGCAATATTCATGTCTTGATGGCTGCATTAAATTCTTGGGGAGTTGCACCTCCTCTTGGAATTGAGATGTCCATAATGAAGTGTGGAAGGACGAACCCCTATTTTTAGATGTGCACTAAGTGATGGTGCGGAAAGCTTGCTGTCATTCTTCATGTCACACTTGAATTTCAGCACATCATATTCTTCATTAATTGATGCTTGTAGGCAATGCACGCCAATAGCTAAGCTTTGATTCTCCTTGTATGTCCCTTTAGCTTGAATTTCCTCCATAGTTAAAAACCTGAGTAAAAGAAGCACTCGAGACTTAGGCAGTATATAATTGTCATTAATATCATCATGAAGGTGAGTTAAGAGCGAATTCACCTCTTGTTGAATTTGTTTGGCACGATTCCTAGTCATGGGACCAAGATAAGCATCTTTAGTCGATGTATCAGCTTGTACGCGTATAGGATCCTCATCATCCTCCCCCTCTTGAAAATGAGTCGTCCTCGACTCTAATTCTTCTTGACCCACGTAAGGAGACAAATCAGCTACGTTGAATGTTGGACTCACCGCATAGTCTTCTGGAAGCTCAATTTTGTAAGCATTGTCATTTATCCTCGAAAGCACTTTGAATGGTCCATCTCCGCGAGGCATTAGTTTTGACTTGCGCTTCTCTGGAAAACGATCTTTACGCAAGTGTACCCAGACAAGATCACCGGGGTTAAAAGTCACCTTCTTGCGGTTTTTGTTGGCCTTTGCGGCATAGTACTCTCCCTTTTTCTCTATTTCCTCTTTGGTTTTCTCATGAATTTTCTTCACATATTCAGCACGTTTTGACGCCTCCATATTACTCCTCTCTTGCAATGGAAGTGGCAGCAAGTCAATAGGTGCAATTGGCTTGAACCCATAAACCACCTCAAAGGGGCACATGCCGGTAGTAGAGTGAACAACTCTATTGTAAGCAAACTCAACGTGTGGCAAGCAATCTTCCCATTCCTTCAAATTTTTCTTGATCATTGTCCTCAATAGTGTTGAAAGAGTTCGATTCACCACCTCTGTTTGTCCATCAGTTTGTGTGTGACACGTTGTCGAAAATAGAAACTTTGTTCCAAGCTTAGCCCACAAAGTTTTCCAAAAGTAACTCATAAACTTCACATCACGATCTGAAACAATTGTTCTCGGCATTCCATGAAGGCGCACAATTTCCCTGAAAAACAAATCAGCAACATGTGAAGCATCATCGCTCTTATGACATTGAATGAAATGTGCCATTTTCGAAAATCTATCAACAACTACAAAAACAGAATCCCTCCCCCTCTTAGTCCTAGGCAGTCCTAAAACAAAATCCATGCTAATATCTTCCCAAGGAGCATTTGGAACAGGTAGGGGAGTATATAAACCGTGGGGATTAAGTTTTGACTTAGCTTTGTGACATGTGACGCATCGTTGCACAAATCTTTCAACATCTTTCCTCATCTTTGGCCAATAAAAATGATCAGCCAACATCTCATAAGTCTTTTCACGGCCAAAGTGGCCCATCAAACCACCTGCATGTGATTCCTGCACTAACAAGGGTCTAACCGAAGAATCTGGAACACAAAGCTTGTTAGCCCTAAAAAGAAATCCATCATGCACATGATATTTATCCCATCCTTTCCCATCGTGGCATTTCTCATATGGTTCTGAAAAGTTAGGATCAGCAACATACAATTCTTTCAAACTCTCAAGTCCAAGCACGTTTACCTCTAACTGTTGTAACAAAACATGTCTACGAGATAAAGCATCAGCAACCATATTTTCTTTGCCCTTCTTATACTTCACAACATATGGAAAGGTTTCAATAAATTCAACCCATTTAGCATGCCTCCTATTCAGATTAGCTTGACTCTTTAAATGTTTCAAAGCTTCATGATCAGAATGTATAACAAACTCTTTTGGCCATAAGTAATGTTGCCATGTTTCAAGTGCACGAACCAAAGCATACAATTCTTTATCATAAACAGAATAATTCAGTTGTGCACCACTCAATTTCTCACTAAAATATGCAACCGGTTTACGTTCTTGCATCAATACACCTCTAATACCTATTCCACTAGCATCACATTCTATTTCAAAGGTTTTCATGAAATCAGGTAAGACTAGCAAAGGTGCTTCAGTTAATCGCTTCTTAAGCTCAAGGAAGGCATTTTCTTATGGCTCATCCCATTTAAAAACAACTCCTTTCTTTGTTAGTTCATTTAATGGTGCAGCAATGGTACTAAAATCTTTCACAAATCTTCTATAGAAACCAGCAAGACCATGAAAACTTCTAACTTGACTTACATTGATAGGAGTTGGCCAATTCTTGATTGCCTCTACCTTTGATTCATCAACTTCAATTCCTTGCCCTGAAACAACATAGCCAAGAAACACAACCTTGTTTGTGCAAAATGAGCACTTTTCCATGTTAGCATATAACTTTTCTTTCCTAAGAACATCCAACACTTGTTTGATATGATCAAGATGTTCTTCCTTGGACCTACTGTATATCAAGATATCATCAAAGTACACAACAACAAATCTGCCAATATAAGCTCTCAAAACATGGTTCATTAATCTCATGAAGGTACTAGGGGCGTTAGTTAAACCAAAAGGCATGACTAACCATTCATACAATCCAAATTTTGTTTTGAATGCTGTTTTCCATTCATCTCCTTCTTTCATCCTAATCTGGTGATATCCACTTCGCAAATCAATTTTAGAGAAGACAATAGAGCCACTTAGTTCATCTAGCATATCCTCTAGCCTAGGAATAGGATGACGATATCTAACAGTTATATTATTTATGACCCTACAATCAACACACATACGCCAAGATCCATCTTTCTTAGGAACTAAAATGACAGGCACTGCACAAGGACTTAAACTTTCACGTACATAACCTTTATTTAAAAGTTCTTGTACCTGCCTTTGTATCTCCTTTGTTTCTTCGGGATTTGTACGGTATGGTGGTCGGTTTGGAAGTGAAGCTCCTGGAATGAGATCAATTTGATGTTCAATGCCACGCAATGGAGGTAAACCCGCTGGAACCTCCTCCGGAAAGACATCCTTGTAATCCTGCAAAACACGAGAAAAGGCACTAGGAAGACAAGTTAAGTCGTTAGTAGATACCAAAGTATCTTTGTACATGAGTACAAAGATCACACAATCTGGGCTTTGTATCACATCTCTCAACTCAGATTTTGTAGCTAGCATGACTAAGTTCTCTCCCTCTCTTTTCTTTTTGTCTCTCGTGTTTGATTTGGGGCGCTCACTCTCAGATGTGTGTAGGTCACTCAATTTCTATTTCTCTCGCTCATTCTCACTCCTCTGTGAAGAAACCTTTTGCATGTGTTCAGTCATGATTTGTTGCGGCGTCATGGGTCTCAGCACCAAATCCTTCCCTTTCCACTTGATAGTGTATTGGTTGGTCCGTCCACAGTGTTGGGCTGAAAGATCATATTGCCACGGCCTTCCCAATAGCAAGTGGCATACCTTCATTGGTACTACATCACACTCGACTTCGTCGATGTAATCACCAATTTTGAATTGAACCTTCACCTTGTGTGTAATCTTCATCTCACCACAATCACTTAACCATTGCACATGGTATGGGTAGGGATGTTGCAGCAGCTTGAGTCCAAGTTTTTCACACATCTCCTTACTTGCAAGATTATGGCAGCTCCCTCCATCAATTATAACCTTGCATACCTTATCCTCGATTCTAGCTCTTGTTTGGAAAAGATTGTGTCGTTGACAATTTTCAGTCTCCTTGATTTGTACACTTAGCACCTTGGTAACAACAAGTGATGTGCCTTGTTCAAAGTCACAATATGTTTGTTCTTCTCCTTCTAACATATCGCCTTCAACATCTTCTTCCAAATCGCTAGCAGATTCATATTCCCCTTCTTCCGTGACAAGCATAGTGCGATTGTTAGGGCACTCCTTAATCATATGACCACGCCCATTGCACTTAAAGCATACAATGTCACGACTCTTACCTGTAGATGCAACAGAAGATGAGATAGATGTTGCTACTTGTTTACCTTTCTCCCTTGGAGTTGAAACATCAGCTCCACTTGTAGTTGATCGAGCAAAGGCTCGGCTACCTCCACTAGAACTTGCTGTGATTCCTCGGCCAACACTAAATTGAGGTACAAACTTGCTTCCATTAGTGGCAGATCGAGCAATGAATGAGGTAGATCTGCTTTGCTTGGAGTCATCTTGTAGTTGACGCTCAGCCTTTGAAGCTAAATGCACCAACTCTATAACATTATGGTAGGGCTGCAATTCAATAATTCGCTTCACATTTGGGTTTAAACCATACAAAAATCGTGCCATGGACTGCTCTTCGTGTTCATGTATATTGGCTCGAATCATGGCTTTCTCCATCTCCCTATGATACTCCTCAACAGATTGTTTCCCTTGCCTCAAATTCTGGAGTTTATCAAATATGTCTCTTCGATAATGTCTTGGAATGAATCTCGCCCTCATCTCTCTTTTCATTTCTGCCCATGTAGAAATAGGCACTCCTCCTCCTTCTTCTCGCTGAGATTGAACTTGCTCCCACCAGATTAGGGCATAATCTTCAAACTCAAGTGAAGCCATAGCAAGCTTCTTCTCTTCAGAATAATTATGCATGCGAAATATCTTATCAACCTTTAACTCCCAAGTGAGATAAGCTTCCGGGTCAGATCCACCATCAAACTTTGGCATGGTAAATTTCAGCTTGCCAAATCCCTCCTCATCACGCTGTTCGCGTCCATAGTTTCCTCGTCTACGAAACCTATCATTCCTATGCAGTCCATAATCATCATCCTCATATTCATCATCAAAATCATCATGATCGATATTACCTCTTCCGCGTCCTCTTCCACGACCACGACCAGCAGTACCACCACCATTGTTTCTACGAATATCACCACGACCATCATATCGATGACCATCAGCCGCATTGTTCCTATGGCCAGCAACTTGATTCCTTCGTCCTTGGGCATTACGGGCAGCAGTTTCATCATTTATGTCATCATGCTCATCACCATGCACACTTGCATCTCCTGGGACTTGACGAAGCTCTCGGACAATCTGAGCTACAAGATCAACTTGCATTGCAGCAAGATTTTGTGTTAGTTGATCATTAACATTACCCATAAGTTGTTGAAGGTCTTCGGACAGCTTGTCTTGCTTCTCCTCAACTGTATCAAGACTCGCTCTAAATTCTTGACGAAGATGATCACGTAAGACATTGAAATGGAAACGTGTGATGGGCTGATTGAGTTGTCCAGCGCCATCAATTTCATATTCATCTCCATCACCTGCCATGATTAGTTGTGGAAAACTCTATACTAAAGATAAATGTGTATGAAAGAAAAAAAAGAAACTCAAACCTCACTTTCTCTTACCAACCGAAGCTCGTGCAAATTCCAAGTGAGTGCAGAGTACTTCTCAATTGTGGCGTTGGTGGTAGGTCACAATATAGTGATAATAAGGTGCATACAAGTCGAGAATTACACAAACAGTGGCCACCTTGGGATGCTCGGGCAGAATAGGTGTAAATCCAAAATGAGTGATACAAGAACACTAACTATCCCCGAAATTGGCTACTCTTGCTTCTCTTTTTTTTTCTTTTTTTTTGATCAGCAAGGAACTACTAAGAAGCTGAAACTTTTCTTCTTCTTTTTTTTCTTTTTTTTCTTTTTTTTTCAACGAAGCAAACTGAAGTAGACTAGAATGGAATAGATCCTACCGTGATAACCATGGCTTCTGATACCAGATGATACGGGGGTTGGCTTCGATCTTCACGACGTAGGATTTTGATGAACTTTAACTATTAGAGCCACTCAAAGAAATGGGGTGATAATAGTGTAACCCGACGATTCTTGATGCCAACCACTGCTAGTGCAATGACCTGCGACAAGTAGACGCCTAACCACACTCTAAGTTTCCTAACCACACAACCACGCACGAAGCTGGAAGCACGGAAAGGTTGCCGTCGAACGACCGCTTCTGCAATATCACTTAAGAAATTACAAGAGCAAAGGGGTAGAGAAATCTCTCATTGATATTGAAATAGCACTTGGCTAAGTTTCATGTAGAAATCAGATTCAAGTAATGTCTATTCTGTTTGTAACAGAAATGAAAATGTGGTACTTATGCTAAGAAAACAATAAATCTTGTGTTTTTGATTCATGTGCAGCCATCCTCAAGTCTTGTGCAACCATGGTTGAGTTTTGTGTAGCCAAATTGGATCTTGTACAGCCATGGTTGAACCTTGTGCAATATTCATGTCTTGATGGCTGCATAAAATTCTTGGGGAGTTGCACCACCTCTTGGAATTGAGATGTCCATAATGAAGTGTGGAAGGACGAACCCCTATTTTTAGATGTGCACTAAGTGATGGTGCGGAAAGCTTGCTGTCATTCTTCATGTCACACTTGAATTTCAGCACATCATATTCTTCATTAATTGATGCTTGTAGGCAATGCACGCCAATAGCTAAGCTTTGATTCTCCTTGTATGTCCCTTTAGCTTGAATTTCCTCCATAGTTAAAAACCTGAGTAAAAGAAGCACTCGAGACTTAGGCAGTACATAATTGTCATTAATATCATCATGAAGGTGAGTTAAGAGCGAATTCACCTCTTGTTGAATTTGTTTGGCACGATTCCTAGTCATGGGACCAAGATAAGCATCTTTAGTCGATGTATCAGCTTGTACGCGTATAGGATCCTCATCATAGTCTCTTTCTAAGGACGAACTTAGACAAACCTTAGAATGAGACTAACGATACTAACTTGAGACGAACAAAGATAAACTTTAGTCTCATTCTAAGGTTTGTCAATGTTCGTCCCAAGTTAGTCTATTTCTAAGGATGAACTTATACAAACCTTAGAATGAGAGTAACGAGACTAACTTGGGACGAACAAAGACAAACTTTAGTCTCATTCTAAGGCTTGTCTAAGTTCGTCCCAAGTTAGTCTTTTTCTAAGGACGGACTTAGATAAACCTTAGATTGAAACTAACGAGACTAACTTGGGACGAACAAAGAAATACTTTACTCTCATTCTAAGGTTTGTCTAAGTTCGTCCCAAGTTAGTCTAAGTTCGTCCCAAGTTAGTCTCTTTCTAAGGATGAACTTAGACAAACCTTAGAATGAGACTAACGAGACTAACTTGAGACGAACAAAGATAAACTTTAGTCTCATTCTAAGGTTTGTCAATGTTCGTGCCAAGTTAGTCTATTTCTAAGGACGAACTTATATAACCCTTAGAATGAGACTAACGAGACTAACTAGGGACGAACAAAGACAAACTTTAGTCTCATTCTAAGGTTTGTCTAAGTTCGTCCTAAGTTTGTTAAAGTTCGTCCCAAGTTAGTCTATTTCTAAGGACGAACTTTGATAAACCTTAGAATGAGAGTAACGAGACTAACTTGAGATGAACAAAGACAAACTTTAGTCTCATTCTAAGGTTTGTCAAAGTTCATCCCAAGTTAGTCTATTTTTAAGGATGAACTTATACAAACCTTAGAATGAGACTAACGAGACTAACGAGACTAACTTGGGACGAACAAATACAAACTTTACTCTCATTCTAAGGTTTGTCTAAGTTCGTCCCAAGTTAGTCTATTTCTAAGGACAAACTTAGATAAACCTTACAATGAGACTAACGAGACTAACTTGGGACGAACAAAGACAAACTTTAGTCTCATTCTAAGGTTTGTCTAAGTTCGTCCCAAGTTAGATTATTTCTAAGGACAAACTTAGATAAACCTTAGAATGAGAGTAACGAGACAAACTTGAGACGAACAAAGACAAACTTTAGTCTCATTCTAAGGTTTGTCAAAGTTCGTCCCAAGTTAGTCTATTTCTAAGGACGAACTTACACAAACCTTAGAATGAGACTAACGAGACTAACTTGGGACGAACAAAGACAAACTTTAGTCTCATTCTAAAGTTTGTCTAAGTTCGTCACAAGTTAGTCTATTTCTAAGGACGAACTTAGATAAACCTTACAATGAGACTAACGAGACTAACTTGGGACGAACAAAGAAAAACTTTAGTCTCATTCTAAGGTTTGTCTATGTTCATCCCAAGTTAGTCTATTTCTAAGGACGAACTTAGATAAACCTTAGAATGAGAGTAACGAGACAAACTTGAGACGAACAAAGACAAACTTTAGTCTCATTTTAAGGTTTGTCAAAGTTCGTCCCAAGTTAGTCTATTTCTAAGGACGAACTTACACAAACCTTAGAATGAGACTAACGAGACTAACTTGGGACGAACAAAGACAAACTTTAGTCTCATTCTAAAGTTTGTCTAAGTTCGTCACAAGTTAATCTATTTCTAAGGACGAACTTAGATAAACCTTAGAATGAGACGAACGAGACTAACTTGGGACGAACAAAGACAAACTTTAGTCTCATTCTAAGTTTTGTCTAAGTTCATCCCAAGTTAGTCTAAGTTCGTCCCACGTTTGTCTCTTTCTAAGGACGAACTTACACAAACCATAGAATGAGACTAATGAGACTAACTTGGGACGAACAAAGACAAACTTTAGTCTCATTCTAAGGTTTGTCTAAGTTCGTCCCAAGTTAGTCTTTTTCTAAGGACGGACTTAGATAAACCTTAGATTGAAACTAACGAGATTAACTTGGGACGAACAAAGAAATACTTTACTCTCATTCTAAGGTTTGTCTAAGTTCGTCCCAAGTTAGTCTAAGTTCGTCCCAAGTTAGTCTCTTTCTAAGGATGAACTTAGACAAACCTTAGAATGAGACTAACGAGACTAACTTGAGACGAACAAAGATAAACTTTAGTCTCATTCTAAGGTTTGTCAATGTTCGTGCCAAGTTAGTCTATTTCTAAGGACGAACTTATACAACCCTTAGAATGAGACTAACGAGACTAACTTGGGACGAACAAATACAAACTTTAGTCTCATTCTAAGGTTTGTCTAAGTTCGTCCCAAGTTTGTTTATTTCTAAGGACAAACTTAGATAAACCTTACAATGAGACTAACGAGACTAACTTGGGACGAACAAAGACAAACTTTAGTCTCATTCTAAGGTTTGTCTTAGTTCGTCCTAAGTTTGTTAAAGTTCGTCCCAGGTTAGTCTATTTCTAAGGACGAACTTTTATAAACCTTAGAATGAGAGTAACGAGACTAACTAGAGATGAACAAAGACAAACTTTAGTCTCATTCTAAGGTTTGTCAAAGTTCATCCCAAGTTAGTCTATTTCTAAGGATGAACTTATACAAACCTTAGAATGAGACTAACGAGACTAACTTGGGACGAACAAATACAAACTATAGTCTCATTCTAAGGTTTGTCTAAGGTCGTCCCAAGTTAGTCTATTTCTAAGGACAAACTTTGATAAACCTTACAATGAGACTAACGAGACTAACTTGGGACGAACAAAGACAAACTTTAGTCTCATTCTAAGGTTTGTCTAAGTTCGTCCCAAGTTAGAATATTTCTAAGGACAAACTTAGATAAACATTAGAATGAGACTAACGAGACTAACTTGGGACGAACAAAGACAAACTTTAGTCTCATTCTAAGATTTGTCTACGTTCGTCCCAAGTTAGTCTATCTCTAAGGACGAACTTAGATAAACCTTAGAATGAGACTAACGAGACTAACTTGGGACGAACAAAGACAAACTTTAGTCTCATTCTAAGGTTTGTCTAAGTTCATCTCAAGTTAGTCTATTTCTAAGGACGAACTTAGATAATCCTTAGAATGAGAGTAACGAGACAAACTTGAGACGAACAAAGACAAACTTTAGTCTCATTCTAAGGTTTGTCAAAGTTCGTCCCAAGTTAGTCTATTTCTAAGGAAGAACTTACACAAACCTTAGAACGAGACTAACGAGACTAACTTGGGACGAACAAAGACAAACTTTAGTCTCATTCTAAAGTTTGTCTAAGTTCGTCAAAAGTTAGTCTATTTCTAAGGACGAACTTAGATAAACCTTAGAATGAGACTAACGAGACTAACTTGGGACGAACAAAGACAAACTTTAGTCTCATTCAAAAGTTTGTCTAAGTTCGTCACAAGTTGGTCTATTTCTAAGGACGAACTTAGATAAACCTTAGAATGAGACTAAGGAGACTAACTTGAGACGAACAAAGACAAACTTTAGTCTCATTCTAAGGTTTGTCTAAGTTCGTCCCAAGTTAGTCAAAGTTCGTCCCAAGTTAGTCTATTTCTACGGACGAACTTAGACAAACCTTAGAATGAGACTAACGAGACTAACTTAGGAAGAACAAAGACAAACATTAGTCTCATTCTAAGGTTAGTCTAAGTTCGCCCCAAGTTAGTCTATTTCTAATGACGAACTTAGATAAACCTTAGAATGAGACTAAGAGACTAACTTGGGACGAACAAAGACAAAGTTTAGTCTCATTCTAAGGTTTATCCAAGTTCGTCCCAAGTTAGTCTCTTTCTAAGGACGAACTTAGACAAACCTTAGAATGAGACTAACGAGACTAACTTGGGACGAACAAAGACAAACTTTAGTCTCATTCTAAGGTTTGTCAAAGTTCGTCCCAAGTTAGTCAATTTCTAAGGACGAACTTACACAAACCTTAGAATGAGACTAACGAGACTAACTTGGGACGAACAAAGACAAACTTTAGTCTCATTCTAAGGTTTGTCTAAGTTCGTCCAAAGTTAGTTAAAGTTCGTCCCAAGTTAGTCTATTTCTATGGACGAACTTAGACAAACCTTAGAATGAGACTAACGAGACTAACTTAGGAAGAACAAAGACAAACATTAGTCTCATTCTAAGGTTAGTCTAAGTTCGCCCCAAGTTAGTCTATTTCTAAGGACGAACATAGATAAACCTTAGAATGAGACTAAGAGACTAACTTGGGACGAACAAAGACAAAGTTTAGTCTCATTCTAAGGTTTATCCAAGTTCGTCCCAAGTTAGTCTCTTTCTAAGGACGAACTTAGACAAACCTTAGACTGAGACTAACGAGACTAACTTGATACGAACAAAGATAAACTTTAGTCTCATTCTAAGGTTTGTCAATGTTCGTCCCAAGTTAGTCTATTTCTAAGGATGAACTTATACAAACCTTAGAATGAGAGTAACGTGACTAACTTGGGACGAACAAAGACAAACTTTAGTCTCATTCTAAGGTTTGTCTAAGTTCGTTATAAGTTAGTCTATTTCTAAGGACGAACTTAGATAAACTTGGAATGAGACTAACGAGACTAACTTGGGACGAACAAAGACAAACTTTAGTCTCATTCTAAGGTTTGTCTAATTTCGTCCCAAGTTAGTCTATTTCTAAGGACAAACTTAGATAAACCTTACAATGAGACTAACGAGACTAACTTGGGACGAACAAAGACAAACTTTAGTCTCATTCTAAGGTTTGTCTACGTTCGTCCCAAGTTAGTCTATTTCTAAGGACGAACTTAGATAAACCTTAGAATGAGACTAACGAGACTAACTTGGGACGAACAAAGACAAACTTTAGTCTCATTCTAAGGTTTGTCTAAGTTCATCACAAGTTAGTCTATTTCTAAGGACGAACTTAGATAAACCTTAGAATGAGAGTAACGAGACAAACTTGAGACGAACAAAGACAAACTTTAGTCTCATTCTAAGGTTTGTCAAAGTTCGTCCCAAGTTAGTCTATTTCTAAGGACGAACTTACACAAACCTTAGAATGAGACTAACGAACTAACTTGGGACGAACAAAGACAAACTTTAGTCTCATTCTAAGGTTTGTCTAAGTTCGTCACAAGTTAGTCTATTTCTAAGGATGAACTTAGATAAACCTTAGAATGAGACTAAGGAGACTAACTTGGGACGAACAAAGACAAACTTTAGTCTCATTCTAAGGTTTGTCTAAGTTCGTCCCAAGTTAGTCAAAGTTTGTCCCAAGTTAGTCTATTTCTACTGACGAACTTCGACAAACCTTAGAATGAGACTAACGAGACTAACTTGGGATGAACAAAGACAAACATTAGTCTCATTCTAAGGTTAGTCTCAGTTCGTCCCAAGTTAGTCTATTTCTAAGAATGAACTTAGATAAACCTTAGAATGAGACTAAGAGACTAACTTGGGATGAACAAAGACAAAGTTTAGTCTCATTCTAAGGTTTATCCAAGTTCGTCCCAAGTTAGTCTCTTTCTAAGGACGAACTTAGACAAACCTTAGAATGAGACTAACGATACTAACTTGAGACGAACAAAGATAAACTTTAGTCTCATTCTAAGGTTTGTCAATGTTCGTCCCAAGTTAGTCTATTTCTAAGGATGAACTTATACAAACCTTAGAATGAGAGTAACGAGACTAACTTGGGACGAACAAAGACAAACTTTAGTCTCATTCTAAGGTTTGTCTAAGTTCGTTATAAGTTAGTCTATTTCTAAGGACGAACTGAGATAAACCTTGGAATGAGACTAACGAGACTAACTTGGGACGAACAATGACAAACTTTAGTCTCATTCTAAGGATTGTCAAAGTTCGTCCCAAGTTAGTCTATTTCTAAGGACGAACTTCTACAAACCTTAGAATGAGACTAACGAGACTAACTTGGGACGAACAAAGACAAACTTTAGTCTCATTCTAAGGTTTGTCTAAGTTCGTCCCAAGTTTGTCAAAATTCATCCCAAGTTAGTGTATTTCTAAGGACGAACTTAGATAAACCTTAGATTGAGACTAACGTGACTAACTTGGGACGAAAAAAGACAAACTTAAGTCTCATTCTTAGGTTTGTCTAAGTTCATCCCAAGTTAGTCTATTTCTAAGGACGAACTTAGATAAACCTTAGAATGAGAGTAAAGAGACTAACTTGAGACGAACAAAGACAAAAACTTTAGTCTCATTCTAAGGTTCGTCAAAGTTCGTCCCAAGTTAGTCTATTTCTAAGGACGAACTTACACAAACCATAGAATGAGACTAATGAGACTAACTTGGGACGAACAAAGACAAACTTTAGTCTCATTCTAAGGTTTGCCTAAGTTCGTCCCAAGTTAGTCTTTTTCTAAGGACGGACTTAGATAAACCTTAGATTGAAACTAACGAGACTAACTTGGGACGAACAAAGAAATACTTTACTCTCATTCTAATGTTTGTCTAAGTTCGTCCCAAGTTAGTCTAAGTTCGTCCCAAGTTAGTCTATTTCTAAGGACGAACTTTGATAAACCTTAGAATGAGAGTAACGAGACTAACTTGAGATGAACAAAGACAAACTTTTGTCTCATTCTAAGGTTTGTCAAAGTTCATCCCAAGTTAGTCTATTTTTAAGGATGAACTTATATAAACCTTAGAATGAGACTAACGAGACAAACTTGGGACGAACAAATACAATCTTTAGTCTCATTCCAAGGTTTGTCTAAGTTCTTCCCAAGTTAGTCTATTTTTAAGGACAAACTTCGATAAACCTTACAATGAGACTAACGAGACTAACTTGGGACGAACAAAGACAAACTTTAGTCTCATTCTAAGGTTTGTCTAAGTTCATCCCAAGTTAGTCTATTTCTAAGGACGAACTTAGATAAACCTTAGAATGAGAGTAACGAGACAAACTTGAGACGAACAAAGACAAACTTTAGTCTCATTCTAAGGTTTGTCAAAGTTCGTCCCAAGTTAGTCTATTTCTAAGGACGAAGTTACACAAACCTTAGAATGAGACTAACGAGACTAACTTGGGACGAACAAAGACAAACTTTAGTCTCATTCTAAAGTTTGTCTAAGTTCGTCACAAGTTAGTCTATTTCTAAGGACGAACTTAGATAAACCTTGGAATAAGACTAACGAGACTAACTTGGGACGAACAAAGACAAACTTTAGTCTCATTCTAAGTTTTGTCTAAGTTCATCCCAAGTTAGTCTAAGTTCGTCCCACGTTTGTCTCTTTCTAAGGACGAACTTACACAACCATAGAATGAGACTAATGAGACTAACTTGGGACGAACAAAGACAAACTTTAGTCTCATTCTAAGGTTTGTCTAAGTTCGTCCCAAGTTAGTCTTTTTCTAAGGACGGACTTAGATAAACCTTAGATTGAAACTAACGAGACTAACTTGGGACGAACAAAGAAATACTTTACTCTCATTCTAAGGTTAGTCTAAGTTCGTCCCAAGTTAGTCTAAGTTCGTCCCAAGTTAGTCTCTTTCTAAGGATGAACTTAGACAAACCTTAGAATGAGACTAACAAGACTAACTTGAGACGAACAAAGATAAACTTTAGTCTCATTCTAAGGTTTGTCAATGTTCGTGCCAAGTTAGTCTATTTCTAAGGACGAACTTATACAACCCTTAGAATGAGACTAACGAGACTAACTTGGGACGAACAAAGACAAACTTTAGTCTCATTCTAAGGTTTGTCTAAGTTCGTCCTAAGTTTGTTAAAGTTCGTCCCAAGTTAGTCTATTTTTAAGGACGAACTTTGATAAACCTTAGAATGAGAGTAATTAGACTAACTTGAGATGAACAAAGACAAACTTTAGTCTCATTCTAAGGTTTGTCAAAGTTCATCCCAAGTTAGTCTATTTTTAAGGATGAACTTATACAAACCTTAGAATGAGACTAACGAGACTAACGAGACTAACTTGGGACGAACAAATACAAACTTTAGTCTCATTCTAAGGTTTGTCTAAGTTCGTCCCAAGTTAGTCTATTTCTAAGGACAAACTTAGATAAACCTTACAATGAGACTAACGAGACTAACTTGGGACGAACAAAGACAAACTTTAGTCTCATTCTAAGGTTTGTCTAAGTTCGTCCCAAGTTAGATTATTTCTAAGGACAAACTTAGATAAACCTTAGAATGAGAGTAACGAGACAAACTTGAGACGAACAAAGACAAACTTTAGTCTCATTCTAAGGTTTGTCAAAGTTCGTCCCAAGTTAGTCTATTTCTAAGGACGAACTTACACAAACCTTAGAATGAGACTAACGAGACTAACTTGGGACGAACAAAGACAAACTATAGTCTCATTCTAAAGTTTGTCTAAGTTCGTCACAAGTTAGTCTATTTCTAAGGACGAACTTAGATAAACCTTACAATGAGACTAACGAGACTAACTTGGGACGAACAAAGAAAAACTTTAGTCTCATTCTAAGGTTTGTCTAAGTTCATCCCAAGTTAGTCTATTTCTAAGGACGAACTTAGATAAACCTTAGAATGAGAGTAACGAGACAAACTTGAGACGAACAAAGACAAACTTTAGTCTCATTTTAAGGTTTGTCAAAGTTCGTCCCAAGTTAGTTTATTTCTAAGGACGAACTTACACAAACCTTAGAATGAGACTAACGAGACTAACTTGGGACGAACAAAGACAAACTTTAGTCTCATTCTAAAGTTTGTCTAAGTTCGTCACAAGTTAATCTATTTCTAAGGACGAACTTAGATAAACCTTAGAATGAGACTAACGAGACTAACTTGGGACGAACAAAGACAAACTTTAGTCTCATTCTAAGTTTTGTCTAAGTTCATCCCAAGTTAGTCTAAGTTCGTCCCACGTTTGTCTCTTTCTAAGGACGAACTTACACAAACCATAGAATGAGAATAATGAGACTAACTTGGGACGAACAAAGACAAACTTTAGTCTCATTCTAAGGTTTGTCTAAGTTCGTCCCAAGTTAGTCTTTTTCTAAGGACGGACTTAGATAAACCTTAGATTGAAACTAACGAGACTAACTTGGGACGAACAAAGAAATACTTTACTCTCATTCTAAGGTTTGTCTAAGTTCGTCCCAAGTTAGTCTAAGTTCGTCCCAAGTTAGTCTCTTTCTAAGGATGAACTTAGACAAACCTTAGAATGAGACTAACGAGACTAACTTGAGACGAACAAAGATAAACTTTAGTCTCATTCTAAGGTTTGTCAATGTTCGTGCCAAGTTAGTCTATTTCTAAGGACGAACTTATACAACCCTTAGAATGAGACTAACGAGACTAACTTCGGACGAACAAATACAAACTTTAGTCTCATTCTAAGGTTTGTCTAAGTTCGTCCCAAGTTAGTCTATTTCTAAGGACAAACTTAGATAAACCTTACAATGAGACTAACGAGACTAACTTGGGACGAACAAAGACAAACTTTAGTCTCATTCTAAGGTTTGTCTTAGTTCGTCCTAAGTTTGTTAAAGTTCGTCCCAGGTTAGTCTATTTCTAAGGACGAACTTTTATAAACCTTAGAATGAGAGTAACGAGACTAACTTGAGATGAACAAAGACAAACTTTAGTCTCATTCTAAGGTTTGTCAAAGTTCATCCCAAGTTAGTCTATTTCTAAGGATGAACTTATACATACCTTAGAATGAGACTAACGAGACTAACTTGGGACGAACAAATACAAACTATAGTCTCATTCTAAGGTTTGTCTAAGTTCGTCCCAAGTTAGTCTATTTCTAAGGACAAACTTAGATAAACCTTACAATGAGACTAACGAGACTAACTTGGGACGAACAAAGACAAACTTTAGTCTCATTCTAAGGTTTGTCTAAGTTCGTCCCAAGTTAGATTATTTCTAAGGACAAACTTAGATAAACATTAGAATGAGACTAACGAGACTAACTTGGGACGAACAAAGACAAACTTTAGTCTCATTCTAAGGTTTGTCTACGTTCGTCCCAAGTTAGTCTATCTCTAAGGACGAACTTAGATAAACCTTAGAATGAGACTAACGAGACTAACTTGGGACGAACAAAGACAAACTTTAGTCTCATTCTTAGGTTTGTCTAAGTTCATCCCAAGTTAGTCTATTTCTAAGGACGAACTTAGATAAACCTTAGAATGAGAGTAACGAGATAAACTTGAGACGAACAAAGACAAACTTTAGTCTCATTCTAAGGTCTGTCAAAGTTCGTCCCAAGTTAGTCTATTTCTAAGGACGAACTTACACAAACCTTAGAATGAGACTAACGAGACTAACTTGGGACGAACAAAGACAAACTTTAGTCTCATTCTAAAGTTAGTCTAAGTTCGTCAAAAGTTAGTCTATTTCTAAGGACGAACTTAGATAAACCTTAGAATGAGAGTAAAGAGACTAACTTGAGACGAACAAAGACAAAAACTTTAGTCTCATTCTAAGGTTCGTCAAAGTTCGTCCCAAGTTAGTCTATTTCTAAGGACGAACTTACACAAACCATAGAATGAGACTAATGAGACTAACTTGGGACGAACAAAGACAAACTTTAGTCTCATTCTAAGGTTTGCCTAAGTTCGTCCCAAGTTAGTCTTTTTCTAAGGACGGACTTAGATAAACCTTAGATTGAAACTAACGAGACTAACTTGGGACGAACAAAGAAATACTTTACTCTCATTCTAATGTTTGTCTAAGTTCGTCCCAAGTTAGTCTAAGTTCGTCCCAAGTTAGTCTATTTCTAAGGACGAACTTTGATAAACCTTAGAATGAGAGTAACGAGACTAACTTGAGATGAACAAAGACAAACTTTTGTCTCATTCTAAGGTTTGTCAAAGTTCATCCCAAGTTAGTCTATTTTTAAGGATGAACTTATATAAACCTTAGAATGAGACTAACGAGACTAACTTGGGACGAACAAAGACAAACTTTAGTCTCATTCTAAAGTTTGTCTAAGTTCGTCACAAGTTAGTCTATTTCTAAGGACGAACTTAGATAAACCTTGGAATAAGACTAACGAGACTAACTTGGGACGAACAAAGACAAACTTCAGTCTCATTCCAAGGTTTGTCTAAGTTCGTCCCAAGTTAGTCTATTTCTAAGGACAAACTTAGATAAACCTTACAATGAGACTAACGAGACTAACTTGGGACGAACAAAGACAAACTTTAGTCTCATTCTAAGGTTTGTCTAAGTTCATCCCAAGTTAGTCTATTTCTAAGGACGAACTTAGATAAACCTTAGAATGAGAGTAACGAGACAAACTTGAGACGAACAAAGACAAACTTTAGTCTCATTCTAAGGTTTGTCAAAGTTCGTCCCAAGTTAGTCTATTTCTAAGGACGAAGTTACACAAACCTTAGAATGAGACTAACGAGACTAACTTGGGACGAACAAAGACAAACTTTAGTCTCATTCTAAAGTTTGTCTAAGTTCGTCACAAGTTAGTCTATTTCTAAGGACGAACTTAGATAAACCTTGGAATAAGACTAACGAGACTAACTTGGGACGAACAAAGACAAACTTCAGTCTCATTCTAAGTTTTGTCTAAGTTCATCCCAAGTTAGTCTAAGTTCGTCCCACGTTTGTCTCTTTCTAAGGACGAACTTACACAACCATAGAATGAGACTAATGAGACTAACTTGGGACGAACAAAGACAAACTTTAGTCTCATTCTAAGGTTTGTCTAAGTTCGTCCCAAGTTAGTCTTTTTCTAAGGACGGACTTAGATAAACCTTAGATTGAAACTAACGAGACTAACTTGGGACGAACAAAGAAATACTTTACTCTCATTCTAAGGTTAGTCTAAGTTCGTCCCAAGTTAGTCTAAGTTTGTCCCAAGTTAGTCTCTTTCTAAGGATGAACTTAGACAAACCTTAGAATGAGACTAACAAGACTAACTTGAGACGAACAAAGATAAACTTTAGTCTCATTCTAAGGTTTGTCAATGTTCGTTCCAAGTTAGTCTATTTCTAAGGACGAACTTATACAACCCTTAGAATGAGACTAACGAGACTAACTTGGGACGAACAAAGACAAACTTTAGTCTCATTCTAAGGTTTGTCTAAGTTCGTCCTAAGTTTGTTAAAGTTCATCCCAAGTTAGTCTATTTTTAAGGACGAACTTTGATAAACCTTAGAATGAGAGTAACGAGACTAACTTGAGATGAACAAAGACAAACTTTAGTCTCATTCTAAGGTTTGTCAAAGTTCATCCCAAGTTAGTCTATTTTTAAGGATGAACTTATACAAACCTTAGAATGAGACTAACGAGACTAACGAGACTAACTTGGGACGAACAAATACAAACTTTAGTCTCATTCTAAGGTTTGTCTAAGTTCGTCCCAAGTTAGTCTATTTCTAAGGACAAACTTAGATAAACCTTACAATGAGACTAACGAGACTAACTTGGGACGAACAAAGACAAACTTTAGTCTCATTCTAAGGTTTGTCTAAGTTCGTCCCAAGTTAGATTATTTCTAAGGACAAACTTAGATAAACCTTAGAATGAGAGTAACGAGACAAACTTGAGATGAACAAAGACATACTTTAGTCTCATTCTAAGGTTTGTCAAAGTTCGTCCCAAGTTAGTCTATTTCTAAGGACGAACTTACACAAACCTTAGAATGAGACTAACGAGACTAACTTGGAACGAACAAAGACAAACTTTAGTCTCATTCTAAAGTTTGTCTAAGTTCGTCACAAGTTAGTCTATTTCTAAGGACGAACTTAGATAAACCTTACAATGAGACTAACGAGACTAACTTGGGACGAACAAAGAAAAACTTTAGTCTCATTCTAAGGTTTGTCTAAGTTCATCCCAAGTTAGTCTATTTCTAAGGACGAACTTAGATAAACCTTAGAATGAGAGTAACGAGACAAACTTGAGACGAACAAAGACAAACTTTAGTCTCATTTTAAGGTTTGTCAAAGTTCGTCCCAAGTTAGTCTATTTCTAAGGACGAACTTACACAAACCTTAGAATGAGACTAACGAGACTAACTTGGGACGAACAAAGACAAACTTTAGTCTCATTCTAAAGTTTGTCTAAGTTCGTCACAAGTTAATCTATTTCTAAGGACGAACTTAGATAAACCTTAGAATGAGACTAACGAGACTAACTTGGGACGAACAAAGACAAACTTTAGTCTCATTATAAGTTTTGTCTAAGTTCATCCCAAGTTAGTCTAAGTTCGTCCCACGTTTGTCTCTTTCTAAGGACGAACTTACACAAACCATAGAATGAGACTAATGAGACTAACTTGGGACGAACAAAGACAAACTTTAGTCTCATTCTAAGGTTTGTCTAAGTTCGTCCCAAGTTAGTCTTTTTCTAAGGACGGACTTAGATAAACCTTAGATTGAAACTAACGAGACTAACTTGGGACGAACAAAGAAATACTTTACTCTCATTCTAAGGTTTGTCTAAGTTCATCCCAAGTTAGTCTAAGTTCGTCCCAAGTTAGTCTCTTTCTAAGGATGAACTTAGACAAACCTTAGAATGAGACTAACGAGACTAACTTGAGATGAACAAAGATAAACTTTAGTCTCATTCTAAGGTTTGTCAATGTTCGTGCCAAGTTAGTCTATTTCTAAGGACGAACTTATACAACCCTTGGAATGAGACTAACGAGACTAACTTGGGACGAACAAATACAAACTTTAGTCTCATTCTAAGGTTTGTCTAAGTTCGTCCCAAGTTAGTCTATTTCTAAGGACAAACTTAGATAAACCTTACAATGAGACTAACGAGACTAACTTGGGACGAACAAAGACAAACTTTAGTCTCATTCTAAGGTTTGTCTTAGTTCGTCCTAAGTTTGTTAAAGTTCGTCCCAGGTTAGTCTATTTCTAAGGACGAACTTTTATAAACCTTAGAATGAGAGTAACGAGACTAACTTGAGATGAACAAAGACAAACTTTAGTCTCATTCTAAGGTTTGTCAAAGTTCATCCCAAGTTAGTCTATTTCTAAGGATGAACTTATACATACCTTAGAATGAGACTAACGAGACTAACTTGGGACGAACAAATACAAACTATAGTCTCATTCTAAGGTTTGTCTAAGTTCGTCCCAAGTTAGTCTATTTCTAAGGACAAACTAAGATAAACCTTACAATGAGACTAACGAGACTAACTTGGGACGAACAAAGACAAACTTTAGTCTCATTCTAAGGTTTGTCTAAGTTCGTCCCAAGTTAGATTATTTCTAAGGACAAACTTAGATAAACATTAGAATGAGACTAACGAGACTAACTTGGGACGAACAAAGACAAACTTTAGTCTCATTCTAAGGTTTGTCTACGTTCGTCCCAAGTTAGTCTATCTCTAAGGACGAACTTAGATAAACCTTAGAATGAGACTAACGAGACTAACTTGGGACGAACAAAGACAAACTTTAGTCTCATTCTTAGGTTTGTCTAAGTTCATCCCAAGTTAGTCTATTTCTAAGGACGAACTTAGATAAACCTTAGAATGAGAGTAACGAGACAAACTTGAGACGAACAAAGACAAACTTTAGTCTCATTCTAAGGTTTGTCAAAGTTCGTCCCAAGTTAGTCTATTTCTAAGGACGAACTTACACAAACCTTAGAATGAGACTAACGAGACTAACTTGGGACGAACAAAGACAAACTTTAGTCTCATTCTAAAGTTTGTCTAAGTTCGTCAAAAGTTAGTCTATTTCTAAGGACGAACTTAGATAAACCTTAGAATGAGACTAACGAGACTAACTTGGGATGAACAAAGACAAACTTTAGTCTCATTCTAAAGTTTGTCTAAGTTCGTCACAAGTTAGTCTATTTCTAAGGACGAACTTAGATAAACCTTAGAATGGGACTCACGAGACTAACTTGGGACGAACAAAGACAAACTTTAGTCTCATTCTAAGTTTTGTCTAAGTTCATCCCAAGTTAGTCTAAGTTCGTCCCACGTTTGTCTCTTTCTAAGGACGAACTTACACAAACCATAGAATGAGACTAATGAGACTAACTTGGGACGAACAAAGACAAACTTTAGTCTCATTCTAAGGTTTGTCTAAGTTCATCCCAAGTTAGTCTTTTTCTAAGGACGGACTTAGATAAACCTTAGATTGAAACTAACGAGACTAACTTGGGACGAACAAAGAAATACTTTACTCGCATTCTAAGGTTTGTCTAAGTTCGTCCCAAGTTAGTCTAAGTTCGTCCCAAGTTAGTCTCTTTCTAAGGATGAACTTAGACAAACCTTAGAATGAGACTAACGAGACTAACTTGAGACGAACAAAGATAAACTTTAGTCTCATTCTAAGGTTTGTCAATGTTCGTGCCAAGTTAGTCTATTTCTAAGGACGAACTTATACAACCCTTAGAATGAGACTAACGAGACTAACTTGTGACGAACAAATACAAACTTTAGTCTCATTCTAAGGTTTGTCTAAGTTTGTCCCAAGTTAGTCTATTTCTAAGGACAAACTTAGATAAACCTTACAATGAGATTAACGAGACTAACTTGGGACGAACAAAGACAAACTTTAGTCTCATTCTTTTTTTTTTTAACAAACTTATTTTATTAAGGGGCAAAGCCCAAAAAAAAGGAAAAACGAAACAGCAAACAATACAGCGCTAAAGGAGGCCTATTCTAGTCACCACTAAAAGTGACCTTACGGTTCAATTTGGGCGAAACCGCAACATCCTTAGAACACATTGGAATAGGCTTAGTTTGAGTGCTAGGAGCTAGGGCTAAGGCTTTCATGAATTTGGCCTTGGTTTCCTTGGTGAGGATAAGATCCGGGAGAACGCTGTCGTAACTCTTTTTGATCCCATCAAGATTGTCCATGAGGGAGCTAATGATAGGAGCTGTTGTAGGATCAGTCATATTCCAATCTTTAACATCCTCTTTCTTCTCTAAAGATACCACCACAGCCTCCTTGTCATTCGAAACTTCCACACCCGACTTAGGAGTTTCCTCCTGAACATCTTCACTTGGCACTGCAACATTAATATCACAAGCAGAAACTACTTGTGTCTCAAGAGTGACACTTTTAGCAGTGTCCTTCTTGCGGGCTTTCCTTGCGCTCTTTTTCTTCTTGACGTGCACCCATTCATCTTGCTTGCTAGTGTCCATATTCTCATACCCTGGGAGTTCAGGACTATTCTGGATAATAATTTCTATGGGAATGTGCTCCTTCATAACAGGCATCTTGAACTGCTCCTTTGGAACACTTTTTGAGACATGTTTCTTCCTACACATCGATAAGTCATGCCCATGAACCTTACAGTAAAAACAATAGGCCATATTGCCTTCCACTTCAATTTTTTGCCAGAACACTCTCCCATCTGATAGAGAAATCCTAACTTCCTCCGGAATAGGAATACAAACATCAAGCTCCACACAAGCTCTAACATATCTAAGAGTGGCACAAGCCTTCGATCTCTCATCCAAATCAAGAAAACAACCAAAGGTATTCACAATACTTGCCACATAGTTACTAGTAACGAAACCAGGATGAATACCTGGTAGTCTGACCCACTTAGTAGTAGTAGAAGATTCCTTCTTCGGACTGTAATCAGGGGAATACCGAAATAGGCGAAACATAGCATGCCCTACCTTTCGGAGAGGAGAAGTAAGGACCGCATTCGCATCTTCCTCAGAATCTAATATTATCATCAAATGCCGAGAGTCCCATATATCACTGACCGTAGCTCTGCCTTTAATATGCCAATTTTCCTTGAATACTTGCCGGATAACCTCAATGGTCGGCCTCCCCATGGTGAACTTCGCAACAAGCGAGTGCTTGAATAGAGCTACCCCTGCTTCGAACTCAGCTGTTGTGAAATGAACAGAAGGCTTCCCATCTACATTCGAGTATTGCCGAGATGGTAGACTGATTGGCTTGAAGCGAGGAACCAATCTAGGGGCAGCCACCACCGAAGCAGATAAATTCGTCTGAATGCCCTTCACTGCCGAAGCATACGAGCTCATATCCTTCATATTCACAATTATCTCCGGCGACTGCTGCTTTAAACCGGGAGCTATTTCCGGCCAAACAGGTCCACACTTTGTATCGGAAAGCACCAAATCTGGAGAAGACATGTGTGTCGACTTTACCATTGGATCAGCCGTGTGACTGGGAAAAGACGACAACCGAGAGGAACCAGACACGAGCTTTGCCTTTTCGACTTTCCCAGATCTGGGATTCGAAGACGACGCTAGCTTCGGCCAAAAAGGTCCGACCTTTGCATCGGAGTGTACCAGATCTAGAGGAGACGTGAGTATCTGAGACGCCATCGAATCAGCCGTGCGACTGGGATGAGACAAACGCCGAGAAGATTTTCCAGATCTGGAAAACGAAGACGACGCAAGCTCCAGAAACGTCGACCGCCGAGCTTAAGACTTCCGCCGAGCCGAAATAGAAACGAGCAGCCTTGTCAACTCACCACAATCGCCGGAGAAGACGAGAAACGAAATCGGGACGAAGAAGTCACCGAAATCGCCGAGGTCGCCAGAGCTAGAGAGAGAAAATCATTTTTAATGAGACTAACTTCCTAACGAGACTAACTTTAGTCTCATTCTAAGGTTTGTCTTAGTTCGTCCTAAGTTTGTTAAAGTTCGTCCCAGGTTAGTCTATTTCTAAGGACGAACTTTGATAAACCTTAGAATGAGAGTAACGAGACTAACTTGAGATGAACAAAGACAAACTTTAGTCTCATTCTAAGGTTTGTCAAAGTTCATCCCAAGTTAGTCTATTTCTAAGGATGAACTTATACAAACCTTAGAATGAGACTAACGAGACTAACTTGGGACGAACAAATACAAACTATAGTCTCATTCTAAGGTTTGTCTAAGTTCCTCCCAAGTTAGTCTATTTCTAAGGACAAACTTAGATAAACCTTACAATGAGACTAACGAGACTAACTTGGGACGAACAAAGACAAACTTTAGTCTCATTCTAAGGTTTGTCTAAGTTCGTCCCAAGTTAGATTATTTCTAAGGACAAACTTAGATAAACATTGGAATGAGACTAACGAGACTAACTTGGGACGAACAAAGACAAACTTTAGTCTCATTCTAAGGTTTGTCTAAGTTCATCCCAAGTTAGTCTATTTCTAAGGACGAACTTAGATAAACCTTAGAATGAGAGTAACGAGACAAACTTGAGACGAACAAAGACAAACTTTAGTCTCATTCTAAGGTTTGTCAAAGTTCGTCCCAAGTTAGTCTATTTCTAAGGACGAACTTACACAAACCTTAGAATGAGACTAACGAGACTAACTTGGGACGAACAAAGACAAACTTTAGTCTCATTCTAAAGTTTGTCTAAGTTCGTCACAAGTTAGTCTATTTCTAAGGACGAACTTAGATAAACCTTAGAATGAGACTAACGAGACTAACTTGGGACGAACAAAGACAAACTTTAGTCTCATTCTAAGTTTTGTCTAAGTTCATCCCAAGTTAGTCTAAGTTCGTCCCACGTTTGTCTCTTTCTAAGGACGAACTTACACAAACCATAGAATGTGACTAATGAGATTAACTTGGGACGAACAAAGACAAACTTTAGTCTCATTCTAAGGTTTGTCTAAGTTCGTCCCAAGTTAGTCTTTTTCTAAGGACGGACTTAGATAAACCTTAGATTGAAACTAACGAGACTAACTTGGGACGAACAAAGAAATACTTTACTCTAATTCTAAGGTTTGTCTAAGTTCGTCCCAAGTTAGTCTAAGTTCGTCCCAAGTTAGTCTCTTTCTAAGGATGAACTTAGACAAACCTTAGAATGAGACTAACGAGACTAACTTGAGACGAACAAAGATAAACTTTAGTCTCATTCTAAGGTTTGTCAATGTTCGTGCCAAGTTAGTCTATTTCTAAGGACGAACTTATACAACCCTTAGAATGAGACTAACGAGACTAACTTGGGACGAACAAATACAAACTTTAGTCTCATTCTAAGGTTTGTCTAAGTTCTTCCCAAGTTAGTCTATTTCTAAGGACAAACTTAGATAAACCTTACAATGAGACTAACGAGACTAACTTGGGACGAACAAAGACAAACTTTAGTCTCATTCTAAGGTTTGTCTTAGTTCGTCCTAAGTTTGTTGAAGTTCATCCCAGGTCAGTCTATTTCTAAGGACGAACTTTGATAAACCTTAGAATGAGAGTAACGAGACTAACCTTAGATGAACAAAGACAAACTTTAGTCTCATTCTAAGCTTTGTCAAAGTTCATCCCAAGTTAGTCTATTTCTAAGGATGAACTTATACAAACCTTAGAATGAGACTAACGAGACTAACTTGGGACGAACAAATACAAACTTTTGTCTCATTCTAAGGTTTGTCTAAGTTCGTCCCAAGTTAGTCTATTTCTAAGGACAAACTTAGATAAACCTTACAATGAGACTAACGAGACTAACTTGGGACGAACAAAGACAAACTTTAGTCTCATTCTAAGGTTTGTCTAAGTTCGTCCCAAGTTAGATTATTTCTAAGGACAAACTTAGATAAACCTTACAATGAGACTAACGAGACTAACTTGGGACGAACAAAGACAAACTTTAGTCTCATTCTAAGGTTTGTCTACGTTCGTCCCAAGTTAGTCTATCTCTAAGGACGAACTTAGATAAACCTTAGAATGAGACTAACGAGACTAACTTGGGACGAACAAAGACAAACTTTAGTCTCATTCTAAGGTTTGTCTAAGTTCATCCCAAGTTAGTCTATTTCTAAGGACGAACTTAGATAAACCTTAGAATGAGAGTAACGAGACAAACTTGAGACGAACAAAGACAAACTTTTGTCTCATTCTAAGGTTTGTCAAAGTTCGTCCCAAGTTAGTCTATTTCTAAGGACGAACTTACACAAACCTTAGAATGAGACTAACGAGACTAACTTGGGACGAACAAAGACAAACTTTAGTCTCATTCTAAGGTTTGTCTAAGTTCGTCACAAGTTAGTCTATTTCTAAGGACGAACTTAGACAAACCTTAGAATGAGACTAATGAGACTAACTTGAGACGAACAAAGATAAACTTTAGTCTCATTCTAAGGTTTGTCAATGTTCATCCCAAGTTAGTCTATTTCTAAGGATGAACTTATACAAACCTTAGAATGAGAGTAACGAGACTAACTTGGGACGAACAAAGACAAACTTTAGTCTCATTCTAAGGTTTGTCTAAGTTCGTTATAAGTTAGTCTATTTCTAAGGACGAACTTAGATAAACCTTGGAATGAGACTAACGAGACTAACTTGGGACGAACAAAGACAAACTTTAGTCTCATTCTAAGGTTTGTCTAAGTTCGTTATAAGTTAGTCTATTTCTAAGGACGAACTTAGATAAACCTTGGAATGAGACTAACGAGACTAACTTGGGACGAACAATGACAAACTTTAGTCTCATTCTAAGGTTTGTCAAAGTTCATCCCAAGTTAGTCTATTTCTGAGGACGAACTTATACAAACCTTAGAATGAGACTAACGAGACTAACTTGGGACGAACAAAGACAAACTTTAGTCTCATTCTAAGGTTTGTCTAAGTTCGTCCCAAGTTTGTCAAAATTCGTCCCAAGTTAGTGTATTTCTAAGGATGAACTTAGATAATCCTTAGATTGAGACTAACGAGACTAACTTGGGACGAAAAAAGACAAACTTTAGTCTCCTTCTAAGGTTTGTCCACGTTCGTCCCAAGTTAGTCTATTTCTAAAGACGAACTTAGATAAACCTTAGAATGAGACTAACGAGACTAACTTGGGACGAACAAAGACAAACTTTAGTCTCATTCTAAGGTTTGTCTAAGTTCATCCCAAGTTAGTCTATTTCTAAGGACGAACTTAGATAAACCTTAGAATGAGAGTAACGAGACAAACTTGAGACGAACAAAGACAAACTTTAGTCTCATTCTAAGGTTTGTCACAGTTCGTCCCAAGTTAGTCTATTTCTAAGGACGAACTTACACAAACCTTAGAATGAGACTAACGAGACTAACTTGGGACGAACAAAGATAAACTTTAGTCTCATTCTAAAGTTTGTCACAAGTTAGTCTATTTCTAAGGACGAACTTAGATAAACCTTAGAATGAGACTAACGAGACTAACTTGGGACGAACAAAGACAAACTTTAGTCTCATTCTAAGTTTTGTCTAAGTTCATCCCAAGTTAGTCTAAGTTCGTCCCACGTTTGTCTCTTTCTAAGGACGAACTAACACAAACCATAGAATGAGACTAATGAGACTAACTTGGGACGAACAAAGACAAACTTTAGTCTCATTCTAAGGTTTGTTTAAGTTCGTCCCAAGTTAGTCTTTTTCTAAGGACGGACTAAGATAAACCTTAGATTGAAACTAACGAGACTAACTTGGGACGAACAAAGAAATACTTTACTCTCATTCTAAGGTTTGTCTAAGTTCGTCCCAAGTTAGTCTAAGTTCGTCCCAAGTTAGTCTCTTTCTAAGGATGAACTTAGACAAACCTTAGAATGAGACTAACGAGACTAACTTGAGACGAACAAAGATAAACTTTAGTCTCATTCTAAGGTTTTTCAATGTTCGTGCCAAGTTAATCTATTTCTAAGGACGAACTTATACAACCCTTAGAATGAGACTAACGAGACTAACTTGGGACGAACAAAGACAAACTTTAGTCTCATTCTAAGGTTTGTCTTAGTTCGTCCTAAGTTTGTTAAAGTTCGTCCCAAGTTAGTCTATTTCTAAGGACGAACTTTGATAAACCTTAGAATGAGAGTAACGAGACTAACTTGAGATGAACAAAGACAAACTTAAGTCTCATTCTAAGGTTTGTCAAAGTTCATCCCAAGTTAGTCTATTTCTAAGGATGAACTTATACAAACCTTAGAATGAGACTAACGAGACTAACTTGGGACGAACAAATACAAACTCTAGTCTCATTCTAAGGTTTGTCTAAGTTCGTCCCAAGTTAGTCTATTTCTAAGGACAAACTTAGATAAACCTTACAATGAGACTAACGAGACTAACTTGGGACGAACAAAGACAAACTTTAGTCTCATTCTAAGGTTTGTCTAAGTTCGTCCCAAGTTAGATTATTTCTAAGGACAAACTTAGATAAACCTTACAATGAGACTAACGAGACTAACTTGGGACGAAAAAAGACAAACTTTAGTCTCATTCTAAGGTTTGTCTACGTTCGTCCCAAGTTAGTCTATTTCTAAGGACGAACTTAGATAAACCTTAGAATGAGACTAACGAGACTAACTTGGGACGAACAAAGACAAACTTTAGTCTCATTCTAAGGTTTGTCTAAGTTCATCCCAAGTTAGTCTATTTCTAAGGACGAACTTAGATAAACCTTAGAATGAGAGTAACGAGACAAACTTGAGACGATCAAAGACAAACTTTAGTCTCATTCTAAGGTTTGTCAAAGTTCGTCCCATGTTAGTCTATTTCTAAGGACGAACTTACACAAACCTTAGAATGAGACTAACGAGACTAACTTGGGACGAACAAAGACAAACTTTAGTCTCATTCTAAGGTTTGTCTAAGTTCGTCACAAGTTAGTCTATTTCTAAGGAGGCACTTAGATAAACCTTAGAATGAGACTAACGAGACTAACTTGGGACGAACAAAGACAAACTTTAGTCTCATTCTAAGTTTTGTCTAAGTTCGTCCCAAGTTAGTCTAAGTTCGTCCCACGTTTGTCTCTTTCTATGGACGAACTTAGACAAACCTTAGAATGAGACAAAGGAGACTAACTTGGGACGAACAAAGACAAACTTTAGTCTCATTCTAAGGTTTGTCTAAGTTCGTCCCAAGTTAGTCAAAGTTCGTCCCAAGTTAGTCTATTTCTACGGACGAACTTAGACAAACCTTAGAATGAGACTAACGAGACTAACTTGGGAAGAACAAAGACAAACATTAGTCTCATTCTGAGGTTAGTCTCAGTTCGTCCCAAGTTAGTCTATTTCTAAGAATGAACTTAGATAAACCTTAGAATGAGACTAAGAGACTAACTTGGGATGAACAAAGACAAAGTTTAGTCTCATTCTAAGGTTTATCCAAGTTTGTCCCAAGTTAGTCTCTTTCTAAGGACGAACTTAGACAAACCTTAGAATGAGACTAACGAGACTAACTTGAGACGAACAAAGATAAACTTTTGTCTCATTCTAAGGTTTGTCAATGTTCGTGCCAAGTTAGTCTATTTCTAAGGACGAACTTATACAACCCTTAGAATGAGACTAACGAGACTAACTTGGGACGAACAAATACAAACTTTAGTCTCATTCTAAGGTTTGTCTAAGTTCTTCCCAAGTTAGTCTATTTCTAAGGACAAACTTAGATAAACCTTACAATGAGACTAACGAGACTAACTTGGGACGAACAAAGACAAACTTTAGTCTCATTCTAAAGTTTGTCTTAGTTCGTCCTAAGTTTGTTGAAGTTCGTCCCAGGTCATTCTATTTCTAAGGACGAACTTTGATAAACCTTAGAATGAGAGTAACGAGACTAACCTTAGATGAACAAAGACAAACTTTAGTCTCATTCTAAGGTTTGTCAAAGTTCATCCCAAGTTAGTCTATTTCTAAGGATGAACTTATACAAACCTTAGAATGAGACTAACGAGACTAACTTGGGACGAACAAATACAAACTTTTGTCTCATTCTAAGGTTTGTCTAAGTTCGTCCCAAGTTAGTCTATTTCTAAGGACAAACTTAGATAAACCTTACAATGAGACTAACGAGACTAACTTGGGACGAACAAAGACAAACTTTAGTCTCATTCTAAGGTTTGTCTAAGTTCGTCCCAAGTTAGATTATTTCTAAGGACAAACTTAGATAAACCTTACAATGAGACTAACGAGACTAACTTGGGACGAACAAAGACAAACTTTAGTCTCATTCTAAGGTTTGTCTACGTTCGTCCCAAGTTAGTCTATCTCTAAGGACGAACTTAGATAAACCTTAGAATGAGACTAACGAGACTAACTTGGGACGAACAAAGATAAACTTTAGTCTCATTCTAAGGTTTGTCTAAGTTCATCCCAAGTTAGTCTATTTCTAAGGACGAACTTAGATAAACCTTAGAATGAGAGTAACGAGACAAACTTGAGACGAACAAAGACAAACTTTTGTCTCATTCTAAGGTTTGTCAAAGTTCGTCCCAAGTTAGTCTATTTCTAAGGACGAACTTACACAAACCTTAGAATGAGACTAACGAGACTAACTTGGGACGAACAAAGACAAACTTTAGTCTCATTCTAAAGTTTGTCTAAGTTCGTCACAAGTTAGTCTATTTCTAAGGACGAACTTAGACAAACCTTAGAATGAGACTAATGAGACTAACTTGAGACGAACAAAGATAAACTTTAGTCTCATTCTAAGGTTTGTCAATGTTCATCCCAAGTTAGTCTATTTCTAAGGATGAACTTATACAAACCTTAGAATGAGAGTAACGAGACTAACTTGGGACGAACAAAGACAAACTTTAGTCTCATTCTAAGGTTTGTCTAAGTTCGTTATAAGTTAGTCTATTTCTAAGGACGAACTTAGATAAACCTTGGAATGAGACTAACGAGACTAACTTGGGACGAACAAAGACAAACTTTAGTCTCATTCTAAGGTTTGTCTAAGTTCGTTATAAGTTAGTCTATTTCTAAGGACGAACTTAGATAAACCTTGGAATGAGACTAACGAGACTAACTTGGGACGAACAATGACAAACTTTAGTCTCATTCTAAGGTTTGTCAAAGTTCATCCCAAGTTAGTCTATTTCTGAGGACGAACTTATACAAACCTTAGAATGAGACTAACGAGACTAACTTGGGACGAACAAAGACAAACTTTAGTCTCATTCTAAGGTTTGTCTAAGTTCGTCCCAAGTTTATCAAAATTCGTCCCAAGTTAGTGTATTTCTAAGGATGAACTTAGATAATCCTTAGATTGAGACTAACGAGACTAACTTGGGACGAAAAAAGACAAACTTTAGTCTCCTTCTAAGGTTTGTCCACGTTCGTCCCAAGTTAGTCTATTTCTAAAGACGAACTTAGATAAACCTTAGAATGAGACTAACGAGACTAACTTGGGACGAACAAAGACAAACTTTAGTCTCATTCTAAGGTTTGTCTAAGTTCATCCCAAGTTAGTCTATTTCTAAGGACGAACTTAGATAAACCTTAGAATGAGAGTAACGAGACAAACTTGAGACGAACAAAGACAAACTTTAGTCTCATTCTAAGGTTTGTCACAGTTCGTCCCAAGTTAGTCTATTTCTAAGGACGAACTTACACAAACCTTAGAATGAGACTAACGAGACTAACTTGGGACGAACAAAGATAAACTTTAGTCTCATTCTAAAGTTTGTCACAAGTTAGTCTATTTCTAAGGACGAACTTAGATAAACCTTAGAATGAGACTAACGAGACTAACTTGGGACGAACAAAGACAAACTTTAGTCTCATTCTAAGTTTTGTCTAAGTTCATCCCAAGTTAGTCTAAGTTCGTCCCACGTTTGTCTCTTTCTAAGGACGAACTAACACAAACCATAGAATGAGACTAATGAGACTAACTTGGGACGAACAAAGACAAACTTTAGTCTCATTCTAAGGTTTGTTTAAGTTCGTCCCAAGTTAGTCTTTTTCTAAGGACGGACTAAGATAAACCTTAGATTGAAACTAACGAGACTAACTTGGGACGAACAAAGAAATACTTTACTCTCATTCTAAGGTTTGTCTAAGTTCGTCCCAAGTTAGTCTAAGTTCGTCCCAAGTTAGTCTCTTTCTAAGGATGAACTTAGACAAACCTTAGAATGAGACTAACGAGACTAACTTGAGACGAACAAAGATAAACTTTAGTCTCATTCTAAGGTTTTTCAATGTTCCTGCCAAGTTAATCTATTTCTAAGGACGAACTTATACAACCCTTAGAATGAGACTAACGAGACTAACTTGGGACGAACAAAGACAAACTTTAGTCTCATTCTAAGGTTTGTCTTAGTTCGTCCTAAGTTTGTTAAAGTTCGTCCCAAGTTAGTCTATTTCTAAGGACGAACTTTGATAAACCTTAGAATGAGAGTAACGAGACTAACTTGAGATGAACAAAGACAAACTTTAGTCTCATTCTAAGGTTTGTCAAAGTTCATCCCAAGTTAGTCTATTTCTAAGGATGAACTTATACAAACCTTAGAATGAGACTAACGAGACTAACTTGGGACGAACAAATACAAACTCTAGTCTCATTCTAAGGTTTGTCTAAGTTCGTCCCAAGTTAGTCTATTTCTAAGGACAAACTTAGATAAACCTTACAATGAGACTAACGAGACTAACTTGGGACGAACAAAGACAAACTTTAGTCTCATTCTAAGGTTTGTCTAAGTTCGTCCCAAGTTAGATTATTTCTAAGGACAAATTAGATAAACCTTACAATGAGACTAACGAGACTAACTTGGGACGAACAAAGACAAACTTTAGTCTCATTCTAAGGTTTGTCTACGTTCGTCCCAAGTTAGTCTATTTCTAAGGACGAACTTAGATAAACCTTAGAATGAGACTAACGAGACTAACTTGGGACGAACAAAGACAAACTTTAGTCTCATTCTAAGGTTTGTCTAAGTTCATCCCAAGTTAGTCTATTTCTAAGGACGAACTTAGATAAACCTTAGAATGAGAGTAACGAGACAAACTTGAGACGATCAAAGACAAACTTTAGTCTCATTCTAAGGTTTGTCAAAGTTCGTCCCATGTTAGTCTATTTCTAAGGACGAACTTACACAAACCTTAGAATGAGACTAACGAGACTAACTTGGGACGAACAAAGACAAACTTTAGTCTCATTCTAAGGTTTGTCTAAGTTCGTCACAAGTTTGTCTATTTCTAAGGACGCACTTAGATAAACCTTAGAATGAGACTAACGAGACTAACTTGGGACGAACAAAGACAAACTTTAGTCTCATTCTAAGTTTTGTCTAAGTTCGTCCCAAGTTAGTCTATGTTCGTCCCACGTTTGTCTCTTTCTAAGGACGAACTTAGACAAACCTTAGAATGAGACTAAGGAGACTAACTTGGGACGAACAAAGACAAACTTTAGTCTCATTCTAAGGTTTGTCTAAGTTCGTCCCAAGTTAGTCAAAGTTCGTCCCAAGTTAGTCTATTTCTACGGACGAACTTAGACAAACCTTAGAATGAGACTAACGAGACTAACTTGGGAAGAACAAAGACAAATATTAGTCTCATTCTAAGGTTAGTCTCAGTTCGTCCCAAGTTAGTCTATTTCCAAGAATGAACTTAGATAAACCTTAGAATGAGACTAAGAGACTAACTTGGGATGAACAAAGACAAAGTTTAGTCTCATTCTAAGGTTTATCCAAGTTCGTCCCAAGTTAGTCTCTTTCTAAGGACGAACTTAGACAAACCTTAGAATGAGACTAACGAGACTAACTTGAGACGAACAAAGATAAACTTTTGTCTCATTCTAAGGTTTGTCAATGTTCATCCCAAGTTAGTCTATTTCTAAGGATGAACTTGTACAACCTTAGAATGAGAGTAACGAGACTAACTTGGGACGAACAAAGACAAACTTTAGTCTCCTTCTAAGGTTTGTCTAAGTTCGTTATAAGTTAGTCTATTTCTAACGACGAACTTAGATAAACCTTGGAATGAGACTGACGAGACTAACTTGCGACGAACAATGACAAACTTTAGTCTCATTCTAAGGTTTGTTAAAGTTCGTCCCAAGTTAGTCTATTTCTAAGGATGAACTTATACAAACCTTAGAATGAGACTAACGAGACTAACGTGGGACGAACAAAGACAGTCTCATTCTAAGGTTTGTCTAAGTTCGTCCCAAGTTTGTCAAAATTTGTCCCAAGTTAGTGTATTTCTAAGGACGAACTTAGATAAACCTTAGATTGAGACTAACGAGACTAACTTGGGACGAAAAAAGACAAACTTTAGTCTCACTCTAAGGTTTGTCCACGTTCGTCCCAAGTTAGTCTATTTCTAAGGACGAACTTAGATAAACCTTAGAATGAGACTAAGGAGACTAACTTGGGACGAACAAAGACAAACTTTAGTCTCACTCTAAGGTTTGTCTAAGTTCATCCCAAGTTAGTCTCTTTCTAAGGACGAACTTAGATAAACTTTAGAATGAGAGTAAAGAGACTAACTGGAGATGAACAAAGACAAACTTTAGTCTCATTCTAAGGTTTGTCAAAGTTCGTCCCAAGTTAGTCTATTTCTAAGGACGAACTTACACAAACCATAGAATGAGACTAATGAGACTAACTTGGGACGAACAAAAAGAAACATTAGTCTCATTCTAAGGTTTGTCTAAGTTCGTCCCAAGTTAGTCTTTTTCTAAGGACAGACTTAGATAAACCTTAGATTGAGACTAACGAGACTAACATGGGACGAACAAAGAAATACTTTACTCTCATTCTAAGGTTTGTCTAAGTTCGTCCCAAGTTAGTCTAAGTTCGTCCCAAGTTAGTCTCTTTCGAAGGATGAACTTAGACAAACCTTAGAATGAGACTAACGAGACTAACTTGAGACGAACAAAGATAAACTTTAGTCTCATTCTAAGGTTTGTCAATGTTCGTGCCAAGTTAGTCTATTTCTAAGGACGAACTTATACAACCCTTAGAATGAGACTAACGAGACTAACTTGGGAAGAACAAAGACAAACTTTAGTCTCATTCTAAGGTTTGTCTAAGTTCGTCCCAAGTTTGTTAAAGTTTGTCCCAAGTTAGTCTATTTCTAAGGACGAACTTTGATAAACCTTAGAATGAGAGTAACGAGACTAACTTGAGATGAACAAAGACAAACTTTAGTCTCATTCTAAGGTTTGTCAAAGTTCATCCCAAGTTAGTCTATTTCTAAGGATGAACTTATACAAACCTTAGAATGAGACTCACGAGACAAACTTGGGACGAACAAATACAAACTTTAGTCTCCTTCTAAGGTTTGTCTAAGTTCGTCCCAAGTTAGTCTATTTCTAAGGACAAACTTAGATAAACCTTACAATGAGACTAAGGAGACTAACTTGGGACGAACAAAGACAAACTTTAGTCTCATTCTAAGGTTTGTCTAAGTTCGTCCCAAGTTAGATTATTTCTAAGGACAAACTTAGAAAAACCATACAATGAGACGAACGAGACTAACTTGGGACGAACAAAGACAAACTTTAGTCTCATTCTAAGGTTTGTCTACGTTCGTCCCAAGTTAGTCTATTTCTAAGGACGAACTTAGATAAACCTTAGAATGAGACTAACGAGACTAACTTGGGACGAACAAAGACAAACTTTAGTCTCATTCTAAGGTTTGTCTAAGTTCATCCCAAGTTAGTCTATTTCTAAGGACGAACTCAGATAAACCTAAGAATGAGAGTAACGAGACAAACTTGAGACGAACAAAGACAAACTTTAGTCTCATTCTAAGGTTTGTCAAAGTTCGTCCCAAGTTAGTCTATTTCTAAGGACGAACTTACACAAACCTTAGAATGAGACTAACGAGACTAACTTGGGACGAACAAAGACAAACTTTAGTCTCATTCTAAGGTTTGTCTAAGTTCGTCACAAGTTAGTCTATTTCTAAGGATGAACTTAGATAAACCTTAGAATGAGACTAATGAGACTAACTTGGGACGAACAAAGACAAACTTTAGTCTCATTCTAAGTTTTGTCTAAGTTCGTCCCAAGTTAGTCTAAGTTCGTCCCACGTTTGTCTCTTTCTAAGGACGAACTTAGACAAACCTTAGAATGAGACTAAGGAGACTAACTTGGGACGAACAAAGACAAACTTTAGTCTCATTCTAAGGTTGTTCTAAGTTCATCCCAAGTTAGTCAAAGTTTGTCCCAAGTTAGTCTATTTCTACGGACGAACTTAGACATACCTTAGAATGAGACTAACGAGACTAACTTGGGAAGAACAAAGACAAACATTAGTCTCATTCTAAGGTTAGTCTCAGTTCGTCCCAAGTTAGTCTATTTCTAAGAATGAACTTAGATAAACCTTAGAATGAGACTAAGAGACTAACTTGGGACGAACAAAGACAAAGTTTAGTCTCATTCTAAGGTTTATCCAAGTTCGTCCCAAGTTAGTCTTTTTCTAAGGACGAACTTAGACAAACCTTAGAATGAGACTAACGAGACTAACTTGAGACGAACAAAGATAAACTTTAGTCTCATTCTAAGGTTTGTCAATGTCCGTCCCAAGTTAGTCTATTTCTAAGGATGAACTTATACAAACCTTAGAATGAGAGTAACGAGACTAACTTGGGACGAACAAAGACAAACTTTAGTCTCATTCTAAGGTTTGTCTAAGTTCGTTATAAGTTAGTCTATTTCTAAGGACGAACTTAGATAAACCTTGGAATGAGACTAACGAGACTAACTTGGGACGAACAATGACAAACTTTTGTCTCATTCTAAGGTTTGTCAAAGTTCGTCCCAAGTTAGTCTATTTCTAAGGACGAACTTATACAAACCTTAGAATGAGACTAACGAGACTAACTTGGGACGAACAAAGATAAACTTTAGTCTCATTCTAAGGTTTGTCTAAGTTCGTCCCAAGTTTGTCAAAATTCGTCCCAAGTTAGTGTATTTCTAAGGACGAACTTAGATAAACCTTAGAATGAGAGTAACGAGACAAACTTGAGACGAACAAAGACAAACTTTAGTCTCATTCTAAGGTTTGTCAAAGTTCGTCCCAAGTTAGTCTATTTCTAAGGACGAAGTTACACAAACCTTAGAATGAGACTAACGAGACTAACTTGGGACGAACAAAGACAAACTTTAGTCTCATTCTAAAGTTTGTCTAAGTTTGTCACAAGTTAGTCTATTTCTAAGGACGAACTTAGATAAACCTTGGAATAAGACTAACGAGTCTAACTTGGGACGAACAAAGACTAACTTTAGTCTCATTCTAAGTTTTGTCTAAGTTCATCCCAAGTTAGTCTAAGTTCGTCCCACGTTTGTTTCTTTCTAAGGACGAACTTACACAACCATAGAATGAGACTAATGAGACTAACTTGGGACGAACAAAGACAAACTTTAGTCTCATTCTAAGGTTTGTCTAAGTTCGTCCCAAGTTAGTCTTTTTCTAAGGACGGACTTAGATAAACCTTAGATTGAAACTAACGAGACTAACTTGGGACGAACAAAGAAATACTTTACTCTCATTCTAAGGTTTGTCTAAGTTCGTCCCAAGTTAGTCTAAGTTCGTCCCAAGTTAGTCTCTTTCTAAGGATGAACTTAGACAAACCTTAGAATGAGACTAACAAGACTAACTTGAGACGAACAAAGATAAACTTTAGTCTCATTCTAAGGTTTGTCAATGTTCGTGCCAAGTTAGTCTATTTCTAAGGACGAACTTATACAACCCTTAGAATGAGACTAACGAGACTAACTTGGGACGAACAAAGACAAACTTTAGTCTCATTCTAAGGTTTGTCTAAGTTCGTCCTAAGTTTGTTAAAGTTCGTCCCAAGTTAGTCTATTTCTAAGGACGAACTTTGATAAACCTTAGAATGAGAGTAACGAGACTAACTTGAGATGAACAAAGACAAACTTTAGTCTCATTCTAAGGTTTGTCAAAGTTCATCCCAAGTTAGTCTATTTTTAAGGATGAACTTATACAAACCTTAGAATGAGACTAACGAGACTAACTTGGGACGAACAAATACAAAATTTAGTCTCATTCTAAGGTTTGTCTAAGTTCGTCCCAAGTTAGTCTATTTCTAAGGACAAACTTAGATAAACCTTACAATGAGACTAACGAGACTAACTTGGGACGAACAAAGACAAACTTTAGTCTCATTCTAAGGTTTGTCTAAGTTCGTCCCAAGTTAGATTATTTCTAAGGACAAACTTAGATAAACCTTAGAATGAGAGTAACGAGACAAACTTGAGACGAACAAAGACAAACTTTAGTCTCATTCTAAGGTTTGTCAAAGTTCGTCCCAAGTTAGTCTATTTCTAAGGACGAACTTACACAAACCTTAGAATGAGACTAACGAGACTAACTTGGGATGAACAAAGACAAACTTTAGTCTCATTCTAAAGTTTGTCTAAGTTCGTCACAAGTTAGTCTATTTCTAAGGACGAACTTAGATAAACCTTACAATGAGACTAACGAGACTAACTTGGGACGAACAAAGAAAAACTTTAGTCTCATTCTAAGGTTTGTCTAAGTTCATCCCAAGTTAGTCTATTTCTAAGGACGAACTTAGATAAACCTTAGAATGAGAGTAACGAGACAAACTTGAGACGAACAAAGACAAACTTTAGTCTCATTTTAAGGTTTGTCAAAGTTCGTCCCAAGTTAGTCTATTTCTAAGGACGAACTTACACAAACCTTAGAATGAGACTAACGAGACTAACTTAGGACGAACAAAGAAAAACTTTAGTCTCATTCTAAAGTTTGTCTAAGTTCGTCACAAGTTAATCTATTTCTAAGGACGAACTTAGATAAACCTTAGAATGAGACTAACGAGACTAACTTGGGACGAACAAAGACAAACTTTAGTCTCATTCTAAGTTTTGTCTAAGTTCATCCCAAGTTAGTCTAAGTTCGTCCCACGTTTGTCTCTTTCTAAGGACGAACTTACACAAACCATAGAATGAGACTAATGAGACTAACTTGGGACGAACAAAGACAAACTTTAGTCTCATTCTAAGGTTTGTCTAAGTTCGTCCCAAGTTAGTCTTTTTCTAAGGACGGATTTAGACAAACCTTAGATTGAAACTAACGAGACTAACTTGGGACGAACAAAGAAATACTTTACTCTCATTCTAAGGTTTGTCTAAGTTCGTCCCAAGTTAGTCTAAGTTCGTCCCAAGTTAGTCTAAGTTCGTCCCAAGTTAGTGTCTTTCTAAGGATGAACTTAGACAAACCTTAGAATGAGACTAACGAGACTAACTTGAGACGAACAAAGATAAACTTTAGTCTCATTCTAAGGTTTGTCAATGTTCGTGCCAAGTTAGTCTATTTCTAAGGACGAACTTATACAACCCTTAGAATGAGACTAACGAGACTAACTTGGGACGAACAAATACAAACTTTAGTCTCATTCTAAGGTTTGTCTAAGTTCGTCCCAAGTTAGTCTATTTCTAAGGACAAACTTAGATAAACCTTACAATGAGACTAACGAGACTAACTTGGGACGAACAAAGACAAACTTTAGTCTCATTCTAAGGTTTGTCTTAGTTCGTCCTAAGTTTGTTAAAGTTCATCCCAGGTTAGTCTATTTCTAATGACGAACTTTTATAAACCTTAGAATGAGAGTAACGAGACTAACTTGAGATGAACAAAGACAAACTTTAGTCTCATTCTAAGGTTTGTCAAAGTTCATCCAAAGTTAGTCTATTTCTAAGGATGAACTTATACAAACCTTAGAATGAGACTAACGAGACTAACTTGGGACGAACAAATACAAACTATAGTCTCATTCTGAGGTTTGTCTAAGTTCGTCCCAAGTTAGTCTATTTCTAAGGACAAACTTAGATAAACCTTACAATGAGACTAACGAGACTAACTTGGGACGAACAAAGACAAACTTTAGTCTCATTCTAAGGTTTGTCTAAGTTCGTCCCAAGTTAGATTATTTCTAAGGACAAACTTAGATAAACATTAGAATGAGACTAACGAGACTAACTTGGGACGAACTAAGACAAACTTTAGTCTCATTCTAAGGTTTGTCTACGTTCGTCCCAAGTTAGTCTATCTCTAAGGACGAACTTAGATAAACCTTAGAATGAGACTAACGAGACTAACTTGGGACGAACAAAGACAAACTTTAGTCTCATTCTAAGGTTTGTCTAAGTTCATCCCAAGTTAGTCTATTTCTAAGGACGAACATAGATAAACCTTAGAATGAGAGTAACGAGACAAACTTGAGACGAACAAAGACAAACTTTAGTCTCATTCTAAGGTTTGTCAAAGTTCGTCCCAAGTTAGTCTATTTCTAAGGACGAACTTACACAAACCTTAGAATGAGACTAACGAGACTAACTTGGGACGAACAAAGACAAACTTTAGTCTCATTCTAAAGTTTGTCTAAGTTCGTCAAAAGTTAGTTTATTTCTAAGGACGAACTTAGATAAACTTTAGAATGAGACTAACGAGACTAACTTGGGACGAACAAAGACAAACTTTAGTCTCATTCTAAAGTTTGTCTAAGTTCGTCACAAGTTAGTTTATTTCTAAGGACGAACTTAGATAAACCTTAGAATGGGACTCAAGAGACTAACTTGGGACGAACAAAGACAAACTTTAGTCTCATTCTAAGTTTTGTCTAAGTTCATCCCAAGTTAGTCTAAGTTCGTCCCACGTTTGTCTCTTTCTAAGGACGAACTTACACAAACCATAGAATGAGACTAATGAGACTAACTTGGGACGAACAAAGACAAACTTTAGTCTCATTCTAAGGTTTGTCTAACTTCATCCCAAGTTAGTCTTTTTCTAAGGACGGACTTAGATAAACCTTAGATTGAAACTAACGAGACTAACTTGGGACGAACAAAGAAATACTTTACTCGCATTCTAAGGTTTGTCTAAGTTCGTCCCAAGTTAGTCTAAGTTCGTCCCAAGTTAGTCTCTTTCTAAGGATGAACTTAGACAAACCTTAGAATGAGACTAACGAGACTAACTTGAGACGAACAAAGATAAACTATAGTCTCATTCTAAGGTTTGTCAATGTTCGTGCCAAGTTAGTCTATTTCTAAGGACGAACTTATACAACCCTTAGAATGAGACTAACGAGACTAACTTGGGACGAACAAATACAAACTTTAGTCTCATTCTAAGGTTTGTCTAAGTTTGTCCCAAGTTAGTCTATTTCTAAGGACAAACTTAGATAAACCTTACAATGAGATTAACGAGACTAACTTGGGACGAACAAAGACAAACTTTAGTCTCATTCTAAGGTTTGTCTTAGTTCGTCCTAAGTTTGTTAAAGTTCGTCCCAGGTTAGTCTATTTCTAAGGACGAACTTTGATAAACCTTAGAATGAGAGTAACGAGACTAACTTGAGATGAACAAAGACAAACTTTAGTCTCATTCTAAGGTTTGTCAAAGTTCATCCCAAGTTAGTCTATTTCTAAGGATGAACTTATACAAACCTTAGAATGAGACTAACGAGACTAACTTGGGACGAACAAATACAAACTATAGTCTCATTCTAAGGTTTGTCTAAGTTCGTCCCAAGTTAGTCTATTCCTAAGGACAAACTTAGATAAACCTTACAATGAGACTAACGAGACTAACTTGGGACGAACAAAGACAAACTTTAGTCTCATTCTAAGGTTTGTCTAAGTTCGTCCCAAGTTAGATTATTTCTAAGGACAAACTTAGATAAACATTAGAATGAGACTAACGAGACTAACTTGGGACGAACAAAGACAAACTTTAGTCTCATTCTAAGGTTTGTCTACGTTCGTCCCAAGTTAGTCTATCTCTAAGGACGAACTTAGATAAACCTTAGAATGAGACTAACGAGACTAACTTGGGACGAACAAAGACAAACTTTAGTCTCATTCTAAGGTTTGTCTAAGTTCATCCCAAGTTAGTCTATTTCTAAGGATGAACTTAGATAAACCTTAGAATGAGAGTAACGAGACAAACTTGAGACGAACAAAGACAAACTTTAGTCTCATTCTAAGGTTTGTCAAAGTTCGTCCCAAGTTAGTCTATTTCTAAGGACGAACTTACACAAACCTTAGAATGAGACTAACGAGACTAACTTGGGACGAACAAAGACAAACTTTAGTCTCATTCTAAAGTTTGTCTAAGTTCGTCACAAGTTAGTCTATTTCTAAGGACGAACTTAGATAAACCTTAGAATGAGACTAACGAAACTAACTTGGGACGAACAAAGACAAACTTGAGTCTCATTCTAAGTTTTGTCTAAGTTCATCCCAAGTTAGTCTAAGTTCATCCCACGTTTGTCTCTTTCTAAGGACGAACTTACACAAACCATAGAATGAGACTAATGAGACTAACTTGGGATGAACAAAGACAAACTTTAGTCTCATTCTAAGGTTTGTCTAAGTTCGTCCCAAGTTAGTCTTTTTCTAAGGACGGACTTAGATAAACCTTAGATTGAAACTAACGAGACTAACTTGGGACGAACAAAGAAATACTTTACTCTAATTCTAAGGTTTGTCTAAGTTCGTCCCAAGTTAGTCTAAGTTCGTCCCAAGTTAGTCTCTTTCTAAGGATGAACTTAGACAAACCTTAGAATGAGACTAACGAGACTAACTTGAGACGAACAAAGATAAATTGTAGTCTCATTCTAAGGTTTGTCAATGTTCGTGCCAAGTTAGTCTATTTCTAAGGACGAACTTATACAACCCTTAGAATGAGACTAACGAGACTAACTTGGGACGAACAAATACAAACTTTAGTCTCATTCTAAGGTTTGTCTAAGTTTGTCCCAAGTTAGTCTATTTCTAAGGACAAACTTAGATAAACCTTACAATGAGATTAACGAGACTAACTTGGGACGAACAAAGACAAACTTTAGTCTCATTCTAAGGTTTGTCTTAGTTCGTCCTAAGTTTGTTAAAGTTCGTCCCAGGTTAGTCTATTTCTAAGGACGAACTTTGATAAACCTTAGAATGAGAGTAACGAGACTAACTTGAGATGAACAAAGACAAACTTTAGTCTCATTCTAAGGTTTGTCAAAGTTCATCCCAAGTTAGTCTATTTCTAAGGATGAACTTATACAAACCTTAGAATGAGACTAACGAGACTAACTTGGGACGAACAAATACAAACTATAGTCTCATTCTAAGGTTTGTCTAAGTTCGTCCCAAGTTAGTCTATTTCTAAGGACAAACTTAGATAAACCTTACAATGAGACTAACGAGACTAACTTGGGACGAACAAAGACAAACTTTAGTCTCATTCTAAGGTTTGTCTAAGTTCGTCCCAAGTTAGATTATTTCTAAGGACAAACTTAGATAAACATTAGAATGAGACTAACGAGACTAACTTGGGACGAACAAAGACAAACTTTAGTCTCATTCTAAGGTTTGTCTACGTTCGTCCCAAGTTAGTCTATCTCTAAGGACGAACTTAGATAAACCTTAGAATGAGACTAACGAGACTAACTTGGGACGAACAAAGACAAACTTTAGTCTCATTCTAAGGTTTGTCTAAGTTCATCCCAAGTTAGTCTATTTCTAAGGATGAACTTAGATAAACCTTAGAATGAGAGTAACGAGACAAACTTGAGACGAACAAAGACAAACTTTAGTCTCATTCTAAGGTTTGTCAAAGTTCGTCCCAAGTTAGTCTATTTCTAAGGACGAACTTACACAAACCTTAGAATGAGACTAACGAGACTAACTTGGGACGAACAAAGACAAACTTTAGTCTCATTCTAAAGTTTGTCTAAGTTCGTCACAAGTTAGTCTATTTCTAAGGACGAACTTAGATAAACCTTAGAATGAGACTAACGGGACTAACTTGGGACGAACAAAGACAAACTTGAGTCTCATTCTAAGTTTTGTCTAAGTTCATCCCAAGTTAGTCTAAGTTCATCCCACGTTTGTCTCTTTCTAAGGACGAACTTACACAAACCATAGAATGAGACTAATGAGACTAACTTGGGACGAACAAAGACAAACTTTAGTCTCATTCTAAGGTTTGTCTAAGTTCGTCCCAAGTTAGTCTTTTTCTAAGGACGGACTTAGATAAACCTTAGATTGAAACTAACGAGACTAACTTGGGACGAACAAAGAAATACTTTACTCTAATTCTAAGGTTGGTCTAAGTTCGTCCCAAGTTAGTCTAAGTTCGTCCCAAGTTAGTCTCTTTCTAAGGATGAACTTAGACAAACCTTAGAATGAGACTAACGAGACTAACTTGAGACGAACAAAGATAAATTGTAGTCTCATTCTAAGGTTTGTCAATGTTCGTGCCAAGTTAGTCTATTTCTAAGGACGAACTTATACAACCCTTAGAATGAGACTAACGAGACTAACTTGGGACGAACAAATACAAACTTTAGTCTCATTCTAAGGTTTGTCTAAGTTTGTCCCAAGTTAGTCTATTTCTAAGGACAAACTTAGATAAACCTTACAATGAGATTAACGAGACTAACTTGGGACGAACAAAGACAAACTTTAGTCTCATTCTAAGGTTTGTCTTAGTTCGTCCTAAGTTTGTTAAAGTTCGTCCCAGGTTAGTCTATTTCTAAGGACGAACTTTGATAAACCTTAGAATGAGAGTAACGAGACTAACTTGAGATGAACAAAGACAAACTTTAGTCTCATTCTAAGGTTTGTCAAAGTTCATCCCAAGTTAGTCTATTTCTAAGGATGAACTTATACAAACCTTAGAATGAGACTAACGAGACTAACTTGGGACGAACAAATACAAACTATAGTCTCATTCTAAGGTTTGTCTAAGTTCGTCCCAAGTTAGTCTATTTCTAAGGACAAACTTAGATAAACCTTACAATGAGACTAACGAGACTAACTTGGGACGAACAAAGACAAACTTTAGTCTCATTCTAAGGTTTGTCTAAGTTCGTCCCAAGTTAGATTATTTCTAAGGACAAACTTAGATAAACATTAGAATGAGACTAACGAGACTAACTTGGGACGAACAAAGACAAACTTTAGTCTCATTCTAAGGTTTGTCTACGTTCGTCCCAAGTTAGTCTATCTCTAAGGACGAACTTAGATAAACCTTAGAATGAGACTAACGAGACTAACTTGGGACGAACAAAGACAAACTTTAGTCTCATTCTAAGGTTTGTCTAAGTTCATCCCAAGTTAGTCTATTTCTAAGGATGAACTTAGATAAACCTTAGAATGAGAGTAACGAGACAAACTTGAGACGAACAAAGACAAACTTTAGTCTCATTCTAAGGTTTGTCAAAGTTCGTCCCAAGTTAGTCTATTTCTAAGGACGAACTTACACAAACCTTAGAATGAGACTAACGAGACTAACTTGGGACGAACAAAGACAAACTTTAGTCTCATTCTAAAGTTTGTCTAAGTTCGTCACAAGTTAGTCTATTTCTAAGGACGAACTTAGATAAACCTTAGAATGAGACTAACGGGACTAACTTGGGACGAACAAAGACAAACTTGAGTCTCATTCTAAGTTTTGTCTAAGTTCATCCCAAGTTAGTCTAAGTTCATCCCACGTTTGTCTCTTTCTAAGGACGAACTTACACAAACCATAGAATGAGACTAATGAGACTAACTTGGGACGAACAAAGACAAACTTTAGTCTCATTCTAAGGTTTGTCTAAGTTCGTCCCAAGTTAGTCTTTTTCTAAGGACGGACTTAGATAAACCTTAGATTGAAACTAACGAGACTAACTTGGGACGAACAAAGAAATACTTTACTCTAATTCTAAGGTTGGTCTAAGTTCGTCCCAAGTTAGTCTAAGTTCGTCCCAAGTTAGTCTCTTTCTAAGGATGAACTTAGACAAACCTTAGAATGAGACTAACGAGACTAACTTGAGACGAACAAAGATAAATTGTAGTCTCATTCTAAGGTTTGTCAATGTTCGTGCCAAGTTAGTCTATTTCTAAGGACGAACTTATACAACCCTTAGAATGAGACTAACGAGACTAACTTGGGACGAACAAATACAAACTTTAGTCTCATTCTAAGGTTTGTCTAAGTTTGTCCCAAGTTAGTCTATTTCTAAGGACAAACTTAGATAAACCTTACAATGAGACTAACGAGACTAACTTGGGACGAACAAAGACAAACTTTAGTCTCATTCTAAGGTTTGTCTTAGTTCGTCCTAAGTTTGTTAAAGTTTGTCCCAGGTCAGTCTATTTCTAAGGACGAACTTTGATAAACCTTAGAATGAGAGTAACGAGACTAACCTTAGATGAACAAAGACAAACTTTAGTCTCATTCTAAGGTTTGTCAAAGTTCATCCCAAGTTAGTCTATTTCTAAGGATGAACTTATACAAACCTTAGAATGAGACTAACGAGACTAACTTGGGACGAACAAATACAAACTTTAGTCTCATTCTAAGGTTTGTCTAAGTTCGTCCCAAGTTAGTCTATTTCTAAGGACAAACTTAGATAAACCTTACAATGAGACTAACGAGACTAACTTGGGACGAACAAAGACAAACTTTAGTCTCATTCTAAGGTTTGTCTAAGTTCGTCCCAAGTTAGATTATTTCTAAGGACAAACTTAGATAAACCTTACAATGAGACTAACGAGACTAACTTGGGACGAACAAAGACAAACTTTAGTCTCATTCTAAGGTTTGTCTATGTTCGTCCCAAGTTAGTCTATCTCTAAGGACGAACTTAGATAAACCTTAGAATGAGACTAACGAGACTAACTTGGGACGAACAAAGACAAACTTTAGTCTCATTCTAAGGTTTGTCTAAGTTCATCCCAAGTTAGTCTATTTCTAAGGACGAACTTAGATAAACCTTAGAATGAGAGTAACGAGACAAACTTGAGACGAACAAAGACAAACTTTTGTCTCATTCTAAGGTTTGTCAAAGTTCGTCCCAAGTTAGTCTATTTCTAAGGACGAACTTACACAAACCTTAGAATGAGACTAACGAGACTAACTTGGGACGAACAAAGACAAACTTTAGTCTCATTCTAAGGTTTGTATAAGTTCGTCACAAGTTAGTCTATTTCTAAGGACGAACTTAGACAAACCTTAGAATGAGACTAATGAGACTAACTTGAGACGAACAAAGATAAACTTTAGTCTCATTCTAATGTTTGTCAATGTTCATCCCAAGTTAGTCTATTTCTAAGGATGAACTTATACAAACCTTAGAATGAGAGTAACGAGACTAACTTGGGACGAACAAAGACAACTTTAGTCTCATTCTAAGGTTTGTCTAAGTTCGTTATAAGTTAGTCTATTTCTTAGGACGAACTTAGATAAACCTTGGAATGAGACTAACGAGACTAACTTGGGACGAACAAAGACAAACTTTAGTCTCATTCTAAGGTTTGTCTAAGTTCGTTATAAGTTAGTCTATTTCTAAGGATGAACTTATACAAACCTTAGAATGAGACTAACGAGACTAACTTGGGACGAACAAATACAAACTTTAGTCTCATTCTAAGGTTTGTCTAAGTTCGTCCCAAGTTAGTCTATTTCTAAGGACAAACTTAGATAAACCTTACAATGGGACTAACGAGACTAACTTGGGACGAACAAAGACAAACTTTAGTCTCATTCTAAGGTTTGTCTAAGTTCGTCCCAAGTTAGATTATTTCTAAGGACAAACTTAGATAAACCTTACAATGAGACTAACGAGACTAACTTGGGACGAACAAAGACAAACTTTAGTCTCATTCTAAGGTTTGTCTACGTTCGTCCCAAGTTAGTCTATCTCTAAGGACGAACTTAGATAAACCTTAGAATGAGACTAACGAGACTAACTTGGGACGAACAAAGACAAACTTTAGTCTCATTCTAAGGTTTGTCTAAGTTCATCCCAAGTTAGTCTATTTCTAAGGACGAACTTAGATAAACCTTAGAATGAGAGTAACGAGACAAATTTGAGACGAACAAAGACAAACTTTTGTCTCATTCTAAGGTTTGTCAAAGTTCGTCCCAAGTTAGTCTATTTCTAAGGACGAACTTACACAAACCTTAGAATGAGACTAACGAGACTAACTTGGGACGAACAAAGACAAACTTTAGTCTCATTCTAAGGTTTGTCTAAGTTCGTCACAAGTTAGTGTATTTCTAAGGACGAACTTAGACAAACCTTAGAATGAGACTAATGAGACTAACTTGAGACGAACAAAGATAAACTTTAGTCTCATTCTAATGTTTGTCAATGTTCATCCCAAGTTAGTCTATTTCTAAGGATGAACTTATACAAACCTTAGAATGAGAGTAACGAGACTAACTTGGGACGAACAAAGACAAACATTAGTCTCATTCTAAGGTTTGTCTAAGTTAGTTATAAGTTAGTCTATTTCTTAGGACGAACTTAGATAAACCTTGGAATGAGACTAACGAGACTAACTTGGGACGAACAAAGACAAACTTTAGTCTCATTCTAAGGTTTGTCTAAGTTCGTTATAAGTTAGTCTATTTCTAAGGACGAACTTAGATAAACCTTGGAATGAGACTAACGAGACTAACTTGGGACGAACAATGACAAACTTTAGTCTCATTCTAAGGTTTGTCAAAGTTCATCCCAAGTTAGTCTATTTCTAAGGACGAACTTATACAAACTTTAGAATGAGACTAACGAGACTAACTTGGGACGAACAAAGACAAACTTTAGTCTCATTCTAAGGTTTGTCTAAGTTCGTCCCAAGTTTGTCAAAATTCGTCCCAAGTTAGTGTATTTCTAAGGACGAACTTAGATAATCCTTAGATTGAGACTAACGAGACTAACTTGGGCCGAAAAAAGACAAACTTTAGTCTCCTTCTAAGGTTTGTCCACGTTCGTCCCAAGTTAGTCTATTTCTAAAGACGAACTTAGATAAACCTTAGAATGAGACTAACGAGACTAACTTGGGACGAACAAAGACAAACTTTAGTCTCATTCTAAGGTTTGTCTAAGTTCATCCCAAGTTAGTCTATTTCTAAGGACGAACTTAGATAAACCTTAGAATGAGAGTAACGAGACAAACTTGAGACGAACAAAGACAAACTTTAGTCTCATTCTAAGGTTTGTCAAAGTTCGTCCCAAGTTAGTCTATTTCTAAGGACGAACTTACACAAACCTTAGAATGAGACTAACGAGACTAACTTGGGACGAACAAAGATAAACTTTAGTCTCATTCTAAAGTTTGTCACAAGTTAGTCTATTTCTAAGGACGAACTTAGATAAACCTTAGAATGAGACTAACGAGACTAACTTGGGACGAGCAAAGACAAACTTTAGTCTCATTCTAAGTTTTGTCTAAGTTCATCCCAACTTAGTCTAAGTTCGTCCCACGTTTGTCTCTTTCTAAGGACGAACTAACACAAACCATAGAATGAGACTAATGAGACTAACTTGGGACGAACAAAGACAAACTTTAGTCTCATTCTAAGGTTTGTTTAAGTTCGTCCCAAGTTAGTCTTTTTCTAAGGACGGACTTAGATAAACCTTAGATTGAAACTAACGAGACTAACTTGGGACGAACAAAGAAATACTTTACTCTCATTCTAAGGTTTGTCTAAGTTCGTCCCAAGTTAGTCTAAGTTCGTCCCAAGTTAGTCTCTTTCTAAGGATGAACTTAGACAAACCTTAGAATGAGACTAACGAGACTAACTTGAGACGAACAAAGATAAACTTTAGTCTCATTCTAAGGTTTTTCAATGTTCGTGCCAAGTTAGTCTATTTCTAAGGACGAACTTATACAACCCTTAGAATGAGACTAACGAGACTAACTTGGGACGAATAAAGACAAACTTTAGTCTCATTCTAAGGTTTGTCTTAGTTCGTCCTAAGTTTGTTAAAGTTCGTCCCAAGTTAGTCTATTTCTAAGGACGAACTTTGATAAACCTTAGAATGAGAGTAACGAGACTAACTTGAGATGAACAAAGACAAACTTTAGTCTCATTCTAAGGTTTGTCTTAGTTCGTCCTAAGTTTGTTAAAGTTCGTCCCAAGTTAGTCTATTTCTAAGGACGAACTTTGATAAACCTTAGAATGAGACTAACGAGACTAACTTGGGACGAACAAATACAAACTTTAGTCTCATTCTAAGGTTTGTCTAAGTTCGTCCCAAGTTAGTCTATTTCTAAGGACAAACTTAGATAAACCTTACAATGAGACTAACGAGACTAACTTGGGACGAACAAAGACAAACTTTAGTCTCATTCTAAGGTTTGTCTAAGTTCGTCCCAAGTTAGATTATTTCTAAGGACAAACTTAGATAAACCTTACAATGAGACTAACGAGACTAACTTGGGACGAACAAAGACAAACTTTAGTCTCATTCTAAGGTTTGTCTACGTTCGTCCCAAGTTAGTCTATCTCTAAGGACGAACTTAGATAAACCTTAGAATGAGACTAACGAGACTAACTTGGGACGAACAAAGACAAACTTTAGTCTCATTCTAAGGTTTGTCTAAGTTCATCCCAAGTTAGTCTATTTCTAAGGACGAACTTAGATAAACCTTAGAATGAGAGTAACGAGACAAACTTGAGACGAACAAAGACAAACTTTTGTCTCATTCTAAGGTTTGTCAAAGTTCGTCCCAAGTTAGTCTATTTCTAAGGACGAACTTACACAAACCTTAGAATGAGACTAACGAGACTAACTTGGGACGAACAAAGACAAACTTTAGTCTCATTCTAAGGTTTGTCTAAGTTCGTCACAAGTTAGTCTATTTCTAAGGACGAACTTAGACAAACCTTAGAATGAGACTAATGAGACTAACTTGAGACGAACAAAGATAAACTTTAGTCTCATTCTAATGTTTGTCAATGTTCATCCCAAGTTAGTCTATTTCTAAGGATGAACTTATACAAACCTTAGAATGAGAGTAACGAGACTAACTTGGGACGAACAAAGACAACTTTAGTCTCATTCTAAGGTTTGTCTAAGTTCGTTATAAGTTAGTCTATTTCTTAGGACGAACTTAGATAAACCTTGGAATGAGACTAACGAGACTAACTTGGGACGAACAAAGACAAACTTTAGTCTCATTCTAAGGTTTGTCTAAGTTCGTTATAAGTTAGTCTATTTCTAAGGATGAACTTATACAAACCTTAGAATGAGACTAACAAGACTAACTTGGGACGAACAAAGACAAACTTTAGTCTCATTCTAAGGTTTGTCTAAGTTCGTCACAAGTTAGTGTATTTTTAAGGACGAACTTAGACAAACCTTAGAATGAGACTAATGAGACTAACTTGAGACGAACAAAGATAAACTTTAGTCTCATTCTAATGTTTGTCAATGTTCATCCCAAGTTAGTCTATTTCTAAGGATGAACTTATACAAACCTTAGAATGAGAGTAACGAGACTAACTTGGGACGAACAAAGACAAACATTAGTCTCATTCTAAGGTTTGTCTAAGTTAGTTATAAGTTAGTCTATTTCTTAGGACGAACTTAGATAAACCTTGGAATGAGACTAACGAGACTAACTTGGGACGAACAAAGACAAACTTTAGTCTCATTCTAAGGTTTGTCTAAGTTCGTTATAAGTTAGTCTATTTCTAAGGACGAACTTAGATAAACCTTGGAATGAGACTAACGAGACTAACTTGGGACGAACAATGACAAACTTTAGTCTCATTCTAAGGTTTGTCAAAGTTCATCCCAAGTTAGTCTATTTCTAAGGACGAACTTATACAAACTTTAGAATGAGACTAACGAGACTAACTTGGGACGAACAAAGACAAACTTTAGTCTCATTCTAAGGTTTGTCTAAGTTCGTCCCAAGTTTGTCAAAATTCGTCCCAAGTTAGTGTATTTCTAAGGACGAACTTAGATAATCCTTAGATTGAGACTAACGAGACTAACTTGGGCCGAAAAAAGACAAACTTTAGTCTCCTTCTAAGGTTTGTCCACGTTCGTCCCAAGTTAGTCTATTTCTAAAGACGAACTTAGATAAACCTTAGAATGAGACTAACGAGACTAACTTGGGACGAACAAAGACAAACTTTAGTCTCATTCTAAGGTTTGTCTAAGTTCATCCCAAGTTAGTCTATTTCTAAGGACGAACTTAGATAAACCTTAGAATGAGAGTAACGAGACAAACTTGAGACGAACAAAGACAAACTTTAGTCTCATTCTAAGGTTTGTCAAAGTTCGTCCCAAGTTAGTCTATTTCTAAGGACGAACTTACACAAACCTTAGAATGAGACTAACGAGACTAACTTGGGACGAACAAAGATAAACTTTAGTCTCATTCTAAAGTTTGTCACAAGTTAGTCTATTTCTAAGGACGAACTTAGATAAACCTTAGAATGAGACTAACGAGACTAACTTGGGACGAGCAAAGACAAACTTTAGTCTCATTCTAAGTTTTGTCTAAGTTCATCCCAACTTAGTCTAAGTTCGTACCACGTTTGTCTCTTTCTAAGGACGAACTAACACAAACCATAGAATGAGACTAATGAGACTAACTTGGGACGAACAAAGACAAACTTTAGTCTCATTCTAAGGTTTGTTTAAGTTCGTCCCAAGTTAGTCTTTTTCTAAGGACGGACTTAGATAAACCTTAGATTGAAACTAACGAGACTAACTTGGGACGAACAAAGAAATACTTTACTCTCATTCTAAGGTTTGTCTAAGTTCGTCCCAAGTTAGTCTAAGTTCGTCCCAAGTTAGTCTCTTTCTAAGGATGAACTTAGACAAACCTTAGAATGAGACTAACGAGACTAACTTGAGACGAACAAAGATAAACTTTAGTCTCATTCTAAGGTTTTTCAATGTTCGTGCCAAGTTAGTCTATTTCTAAGGACGAACTTATACAACCCTTAGAATGAGACTAACGAGACTAACTTGGGACGAACAAAGACAAACTTTAGTCTCATTCTAAGGTTTGTCTTAGTTCGTCCTAAGTTTGTTAAAGTTCGTCCCAAGTTAGTCTATTTCTAAGGACGAACTTTGATAAACCTTAGAATGAGAGTAACGAGACTAACTTGAGATGAACAAAGACAAACTTTAGTCTCATTCTAAGGTTTGTCTTAGTTCGTCCTAAGTTTGTTAAAGTTCGTCCCAAGTTAGTCTATTTCTAAGGACGAACTTTGATAAACCTTAGAATGAGACTAACGAGACTAACTTGGGACGAACAAATACAAACTTTAGTCTCATTCTAAGGTTTGTCTAAGTTCGTCCCAAGTTAGTCTATTTCTAAGGACAAACTTAGATAAACCTTACAATGAGACTAACGAGACTAACTTGGGACGAACAAAGACAAACTTTAGTCTCATTCTAAGGTTTGTCTAAGTTCGTCCCAAGTTAGATTATTTCTAAGGACAAACTTAGATAAACCTTACAATGAGACTAACGAGACTAACTTGGGACGAACAAAGACAAACTTTAGTCTCATTCTAAGGTTTGTCTACGTTCGTCCCAAGTTAGTCTATCTCTAAGGACGAACTTAGATAAACCTTAGAATGAGACTAACGAGACTAACTTGGGACGAACAAAGACAAACTTTAGTCTCATTCTAAGGTTTGTCTAAGTTCATCCCAAGTTAGTCTATTTCTAAGGACGAACTTAGATAAACCTTAGAATGAGAGTAACGAGACAAACTTGAGACGAACAAAGACAAACTTTTGTCTCATTCTAAGGTTTGTCAAAGTTCGTCCCAAGTTAGTCTATTTCTAAGGACGAACTTACACAAACCTTAGAATGAGACTAACGAGACTAACTTGGGACGAACAAAGACAAACTTTAGTCTCATTCTAAGGTTTGTCTAAGTTCGTCACAAGTTAGTCTATTTCTAAGGACGAACTTAGACAAACCTTAGAATGAGACTAATGAGACTAACTTGAGACGAACAAAGATAAACTTTAGTCTCATTCTAATGTTTGTCAATGTTCATCCCAAGTTAGTCTATTTCTAAGGATGAACTTATACAAACCTTAGAATGAGAGTAACGAGACTAACTTGGGACGAACAAAGACAACTTTAGTCTCATTCTAAGGTTTGTCTAAGTTCGTTATAAGTTAGTCTATTTCTTAGGACGAACTTAGATAAACCTTGGAATGAGACTAACGAGACTAACTTGGGACGAACAAAGACAAACTTTAGTCTCATTCTAAGGTTTGTCTAAGTTCGTTATAAGTTAGTCTATTTCTAAGGATGAACTTATACAAACCTTAGAATGAGACTAACGAGACTAACTTGGGACGAACAAATACAAACTTTAGTCTCATTCTAAGGTTTGTCTAAGTTCGTCCCAAGTTAGTCTATTTCTAAGGACAAACTTAGATAAACCTTACAATGAGACTAACGAGACTAACTTGGGACGAACAAAGACAAACTTTAGTCTCATTCTAAGGTTTGTCTAAGTTCGTCCCAAGTTAGATTATTTCTAAGGACAAACTTAGATAAACCTTACAATGAGACTAACGAGACTAACTTGGAATGAACAAAGACAAACTTTAGTCTCATTCTAAGGTTTGTCTACGTTCGTCCCAAGTTAGTCTATCTCTAAGGACGAACTTAGATAAACCTTAGAATGAGACTAACGAGACTAACTTGGGACGAACAAAGACAAACTTTAGTCTCATTCTAAGGTTTGTCTAAGTTCATCCCAAGTTAGTCTATTTCTAAGGACGAACTTAGATAAACCTTAGAATGAGAGTAACGAGACAAATTTGAGACGAACAAAGACAAACTTTTGTCTCATTCTAAGGTTTGTCAAAGTTCGTCCCAAGTTAGTCTATTTCTAAGGACGAACTTACACAAACCTTAGAATGAGACTAACGAGACTAACTTGGGACGAACAAAGACAAACTTTAGTCTCATTCTAAGGTTTGTCTAAGTTCGTCACAAGTTAGTGTATTTCTAAGGACGAACTTAGACAAACCTTAGAATGAGACTAATGAGACTAACTTGAGACGAACAAAGATAAACTTTAGTCTCATTCTAATGTTTGTCAATGTTCATCCCAAGTTAGTCTATTTCTAAGGATGAACTTATACAAACCTTAGAATGAGAGTAACGAGACTAACTTGGGACGAACAAAGACAAACATTAGTCTCATTCTAAGGTTTGTCTAAGTTAGTTATAAGTTAGTCTATTTCTTAGGACGAACTTAGATAAACCTTGGAATGAGACTAACGAGACTAACTTGGGACGAACAAAGACAAACTTTAGTCTCATTCTAAGGTTTGTCTAAGTTCGTTATAAGTTAGTCTATTTCTAAGGACGAACTTAGATTATCCTTGGAATGAGACTAACGAGACTAACTTGGGACGAACAATGACAAACTTTAGTCTCATTCTAAGGTTTGTCAAAGTTCATCCCAAGTTAGTCTATTTCTAAGGACGAACTTATACAAACTTTAGAATGAGACTAACGAGACTAACTTGGGACGAACAAAGACAAACTTTAGTCTCATTCTAAGGTTTGTCTAAGTTCGTCCCAAGTTTGTCAAAATTCGTCCCAAGTTAGTGTATTTCTAAGGACGAACTTAGATAATCCTTAGATTGAGACTAACGAGACTAACTTGGGCCGAAAAAAGACAAACTTTAGTCTCCTTCTAAGGTTTGTCCACGTTCGTCCCAAGTTAGTCTATTTCTAAAGACGAACTTAGATAAACCTTAGAATGAGACTAACGAGACTAACTTGGGACGAACAAAGACAAACTTTAGTCTCATTCTAAGGTTTGTCTAAGTTCATCCCAAGTTAGTCTATTTCTAAGGACGAACTTAGATAAACCTTAGAATGAGAGTAACGAGACAAACTTGAGACGAACAAAGACAAACTTTAGTCTCATTCTAAGGTTTGTCAAAGTTCGTCCCAAGTTAGTCTATTTCTAAGGACGAACTTACACAAACCTTAGAATGAGACTAACGAGACTAACTTGGGACGAACAAAGATAAACTTTAGTCTCATTCTAAAGTTTGTCACAAGTTAGTCTATTTCTAAGGACGAACTTAGATAAACCTTAGAATGAGACTAACGAGACTAACTTGGGACGAGCAAAGACAAACTTTAGTCTCATTCTAAGTTTTGTCTAAGTTCATCCCAACTTAGTCTAAGTTCGTCCCACGTTTGTCTCTTTCTAAGGACGAACTAACACAAACCATAGAATGAGACTAATGAGACTAACTTGGGACGAACAAAGACAAACTTTAGTCTCATTCTAAGGTTTGTTTAAGTTCGTCCCAAGTTAGTCTTTTTCTAAGGACGGACTTAGATAAACCTTAGATTGAAACTAACGAGACTAACTTGGGACGAACAAAGAAATACTTTACTCTCATTCTAAGGTTTGTCTAAGTTCGTCCCAAGTTAGTCTAAGTTCGTCCCAAGTTAGTCTCTTTCTAAGGATGAACTTAGACAAACCTTAGAATGAGACTAACGAGACTAACTTGAGACGAACAAAGATAAACTTTAGTCTCATTCTAAGGTTTTTCAATGTTCGTGCCAAGTTAGTCTATTTCTAAGGACGAACTTATACAACCCTTAGAATGAGACTAACGAGACTAACTTGGGACGAACAAAGACAAACTTTAGTCTCATTCTAAGGTTTGTCTTAGTTCGTCCTAAGTTTGTTAAAGTTCGTCCCAAGTTAGTCTATTTCTAAGGACGAACTTTGATAAACCTTAGAATGAGAGTAACGAGACTAACTTGAGATGAACAAAGACAAACTTTCGTCTCATTCTAAGGTTTGTCAAAGTTCATCCCAAGTTAGTCTATTTCTAAGGATGAACTTATACAAACCTTAGAATGAGACTAACGAGACTAACTTGGGACGAACAAATACAAACTCTAGTCTCATTCTAAGGTTTGTCTAAGTTCGTCCCAAGTTAGTCTATTTCTAAGGACAAACTTAGATAAACCTTAAAATGAGACTACCGAGACTAACTTGGGACGAACAAAGACAAACTTTAGTCTCATTCTAAGGTTTGTCTAAGTTCGTCCCAAGTTAGATTATTTCTAAGGACAAACTTAGATAAACCTTACAATGAGACTAACGAGACTAACTTGGGACGAACAAAGACAAACTTTAGTCTCATTCTAAGGTTTGTCTACGTTCGTCCCAAGTTAGTCTATTTCTAAGGACGAACTTAGATAAACCTTAGAATGAGACTAACGAGACTAACTTGGGATGAACAAAGACAAACTTTAGTCTCATTCTAAGGTTTGTCTAAGTTCATCCCAAGTTAGTCTATTTCTAAGGACGAACTTAGATAAACCTTAGAATGAGAGTAACGAGACAAACTTGAGACGATTAAAGACAAACTTGAGTCTCATTCTAAGGTTTGTCAAAGTTCGTCCCAAGTTAGTCTATTTCTAAGGACGAACTTACACAAACCTTAGAATGAGACTAACGAGACTAACTTGGGACGAACAAAGACAAACTTTAGTCTCATTCTAAGGTTTGTCTAAGTTCGTCACAAGTTAGTCTATTTCTAAGGATGCACTTAGATAAACCTTAGAATGAGACTAACGAGACTAACTTGGGACGAACAAAGACAAACTTTAGTCTCATTCTAAGTTTTGTCTAAGTTCGTCCCAAGTTAGTCTAAGTTCGTCCCACGTTTGTCTCTTTCTAAGGACGAACTTAGACAAACCTTAGAATGAGACTAAGGAGACTAACTTGGGACGAACAAAGACAAACTTTAGTCTCATTCTAAGGTTTGTCTAAGTTCGTCCCAAGTTAGTCAAAGTTCGTCCCAAGTTAGTCTATTTCTACGGACGAACTTAGACAAACCTTAGAATGAGACTAACGAGACTAACTTGAGACGAACAAAGATAAACTTTTGTCTCATTCTAAGGTTTGTCAATGTTCATCCCAAGTTAGTCTATTTCTAAGGATGAACTTATACAACCTTAGAATGAGAGTAACGAGACTAACTTGGGACGAACAAAGACAAACTTTAGTCTCATTCTAAGGTTTGTCTAAGTTCGTTATAAGTTAGTCTATTTCTAACGACGAACTTAGATAAACCTTGGAATGAGACTGACGAGACTAACTTGGGACGAACAATGACAAACTTTAGTCTCATTCTAAGGTTTGTCAAAGTTCGTCCCAAGTTAGTCTATTTCTAAGGACGAACTTATACAAACCTTAGAATGAGACTAACGAGACTAACGTGGGACGAACAAAGACAGTCTCATTCTAAGGTTTGTCTAAGTTCGTCCCAAGTTTGTCAAAATTCGTCCCAAGTTACTGTATTTCTAAGGACGAACTTAGATAAACCTTAGATTGAGACTAACGAGACTAACTTGGGACGAAAAAAGACAAACTTTAGTCTCACTCTAAGGTTTGTCCACGTTCGTCCCAAGTTAGTCTATTTCTAAGGACGAACTTAGATAAACCTTAGAATGAGACTAAGGAGACTAACTTGGGACGAACAAAGACAAACTTTAGTCTCACTCTAAGGTTTGTCTAAGTTCATCCCAAGTTAGTCTCTTTCTAAGGACGAACTTAGATAAACCTTAGAATGAGAGTAAAGAGACTAACTTGAGACGAACAAAGACAAACTTTAGTCTCATTCTAAGGTTTGTCAAAGTTCGTCCCAAGTTAGTCTATTTCTAAGGACGAACTTACACAAACCATAGAATGAGACTAATGAGACTAACTTGGGACCAACAAAGAGAAACTTTAGTCTCATTCTAAGGTTTGTCTAAGTTCGTCCCAAGTTAGTCTTTTTCAAAGGACGGACTTAGATAAACCTTAGATTGAGACTAACGAGACTAACATGGGATGAACAAAGAAATACTTTACTCTCATTCTAAGGTTTGTCTAAGTTCGTCCCAAGTTAGTCTAAGTTCGTCCCAAGTTAGTCTCTTTCTAAAGATGAACTTAGACAAACCTTAGAATGAGACTAACGAGACTAACTTGAGACGAACAAAGATAAACTTTAGTCTCATTCTAAGGTTTGTCAATGTTCGTGCCAAGTTAGTCTATTTCTAAGGACGAACTTATACAACCCTTAGAATGAGACTAACGAGACTAACTTGGGAAGAACAAAGACAAACTTTAGTCTCATTCTAAGGTTTGTCTAAGTTCGTCCCAAGTTTGTTAAAGTTCGTCCCAAGTTAGTCTATTTCTAAGGACGAACTTTGATAAACCTTAGAATGAGAGTAACGAGACTAACTTGAGATGAACAAAGACAAACTTTAGTCTCATTCTAAGGTTTGTCAAAGTTCATCCCAAGTTAGTCTATTTCTAAGGATAAACTTATACAAACCTTAGAATGAGACTAACGAGACAAACTTGGGACGAACAAATACAAACTTTAGTCTCCTTCTAAGGTTTGTCTAAGTTCGTCCCAAGTTAGTCTATTTCTAAGGACAAACTTAGATAAACCTTACAATGAGACTAACGAGACTAACTTGGGACGAATCAAGACAAACTTTAGTCTCATTCTAAGGTTTGTCTAAGTTCGTCCCAAGTTAGATTATTTCTAAGGACAAACTTAGAAAAACCATACAATGAGACGAACGAGACTAACTTGGGACGAACAAAGACAAACTTTAGTCTCATTCTAAGGTTTGTCTACGTTCGTCCCAAGTTAGTCTATTTCTAAGGATGAACTTATACAAACCTTAGAATGAGACTAACGAGACTAACTTGGGACGAACAAAGACAAACTTAGTCTCATTCTAAGGTTTGTCTAACTTTGTCCCAAGTTCTTCAAAGTTCGTCCCAACTTAGTCTATTTCTTAGGACGAACTTAGATAAAGCTTAGAATGAGAGTAACGAGACTAACTAGAGACGAACAAATACAAACTTTAGTCTCATTCTAATGTTTGTCAAAGTTCGTCCCAAGTTAGTCTATTTCTAAGGATGAACTTATACAAACCTTAGAATGAGACTAACGAGACTAACTTGGGACGAACAAAGACAAACTTTAGTCTCATTCTAAGGTTTGTCTAAGTTCGTCCCAAGTTAGTCTATTTCTAAGGACGAACTTAGATAAACCTTAGAATGGGACTAAGAGACTAACTTGGGACAAACAAAGACAAAGTTTAGTCTCATTCTAAGGTTTATCTAAGTTCGTCCCAAGTTAGTCTCTTTCTAAGGACAAACTTAGACAAACCTTGGAATGAGACTAACGAGACTAACTTGAGATGAACAAAGATAAACTTTAGTCTCATTCTAAGGTTTGTCAATGTTCGTCCCAAGTTAGTCTATTTCTAAGGATGAACTTATACACACCTTAGAATGAGACTAACGAGACTAACTTGGGACGAATAAAGACAAACTTTAGTCTCATTCTATGGTTTGTCTAAGTTTGTCCCAAGTTTGTCAAAGTTCGTCCCAACTTAGTCTATTTCTTAGGACGAACTTAGATAAAGCTTAGAATGAGAGTAACGAGATTAACTTAAGACGAACAAAGACAAACTTTAGTCTCATTCTAAGTTTTGTCAAAGTCATCCCAAGTTAGTCTATTTCTAAGGATGAACTTATACAAACCTTAGAATAAGACTAACTAGACTAACTTGGGACGAACAATGACAAACTTTAGTCTCATTCTAAGGTTTGTCTAAATTTGTCCCAAGTTAGTCTATTTCTAAGGACGAACTTAGATAAACCTTAGAATGAGACTAACGACACTAACTTGGGACGACCAATGACAAACTTTAGTCTCATTCTAAGGTTTGTCTAAGTTCGTCCCAAGTTCGTCTATTTCTAAGGACGAACTTAGATCAACCTTAGAATGAGAGTAACGAGACTAACTTGAGATGAACAAAGATAAACTTTAGTCTCATTCTATGGTTTGTCAATGTTCGTCCCAAGTTAGTCTATTTCTAAGGATGAACTTATACAAACCTTAGAATGAGACTAACGAGACTAACTTGGGACGAACAAAGACAAACTTTAGTCCCATTCTAAGGTTTGTCTAAGTTCATCCTAAGTTAGTCAAAGTTCGTCCCACGTTTGTCTCTTTCTAAGGATGAACTTAGACAAACCTTAGAATGAGACTAACGAGACTAATTTGGGACGAAGAAAGACAAATCTTAGTCTCATTCTAAGGTTTGTCTAAGTTCATCCCAAGTTTGTCTTTGTTCGTCCCAAGTTAGTCTATTTCTGATAACAAACTTAGATAAACCATAGAACGAGACTGAGAGACTAATTTGGGACGAACAAAGACAAATTTTTGACTCATTCTAAGGTTTGTCTAAGTTCATCCCAAGTTTGTCTTTGTTCGTCCCAAGTTAGTCTATTTCTGATAACAAACTTAGATAAACCATAGAACGAGACTAAGAGACTAACTTGGGACGAACAAAGGCAAATTTTAGTCTCATTCTAAGGTTTGTCTAAGTTTGTCCCAAGTTAGTCTAAGTTCGTCCCAAATTAGTCTCATTCTAAGGTTTGTCTAAGTTCATCCCAAGTTTGTCAAAGTTCGTCGTAACTTAGTCTATTTCTGAGGACGAACTTAGATAAATCTTAGAATGAGAGTAACGAGACTAACTTGAGATGAACAAAGAAAAACTTTAGTCTCATTCAAAGGTTTGTCAAAGTTCGTCCCAAGTTAGTCTATTTCTAAGGATGAACTTATACAAACCTTAGAATGAGACTAACGAGACTAACTTGGGACGAACAAAGACAAACTTTAGTCTCATTCTAAGGTTTGTCAATGTTCGTCCCAAGTTAGTCTATTTCTAAGGATGAACTTATATAAACCTTAGAATGAGACTAACGAGACTAACTTGGGACGAACAAAGACAAACTTTAGTCTCATTCTAAGGTTTGTCTAAGTTCGTCCCAGGTTAGTCTATTTCTAAGGACGAACTTAGATAAACCTTAGAATGAGACTAACGAGACTAACTTGGGACGAACAATGACAAACTTTAGTCTCATTCTAAGGTTTGTCTATGTTCGTCCCAAGTTAGTATATTTCTAAGGACGAACTTAGATAAACCTTAGAATGAGACTAACGAGACTAACTTGGGACGAACAATGACAAACTTTAGTCTCATTCTAAGGTTTGTCTAAGTTCGTCCCAAGTTAGTCTATTTCTAAGGACGAACTTACACAAACCATAGAATGAGACTAACGAGACTAACATGGGACGAACAAAGACAAACTTTAGTCTCATTCTAAGGTTTGTCTTTGTTCCTCCCAAGTTAGTCTATTTCTTAGGATGAACTTAGATAAACCTTAGAATGAGACTAACGAGACTATATTGGGACGAACAAAGACAAACTTTAGTCTCATTCTAAGGTTTGTCTAAGTTCATCCCAAGTTAGTCTAAGTTCGTCCCACGTTTGTCTCTTTCTAAGGACGAACTTAGACAAACCTTAGAATGAGACTAACGAGACTAATTTGGGACGAACAAAGACAAATTTTAGTCTCATTCTAAGGTTTGTCTAAGTTCATCCCAAGTTTGTCTTTGTTCGTCACAAGTTAGTCTATTTCTGATAACAAACTTAGGTAAACCATAAAACGAGACTAAGAGACTAACTTGGGACGAACAAAGGCAAATTTTAGTCTCATTCTAAGGTTTGTCTAAGTTCATCCCAAGTTTGTCTTTGTTCGTCCCAAGTTAGTCTATTTCTGATAACAAACTTAGATAAACCATAGAACGAGACTAAGAGACTAACTTGGGACGAACAAATGCAAATTTTAGTCTCATTCTAAGGTTTGTCTAAGTTCGTCCCAAGTTAGTCTCTTTCTAAGGACGAACTTAGACAACCCTTAGAATGAGACTAACGAGGCTAACTTGGGATGAACAAAGACAAACTTTAGTTTCATTCTAAGGTTTGTCTAAGTTCGTCCCAAGTTTGTCAAAGTTGTTACCAAAGTAGTCTATTTCTAAGGACAAACTTATATAAACCTTAGAATGAGAGTAACGAGACTAACTTGAGACGAACAAAGACAAACTTTAGTCTCATTCTAAGGTTTGTCAAAGTTCGTCCCAAGTTAGTCTATTTCTAAGGACGAACTTATACAAACCTTGGAATAGGACTAACGAGACTAACTTGGGACGATCAAAGACAAACTTTAGTCTCATTGTAAGGTTTGTCTAAGTTCGTCTCAAGTTAGTCTATTTCTAAGGACGAAATTAGATAAACCTTAGAATGAGACTAACGAGACTAAGTTGGGACGAACAAAGACAAACTTTAGTCTCATTCTAAGGTTTGTCTAAGTTCGTCCCAAGTTAGTCTATTTCTAAGAACAAACTTAGATAAACCTTAGAATGAGACTAAGAGACTAACTTGGGATGAACAAAGACAAAGTTTAGTCTCATTCTAAGGTTTATCTAAGTTCGTCCCAAGTTAGTCTCTTTCTAAGGATGAACTTAGACAAACCTTAGAATGAGACTAACGAGACTAACTTGAGACGAACAAAGATAAACTTTAGTCACATTCTAAGGTTTGTCAATGTTCGTCCCAAGGTAGTCTATTTCTAAGGAAGAACTTGTACAAACCTTATAATGCGAGTAACGAGACTAACTTGGGACGAACAAAGACAAACTTTAGTCTCATTCTAAGGTTTGTCTAAGTTCGTTACAAGTTAGTCTATTTCTAAGGACGAACTTAGATAAACCTTAGAATGAGACTAACGAGACTAACTTGGGACGAACAATGACAAACTTTAGTCTCATTCTAAGGTTTGTCTAAGTTTGTCCCAAGTTAGTCTATTTCTAAGGACGAACTTAGATCAACCTAAGAATGAGAGTAATGAGACTAACTTGAGACGAACAAAGATAAACTTTAGTCTCATTCTAAGGTTTGTCAATGTTCGTCCCAAGTTAGTCTATTTCTAAGGATGAACTTAAACAAACCTTAGAATGAGACTAACGAGACTAACTTGGGATGAACAAAGACAAACTTTAGTCTCATTCTAAGGTTTGTCTAAGTTCGTCCGAAGTTAATCTATTTCTAAGGACGAACTTAGATAAAGCTTAGAATGAGAGTAACGAGACTAACTTGAGATGAACAAAGACAAACTTTAGTCTCATTCTAAGGTATGTCAAAGTTCGTCCCAAGTTAGTCTATTTCTAAGGATGAACTTATACAAACCTTAGAATGAGACTAACGAGACTAACTTGAGACGAACAAAGACAAACTTTAGTATCATTCTAAGGTTTTTCAAAGGTCGTCCCAAGTTAGTCTATTTCAAAGGACGAGCTTACACAAACCTTAGAATGAGACTAACGAGACTAACATGGGACGAACAAAGACAAACTTTAGTCTCATTCTAAGGTTTGTCTATGTTCTTCCCAAGTTAGTCTATTTCTTAGGATGAACTTAGATAAACCTTAGAATGAGACTAACGAGACTAAATTGGGACGAACAAAGACAAACTTTAGTCTCATTCTAAGGTTTGTCTAAGTTCGTCCCAAGTTAGTCTAAGTTCGTCCCACGTTTGTCTCTTTCTAAGGACGAACTTAGACAAACTTTAGAATGAGACTAACGAGACTAATTTGGGACGAACAAAGACAAATTTTAGTCTCATTCTAAGGTTTGTCTAAGTTCATCCCAAGTTTGTCTTTGTTCGTCCCAAGTTAGTCTATTTCTGATAACAAACTTAGATAAACCATTGAACGAGACTAAGAGACTAACTTGGGACGAGCAAAGGCAAATATTAGTCTCATTCTAAGGTTTGTCTAAGTTCGTCCCAAGTTAGTCTCTTTCTAAGGACGAACTTAGACAACCCTTAGAATGAGACTAACGAGACTAACTTGGGATGAACAAAGACAAACTTTAGTTTCATTCTAAGGTTTGTCTAAGTTCGTCCCAAGTTTGTCAAAGTTGTTACCAAAGTAGTCTATTTCTAAGGACAAACTTATATAAACCTTAGAATGAGAGTAACGAGACTAACTTGAGACGAACAAAGACGAAATTTAGTCTCATTCTAAGGTTTGTCTAAGTTCATCCCAGGTTAGTCTATTTCTAAGGACGAACTTAGATAAACCTTAGAATGAGACTAACGAGACTAACTTGGGACGAACAATGACAAACTTTAGTCTCATTCTAAGGTTTGTCTAGTTCGTCCCAAGTTAGTCTATTTCTAAGGACGAACTTAGATAAACCTTAGAATGAGACTAACGAGACTAACTTGGGACGAACAATGACAAACTTTAGTCTCATTCTAAGGTTTGTCTAAGTTCGTCCCAAGTTAGTCTATTTCTAAGGATGAACTTATACAAACCTTAGAATGAGACTAACGAGACTAACTTGGGACGAACAAAAACAAACTTTAGTCTCATTCTGATGTTTGTCAGTGTTCATCCCAAGTTAGTCTATTTCTAAGGATGAACTTATACAAACCTTAGAATGAGACTAACGAGACTAACTTGGGACGAACAAAGACAAACTTTAGTCTAATTCTAAGGTTTGCCTAAGTTCGTCCCAAGTTAGTCAATTTCTAAGGACGAACTTAGATAAATCTTAGAATGAGAGTAACGAGACTAACTTGAGACGAACAAAGACAAACTTTAGTATCATTCTAAGGTTTTTCAAAGGTCGTCCCAAGTTAGTCTATTTCGAAGGACGAGCTTACACAAACCTTAGAATGAGACTAACGAGACTAACATGGGACGAACAAAGACAAACTTTAGTCTCATTCTAAGGTTTGTCTATGTTCTTCCCAAGTTAGTCTATTTCTTAGGATGAACTTAGATAAACCTTAGAATGAGACTAACGAGACTAAATTGGGACGAACAAAGACAAACTTTAGTCTCATTCTAAGGTTTGTCTAAGTTCGTCCCAAGTTAGTCTAAGTTCATCCCACGTTTGTCTCTTTCTAAGGACGAACTTAGACAAACTTTAGAATGAGACTAACGAGACTAATTTGGGACGAACAAAGACAAATTTTAGTCTCATTCTAAGGTTTGTCTAAGTTCATCCCAAGTTTGTCTTTGTTCATCCCAAGTTAGTCTATTTCTGATAACAAACTTAGATAAACCATAGAACGAGACTAAGAGACTAACTTGGGACGAACAAAGGCAAATTTTGTCTAAGTTGTCTAACTTGTCCCAAGTTAGACTAAGTTTGTCCCACATTTGTCTCTTTCTAAGGATGAACTTAGACAAACCTGAGAATCAGACAAACGAGACTAACTTGGGAAGAACAAAGACAAACTTTAGTCTCATTCTAAGGTTGTCTAAGTTCGTCCCCAGTTAGTCTAAGTTCATCCCGTGTTTGTCTCTTTCTAAGGACGAACTTGGACAAACCTTTGAATGAGACTAACGAGGTTAATTTGGGACGAACAAAGACAAACTTTTGTCTCATTCTAAGGTTTGTCTAAGTTCGTCCCAAGTTAGTCTAAGTTCATCCCACATTTGTCTCTTTCTAAGGACGAACTTAGACAAACCTTAGAATCAGACAAACGAGACTAACTTGGGAAGAACAAAGAGAAACTTTAGTCTCATTCTAAGGTTGTCTAAGTTCGTCCCAAGTTAGTCCAAGTTCGTCCCACGTTTGTCTCTTTCTAAGGACGAACTTGGACAAACCTTAGAATGAGATTAACGAGGCTAATTTGGGACCAACAAAGACAAACTTTAGTCTCATTCTATGATTGTCTAAGTTCGTCCCAAGTTTGTCAAAGTTCGTCCCAGGTCAGTCTATTTCTACGGACGAACTTAGACAAACCGTAGAATGAGACTAACGAGACTAACTTGGGACGAATAAAGACAAACTTTAGTCTCATTCTAAGGTTTGTGTAAGTTCATCCCAAGTTAGTCTAAGTTCGTCACACGTTTGTCTATTTCTAAGGACGAACTTAGACAAACCTCAGAATGAGACTAACGAGACTAACTTGGGAAGAACAAAGACAAACATTAGTCTCATTCTAAGGTTAGTCAAAGTTCGTCCCAAGTTAGTCTATTTCTAAGAACGAACTTAGATAAACCTTAGAATGAGACTAAGAGACTAACTTGGGACGAACAAAGACAAACTTTAGTCTCATTCTAAGGTTTGTCTAAGTTCCTCCCAAGTTAGTCTCTTTCTAAGGACGAACTTAGACAAACCTTAGAATGAGACTAACGAGACTAACTTGAGACGAACAAAGATAAACTTTAGTCTCATTCTAAGGTTTGTCAATGTTCGTCCCATGTTAGTCTATTTCTAAGGACGAACTTAGATAAACCTTAGAATGAGACTAACGAGACTAACTTGGGACGAACAAAGACAAACTTTAGTCTCATTCTAAAGTTTGTCTAAGTTCGTCCCAAGTTAGTCTAAGTTCGTCACACATTTCTCTCTTTCTAAGGACGAACTTAGACAAACCTTAGAATGAGACTAAAGAGACTAACTTGGGACGAACAAAGACAAACTTTAGTCTCATTCTAAGGTTTGTCAAAGTTCATCCCAAGTTTGTCAAAGTTCGTCGCAACTTAGTCTATTTCTGAGGACAAACTTAGATAAAGCTTAGAGTGAGAGTAATGAGACTAACTTGAGATGAACAAAGACAAACTTTAGTCTCATTCTAAGGTTTGTCTAAGTTCGTCCCAAGTTAGTCTATTTCTGAGGACGAACTTAGATAAACCTTAGAATGAGACTAACGAGACTAACTTGGGACGAACAAAGACAAACTTTAGTCTCATTCTAAGGTTTGTCTTAGTTCGTCCCAAGTTAGTCTATTTCTAAGGACGAACTTAGATAAACCTTAGAATGAGACTAACGAGACTAACTTGGGAAGAACAAAGACAAACATTAGTCTCATTCTAAGGTTAGTCTCAGTTCGTCCCAAGTTAGTCTATTTCTAAGAATGAACTTAGATAAACCTTAGAATGAGACTAAGAGACTAACTTGGGACGAACAAAGACAAAGTTTAGTCTCATTCTAAGGTTTATCCAAGTTTGTCCCAAGTTAGTCTCTTTCTAAGGACGAACTTAGACAAACCTTTGAATGAGACTAACGAGACTAACTTGAGACGAACAAAGATAAACTTTAGTCTCATTCTAAGGTTTGTCAATTTTTGCCCCAAGTTAGTCTATTTCTAAGGATGAACTTATACAAACCTTAGAATGAGAGTAATGAGACTAACTTGGGACGAACAAAGACAAACTTTAGTCTCATTCTAAGGTTTGTCTAAGTTCGTTATAAGTTAGTCTATTTCTAAGGACGAACTTAGATAAACCTTGGAATGAGACTAACGAGACTAACTTGGGACAAACAATGACAAACTTTAGTCTCATTCTAAGGTTTGTCAAAGTTCGTCCCAAGTTAGTTTATTTCTAAGGAGGAACTTATACAAACCTTAGAATGAGACTAACGAGACTAACTTGGGATGAACAAAAATGAACTTTAATCTCATTCTAAGGTTTGTCAAAGTTCGTCCCAAGTTTGTCAAAATTTGTCCCAAGTTAGTGTATTTCTCAAGACAAACTTAGATAAACCTTAGATTGAGACTAACGAGACTTACTTGGGACGAAAAAAGACAAACTTTAGTCTCATTCTAAGGTTTGTCCACGTTCGTCCCAAGTTAGTCTATTTCTAAGGACGAACTTAGATAAACCTTAGAATGAGACTAACGAGACTAACTTGGGACGAACAAAGACAAACTTTAGTCTCATTCTAAGGTTTGTCTAAGTTCATCCCATGTTAGTCTATTTCTAAGGACGAACTTAGATAACCCTTAGAATGAGAGTAAAGAGACTAACTTGAGACGAACAAAGACAAACTTTAGTCTCATTCTATGGTTTGTCAAAGTTCATCCCAAGTTAGTCTATTTCTAAGGACGAACTTACACAAACCATAGAATGAGACTAATGAGACTAACTTGGGACGAACAAAGACAAACTTTAGTCTCATTCTAAGGTTTGTCTAAGTTCGTCCCAAGTTAGTCTTTTTCTAAGGACGGACTTAGATTAACCTTAGATTGAAACTAACGAGACTAACTTGGGACGAACCAAGAAATACTTTACTCTCATTCTAAGGTTTGTCTAAGTTCGTCCCAAGTTAGTCTCTTTCTAAGGATGAACTTAGACAAACCTTAGAATGAGACTAACGAGACTAACTTGAGACGAACAAGGATAAACTTTAGTCTCATTCTAAGGTTTGTCAATGTTCGTGCCAAGTTAGTCTATTTCTAAGGACGAACTTATACAACCCTTAGAATGAGACTAACGAGACTAACTTGGGACGAACAAAGACAAACTTTAGTCTCATTCTAAGGTTTGTCTAAGTTCGTCCCAAGTTTGTTAAAGTTCGTCCCAAGTTAGTCTATTTCTAAGGACGAAATTTGATAAACCTTAGAATGAGAGTAACGAGACTAACTTGAGATGAACAAAGACAAACTTTAGTCTCATTCTAAGGTTGTCTAAGTTCGTCCCAAGTTAGTCTCTTTCTAAGGATGAACTTAGACAAACCTTAGAATGAGACTAACGAGACTAACTTGAGACGAACAAAGATAAACTTTAGTCACATTCTAAGGTTTGTCAATGTTCGTCCCAAGTTAGTCTATTTCTAAGGAAGAACTTGTACAAACCTTAGAATGCGAGTAACGAGACTAACTTGGGACGCACAAAGACAAACTTTAGTCTCATTCTAAGGTTTGTCTAAGTTTGTCCCAAGTTAGTCTATTTCTAAGGACGAACTTAGATAAAGCTTAGAATGAGAGTAACGAGACTAACTTGACATGAACAAAGACAAACTTTAGTCTCATTCTAAGGTTTGTCTAAGTTCGTCCCAAGTTAGTTTATTTCTAAGGACGAACTTAGATAAAGCTTAGAATGAGAGTAACGAGACTAACTTGAGATGAACAAAGACAAACTTTAGTCTCATTCTAAGGTATGTCAAAGTTCGTCCCAAGTTAGTCTATTTCTAAGGATGAACTTATACAAACCTTAGAATGAGACTAACGAGACTAACTTGGGATGAACAAAGACAAACTTTAGTCTCATTCTAAGGTTTGTCTAAGTTCGTCCCAGGTTAGTCTATTTCTAAGGACAAACTTAGATAAACCTTAGAATGAGACTAACGAGACTAACTTGGGACGAACAATGACAAACTTTAGTCTCATTCTAAGGTTTGTCTATGTTCGTCCCAAGTTAGTCTATTTCTAAGGACGAACTTAGATAAACCTTAGAATGAGACTAACGAGACTAACTTGGGACGAACAATGACAAACTTTAGTCTCATTCTAAGGTTTGTCTAAGTTCGTCCCAAGTTAGTCTATTTCTAAGGATGAACTTATACAAACCTTAGAATGAGACTAACGAGACTAACTTGGGACGAACAAAGACAAACTTTAGTCTCATTCTAAGGTTTGTCAGTGTTCATCCCAAGTTAGTCTATTTCAAAGGATGAACTTATACAAACCTTAGAATGAGACTAACGAGACTAACATGGGACGAACAAAGACAAACTTTAGTCTAATTCTAAGGTTTGCCTAAGTTCGTCCCAAGTTAGTCAATATCTAAGGACGAACTTAGATAAATCTTAGAATGAGAGTAACGAGACTAACTTGAGACGAACAAAGACAAACTTTAGTCTCATTCTAAGGTTTTTCAAAGGTCGTCCCAAGTTAGTCTATTTCAAAGGACGAACTTACACAAACCTTAGAATGAGACTAACGAGACTAACTTGGGACGAACAAAGACAAACTTTAGTCTCATTCTAAGGTTTGTCTATGTTCTTCCCAAGTTAGTCTATTTCTTAGGATGAACTTAGATAAACCTTAGAATGAGACTAACGAGACTAAATTGGGACGAACAAAGACAAACTTTAGTCTCATTCTAATGTTTGTCTAAGTTCGTCCCAAGTTAGTCTAAGTTTGTCTCACGTTTGTCTCTTTCTAAGGATGAACTTAGACAAACCTTAGAATGAGACTAATGAGACAAACTTGGGACGAACAAAGACAAAATTTAGTCCCATTCTAAGGTTTGTCTAAGTTCATCCCAAGTTAGTCTAAGTTCGTCCCACGTTTGTCTCTTTCTAAGGACGAACTTAGACAAACTTTAGAATGAGACTAACGAGACTAATTTGGGACGAACAAATACAAGTTTTATTCTCATTCTAAGGTTTGTCTAAGTTCGTCCCAAGTTTTTCTTTGTTCGTCCCAAGTTAGTCTATTTCTAATAACAAACTTAGATAAACCTTAGAACGAGACTAAGAGACTAACTTGGGACGAACAAAGACAAATTTTGGTCTCATTCTAAGGTTTGTCTAAGTTCGTCCAAAGTTAGTCTCTTTCTAAGGACGAACTTAGACAAACCTTAGAATGAGACTAACGAGACTAACTTGGGATGAACAAAGACAAACTTTAGTTTCATTCTATGGTTTGTCTAAGTTCGTCCCAAGTTTGTCAAAGTTTGTACCAAGGTAGTCTATTTCTAAGGAGAAACTTATATAAACCTTAGAATGAGAGTAACGAGACTAACTTGAGACGAACAAAGACAAACTTTAGTCTCATTCTAAGGTTTGTCAAAGTTCGTCCCAAGTTAGTCTATTTCTAAGGACGAACTTATACAAACCTTAGAATAGGACTAACGAGACAAACTTGGGACGAACAAATACAAACTTTAGTCTCATTCTAAGGTTTGTCTAAGTTCGTCCCAAGTTAGTCTATTTCTAAGGACAAACTTAGATAAACGTTAGAATGAGACTAACGAGACTAACTTGGGATGAACAAAGACAAACTTTAGTCTCATTCTAAGGTTTGTCTAAGTTCATCCCAAGTTAGTCTATTTCTAAGGACGAACTTAGATAAACCTTAGAATGAGAGTAACGAGACTAACTTGAGACGAACAAAGACAAACTTTAGTCTCATTCTAAGGTTTGTCTAAGTTCGTCCCAAGTTAGTCTATTTCTAAGGACGAACTTAGATAAACTTTAGAATGAGACTAACGAGACTAACTTGGGACGAACAAAGACAAACTTTAGTCTCATTCTAAGGTTTGTCTAAGTTCGTCCCAAGTTAGTCTAAGTTTGTCCCACATTTGTCTCTTTCTAAGGATGAACTTAGACAAACCTGAGAATTAGACAAACGAGACTAACTTGGGAAGAACAAAGACAAACTTTAGTCTCATTCTAAGGTTGTCTAATTCGTCCCCAGTTAGTCTAAGTTCATCCCGTGTTTGTCTCTTTCTAAGGACGAACTTGGACAAACCTTTGAATGAGACTAACGAGGTTAATTTGGGACGAACAAAGACAAACTTTTGTCTCATTCTAAGGTTTGTCTAAGTTCGTCCCAAGTTAGTCTAAGTTCATCCCACATTTGTCTCTTTCTAAGGACGAACTTAGACAAACCTTAGAATCAGACAAACGAGACTAACTTGGGAAGAACAAAGAGAAACTTTAGTCTCATTCTAAGGTTGTCTAAGTTCGTCCCAAGTTAGTCCAAGTTCGTCCCACGTTTGTCTCTTTCTAAGGACGAACTTGGACAAACCTTAGAATGATATTAACGAGGCTAATTTGGGACCAACAAAGACAAACTTTAGTCTCATTCTATGATTGTCTAAGTTCGTCCCAAGTTTGTCAAAGTTCGTCCCAGGTCAGTCTATTTCTATGGACGAACTTAGACAAACCGTAGAATGAGACTAACGAGACTAACTTGGGACGAATAAAGACAAACTTTAGTCTCATTCTAAGGTTTGTGTAAGTTCATCCCAAGTTAGTCTAAGTTCGTCACACGTTTGTCTCTTTCTAAGGACGAACTTAGACAAACCTTAGAATGAGACTAAAGAGACTAACTTGGGACGAACAAAGACAAACTTTAGTCTCATTCTAAGGTTTGTCTAAGTTCGTCCCAAGTTAGTCAAAGTTCGTCCCAAGTTCGTCTATTTCTAAGGACGAACTTAGACAAACCTCAGAATGAGACTAACGAGACTAACTTGGGAAGAACAAAGACAAACATTAGTCTCATTCTAAGATTAGTCTAAGTTCGTCCCAAGTTAGTCTATTTCTAAGAACGAACTTAGATAAACCTTAGAATGAGACTAAGAGACTAACTTGGGACGAACAAAGACAAACTTTAGTCTCATTCTAAGGTTTGTCTATGTTCCTCCCAAGTTAGTCTCTTTCTAAGGACGAACTTAGACAAACCTTAGAATGAGACTAACGAGACTAACTTGAGACGAACAAAGATAAACTTTAGTCTCATTCTAAGGTTTGTCAATGTTCGTCCCATGTTAGTCTATTTCTAAGGACGAACTTAGATAAACCTTAGAATGAGACTAACGAGACTAATTTGGGACGAACAAAGACAAACTTTAGTCTCATTCTAAAGTTTGTCTAAGTTCGTCCCAAGTTAGTCTAAGTTCGTCACACATTTCTCTCTTTCTAAGGACGAACTTAGACAAACCTTAGAATGAGGCTAAAGAGACTAACTTGGGACGAACAAAGACAAACTTTAGTCTCATTCTAAGGTTTGTCAAAGTTCATCCCAAGTTTGTCAAATTTCGTCGCAACTTAGTCTATTTCTGAGGACAAACTTAGATAAAGCTTAGAGTGAGAGTAATGAGACTAACTTGAGATGAACAAAGACAAACTTTAGTCTCATTCTAAGGTTTGTCTAAGTTCGTCCCAAGTTAGTCTATTTCTGAGGACGAACTTAGATAAACCTTAGAATGAGACTAACGAGACTAACTTGGGACGAACAAAGACAAACTTTAGTCTCATTCTAAGGTTTGTCTAAGTTCGTCCCAAGTTAGTCTATTTCTAAGGACGAACTTAGATAAACCTTAGAATGAGACTAACGAGACTAACTTGGGAAGAACAAAGACAAACATTAGTCTCATTCTAAGGTTAGTCTCAGTTCGTCCCAAGTTAGTCTATTTCTAAGAATGAACTTAGATAAACCTTAGAATGAGACTAAGAGACTAACTTGGGACGAACAAAGACAAAGTTTAGTCTCATTCTAAGGTTTATCCAAGTTTGTCCCAAGTTAGTCTCTTTCTAAGGACGAACTTAGACAAACCTTTGAATGAGACTAACGAGACTAACTTGAGACGAACAAAGATAAACTTTAGTCTCATTCTAAGGTTTGTCAATTTTTGCCCCAAGTTAGTCTATTTCTAAGGATGAACTTATACAAACCTTAGAATGAGAGTAATGAGACTAACTTGGGACGAACAAAGACAAACTTTAGTCTCATTCTAAGGTTTGTCTAAGTTCGTTATAAGTTAGTCTATTTCTATGGACGAACTTAGATTAACCTTGGAATGAGACTAACGAGACTAACTTGGGACAAACAATGACAAACTTTAGTCTCATTCTAAGGTTTGTCAAAGTTCGTCCCAAGTTAGTTTATTTCTAAGGAGGAACTTATACAAACCTTAGAATGAGACTAACGAGACTAACTTGGGATGAACAAAAATGAACTTTAATCTCATTCTAAGGTTTGTCAAAGTTCGTCCCAAGTTTGTCAAAATTCGTCCCAAGTTAGTGTATTTCTCAAGACAAACTTAGATAAACCTTAGATTGAGACTAACGAGACTTACTTGGGACGAAAAAAGACAAACTTTAGTCTCATTCTAAGGTTTGTCCACGTTCGTCCCAAGTTAGTCTATTTCTAAGGACGAACTTAGATAAACCTTAGAATGAGACTAACGAGACTAACTTGGGACGAACAAAGACAAACTTTAGTCTCATTCTAAGGTTTGTCTAAGTTCATCCCATGTTAGTCCATTTCTAAGGACGAACTTAGATAACCCTTAGAATGAGAGTAAAGAGACTAACTTGAGACGAACAAAGACAAACTTTAGTCTCATTCTAAGGTTTGTCAAAGTTCATCCCAAGTTAGTCTATTTCTAAGGACGAACTTACACAAACCATAGAATGAGACTAATGAGACTAACTTGGGACGAACAAAGACAAACTTTAGTCTCATTCTAAGGTTTGTCTAAGTTCGTCCCAAGTTAGTCTTTTTCTAAGGACGGACTTAGATAAACCTTAGATTGAAACTAACGAGACTAACTTTGGACGAACCAAGAAATACTTTACTCTCATTCTAAGGTTTGTCTAAGTTCGTCCCAAGTTAGTCTCTTTCTAAGGATGAACTTAGACAAACCTTAGAATGAGACTAACGAGACTAACTTGAGACGAACAAGGATAAACTTTAGTCTCATTCTAAGGTTTGTCAATGTTCGTGCCAAGTTAGTCTATTTCTAAGGACGAACTTATACAACCCTTAGAATGAGACTAACGAGACTAACTTGGGACGAACAAAGACAAACTTTAGTCTCATTCTAAGGTTTGTCTAAGTTCGTCCCAAGTTTGTTAAAGTTCGTCCCAAGTTAGTCTATTTCTAAGGACGAAATTTGATAAACCTTAGAATGAGAGTAACGAGACTAACTTGAGATGAACAAAGACAAACTTTAGTCTCATTCTAAGGTTGTCTAAGTTCGTCCCAAGTTAGTCTCTTTCTAAGGACGAACTTAGACAAACCTTAGAATGAGACTAACGAGACTAACTTGAGACGAACAAAGATAAACTTTAGTCACATTCTAAGGTTTGTCAATGTTCGTCCCAAGTTAGTCTATTTCTAAGGAAGAACTTGTACAAACCTTAGAATGCGAGTAACGAGACTAACTTGGGACGCACAAAGACAAACTTTAGTCTCATTCTAAGGTTTGTCTAAGTTTGTCCCAAGTTAGTCTATTTCTAAGGACGAACTTAGATAAAGCTTAGAATGAGAGTAACGAGACTAACTTGAGATGAACAAAGACAAACTTTAGTCTCATTCTAAGGTTTGTCTAAGTTCGTCCCAAGTTAGTTTATTTCTAAGGACGAACTTAGATAAAGCTTAGAATGAGAGTAACGAGACTAACTTGAGATGAACAAAGACAAACTTTAGTCTCATTCTAAGGTATGTCAAAGTTCGTCCCAAGTTAGTTTATTTCTAAGGATGAACTTATACAAACCTTAGAATGAGACTAACGAGACTAACTTGGGATGAACAAAGACAAACTTTAGTCTCATTCTAAGGTTTGTCTAAGTTCGTCCCAGGTTAGTCTATTTCTAAGGACAAACTTAGATAAACCTTAGAATGAGACTAACGAGACTAACTTGGGACGAACAATGACAAACTTTAGTCTCATTCTAAGGTTTGTCTATGTTCGTCCCAAGTTAGTCTATTTCTAAGGACGAACTTAGATAAACCTTAGAATGAGACTAACGAGACTAACTTGGGACGAACAATGACAAACTTTAGTCTCATTCTAAGGTTTGTCTAAGTTCGTCCCAAGTTAGTCTATTTCTAAGGATGAACTTATACAAACCTTAGAATGAGACTAACGAGACTAACTTGGGACGAACAAAGACAAACTTTAGTCTCATTCTAAGGTTTGTCAGTGTTCATCCCAAGTTAGTCTATTTCAAAGGATGAACTTATACAAACCTTAGAATGAGACTAACGAGACTAACATGGGACGAACAAAGACAAACTTTAGTCTAATTCTAAGGTTTGCCTAAGTTCGTCCCAAGTTAGTCAATATCTAAGGACGAACTTAGATAAATCTTAGAATGAGAGTAACGAGACTAACTTGAGACGAACAAAGACAAACTTTAGTCTCATTCTAAGGTTTTTCAAAGGTCGTCCCAAGTTAGTCTATTTCAAAGGACGAACTTACACAAACCTTAGAATGAGACTAACGAGACTAACTTGGGACGAACAAAGACAAACTTTAGTCTCATTCTAAGGTTTGTCTATGTTCTTCCCAAGTTAGTCTATTTCTTAGGATGAACTTAGATAAACCTTAGAATGAGACTAACGAGACTAAATTGGGACGAACAAAGACAAACTTTAGTCTCATTCTAAAGTTTGTCTAAGTTCGTCCCAAGTTAGTCTAAGTTTGTCTCACGTTTGTCTCTTTCTAAGGATGAACTTAGACAAACCTTAGAATGAGACTAATGAGACAAACTTGGGACGAACAAAGACAAAATTTAGTCCCATTCTAAGGTTTGTCTAAGTTCATCCCAAGTTAGTCTAAGTTCGTCCCACGTTTGTCTCTTTCTAAGGACGAACTTAGACAAACTTTAGAATGAGACTAACGAGACTAATTTGGGACGAACAAATACAAGTTTTATTCTCATTCTAAGGTTTGTCTAAGTTCGTCCCAAGTTTTTCTTTGTTCGTCCCAAGTTAGTCTATTTCTAATAACAAACTTAGATAAACCATAGAACGAGACTAAGAGACTAACTTGGGACGAACAAAGACAAATTTTGGTCTCATTCTAAGGTTTGTCTAAGTTCGTCCAAAGTTAGTCTCTTTCTAAGGACGAACTTAGACAAACCTTAGAATGAGACTAACGAGACTAACTTGGGATGAACAAAGACAAACTTTAGTTTCATTCTATGGTTTGTCTAAGTTCGTCCCAAGTTTGTCAAAGTTTGTACCAAGCTAGTCTATTTCTAAGGAGAAACTTATATAAACCTTAGAATGAGAGTAACGAGACTAACTTGAGACGAACAAAGACAAACTTTAGTCTCATTCTAAGGTTTGTCAAAGTTCGTCCCAAGTTAGTCTATTTCTAAGGACGAACTTATACAAACCTTAGAATAGGACTAACGAGACAAACTTGGGACGAACAAAGACAAACTTTAGTCTCATTCTAAGGTTTGTCTAAGTTCGTCCCAAGTTAGTCTATTTCTAAGGACAAACTTAGATAAACGTTAGAATGAGACTAACGAGACTAACTTGGGACGAACAAAGACAAACTTTAGTCTCATTCTAAGGTTTGTCTAAGTTCATCCCAAGTTTGTCTATTTCTAAGGACGAACTTAGATAAACCTTAGAATGAGAGTAACGAGACTAACTTGAGACGAACAAAGACAAACTTTAGTCTCATTCTAAGGTTAGTCTAAGTTCGTCCCAAGTTAGTCTATTTCTAAGGACGAACTTACACAAACCTTAGAATGAGACTAACGAGACTAACTTGGGACGAACAAAGACAAACTTTAGTCTCATTCTAAGGTTTGTCTAAGTTCGTCCCAAGTTAGTCTATTTCTAAGGACGAACTTAGATAAACCTTAGAATGAGACTAACGAGACTAACTTGGGACGAACAAAGACAAACTTTAGTCTCATTCTAAGGTTTGTCTAAGTTCGTCCCAAGTTAGTCTAAGTTTGTCCCACATTTGTCTCTTTCTAAGGATGAACTTAGACAAACCTGAGAATCAGACAAACGAGACTAACTTGGGAAGAACAAAGACAAACTTTAGTCTCATTCTAAGGTTGTCTAAGTTCGTCCCCAATTAGTCTAAGTTCATCCCGTGTTTGTCTCTTTCTAAGGACGAACTTGGACAAACCTTTGAATGAGACTAACGAGGTTAATTTGGGACGAACAAAGACAAACTTTTGTCTCATTCTAAGGTTTGTCTAAGTTCGTCCCAAGTTAGTCTAAGTTCATCCCACATTTGTCTCTTTCTAAGGACGAACTTAGACAAACCTTAGAATCAGACAAACGAGACTAACTTGGGAAGAACAAAGAGAAACTTTAGTCTCATTCTAAGGTTGTCTAAGTTCGTCCCAAGTTAGTCCAAGTTCGTCCCACGTTTGTCTCTTTCTAAGGACGAACTTGGACAAACCTTAGAATGAGATTAACGAGGCGAATTTGGGACCAACAAAGACAAACTTTAGTCTCATTCTATGATTGTCTAAGTTCGTCCCAAGTTTGTCAAAGTTCGTCCCAGGTCAGTCTATTTCTATGGACGAACTTAGACAAACCGTAGAATGAGACTAACGAGACTAACTTGGGACGAATAAAGACAAACTTTAGTCTCATTCTAAGGTTTGTGTAAGTTCATCCCAAGTTAGTCTAAGTTCGTCACACGTTTGTCTCTTTCTAAGGACGAACTTAGACAAACCTTAGAATGAGACTAAAGAGACTAACTTGGGACGAACAAAGACAAACTTTAGTCTCATTCTAAGGTTTGTCTAAGTTCGTCCCAAGTTAGTCAAAGTTCGTCCCAAGTTCGTCTATTTCTAAGGACGAACTTAGACAAACCTCAGAATGAGACTAACGAGACTAACTTGGGAAGAACAAAGACAAACATTAGTCTCATTCTAAGGTTAGTCTAAGTTCGTCCCAAGTTAGTCTATTTCTAAGAACGAACTTAGATAAACCTTAGAATGAGACTAAGAGACTAACTTGGGACGAACAAAGACAAACTTTAGTCTCATTCTAAGGTTTGTCTAAGTTCCTCCCAAGTTAGTCTCTTTCTAAGGACAAACTTAGACAAACCTTAGAATGAGACTAACGAGACTAACTTGAGACGAACAAAGATAAACTTTAGTCTCATTCTAAGGTTTGTCAATGTTCGTCCCATGTTAGTCTATTTCTAAGGACGAACTTAGATAAACCTTAGAATGAGACTAACGAGACTAACTTGGGACGAACAAAGACAAACTTTAGTCTCATTCTAAAGTTTGTCTAAGTTCGTCCCAAGTTAGTCTAAGTTCGTCACACATTTCTCTCTTTCTAAGGACGAACTTAGACAAACCTTAGAATGAGACTAAAGAGACTAACTTGGGACGAACAAAGACAAACTTTAGTCTCATTCTAAGGTTTGTCAAAGTTCATCCCAAGTTTGTGAAAGTTCGTCGCAACTTAGTCTATTTCTGAGGACAAACTTAGATAAAGCTTAGAGTGAGAGTAATGAGACTAACTTGAGATGAACAAAGACAAACTTTAGTCTCATTCTAAGGTTTGTCTAAGTTCGTCCCAAGTTAGTCTATTTCTGAGGACGAACATAGATAAACCTTAGAATGAGACTAACGAGACTAACTTGGGACGAACAAAGACAAACTTTAGTCTCATTCTAAGGTTTGTCTAAGTTCGTCCCAAGTTAGTCTATTTCTAAGGACGAACTTAGATAAACCTTAGAATGAGACTAACGAGACTAACTTGGGAAGAACAAAGACAAACATTAGTCTCATTCTAAGGTTAGTCTCAGTTCGTCCCAAGTTAGTCTATTTCTAAGAATGAACTTAGATAAACCTTAGAATGAGACTAAGAGACTAACTTGGGACGAACAAAGACAAAGTTTAGTCTCATTCTAAGGTTTATCCAAGTTTGTCCCAAGTTAGTCTCTTTCTAAGGACGAACTTAGACAAACCTTTGAATGAGACTAACGAGACTAACTTGAGACGAACAAAGATAAACTTTAGTCTCATTCTAAGGTTTGTCAATTTTCGCCCCAAGTTAGTCTATTTCTAAGGATGAACTTATACAAACCTTAGAATGAGAGTAATGAGACTAACTTGGGACGAACAAAGACAAACTTTAGTCTCATTCTAAGGTTTGTCTAAGTTCGTTATAAGTTAGTCTATTTCTAAGGACGAACTTAGATAAACCTTGGAATGAGACTAACGAGACTAACTTGGGACAAACAATGACAAACTTTAGTCTCATTCTAAGGTTTGTCAAAGTTCGTCCCAAGTTAGTTTATTTCTAAGGAGGAACTTATACAAACCTTAGAATGAGACTAACGAGACTAACTTGGGATGAACAAAGATGAACTTTAATCTCATTCTAAGGTTTGTCAAAGTTCGTCCCAAGTTTGTCAAAATTCGTCCCAAGTTAGTGTATTTCTCAAGACAAACTTAGATAAACCTTAGATTGAGACTAACGAGACTTACTTGGGACGAAAAAAGACAAACTTTAGTCTCATTCTAAGGTTTGTCCACGTTCGTCCCAAGTTAGTCTATTTCTAAGGACGAACTTAGATAAACCTTAGAATGAGACTAACGAGACTAACTTGGGACGAACAAAGACAAACTTTAGACTCATTCTAAGGTTTGTCTAAGTTCATCCCATGTTAGTCTATTTCTAAGGACGAACTTAGATAACCCTTAGAATTAGAGTAAAGAGACTAACTTGAAACGAACAAAGACAAACTTTAGTCTCATTCTAAGGTTTGTCAAAGTTCATCCCAAGTTAGTCTATTTCTCTAAGGACGAACTTACACAAACCATAGAATGAGACTAATGAGACTAACTTGGGACGAACAAAGACAAACTTTAGTCTCATTCTAAGGTTTGTCTAAGTTCGTCCCAAGTTAGACTTTTTCTAAGGACGGACTTAGATAAACCTTAGATTTAAACTAACGAGACTAACTTGGGACGAACCAAGAAATACTTTACTCTCATTCTAAGGTTTGTCTAAGTTCGTCCCAAGTTAGTCTCTTTCTAAGGATGAACTTAGACAAACCTTAGAATGAGACTAACGAGACTAACTTGAGACGAACAAGGATAAACTTCAGTCTCATTCTAAGGTTTGTCAATGTTCGTGCCAAGTTAGTCTATTTCTAAGGACGAACTTATACAACCCTTAGAATGAGACTAACGAGACTAACTTGGGACGAACAAAGACAAACTTTAGTCTCATTCTAAGGTTTGTCTAAGTTCGTCCCAAGTTTGTTAAAGTTCGTCCCAAGTTAGTCTATTTCTAAGGACGAAATTTGATAAACCTTAGAATGAGAGTAACGAGACTAACTTGAGATGAACAAAGACAAACTTTAGTCTCATTCTAAGGTTTGTCAAAGTTCATCCCAAGTTAGTCTATTTCTAAGGATGAACTTATACAAACCTTAGAATGAGACTAACGAGACTAACATGGGACGAACAAATACAAACTTTAGTCTCATTCTAAGGTTTGTCTAAGTTCGTCCCAAGTTAGTCTATTTCTAAGGACAAACTTAGATAAACCTTAGAATGAGACTAACGAGACTAACTTGGGACGAACAAAGACAAAGTTTAGTCTCATTCTAAGGTTTATCCAAGTTCGTCCCAAGTTAGTCTCTTTCTAAGGACGAACTTAGACAAACCTTAGAATGAGACTAACGAGACTAACTTGAGACGAACAAAGATAAACTTTAGTCTCATTCTAAGGTTTGTCAATGTTCGTCCCAAGTTAGTCTATTTCTAAGGATGAACTTATACAAACCTTAGAATGAGAGTAACGAGACTAACTTGGGACGAACAAAGACAAACTTTAGTCTCATTCTAAGGTTTGTCTAAGTTTGTCCCAAGTTTGTCAAAGTTCGTCCCAACTTAGTCTATTTCTTAGGACGAACTTTGATAAAGCTTAGAATGAGAATAACGAGACTAACTTGAGACGAACAAAGACAAACTTTAGTCTCATTCTAAGGTTTGTCAAAGGTCGTCCCAAGTTAGTCTATTTCAAAGGATGAACTTACACAAACCTTAGAATGAGACTAACGAGACAAACTTGGGAGGAACAAAGACAAACTTTAGTCTCATTCTATGGTTTGTCTATGTTCGTCCCAAGTTAGTCTATTTCTAAGGACGAACTTAGATAAACCTTAGAATGAGACTAACGAGACTAACTTGGGACGAACAAAGACAAACTTTAGTCTCATTCTAAGGTTTGTCTAAGTTCGTCCCAAGTTAGTCAAAGTTCGTCCCAAGTTAGTCTATTTCTAAGGACGAACTTAGACAAACCTTAGAATGAGACTAACGAGACTAACTTGGGACGAACAATGACAAACATTAGTCTCATTCTAAGGTTTGTCTAAGTTCGTCACAAGTTAGTCTATTTCTAAGGACGAACTTAGATAAACCTTAGAATGAGACTAACGAGACTAACTTGGGATGAACAAAGACAAACTTTAGTCTCATTCTATGGTTTGTCTAAGTTCATCCCAAGTTAGTCTATTTCTAAGGACGAACTTAGATAAACATTAGAATGAGACTAACGAGACTAACTTGGGAAGAACAAAGACAAACTTTAGTCTCATTCTAAGGTTGTCTAAGTTTGTCCCAAGTTAGTCTAAGTTCGTCACACGTTTGTCTCTTTGTAAGGATGAACTTAGACAAACCTTAGAATGAGACTAAGGAGACTAACTTGGGACGAACAAAGACAAACTTTAGTCTCATTCTAAGTTTTGTCTAAGTTCGTCCCAAGTTAGTCTAAGTTCTGCACACGTTTGTCTCTTTCTAACGACGAACTTAGACAAACCTTAGAATGAGACTAACGAGACTAACATGGGACGAACAAAGACAAACTTTAGTCTCATTCTAAGGTTTGTCTAAGTTCGTCCCAAGTTAGTCTAAGTTCGTCCCACGATTATCTCTTTCTAAGGACGAACTTAGATAAACCTTAGAATGAGTGTAACGAGACTAACTTGAGACGAACTAAGACAAACTTTAGTCTCATTCTAAGGTTTGTCAAAGTTCGTCCCAAGTTAGTCTATTTCTAAGGACGAACTTATACAACTTTAGAATGAGACTAACGAGACTAACTTGGGATGAACAAAGAAAAACTTTAGTCTCATTCTAAGGTTTGTCTAAGTTCGTCCCAAGTTTGTCAATATTCGTCCCAAGTTAGTCTATTTCTAAGGACGAACTTAGACTAACCTTAGAATGAGATTAAGGAGACTAACTTGGGATGAACAAAGACAAACTTTAGTCTCATTCTAAGGTTTGTCTAAGTTCGTCCCAAGTTAGTCTATTTCTAAGGACGAACTTAGATCAACCTTAGAATGAGAGTAACGAGACTAACTTGAGACGAACAAAGATAAACTTTAGTCTCATTCTAAGGTTTGTCAATATCCGTCCCAAGTTAGTCTATTTCTAAGGATGAACTTATACAAACCTTAGAATGAGACTAACGAGACTTACTTGGGACGAACAAAGACAAACTTTAGTCTCATTCTAAGGTTTTTCTAAGTTTGTCCCAAGTTTGTCAAAGTTCGTCCCAACTTAGTCTATTTCTTAGGACGAACTTTGATAAAGCTTAGAATGAGAATAACGAGACTAACTTGAGACGAACAAAGACAAACTTTAGTCTCATTCTAAGGTTTGTCAAAGGTCGTCCCAAGTTAGTCTATTTCAAAGGATGAACTTACACAAACCTTAGAATGAGACTAACGAGACTAACTTGGGAGGAACAAAGACAAACTTTAGTCTCATTCTAAGGTTTGTCTATGTTCGTCCCAAGTTAGTCTATTTCTAAGGACGAACTTAGATATACCTTAGAATGAGACTAACGAGACTAACTTGGGACGAACAAAGACAAACTTTAGTCTCATTCTAAGGTTTGTCTAAGTTCGTCCCACGATTGTCTTTTTCTAAGGACGAACTTAGACAAACCTTAGAATGAGATTAAGGAGACTAACTTGGGACGAACAAAGACAAACTTTAGTCTCATTCTAAGGTTTGTCTAAGTTCGTCCTTAGAAAAAGACAATCGTGGGACGAACTTAAACTAACTTGGGACGAACTTAGACAAACCTTAGAATGAGACTAACGAGACTAACTTGGGACGAACAATGACAAACATTAGTCTCATTCTGAGGTTTGTCTAAGTTCGTCACAAGTTAGTCTATTTCTAAGGACGAACTTAGATAAACCTTAGAATGAGACTAACGAGACTAACTTGGGATGAACAAAGACAAACTTTAGTCTCATTCTAAGGTTTGTCTAAGTTCATCCCAAGTTAGTCTATTTCTAAGGACGAACTTAGATAAACATTAGAATGTGACTAACGAGACTAACTTGGGAAGAACAAAGACAAACTTTAGTCTCATTCTAAGGTTGTCTAAGTTTGTCCCAAGTTAGTCTAAGTTCGTCACACGTTTGTCTCTTTGTAAGGATGAACTTAGACAAACCTTAGAATGAGACTAAGGAGACTAACTTGGGACGAACAAAGACAAACTTTAGTCTCATTCTAAGTTTTGTCTAAGTTCGTCCCAAGTTAGTCTAAGTTCTGCACACATTTGTCTCTTTCTAACGACGAACTTAGACAAACCTTAGAATGAGACTAACGAGACTAACATGGGACGAACAAAGACAAACTTTAGTCTCATTCTAAGGTTTGTCTAAGTTCGTCCCAAGTTAGTCTAAGTTCGTCCCACGTTTATCTCTTTCTAAGGACGAACTTAGATAAACCTTAGAATGAGTGTAACGAGACTAACTTGAGACGAACTAAGACAAACATTAGTCTCATTCTAAGGTTTGTCAAAGTTCGTCCCAAGTTAGTCTATTTCTAAGGACGAACTTATACAACTTTAGAATGAGACTAACGAGACTAACTTGGGATGAACAAAGACAAACTTTAGTCTTAATCTAAGGTTTGTCTAAGTTCGTCCCAAGTTTGTCAATATTCGTCCCAAGTTAGTCTATTTCTAAGGACGAACTTAGATAAACCTTAGAATGAGACTAACGAGACTAACTTAGGACGAAAAAAGACAAACTTTAGTCTCATTCTAAGGTTTGTCTACGTTCATCCAAAGTTAGTCTATTTCTAAGGACGAACTTAGATAAACCTTAGAATGAGACTAACGAGACTAACTTGAGACGAACAAAGACAAACTTTAGTCTCATTCTAAGGTTTGTCAAACATCGTCCCAAGTTATCTATTTCAAAGGATGAACTTAGACAAACCTTAGAATGAGACTAACGAGACTAACTTGGGAGGAACAAAGACAAACTTTAGTCTCATTCTAAGGTTTGTCTATGATCGTCCCAAGTTAGTCTATTTCTAAGGACGAACTTAGATAAACCTTAGAATGAGACTAACGAGACTAACTTGGGAAGAACAAAGACAAACTTTAGTCTCATTCTAAGGTTTGTCTAAGTTCGTCCCAAGTTAGTCTAAGTTCGTCCCAAGTTAGTCTATTTCTAAGGACGAACTTAGACAAACCTTAGAATGAGACTAACGAGACTAACTTCGGACGAACAATGACAAACATTAGTCTCATTCTAAGGTTTGTCTAAGTTCGTCACAAGTTAGTCTATTTCTAAGGACAAACTTAGACAAACCTTAGAATGAGACTAACGAGACTAACTTGGGACGAACAATGACAAACTTTAGTCTCATTCTAAGGTTTGTCTAAGTTCGTCCCAAGTTAGTCTCTTTCTAAGGGCGAACTTTGACAAACCTTAGAATGAGACTAACGAGACTAATTTGAGACGAACAAAGATAAACTTTAGTCTCATTCTAAGGTTTGTCAATGTTCGTCCCAAGTTAGTCTGTTTCTAAGGATGAACTTATACAAACCTTAGAATGAGAGTAACGAGACTAACTTGGCATGAAGAAAGACAAACTTTAGTCTCATTCTAAGGTTTGTCTAAGTTCGTTACAAGTTAGTCTATTTCTAAGGACGAACTTAGATAAACCTTAGAATGAGACTGACGAGACTAACTTGGGACGAACAATGAAAAACTTTAGTCTCATTCTAAGGTTTGTCTAAGTTCGTCCCAAGTTAGTCTATTTCTAAGGACGAACTTAGATAAACCTTAGAATGAGACTAACGAGACTAACTTGGGACGAACAATGTCGAACTTTAGTCTCATTCTAAGGTTTGTCTAAGTTCGTCCCAAGTTAGTCTAAGTTCGTCCCACGTTTATCTTTTTCTAAGGACGAACTTAGACAAACCTTAGAATGAGATTAAGGAGACTAACTTGGGACGAACAAAGACAAACTTTAGTCTCATTCTAAGGTTTGTCTAAGTTCGTCCCAAGTTAGTCAAAGTTCGTCCCAAGTTAGTCTATTTCTAAGGACGAACTTAGACAAACTTTAGAATGAGACTAACGAGACTAACTTGGGACGAACAATAACAAACATTAGTCTCATTCTAAGATTTGTCTAAGTTCGTCACAAGTTAGTCTATTTCTAAGGACGAACTTAGATAAACCTTAGAATGAGACTAACGAGACTAACTTGGGACGAACAATGACAAACTTTAGTCTCATTCTAAGGTTTGTCTAACTTCGTCCCAAGTTAGTCTCTTTCTAAGGACGAACTTAGACAAACCTTAGAATGAGACTAACGAGACTAACTTGAGACGAACAAAGATAAACCTTAGAATGAGACTAACTTGGGACGAACAATGTCAAACTTTAGTCTCATTCTAAGGTTTGTCTAAGTTCGTCCCAAGTTAGTCTATTTCTAAGGACGAACTTAGATCAACCTTAGAATGAGAGTAACGAGACTAACTTGAGACGAACAAAGATAAACTTTAGTCTCATTCTAAGGTTTGTCAATGTTCGTCCCAAGTTAGTCTATTTCTAAGGACGAACTCATACAAACCTTAGAATGAGACTAACGAGACTAACTTGGGACGAACCAAGAAATACTTTACTCTCATTCTAAGGTTTGTCTAAGTTCGTCCCAAGTTAGTCTCTTTCTAAGGATGAACTTAGACAAACCTTAGAATGAGACTAACGAGACTAACTTGAGACGAACAAGGATAAACTTTAGTCTCATTCTAAGGTTTGTCAATGTTCGTGCCAAGTTAGTCTATTTCTAAGGACGAACTTATACAAACCTTAGAATGAGACTAACGAGACTAACTTGGGGCGAACAAAGACAAACTTTAGTCTCATTCTAAAGTTTGTCTAAGTTCGTCCCAAGTTTGTTAAAGTTCGTCCCAAGTTAGTCTATTTCTAAGGACGAAATTTGATAAACCTTAGAATGAGAGTAACGAGACTAACTTGAGATGAACAAAGACAAACTTTAGTCTCATTCTAAGGTTTGTCAAAGTTCATCCCAAGTTAGTCTATTTCTAAGGATGAACTTATACAAACCTTAGAATGAGACTAACGAGACTAACATGGGACGAACAAATACAAACTTTAGTCTCATTCTAAGGTTTGTCTAAGTTCGTCCCAAGTTAGTCTATTTCTAAGGACAAACTTAGATAAACCTTACAATGAGACTAACGAGACTAACTTGGGATGAACAAAGACAAACTTTAGTCTCATTCTAAGGTTTGTCTAAGTTCGTCCCAAGTTAGTCTATTTCTAAGGACAAACATAGATAGACCTTACAATGAGACTAACGAGACTAACTTGGGATGAACAAAGACAAACTTTTGTCTCATTCTAAGGTTTGTCTACGTTCGTCCCAAGTTAGTCTATTTCTAAGGACGAACTTAGATAAACCTTAGAATGAGACTAACGAGACTAACTTGGGACGAACAAAGACAAACTTTAGTCTCATTCTAAGGTTTGTCAAAGTTCGTCCCAAGTTAGTCAAAGTTCTTCCCAAGTTAGTCTATTTCTACGGACGAACTTAGACAAACCTTAGAATGAGACTAACGAGACTAACTTGGGAAGAACAAAGACAAACATTAGTCTCATTCTAAGGTTAGTCTCAGTTCGTCCCAAGTTAGTCTATTTTTAAGAATGAACTTAGAGAAACCTTAGAATGAGACTAAGAGACTAACTTGGGACGAACAAAGACAAAGTTTAGTCTCATTCTAAGGTTTATCCAAGTTCGTCCCAAGTTAGTCTCTTTCTAAGGACGAACTTAGACAAACCTTAGAATGAGACTAACGAGACTAACTTGAGACGAACAAAGATAAACTTTAGTCTCATTCTAAGGTTTGTCAATGTTCGTCCCAAGTTAGTCTATTTCTAAGGATGAACTTATACAAACCTTAGAATGAGAGTAACGAGACTAACTTGGGATGAACAAAGACAAACTTTAGTCTCATTCTAAGGTTTGTCTAAGTTTGTCCCAAGTTTGTCAAAGTTCGTCCCAACTTAGTCTATTTCTTAGGACGAACTTTGATAAAGCTTAGAATGAGAATAACGAGACTAACTTGAGACGAACAAAGACAAACTCTAGTCTCATTCTAAGGTTTGTCAAAGGTCGTCCCAAGTTAGTCTATTTCAAAGGATGAACTTACACAAACCTTAGAATGAGACTAACGAGACTAACTTGGGAGGAACAAAGACAAACTTTAGTCTCATTCTAAGGTTTGTCTATGTTCGTCCCAAGTTAGTCTATTTCTAAGGACGAACTTAGATAAACCTTAGAATGAGACTAACGAGACTAACTTGGGACGAACAAAGACAAACTTTAGTCTCATTCTAAGGTTTGTCTAAGTTCGTCCCAAGTTAGTTTAAGTTCGTCCCACGATTGTCTTTTTCTAAGGACGAACTTAGACAAACCTTAGAATGAGATTAAGGAGACTAACTTGGGACGAACAAAGACAAACTTTAGTCTCATTCTAAGGTTTTTCTAAGTTCGTCCCAAGTTAGTCAAAGTTCATCCCAAGTTAGTCTATTTCTAAGGACGAACTTAGACAAACCTTAGAATGAGACTAACGAGACTAACTTGGGACGAACAATGACAAACATTAGTCTCATTCTGAGATTTGTCTAAGTTCGTCACAAGTTAGTCTATTTCTAAGGACGAACTTAGATAAACCTTAGAATGATACTAACGAGACTAACTTGGGATGAACAAAGACAAACTTCAGTCTCATTCTAAGGTTTGTCTAAGTTCATCCCAAGTTAGTCTATTTCTAAGGACGAACTTAGATAAACATTAGAATGTGACTAACGAGACTAACTTGGGAAGAACAAAGACAAACTTTAGTCTCATTCTAAGGTTGTCTAAGTTTGTCCCAAGTTAGTCTAAGTTCGTCACACGTTTGTCTCTTTGTAAGGATGAACTTAGACAAACCTTAGAATGAGACTAAGGAGACTAACTTGGGACGAACAAAGACAAACTTTAGTCTCATTCTAAGTTTTGTCTAAGTTCGTCCCAAGTTAGTCTAAGTTCTGCACACGTTTGTCTCTTTCTAACGACGAACTTAGACAAACCTTAGAATGAGACTAACGAGACTAACATGGGACGAACAAAGACAAACTTTAGTCTCATTCTAAGGTTTGTCTAAGTACGTCCCAAGTTAGTCTAGGTTCGTCCCACGTTTATCTCTTTCTAAGGACGAACTTAGATAAACCTTAGAATGAGTGTAACGAGACTAACTTGAGACGAACTAAGACAAACTTTAGTCTCATTCTAAGGTTTGTCAAAGTTTGTCCCAAGTTAGTCTATTTCTAAGGACGAACTTATACAACTTTAGAATGAGACTAACGAGACTAACTTGGGATGAACAAAGACAAACTTTAGTGTTATTCTAAGGTTTGTCTAAGTTCGTCCCAAGTTTGTCAATATTCGTCCCAATTTAGTCTATTTCTAAGGACGAACTTAGATAAACCTTAGAATGAGACTAACGAGACTAACTTAGGACGAAAAAAGACAAACTTTAGTCTCATTCTAAGTTTTGTCTACGTTCGTCCAAAGTTAGTCTATTTCTAAGGACGAACTTAGATAAACCTTAGAATGAGACTAACGAGACTAACTTGAGACGAACAAAGACAAACTTTAGTCTCATTCTAAGGTTTGTCAAACGTCGTCCCAAGTTATCTATTTCAAAGGATGAACTTACACAAACCTTAGAATGAGACTAACGAGACTAACTTGGGAGGAACAAAGACAAACTTTAGTCTCATTCTAAGGTTTGTCTATGTTCGTCCCAAGTTAGTCTATTTCTAAGGACGAACTTAGATAAACCTTAGAATGAGACTAACGAGACTAACTTGGGACGAACAAAGACAAACTTTAGTCTCATTCTAAGGTTTGTCTAAGTTCGTCCCAAGTTAGTCTAAGTTCGTCCCACGTTTGTCTTTTTCTAAGGACGAACTTAGACAAACCTTAGAATGAGATTAAGGAGACTAACTTGGGACGAACAAAGACAAACTTTAGTCTCATTCTAAGGTTTGTCTAAGTTCGTCCCAAGTTAGTCAAAGTTCGTCCCAAGTTAGTCTATTTCTAAGGACGAACTTAGACAAACCTTAGAATGAGACTAACGAGACTAACTTCGGACGAACAATGACAAACATTAGTCTCATTCTAAGCTTTGTCTAAGTTCATCACAAGTTAGTCTGTTTCTAAGGGCGAACTTAGACAAACCTTAGAATGAGACTAACGAGACTAACTTAAGACGAACAAAGATAAACTTTAGTCTCATTCTAAGGTTTGTCAATGTTCGTCCCAAGTTAGTCTGTTTCTAAGGATGAACTTATACAAACCTTAGAATGAGAGTAACGAGACTAACTTGGCACGAACAAAGACAAACTTTAGTCTCATTCTAAGGTTTGTCTAAGTTCGTTACAAGTTAGTCTATTTCTAAGGACGAACTTAGATAAACCTTAGAATGAGACTGACGAGACTAACTTGGGACGAACAATGAAAAACTTTAGTCTCATTCTAAGGTTTGTCTAAGTTCGTCCCAAGTTAGTCTATTTCTAAGGACGAACTTAGATAAACCTTAGAATGAGACTAACGAGACTAACTTGGGACGAACAATGTCAAACTTTAGTCTCATTCTAAGGTTTGTCTAAGTTCGTCCCAAGTTAGTCTATTTCTAAGGACGAACTTAGATCAACCTTAGAATGAGAGTAACGAGACTAACTTGAGACGAACACAGATAAACTTTAGTCTCATTCTAAGGTTTGTCAATGTTCGTCCCAAGTTAGTCTATTTCTAAGGATGAACTCATACAAACCTTAGAATGAGACTAACGAGACTAACTTGGGACGAACAAAGACAAACTTAGTCTCATTCTAAAGTTTGTCTAAGTTCGTCCAAGGTTAGTCTATTTCTAAGGACGAACTTAGATAAACCTTAGAATGAGACTAACGAGACTAACTTGGGACGAACAAAGACAAACTTTAGTCTCATTCTAAGGTTTGTCTAAGTTCGTCCAAGGTTAGTCTATTTCTAAGGACGAACTTAGATAAACCTTAGAATGAGACTAACGAGACTAACTTGGGACGAACAAAGACAAACTTTAGTCTCATTCTAAGGTTTGTCTAAGTTCGTCCCAAGTTAGTTTAAGTTCGTCCCACGATTGTCTTTTTCTTAGGACGAACTTAGACAAACCTTAGAATGAGATTAAGGAGACTAACTTGGGACGAACAAAGACAAACTTTAGTCTCATTCTAAGGTTTTTCTAAGTTCGTCCCAAGTTAGTCAAAGTTCATCCCAAGTTAGTCTATTTCTAAGGACGAACTTAGACAAACCTTAGAATGAGACTAACGAGACTAACTTGGGACGAACAATGACAAACATTAGTCTCATTCTGAGATTTGTCTAAGTTCGTCACAAGTTAGTCTATTTCTAAGGACGAACTTAGATAAACCTTAGAATGATACTAACGAGACTAACTTGGGATGAACAAAGACAAACTTCAGTCTCATTCTAAGGTTTGTCTAAGTTCATCCCAAGTTAGTCTATTTCTAAGGACGAACTTAGATAAACATTAGAATGTGACTAACGAGACTAACTTGGGAAGAACAAAGACAAACTTTAGTCTCATTCTAAGGTTGTCTAAGTTTGTCCCAAGTTAGTCTAAGTTCGTCACACGTTTGTCTCTTTGTAAGGATGAACTTAGACAAACCTTAGAATGAGACTAAGGAGACTAACTTGGGACGAACAAAGACAAACTTTAGTCTCATTCTAAGTTTTGTCTAAGTTCGTCCCAAGTTAGTCTAAGTTCTGCACACGTTTGTCTCTTTCTAACGACGAACTTAGACAAACCTTAGAATGAGACTAACGAGACTAACATGGGACGAACAAAGACAAACTTTAGTCTCATTCTAAGGTTTGTCTAAGTACGTCCCAAGTTAGTCTAGGTTCGTCCCACGTTTATCTCTTTCTAAGGACGAACTTAGATAAACCTTAGAATGAGTGTAACGAGACTAACTTGAGACGAACTAAGACAAACTTTAGTCTCATTCTAAGGTTTGTCAAAGTTCGTCCCAAGTTAGTCTATTTCTAAGGACGAACTTATACAACTTTAGAATGAGACTAACGAGACTAACTTGGGATGAACAAAGACAAACTTTAGTGTTATTCTAAGGTTTGTCTAAGTTCGTCCCAAGTTTGTCAATATTCGTCCCAAGTTAGTCTATTTCTAAGGACGAACTTAGATAAACCTTAGAATGAGACTAACGAGACTAACTTAGGACGAAAAAAGACAAACTTTAGTCTCATTCTAAGTTTTGTCTACGTTCGTCCAAAGTTAGTCTATTTCTAAGGACGAACTTAGATAAACCTTAGAATGAGACTAACGAGACTAACTTGAGACGAACAAAGACAAACTTTAGTCTCATTCTAAGGTTTGTCAAACGTCGTCCCAAGTTATCTATTTCAAAGGATGAACTTACACAAACCTTAGAATGAGACTAACGAGACTAACTTGGGAGGAACAAAGACAAACTTTAGTCTCATTCTAAGGTTTGTCTATGTTCGTCCCAAGTTAGTCTATTTCTAAGGACGAACTTAGATAAACCTTAGAATGAGACTAACGAGACTAACTTGGGACGAACAAAGACAAACTTTAGTCTCATTCTAAGGTTTGTCTAAGTTCGTCCCAAGTTAGTCTAAGTTCGTCCCACGTTTGTCTTTTTCTAAGGACGAACTTAGACAAACCTTAGAATGAGATTAAGGAGACTAACTTGGGACGAACAAAGACAAACTTTAGTCTCATTCTAAGGTTTGTCTAAGTTCGTCCCAAGTTAGTCAAAGTTCGTCCCAAGTTAGTCTATTTCTAAGGACGAACTTAGACAAACCTTAGAATGAGACTAACGAGACTAACTTCGGACGAACAATGACAAACATTAGTCTCATTCTAAGCTTTGTCTAAGTTCATCACAAGTTAGTCTGTTTCTAAGGGCGAACTTAGACAAACCTTAGAATGAGACTAACGAGACTAACTTGAGACGAACAAAGATAAACTTTAGTCTCATTCTAAGGTTTGTCAATGTTCGTCCCAAGTTAGTCTGTTTCTAAGGATGAACTTATACAAACCTTAGAATGAGAGTAACGAGACTAACTTGGCACGAACAAAGACAAACTTTAGTCTCATTCTAAGGTTTGTCTAAGTTCGTTACAAGTTAGTCTATTTCTAAGGACGAACTTAGATAAACCTTAGAATGAGACTGACGAGACTAACTTGGGACGAACAATGAAAAACTTTAGTCTCATTCTAAGGTTTGTCTAAGTTCGTCCCAAGTTAGTCTATTTCTAAGGACGAACTTAGATAAACCATAGAATGAGACTAACGAGACTAACTTGGGACGAACAATGTCAAACTTTAGTCTCATTCTAAGGTTTGTCTAAGTTCGTCCCAAGTTAGTCTATTTCTAAGGACGAACTTAGATCAACCTTAGAATGAGAGTAACGAGACCAACTTGAGACGAACACAGATAAACTTTAGTCTCATTCTAAGGTTTGTCAATGTTCGTCCCAAGTTAGTCTATTTCTAAGGATGAACTCATACAAACCTTAGAATGAGACTAACGAGACTAACTTGGGACGAACAAAGACAAACTTAGTCTCATTCTAAAGTTTGTCTAAGTTCGTCCAAGGTTAGTCTATTTCTAAGGACGAACTTAGATAAACCTTAGAATGAGACTAACGAGACTAACTTGGGACGAACAAAGACAAACTTTAGTCTCATTCTAAGGTTTGTCTAAGTTCGTCCAAGGTTAGTCTATTTCTAAGGACGAACTTAGATAAACCTTAGAATGAGACTAACGAGACTAACTTGGGACGAACAAAGACAAACTTTAGTCTCATTCTAAGGTTTGTCTAAGTTCGTCCCAAGTTTGTTAGAGTTCGTCCCAAGTTAGTCTATTTCTAAGGACGAACTTTGATAAACCTTAGAATGAGAGTAACGAGACTAACTTGAGATGAACAAAGACAAACTTTAGTCTCATTCTAAGGTTTGTCTAAGTTCGTCCCAAGTTTGTCAAAATTCATCCCAAGTTAGTTTATTTCTAAGGACGAACTTAGACTAACCTTAGAATGAGATTAAGGAGACTAACTTGGGATGAACAAAGACAAACTTTAGTCTCATTCTAAGGTTTGTCTAAGTTCGTCCCAAGTTAGTCAAAGTTCGTCCCAAGTTAGTCTATTTCTAAGGACGAACTTAGACAAACCTTAGAATGAGACTAACGAGACTAACTTGGGACGAACAATGACAAACTTTAGTCTCATTCTAAGGTTTGTCTAAGTTCGTCACAAGTTATTCTATTTCTAAGGACAAACTTAGATAAACCTTAGAATGAGACTAACGAGACTAACTTGGGACGAACAATGACAAACTTTAGTCTCATTCTAAGGTTTGTCTAAGTACGTCCCAAGTTAGTCTCTTTCTAAGGGCGAACTTAGAGAAACCTTAGAATGAGACTAACGAGACTAACATGGGACGAACAAAGACAAACTTTAGTCTCATTCAAAGGGTTGTCTAAGTTTGTCCCAAGTTAGTCTAAGTTTGTCCCACGTTTGTCTCTTTCTAAGGAAGAACTTCGATAAACCTTAGAATGAGAGTAACGAGACTAACTTGAGACGAACTAAGACAAACTTTAGTCCCATTCTAAGGTTTGTCAAAGTTCATCCCAAGTTAGTCTATTTCTAAGGACGAACTTATACAAACCTTAGAATGAGACTAACGAGACTAACTTGGGACGAACAAAGACAAACTTTAGTCTCATTCTAAGGCTTGTCTAAGTTCGTCCCAAGTTTGTCAAAATTCGTCCTAGGTTAGTCTATTTCTAAGGATGAACTTAGAGAAACCTTAGAATGAGACTAACGAGACTAACTTAGGACGAAAAAAGATAAACTTTAGTCTCATTCTAAGGTTTGTCTACGTTCGTCCCAAGTTAGTCTATTTCTAAGGATGAACTTAGATAAACCTTGGAATGGGACTAACGAGACTAACTTGAGACGAACAAAGACAAACTTTAGTCTCATTCTAAGGTTTGTCAAAGGTCGTCCCAAGTTAGTCTATTTCAAAGGATGAACTTACACAAACCTTAGAATGAGACTAACGAGACTAACTTGGGAGGAACAAAGACAAACTTTAGTCTCATTCTAAGGTTTGTCTATGTTCGTCCCAAGTTAGTCTATTTCTAAGGACGAACATAGATAAACCTTAGAATGAGACTAACGAGACTAACTTGGGACGAACAAAGACAAACTTTAGTCTCATTCTAAGGTTTGTCTAAGTTCGTCCCAAGGTAGTCTAAGTTCGTCCCACGTTTGTCTTTTTCTAAGGACGAACTTAGACAAACCTTAGAATGAGATTAAGGAGACTAACTTGGGACGAACAAAGACAAACTTTAGTCTCATTCTAAGGTTTGTCTAAGTTCGTCCCAAGTTAGTCAAAGTTCGTCCCAAGTTAGTCTATTTCTAAGGACGAACTTAGACAAACCTTAGAATGAGACTAACGAGACTAACTTGGGACGAACAATGGCAAACATTAGTCTCATTCTAAGGTTTGTCTAAGTTCGTCACAAGTTAGTCTATTTCTAAGGACGAACTTAGATAAACCATAGAATGAGACTAACGAGACTAACTTGGGGCGAACAATGACAAACTTTAGTCTCATTCTAAGGTTTGTCTAAGTTCGTCCCAAGTTAGTCTCTTTCAAAGGGCGAACTTAGACAAACCTTAGAATGAGACTAACGAGACTAACTTGAGACGAACAAAGATAAACTTTAGTCTCATTCTAAGGTTTGTCAATGTTGGTCCCAAGTTAGTCTTTTTCTAAGGATGAACTTATACAAACCTTAGAATGTGAGTAACGAGACTAACTTGGCACGAACAAAGACAAACTTTAGTCTCATTCTAAGGTTTGTCTAAGTTCGTTACAAGTTAGTCTATTTCTAAGGACGAACTTAGATAAACCTTAGAATGAGACTGACGAGACTAACTTGGGACGAACAATGAAAAACTTTAGTCTCATTCTAAGGTTTGTCTAAGTTCGTCCCAAGTTAGTCTATTTCTAAGGACGAACTTAGATAAACCTTAGAATGAGACTAACGAGACTAACTTGGGACGAACAATGTCAAACTTTAGTCTCATTCTAAGGTTTGTCTAAGTTCGTCCCAAGTTAGTCTATTTCTAAGGACGAACTTAGATCAACCTTAGAATGAGAGTAACGAGACTAACTTGAGACGAACAAAGATAAACTTTAGTCTCATTCTAAGGTTTGTCAACGTTCGTCCCAAGTTAGTCTATTTCTAAGGATGAACTCATACAAACCTTAGAATGAGACTAACGAGACTAACTTGGGACGAACAAAGACAAATCTAGTCTCATTCTAAGGTTTGTCTAAGTTTGTCCCAAGTTTGTCAAAGTTCGTCCCAACTTAGTCTATTTCTTAGGACGAACTTAGATAAAGCTTAGAATGAGAGTAACGAGACTAACTAGAGACTTACAAATACAAACTTTAGTCTCATTCTAAGGTTTGTCAAAGTTCGTCCCAAGTTAGTCTATTTCTATGGATGAACTTATACAAACCTTAGAATGAGACTAACGAGACAAACTTGGGACGAACAAAGACAAACTTTAGTCTCATTCTAAGGTTTGTCTAAGTTCGTCCAAGGTTAGTCTATTTCTAAGGACGAACTTAGATAAACCTTAGAATGAGACTAACGAGACTAACTTGGGACGAACAAAGACAAACTTTAGTCTCATTCTAAGGTTTGTCTAAGTTCGTCCCAAGTTTGTTAGAGTTCGTCCCAAGTTAGTCTATTTCTAAGGACGAACTTTGATAAACCTTAGAATGAGAGTAACGAGACTAACTTGAGATGAACAAAGACAAACTTTAGTCTCATTCTAAGGTTTGTCTAAGTTCGTCCCAAGTTTGTCAAAATTCATCCCAAGTTAGTTTATTTCTAAGGACGAACTTAGACTAACCTTAGGATGAGATTAAGGAGACTAACTTGGGATGAACAAAGACAAACTTTAGTCTCATTCTAAGGTTTGTCTAAGTTCGTCCCAAGTTAGTCAAAGTTTGTCCCAAGTTAGTCTATTTCTAAGGACGAACTTAGACAAACCTTAGAATGAGACTAACGAGACTAACTTGGGACGAACAATGACAAACTTTAGTCTCATTCTAAGGTTTGTCTAAGTTCGTCACAAGTTATTCTATTTCTAAGGACGAACTTAGATAAACCTTAGAATGAGACTAACGAGACTAACTTGGGACGAACAATGACAAACTTTAGTCTCATTCTAAGGTTTGTCTATGTTCGTCCCAAGTTAGTCTCTTTCTAAGGGCGAACTTAGAGAAACCTTAGAATGAGACTAACGAGACTAACATGGGACGAACAAAGACAAACTTTAGTCTCATTCAAAGGGTTGTCTAAGTTTGTCCCAAGTTAGTCTAAGTTTGTCCCACGTTTGTCTCTTTCTAAGGAAGAACTTCGATAAACCTTAGAATGAGAGTAACGAGACTAACTTGAGATGAACTAAGACAAACTTTAGTCCCATTCTAAGGTTTGTCAAAGTTCATCCCAAGTTAGTCTATTTCTAAGGACAAACTTATACAAACCTTAGAATGAGACTAACGAGACTAACTTGGGACGAACAAAGATAAACTTTAGTCTCATTCTAAGGCTTGTCTAAGCTCGTCCCAAGTTTGTCAAAATTCATCCTAGGTTAGTCCATTTCTAAGGATGAACTTAGAGAAACCTTAGAATGAGACTAACGAGACTAACTTAGGACGAAAAAAGATAAACTTTAGTCTCATTCTAAGGTTTGTCTACGTTCGTCCCAAGTTAGTCTATTTCTAAGGACGAACTTAGATAAACCTTGGAATGGGACTAACGAGACTAACTTGAGACGAACAAAGACAAACTTTAGTCTCATTCTAAGGTTTGTCAAAGGTCGTCCCAAGTTAGTCTATTTCAAAGGATGAACTTACACAAACCTTACAATGAGACTAACGAGACTAACTTGGGAGGAACAAAGACAAACTTTAGTCTCATTCTAAGGTTTGTCTATGTTCGTCCCAAGTTAGTCTATTTCTAAGGACGAACATAGATAAACCTTAGAATGAGACTAACGAGACTAACTTGGGACGAACAAAGACAAACTTTAGTCTCATTCTAAGGTTTGTCTAAGTTCGTCCCAAGGTAGTCTAAGTTCGTCCCATGTTTGTCTTTTTCTAAGGACGAACTTAGACAAACCTTAGAATGAGATTAAGGAGACTAACTTGGGACGAACAAAGACAAACTTTAGTCTCATTCTAAGGTTTGTCTAAGTTCGTCCCAAGTTAGTCAAAGTTCGTCCCAAGTTAGTCTATTTCTAAGGACGAACTTAGACAAACCTTAGAATGAGACTAACGAGACTAACTTGGGACGAACAATGACAAACATTAGTCTCATTCTAAGGTTTGTCTAAGTTCGTCACAAGTTAGTCTATTTCTAAGGACGAACTTAGATAAACCTTAGAATGAGACTAACGAGACTAACTTGGGGCGAACAATGACAAACTTTAGTCTCATTCTAAGGTTTGTCTAAGTTCGTCCCAAGTTAGTCTCTTTCAAAGGGCGAACTTAGACAAACCTTAGAATGAGACTAACGAGACTAACTTGAGACGAACAAAGATAAACTTTAGTCTCATTCTAAGGTTTGTCAATGTTGGTCCCAAGTTAGTCTGTTTCTAAGGATGAACTTATACAAACCTTAGAATGAGAGTAACGAGACTAACTTGGCACGAACAAAGACAAACTTTAGTCTCATTCTAAGGTTTGTCTAAGTTTGTTACAAGTTAGTCTATTTCTAAGGACGAACTTAGATAAACCTTAGAATGAGACTGACGAGACTAACTTGGGACGAACAATGACAAACTTTAGTCTCATTCTAAGGTTTGTCTAAGTTCGTCCCAAGTTTGTCTATTTCTAAGGACGAACTTAGATAAACCTTAGAATGAGACTAACGAGACTAACTTGGGACGAACAATGTCAAACTTTAGTCTCATTCTAAGGTTTGTCTAAGTTCGTCCCAAGTTAGTCTAAGTTCGTCCCACGTTTGTCTGTTTCTAAGGACGAACTTAGACAAACCTTAGAATGAGATTAAGGAGACTAACTTGGGACGAACAAAGACAATCTTTAGTCTCATTCTAAGGTTTGTCTAAGTTCGTCCCAAGTTAGTCAAAGTTCATCACAAGTTAGTCTATTTCTAAGGACGAACTTAGACAAACCTTAGAATGAGACTAACGAGACTAACTTGGGACGAACAATGACAAACATTAGTCTCATTCTAAGGTTGTCTAAGTTCGTCACAAGTTAGTCTATTTCTAAGGACGAACTTAGATAAACCTTAGAATGAGACTAACGAGACTAACTTGGGACGAACAATGTCAAACTTAAGTCTCATTCTAAGGTTTGTCTAAGTTCGTCCCAAGTTAGTCTATTTCTAAGGACGAACTTAGATCAACCTTAGAATGAGAGTAACGAGACTAACTTGAGACGAACAAAGATAAACTTTAGTCTCATTCTAAGGTTTGTCAATGTTCGTCCCAAGTTAGTCTATTTCTAAGGATGAACTTATACAAACCTTAGAATGAGACTAACGAGACTAATTTGGGACGAACAAAGACAAACTTAGTCTCATTCTAAGGTTTGTCTAAGTTTGTCCCAAATTTGTCAAAGTTCGTCCCAACTTAGTCTATTTCTTCGGACGAACTTAGATAAAGCTTAGAATGAGAGTAACGAGACTAACTAGAGACGAACAAATACAAACTTTAGTCTCGTTCTAAGGTTTGTCAAAGTTCGTCCCAAGTTAGTCTATTTCTAAGGATGAACTTATACAAACCTTAGAATGAAACTAACGAGACTAACTTGGAATGAACAAAGACAAACTTTAGTCTCATTCTAAGGTTTGTCTAAGTTCGTCCAAGGTTAGTCTATTTCTAAGGACGAACTTAGATAAACCTTAGAATGAGACTAACGAGACTAACTTGGGACGAACAAAGACAAACTTTAGTCTCATTCTAAGGTTTGTCTAAGTTCGTCCCAAGTTTGTTAAAGTTCATCCCAAGTTAGTCTATTTCTAAGGACGAACTTTGATAAACCTTAGAATGAGAGTAACGAGACTAACTTGAGATGAACAAAGACAAACTTTAGTCTCATTCTAAGGTTTGTCAAAGTTCGTCCCAAGTTAGTCTATTTCTAAGGATGAACTTATACAAACCTTAGAATGAGACTAACGATACTAACTTGGGACGAACAAAGACAAACTTTAGTCTCATTCTAAAGTTTGTCTAAGTTCGTCCAAGGTTAGTGACAGAACCGCTCGTCGTTAAAGCGATTTGTGCAAATAAATTTATAATAGTCCGCTACTCGCAACTATACTACTAGGTAGTACTTGGTAAGTAGGGGTCGAACCCAAGGGAATTAGGGGAATAGGTTATTCTTTTAAGGGATTTGTCTAGCGAGAGAGCGTGTTTTAAGTTGGTTGAGGTTTTAGTGCTAACAACTACGTGACTTTTTGATTGGTTGCGGATTTGATTGCTGAAACGTAAATTACAGAAAAGTAAATACTGAAAATACAAAGGAGACTTACAGTGGGTGATGCGTGATTGGTAAGTCCTCCGGATTGTGAGTAGTTGATGGTTGTAGTTGATCGAACAGTAAAAGTACAGACAGGGGGGTTTTGTAATTGCAAGAGAAGTATTCGGTCTTGGGGGGCCTTGCATTATATCCTGTTCATTCTTTTAGTAACCCTTCTAAGTATTCAAACGTATATTGAGGCCCTTTCGTAGCGCTCAATAAACTCTTGTTCTAAGCGATACTAATTCCTTCTTTCGAAGTATCTTAGCAGTAAGTGCATCCATTTGGTCCCTTTGGTCCAGTTTCCAAATGGTTTTTAAGATAGATCGAACTCATCAGATAAGCTTTGCCCTTTCGTAGCTTCCACTTATCCGAGTATGTTCACGAATTCCCACAGTAGAGTTTTGCCCTTTCGTAGCTTCCACTCTACCTTGGAAATTCTGACCTTATAAATGGCACATAGAACAAGTTTTGAATACAGAGAAATAAAACTAAACGAAGTAAAACATTTTATAAAACAAGAACTCCCCTTCAACCGAATGAAGAGTTTAGTTACGAATATCCATGGAGTTGGACATCATAACTAGGATATTGAAGAGAATACTCAAGAACAAACAGGAGTATAGAGAGAAGAGAAAGAGATTACTCAAGAACAAACAGGAGTAACTCTTGAACTGTAACTGAAAACTTGAGTACTCAAGAACCGACAGGAGTACTCAAGATCGAACTAAAGTATTTGAGAACAAACTGAACTTTTATTAATATCAAAACCAAACTTTACATAGTAACAAACTTAGAGAGATAAGTGGAATGGATTGTGGATGGTGGAATTTGTGTGGATGATTTGAAATGGGAAGGATGGCTTGGTATTTATAGCCATGGAGGAGAGAAATGGATGGCCAAGATGAGGGCAAGTGGTTTGGCATCCAAGGGTGGAGATGAGGGGAGAAGGAGAGGAGGGCAAGTGTCACAAGGGGAGAGGGGGAGAGGAAAGCCGCCGGCGGCTTTTGGGAGGGGGAATGAGGTGGTGACATGTGGAGGAAGGGGAGAGGAGGAGAGGTGGTTGTGAGGGCAAAGCCGCCGGTCCATGTGGCATGAGGAGAGTGGTTTGTGAGTTTTGTGCAGTTTGCACAAAATTATCAGTGTATTTCAGCTCCGGATTGCCTTCGGTTTCCCTTCGGTTTGATTTGTTTTGAATGATTCCAAGTCAGGATCTTTAGATTTCTTCATTCAGCGTCTGATCTTGACCTTGGATTGTCTCCTGATATCTTTTCTGTGCTAAAAGCTCTTCCTTAGCGTGTATTCTCTCTAAGCTCTGAAATACCCTGTAGAAATGTATCGGGACTAAAACATCGAAGTTAGATAGACAAACAGTCTAATTTGGTGGGTTTAACTGTGTTTATGATTCATACAATTGTGGTCCATCAGATAACCCCACACTTTTAGTTGTTCGTCCCGAACAATGCTTTATAAGGGCGTTACTAAGTAAGTTGGTTAAAATATGAAAGTAAGATAATGGTACTCGATTTCTCCTAATTCATGCATTACTACTTGTTACTAAATTAAACTGCGTAAATAAGTAGAAGAAACTTGATACTTGTACCTTTGTGCTGGGATGCAAATTAATTCGGATGTTTCGGGAGATAGCCCTTTTCAGGCTCCTGGACTACACCTTCGGGATCGTCTCGCACTATATGGTTTTCTTGTAGCTTTCTCTAGCACGTGATTCGATTCAGGTTTCAGTGAGTTGAGTACTTTGATTACTTTTGGCGAGGGACTGCTTTTTGTAGTGAATTGGCCTTTGGCCTTTGATTTGACGCTTTGAGTTCTTCACTTTTGTTCGGTTAAAACCTTCACAATTTTGGGCCTGAGGCCTCTTGATTTGCTTCTTCGAGCTTTTTGCGTCTTTGTGACTTGCTAGTCCATTTTCTCAAGCCTTCTTGGGAGGTCCAATCATCGCCCGCAAGCATATGGAAATACCTCCCCGCTCCTCTCGTCTTCGTCGTTTTGCGCGGGTCAAGATGAGGGTCGCTCATCTATTTTCTCGGCTATTTTGACTAGAGAGAGGACGGTCTGATTCCCGTCCTCGCCTTTGCATAGATGCTTCGTGGCGGAGTTGACTTCAATTATTCACTGAAACCTGAAGTGCAGCCTCCACTGACTTCGAAAACCATATAGTTTGATCTGATCCTTCAAGTGCTTGCCAAGCCCCTCTAGGGCAATTTCTATCAACTCCACATCCCTAGTTTATCTCGGCACAAAAGACAAATGAGAAGTTACATTCTAAGTTGTTAAACAGTTTGCATTTTCACAAGGTTGATGCATGAATTATGATCTATCTTTTTCACATTCTTAAGTTCATATTTTCAAAAAGATACTATTTAAAAAGAAAAGAAAAACATGCAGACGGTTCTCACCCCACACTTTTGAACGAAGGCGTGCCTTAGTTCAAAAGTCATGCAAATATATACAAAAGAAGGAAATGACATTAAGGAAAAAGAAGAACAGAACTCCCTTATACTGTGTCGTGGAAATGACATGGCATGAGGCTGGATAATCGAGGGAGTCTGGCTGGGGCCTCGAACTCTCAGCGCAGGCCCGGTAAATTCACGGAAGCTGCCTGGCTGATCCGGTCTTGCTCCAAACTTAATTCCTACATGAAAGATATTCCTTCTATACAAAAAGTGGGTGAGAGCTCTTATTGGAAATTTAAATGACAGAAATTAAAAGTGCAGAAAAGTAAGATAGTGTCGGGTTACCTCCCGACCAGTGCACTTGTTTAACGTCGTTGGCTCGACAGTACCTTGTTTTTGATCATTGGTTGGGATCCCATGGGTGGCTCAGGTTGAATTTTGCCACCATTCTTGTGTTACTTCCGGTACTCTCTATGTCTGATTCTTCTGATGGCTCGGAAGTTTCTTCTGATGGTTCGGATGTGACTTCCTCTGTAGGCTATTCTTCTGAGCTTTCTATATCTGATTCGTTCATCACATCCTCTGAACTGTTTCTTTCTGGACTGGCCTCGACATTTTGTGTTCCTTCATTTGGTTGAGGTACTGGCCTTTGTATTGTAGTTCCGGCCAAGCTGTCTATCACATCCCATACCTGAGTCAGGGATAAGTGTGCGGTTGTTCCTCCTACAGCGTTATTGAGCCTTGAGAACTCCTCAGCCCTCATCCCGCAAAGGAATTTTTGAAGAAGAAAAACCTCCGTGAATCCATGGTGCGGGCAGCGCGAGATCATGGCGTCATAATTCGTGTAGTACTCGCCCAAGGTCTCATCCCGGGATTGTTGCAGGTTCATGATCCTTTCTCGGGTTTGTTGTCGTAAGGATGGAGGGGAGAATTCTTTCAGGAATGGAATGCTAATGTGTATGAAATACTTAGCATTCATAGAAGTTGATGTGTAATACCAGATTGTCGCGAAGTCCGTTAGAGAGAATTTGAAGCAGTTAAGTTTAAACTCCTCTAACGTTTCATTATTAGGTTTTATATGCTGACAAACATGGTGAAAGTTTCGGCAGTGTAGAACTGGGTCTTCTTCATCCGTACCTCCGAACAGGGGGAGATATCGTGTCGTCCATGCATACGAAGGTGGTTGCGTCATTAGGTCATGTGAGGTGAAGAACAACTTATCCGATGGCTAATTCCCCGGCAACGGCGCCAATTTGACAGAACCGCTCGTCGTTAAAGCGATTTGTGCAAATAAATTTATAATAGTCCGCTACTCGCAACTATACTACTAGGTAGTACTTGGTAAGTAGGGGTCGAACCCAAGGGAATTAGGGGAATAGGTTATTCTTTTAAGGGATTTGTCTAGCGAGAGAGCGTGTTTTAAGTTGGTTGAGGTTTTAGTGCTAACAACTACGTGACTTTTTGATTGGTTGCGGATTTGATTGCTGAAACGTAAATTACAGAAAAGTAAATACTGAAAATACAAAGGAGACTTACAGTGGGTGATGCGTGATTGGTAAGTCCTCCGGATTGTGAGCAGTTGATGGTTGTAGTTGATCGAACAGTAAAAGTACAGACAGGGGGGTTTTGTAATTGCGAGAGAAGTATTCGGTCTTGGGGGGCCTTGTATTATATCCTGTTCATTCTTTTAGTAACCCTTCTAAGTATTCAAACGTATATTGAGGCCCTTTCGTAGCGCTCAATAAACTCTTGTTCTAAGCGATACTAATTCCTTCTTTCGAAGTATCTTAGCAGTAAGTGCATCCATTTGGTCCCTTTGGTCCAGTTTCCAAATGGTTTTTAAGATAGACCGAACTCCTCAGATAAGCTTTGCCCTTTCGTAGCTTCCACTTATCCGAGTATGTTCACGAATTCCCACAGTAGAGTTTTGCCCTTTCGTAGCTTCCACTCTACCTTGGAAATTCTGACCTTATAAATGGCACATAGAACAAGTTTTGAATACAGAGAAATGAAACTAAACGAAGTAAAACATTTTATAAAACAAGAACTCCCCTTCAACCGAATGAAGAGTTTAGTTACGAATATCCATGGAGTTGGACATCATAACTAGGATATTGAAGAGAATACTCAAGAACAAACAGGAGTATAGAGAGAAGAGAAAGAGATTACTCAAGAACAAACAGGAGTAACTCTTGAACTGTAACTGAAAACTTGAGTACTCAAGAACCGACCGGAGTACTCAAGATCGAACTAAAGTATTTGAGAACAAACTGAACTTTTATTAATATCAAAACCAAACTTTACATAGTAACAAACTTAGAGAGATAAGTGGAATGGATTGTGGATGGTGGGATTTGTGTGGATTATTTGAAATGGGAAGGATGGCTTGGTATTTATAGCCATGGAGGAGAGAAATGGATGGCCAAGATGAGGGCAAGTGGTTTGGCATCCAAGGGTGGAGATGAGGGGAGAAGGAGAGGAGGGCAAGTGTCACAAGGGGAGAGGGGGAGAGGAAAGCCGCCGGCAGCTTTTGGGAGGGGGAATGAGGTGGTGACATGTGGAGGAAGGGGAGAGGAGGAGAGGTGGTTATGAGGGCAAAGCCGCCGGTCCATGTGGCATGAGGAGAGTGGTTTGTGAGTTTTGTGCAGTTTGCACAAAATTATCAGTGTATTTCAGCTCCGGATTGCCTTCGGTTTCCCTTCGGTTTGATTTGTTTTGAATGATTCCAAGTCAGGATCTTTAGATTTCTTCATTCAGCGTCTGATCTTGACCTTGGATTGTCTCCTGATATCTTTTCTGTGCTAAAAGCTCTTCCTTAGCGTGTATTCTCTCTAAGCTCTGAAATACCCTGTAGAAATGTATCGGGACTAAATCATCGAAGTTAGATAGACAAACAGTCTAATTTGGTGGGTTTAACTGTGTTTATGATTCATACAATTGTGGTCCATCAGTTAGTCTATTTCTAAGGACAAACTTAGATAAACCTTAGAATGAGACTAACGAGACTAACTTGGGACGAACAAAGACAAACTTTAGTCTCATTCTAAGGTTTGTCTAAGTTCGTCCCAAGTTAGTCTAAGTTCGTCACACGTTTGTCTCTTTCTAAGGACGAACTTAGAAAAACCTTAGAATGAGACTAAGGACACTAACTTGAGACGAACAAAGACAAACTTTAGTCTCATTCTAAGGTTTGTCTAAGTTCGTCCCAAGTTAGTCAAAGTTCGTCCCAATTTAGTCTATTTCTAAGGACGAACTTAGACAAACCTTAGAATGAGACTAACGAGACTAACTTGGGACGAACAATGACAAACATTAGTCTCATTCTAAGGTTTGTCTACGTTCGTCCAAAGTTAGTCTATTTCTAAGGACGAACTTAGATAAACCTTAGAATGAGACTAACGAGACTAACTTGAGACGAACAAAGACAAACTTTAGTCTCATTCTAAGGTTTGTCAAACGTCGTCCCAAGTTATCTATTTCAAAGGATGAACTTACAAAAACCTTAGAATGAGACTAACGAGACTAACTTGGGAGGAACAAAGACAAACTTTAGTCTCATTCTAAGGTTTGTCTATGTTCGTCCCAAGTTAGTCTATTTCTAAGGACGAACTTAGATAAACCTTAGAATGAGACTAACGAGACTAACTTGGGACGAACAAAGACAAACTTTAGTCTCATTCTAAGGTTTGTCAAATTCGTCCCAAGTTAGTCTAAGTTCGTCCCACGTTTGTCTTTTTCTAAGGACGAACTTAGACAAACCTTAGAATGAGATTAAGGAGACTAACTTGGGACGAACAAAGACAAACTTTAGTCTCATTCTGAGGTTTGTCTAAGTTCGTCCCAAGTTAGTCAAAGTTCGTCCCAAGTTAGTCTATTTCTAAGGACGAACTTAGACAAACCTTAGAATGAGACTAACGAGACTAACTTCGGACGAACAATGACAAACATTAGTCTCATTCTAAGGTTTGTCTAAGTTCATCACAAGTTAGTCTATTTCTAAGGACGAACTTAGACAAACCTTAGAATGAGACTAACGAGACTAACTTGGGACGAACAATGACAAACTTTAGTCTCATTCTAAGGTTTGTCTAAGTTCGTCCCAAGTTAGTCTCTTTCTAAGGGCGAACTTAGACAAACCTTAGAATGAGACTAACGAGACTAACTTGAGACGAACAAAGATAAACTTTAGTCTCATTCTAAGGTTTGTCAATGTTCGTCCCAAGTTAGTCTGTTTCTAAGGATGAACTTATACAAACCTTAGAATGAGAGTAACGAGACTAACTTGGCACGAACAAAGACAAACTTTAGTCTCATTCTAAGGTTTGTCTAAGTTCGTTACAAGTTAGTCTATTTCTAAGGACGAACTTAGATAAACCTTAGAATGAGACTGACGAGACTAACTTGGGACGAACAATGACAAACTTTAGTCTCATTCTAAGGTTTGTCTAAGTTCGTCCCAAGTTAGTCTATTTCTAAGGACGAACTTAGATAAACCTTAGAATGAGACTAACGAGACTAACTTGGGACGAACAATGTCAAACTTTAGTCTCATTCTAAGGTTTGTCTAAGTTCGTCCCAAGTTAGTCTAAGTTCTTCCCACGTTTGTCTTTTTCTAAGGACGAACTTAGACAAACCTTAGAATGAGATTAAGGAGACTAACTTGGGACGAACAAAGACAAACTTTAGTCTCATTCTAAGGTTTGTCTAAGTTCGTCCCAAGTTAGTCAAAGTTCATCACAAGTTAGTCTATTTCTAAGGACGAACTTAGACAAACCTTAGAATGAGACTAACGAGACTAACTTGGGACGAACAATGACAAACATTAGTCTCATTCTAAGGTTGTCTAAGTTCGTCACAAGTTAGTCTATTTCTAAGGACGAACTTAGATAAACCTTAGAATGAGACTAACGAGACTAACTTGGGACGAACAATGTCAAACTTAAGTCTCATTCTAAGGTTTGTCTAAGTTCGTCCCAAGTTAGTCTATTTCTAAGGACGAACTTAGATCAACCTTAGAATGAGAGTAACGAGACTAACTTGAGACGAACAAAGATAAACTTTAGTCTCATTCTAAGGTTCTCAATGTTCGTCCCAAGTTAGTCTATTTTTAAGGATGAACTTACATAAACCTTAGAATGAGACTAACGAGACTAACTTGGGACGAACAAAGACAAACTTAGTCTCATTCTAAGGTTTGTCTAAGTTTGTCCCAAATTTGTCGAAGTTCGTCCCAACTTAGTCTATTTCTTCGGACGAACTTAGATAAAGCTTAGAATGAGAGTAACGAGACTAACTAGAGACGAACAAATACAAACTTTAGTCTCGTTCTAAGGTTTGTCAATGTTCGTCCCAAGTTAGTCTATTTCTAAGGATGAACTTATACAAACCTTAGAATGAGACTAACGAGACTAACTTGGAATGAACAAAGACAAACTTTAGTCTCATTCTAAGGTTTGTCTAAGTTCGTCCAAGGTTAGTCTATTTCTAAGGACGAACTTAGATAAACCTTAGAATGAGACTAACGAGACTAACTTGGGACGAACAAAGACAAACTTTAGTCTCATTCTAAGGTTTGTCTAAGTTCGTCCCAAGTTTGTTAAAGTTCGTCCCAAGTTAGTCTATTTCTAAGGACGAACTTTGATAAACCTTAGAATGAGAGTAACGAGACTAACTTGAGATGAACAAAGACAAACTTTAGTCTCCTTCTAAGGTTTGTCAAAGTTCGTCCCAAGTTAGTCTATTTCTAAGGATGAACTTATACAAACCTTAGAATGAGACTAACGATACTAACTTGGGACGAACAAAGACAAACTTTAGTCTCATTCTAAGGTTTGTCTAAGTTCGTCCAAGGTTAGTCTATTTCTAAGGACAAACTTAGATAAACCTTAGAATGAGACTAACAAACCTAACTTGGGACGAACAAAGACAAACTTTAGTCTCATTCTAAGGTTTGTCTAAGTTCGTCCCAAGTTAGTCTAAGTTCGTCACACGTTTGTCTCTTTCTAAGGACGAACTTAGACAAACCTTAGAATGAGACTAAGGACACTAACTTGAGACGAACAAAGACAAACTTTAGTCTCATTTTAATTCTGTCTAAGTTCGTTCCAAGTTAGTCAAAGTTCCTCCCAAGTTAGTCTATTTCTAAGGACGAACTTAGACAAACCTTAGAATGAGACTAACGAGACTAACTTGGGGAGAACAAAGACAAACATTAGTCTCATTCTAAGGTTAGTCTAAGTTCGTCCCAAGTTAGTCTATTTCTAAGAACGAACTTAGATAAACCTTAGAATGAGACTAAGAGACTAACTTGGGACAAACAAAGACAAAGTTTAGTCTCATTCTAAGGTTTATCTAAGTTCGTCCCAAGTTAGTCTCTTTCTTAGGACGAACTTAGATAAAGCTTAGAATGAGAGTAACGAGATTAACTTAAGACGAACAAAGACAAACTTTAGTCTCATTCTAAGTTTTGTCGAAGTCATCCCAAGTTAGTCTATTTCTAAGGATGAACTTATACAAACCTTAGAATGAGACTAACGAGACTAACTTGGGACGAACAATGACAAACTTTAGTCTCATTCTAAGGTTTGTCTAAGTTCGTCCCAAGTTAGTCTATTTCTAAGGACGAACTTAGATAAACCTTAGAATGAGACTAACGACACTAACTTGGGACGAACAATGACAAACTTTAGTCTCATTCTAAGGTTTGTCTAAGTTCGTCCCAAGTTAATCTATTTCTAAGGACGAACTTAGATCAACCTTAGAATGAGAGTAACGAGACTAACTTGAGATGAACAAAGATAAACTTTAGTCTCATTTTAAGGTTTGTCAATGTTCGTCCCAAGTTAGTCTATTTCTAAGGATGAACTTATACAAACCTTAGAATGAGACTAACGAGACTAACTTGGGACGAACAAAGACAAACTTTAGTCCCATTCTAAGGTTTGTCTAAGTTCATCCCAAGTTAGTCTAAGTTCGTCCCACGTTTGTCTCTTTCTAAGGACGAACTTCGACAAACCTTAGAATGAGACTAACGAGACTAATTTGGGACGAACAAAGACAAATTTTAGTCTCATTCTAAGGTTTGTCTAAGTTCATCCCAAGTTTGTCTTTGTTCGTCCCAAGTTAGTCTATTTCTAAGGACGAACCTTAGAATGAGACTAAGAGACTAAACTTAGATAAACCATAGAACGAGACTAAGAGACTAACTTGGGACGAACAAAGACAAATTTTAGTCTCATTCTAAGGTTTGTCTAAGTTCGTCCCAAGTTAGTCTAAGTTCGTCCCAAGTTAGTCTCTTTCTAAGGACGAACTTAGACAAACCTTAGAATGAGACTAACGAGACTAACTTGGGATGAACAAAGACAAACTTTAGTTTCATTCTAAGGTTTGTCTAAGTTCGTCCCAAGTTTGTCAAAGTTGGTACCAAGGTAGTCTATTTCTAAGGACAAACTTATATAAACCTTAGAATGAGAGTAACGAGACTAACTTGAGACGAACAAAGACAAACTTTAGTCTCATTCTAAGGTTTGTCAAAGTTCGTCCCAAGTTAGTCTATTTCTAAGGACGAACTTATACAAACCTTAGAATAGGACTAACGAGACTAACTTGGGACGAACAAAGACAAACTTTAGTCTCATTCTAAGGTTTGTCTAAGTTCGTCCCAAGTTAGTCTATTTCTAAGGACGAACTTAGATAAACCTTAGAATGAGACTAACGAGACTAACTTGGGACGAACAAAGACAAACATTAGTCTCATTCTAAGGTTTGTCTAAGTTCGTCCTAAGTTAGTCTATTTCTAAGAACGCACTTAGATAAACCTTAGAATGAGACTAAGAGACTAACTTTGGACGAACAAAGACAAAGTTTAGTCCCATTCTAAGGTTTATCTAAGTTCGTCCCAAGTTAGTCTCTTTCTAAGGATGAACTTAGACAAACCTTAGAATGAGACTAACGAGACTAACTTGAGACGAACAAAGATAAACTTTAGTCTCATTCTAAGGTTTGTCAATGTTCGTCCCAAGTTAGTCTATTTCTAAGGATGAACTTGTACAAACCTTAGAATGAGAGTAACGAGACTAACTTGGGACGAACAAAGACAAACTTTAGTCTCATTCTAAGGTTTGTCTAAGTTCGTTACAAGTTAGTCTATTTCTAAGGACGAACTTAGATAAACCTTAGAATAAGACTAACGAGACTAACTTGGGACGAACAAAGACAAACTTTAGTCTCATTCTAAGGTTTGTCTAAGTTCATCCCAAGTTAGTCTATTTCTAAGGACGAACTTAGATAAACCTTAGAATGAGAGTAACGAGACAAACTTGAGATGAACAAAGACAAAGTTTAGTCTCATTCTAAGGTTTGTCAAAGTTCGTCCCAAGTTAGTCTATTTCTAAGGACGGACTTACACAAACCTTAGAATGAGACTAACGAGACTAACTTGGGACGAACAAAGACAAACTTTAGTCTCATTCTAAGGTTTGTCTAAGTTCGTCACAAGTTAGTCTATTTCTAAGGACGAACTTAGATAAACCTTAGAATGAGACTAACGAGACTAACTTGGGACGAACAAAGACAAACTTTAGTCTCATTCTAAGTTTTGTCTAAGTTCGTCCCAAGTTAGTCTAAGTTCGTCCCACGTTTGTCTCTTTCTAAGGACGAACTTAGACAAACCTTAGAATGAGACTAAGGAGACTAACTTGGGTCGAACAAAGACAAACTTTAGTCTCATTCTAAGGTTTGTCTAAGTTCGTCCCAAGTTAGTCAAAGTTCGTCCCAAGTTAGTCTATTTCTACGGACGAACTTAGACAAACCTTAGAATGAGACTAACGAGACTAACTTGGGAAGAACAAAGACAAACATTAGTCTCATTCTAAGGTTAGTCTCAGTTCGTCCCAAGTTAGTCTATTTTTAAGAATGAACTTAGATAAACCTTAGAATGAGACTAAGAGACTAACTTGGGACGAACAAAGACAAAGTTTAGTCTCATTCTAAGGTTCATCCAAGTTCGTCCCAAGTTAGTCTCTTTCTAAGGACGAACTTAGACAAACCTTAGAATGAGACTAACGAGACTAACTTGAGACGAACAAAGATAAACTTTAGTCTCATTCTAAGGTTTGTCAATGTTCGTCCCAAGTTAGTCTATTTCTAAGGATGAACTTATACAAACCTTAGAATGAGAGTAACGAGACTAACTTGGGACGAACAAAGACAAACTTTAGTCTCATTCTAAGGTTTGTCTAAGTTCGTTATAAGTTAGACTATTTCTAAGGACGAACTTAGATAAACTTTGGAATGAGACTAACGAGACTAACTTGGGACGAACAATTCCAAACTTTAGTCTCATTCTAAGGTTTGTCTAAGTTCGTCCCAAGTTAGTCTATTTCTAAGAACGAACTTAGATAAACCTTAGAATGAGACTACCGAGACTAACTTGGGACGAACAATGACAAACTTTAGTCTCATTCTAAGGTTTGTCTAAGTTCGTCCCAAGTTAGTCTATTTCTAAGGACGAACTTAGATCAACCTTAGAATGAGAGTAACGAGACTAACTTGAGACGAACAAAGATAAACTTTTGTCTCATTCTAATGTTGGTCAAAGTTCATCCCAAGTTAGTCTATTTCTAAGGATGAACTTATACAAACCTTAGAATGAGACTAACGAGACTAACTTGGGACGAACAAAGACTAACTTTAGTCTCATTCTAAGGTTTGTCTAAGTTTGTCCCAAGTTAGTCTATTTCTAAGGACGAACTTAGATAAACATTAGAATGAGACTAACGAGACTAACTTGGGAAGAACAAAGACAAACTTTAGTCTCATTCTAAGGTTGTCTAAGTTTGTCCCAAGTTAGTCTAAGTTCGTCACACGTTTGTCTCTTTGTAAGGATGAACTTAGAAAAACCTTAGAATGAGACTAAGGAGACTAACTTGGGACGAACAAAGACAAACTTTAGTCTCATTCTAAGTTTTGTCTAAGTTCGTCCCAAGTTAGTATAAGTTCTGCACACGTTTGTCTCTTTCTAACGACGAACTTAGACAAACCTTAGAATGAGACTAACGAGACTAACTTGGGACGAACAAAGACAAACTTTAGTCTCATTCTAAGGTTTGTCTAAGTTCGTCCCAAGTTAGTCTAAGTTCGTCCCATGTTTATCTCTTTCTAAGGACGAAATTAGATAAACTTTAGAATGAGTGTAACGAGACTAACTTGAGACGAACTAAGACAAACTTTAGTCTCATTCTAAGGTTTGTCAAAGTTCGTCCCAAGTTAGTCTATTTCTAAGGACGAACTTATACAACTTTAGAATGAGACTAACGAGACTAACTGGGGATGAACAAAGACAAACTTTAGTCTCATTCTAAGGTTTGTCTAAGTTCGTCCCAAGTTTGTCAAAATTTGTCCCAAGTTAGTCTATTTCTAAGGACGAACTTAGACTAACCTTAGAATGAGATTAAGGAGACTAACTTGGGATGAACAAAGACAAACTTTAGTCTCATTCTAAGGTTTGTCTAAGTTCGTCCCAAGTTAGTCAAAGTTCGTCCCAAGTTAGTCTATTTCTAAGGACGAACTTAGACAAACCTTAGAATGAGACTAACGAGACTAACTTGGGACGAACAATGACAAACTTTAGTCTCATTCTAAGGTTTGTCTAAGTTCGTCACAAGTTAGTCTATTTCTAAGGACGAACTTAGATAAACCTTAGAATGAGCTAACGAGACTAACTTGGGACGAACAATGACAAACTTTAGTCTCATTCTACGGTTTGTCTAAGGTCGTCCCAAGTTAGTCTCTTTCTAAGGGCGAACTTAGACAAACCTTAGAATGAGAGTAACGAGACTAACATGGGACGAACAAAGACAAACTTTAGTCTCATTCAAAGGGTTGTCTAAGTTCGTCCCAAGTTAGTCTAAGTTTGTCCCACGTTTGTCTCTTTCTAAGGACGAACTTCGATAAACCTTAGAATGAGAGTAACGAGACTAACTTGAGACGAACTAAGACAAACTTTAGTCCCATTCTAAGGTTTGTCAAAGTTCGTCCCAAGTTAGTCTATTTTTGAGGACGAACTTATACAAACCTTAGAATGAGACTAACGAGACTAACTTGGGACGAACAAAGACAAACTTTAGTTTCATTCTAAGGCCTGTCTAAGTTCGTCCCAAGTTTGTCAAAATTCGTCCTAAGTTAGTCTATTTCTAAGGATGAACTTAGATAAACCTTAGAATGAGACTAACGAGGCTAACTTGGGACGAAAAAAGACAAACTTTAGTCTCATTCTAAGGTTTGTCTACGTTCGTCCCAAGTTAGTCTATTTCTAAGGACGAACTTAGATAAACCTTAGAATGAGACTAACGAGACTAACTTGAGACGAACAAAGACAAACTTTAGTCTCATTCTAAGATTTGTCAAAGGTCGTCCCAAGTTAGTCTATTTCAAAGGATGAACTTACACAAACCTTAGAATGAGACTAACGAGACTAACTTGGGAGGAACAAAGACAAACTTTAGTCTCATTCTAAGGTTTGTCTATGTTCGTCCCAAGTTAGTCTATTTAAAGGACGAACTTAGATAAACCTTAGAATGAGACTAACGAGACTAACTTGGGACGAACAAAGACAAACTTTAGTCTCATTCTAAGGTTTGTCTAAGTTCGTCCCAAGTTAGTCTAAGTTCGTCCCAAGTTAGTCTAAGTTCGTCCCACATTTGTCTTTTTCTAAGGACGAACTTAGACAAACCTTAGAATGAGATTAAGGAGACTAACTTGGGACGAACAAAGACAAACTTTAGTCTCATTCTAAGGTTTGTCTAAGTTCGTCCCAAGTTAGTCAAAGTTCGTCCCAAGTTAGTCTATTTCTAAGGACGAACTTAGACAAACCTTAGAATGAGACTAACGAGACTAACTTGGGACGAACAATGACAAACATTAGTCTCATTCTAAGGTTTGTCTAAGTTCGTCACAAGTTAGTCAATTTCTAAGGACGAACTTAGATAAACCTTAGAATGAGACTAACGAGACTAACTTGGGACGAACAATGACAAACTTTAGTCTCATTCTAAAGTTTGTCAAAGTTTGTCCCAAGTTAGTCTATTTCTAAGGACGAACTTATACAACTTTAGAATGAGACTAACGAGACTAACTTGGGATGAACAAAGACAAACTTTAGTCTCATTCTAAGGTTTGTCTAAGTTCGTCCCAAGTTTGTCAAAATTCGTCCCAAGTTAGTCTATTTCTAAGGACGAACTTAGACTAACCTTAGAATGAGATTAAGGAGACTAACTTGGGATGAACAAAGACAAATTTTAGTCTCATTCTAAGGTTTGTCTAAGTTCGTCCCAAGTTAGTCAAAGTTCGTCCCAAGTTAGTCTATTTCTAAGGACGAACTTAGACAAACCTTAGAAGGAGACTAACGAGACTAACTTGGGACGAACAAAGACAAACTTTAGTCTCATTCTAAGGTTTGTCTAAGTTCGTCCCAAGTTAGTCTAAGTTCGTCCCACATTTGTCTCTTTCTAAGGACAAACTTAGACAAACCTGAGAATCAGACAAACGAGACTAACTTGGGAAGAACAAAGACAAACTTTAGTCTCATTCTAAGGTTGTCTAAGTTCGTCCCAAGTTAGTCTAAGTTCATCCCACGTTTCTCTCGTTCTAAGGACGAACTTGGGCAAACCTTAGAATGAGACTAACGAGGTTAATTTGGGACGAAAAAAGACAAACTTGAGTCTCATTCTAAGGTTTGTCTAAGTTCGTCCCAAGTTAGTCTAAGTTCATCCCACATTTGTCTCTTTCTAAGGACGAACTTAGACAAACCTTAGAATCAGACAAACGAGACTAACTTGGGAAGAACAAAGACAAACTTTAGTCTCATTCTAAGGTTGTCTAAGTTCGTCCCAAGTTAGTCTAAGTTCGTCCCACGTTTGTCTCTTTCTAAGGACGAACTTGGACACACCTTAGAATGAGACTAACGAGGCTAATTTGGGACCAACAAAGACAAACTTTAGTCTCATTCTATGGTTTGTATAAGTTCGTCCCAAGTTTGTCAAAGTTCGTCCCAAGTCAGTCTATTTCGATGGACGAACTTAGATAAACCTTAGAATGAGACTAACGAGACTAACTTGGGACGAACAAAGACAAACTTTAGTCTCATTCTAAGGTTTGTCGAAGTTCGTCCCAAGTTAGTCTAAGTTCGTCACACGTTTGTCTCTTTCTAAGGACGAACTTAGACAAACTTTAGAATGAGACTAAAGAGACTAAATTGGGACAAACAAAGACAAACTTTACTCTCATTCTAAGGTTTGTCTAAGTTCGTCCCAAGTTAGTCAAAGTTCATCCCAAGTTAGTCTATTTCTAAGGACGAACTTAGACAAACCTCAGAATGAGACTAACGAGACTAACTTGGGAAGAACAAAGACAAACATTAGTCTCATTCTAAGGTTAGTCTAAGTTCGTCCCAAGTTAGTGTATTTCTAAGAACAAACTTAGATAAACCTTAGAGTGAGACTAAGAGACTAACTTGGGACGAACAAAGACAAACTTTAGTCTCATTCTAAGGTTGTCTAAGTTCGTCCCAAGTTAGTCTAAGTTCGTCCCACGTTTGTCTCTTTCTAAGGACGAACTTGGACACACCTTAGAATGAGACTAACGAGGCTAATTTGGGACCAACAAAGACAAACTTTAGTCTCATTCTATGGTTTGTATAAGTTCGTCCCAAGTTTGTCAAAGTTCGTCCCAAGTCAGTCTATTTCGATGGACGAACTTAGATAAACCTTAGAATGAGACTAACGAGACTAACTTGGGACGAACAAAGACAAACTTTAGTCTCATTCTAAGGTTTGTCGAAGTTCGTCCCAAGTTAGTCTAAGTTCGTCACACGTTTGTCTCTTTCTAAGGACGAACTTAGACAAACTTTAGAATGAGACTAAAGAGACTAAATTGGGACAAATAAAGACAAACTTTAGTCTCATTCTAAGGTTTGTCTAAGTTCGTCCCAAGTTAGTCAAAGTTCATCCCAAGTTAGTCTATTTCTAAGGACGAACTTAGACAAACCTCAGAATGAGACTAACGAGACTAACTTGGGAAGAACAAAGACAAACATTAGTCACATTCTAAGGTTAGTCTAAGTTCGTCCCAAGTTAGTGTATTTCTAAGAACAAACTTAGATAAACCTTAAAATGAGACTAAGAGACTAACTTGGGACGAACAAAGACAAACTTTAGTCTCATTCTAAGGTTTGTCTAAGTTCGTCCCAAGTTAGTCTCTTTCTAAGGACGAACTTAGACAAACCTTAGAATGAGACTAACGAGACTAACTTGAGACAACCAAAGATAAACTTTAGTCTCATTCTAAGGTTTGTCAATGTTCGTCCCAAGTTAGTCTATTTCTAAGGACGAACTTAGATAAACCTCAGAATGAGACTAACGAGACTAACTTGGGACGAACAAAGACAAACTTTAGTCTCATTCTATGGTTTGTCTAAGTTCGTCCCAAGTTAGTCTAAGTTCGTCCCACATTTGTCTCTTTCAAAGGACGAACTTAGACAAACCTTAGAATCAGACAAACGAGACTAACTTGGGAAGAACAAAGACAAACTTTAGTCTCATTCTAAGGTTGTCTAAGTTCGTCCCAAGTTAGTCTAAGTTCATCCCACGTTTGTCTGTTTCTAAGGACGAACTTGCACAAACCTTAGAATGAGACTAACGAGTTTAATTTGGGATGAACAAAGACAAACTTTAGTCTCAATCTAAGGTTTGTCTAAGTTCGTCCCAAGTTAGTCTAAGTTCATCCCACATTTGTCTCTTTCTAAGGACGAACTTAGACAAACCTTAGAATCAGACAAACGAGACTAACTTGGGAAGAACAAAGACAAACTTTAGTCTCATTCTAAGGTTGTCTAAGTTCGTCCCACGTTTGTCTCTTTCTAAGGACGAACTTGGACAAACCTTAGAATGAGACTAACGAGACTAACTTGGGACGAACAAAGACAAACTTTAGTCTCATTCTAAGGTTTGTCTAAGTTCGTCCCAAGTTAGTCTAAGTTCGTCACACGTTTGTTTCTTTCTAAGGACGAACTTAGAGAAACCTTAGAATGAGACTAAAGAGACTAACTTGGGATGAACAAAGACAAACTTTAGTCTCATTCTAAGGTTGTCTAAGTTCGTCCCAAGTTAGTCTAAGTTCGTCCCACGTTTGTCTCTTTCTAAGGACGAACTTGGGCAAACCTTAGAATGAGACTAACGAGGTTAATTTGGGACGAAAAAAGACAAACTTTAGTCTCGTTCTAAGGTTTGTCTAAGTTCGTCCCAAGTTAGTCTAAGTTCATCCCACATTTGTCTCTTTCTAAGGACGAACTTAGACAAACCTTAGAATCAGACAAACGAGACTAACTTGGGAAGAACAAAGACAAACTTTAGTCTCATTCTAAAGTTGTCTAAGTTCGTCCCAAGTTAGTCTAAGTTCGTCCCACGTTTGTCTCTTTCTAAGGACGAACTTGGACAAACCTTAGAATGAGACTAACGAGGCTAATTTGGGACCAACAAAGACAAACTTTAGTCTCATTCTATGGTTTGTATAAGTTCGTCCCAAGTTTGTCAAAGTTCGTCCCAAGTCAGTCTATTTCTATGGACGAACTTAGATAAACCTTAGAATGAGACTAACGAGACTAACTTGGGACGAACAAAGACAAACTTTAGTCTCATTCTAAGGTTTGTCTAAGTTCGTCCCAAGTTTGTCTAAGTTCGTCACACGTTTGTCTCTTTCTAAGGACGAACTTAGACAAACTTTAGAATGAGACTAAAGAGACTAACTTGGGACGAACAATGACAAACTTTAGTCTCATTCTAAGGTTTGTCTAAGTTCGTCCCAAGTTAGTCAAAGTTCGTCCCAAGTTAGTCTATTTCTAAGGACGAACTTAGACAAACCTCAGAATGAGACTAACGAGACTAACTTGGGAAGAACAAAGACAAACATTAGTCTCATTCTAAGGTTAGTCTAAGTTCGTCCCAAGTTAGTGTATTTCTAAGAACAAACTTAGATAAACCTTAGAATAAGACTAAGAGACTAACTTGGGACGAACAAAGACAAACTTTAGTCTCATTCTAAGGTTTGTCTAAGTTCGTCCCAAGTTAGTCTCTTTCTAAGGACGAACTTAGACAAACCTTAGAATGAGACTAACGAGACTAACTTGAGACAACCAAAGATAAACTTTAGTCTCATTCTAAGGTTTGTCAATGTTCGTCCCAAGTTAGTCTATTTCTAAGGACGAACTTAGATAAACCTTACAATGAGACTAACGAGACTAACTTGGGACGAACAAAGACAAACGTTAGTCTCATTCTATAGTTTGTCTAAGTTCGTCCCAAGTTAGTCTAAGTTCGTCCCACATTTGTCTCTTTCAAAGGACGAACTTAGACAAACCTTAGAATCAGACAAACGAGACTAACTTGGGAAGAACAAAGACAAACTTTAGTCTCATTCTAAGGTTATCTAAGTTCGTCCCAAGTTAGTCTAAGTTCATCCACGTTTGTCTCTTTCTAAGGACGAACTTGCACAAACCTTAGAATGAGACTAACGAGTTTAATTTGGGACGAACAAAGACAAACTTTAGTCTCAATCTAAGGTTTGTCTAAGTTCGTCCCAAGTTAGTCTAAGTTCATCCCACATTTGTCTCTTTCTAAGGACGAACTTAGACAAACCTTAGAATGAGACTAACGAGACTAACTTGGGACGAACAAAGACAAATTTAGTCTCATTCTAAGGTTTGTCTAAGTTCGTCCCAAGTTAGTCTAAGTTCGTCACACGTTTGTCACTTTCTAAGGACGAACTTAGACAAACCTTAGAATGAGACTAAAGAGACTAACTTGGGATGAACAAAGACAAACTTTAGTCTCATTCTAAGGTTGTCTAAGTTCGTCCCAAGTTAGTCTAAGTTCGTCCCACGTTTGTCTCTTTCTAAGGACGAACTTGGACAAACCTTAGAATGAGACTAACGAGGCTAATTTGGGATGAACAAAGACAAACTATAGCCTCATTCTAAGGTTTGTCTAAGGTCATCCCAAGTTAGTCAAAGTTCGTCCCAAGTTAGTCTATTTCTAAGGACGAACTTAGACAAACCTCAGAATAAGACTAACGAGACTAACTTGGGAAGAACAAAGACAAACATTAGTCTCATTCTAAGGTTAGTCTAAGTTCGTCCCAAGTTAGTCTATTTCTAAGAACGAACTTAGATAAACCTTAGAATGAGACTAAGAGACTAACTTGGGACGAACAAAGACAAACTTTAGTCTCATTCTAAGGTTTGTCTAAGTTCGTCCCAAGTTAGTCTATTTCTAAGGACGAACTTAGATCAACCTTAGATTGAGAGTAACGAGACTAACTTGAGACGAACAAAGATAAACGTTAGTCTCATTCTAAGGTTTGTCAATGTTCGTCCCAAATTAGTCTATTTCTAAGGACGAACTTAGATAAACCTTAGAATGAGACTAACGAGACTAACTTGGGACGAACAATGACAAACTTTAGTTTCATTCTAAGGTTTGTCTAAGTTCGTCCCAAGTTAGTCTATTTCTAAGGACGAACTTAGATAAACCTTAGAATGAGACTAACGAGACTAACTTGGGATGAAAAATGACTAACTTTAGTCTCATTCTAAGGTTTGTCTAAGTTCGTCCCATGTTAGTCTATTTCTAAGGATGAACTTATACAAACCTTAGAATGAGACTAACGAGACTAACTTGGGACGAACAAAGACAAACTTTAGTCTCATTCTAAGGTTTGTCAATGTTCGTCCCAAGTTAGTCTATTTCTAAGGATGAACTTATACAAACCTTAGAATGAGACTAACAAGACTAACTTGGGACGAACAAAGACAAACCTTAGTCTCATTCTAAGGTTTGTCTAAGTTCATCTCAGGTTAGTCTATTTCTAAGGACGAACTTAGATAAACCTTAGAATGAGACTAACGAGACTAAGTTGGGACGAACAATGACAAACTTTAGTCTAATTCTAAGGTTTGCCAAAGTTCGTCCCAAGTTAGTCAATTTCTAAGGACGAACTTCGATAAATCTTAGAATGAGAGTAACGAGACTAACTTGAGACGAACAAAGACAAACTTTAGTCTCATTCTAAGTTTTTTCAAAGGTCGTCCCAAGTTAGTCTATTTCAAAGGACGAACTTACACAAACCTTAGAATGAGACTAATGAGACTAACTTGGGACGAACAAAGACAAACTATAGTCCCATTCTAAGGTTTGTCTAAGTTCATCCCAAGTTAGTCTAAGTTCGTCCCACGTTTGTCTCTTTCTAAGGACGAACTTAGACAAACCTTAGAATGAGACTAACGAGACTAATTTGGGACGAACAAAGACAAATTTTTGTCTCATTCTATGGTTTGTCTAAGTTCATCCCAAGTTTGTCTTTGTTCGTCCCAAGTTAGTCTATTTCTAATAACAAACTTAGATAAACCTTAAACAAGACCAAGAGACTAACTTGGGACGAACAAAGACAAATTTTAGTCTCATTCTAAGGTTTGTCTAAGTTCGTCCCAAGTTAGTCTAAGTTCGTCCCAAGTTAGTCTCTTTCTAAGGACGAACTTAGACAAACCTTAGAATGAGACTAACGAGACTAACTTGGGATGAACAAAGACAAACTTTAGTTTCATTCTAAGGTTTGTCTAAGTTCGTCCCAAGTTTGTCAAAGTTTGTACCAAGGTAGTCTATTTCTAAGGACGAACTTAGACAAACCTTAGAATGAGACTAAAGAGACCAACTTGGGACGAACAAAGACAAACTTTAGTCTCATTCTAAGGTTTGTCAATGTTCGTCCCAAGTAAGTCTATTTCTAAGGACGAACTTATACAAACCTTAGAATAGGACTAACGAGACTAACTTGGGACGAACAAAGACAAACTTTAGTCTCATTCTAAGGTTTGTCTAAGTTCGTCCCAAGTTAGTCTATTTCTAAGGACTAACTTAGATAAACCTTAGAAGAGACTAACGAGACTAACTTGGGGCGAACAAAGACAAACCTTAGTCTCATTCTAAGCTTTGTCTAAGTTCGTCCCAAGTTAGTCTAAGTTCGTCACACGTTTGTTTCTTTCTAAGGACGAACTTAGAGAAACCTTAGAATGAGACTAAAGAGACTAACTTGGGATGAACAAAGACAAACTTTAGTCTCATTCCAAGGTTGTCTAAGTTCGTCCCAAGTTAGTCTAAGTTCGTCCCACGTTTGTCTCTTTCTAAGGACGAACTTGGACAAACCTTAGAATGAGACTAACGAGGCTAATTTGGGATGAACAAAGACAAACTATAGCCTCATTCTAAGGTTTGTCTAAGGTCATCCCAAGTTAGTCAAAGTTCGTCCCAAGTTAGTCTATTTCTAAGGACGAACTTTGACAAACCTCAGAATAAGACTAACGAGACTAACTTGGGAAGAACAAAGACAAACATTTGTCTCATTCTAAGGTTAGTCTAAGTTCGTCCCAAGTTAGTCTATTTCTAAGAACGAACTTAGATAAACCTTAGAATGAGACTAAGAGACTAACTTGGGACGAACAAAGACAAACTTTAGTCTCATTCTAAGGTTTGTCTAAGTTCGTCCCAAGTTAGTCTATTTCTAAGGACGAACTTAGATCAACCTTAGATTGAGAGTAACGAGACTAACTTGAGACAAACAAAGATAAACTTTAGTCTCATTCTAAGGTTTGTCAATGTTTGTCCCAAGTTAGTCTATTTCTAAGGATTAACTTATATAATCCTTAGAATGAGACTTACGAGACTAACTTGGGACGAACAATGACAAACTTTAGTCTCATTCTAAGGTTTGTCTAAGTTCGTCACAAATTAGTCTATTTCTAAGGACGAACTTAGATAAACCTTAGAATGAGACTAACGAGACTAACTTGGGACGAACAATGACAAACTTTAGTTTCATTCTAAGGTTTGTCTAAGTTCGTCCCAAGTTAGTCTATTTCTAAGGACGAACTTAGATAAACCTTAGAATGAGACTAACGAGACTAACTTGGGATGAAAAATGACTAACTTTAGTCTCATTCTAAGGTTTGTCTAAGTTCGTCCCATGTTAGTCTATTTCTAAGGATGAACTTATACAAACCTTAGAATGAGACTAACGAGACTAACTTGGGACGAACAAAGACAAACTTTAGTCTCATTCTAAGGTTTGTCAATGTTCGTCCCAAGTTTGTCTATTTCTAAGGAAGAACTTATACAAACCGTAGAATGAGACTAACGAGACTAACTTGGGACGAACAAAGACAAACCTTAGTCTCATTCTAAGGTTTGTCTAAGTTCATCTCAGGTTAGTCTATTTCTAAGGACGAACTTAGATAAACCTTAGAATGAGACTAACGAGACTAAGTTGGGACGAACAATGACAAACTTTAGTCTAATTCTAAGGTTTGCCAAAGTTCGTCCCAAGTTAGTCAATTTCTAAGGACGAACTTCGATAAATCTTAGAATGAGAGTAACGAGACTAACTTGAGACGAACAAAGACAAATTTTAGTCTCATTCTAAGTTTTTTCAAAGGTCGTCCCAAGTTAGTCTATTTCAAAGGACGAACTTACACAAACCTTAGAATGAGACTAATGAGACTAACTTGGGACGAACAAAGACAAACTATAGTCCCATTCTAAGGTTTGTCTAAGTTCATCCCAAGTTAGTCTAAGTTCGTCCCACGTTTGTCTCTTTCTAAGGACGAACTTAGACAAACCTTAGAATGAGACTAACGAGACTAATTTGGGACGAACAAAGACAAATTTTGTCTCATTCTTTGGTTTGTCTAAGTTCGTCCCAAGTTTGTCTTTGTTCGTCCCAAGTTAGTCTATTTCTAATAACAAACTTAGATAAACCTTAAACAAGACCAAGAGACTAACTTGGGACGAACAAAGACAAATTTTAGTCTCATTCTAAGGTTTGTCTAAGTTCGTCCCAAGTTAGTCTAAGTTCGTCCCAAGTTAGTCTCTTTCTAAGGACGAACTTAGACAAACCTTAGAATGAGACTAACGAGACTAACTTGGGATGAACAAAGACAAACTTTAGTTTCATTCTAAGGTTTGTCTAAGTTCGTCCCAAGTTTGTCAAAGTTTGTACCAAGGTAGTCTATTTCTAAGGACGAACTTAGACAAACCTTAGAATGAGACTAAAGAGACCAACTTGGGATGAACAAAGACAAACTTTAGTCTCATTCTAAGGTTTGTCAATGTTCGTCCCAAGTAAGTCTATTTCTAAGGACGAACTTATACAAACCTTAGAATAGGACTAACGAGACTAACTTGGGACGAACAAAGACAAACTTTAGTCTCATTCTAAGGTTTGTCTAAGTTCGTCCCAAGTTAGTCTATTTCTAAGGACTAACTTAGATAAACCTTAGAATGAGACTAACGAGACTAACTTGGGACGAACAAAGACAAACTTTAGTCTCATTCTAAGCTTTGTCTAAGTTCGTCCCAAGTTAGTCTAAGTTCGTCACACGTTTGTTTCTTTCTAAGGACGAACTTAGAGAAACCTTAGAATGAGACTAAAGAGACTAACTTGGGATGAACAAAGACAAACTTAAGTCTCATTCTAAGGTTGTCTAAGTTCGTCCCAAGTTAGTCTAAGTTCGTCCCACGTTTGTCTCTTTCTAAGGACGAACTTGGACAAACCTTAGAATGAGACTAACGAGGCTAATTTGGGCTGAACAAAGACAAACTATAGCCTCATTCTAAGGTTTGTCTAAGGTCATCCCAAGTTAGTCACAGTTCGTCCCAAGTTAGTCTATTTCTAAGGACGAACTTAGACAAACCTCAGAATAAGACTAACGAGACTAACTTGGGAAGAACAAAGACAAACATTTGTCTCATTCTAAGGTTAGTCTAAGTTCGTCCCAAGTTAGTCTATTTCTAAGAACGAACTTAGATAAACCTTAGAATGAGACTAAGAGACTAACTTGGGACGAACAAAGACAAACTTTAGTCTCATTCTAAGGTTTGTCTAAGTTCGTCCCAAGTTAGTCTATTTCTAAAGACGAACTTAGATCAACCTTAGATTGAGAGTAACGAGACTAACTTGAGACGAACAAAGATAAACTTTAGTCTCATTCTAAGGTTTGTCAATGTTTGTCCCAAGTTAGTCTATTTCTAAGGATTAACTTATACAATCCTTAGAATGAGACTTACGAGACTAACTTGGGACGAACAAAGACAAACTTTAGTCTCATTCTATGGTTTGTCTAAGTTCGTCACAAATTAGTCTATTTCTAAGGACGAACTTAGATAAACCTTAGAATGAGACTAACGAGACTAACTTGGGACGAACAATGACAAACTTTTGTTTCATTCTAAGGTTTGTCTAAGTTCGTCCCAAGTTAGTCTATTTCTAAGGACGAACTTAGATAAACCTTAGAATGAGACTAACGAGACTAACTTGGGATGAAAAATGACTAACTTTAGTCTCATTCTAAGGTTTGTCTAAGTTCGTCCCATGTTAGTCTATTTCTAAGGATGAACTTATACAAACCTTAGAATGAGACTAACGAGACTAACTTGGGACGAACAAAGACAAACTTTAGTCTCATTCTAAGGTTTGTCAATGTTCGTCCCAAGTTAGTCTATTTCTAAGGATGAACTTATACAAACCGTAGAATGAGACTAACGAGACTAACTTGGGACGAACAAAGACAAACCTTAGTCTCATTCTAAGGTTTGTCTAAGTTCATCTCAGGTTAGTCTATTTCTAAGGACGAACTTAGATAAACCTTAGAATGAGACTAACGAGACTAAGTTGGGACGAACAATGACAAACTTTAGTCTAATTCTAAGGTTTGCCAAAGTTCGTCCCAAGTTAGTCAATTTCTAAGGACGAACTTCGATAAATCATAGAATGAGAGTAACGAGACTAACTTGAGACGAACAAAGACAAATTTTAGTCTCATTCTAAGTTTTTTCAAAGGTCGTCCCAAGTTAGTCTATTTCAAAGGACGAACTTACACAAACCTTAGAATTAGACTAATGAGACTAACTTGGGACGAACAAAGACAAACTTTAGTCCCATTCTAAGGTTTGTCTAAGTTCATCCCAAGTTAGTCTAAGTTCATCCCACGTTTGTCTCTTTCTAAGGACAAACTTAGACAAACCTTAGAATGAGACTAACGAGACTAATTTGGGATGAACAAAGACAACTTTTTGTCTCATTCTAAGGTTTGTCTAAGTTCGTCCCAAGTTTGTCTTTGTTCGTCACAAGTTTGTCTATTTCTAATAACAAACTTAGATAAACCTTAAACAAGACCAAGAGACTAACTTGGGACGAACAAAGACAAATTTTAGTCTCATTCTAAGGTTTGTCTAAGTTCGTCCCAAGTTAGTCTAAGTTCGTCCCAAGTTAGTCTCTTCCTAAGGATGAACTTGGACAAACCTTAGAATGAGACTAACGAGACTAACTTGGGATGAACAAAGACAAACTTTAGTTTCATTCTAAGGTTTGTCTAAGTTCGTCCCAAGTTTGTCAAAGTTTGTACCAAGGTAGTCTATTTCTAAGGACGAACTTAGACAAACCTTAGAATGAGACTAAAGAGACCAACTTGGGACGAACAAAGACAAACTTTAGTCTCATTCTAAGGTTTGTCAATGTTTGTCCCAAGTAAGTCTATTTCTAAGGACGAACTTATACAAACCTTAGAATAGGACTAACGAGACTAACTTGGGACGAACAAAGACAAACTTTAGTCTCATTCTAAGGTTTGTCTAAGTTCGTCCCAAGTTAGTCTATTTCTAAGGACGAACTTAGATAAACCTTGGAATGAGACTAACGAGACTAACTTGGGATGAACAAAGACAAACTTTAGTCTCATTCTAAGCTTTGTCTAAGTTCGTCCCATGTTAGTCTATTTCTAAGGACGAACTTAGATAAACCTTAGAATGAGAGTAACGAGACTAACTTGAGACGAACAAAGACAAACTTTAGTCTCATTCTAAGCTTTGTCTAAGTTCGTCCCAAGTTAGTCTCTTTCTAAGGACGAACTTAGACAAACCTTAGAATGAGACTAACGAGACTAACTTGAGACGAACAAAGATAAACTTTAGTCTCATTCTAAGGTTTGTCAATGTTCGTCCCATGTTAGTCTATTTCTAAGGACAAACTTAGATAAACCTTAGAATGAGACTAACGAGACTAACTTGGGACGAACAAAGACAAACTTTAGTCTCATTCTAAGGTTTGTCTATGTTCGTCCCAAGTTAGTCTAAGTTCGTCACACATTTGTCTCTTTCAAAGGACGAACTTAGACAAACCTTAGAATCAGACGAACGAGACTAACTTGGGAAGAACAAAAACAAACTTTAGTCTCATTCTAAGGTTGTCTAAGTTCGTCCCAAGTTCGTCTAAGTTCATCCCACGTTTGTCTCTTTCTAAGGAAGAACTTGGACAAACCTTAGAATGAGACTAACGAGGTTAATTTGGGACGAACAAAGACAAACTTTAGTCTCATTCTAAGGTTTGTCTAAGTTCGTCCCAAATTTGTCAAAGTTCGTCCCAAGTTAGTCTATTTCTAAGGACGAACTTATACAAACCTTAGAATAGGACTAAAGAGACAAACTTGGGACGAACAAAGACAAACTTTAGTCTCATTCTAAGGTTTGTCTAAGTTTGTCCCAAGTTAGTCTATTTCTAAGGACGAACTTAGATAAACCTTAGAATGAGACTAATGAGACTAACTTGGGACGAACAAAGACAAACTTTAGTCTCATTCTAAGGTTTGTCTAAGTTCGTCCCAAGTTAGTCTATTTCTAAGGACGAACTTAGATAAACCTTAGAATGAGAGTAACGAGACTAACTTGAGACGAACAAAGACAAACTTTAGTCTCATTCTAAGGTTTGTCTAAGTTCGTCCCAAGTTAGTCTAAGTTCGTCCCACATTTGTCTCTTTCTAAGGACAAACTTAGACAAACCTGAGAATCAGACAAACGAGACTAACTTGGGAAGAACAAAGACAAACTTTAGTCTCATTCTAAGGTTGTCTAAGTTCATCCCAAGTTAGTCTAAGTTCATCCCACTTTTGTCTCTTTCTAAGGATGAACTTGGGCAAACCTTAGAATGAGACTAACGAGGTTAATTTGGGGCGAAAAAAGACAAACTTTAGTCTCATTCTAAGGTTTGTCTAAGTTCGTCCCAAGTTAGTCTAAGTTCATCCCACATTTGTCTCTTTCTAAGGACGAACTTAGACAAACCTTAGAATCAGACAAACGAGACTAACTTGTGAAGAACAAAGACAAACTTTAGTCTCATTCTAAAGTTGTCTAAGTTCGTCTCAAGTTAGTCTAAGTTCGTCCCACGTTTGTCTCTTTCTAAGGACGAACTTGGACAAACCTTAGAATGAGACTAACGAGGCTAATTTGGGACCAACAAAGACAAACTTTAGTCTCATTCTATGGTTTGTATAAGTTCGTCCCAAGTTTGTCAAAGTTCGTCCCAAGTCAGTCTATTTCTATGGACGAACTTAGATAAACCTTAGAATGAGACTAACGAGACTAACTTGGGACGAACAAAGACAAACTTAAGTCTCATTCTAAGGTTTGTCTAAGTTCGTCCCAAGTTAGTCTAAGTTCGTCACACGTTTGTCTCTTTCTAAGGACGAACTTAGACAAACTTTAGAATGAGACTAAAGACACTAACTTGGGACGAACAAAGACAAACTTTAGTCTCATTCTAAGGTTTGTCTAAGTTCGTCCCAAGTTAGTCAAAGTTCGTCCCAAGTTAGTCTATTTCTAAGGACGAACTTAGACAAACCTCAGAATGAGACTAACGAGACAAACTTGGGAAGAACAAAGACAAACATTAGTCTCATTCTAAGGTTAGTCTAAGTTCGTCCCAAGTTAGTGTATTTCTAAGAACAAACTTAGATAAACCTTAGAATAAGACTAAGAGACTAACTTGAGACGAACAAAGACAAACTTTAGTCTCATTCTAAGGTTTGTCTAAGTTCGTCCCAAGTTAGTCTCTTTCTAAGGATGAACTTAGACAAACCTTAGAATGAGACTAACGAGACTAACTTGAGACAACCAAAGATAAACTTTAGTCTCATTCTAAGGTTTGTCAATGTTCGTCCCAAGTTAGTCTATTTCTAAGGACGAACTTAGATAAACCTTAGAATGAGACTAACTTGGGACGAACAAGGACAAACGTTAGTCTCATTCTATGGTTTGTCTAAGTTCGTCCCAAGTTAGTCTAAGTTCGTCCCACATATGTCTCTTTCAAAGGACGAACTTAGACAAACCTTAGAATCAGACAAACGAGACTAACTTGGGAAGAACAAAGACAAACTTTAGTCTCATTCTAAGGTTATCTAAGTTCGTCCCAAGTTAGTCTAAGTTCATCCACGTTTGTCTCTTTCTAAGGACGAACTTGCACAAACCTTAGAATGAGACTAACGAGTTTAATTTGGGACGAACAAAGACAAACTTTAGTCTCAATCTAAGGTTTGTCTAAGTTCGTCCCAAGTTAGTCTAAGTTCATCCCACATTTGTCTCTTTCTAAGGACGAACTTAGACAAACCTTAGAATGAGACTAACGAGACTAACTTGGGACGAACAAAGACAAATTTAGTCTCATTCTAAGGTTTGTCTAAGTTTGTCCCAAGTTAGTCTAAGTTCGTCACACGTTTGTCTCTTTCTAAGGACGAACTTAGACAAACCTTAGAATGAGACTAAAGAGACTAACTTGGGATGAACAAAGACAAACTTTAGTCTCATTCTAAGGTTGTCTAAGTTCGTCCCAAGTTAGTCTAAGTTCGTCCCACGTTTGTCTCTTTCTAAGGACGAACTTGGACAAACCTTAGAATGAGACTAACGAGGCTAATTTGGGATGAACAAAGACAAACTATAGCCTCATTCTAAGGTTTGTCTAAGGTCATCCCAAGTTAGTCAAAGTTCGTCCCAAGTTAGTCTATTTCTAAGGACGAACTTAGACAAACCTCAGAATAAGACTAACGAGACTAACTTGGGAAGAACAAAGACAAACATTAGTCTCATTCTAAGGTTAGTCTAAGTTCGTCCCAAGTTAGTCTATTTCTAAGAACGAACTTAGATAAACCTTAGAATGAGACTAAGAGACTAACTTGGGACGAACAAAGACAAACTTTAGTCTCATTCTAAGGTTTGTCTAAGTTCGTCCCAAGTTAGTCTATTTCTAAGGACGAACTTAGATCAACCTTGGATTGAGAGTAACGAGACTAACTTGAGACGAACAAAGATAAACTTTAGTCTCATTCTAAGGTTTGTCAATGTTCGTCCCAAATTAGTCTATTTCTAAGGACGAACTTAGATAAACCTTAGAATGAGACTAACGAGACTAACTTGGGACGAACAATGACAAACTTTAGTTTCATTCTAAGGTTTGTCTAAGTTGGTCCCAAGTTAGTCTATTTCTAAGGACGAACTTAGATAAACCTTAGAATGAGACTAACGAGACTAACTTGGGATGAAAAATGACTAACTTTAGTCTCATTCTAAGGTTTGTCTAAGTTCGTCCCATGTTAGTCTATTTCTAAGGATGAACTTATACAAACCTTAGAATGAGACTAACGAGACTAACTTGGGACGAACAAAGACAAACTTTAGTCTCATTCTAAGGTTTGTCAATGTTCGTCCCAAGTTAGTCTATTTCTAAGGATGAACTTATACAAACCTTAGAATGAGACTAACGAGACTAACTTGGGACGAACAAAGACAAACCTTAGTCTCATTCTAAGGTTTGTCTAAGTTCATCTCAGGTTAGTCTATTTCTAAGGACGAACTTAGATAAACCTTAGAATGAAACTAACGAGACTAAGTTGGGACGAACAATGACAAACTTTAGTCTAATTCTAAGGTTTGCCAAATTTCGTCCCAAGTTAGTCAATTTCTAAGGACGAACTTCGATAAATCATAGAATGAGAGTAACGAGACTAACTTGAGACGAACAAAGACAAACTTTAGTCTCATTCTAAGTTTTTTCAAAGGTCGTCCCAAGTTAGTCTATTTCAAAGGACGAACTTACACAAACCTTAGAATGAGACTAATGAGACTAACTTGGGACGAACAAAGACAAACTATAGTCCCATTCTAAGGTTTGTCTAAGTTCATCCCAAGTTAGTCTAAGTTCGTCCCACGTTTGTCTCTTTCTAAGGACGAACTTAGACAAACCTTAGAATGAGACTAACGAGACTAATTTGGGACGAACAAAGACAAATTTTTGTCTCATTCTATGGTTTGTCTAAGTTCGTCCCGAGTTTGTCTTTGTTCGTCCCAAGTTAGTCTATTTCTAATAACAAACTTAGATAAACCTTAAACAAGACCAAGAGACTAACTTGGGACGAACAAAGACAAATTTTAGTCTCATTCTAAGGTTTATCTAAGTTCGTCCCAAGTTAGTCTAAGTTCGTCCCAAGTTAGTCTCTTTCTAAGGACGAACTTAGACAAACCTTAGAATGAGACTAACGAGACTAACTTGGGATGAACAAAGACAAACTTTAGTTTCATTCTAAGGTTTGTCTAAGTTCGTCCCAAGTTTGTCAAAGTTTGTACCAAGGTAATCTATTTCTAAGGACGAACTTAGACAAACCTTAGAATGAGACTAAAGAGACCAACTTGGGACGAACAAAGACAAACTTTAGTCTCATTCTAAGGTTTGTCAATGTTCGTCCCAAGTAAGTCTATTTCTAAGGACGAACTTATACAAACCTTAGAATAGGACTAACGAGACTAACTTGGGACGAACAAAGACAAACTTTAGTCTCATTCTAAGGTTTGTCTAAGTTCGTCCCAAGTTAGTCTATTTCTAAGGACTAACTTAGATAAACCTTAGAATGAGACTAACGAGACTAACTTGGGACGAACAAAGACAAACTTTAGTCTCATTCTAAGCTTTGTCTAAGTTCGTCCCATGTTAGTCTATTTCTAAGGATGAACTTAGATAAACCTTAGAATGAGAGTAACGAGACTAACTTGAGACGAACAAAGACAAACTTTAGTCTCATTCTAAGGTTTGTCTAAGTTCGTCCCAAGTTAGGCTATGTTCATCCCACATTTGTCTCTTTCTAAGGGTGAACTTAGACAAACCTTAGAATGAGACTAACGAGACAAACATGGGACGGACAAAGACAAACTTTAGTCTCATTCTAAGGTTTGTCTAAGTTCTTCCCAAGTTTGTCAAAGTTCGTTCCAAGTTAGTCTCTTTCTAAGGACGAACATAGACAAACCTTAGAATGAGACTAACGAGACTAATTTGGGACAAACAAAGACAAATTTTTGTCTCATTCTAAGGTTTGTCTAAGTTCGTCCCAAGTTTGTCTTTGTTCGTCTCAAGTTAGTCCATTTCTAATACCGAACTTAGATAAACCTTAAACAAGACCAAGAGACTAACTTGGGACGAACAAAGACAAATTTTAGTCTCATTCTGAGGTTTGTCTAAGTTCGTCCCAAGTTAGTCTAAGTTCGTCCCAAGTTAGTCTCTTTCAAAGGACGAACTTAGACAAACCTTAGAATGAGACTAACGAGACTAACTTGGGATGAACAAAGACAAACTTTAGTTTCATTCTAAGGTTTGTCTAAGTTCGTCCCAAGTTTGTCAAAGTTTGTACCAAGGTAGTCAATTTCTAAGGAAAAACTTATATTTTCCTTAGAATGAGAGTAACGAGACTAACTTGAGATGAACAAAGACAAACTTTAGTCTCATTCTAAGGTTTGTCAAAGTTCGTCCCAAGTAAGTCTATTTCTAAGGACGAACTTATACAAACCTTAGAATAGGACTAACGAGACTAACTTGGGACGAACACAGACAAACTTTAGTCTCATTCTAAGGTTTGTCTAAGTTCGTCCCAAGTTAGTCTATTTCTAAGGACGAACTTAGAAAAACCTTAGAATGAGACTAACGAGACTAACTTGGGACGAACAAAGACAAACTTTAGTCTCATTCTAAGGTTTGTCTAAGTTCGTCCCATGTTAGTCTATTTCTAAGGACGAACTTAGATAAACCTTAGAATGAGAGTAACGAGACTAACTTGAGACGAACAAAGACAAACTTTAGTCTCATTCTAAGGTTTGTCAAAGTTCATCCCAAGTTAGTCTATTTCTAAGGATGAACTTATACAAACCTAAGAATGAGACTAACGAGTCTAACTTGGGACGAACAAAGACAAACTTTAGTCTCATTCTAAGGTTTGTCTAAGTTCGTCCCAAGTTAGTCTATTTCTAAGGACGAACTTAGATAAACCTTAGAATGAGACTAACGAGACTAACTTGGGACGAACAAAGACAAACTTTTGTCTCATTCTAAGGTTGTCTAAGTTTGTCCCAAGTTAGTCTAAGTTCGTCCCACGTTTGTCTCTTTCTAAGGACGAACTTGGACAAACCTTAGAATGAGACTAACGAAGCTAATTTGGGACCAACAAAGACAAACTTTAGTCTCATTCTAAGGTTTGTCTAAGTTCGTCCCAAGTTCATCAAAGTTCGTCCCAAGTCAGTCTATTTCTATGGACGAACTTAGACAAACCTTAGAATGAGACTAACGAGACTAACTTCGGAAGAACAAAGACAAACATTAGTCTCATTCTAAGGTTAGTCTAAATTCGTCCCAAGTTAGCCTATTTCTAAGGACGAACTTAGACAAACCTTAGAATGAGACTAACGAGACTAACGAGACTAACTTGGGACGGACAAAGACAAACTTTAGTCTCATTCTAAGGTTTGTCTAAGTTCTTCCCAAGTTTGTCAAAGTTCGTTCCAAGTTAGTCTATTTCTTAGGACGAACTTAGATAAAGCTTAGAATGAGAGTAACGAGACTAACTTGAGACGAACAAAGACAAACTTTAGTCTCATTCTAAGGTTTGTCAAAGTTCATCCCAAGTTAGTCTATTTCGAAGGACGAACTTAGACAAACCTTAGAATGAGACTAACGAGACTAACTTGGCACGAACAAAGACAAACTTTTGTCTCATTCTAAGGTTTGTCTAAGTTTGTCCCAAGTAAGTCTAAGTTCGTCCCACGTTTGTCTCTTTCTAAAGACGAACTTAGACAAACCTTAGAATGAGACTAAGGAGACTAACTTGGGACGAACAAAGACAAACTTTAGTCTCATTCTTAGGTAGGTCTAAGTTCAACCCTAGTTTGTCAAAGTTCGTCCCAAGTTAGTCTATTTCTAAGGACAAACTTAGACAAACCATAGAATGAGACTAAGTTGGGAAGAACAAAGACAAACATTAGTCTCATTCTAAGGTTAGTCTAAGTTCGTCCCAAGTTAGTCTATTTCTAAGAACGAACTTAGATAAACCTTAGAATGAGACTAAGAGACTAAATTGGGACGAACAAAGACAAACTTTAGTCTCATTCTAAGGTTTGTCTAAGTTCGTCCCAAGTTAGTCTATTTCTAAGGACGAACTTAGATCAACCTTAGATTGAGAGTAACGAGACTAACTTGGGAAGAACAAAGACAAACATTAGTCTCATTCTAAGGTTAGTCTAAATTAGTCCCAAGTTAGCCTATTTCTAAGGACGAACTTAGACAAACCTTAGAATGAGACTAACGAGACTAACTTGGGACGAACAAAGACAAACTTTAGTCTCATTCTAAGGTTTGTCTAGGTTCGTCCCAAGTTGGTCCAAGTTCGTCCCAAGTTTGTCTATTTCTAAGGACGAACTTAGATAAACCTTAGAATGAGAGTAACGAGACTAACGTGAGACAAACAAAGACAAACTTTTGTCTCATTTCAAGGTTGGTCTAAGTTGATCCCACGTTAGTCTGTTTCTAAGGATGAACTTATACAAACCTTAGAATGAGACTAACGAGACTAACTTGGGACGAACAAAGACAAACTTTAGTCTCATTCTAAGGTTTGTCTAAGTTCATTCCAAGTTAGTCTATTTCTAATGACGAACTTAGATAAACCTTAGAATGAGACTAACGAGACTAACTTGCGACGAACAAAGACAAACTTTAATCTCAGTCTAAGGTTTGTCTAAGTTCATCCCAAGTTAGTCTAAGTTCGTCCCACGTTTGTCTCTTTCTAAGGACGAACTTAGACAAACCTTAGAATGAGACTAAAGAGACCAACTTGGGACGAACAAAGACAAACTTTAGTCTCATTCTAAGGTTTGTCAATGTTCGTCCCAAGTTAGTCTAAGGATGAACTTAGACAAACCTTAGAATGAGACTAAGGAGACTAACTTGGGACGAACAATGAGAAACTTTAGTCTCATTCTAAGGTTTGTCTTAGTTCGTCCCAAGTTAGTCTATTTCTAAGGACGAACTTAGATAAACCTTAGAATGAGACTAACGAGACTAACTTAGGACGAACAATGACAAACTTTAGTCTCATTCTAAGGTTTGTCTAAGTTCGTCCCAAGTTAGTCTATTTCTAAGGACGAACTTAGATCAACCTTAGATTGAGAGTAACGAGACTAACTTGAGACGAACAAAGATAAACTTTAGTCTCATTCTAAGGTTTGTCAATGTTCGTCCCAAGTTAGTCTATTTCTAAGAACAAACTTAGATAAACCTTAGAATGAGACTAAGAGACTAACTTTAGTCAAACAAAGACAAACTTTAGTCTCATTCTAAGGTTTGTCTAAGTTCATTCCAAGTTAGTCTATTTCTAAGGACGATCTTAGATAAACCTTAGAATGAGACTAACGAGACTAACTTGGGACGGACAAAGACAAACTTTAGTCTCATTCTAAGGTTTGTCTAAGTTCTTCCCAAGTTTGTCAAAGTTCGTTCCAAGTTAGTCTATTTCTTAGGACGAACTTAGATAAAGCTTAGAATGAGAGTAACGAGACTAACTTGAGACGAACAAAGACAAACTTTAGTCTCAGTCTAAGGTTTGTCAAAGTTCATCCCAAGTTAGTCTATTTCTAAGGATGAACTTATACAAACCTAAGAATGAGACTAACGAGACTAACTTGGGACGAACAAAGACAAACTTTAGTCTCATTCTAAGGTTTGTCTAAGTTCGTCCCAAGTTAGTCTATTTCTAAGGACGAACTTAGATAAACCTTAGAATGAGACTAACGAGACTAACTTGGGACGAACAAAGACAAACTTTTGCCTCATTCTAAGGTTGTCTAAGTTCGTCCCAAGTTAGTCTAAGTTCGTCCCACGTTTTTCTCTTTCTAAGGACGAACTTGGACAAACCTTAGAATGAGACTAACGAGGCTAATTTGGGACCAACAAAGACAAACTTTAGTCTCATTCTAATGTTTGTCTAAGTTCGTCCCAAGTTCATCAAAGTTCATCCCAAGTCAGTCTATTTCTATGGACGAACTTAGACAAACCTTAGAATGAGACTAACGAGACTAACTTGGGAAGAACAAAGAAAAACATTTGTCTCATTCTAAGGTTAGTCTAAATTCGTCCCAAGTTAGCCTATTTCTAAGGACGAACTTAGAAAAACCTTAGAATGAGACTAACGAGACTAACGAGACTAACTTGGGACGGACAAAGACAAACTTTAGTCTCATTCTAACGTTTGTCTAAGTTCTTCCCAAGTTTGTCAAAGTTCGTTCCAAGTTAGTATATTTCTTAGGACGAACTTAGATAAAGCTTAGAATGAGGATAACGAGACTAACTTGAGACGAACAAAGACAAACTTTAGTCTCATTCTAAGGTTTGTCAAAGTTCATCCCAAGTTAGTCTATTTCTAAGGATGAACTTATACAAACCTTAGAATGAGACTAACGAGACTAACTTGGGACGAACAAAGACAAACTTTAGTCTCATTCTAAGGTTTGTCTAAGTTCGTCCCAAGTTAGTCTATTTCTAAGGACGAACTTAGATAAACCTTAGAATGAGACTAACGAGGCTAACTTGGGACGAACAAAGACAAACTTTTGTCTCATTCTAAGGTTTGTCTAAGTTTGTCCCAAGTAAGTCTAAGTTCGTCCCACGTTTGTCTCTTTCTAAAGACGAACTTAGACAAACCTTAGAATGAGACTAAGGAGACTAACTTGGGACGAACAAAGACAAACTTTAGTCTCATTCTTAGGTAGGTCTAAGTTCAACTCTAGTTTGTCAAAGTTTGTCCCAAGTTAGTCTATTTCTAAGGACGAACTTAGACAAACCATAGAATGAGACTATGAGACTAACTTGGGACGAACAAAGACAAAGTTTAGTCTCATTCTAATGTTTATCTAAGTTCGTCCCAAGTTAGTCTATTTCTAAGGATGAAGTTAGATAAACGTTAGAATGAAACTAACGAGACTAACTTGGGACGAACAAAGACAAACTTTAGTCTCATTCTATAGTTTGTCTAGGTTCCTCCCAAGTTAGTCTAAGTTCGTCCCACATTTGTCTCTTTCTAAGGACGAACTTAGACAAACCTTAGAATGAGACTAACGAGACTAACTTGGGACGAACAAAGACAAACTTTAGTCTCATTCTAAGGTTTGTCTAAGTTCGTCCCAAGTTTGTCAAAGTTTGTCCCAAGGTAGTCTATTTCTAAGGACGAAGATAGACAAACCTTAGAATGAGACTAACAAGACTAACTTTGGAAGAACAAAGACAAACATAAGTCTCTTTCTACGGTTAGTCTAAGTTCGTCCCAAGTTAATCTATTTCAATGGGCGAACTTAGACAAACCTTAGAATGAGACTAACGAGACTAACTTGGGAAGAACAAAGACAAACATTAGTCTCATTCTATGGTTAGTCTAAATTCGTCCCAAGATAGCCTATTTCTAAGGACGAACTTAGACAAACCTTAGAATGAGACTAACGAGACTAACTTGGGACGCACAAAGACAAACTTTAGTCTCATTCTAAGGTTTGTCTAGGTTCGTCCCAAGTTGGTCCAAGTTCGTCCCAAGTTAGTCTATTTCTAAGGACGAACTTAGATAAACCTTAGAATGAGAGTAACGAGACTAACGTGAGACAAGCAAAGACAAACTTTTGTCTCATTTCAAGGTTGGTCTAAGTTGATCCCACGTTAGTCAATTTCTAAGGACGAACTTAGATAAACCTTAGAATGAGAGTAACGAGACTAACGTGAGACAAACAAAGACAAACTTTTGTCTCATTTTAAGGTTGGTCTAAGTTGATCCCACGTTAGTCTGTTTCTATGGATGAACTTATACAAACCTTAGAATGAGACTAACGTGACTAACTTGGGACGAACAAAGACAAACTTTAGTCTCGTTCTAAGGTTTGTCTAAGTTCATCCCAAGTTAGTCTAAGTTCGTCCCACGTTTGTCTCTTTCAAAGGACGAACTTAGACAAACCTTAGAATGAGACTAAAGAGACCAACTTGGGACGAACAAAGACAAACTTTAGTCTCATTCTAAGGTTTGTCAATGTTCGTCCCAAGTTAGTCTAAGGATGAACTTAGACAAACCGTAGAATGAGACTAAGGAGACTAACGTGGGACGAACAATGAGAAACTTTAGTCTCATTTCTAAGGTTTGTCTTAGTTCATCCCAAGTTAGTCTATTTCTAAGGACGAACTTAGATAAACCTTAGAATGAGACTAACGAGACTAACTTGGGACGAACAAAGAAAAACTTTAGTCTCATTCTAAGGTTTGTCTAAGTTCGTCCCAAGTTAGTCTATTTCTAAGGACGAACTTAGATCAACCTTAGATTTAGAGTAACGAGACTAACTTGAGACGAACAAAGATAAACTTTAGTCTCATTCTAAGGTTTGTCAATGTTCATCCCAAGTGAGTCTATTTCTAAGAACAAACTTAGATAAACCTTAGAATGAGACTAAGAGACTAACTTTAGTCAAACAAAGACAAACTTTAGTCTCATTCTAAGGTTTGTCTAAGTTCATTCCAAGTTAGTCTATTTCTAAGGACGAACTTAGATAAACCTTAAAATGAGACTAACGAGACTAACTTGGGACGAACAAAGAAAAACTTTAGTCTCAGTCTAAGGTTTGTCTAAGTTCATCACAAGTTAGTCTAAGTTCGTCCCACGTTTGTCTCTTTCTAAGGATGAACTTAGACAAACCTTAGAATGAGACTAACGAGACTAACTTGGGACGAACAAAGACAAACTTTAGTCTCATTCTAAGGTTTGTCTAAGTTCGTCCCAAGTTAGTCTGTTTCCAAGGATGAACTTAGATAAACCTTAGAATGAGACTAAGAGAATAACTTTTTTTTTATTTAAAAAACTGGGCGGTGCCAGTGCCTTTATTAGATAAAAGATCCAAAAAGCCTGGATCGTGGCGAATACAGAAAAGCCCTCAAGTGCCAGAAGAAAAGTCAAAACCTTCCTTCTTAAAAACACCGAACAGGCTAAAAAAGACAGCCAGGAAATACCCTAGCAAATAGAAAACAAAGAATCTCCCTACGACTACCAAAGATGCCGCAAAAATCAAAAAATAGCCACTGGAACACAAGAACCATCCAATCGACTGAAGAGCCAGAGTACTAAGTGCTAAGGTCATCCCGAATTTTCCGCAAAACCAACATCTCACTATCATGATCATGGACACAATCCTCACGGTCGCAAAGGAAAATATGGCTCAAATTATCGTGTCTAATAGCCTGCTTGACAAAAGGAGGAGCTCTCCCATCGGAAAGGTCCTTCCCTTGTGCGACGGCACAAGTAACAGCAATAGCAGCTCCATTAGCTCTAGGGCAACACCTCCGAAACTGGACTTCCGGCAATTCAGCAAACAAACTCCTCTGCTTAGGAATATCATTCCAAGGAATGTCATGGAAATGCCTCGGATCCAGCCACAACATGAAAGGAGAGGAACTAGCAACGAGACTGATAGGCATTCCTTTGTCTATCCCATGGCGAATGGCCATTTTAACAATAACAATGAGGCAAGAAAAATCATCCGATTCCACAATCTCCTCCCCATGAAAATGAGCCACAATACCTCTATCATTCTTAATGACAAAGCCTCCAAACATGCGATCCATTCTGCGAAAGCAGGTTAGATAGGCTGAAAATCTATTAGGAAGCATAGAACTGGCAACCCATCTGCCTGTAAAAGACCTCCTCCCAACTATAGAGCATATGAGCAGTCTTTTAAGGCTACCATCACAAACACCACGCACATGCTTAACAGGTAAAAGCCTAGCAAGATCCATAACCCATCTACTAATACTCACTCTGATGGGAGGGCTGCGCTGATCAAGGAGAATGGCATTACGATACTTCCATATTTCCCACAAAATACAACATGCCACACCAATTTTAAGACAAGACATTAAGTCTTTAGGGTTCTTAGTAGCAATAGTTCTAGAGAAACTCTCCTTCCCTCCAATAAGACAACCTCCAAACATCAACTTATAATTATTCCAGGCAGACTGAGCAATATCCCCTTTAAAGAATAGGTGGTTAATGGTCTCCGTTGAAGGATTTTGGCAACATCTGCATCTAGACGCCATGTTAATACCAATATTCATTACTTTGTCATCAGTAGGCACAGCAGACATGTAGAATTTCCTAATAAAACACCCAACTTTCATTGGGATCCAGTTGCACCAGATATTGTTAGCCCACCTAACATCAGGCCACTTAGTTTGGAAAGACCTCCTGAATTTGCTCGCGGAGAAAATACCTGTTTCACAACCTTCCCAAATGTACATATCATCACCACTGGACAAAACTAGGTTCTCATATAAACTTCTCTTATTGGCCGGTATACAATTAATAATATCCTGCCAAGAAGATGGGTCATCACAAATATCCCGCAACTTAGCATCAACTAAGCCCCTGGGTCTACTACCACCAAGACGATCACAAAAGAGGGCCACGGAAGTGTTTCCTTGCCCAATGATCCATCTCGACTCCTCACACAGCTTGATGATGAGGTGATCAATGGAGTTCCATATACACGATCCCCTAGTGCCATGAACAAATTTCCTCCTGGCATGAAGAGCCCATAAGGAATCAGAATTAATAAATTTCCATGCCAGCTTCCCATGAAGAGCCAACTTCAGATCCTCAAGCTTTTTAATACCCAGGCCTCCTGCGGGTTTCTCTCTACACACATTATCCCAGTTCACCCAATGTCTTCTCTTACTGTCCCCTTTATCCCATAGGAAACTCCGGAGAATACTCCCAACTCGATTAAGAACAGTGATGGGAATAGGAAGAATGGACATACAATGAATGCCAACAGCATTGAGAACAGAATCAATAAGAGTGATCTTGCCACCAAAAGAAAGCAAGTTCTTCATCCAACCTCCTATCCGTTTTCTAATCTTCTCCTCAAGACTCCGGAAGTACTCAATCTTGGTACGCCCCGTATAGAGAGGGGCTCCAAGATAAGTAACCGGAAAAGAGCCTTTGTGAAACTTGGTAATATCAAGGAGAGTTTTCTCCCTTTCCTTTCTCATTTCCTCGGGGAAGAAAATGAAACTCTTGTCATTGTTAAGCTGCTGCCCAGAATACTTACAGAACTCTTTAATAATATCCATAAGGTTCTCCACCGATCTTTTGCTGCCATTAGTGAATATGAGGATGTCATCAGCAAACATAAGGGAATTGATGTATCTCCCTCTGACACCATTTTGATAGCCCAGGATAAGGCCCTCATCAACTGCATGATTAATATCCTTTGTAAGCCACTCCATAGCAATCACGAAAAGAGTAGGAGATAAAGGGTCCCCTTGTCGCAACCCCTGAGTGGATTTAAAATGCCCATAATGCTTGCCATCCCATTTAATAGAGAACCACGGACTGGAGATACATCTAAAGACAAGGTCAACAAATTTTTCACAGCAGCCTGACGCTCTCAGAGCCGCCAGAATAAAACTCCAGGACAATCTGTCATACGCCTTGGACATGTCAAGCTTGATCATGATGTTGCTACCCTCCGTTTTTCGATTAAGATCGAACAACATATCATGCCCAAGGCCAATATTTTCTATAATACTCCTGCCTTTCACAAAACCGACTTGTTCAGCACTAACAAGCTTGTGGAGAACGCAAGACAGCCGGGAGTTCAAAACTCTGGATAAGAGCTTATGCACGACATTACATAAACTGATGGGCCGAAGATCAGCTATGCTCGAGGGATTAGGCCCCTTAGGAATCAAGGTCAGATAAGTCCCTCCTATAATTGGAGGGATTTGAAGACCAAAGAAAAAGCCAGAGACAGCCTTCATCATATCAGCCTTAATAATATCCCAAAAGAACACAAAGAAGCGAGAGGTAAACCCATCCGGGCCCGGAGCACTATCATCACTCATACCCTTTAACTCCTGAAGAATCTCATCATCAGTAGGGCATTTTGATAAGTTATGATTCTCCTCGTCAGATACTACTTTATCAAAGTACCCAAAAGTATCAAGCGGGGGAGGCGGGGTATGCCCAGATAAAAGATTGGAATAATAAACAACTGCCTCTTCTCCAATCTGCTCCGAAGTAGGAGCAATGGACTCCTCATCCACCACAAAATTGATGCGGGATTGATTGCGCCTCATCTTAATAACACCATGAAAGAAAGCAGAATTAACATCTCCATCCTTTAGCCATCTAACCCTAGCTTTTTCTTTCAACAGATTTAAATCTTGTCGGATAACATCATCAAGCATCATTTTGCAATTAAGAAGCTTAGAATTGAGAACATCATCATAATTCTCCTGCAACCTTCGTTCCAGAACTTGAATTTTAATTTTCAGATCCCTCATTCTCTTCTTAGTACACCCGAAGACCGCCCAGTTCCAGGTTTTAAGCCGAACTCTGACTCTTTTCAAATTCAGCCCAAGATTCATAATAGGGTTCGGATGAATATTACCGGCCCAAGCTTCCTTTACAACATCATAGAACCTAGGATGATCTTCCCAAATTTTAAGATAATGAAAGAAGAAGCCTTTCTTGATGTTGACATCTAAGCCGATTAAAAGAGGACAGTGATCAGATTTCACACGAGCTAAATGCTGCACTTGCATATTGGGAAATTTGCAAAAGGCTTGATCGTTGGAGAGCACACGATCTAGCCTCTCCCAAACTCTAGAATCATCCCTATGATTATTACACAAAGTGAAAGGATTACCCTTAAACCCGACATCCGAAACACCAGCATCCATATGAAACTGATTAAAAGCATCCATACTACCAACATCATCCATATTGCCTCCCTTTTTCTCATCCTAGTTAGAGATCACATTAAAGTCTCCAGCAATCATCCAAGGCCAGCTAACAGATTCACTATACTCCACCAGATCATCAAAGAGGCCCTGTCTAGTATTTTTATCACAGGAAGCATAAATGAAGGAGCAAGCCATATTATCCCTGTCATTTAACCTCTTCACTTCGACAGTTAAATATTGCAAGTTCCAAATAGGATTTTCTACAACCACACCATCACTCCAGAACAACCATATATGATCATTGACCTCAGCCCCTTCCATAAAATTGGGAAAACCAAGAAAACTAGCAATATTAGAAATACGATCACCATTAATCTTCGGCTCCAGAATTGCCAATATATCAATAGAGTGTTGCATAAGAATACTTTTAAGATAGTATTGAGACTCCATGTTACCTATCCCTCGGATATTCCAACAAAGAATTTGATTTGTCAACATTGATCACCCTCTTCTAGGTAGTACTTGCTACCTTCCCCACAATCAAATTTCTGTGCTTCATGCTCCATAGCTATCTTAACAAGAGCATGAGCAGCTTCTCCTGAATGGATCAAAGTACCCAACTCTTCACAAAAAACAAGATTACCTCCCTTCTTGCTATACCCATCATCAGAATTGCCATTTAAAGCCTTCAACCTCTCCAATCTATTTGCTAGTTGATCCATGCTTGAATTAGGATGCATAATATCAGATTTCCGGAAGATTGATTTTTTTTGAGAACTAAGATCAGACACAAATCTGTTTGGATCAGCAGGAGTAATCACATTCTCCTCCTTATTATCTTTTTCCTGATAAATCACCATATCTAGTTGAGATTTTGTATTGCCTTCATGAGCCTCAACTCCAATCTCCGAGTCTATCTTCTCATTTCGGCCTATTTCTTTTGCCTTGGAAACTTGAGACACATCCTCCCTTTGAGCCTGCCCCTGATCCTCCTTCTTTTTATTTCTTCCACCATTATTCTGCCTTTGATCAAAGCTTACTGAGTTATTGGTAAACTTGACCTGCCTAGCACTTTTTTTCTTTTTGACTTGAATCCATTCTTCTTGATTTTCAGTAGAAACATTCTGTTTCTCTTGAGTAACAGGCCGATTCTGAATTGTAATCTCCACTGATTGATGTTCCTTTTTACTGCCCATATTGACCTGCTCCTTGGCCAGAAATTGTGAGCCCTTCTTTTTTCTACACATCGCCATTTCATGGCCATGGACCTTGCAATAGGCACAATAGGCTAAATTCCCTTCAACTTCAATTTTTTGCCAAAACATTCGCCCATCAGATAATGTGATCCTAACTTCATCCGGAATCAGATTACACACATCAATCTCAACACAGGCTCTAACATATTTAAGAGTAGCACATGCTTTAGACCTCTCATCCAAATCAAGAAAGAAACCGAATGAATTCACAATACTTGCCACATAATTCCGGGTAATAAATCCAGGATGGATACCTGGTAAACGAACCCACTTAGTTGTGGTAGAGGACTCCATTTTCGGACTGTAATCTGGAGAATATCGAAAGAGCCGAAACATTGTGTGACCTACCCTGCGCAGGGGCGAAGTAAGAGCAGCATTTGCGTCTTCCTCTGAATCGAGAATTATCATAAGATGTCGTGAATCCCATATGTCACTAACTGTAGCTCGCCCTTTGATGTGCCAGTTATCCTTGAAAGCCTGACGAATCACTTCAATAGTCGGTCGTCCCATGGTGAACTTCGCAATCAACGAGTATTTGAACAGGGCAACTCCTGCTTCGAATTCAGCGGCTGTAAAGTGCACGGAAGGCTTCCCATTAACAGTGGAGTACTGCTGGGACGGCAAAACAATCGGTTTGAATCTCGGAACTAATCTGGGTTGCGAAGCCGCAGCCGCGTAGGAGGTCGTCGTTACACAAGGCGTAACCTTTTCAAGCGTTTCCTGAGGAAAAGGTGCAACCTTTGCACACACCTGAACCAGATCCGGAGAGAAAGCTCCGACCTTTGCATCATTCTGAACCAGATCTGAGAAACCGTTGCCGTAAATCTAAGCTAAATCTGGCGGAATCGCACCGAAAGGAATCGTCTGCGTCGCCACTGTTGTAGTCATGAGACTACCACCGACGACCAGCAAATGCCGGAGGGGAAGAAACGAAGACCGCGAGTTCAACAGAATCGCCGAGAAAAACGAGAGCCACGAGAGCTTCTCTCTCTAGAAAAATTTCGTTAGTCTCATACAAATTCCGAGAGCCTCGAGAGCTTCTCTCTCTATACAAACCTTAGAATTCTAACGAGACTGACTAAGAGAATAACTTGGGACGAACAAAGACAAACTTTAATCTCATTCTAAGATTTGTCTAAGTTCATCCCAAGTTAGTCTAAGTTCGTCCAAGTTAGTCTGCTTCTAAGGACGAACTTAGATAAACCTTAGAATGAGAGTAACGAGACTAACGTGAGACGAACAAAGACAAACTTTAGTCTCATTCTAAGGTTTGTCTAAGTTCGTCCCAAGTTAGTCTCTTTCTAAGGACGAACTTAGACAAACCTTAGAATGAGACTAACGAGATTAACTTGAGACGAACAAAGATAAACTTTAGTCTCATTCTAAGGTTTGTCAATGTTCGTCCCAAGTTAGTCTATTTCTAAGGACGAACTTAGATAAACCTTAGAATGAGACTAACGAGACTAACTTGGGAAGAACAAAGACAAACTTTAGTCTCATTCTAAGGTTGTCTAAGTTCGTCCCACGTTTGTCTCTTTCTAAGGACGAACTTGGACAAACCTTAGAATGAGATTAACGAGGCTAATTTGGGACCAACAAAGACAAACTTTAGTCTCATTCTATGGTTTGTCTAAGTTCGTCCCAAGTTTGTCAAAGTTCGTCCCAAGTCAGTCTATTTCTATGGACGAACTTAGACAAACCTTAGAATGAGACTAACGAGACTAATTTGGGACGAACAAAGACAAACTTTAGTCTCATTCTAAGGTTGTCTAAGTTCATCCCACGTTTGTCTCTTTCTAAGGACGAACTTGGACAAACCTTAGAATGAGACTAACGAGGCCAATTTGGGACCAACAAAGACAAACTTTAGTCTCATTCTATGGTTTGTCTAAGTTCGTCCCAAGTTTGTCAAAGTTCGTCCCAAGTCAGTCTTTTTCTATGGACGAACTTAGACAAACCTTAGAATGAGACTAACAAGACTAACTTGGGACGAACAAAGACAAACTTTAGTCTCATTCTAAGGTTTGTCTAAGTTCGTCCCAAAATAGTCTAAGTTCGTCACACGTTTGTCTCTTTCTAAGGACGAACTTAGACAAACCGTAGAATGAGACTAAAGAGATTAACTTGGGATGTACAAAGACAAACTTTAGTCTCATTCTAAGGTTGTCTAAGTTCGTCCCAAGTTAGTCTAAATTCGTCCCACGTTTGTCTCTTTCTAAGGACGAACTTGGACAAACCTTAGAATGAGACTAACGAGGCTAATTTGGGACGAACAAAGACAAACTATAGCCTCATTCTAAGGTTTGTCTAAGGTCATCCCAAGTTAGTCAAAGTTCGTCCCAAGTTAGTCTATTTCTAAGGACGAACTAAGACAAACCTCAGAATAAGACTAACGAGACTAACTTGGGAAGAACAAAGACAAACATTAGTCTCATTCTAAGGTTAGTCTAAGTTCGTCCCAAGTTAGTCTATTTCTAAGAACGAACTTAGATAAACCTTAGAATGAGACTAAGAGACTAACTTGTGACGAACAAAGACAAACTTTAGTCTCATTCTAAGGTTTGTCTAAGTTCGTCCCAAGTTAGTCTCTTTCTAAGGACAAACATAGACAAACCTTAGAATGAGACTAACTTGAGACGAACAAAGAAAAACTTTAGTCTCATTCTAAGGTTTGTCAATGTTCGTCCCAAGTTAGTCTATTTCTAAGGATTAACTTATACAAACCTTAGAATGAGAGTAACGAGACTAACTTGGGACGAACAAAGACAAACTTTAGTCTCATTCCAAGGTTTGTCTAAGTTCGTCACAAGTTAGTCTATTTCTAAGGACGAACTTAGATAAACTTTAGAATGAGACTAACGAGACTAACTTGGGATGAACAATGACAAACTTTAGTTTCATTCTAAGGTTTGTCTAAGTTCGTCACAAGTTAGTCTATTTCTAAGGATGAACTTAGATAAACCTTAGAATGAGACTAACGAGACTAACTTGGGACGAACAATGACAAACTTTAGTTTCATTCTAAGGTTTGTCTAAGTTCGTCCCAAGTTAGTCTATTTCTAAGGACGAACTTAGATAAACCTTAGAATGAGACTAACGAGACTAACTTGGGACGAAAAATGACAAACTTTAGTCTCATTCTAAGGTTTGTCTAAGTTCGTCCCAAGTTAGTCTATTTCTAAGGATGAACTTATACAAACCTTAGAATGAGACTAACGAGACGAAGTTGGGACGAACAATGACAAACTTTAGTCTAATTCTAAGATTTGCCAAAGTTCGTCCCAAGTTAGTCAATTTCTAAGGACGAACTTCGATAAATCTTAGAATGAGAGTAACGAGACTAACTTGAGACGAACAAAGACAAACTTTAGTCTCATTCTAAGGTTTTTCAAAGGTCGTCCCAAGTTAGTCTATTCAAAGGACGAACTTACACAAACCTTAGAATGAGACTAATGAGACTAACTTGGGACGAACAAAGACAAACTTTAGTCTCATTATAAGGTTTGTCTATGTTCTTCCCAAGTTAGTCTATTTCTTAGGATGAACTTAGATAAACCTTAGAATGAGACTAACGAGACTAAATTGGGACGAACAAAGACAAACTTTAGTCTCATTCTAAGGGTTGTCTAAGTTCGTCCCAAGTTATTCTAATTTCGTCCCACGTTTGTCTCTTTCTAAGGATGAACTTAGACAAACCTTAGAATGAGACTAACGAGACGAACTTGGGACGAACAAAGACAAACTTTAGTCCTATTCTAAGGTTTGTCTAAGTTCATCCCAAGTTAATCTAAGTTCGTCCCACGTTTGTCTCTTTCTAAGGACGAACTTAGACAAACCTTAGAATGAGACTAACGAGACTAATTTGGGACGAACAAAGACAAATTTTTGTCTCATTCTAAGGTTTGTCTAAGTTCGTCCCAAGTTTGTCTTTGGTCGTCCCAAGTTAGTCTATTTCTAATAACAAACTTTGATAAACCTTAAACGAGACCAAGACACTAACTTGGGACGAACAAAGACAAATTTTAGTCTCATTCTAAGGGTTTTCTAAGTTTGTCCCAAGTTAGTCTAAGTTCGTCCCAAGTTAGTCTCTTTCTAAGGACAAACTTATATAAACCTTAGAATGAGAGTAACGAGACTAACTTGAGATGAACAAAGACAAACTTTAGTTTCATTCTAAGGTTTGTCTAAGTTCGTCCCAAGTTTGTCAAAGTTTGTACCAAGGTAGTCTATTTCTAAGGACAAACTTATATAAACCTTAGAATGAGAGTAACGAGACTAACTTGAGATGAACAAAGACAAACTTTAGTCTCATTCTAAGGTTTGTCAAAGTTCATCCCAAGTAAGTCTATTTCTCAGGACGAACTTATACAAACCTTAGAATAGGACTAACGAGACTAACTTGGGATGAACAAAGACAAATTTTAGTCTCATTCTAAGGTTTGTCTAAGTTCGTCCCAAGTTAGTCTATTTCTAAGGACGAACTTAGATAAACCTTAGAATGAGACTAACGAGACTAACTTGGGACGAACAAAGACGAACTTTAGTCTCATTCTAAGGTTTGTCTAAGTTCGTCCCATGTTAGTCTATTTCTAAGGACGAACTTAGATAAACCTTAGAATGAGAGTAACGAGACTAACTTGAGACGAACAAAGACAAACTTTAGTCTCATTCTAAGGTTTGTCAAAGTTCGTCCCAAGTTAGTCTATTTCTAAGGACGAACTTAGATAAACCTTAGAATGAGACTAACGTGACTAACTTGGGACGAACAAAGACAAACTTTAGTCTTTTTCTAAGGTTTGTCTAAGTTCGTCCCAAGTTAGTCTAAGTTCGTCCCACATTTGTCTCTTTCTAAGGACGAACTTAGACAAACCTTAGAATCAGACAAACGAGACTAACTTGGAAAGAACAAAGACAAACTTTAGTCTCATTCTAAGGTTGTCTAAGTTCGTCCCAAGTTAGTCTAAGTTCATCCCACGTTTGTCTCTTTCTAAGGACGAACTTGGACAAACCTTAAAATGAGACTAACGAGGCTAATTTGGGACGAAACAAGACAAACTTTATTCTCATTCTAAGGTTTGTCTAAGTTCGTCCAAAGTTAGTCTAAGTTCATCCCACATTTGTCTCTTTCTAAGGACAAACTTAGAGAAACCTTAGAATCAGACAAACGAGACTAACTTGGGAAGAACAAAGACAAACTTTAGTCTCATTCTAAGGTTGTCTAACTTCGTCCCAAATTAGTCTAAGTTCGTCCCACGTTTGTCTCTTTCCAATGACGAACTTGGAGAAACCTTAGAATGAGACTAACGAGGCTAATTTGGGACGAACAAAGACAAACTTTAGTCTCATTCTATGGTTTGTCTAAGTTCGTCCCAAGTTTGTCAAAGTTCGTCCCAAGTCAGTCTATTTCTATGGACGAACTTAGACAAACCTTAGAATGAGACTAACGAGACAAACTTGGGAAGAACAAAGACAAACATTAGTCTCATTCTAAGGTTAGTCTAAATTCGTCCCAAGTTAGCCTATTTCTAAGGACGAACTTAGACAAACCTTAGAATGAGTCTAACGAGACTAATTTGGGACGGACAAAGACAAACTTTTGTCTCATTCTAAGATTTGTCTAAGTTTGTCCCAAGTAAGTCTAAGTTCGTCCCACGTTTGTCTCTTTCTAAGGACGAACTTAGACAAATCTTAGAATGAGACTAAGGAGACTAACTTGGGACGAACAAAGACAAACTTTAGTCTCATTCTTAGGTACCTAAGTTCAACCCAAGTTTGTCAAAGTTCGTCCCAAGTTAGTCTATTTCTAAGGACGAACTTAGACAAACCTTAGAATGAGACTAACTTGGGAAGAACAAAGACAAACATTAGTCTCATTCTAAGGTTAGTCTAAGTTCATCCCAAGTTAGTCTATTTCTAAGAACGAACTTAGATAAACCTTAGAATGAGACTAAGAGACTAACTTGGGACGAACAAAAACAAAGTTTAGTCTCATTCTAATGTTTATCTAAGTTCGTCCCAAGTTAGTCTTTTTCTAAGGACGAACTTAGATAAACCTTAGAATGAGACTAACGAGACTAACTTGGGACGAACAAAGACAAACCTTAGTCTCATTCTATAGTTTGTCTAGGTTCCTCCCAAGTTAGTCTAAGTTCGTCCCACATTTGTCTCTTTCTAAGGACGAACTTAGACAAACCATAGAATGAGACTAACGAGACTAGCTTGGGACGAACAAAGACAAACTTTAGTCTCATTCTAAGATTTGTCTAAGTTCGTCCCAAGTTTGTCAAAGTTCGTCCCAAGGTAGTCTATTTCTAAGGACGAAGATAGACAAACCTTAGAATGAGACTAACAAGACTAACTTGGGAAGAACAAAGACAAACATTAGTCTCTTTCTAAGGTTAGTCTTAGTTCGTCCCAAGTTAATCTATTTCAATGGACGAACTTAGACAAACCTTAGAATGAGACTAACGAGACTAACTTGGAAAGAACAATGACAAACATTAGTCTCATTCTAAGGTTAGTCTAAATTCGTCCCAAGTTAGCCTATTTCTAAGGACGAACTTAGACAAACCTTAGAATGAGACTAACGAGACTAACTTGGGACGAACAAAGACAAACTTTAGTCTCATTCTAAGGTTTGTCTACGTTCGACCCAAGTTGGTCCAAGTTCGTCCCAAGTTAGTCTATTTTTAAGGACGAACTTAGATAAACCTTAGAATGAGAGTATCAAGACTAACGTGAGACAAACAAAGACAAACTTTACTCTCATTTTAAGGTTGGTCTAAGTTGATCCCACGTTAGTCTGTTTCTAAGGACGAACTTATACAAACCTTAGAATGAGACTAACGAGACTAGCTTGGGACGAACAAAGACAAACTTTAGTCTCATTCTAAGGTTTGTCTAAGTTCATTCCAAGTTAGTCTATTTCTAAGGACGAACTTAGATAAACCTTAGAATGAGACTAACGAGACATCCTTGGGACGAACAAAGACAAACTTTAGTCTCAGTCTAAGGTTTGTCTAAGTTCATCACAAGTTAGTCTAAGTTCGACCCACGTTTGTCTCTTTCTAAGGACGAACTTAGATAAACCTTAGAATGAGACTAACGAGACTAACTTGGGACGAACAATGATAAACTTTAGTCTCATTCTAAGGTTTGTCTATGTTCGTCCCAAGTTAGTCTATTTCTTAGGATGAACTTAGATAAACCTTAGAATGAGACTAACGGGACGAACAATGACAAACTTTAGTCTCAGTCTAAGGTTTGCCTAGGTTCGTCCCAAGTTAGTCTATTTCTAAGGACGAACTTATACAAACCTTAGAATGAGACTAACGGGACAAACAATGACAAACTTTAGTCTCATTCTAAGGTTTGCCTAGGTTCGTCCCAAGTTAGTCTATTTCTAAGGACGAACTTAGATAAATCTTAGAATGAGAGTAACGAGACTAACTTGAGACGAACAAAGACAAACTTTAGTCTCATTCTAAGGTTTGTCAAAGGTCGTCCAAAGTTAGTCTATTTCTAAGGACGAACTTACACAAACCTTAGAATGAGACTAATGAGACTAACTTGGGACGAACAAAGACAAACTTTAGTCTCATTCTAAGGTTTGTCTATGTTCGTCCCAAGTTAGTCTATTTCTTAGGATGAACTTAGATAAACCTTAGAATGAGACTAACGAGACTAACTTGGGACGAACAAAGACAAACTTTAGTCTCATTCTAAGGTTTGTCTAAGTTCGTCCCAAGTTAATCTAAGTTCGTCCCACGTTTGTCTCTTTCTAAGGATGAACTTAGACAAACCTTAGAATGAGACTAACGAGACTACCTTGGGACGAACAAAGACAAACTTTAGTCTCATTCTAAGGTTTGTCTAAGTTCGTCCCAAGTTAGTCTTTTTCTAAGGACGAACTTAGATAAACCTTAGAATGAGACTAAGAGAATAACATGGGACGAACAACGACAAACTTAAATCTCATTCTAAGATTTGTCTAAGTTCGTCCCAAGTTAGTCTAAGTTCACCCCAAGTTTGTCTCTTTCGAAGGACGAACTTAGAGAAACCTTAGAATGAGACTAACGAGACTAACTTGGGACGAACAAAGACAAACTTTAGTCTCATTCCAAGGTTTGTCTAAGTTCGTCCCAAGTTTGTCAAAGTTCGTCCCAAGTTAGTCAATTTCTATGGACGAACTTAAATAAACTTTAGAATGAGAGTAACGAGACTAACTTGAGATGAACAAAGACAAACTTTAGTCTCATTCTAAGGTTTGTCAAAGTTCGTCCCAAGTTAGTCTATTTCTAAGGATGAACTTAGATAAACCTTAGAATGAGACTAACGAGACTAACTTGGGACGAACAAAGACAAACTTTAGTCTCATTCTATAGTTTGTCTAGGTTCCTCCCAAGTTAGTCTAAGTTCGTCCCACATTTGTCTCTTTCTAAGGACGAACTTAGACAAACCTTTGAATGAGACTAACGAGACTAACTTGGGACGATCAAAGACAAACTTTAGTCTCATTCTAAGGTTTGTCTAAGTTCATCCCAAGTTTGTCAAAGTTCGTCCCAAGGTAGTCTATTTCTAAGGACGAAGATAGACAAACCTTAGAATGAGACTAACAAGACTATCTTTGGAAGAACAAAGACAAACATTAGTCTCTTTCTAAGGTTAGTCTAAGTTCGTCCCAAGTTAATCTATTTCAATGGACGAACTTAGACAAACCTTAGAATGAGACTAACGAGACTAACTTGGGAAGAACAAAGACAAACATTAGTCTCATTCTAAGGTTAGTCTAAATTCGTCCCAAGTTAGCCTATTTCTAAGGACGAACTTAGACAAACCTTAGAATGAGACTAACGAGACTAACTTGGGACGAACAAAGACAAACTTTAGTCTCATTCTAAGGTTTGTCTAGGTTCGTCCCAAGTTGGTCCAAGTTTGTCCCAAGTTTGTCTATTTCTAAGGACGAACTTAGATAAACCTTTGAATGAGAGTAACGAAACTAACGTGAGACAAACAAAGACAAACTTTTGTCTCATTTCAAGGTTGGTCTAAGTTGATCCCAAGTTAGTCTGTTTCTAAGGATGAACTTATACAAACCTTAGAATGAGACTAACGAGACTAACTTGGGACGAACAAAGACAAACTTTAGTCTCATTCTAAGGTTTGTCTAAGTTCATGCCAAGTTAGTCTATGTTCGTCCCACGTTTGTCTCTTTCTAAGGACGAACTTAGACAAACCTCAGAATGAGACTAAAGAGACCAACTTGGGACGAACAAAGACAAACTTTAGTCTCATTCTAAGGTTTGTCAATGTTCGTCCCAAGTTAGTCTAAGGATGAACTTAGACAAACCGTAGAATGAGACTAAGGAGACTAACGTGGGACGAACAATGCGAAACTTTAGTCTCATTCTAAGGTTTGTCTTAGTTTGTCCCAAGTTAGTCTATTTCTAAGGACGAACTTAGATAAACCTTAGAATGAGACTAACGAGACTAACGTGGGACGAACAAAGAAAAACTTTAGTCTCATTCTAAGGTTTGTCTAAGTTCGTCCCAAGTTAGTCTATTTCTAAGGACGAACTTAGATCAACCTTAGATTTAGAGTAACGAGACTAACTTGAGACGAACAAAGATAAACTTTAGTCTCATTCTAAGGTTTGTCAATGTTCGTCCCAAGTTAGTCTATTTATAAGAACAAACTTAGATAAACCTTAGAATGAGACTAAGAGACTAACTTTAGTCAAACAAAGACAACTTTAGTCTCATTCTAAGGTTTGTCTAAGTTCATTCCAAGTTAGTCTATTTCTAAGGACGAACTTAGATAAACCTTAGAATGAGACTAACGAGACTAACTTGGGACGAACAAAGAAAAACTTTAGTCTCAGTCTAAGGTTTGTCTAAGTTCATCACAAGTTAGTCTAAGTTCGTCCCACGTTTGTCTCTTTCTAAGGATGAACTTAGACAAACCTTAGAATGAGACTAACGAGACTAACTTGGGACGAACAAAGACAAACTTTAGTCTCATTCTAAGGTTTGTCTAAGTTCGTCCCAAGTTAGTCTGTTTCCAAGGACGAACTTAGATAAACCTTAATATGAGACTAAGAGAATAACTTGGGACGAACAAAGACAAACTCTAATCTCATTCTAAGATTTGTCTAAGTTCATCCCAAGTTAGTCTAAATTCGTCCAAGTTAGTCTATTTCTAAGGACGAACTTAGATAAACCTTAGAATGAGAGTAACGAGACTAACGTGAGAAGAACAAAGACAAACTTTAGTCTCATTCTAAGGTTTGTCTAAGTTGAACCCAAGTTAGTCTATTTCTAAGGATGAACTTATACAAACCTTAGAATGAGACTAACGGGACGAACAATGACAAACTTTAGTCTCATTCTAAGGTTTGCCTAAGTTCGTCCCAAGTTTGTCTAATTCTAAGGACGAACTTAGATAAATCTTAGAATGAGAGTAACGAGACTAACTTGAGATGAACAAAGACAAACTTTATTCTCATTCTAAGGTTTGTCAATGTTCGTCCCAAGTTAGTCTATTTCTAAGAACAAACTTAGATAAACCTTAGAATGAGACTAAGAGACTAACTTTAGTCAAACAAAGACAAACTTTAGTCTCATTCTAAGGTTTGTCTATGTTCGTCCCGAGTTAGTCTATTTCTTAGGATGAAGTTAGATAAACCTTAGAATGAGACTAACGAGACTAACTTGGGACGAACAAAGACAAACTTTAGTCTCATTCTAAGGTTTGTCTAAGTTCGTCCCAAGTTAGTCTAAGTTCGTCACACGTTTGTCTCTTTCTAAGGACGAACTTAGACAAACCTTAGAATGAGACTAAAGAGACTAACTTGGGACGAACAAAGACAAACTTTAGTCTCATTCTAAGGTTTGTCTAAGTTTGTCCCAAGTTAGTCAAAGTTCGTCCCAAGTTAGTCTATTTCTAAGGACGAACATAGACAAACCTCAGAATGAGACTAACGAGACTAACTTGGGAAGAACAAAGACAAACACTAGTCTCATTCTAAGGTTAATCTAAGTTCGTCCCAAGTTAGTCTATTTCTAAGAACGAACTCAGATAAACCTTAGAATGAGACTAAGAGACTAACTTGGGACGAACAAAGACAAACTTTAGTCTTATTCTAAGGTTTGTCTAAGTTCGTCCCAAGTTAGTCTCTTTCTAAGGACGAACTTAGACAAACCTTAGAATGAGACTAACGAGATTAACTTGAGACGAACAAAGATAAACTTTAGTCTCATTCTAAGGTTTGTCATTGTTCGTCCCAAGTTAGTCTATTTCTAAGGACGAACTTAGATAAACCTTAGAATGAGACTAACGAGACTAACTTGGGAAGAACAAAGACAAACTTTAGTCTCATTCTAAGGTTGTCTAAGTTCGTCCCACGTTTGTCTCTTTCTAAGGACGAACTTGGACAAACCTTAGAATGAGACTAACGAGGCTAATTTGGGACGAACAAAGACAAACTTTAGTCTCATTCTATGGTTTGTCTAAGTTCTTCCCAAGTTTGTCAAAGTTCGTCCCAAGTCAGTCTATTTCTATGGACGAACTTAGACAAACCTTAGAATGAGACTAACGAGACTAATTTGGGATGAACAAAGACAAACTTTAGTCTCATTCTAAGGTTGTCTAAGTTCGTCCCACGTTTGTCTCTTTCTAAGGATGAACTTGGACAAACCTTAGAATGAGACTAACGAGGCTAATTTGGGACCAACAAAGACAAACTTTAGTCTCATTCTATGGTTTGTCTAAGTTCGTCCCAAGTTTGTCAAAGTTCGTCCCAAGTCAGTCTATTTCTATGGACGAACTTAGACAAACCTTAGAATGAGACTAACGAGACTAACTTGGGACGAACAAAGACAAACTTTAGTCTCATTCTAAGGTTTGTCTAAGTTCGTCCCAAGTTATTCTAAGTTCGTCACACGTTTGTCTCTTTCTAAGGACAAACTTAGACAAACCGTAGAATGAGACTAACGAGACTAACTTGGGACGAACAAAGACAAACTTTAGTCTCATTCTAAGGTTTGTCTAAGTTCGTCCCAAGTTTGTCAAAGTTCGTCCCAAGGTAGTCTATTTCTAAGGACGAAGATAGACAAACCTTAGAATGAGACTAACAAGACTAACTTTGGAAGAACAAAGACAAACATTAGTCTCTTTCTAAGGTTAGTCTAAGTTCGTCCCAAGTTAATATATTTCAATGGACGAACTTAGACAAACCTTAGAATGAGACTAACGAGACTAACTTGGGAAGAACAAAGACAAACATTAGTCTCATTTTAAGGTAAGTCTAAATTCGTCCCAAGTTAGCCTATTTCTAAGGACGAACTTAGACAAACCTTAGAATGAGACTAACGAGACTAACTTGGGACGAACAAAGACAAACTTTAGTCTCATTCTAAGGTTTGTCTAAGTTCGTTCCAAGTTTGTCAAAGTTCGTCCCAAGGTAGTCTATTTCTAAGGACGAAGATAGACAAACCTTAGAATGAGACTAACAAGACTAACTTGGGAAGAACAAAGACAAACATTAGTCTCTTTCTAAGGTTAGTCTAAGTTCGTCCCAAGTTAATCTATTTCAATGGACGAACTTAGACAAACCTTAGAATGAGACTAACGAGACTAACTTGGGAAGAACAAAGACAAACATTAGTCTCATTCTAAGGTTAGTCTAAATTCGTCCCAAGTTAGCCTATTTCTAAGGACGAACTTAGATAAACCTTAGAATGAGACTAACGAGACTAACTTGGGACGAACAAAGAAAAACTTTAGTCTCAGTCTAAGGTTTGTCTAAGTTCATCACAAGTTAGTCTAAGTTCGTCCCACGTTTGTCTCTTTCTAAGGATGAACTTAGACAAACCTTAGAATGAGACTAACGAGACTAACTTGGGACGAACAAAGACAAACTTTAGTCTCATTCTAAGGTTTGTCTAAGTTCGTCCCAAGTTAGTCTGTTTCCAAGGACGAACTTAGATAAACCTTAATATGAGACTAAGAGAATAACTTGGGACGAACAAAGACAAACTTTAATCTCATTCTAAGATTTGTCTAAGTTCATCCCAAGTTAGTCTAAGTTCGTCCAAGTTAGTCTATTTCTAAGGAAGAACTTAGATAAACCTTAGAATGAGAGTAACGAGACTAACGTGAGACGAACAAAGACAAACTTTAGTCTCATTCTAAGGTTTGTCTAAGTTGATCCCAAGTTAGTCTATTTCTAAGGATGAACTTATACAAACCTTAGAATGAGACTAACGGGACGAACAATGACAAACTTTAGTCTCATTCTAAGGTTTGCCTAAGTTCGTCCCAAATTAGTCTAATTCTAAGGACGAACTTAGATAAATCTTAGAATGAGAGTAACGAGACTAACTTGAGATGAACAAAGACAAACTTTATTCTCATTCTAAGGTTTGTCAATGTTCGTCCCAAGTTAGTCTATTTCTAAGAAAAAACTTAGATAAACCTTAGAATGAGACTAAGAGACTAACTTTAGTCAAACAAAGACAAACTTTAGTCTCATTCTAAGGTTTGTCTATGTTCGTCCCGAGTTAGTCTATTTCTTAGGATGAAGTTAGATAAACCTTAGAATGAGACTAACGAGACTAACTTGGGACGAACAAAGACAAACTTTAGTCTCACTCTAAGGTTTGTCTAAGTTTGTCCCAAGTTAGTCAAAGTTCGTCCCAAGTTAGTCTATTTCTAAGGACGAACATAGACAAACCTCAGAATGAGACTAACGAGACTAACTTGGGAAGAACAAAGACAAACATTAGTCTCATTCTAAGGTTAATCTAAGTTCGTCCCAATTTAGTCTATTTCTAAGAACGAACTCAGATAAACCTTAGAATGAGACTAAGAGACTAACTTGGGACGAACAAAGACAAACTTTAGTCTTATTCTAAGGTTTGTCTAAGTTCGTCCCAAGTTAGTCTCTTTCTAAGGACGAACTTAGACAAACCTTAGAATGAGACTAACGAGATTAACTTGAGACGAACAAAGATAAACTTTAGTCTCATTCTAAGGTTTATCATTGTTCGTCCCAAGTTAGTCTATTTCTAAGGACGAACTTAGATAAACCTTAGAATGAGACTAACGAGACTAACTTGGGAAGAACAAAGACAAACTTTAGTCTCATTCTAAGGTTTGTCTAAGTTCGTCACACGTTTGTCTCTTTCTAAGGACGAACTTAGACAAACCGTAGAATGAGACTAACGAGACTAACTTGGGACGAACAAAGACAAACTTTAGTCTCATTCTAAGGTTTGTCTAAGTTCGTCCCAAGTTTGTCAAAGTTCGTCCCAAGGTAGTCTATTTCTAAGGACGAAGATAGACAAACCTTAGAATGAGACTAACAAGACTAACTTTGGAAGAACAAAGACAAACATTAGTCTCTTTCTAAGGTTAGTCTAAGTTCGTCCCAAGTTAATCTATTTCAATGGACGAAGTTAGACAAACCTTAGAATGAGACTAACGAGACTAACTTGGGAAGAACAAAGAAAAACATTAGTCTCATTCTAAGGTAAGTCTAAATTCGTCCCAAGTTAGCCTATTTCTAAGGACGAACTTAGACAAACCTTAGAATGAGACTAACGAGACTAACTTGGGACGAACAAAGACAAACTTTAGTCTCATTCTAAGGTTTGTCTAAGTTCGTCCCAAGTTTGTCAAAGTTCGTCCCAAGGTAGTCTATTTCTAAGGACGAAGATAGACAAACCTTAGAATGAGACTAACAAGACTAACTTGGGAAGAACAAAGACAAACATTAGTCTCTTTCTAAGGTTAGTCTAAGTTCGTCCCAAGTTAATCTATTTCAATGGACGAACTTAGACAAACCTTAGAATGAGACTAACGAGACTAACTTGGGAAGAACAAAGACAAACATTAGTCTCATTCTAAGGTTAGTCTAAATTCGTCCCAAGTTAGCCTATTTCTAAGGACGAACTTAGACAAACCTTAGAATGAGACTAACGAGACTAACTTGGGACGAACAAAGACAAACTTTAGTCTCATTCTAAGGTTTGTCTAGGTTCGTCCCAAGTTGGTCCAAGTTCGTCCCAAGTTAAACTATTTCTAAGGACGAACTTAGATAAACCTTAGAATGAGAGTAACGAGACTAACGTGAGACAAACAAAGACAAACTTTTGTCTCATTTCATGGTTGGTCTAAGTTGATCCCACGTTAGTCTGTTTCTAAGGATGAACTTATACAAACCTTAGAATGAGACTAACGAGACTAACTTGGGACGAACAAAGACAAACTTTAGTCTCATTCTAAGGTTTGTCTAAGTTCATCCCAAGTTAGTCTATGTTCGTCCCACGTTTGTCTCTTTCTAAGGACGAACTTAGACAAACCTCAGAATGAGACTAAAGAGACCAACTTGGGACGAACAAAGACAAACTTTAGTCTCATTCTAAGGTTTGTCAATGTTCGTCCCAAGTTAGTCTAAGGATGAACTTAGACAAACCGTAGAATGAGACTAAGGAGACTAACGTGGGATGAACAATGAGAAACTTTAGTCTCATTCTAAGGTTTGTCTTAGTTTGTCCCAAGTTAGTCTATTTCTAAGGATGAACTTATACAAACCTTAGAATGAGACTAACGGGACGAACAATGACAAACTTTAGTCTCATTCTAAGGTTTGCCTAAGTTCGTCCCAAGTTAGTCTATTTCTAAGGACGAACTTATACAAACTTTAGTCTCATTCTAAGGTTTGTCTAGGTTCGTCCCAAGTTGGTCCAAGTTCGTCCCAAGTTAAACTATTTCTAAGGACGAACTTAGATAAACCTTAGAATGAGTGTAACGAGACTAACGTGAGACAAACAAAGACAAACTTTTGTCTCATTTCAAGGTTGGTCTAAGTTGATCCCACGTTAGTCTGTTTCTAAGGATGAACTTATACAAACCTTAGAATGAGACTAACGAGACTAACTTGGGACGAACAAAGAAAAACTTTAGTCTCAGTCTAAGGTTTGTCTAAGTTCATCACAAGTTAGTCTAAGTTCGTCCCACGTTTGTCTCTTTCTAAGGATGAACTTAGACAAACCTTAGGATGAGACTAACGAGACTAACTTGGGACGAACAAAGACAAACTTTAGTCTCATTCTAAGGTTTGTCTAAGTTCGTCCCAAGTTAGTCTGTTTCCAAGGACGAACTTAGATAAACCTTAGAATGAGACTAAGAGAATAACTTGGGACGAACAAAGACAAACTTTAATCTCATTCTAAGATTTGTCTAAGTTGATCCCAAGTTAGTCTATTTCTAAGACGAACTTATACAAACCTTAGAATGAGACTAACGGGACGAACAATGACAAACTTTAGTCTCATTCTAAGGTTTGCCTAAGTTCGTCCCAAGTTAGTCTATTTCTAAGGACGAACTTAGATAAATCTTAGAATGAGAGTAACGAGACTAACTTGAGACGAACAAAGACAAACTTTAGTCTCATTCTAAGGTTTGTCAATGTTCGTCCCAAGTTAGTCTATTTCTAAGAACAAACTTAGATAAACCTTAGAATGAGACTAATAGACTAACTTGAGACGAACAAAGATAAACTTTAGTCTCATTCTAAGGTTTGTCAATGTTCGTCCCAAGTTAGTCTATTTCTAAGGACGAACTTAGATAAACCTTAGAATGAGACTAACGAGACTAACTTGGGAAGAACAAAGACAAACTTTAGTCTCATTCTAAGGTTGTCTAAGTTCGTCCCACGTTTGTCTCTTTCTAAGGACGAACTTGGACAAACCCTAGAATGAGACTAACGAGGCTAATTTGGGACCAACAAAGACAAACTTTAGTCTCATTCTATGGTATGTCTAAGTTCGTCCCAAGTTTGTCAAAGTTCGTCCCAAGTCAGTCTATTTCTATGGACGAACTTAGACAAACCTTAGAATGAGACTAACGAGACTAATTTGGGATGAATAAAGACAAACTTTAGTCTCATTCTAATGTTGTCTAAGTTCGTCCCACGTTTGTCTCTTTCTAAGGACGAACTTGGACAAACCTTAGAATAAGACTAACGAGGCTAATTTGGGACCAACAAAGACAAACTTTAGTCTCATTCTATGGTTTGTCTAAGTTCGTCCCAAGTTTGTCAAACTTCGCCCCAAGTCAGTCTATTTCTATGGACGAACTTAGACAAACCTTAGAATGAGACTAACGAGACTAACTTGGGACGAACAAAGACAAACTTTAGTCTCATTCTAAAGTTTGTCTAAGTTCGTCCCAAGTTAGTCAAAGTTCGTCACACGTTTGTCTCTTTCTAAGGACGAACTTAGACAAACCGTAGAATGAGACTAAAGAGATTAACTTGGGATGTACAAAGACAAACTTTAGTCTCATTCTAAGGTTGTCTAAGTTCATCCCAAGTTAGTCTAAATTCGTCCCACGTTTGTCTCTTTCTAAGGACGAACTTGGACAAACCTTAGAATGAGACTAACGAGGCTAATTTGCGACGAACAAAGACAAACTATAGCCTCATTCTAAGGTTTGTCAAAGGTCGTCCCAAGTTAGTCAAAGTTCGTCCCAAGTTAGTCTATTTCTAAGGACGAACTAAGACAAACCTCAGAATAAGACTAACGAGACTAACTTGGGAAGAACAAAGACAAACATTAGTCTCATTCTAAGGTTAGTCTAAGTTCGTCCCAAGTTAGTCTATTTCTAAGGACAAACTTAGACAAACTTTAGAATGAGACTAACGAGACTAACTTGAGACGAACAAAGATAAACTTTAGTCTCATTCTAAGGTTTGTCAATGTTCGTCCCAAGTTAGTCTATTTCTAAGGATTAACTTATACAAACCTTAGAATGAGAGTAACGAGACTAACTATGGACGAACAAAGACAAACTTTAGTCTCATTCCAAGGTTTGTCTAAGTTCCTCACAAGTTAGTCTATTTCTAAGGACGAACTTGGATAAACCTTAGAATGAGACTAACGAGACTAACTTGGGATGAACAATGACAAACTTTAGTTTCATTCTAAGGTTTGTCTAAGTATGTCACAAGTTAGTCTATTTCTAAGGACGAACTTAGATAAACCTTAGAATGAGACTAACGAGACTAACTTGGGACGAACAATGACAAACTTTAGTTTCATTCTAAGGTTTGTCTAAGTTCGTCCCAAGTTAGTCTATTTCTAAGGACGAACTTAGATAAACCTTAGAATGAGACTAACGAACCTTACTTGGGATGAAAAATGACAAACTTTAGTCTCATTCTAAGGTTTGTCTAAGTTCGTCCCAAGTTAGTCTATTTCTAAGGATGAACTTATACAAACCTTGGAATGAGACTAACGAGACTAAATTGGGACGAACAATGACAAACTTTAGTCTAATTCTAAGGTTTGCCAAAGTTCGTCCCAAGTTAGTCAATTTCTAAGGACGAACTTCGATAAATCTTAGAATGAGAGTAACGAGACTAACTTGAGACGAACAAAGACAAACTTTAGTCTCATTCTAAGGTTTTTCAAAGGTCGTCCCAAGTTAGTCTATTCAAAGGACGAACTTACACAAACCTTAGAATGAGACTAATGAGACTAACTTGGGACGAACAAAGACAAACTTTAGTCTCATTATAAGGTTTGTCTATGTTCTTCCCAAGTTAGTCTATTTCTTAGGATGAACTTAGATAAACCTTAGAATGAGACTAACGAGACTAAATTGGGACGAACAAAGACAAACTTTGGCCTCATTCTAAGGGTTGTCTAAGTTCGTCCCAAGTTATTCTAATTTCGTCCCAAGTTATTCTAATTTCGTCCCACGTTTGTCTCTTTCTAAGGATGAACTTAGACAAACCTTAGAATGAGACTAACGAGACAAACTTGGGACGAACAAAGACAAACTTTAGTCCTATTCTAAGGTTTGTCTAAGTTCATCCCAAGTTAGTCTAAGTTCGTCCCACGTTTGTCTCTTTCTAAGGACGAACTTAGACAAACCTTAGAATGAGACTAACGAGACTAATTTGGGACGAACAAAGACAAATTTTTGTCTCATTCTAAGGTTTGTCTAAGTTCGTCCCAAGTTTGTCTTTGGTCGTCCCAAGTTAGTCTATTTCTAATAACAAACTTTGATAAACCTTAAACGAGACCAAGACACTAACTTGGGACGAACAAAGACAAATTTTAGTCTCATTCTAAGGGTTTTCTAAGTTCGTCCCAAGTTAGTCTCTTTCTAAGGATGAACTTAGACAAACCATAGAATGAGACTAACGAGACTAACTTGGGATGAACAAAGACAAACTTTAGTTTCATTCTAAGGTTTGTCTAAGTTCGTCCCAAGTTTGTCAAAGTTTGTACCAAGGTAGTCTATTTCTAAGGACAAACTTATATAAACCTTAGAATGAGAGTAACGAGACTAACTTGAGATGAACAAAGACAAACTTTAGTCTCATTCTAAGGTTTGTCAAAGTTCGTCCCAAGTAAGTCTATTTCTCAGGACGAACTTATACAAACCTTAGAATAGGAATAACGAGACTAACTTGGGACGAACAAAGACAAACTTTAGTCTCATTCTAAGGTTTGTCTAAGTTCGTCCCAAGTTAGTCTATTTCTAAGGACGAACTTAGATAAACCTTAGAATGAGACTAACGAGACTAACTTGGGACGAACAAAGACAAACTTTAGTCTCATTCTAAGGTTTGTCTAAGTTCGTCCCATGTTAGTCTATTTCTAAGGATGAACTTAGATAAATCTTAGAATGAGAGTAACGAGACTAACTTGAGTCGAACAAAGACAAACTTTAGTCTCATTCTAAGGTTTGTCAAAGTTCGTCCCAAGTTAGTCTATTTCTAAGGACGAACTTACACAAACCTTAGAATGAGACTAACGAGACTAACTTGGGCCGAACAAAGACAAACTTTAGTCTCATTCTAAGATTTGTCTAAGTTCATCCCAAGTTAGTCTATTTCTAAGGACGAACTTCGATAAACCTTAGAATGTGACTAACGAGACTAACTTGGGACGAACAAAGACAAACTTTAGTCTTTTTCTATGGTTTGTCAAAGTTCGTCCCAAGTTAGTCTAAGTTCGTCCCACATTTGTCTCTTTCTAAGGACGAACTTAGACAAACCTTAGAATCAGACAAACGAGACTAACTTGGGAAGAACAAAGACAAACTTTAGTCTCATTCTAAGGTTGTCTAAGTTCGTCCCAAGTTAGTCTAAGTTCATCCCACGTTTGTCTCTTTCTAAGGACGAACTTGGACAAACCTTAAAATGAGACTAACGAGGCTAATTTGGGACGAAACAAGACAAACTTTATTCTCATTCTAAGGTTTGTCTAAGTTCGTCCCAAGTTAGTCTAAGTTCATCCCACATTTGTCTCTTTCTAAGGACAAACTTAGAGAAACCTTAGAATCAGACAAACGAGACTAACTTAGGAAGAACAAAGACAAACTTTAGTCTCATTCTAAAGTTGTCTAACTTCGTCCCACGTTTGTCTCTTTCCAAGGACGAACTTGGACAAACCTTAGAATGAGACTAACGAGGCTAATTTGGGACGAACAAAGACAAACTTTAGTCTCATTCTAAGGTTTGTCTAAGTTCGTCCAAAGTTTGTCAAAGTTCATCCCAAGTCAGTCTATTTCTATGGACGAACTTAGACAAACCTTAGAATGAGACTAACGAGACTAACTTGGGAAGAACAAAGACAAACATTAGTCTCATTCTAAGGTTAGGCTAAATTCGTCCCAAGTTAGCCTATTTCTAAGGACGAACTTAGACAAACCTTAGAATGAGACTAACGAGACTAATTTGGGACGGACAAAGACAAACTTTTTTCTCATTCTAAGGTTTGTCTAAGTTTGTCCCAAGTAAGTCTAAGTTCGTCCAACGTTTGTCTCTTTCTAAGGACGAACATAGACAAACCTTAGAATGAGACTAAGGAGACTAACTTGGGACGAACAAAGACAAACTTTAGTCTCATTCTTAGGTAGGTCTAAGTTCAACCCAAGTTTGTCAAAGTTCGTCTAAAGTTAGTCTATTTCTAAGGACGAACTTAGACAAACCTTAGAATGAGACTAAGTTGGGAAGAACAAAGAAAAACATTAGTCTCATTCTAAGGTTAGTCTAAGTTCATCCCAAGTTAGTCTATTTCTAAGAACAAACTTAGATAAACCTTAGAATGAGACTAAGAGACTAATTGGGACGAACAAAGACAAAGTTTAGTCTCATTCTAATGTTTATCTAAGTTCGTCCCAAGTTAGTCTATTTCTAAGGACGAACTTAGATAAACCTTAGAATGAGACTAATGATACTAACTTGGGACGAACAAAGACAAACCTTAGTCTCATTCTATAGTTTGTCCAGGTTCCTCCCAAGTTAGTCTAAGTTCGTCCCACATTTGTCTCTTTCTAAGGATGAACTTAGACAAACCTTAGAATGAGACTAACGAGACTAGCTTGGGACGAACAAAGACAAACTTTAGTCTCATTCTAAGGTTTGTCTAAGTTCGTCCCAAGTTTGTCAAAGTTCGTCCCAAGGTAGTCTATTTCTAAGGACGAAGATAGACAAACCTTAGAATGAGACTAACAAGACTAACTTGGGAAGAACAAAGACAAACATTAGTCTCTTTCTAAGGTTAGTCTTAGTTCGTCCCAAGTTAATCTATTTCAATGGACGAACTTAGACAAACCTTAGAATGAGACTAACGAGACTAACTTGGAAAGAACAATGACAAACATTAGTCTCATTCTAAGGTTAGTCTAAATTCGTCCCAAGTTAGCCTATTTCTAAGGACGAACTTAGATAAACCTTAGAATGAGACTAACGAGACTAACTTGGGACGAACAAAGACAAACTTTAGTCTCATTCTAAGGTTTGTCTAGGTTCAACCCAAGTTGGTCCAAGTTCGTCCCAAGTTAGTCTATTTTTAAGGACGAACTTAGACAAACCTTAGAATGAGAGTATCAAGACTAACGTGAGACAAACAAAGACAAACTTTAGTCTCATTTTAAGGTTGGTCTAAGTTGATCCCACGTTAGTCTGTTTCTAAGGATGAACTTATACAAACCTTAGAATGAGACTAACGAGACTAACTTGGGACGAACAAAGACAAACTTTAGTCTCATTCTAAGGTTTGTCTAAGTTCATTCCAAGTTAGTCTATTTCTAAGGACGAACTTAGATAAACCTTAGAATGAGACTAACGAGACTAACTTGGGACGAACAAAGACAAACTTTAGTCTCAGTATAAGGTTTGTCTAAGTTCATCCCAAGTTAGTCTAAGTTTGTCCCACGTTTGTCTCTTTCTAAGGACGAACTTAGACAAACCTTAGAATGAGACTAATGAGACCAACTTGGGACGAACAAAGACAAACTCTAGTCTCATTCTAAGGTTTGTCAATGTTCGTCCCAAGTTAGTCTAAGGATGAACTTAGACAAACCTTAGAATGAGACTAAGGAGACTAACTTTGGACGAACAATGAGAAACTGTAGTCTCATTCTAAGGTTTGTCTTAGTTCGTCCCAAGTTAGTCTATTTCTAAGGACGAACTTAGATCAACCTTAGATTGAGAGTAACGAGACTAACTTGAGACGGACAAAGATAAACTTTAGTCTCATTCTAAGGTTTGTCAATGTTCGTCCCAAGTTAGTCTATTTCTAAGGATGAACTTATACAAACCTTAGAATGAGACTAACGAGACTAACTTGGAAAGAACAAAGACAAACATTAGTCTCATTGTAAGGTTAGTCTATGTTCGTCCCAAGTTAGTCTATTTCTAAGAACAAACTTAGATAAACCTTAGAATGAGACTAAGAGACTAACTTTAGTCAAACAAAGACAAACTTTAGTCTCATTCTAAGGTTTGTCTAAGTTCATTCCAAGTTAGTCTATTTCTAAGGACGAACTTAGATAAACCTTAGAATGAGACTAACGAGACTAACTTGGGACGAACAAAGACAAACTTTAGTCTCAGTCTAAGGTTTGTCTAAGTTCATCACAAGTTAGTCTAAGTTCGACCCACGTTTGTCTCTTTCTAAGGACGAACTTAGATAAACCTTAGAATGAGACTAACGAGACTAACTTAGGACGAACAATGATAAACTTTAGTCTCATTCTAAGGTTTGTCTATGTTCGTCCCAAGTTAGTCTATTTCTTAGGATGAACTTAGATAAACCTTAGAATGAGACTAACGGGACGAACAATGACAAACTTTAGTCTCAGTCTAAGGTTTGCCTAGGTTCGTCCCAAGTTAGTCTATTTCTAAGGATGAACTTATACAAACCTTAGAATGAGACTAACGGGACAAACAATGACAAACTTCAGTCTCATTCTAAGGTTTGCCAAGGTTCGTCCCAAGTTAGTCTATTTCTAAGGACGAACTTAGATAAATCTTAGAAAGAGAGTAACGAGACTAACTTGAGACGAACAAAGACAAACTTTAGTCTCATTCTAAGGTTTGTCAAAGGTCGTCCAAAGTTAGTCTATTTCTAAGGACGAACTTACACAAACCTTAGAATGAGACTAACGAGACTAACTTGGGACGAACAAAGACAAACTTTAGTCTCATTCTAAGGTTTGTCTATGTTCGTCCCAAGTTAGTCTATTTCTTAGAATGAACTTAGATAAACCTTAGAATGAGACTAACGAGACTAACTTGGGACGAACAAAGACAAACTTTAGTCTCATTCTAAGGTTTGTCTAAGTTCGTCCCAAGTTAGTCTAAGTTCGTCCCACGTTTGGCTCTTTCTAAGGATGAACTTAGACAAACCTTAGAATGAGACTAACGAGACTACCTTGGGACGAACAAAGACAAACTTTAGTCTCATTCTAAGGTTTGTCTAAGTTCGTCCCAAGTTAGTCTGTTTCTAAGGACGAACTTAGATAAACCTTAGAATGAGACTAAGAGAATAACATGGGACGAACAACGACAAACTTTAATCTCATTCTAAGATTTGTCTAAATTCATTCCAAGTTAGTCAAAGTTCGTCCCAAGTTTGTCTCTTTCGAACGACGAACTTAGAGAAACCTTAGAATGAGACTAACGAGACTAACTTGGGACTAACAAAGACAAACTTTAGTCTCATTCTAAGGTTTGTCTAAGTTCGTCCCAAGTTTGTCAAAGTTCGTCCCAAGTTAGTCAATTTCTATGGACGAACTTAAATAAACCTTAGAATGAGAGTAACGAGACTAACTTGAGATGAACAAAGACAAACTTTAGTCTCATTCTAAGGTTTGTCAAAGTTCGTCCCAAGTTAGTCTAATTCTAAGGATGAACTTAGACAAACCATAGAATGAGACTAAGTTGGGAAGAACAAAGACAAACATTAGTCTCATTCTAAGGTTAGTCTAAGTTCGTCCCAAGTTAGTCTATTTCTAAGAACGAACTTAAATAAACCTTAGAATGAGATTAAGAGACTAACTTGGGACGAACAAAGACAAAGTTTAGTCTCATTCTAATGTTTATCTAAGTTCGTCCCAAGTTAGTCTATTTCTAAGGATGAACTTAGATAAACCTTAGAATGAGACTAACGAGACTAACTTGGGACGAACAAAGACAAACTTTAGTCTCATTCTGTAGTTTGTCTAGGTTCCTCCCAAGTTAGTCTAAGTTCGTCCCACATTTGTCTCTTTCTAAGGATGAACTTAGACAAACCTTAGAATGAGACTAACGAGACTAACTTGGGACGAACAAAGAAAAACTTTAGTCTCATTCTAAGGTTTGTCTAAGTTCGTCCCAAGTTTGTCAAAGTTCGTCCCAAGGTAGTCTATTTCTAAGGACGAAGATAGACAAACCTTAGAATGAGACTAACAAGACTAACTTTGGAAGAACAAAGACAAACATTAGTCTCTTTCTAAGGTTAGTCTAAGTTCGTCCCAAGTTAATCTATTTCAATGGACGAACTTAGACAAACCTTAGAATGAGACTAACGAGACTAACTTGGGAAGAACAAAGACAAACATTAGTCTCATTCTAAGGTTAGTCTAAATTCGTCCCAAGTTAGCCTATTTCTAAGGACGAACTTAGACAAACCTTAGAATGAGAATAACGAGACTAACTTGGGACGAACAAAGACAAACTTTAGTCTCATTCTAAGGTTTGTCTAAGTTCGTCCCAAGTTTGTCAAAGTTCGTCTCAAGGTAGTCTATTTCTAAGGACGAAGATAGACAAACCTTAGAATGAGACTAACAAGACTAACTTGGGAAGAACAAAGACAAACATTAGTCTCTTTCTAAGGTTAGTCTAAGTTCGTCCCAAGTTAATCTATTTCAATGGACGAACTTAGACAAACCTTAGAATGAGACTAACGAGACTAACTTGGGAAGAACAAAGACAAACATTAGTCTCATTCTAAGGTTAGTCTAAATTCGTCCCAAGTTTGCCTATTTCTAAGAACGAACTTAGACAAACCTTAGAATGAGACTAACGAGACTAACTTGGGACGAACAAAGACAAACTTTAGTCTCATTCTAAGGTTTGTCTAGGTTCGTCCCAAGTTGGTCCAAGTTCATCCCAAGTTAGTCTATTTCTAAGGACGAACTTAGATAAACCTTAGAATGAGAGTAACGAGACTAACGTGAGACAAACAAAGACAAACTTTTGTCTCATTTCAAGGTTGGTCTAAGTTGATCCCACGTTAGTCTGTTTCTAAGGATGAACTTATACAAACCTTAGAATGAGACTAACGAGACTAACTTAGGACGAACAAAGACAAACTTTAGTCTCATTCTAAGGTTTGTCTAAGTTCATCCCAAGTTAGTCTAAGTTCGTCCCACGTTTGTCTCTTTCTAAGGACGAACTTAGACAAACCTTAGAATGAGACTAAAGAGACCAACTTGGGACGAACAAAGACAAACTTTAGTCTCATTCTAAGGTTTGTCAATGTTCGTCCCAAGTTAGTCTAAGGATGAACTTAGACAAACCGTAGAATGAGACTAAGGAGACTACGTGGGACGAACAATGAGAAACTTTAGTCTCATTCTAAGGTTTGTCTTAGTTCGTCCCAAGTTAGTCTATTTCTAAGGACGAACTTATATAAACCTTAGAATGAGACTAACGAGACTAACTTGGGACGAACAAAGAAAAACTTTAGTCTCATTCTAAGGTTTGTCTAAGTTCGTCCCAAGTTAGTCTATTTCTAAGGACGAACTTAGATCAACCTTAGATTTAGAGTAACGAGACTAACTTGCGACGAACAAAGATAAACTTTAGTCTCATTCTAAGGTTTGTCAATGTTCGTCCCAAGTTAGTCTATTTCTAAGAACAAACTTAGATAAACCTTAGAATGAGACTAAGAGACTAACTTTAGTCAAACAAAGACAAACTTTAGTCTCATTCTAAGGTTTGTCTAAGTTCATTCCAAGTTAGTCTATTTCTAAGGACAAACTTAGATAAACCTTAGAATGAGACTAACGAGACTAACTTAGGACGAACAAAGAAAAACTTTAGTCTCAGTCTAAGGTTTGTCTAAGTTCATCACAAGTTAGTCTAAGTTCATCCCAAGTTAGTCAATTTCTAAGGACGAACTTAGATAAACCTTAGAATGAGAGTAACGAGACTAACTTGAGATGAACAAAGACAAACTTTAGTCTCATTCTAAGGTTTGTCTAAGTTCGTCCCAAGTTTGTCAAAGTTCGTCCCAAGTTAGTCAATTTCTAAGGACGAACTTAGATAAACCTTAGAATGAGAGTAACGAGACTAACATGAGATGAACAAAGACAAACTTTAGTCTCATTCTAAGGTTTGTCAAAGGTCATCCCAAGTTAGTCTATTTCTAAGGACGAACTTACACAAACCTTAGAATGAGACTAACGAGACTAACTTGGGACGAACAAAGACAAACTTTAGTCTCATTCTAAGGTTTGTCTACGTTCGTCCCAAGTTAGTCTATTTCTTAGGACGAACAAAGATAAACCTTTGAATGAGACTGACGGGACGAACTTGGGACGAACAAAGACAGACTTTAGTCTCATTCTATTGTTTGTCTAAGTTCGTCCCAAGTTTGTCAAAGTTCGTCCCGAGTTAATCAATTTCGAAGGACGAACTTAGATAAACCATAGAATGAGAGTAACGAGACTAACTTGAGATGAAGAAAGACAAACTTTAGTCTCATTCTAAGGTTTGTCAAAGTTCGTCCCAAGTTAGTCTATTTCTAAGGATGAACTTATACAAACCTTAGAATGAGTATAACGAGACTAACTTGGGATGAACAAAGACAAACTTTAGTCTCATTCTAAGGTTTGTCTAAGTTCATCCCAAGTTAGTCTATTTCTAAGGACGAACATAGATAAACCTTTGAATGAGACTGACGGGACGAACTTGGGACGAACAAAGACAAACTTTAGTCTCATTCTAAGGTTTGTCTAAGTTCGTCCCAAGTTAGTCTAAGTTCATCCCACGTTTGTCTCTTTCTAAGGATGAACTTAGACATACCTTAGAATGAGACTAACTTGGGACGAACAAAGACAAACTTTAGTCTCATTCTAAGGTTTGTCTAAGTTCGTCCCAAGTTTGTCAAAGTTCGTCCCAACTTAGTCTATTTCTAAGGATGAACTTAGACAAACCTTAGAATGAGACTAACGGGACTAACTTGGGAAGAACAAAGACAAACATTAGTCACATTCTAAGGTTAGTCGAAATTTGTCCCAAGTTAGTCCATTTCTAAGAACGAACTTAGATTAACCTTAGAATGAGACTAACGAGACTAACTTGCGACGAACAAAGACAAACTTTAGTCTCTTTCTAAGGTATGTCTAAGTTTGTCCCAAGTTTGTCAAAGTTTGTCCCAAGTTAGTCTATTTCTAAGGACGAAATTAGATAAACCTTAGAATGAGAGTAACGAGACTAACTTGAGAGTAACGAGACTAACTTGAGACAAACAAAGACAAACTTTAGTCTCTTTCTAAGGTTTGTCTAAGTTCGTCCCAAGTTTGTCCCAAGTTAGTCTATTTCTAAGGACGAACTTAGACAAACCTTAGAAGGAGACTAACGAGACTAACTTGGGACGAACAATAACAAACTTTAGTCTCATTCTAAGGTTTGTCTAAGTTCGTCCCAAGTTAGTCTCTTTCTAAGGACGAACTTAGATCAACCTTAGATTGAGAGTAACGAGACTAACTTGAGACGAACAAAGATAAACTTTAATCTCATTCTAAGGTTTGTCAATGTTTGTCCCAAGTTAGTCTATTTCTAAGGATGAACTTATACAAACCTTAGAATGAGACTAACGAGACTAACTTGGGACAAACAAAGACAAACATTAGTCTGATTCTATGGTTTGTCTAAGTTCGTCCCAGGTTAGTCTATTTCTAAGGATGACCTTAGATAAACCTTAGAATCAGACTAACGAGACTAACTTGGGACGAACAATGACAAACTTTAGTCTCATTCTAAGGTTTGTCTAAGTCCGTCCCAAGTTAGTCTATTTCTAAGGATGAACTTAGATCAACCTTAGATTGAAAGTAAAGAGACTAACTTGAGACGAACAAAGATAAACTTTAGTCTCATTCTAAGGTTTGTCAATGTTCGTCCCAAGTTAGTCTATTTCTAAGGAGGAACTTATACAAACCTTAGAATGAGACTAACGAGACTAACTTGGGACGAACAAAGACAAACTTTAGTATCATTCTAAGGTTTGTCTAAGTTCGTCCCAGGTTAGTCTATTTCTAAGGACAAACTTAGATAAACCTTAGAATGAGACTAACGAGACTAACTTGGGACGAACAATGAAAAACTTTAGTCTCATTCTAAGGGTTGCCTATATTCGTCCCAAGTTAGTCTATTTCTAAGGACGAACTTAGATAAATCTTAGAATGAGACTAACGAGACTAACTTGAGACGAACAAAGACAAACTTTAGTCTCATTCTAAGGTTTGTCTTAGTTCGTCCCAAGTTAGTCTATTTCTAAGGACGAACTTAGATAAACCTTAGAATGAGACTAACGAGACTAACTTGGGACGAACAATGACAAACTTTAGTTTCATTCTAAGGTTTGTCTAAGTTCGTCCCAAGTTAGTCTATTTCTAAGAACGAACTTAGATCAACCTTTGATTGAATGTAACGAGACTAACTTGAGACGAACAAAGATAAACTTTAGTCTCATTCTAAGGTTTGTCAATGTTCGTCCCAAGTTAGTCTATTTCTAAGGATGAACTTATACAAACCTTAGAATGAGACTAACGAGACTAACTTGGGACGAACAAATACAAACTTTAGTCTCATTCTATGGTTTGTCTAAGTTCGTCCCAGGTTAGTCTATTTCTAAGGACGAACTTAGATAAACCTTAGAATGAGACTAACGAGACTAACTTGGGACGAACAATGACAAACTTTAGTCTCATTCTAAGGTTTGTCTAAGTTCTTCCCAAGTAAGTCTATTTCTAAGGACGAACTTAGATCAACCTTAGATTGAGAGTAACGAGACTAACTTGAGACAAACAAAGATAAACTTTAGTCTCATTCTAAGGTTTGTCAATGTTCATCCAAAGTTAGTCTATTTCTAAGGATGAACTTATACGAACCTTAGAATGAGACTAACGAGACTAACTTGGGACGAACAAAGACAAACTTTAGTCTCATTCTAAGGTTTGTCTATGTTCGTCCCAAGTTAGTCTATTTCTTAGGATGAACTTAGATAAACCTTAGAATGAGACTTACGAGACTAACTTGGGACGAACAAAGACAAACTTTAGTCTCAGTCTAAGGTTTGTCTAAGTTCATCCCAAGTTAGTCTAAGTTTGACCCACGTTTGTCTCTTTCTAAGGATGAACTTAGACAAACCATAGAATGAAACTAAGGAGACTAACTTGGGACGAACAATGAGAAACTTTAGTTTCATTCTAAGGTTTGTCTTAGTTCGTCCCAAGTTAGTCTATTTCTAAGGACGAACTTAGATAAACCTTAGAATGAGACTAACGAGACTAACTTGGGATGAACAATGCCAAACTTTAGTCTCATTCTAAGGTTTGTCTAAGTTCGTCCCAAGTTAGTCTATTTCTAAGGAGGAACTTAGATCAACCTTTGATTGAGAGTAACGAGACTAACTTGAGACAAACAAAGATAAACTTTAGTCTCATTCTAAGGTTTGTCAATGTTCGTCCCAAGTTAGTCTATTTCTAAGGATGAACTTATACAAACCTTAGAATGAGACTAACGAGACTAACTTGGGACGAACAAATACAAACTTTAGTCTCATTCTATGGTTTGTCTAAGTTCGTCCCAGGTTAGTCTATTTCTAAGGACGAACTTAGATAAACCTAAGAATGAGACTAACGAGACTAACTTGGGACGAACAATGACAAACTTTAGTCTCATTCTAAGGTTTGTCTAAGTTCTTCCCAAGTAGGTCTATTTCTAAGGACGAACTTAGATCGACCTTAGATTGAGAGTAACGAGACTAACTTGAGACGAACAAAGATAAACTTTAGTCTCATTCTAAGGTTTGTCAATGTTCGTCCCAAGTTAGTCTATTTCTAAGGATGAACTTATACAAACCTTAGAATGAGACTCACGAGACTAACTTGGGACGAACAAAGACAAACTTTAGTCTCATTCTAAGGTTTGTCTTAGTTCGTCCCAGGTTAGTCTATTTCTAAGGACGAACTTAGATAAACCTTAGAATGAGACTAACGAGACTAACTTGGGACGAACAATGACAAACTTTAGTCTCATTCTAAGGTTTGCCTAAGTTCGTCCCAAGTTAGTCTATTTCTAAGGACAAACTTATATAAATCTAAAAATGAGAGTAACGAGACTAACTTGGGACGAACAAAAACAAACTTTAGTCTCATTCTAAGGTTTGTCAAAGGTCGTCCCAAGTTAGTCTATTTCTAAGGATGAACTTATACAAACCTTAGAATGAGACTAACGAGACAAACTTAAGACGAACAAAGACAAACTTTACTCTCATTCTAAGGTTTGTCTAAGGTCGTTGATGGACCACAATTGTATGAATCATAAACACAGTTAAACCCACCAAATTAGACTGTTTGTCTATCTAACTTTGATGTTTTAGTCCCGATACATTTCTACAGGGTATTTCAGAGCTTAGAGAGAATACACGCTAAGGAAGAGCTTTTAGCACAGAAAAGATATCAGGAGACAATCCAAGGTCAAGATCAGACGCTGAATGAAGAAATCTAAAGATCCTGACTTGGAATCATTCAAAACAAATCAAACCGAAGAGAAACCGAAGGCAATCTGGAGCTGAAATACACTGATAATTTTGTGCAAACTGCACAAAACTCACAAACCACTCTCCTCATGCCACATGGACCGGCGGCTTTGCCCTCACAACCACCTCTCCTCCTCTCCCCTTCCTCCACATGTCACCACCTCATTCCCCCTCCCAAAAGCCGCCGACGGCTTTCCTCTCCCCCTCTCCCCTTGTGACACTTGCCCTCCTCTCCTCTTCCCCTCATCTCCACCTTTGGATGCCAAACCACTTGCCCTCATCTTGGCCATCCATTTCTCTCCTCCATGGCTATAAATACCAAGCCATCCTTCCCATTTCAAATCATCCACACAAATCCCACCATCCACAATCCATTCCACTTATCTCTCTAAGTTTGTTACTATGTAAAGTTTGGTTTTGATATTAATAAAAGTTCAGTTTGTTCTCAGATACTTTAGTTCGATCTTGAGTACTCCTGTCGGTTCTTGAGTACTCAAGTTTTCAGTTACAGTTCAAGAGTTACTCCTATTTGTTCTTGAGTAATCTCTTTCTCTTCTCTCTATACTCCTGTTTGTTCTTGAGTATTCTCTTCAATATCCTAGTTATGATGTCCAACTCCATGGATATTCGTAACTAAACTCTTCATTCGGTTGAAGGGGAGTTCTTGTTTTATAAAATGTTTTACTTCGTTTAGTTTCATTTCTCTGTATTCAAAACTTGTTCTATGTGCCATTTATAAGGTCAGAATTTCCAAGGTAGAGTGGAAGCTACGAAAGGGCAAAACTCTACTGTGGGAATTCGTGAACATACTCGGATAAGTGGAAGCTACGAAAGGGCAAAGCTTATCTGAGGAGTTCGATCTATCTTAAAAACCATTTGGAAACTGGACCAAAGGGACCAAATGGATGCACTTACTGCTAAGATACTTCGAAAGAAGGAATTAGTATCGCTTAGAACAAGAGTTTATTGAGCGCTACGAAAGGGCCTCAATATACGTTTGAATACTTAGAAGGGTTACTAAAAGAATGAACAGGATATAATACAAGGCCCCCCAAGACCGAATACTTCTCTCGCAATTACAAAACCCCCCTGTTTGTACTTTTACTGTTCGATCAACTACAACCATCAACTGCTCACAATCCGGAGGACTTACCAATCACGCATCACCCACTGTAAGTCTCCTTTGTATTTTCAGTATTTACTTTTCTGTAATTTACGTTTCAGCAATCAAATGCGCAACCAATCAAAAAGTCACGTAGTTGTTAGCACTAAAACCTCAACCAACTTAAAACACGCTCTCTCGCTAGACAAATCCCTTAAAAGAATAACCTATTCCCCTAATTCCCTTGGGTTCGACCCCTACTTACCAAGTACTACCTAGTAGTATAGTTGCGAGTAGCGGACTATTATAAATTTATTTGCACAAATCGCTTTAACGACGAGCGGTTTTGTCAAATTGGCGCCGTTGCCGGGGAATTAGCAAATGGATAGTTGTTCTTTTTTCTATTATACATAATTCGCCATGTCTTCATACTACGACATAGAACCTTGGAAAAATGGGGGTAGCAACCTTATGTTTGAAATGATTAGACGTCTCCCCCAATTCGGAGGTGCTCTTGGAGAAGATCCCGTAAGGCATACACAAACGTTCCACTCCATATGCAACCACATGAGGCCTAAAAATGAATCGCTAGAGGAATTTAAACTCACATGTTTTAAATTTTCTTTAACTGACTCGGCATTAAAATGGTATTACTCATGTGCTGAGTATGAAAGTGATTATGGGGGTCTACAAACCAAATTCCTTGAGAAGTTTTGCCCTCCATCTCTCCGACTTGAAACCCGCGAGAAGATTCTCAATCTTGAGCAATTCCGGGACGAAACATTGGACGAGTACTTGGCGTACTTTGACTCCATTGTGGCGAGCTGCCCGCACCATGGATTCTCCAGAATCAATCTTATCCAAAGGTTTCTCGGTGGAATGATGCCACTTGAGCGGAAAAGACTTAACGATGCAGCGGGAGGCTCGATCATGAAGTTAACCATGTCTCAAACCTGGCGACTCATAGACAATTTGGCAGAGAGCACAAAACAAGGGCCAATACACCAAACTGAAGATAAGGTACCGACGATGGAAGTGGACTCAGTACAAAACAAGCCCGACACCACACCCATTACGAGCTTGCCCGCAACAAAGCCGAGAGAAGACATCAGTACAAGGGCAGTAATGGACGTGAAGGAGGCTCTAAAGGAGCCAATATTGGAGCCCACGAAACCAACTGAGGATGAGGACTCGCAAATAACCGAAGAAGAACCGGCCAAATTAGGCCTGGTTCTCATTGCCAAACCAGCCGAGCCACTTGAACCGGTCCTCATCACCAATATACCCGAAACATGCCCGATCCTCACTATCGAAGCACCTAAGGCAGGCCTGGTCCTCATTATCAAACTGTCCAAGAAAGACCTGGCCCTTATGGTGGAAGTTCCCCAACTTTTCCCTTCGGTTTGTATGCGGATCACAGCCCCTGAAAATGAAGTGATTAACGCTAAGGTGCAAGGCGAGTTTGAGGCAGAACAAGGACAAGAAAAGCGATCAATGGAGCTCTCACTCACCACGACTCAACAAAGCGGCCCTGAAAATTCGCTCGTGCTAGGACGACCATTCGTCGCTGCCACAAAGAAGAGGCTTCACATGGAGACATGCTTAAGGTCACCAATGCTCGATGGCACAATACTGAATTTCCAGAATTGCAAAAGTGCCACCCATTCAAACATGAAGAAACGACCAAGACATGGGCCGGTGGAATGGAAGCCCGGATGGAGAAACAAGAAAGTCCGACTCAAAAGACCAGCATCTATGGTCAAAGGATCCTCACCTTCCCAGAAGAATGTAAAGAAGAAATTATCGGTTCAATGGATATCAGAACCAAGCCCGCTGCCATACGAGAACTTGGGACCGATTAAGAGAGCAGTTGGGAAAAAGTTCGACCTGAGCCGCCCATGGGATCCCAACTGGTGATCCCCTTTGTGTCGAGCCAACGACGTTAAACAAGTGCACTGGTCGGGAGGTAACCCGACACTATCTTACTTTTCTGCACTTTTAATTTCTGTCATTTAAATTTCCAATAAGCGCTCTCACCCACTTTTTGTATAGAAGGAATATCTTTCATGTAGGAATTAAGTTTGGAGCAAGACCGGATCAGCCAGGCAGCTTCCGTGAATTTACCGGGCCTGCGCTGAGAGTTCGAGGCCCCAGCCAGACTCCCTCGATTATCCAGCCTCATGCCATGTCATTTCCACAACACAGTAAAAGGGAGTTCTGTTCTTCTTTTTCCTTAATGTCATTTCCTTCTTTTGTATATATTTGCATGACTTTTGAACTAAGGCACGCCTTCGTTCAAAAGTGTGGGGTGAGAACCATCTGCATGTTTTTCTTTTCTTTTTAAATAGTATCTTTTTGAAAATATGAACTTAAGAATGTGAAAAAGATAGATCATAATTCATGCATCAACCTTGTGAAAATGCAAACTGTTTAAAAACTTAGAATGTAACTTCTCATTTGTCTTTTGTGCCGAGATAAACTAGGGATGTGGAGTTGATAGAAATTGCCCTAGAGGGGCTTGGCAAGCACTTGAAGGATCAGATCAAACTATATGGTTTTCGAAGTCAGTGGAGGCTGCACTTCAGGTTTCAGTGAATAATTGAAGTCAACTCCGCCAGGAAGCATCTATGCAAAGGCGAGGACGGGAATCAGACCGTCCTCTCTCTAGTCAAAATAGCCGAGAAAATAGATGAGCGACCCTCATCTTGACCCGCACAAAACGACGAAGACGGGAGGAGCGGGGAGGTATTTCCATATGCTCGCGGGCGATGATTGGACCTCCCAAGAAGGCTTGAGAAAATGGACTAGCAAGTCACAAAGACGCAAAAAGCTCGAAGAAGCAAATCAAGAAGCCTCAGGCCCAAAATTATGAAGGTTTTAACCGAACAAAAGTGAAGAACTCAAAGCGTCAATCAAAGGCCAAAGGCCAATTCACTACAAAAAGCAGTCCCTCGCCAAAAGTAATCAAAGTACTCAACTCACTGAAACCTGAATCGAATCACGTTCTAGAGAAAGCTACAAGAAAACCATATAGTGCGAGACGATCCCAAAGGTGTAGTCCAGGAGCCTGAAAAGGGCTATCTCCCGAAACATCCGAATTAATTTGCATCCCAGCACAAAGGTACAAGTATCAAGTTTCTTCTACTTATTTACGCAGTTTAATTTAGTAACAAGTAGTAATGCATGAATTAGGAGAAATCGAGTACCATTATCTTACTTTCATATTTTAACCAACTTACTTAGTAACGCCCTTATAAAGCATTGTTCGGGACGAACAACTAAAAGTGTGGGGTTATCTGATGGACCACAATTGTATGAATCATAAACACAGTTAAACCCACCAAATTAGACTGTTTGTCTATCTAACTTCGATGTTTTAGTCCCGATACATTTCTACAGGGTATTTCAGAGCTTAGAGAGAATACACGCTAAGGAAGAGCTTTTAGCACAGAAAAGATATCAGGAGACAATCCAAGGTCAAGATCAGACGCTGAATGAAGAAATCTAAAGATCTTGACTTGGAATCATTCAAAACAAATCAAACCGAAGAGAAACCGAAGGCAATCTGGAGCTGAAATACACTGATAATTTTGTGCAAACTGCACAAAACTCACAAACCACTCTCCTCATGCCACATGGACCGGCGGCTTTGCCCTCACAACCACCTCTCCTCCTCTCCCCTTCCTCCACATGTCACCACCTCATTCCCCCTCCCAAAAGCCGCCGGCGGCTTTCCTCTCCCCCTCTCCCCTTGTGACACTTGCCCTCCTCTCCTCTTCCCCTCATCTCCACCCTTGGATGCCAAACCACTTGCCCTCATCTTGGCCATCCATTTCTCTCCTCCATGGCTATAAATACCAAGCCATCCTTCCCATTTCAAATCATCCACACAAATCCCACCATCCACAATCCATTCCACTTATCTCTCTAAGTTTGTTACTATGTAAAGTTTGGTTTTGATATTAATAAAAGTTCAGTTTGTTCTCAAATACTTTAGTTCGATCTTGAGTACTCCTGTCGGTTCTTGAGTACTCAAGTTTTCAGTTACAGTTCAAGAGTTACTCCTGTTTGTTCTTGAGTAATCTCTTTCTCTTCTCTCTATACTCCTGTTTGTTCATGAGTATTCTCTTCAATATCCTAGTTATGATGTCCAACTCCATGGATATTCGTAACTAAACTCTTCATTCGGTTGAAGGGGAGTTCTTGTTTTATAAAATGTTTTACTTCGTTTAGTTTCATTTCTCTGTATTCAAAACTTGTTCTATGTGACATTTATAAGGTCAGAATTTCCAAGGTAGAGTGGAAGCTACGAAAGGGCAAAACTCTACTGTGGGAATTCGTGAACATACTCGGATAAGTGGAAGCTACGAAAGGGCAAAGCGTATCTGAGGAGTTCGATCTATCTTAAAAACCATTTGGAAACTGGACCAAAGGGACCAAATGGATGCACTTACTGCTAAGATACTTCGAAAGAAGGAATTAGTATCGCTTAGAACAAGAGTTTATTGAGCGCTACGAAAGGGCCTCAATATACGTTTGAATACATAGAAGGGTTACTAAAAGAATGAACAGGATATAATACAAGGCCCCCCAAGACCGAATACTTCTCTCGCAATTACAAAACCCCCCTGTCTGTACTTTTACTGTTCGATCAACTACAACCATCAACTGCTCACAATCCGGAGGACTTACCAATCACGCATCACCCACTATAAGTCTCCTTTGTATTTTCAGTATTTACTTTTCTGTAATTTACGTTTCAACAATCAAATCCGCAACCAATCAAAAAGTCACGTAGTTGTTAGCACTAAAACCTCAACCAACTTAAAACACGCTCTCTCGCTAGACAAATCCCTTAAAAGAATAACCTATTCCCCTAATTCCCTTGGGTTCGACCCCTACTTACCAAGTACTACCTAGTAGTACAGTTGCGAGTAGCGGACTATTATAAATTTATTTGCACAAATCGCTTTAACGACGAGCGGTTCTGTCAGTCGTCCCAAGTTAGCCTATTTCTAAGGACAAACTTAGATAAACCTTAGAATGAGACTAACGAGACTAACTTGGGACGAATAAAGACAAACTTTTGTGTCATTCTAAGGTTTGTCTAAGTTCGTCCCCAGTTAGTCTATTTCTAAGGACGAACTTACAAAAACCTTAGAATGAGACTAACGAGACTAACTTGGGACAGACAAAGACAAACTTTAGTCTCATTCTATAGTTTGTCTAAGTTCGTCCCAAGTTTTTCAAAGTTTGTCTCAATTAGTCTATTTCTAAGGAAGAACTTAGATAAACCTTAGAATGAGAGTAATGAGACTAACTTGAGACGAACAAAGACAAACTTTAGTCTCATTATAAGGTTTCTCAAATTTCATCCCAAGTTAGTCTATTTCTAAGGACGAACTTATACAAACCTTAGAATGAGACTAACGAGACTAACTTGGGACGAACAAAGACAAACTTTAGTCTCATTCTAAGGTTTGTCTAAGTTCGTCCCAAGTTAGTCTGTTTCTAAGGACGAACTTAGATAAACCTTAGAATGAGACTAAGAGAATAACTTGGGACGAACAAAGACAAACTTTAATCTCATTCTAAGATTTGTCTATGTTCGTCCCAAGTTAGTCTAAGTTCGTCCTAAGATAGTCTCTTTCTAAGGACGAACTTAGAGAAACCTTAGAATAAGACTAACGAGACTAACTTGGGACGAAAAAAGACAAACTTTAGTCTCATTCTAAGGTTTGTCTAAGTTCGTCCCAAGTTTGTCAAAGTTCGTCCCAAGTTAGTCAATTTCTAAGGACGAACTTAGATAAACCTTAGAATGAGCGTAACGAGACTAACTTGAGATGAACAAAGACAAACTTTAGTCTCATTCTAAGGTTTGTCAAAGTTCGTCCCAAGTTAGTCTATTTCTAAGGATGAACTTATACAAACCTTAGAATGAGACTAACGAGACTAACTTGGGACGAACAAAGACAAACTTTAGTCTCATTCTAATGTTTGTCTAAGTTTGTCCCAAGTTAGTCTCTTTCTAAGGACGAACTTAGATAAACCTTAGAATGAGACTAACGAGACTAACTTGGGACAAACAAAGACAAACTTTAGTCTCATTCTATAGTTTGTCTAAGTTCGTCCCAAGTTAGTCAAAGTTCGTCCCACATTTGTCTCTTTCTAAGGACGAACTTAGACAACCCTTAGAATGAGACTAACGAGACTAACTTGGGACGAACAAAGACAAACTTTAGTCTCATTTTAAGGTTTATCTAAGTTCGTCCCATGTTAGTCTAAGTTCGTCCCCCGTTTGTCTCTTTCTAAGGATGAACTTAGACAAACCTTAGAATGAGACTAACATGGGACGAACAAAGACAAACTTTAGTCTCATTCTAAGGTTTGTCTAAGTTCGTCCCAAGTTTGTCAAAGTTCGTCCCAAGTTGGTCTATTTCTAAGGATGAACTAAGGCAAACCTTAGAATGAGACTTACGAGACTAACTTGGGAAGAACAAAGACAAACATTAGTCTCATTCTAAGGTTAGTCGAAATTTGTCCCAAGTTAGTCCATTTCTAAGAACGAACTTAGATAAACCTTAGAATGAGACTAACGAGACTAACTTGGGACGAACAAAGACAAACTTTAGTCTCTTTCTAAGGTTTGTCTAAGTTCGTCCCAAGTTTGTCAAAGTTTGTCCCAAGTTAGTCTATTTCTAAGGACGAAATTAGATAAACCTTAGAATGAGACTTACGAGACTAACTTGGGATGAACAAAGACAAACTTTAGTCTCAGTCTAAGGTTTGTCTAAGTTCATCCCAAGTTAGTCTAAGTTTGACCCACGTTTGTCTCTTTCTAAGGATGAACTTAGACAAACCATAGAATGAAACTAAGGAGACTAACTTGGGACGAACAATGAGAAACTTTAGTTTCATTCTAAGGTTTGTCTTAGTTCGTCCCAAGTTAGTCTATTTCTAAGGACGAACTTAGATAAACCTTAGAATGAGACTAACGAGACTAACTTGGGACGAACAATGCCAAACTTTAGTCTCATTCTAAGGTTTGTCTAAGTTCGTCCCAAGTTAGTCTATTTCTAAGGAGGAACTTAGATCAACCTTTGATTGAGAGTAACGAGACTAACTTGAGACAAACAAAGATAAACTTTAGTCTCATTCTAAGGTTTGTCAATGTTCGTCCCAAGTTAGTCTATTTCTAAGGATGAACTTATACAAACCTTAGAATGAGACTAACGAGACTAACTTGGGACGAACAAATACAAACTTTAGTCTCATTCTATGGTTTGTCTAAGTTCGTCCCAGGTTAGTCTATTTCTAAGGACGAACTTAGATAAACCTTAGAATGAGACTAACGAGACTAACTTGGGACGAACAAAGACAAACTTTAGTCTCATTCTAAGGTTTGTCTAAGTTCATCCCAAGTTAGTCTATTTCTAAGGACGAACTTAGATAAACCTTAGAATGAGACTAACGAGACTAACTTGGGACGAACAATGACAAACTTTAGTCTCATTCTAAGGTTTGTCTAAGTTCTTCCCAAGTAAGTCTATTTCTAAGGACGAACTTAGATCAACCTTAGATTGAGAGTAACGAGACTAACTTGAGACAAACAAAGATAAACTTTAGTCTCATTCTAAGGTTTGTCAATGTTCATCCAAAGTTAGTCTATTTCTAAGGATGAACTTATACGAACCTTAGAATGAGACTAACGAGACTAACTTGGGACGAACAAAGACAAACTTTAGTCTCATTCTAAGGTTTGTCTATGTTCGTCCCAAGTTAGTCTATTTCTTAGGATGAACTTAGATAAACCTTAGAATGAGACTTACGAGACTAACTTGGGACGAACAAAGACAAACTTTAGTCTCAGTCTAAGGTTTGTCTAAGTTCATCCCAAGTTAGTCTAAGTTTGACCCACGTTTGTCTCTTTCTAAGGATGAACTTAGACAAACCATAGAATGAAACTAAGGAGACTAACTTGGGACGAACAATGAGAAACTTTAGTTTCATTCTAAGGTTTGTCTTAGTTCGTCCCAAGTTAGTCTATTTCTAAGGACGAACTTAGATAAACCTTAGAATGAGACTAACGAGACTAACTTGGGATGAACAATGCCAAACTTTAGTCTCATTCTAAGGTTTGTCTAAGTTCGTCCCAAGTTAGTCTATTTCTAAGGAGGAACTTAGATCAACCTTTGATTGAGAGTAACGAGACTAACTTGAGACAAACAAAGATAAACTTTAGTCTCATTCTAAGGTTTGTCAATGTTCGTCCCAAGTTAGTCTATTTCTAAGGATGAACTTATACAAACCTTAGAATGAGACTAACGAGACTAACTTGGGACGAACAAATACAAACTTTAGTCTCATTCTATGGTTTGTCTAAGTTCGTCCCAGGTTAGTCTATTTCTAAGGACGAACTTAGATAAACCTAAGAATGAGACTAACGAGACTAACTTGGGACGAACAATGACAAACTTTAGTCTCATTCTAAGGTTTGTCTAAGTTCTTCCCAAGTAGGTCTATTTCTAAGGACGAACTTAGATCGACCTTAGATTGAGAGTAACGAGACTAACTTGAGACGAACAAAGATAAACTTTAGTCTCATTCTAAGGTTTGTCAATGTTCGTCCCAAGTTAGTCTATTTCTAAGGATGAACTTATACAAACCTTAGAATGAGACTCACGAGACTAACTTGGGACGAACAAAGACAAACTTTAGTCTCATTCTAAGGTTTGTCTTAGTTCGTCCCAGGTTAGTCTATTTCTAAGGACGAACTTAGATAAACCTTAGAATGAGACTAACGAGACTAACTTGGGACGAACAATGACAAACTTTAGTCTCATTCTAAGGTTTGCCTAAGTTCGTCCCAAGTTAGTCTATTTCTAAGGACAAACTTATATAAATCTAAAAATGAGAGTAACGAGACTAACTTGGGACGAACAAAAACAAACTTTAGTCTCATTCTAAGGTTTGTCAAAGGTCGTCCCAAGTTAGTCTATTTCTAAGGATGAACTTATACAAACCTTAGAATGAGACTAACGAGACAAACTTAAGACGAACAAAGACAAACTTTACTCTCATTCTAAGGTTTGTCTAAGGTCGTTGATGGACCACAATTGTATGAATCATAAACACAGTTAAACCCACCAAATTAGACTGTTTGTCTATCTAACTTTGATGTTTTAGTCCCGATACATTTCTACAGGGTATTTCAGAGCTTAGAGAGAATACACGCTAAGGAAGAGCTTTTAGCACAGAAAAGATATCAGGAGACAATCCAAGGTCAAGATCAGACGCTGAATGAAGAAATCTAAAGATCCTGACTTGGAATCATTCAAAACAAATCAAACCGAAGAGAAACCGAAGGCAATCTGGAGCTGAAATACACTGATAATTTTGTGCAAACTGCACAAAACTCACAAACCACTCTCCTCATGCCACATGGACCGGCGGCTTTGCCCTCACAACCACCTCTCCTCCTCTCCCCTTCCTCCACATGTCACCACCTCATTCCCCCTCCCAAAAGCCGCCGACGGCTTTCCTCTCCCCCTCTCCCCTTGTGACACTTGCCCTCCTCTCCTCTTCCCCTCATCTCCACCTTTGGATGCCAAACCACTTGCCCTCATCTTGGCCATCCATTTCTCTCCTCCATGGCTATAAATACCAAGCCATCCTTCCCATTTCAAATCATCCACACAAATCCCACCATCCACAATCCATTCCACTTATCTCTCTAAGTTTGTTACTATGTAAAGTTTGGTTTTGATATTAATAAAAGTTCAGTTTGTTCTCAGATACTTTAGTTCGATCTTGAGTACTCCTGTCGGTTCTTGAGTACTCAAGTTTTCAGTTACAGTTCAAGAGTTACTCCTATTTGTTCTTGAGTAATCTCTTTCTCTTCTCTCTATACTCCTGTTTGTTCTTGAGTATTCTCTTCAATATCCTAGTTATGATGTCCAACTCCATGGATATTCGTAACTAAACTCTTCATTCGGTTGAAGGGGAGTTCTTGTTTTATAAAATGTTTTACTTCGTTTAGTTTCATTTCTCTGTATTCAAAACTTGTTCTATGTGCCATTTATAAGGTCAGAATTTCCAAGGTAGAGTGGAAGCTACGAAAGGGCAAAACTCTACTGTGGGAATTCGTGAACATACTCGGATAAGTGGAAGCTACGAAAGGGCAAAGCTTATCTGAGGAGTTCGATCTATCTTAAAAACCATTTGGAAACTGGACCAAAGGGACCAAATGGATGCACTTACTGCTAAGATACTTCGAAAGAAGGAATTAGTATCGCTTAGAACAAGAGTTTATTGAGCGCTACGAAAGGGCCTCAATATACGTTTGAATACTTAGAAGGGTTACTAAAAGAATGAACAGGATATAATACAAGGCCCCCCAAGACCGAATACTTCTCTCGCAATTACAAAACCCCCCTGTCTGTACTTTTACTGTTCGATCAACTACAACCATCAACTGCTCACAATCCGGAGGACTTACCAATCACGCATCACCCACTGTAAGTCTCCTTTGTATTTTCAGTATTTACTTTTCTGTAATTTACGTTTCAGCAATCAAATGCGCAACCAATCAAAAAGTCACGTAGTTGTTAGCACTAAAACCTCAACCAACTTAAAACACGCTCTCTCGCTAGACAAATCCCTTAAAAGAATAACCTATTCCCCTAATTCCCTTGGGTTCGACCCCTACTTACCAAGTACTACCTAGTAGTATAGTTGCGAGTAGCGGACTATTATAAATTTATTTGCACAAATCGCTTTAACGACGAGCGGTTTTGTCAAATTGGCGCCGTTGCCGGGGAATTAGCAAATGGATAGTTGTTCTTTTTTCTATTATACATAATTCGCCATGTCTTCATACTACGACATAGAACCTTGGAAAAATGGGGGTAGCAACCTTATGTTTGAAATGATTAGACGTCTCCCCCAATTCGGAGGTGCTCTTGGAGAAGATCCCGTAAGGCATACACAAACGTTCCACTCCATATGCAACCACATGAGGCCTAAAAATGAATCGCTAGAGGAATTTAAACTCACATGTTTTAAATTTTCTTTAACTGACTCGGCATTAAAATGGTATTACTCATGTGCTGAGTATGAAAGTGATTATGGGGGTCTACAAACCAAATTCCTTGAGAAGTTTTGCCCTCCATCTCTCCGACTTGAAACCCGCGAGAAGATTCTCAATCTTGAGCAATTCCGGGACGAAACATTGGACGAGTACTTGGCGTACTTTGACTCCATTGTGGCGAGCTGCCCGCACCATGGATTCTCCAGAATCAATCTTATCCAAAGGTTTCTCGGTGGAATGATGCCACTTGAGCGGAAAAGACTTAACGATGCAGCGGGAGGCTCGATCATGAAGTTAACCATGTCTCAAACCTGGCGACTCATAGACAATTTGGCAGAGAGCACAAAACAAGGGCCAATACACCAAACTGAAGATAAGGTACCGACGATGGAAGTGGACTCAGTACAAAACAAGCCCGACACCACACCCATTACGAGCTTGCCCGCAACAAAGCCGAGAGAAGACATCAGTACAAGGGCAGTAATGGACGTGAAGGAGGCTCTAAAGGAGCCAATATTGGAGCCCACGAAACCAACTGAGGATGAGGACTCGCAAATAACCGAAGAAGAACCGGCCAAATTAGGCCTGGTTCTCATTGCCAAACCAGCCGAGCCACTTGAACCGGTCCTCATCACCAATATACCCGAAACATGCCCGATCCTCACTATCGAAGCACCTAAGGCAGGCCTGGTCCTCATTATCAAACTGTCCAAGAAAGACCTGGCCCTTATGGTGGAAGTTCCCCAACTTTTCCCTTCGGTTTGTATGCGGATCACAGCCCCTGAAAATGAAGTGATTAACGCTAAGGTGCAAGGCGAGTTTGAGGCAGAACAAGGACAAGAAAAGCGATCAATGGAGCTCTCACTCACCACGACTCAACAAAGCGGCCCTGAAAATTCGCTCGTGCTAGGACGACCATTCGTCGCTGCCACAAAGAAGAGGCTTCACATGGAGACATGCTTAAGGTCACCAATGCTCGATGGCACAATACTGAATTTCCAGAATTGCAAAAGTGCCACCCATTCAAACATGAAGAAACGACCAAGACATGGGCCGGTGGAATGGAAGCCCGGATGGAGAAACAAGAAAGTCCGACTCAAAAGACCAGCATCTATGGTCAAAGGATCCTCACCTTCCCAGAAGAATGTAAAGAAGAAATTATCGGTTCAATGGATATCAGAACCAAGCCCGCTGCCATACGAGAACTTGGGACCGATTAAGAGAGCAGTTGGGAAAAAGTTCGACCTGAGCCGCCCATGGGATCCCAACTGGTGATCCCCTTTGTGTCGAGCCAACGACGTTAAACAAGTGCACTGGTCGGGAGGTAACCCGACACTATCTTACTTTTCTGCACTTTTAATTTCTGTCATTTAAATTTCCAATAAGCGCTCTCACCCACTTTTTGTATAGAAGGAATATCTTTCATGTAGGAATTAAGTTTGGAGCAAGACCGGATCAGCCAGGCAGCTTCCGTGAATTTACCGGGCCTGCGCTGAGAGTTCGAGGCCCCAGCCAGACTCCCTCGATTATCCAGCCTCATGCCATGTCATTTCCACGACACAGTAAAAGGGAGTTCTGTTCTTCTTTTTCCTTAATGTCATTTCCTTCTTTTGTATATATTTGCATGACTTTTGAACTAAGGCACGCCTTCGTTCAAAAGTGTGGGGTGAGAACCATCTGCATGTTTTTCTTTTCTTTTTAAATAGTATCTTTTTGAAAATATGAACTTAAGAATGTGAAAAAGATAGATCATAATTCATGCATCAACCTTGTGAAAATGCAAACTGTTTAAAAACTTAGAATGTAACTTCTCATTTGTCTTTTGTGCCGAGATAAACTAGGGATGTGGAGTTGATAGAAATTGCCCTAGAGGGGCTTGGCAAGCACTTGAAGGATCAGATCAAACTATATGGTTTTCGAAGTCAGTGGAGGCTGCACTTCAGGTTTCAGTGAATAATTGAAGTCAACTCCGCCAGGAAGCATCTATGCAAAGGCGAGGACGGGAATCAGACCGTCCTCTCTCTAGTCAAAATAGCCGAGAAAATAGATGAGCGACCCTCATCTTGACCCGCACAAAACGACGAAGACGGGAGGAGCGGGGAGGTATTTCCATATGCTCGCGGGCGATGATTGGACCTCCCAAGAAGGCTTGAGAAAATGGACTAGCAAGTCACAAAGACGCAAAAAGCTCGAAGAAGCAAATCAAGAAGCCTGAAAAGGGCTATCTCTAACCGAAGGTACGGTCTGAAAAGGGCTATCTCTAAATCTATTTAATTCACTATCTCTTGCAACTCTAGCGACTTGGGACGAACTTAGACAAACCTTAGAATAAGACAAAAGTTTGTCTTTGTTCGTCCCAAGTTAGTCTCGTTAGTCTCATTCTAAGGGTTTACTAAGTTCGTCCTTAGAAAGAGACTAACTTAGGACCAACTTAGACTAACTTGGGACAAACTTAGACAAACCTTAGAATGAGACTAACTTGGGACTAACTTGGGACGAACAAAGACAAACTTTTGTTTATGAGGTTAGGAAGAGTCCTCTCGCCAAGTTCGTTTTCGAGGTTTGTATCCTCGACTTCTTAATAATAAAGGTTTTCCGGCCAGACACTTTTGTCTCTCTGGTCCTTGGAGGTGAAGGGGAGGAGAGGCGGTGCTTTGACCATTCTTCCAGAGCATCACGATGGAGGGCGTTCATTCGAATGTAAGGACGTTTTTCCCGAATGACCTTCTCTCACTGGTGTCGATTGCTCCGTTTGTTCCCTCTCAGGTGCGTCTCGGATGAGTCGACCTTCCTTCAGCAATCTCCAACTTCAGTTTGATTAGAAACTGTAACTCCAGTGAACCCTCAAAACGAGCGCCTTTGAATGGAGGTTGTAGCTTCCAATATATAGTCGTCATTCCCACGAGGAAACCCTAGATATTCAAGGATAAAATCTTCCGAAAATATCTTGAATATCTTTCCAAATTTGCTGCGAATATCCCATACTAAACTCAGCAAATCCTCAACACGAATATCCCATAATATTCGTGTTGGATTCGTCGAATATCCATTTCATAAATATCGACCGAATCTCTTCTTCAAATATACTCCATATCTTTTGTGATCTTTCCTTGATGGTGGTTGTCTAACTTGTAGGAAAGCCAAATCTGAGATTCCAACTGTATCCACGCCACATACAGCTGGACACAAATCTTCGGGAACTTGAAGATCTTCAAGAATACCGTGTCCGACATTCTCGCCCTCCATTACAAATGTAGAGGGGATTGTTACTCACCGGGTACATTAAGGGATTGTTACTCCTCGGGTACGTGTGTCCCAACCTGCACACTCGAGTAACCATCAGCACAATGTTTGTCATTATCAAAACAGGTGAAGCACATGCTGCAACAGCATCGAAGGAGGCGACAACAGCTAAAATCAGCCAGAGGGTCGGCGGGCAGAACTGAAGAATCGCGAAGGTTCTGGAGGTTGCGAGAGCTTCTGGAGTTTGACTTGAAAAATAATTTTGATCTTTCTAAAAGTGGGAATGCGAAAAAAAATAGATTTGACACTGCACTTTTTTGTTAATCAGTTGGTATCAGATTAAGTTGTTTAGCTAGCCAACTATTGCCCAGTTAATCATTAAACAAACCTTAGAATGAGACAAACGAGACTAACTTGGGACGAACAAAGACAAACTTTAGTCTCATTCTAAGGTTTGTCAAAGTTCGTTCCAAGTTAGTCTAAGTTCACCCCAAGTTAATCCAAGTTAAGGATCATAGCGAGCTGCCACGACTATGTATTATGTGAAAAAAGTGCTTGTTATGATCAAGCCTTGAAATATGTAGTTTGTTGTGTAATTTCATATGTGGTTATGACTTATGAACCAATAAACTTGTGGTAATTGTATTCAAATGATGTATTCTATTTAAAATGCAAAAAAGTGCAGTGTCAAATCTATTTTTTTTCGCATTCCCACTTTTAGAAAGATCAAAATTATTTTTCAAGTCAAACTCCAGAAGCTCTCGCAACCTCCATAACCTTCGCGATTCTTCAGTTCTGCCCGCCGACCCTCTGGCTGATTTTAGCTGTTGTCGCCTCCTTCGATGCTGTTGCAGCATGTGCTTCACCTGTTTTGATAATGACAAACATTGTGCTGATGGTTACTCGAGTGTGCAGGTTGGGACACACGTACCCGAGGAGTAACAATCCCTTAATGTACCCGGTGAGTAACAATCCCCTCTACATTTGTAATGGAGGGCGAGAATGTCGGACACGGTATTCTTGAAGATCTTCAAGTTCCCGAAGATTTGTGTCCAGCTGTATGTGGCGTGGATACAGTTGGAATCTCAGATTTGGCTTTCCTACAAGTTAGACAACCACCATCAAGGAAAGATCACAAAAGATATGGAGTATATTTGAAGAAGAGATTCGGTCGATATTTATGAAATGGATATTCGACGAATCCAACACGAATATTATGGGATATTCGTGTTGAGGATTTGCTGAGTTTAGTATGGGATATTCGCAGCAAATTTGGAAAGATATTCAAGATATTTTCGGAAGATTTTATCCTTGAATATCTAGGGTTTCATCGTGGGAATGACGACTATATATTGGAAGCTACAACCTCCATTCAAAGGCGCTCGTTTTGAGGGTTCACTGGAGTTACAGTTTCTAATCAAACTGAAGTTGGAGATTGCTGAAGGAAGGTCGACTCATCCGAGACGCACCTGAGAGGGAACAAACGGAGCAATCGACACCAGTGAGAGAAGGCTACTTGTGTTAACAGTGCAAACAACAACAGAGGTAATTATAACTAAGTTTGTCTGAAAGGAAGGCATAACACCCTGGACAGTGGTTGGGTTATATTACCTCTTTGTAATCAACATCTATTAATACAATGAGCTGTTCTAAAAATCCTTCTGGGAAACTGGAAGGTAGTGGTTTTTCTTCAGTGCTTATTTGAGTACTAAGGTTTCCACTATAAATCATTGTGCACTTTACATTTCATCTTCTTCTTGCTTTATTCCGCGACTTTACGTTTACCTGACAAGGAACGATTACCTGCCAGGTTGCTAACCACGATCCAACAGATGCGCTCCTCCATCACCGGCCTCTTTGCCCCTTGATCTCGCCCTACCGTCTGTCATCTTTGTCCCCCTCGCCGTCCTTTTGCCCTGTTGTCTCATCTTCACAGTCCTGGTCGGTCTCGAGCCGCGCTTGCGTCGCTCCCATTGCTTCCGACGGTTTGGTGGAGGGGTGTCGCGACGTAAACGGGGTGGGTGCTGTGGGTTGGAGGTGGGCTGCTGTGGGAAGGTAATGGCTGCGGGTTGTGTGGTTTTAGTTGTATGGTAGTGTGGTTGTGGCGTGTTCTTTGGTGGTGATGTGAGTTTCCATGGTGGTTTTGCTGCTTCCGTTTTGACGGTGGATGTCGACGACACAGCTTTGGACTGGGGGTCTTTCGGGCGATGTCGCTGATTGTTTTGACGCTGACACTATTTTTCAGTCATTATCACCTCCAAGGACCAGAGAGACAAAAGTGTCTGGCCGGAAAACCTTTATTATTAAGTTGTCTCATTCTAAGGTTTGTCAAAGTTCGTCCCAAGTTAGTCTCATTCTAAGGTTTGCCTTAGTTCGTCTCAAGTTAGTCTAAGTTTGTCCCAAGGTAGTCTCTTTCTAAGGACGAACTTAGTTAAACTTTCGAATGAGACTAACGAGACTAACTTGGGACGAACAAAGACAAACTTTAGTCTCATTCTAAGGTTTGTGTAAGTTTGTCCCAAGTTAGTCTCTTTCTAAGGACGAACTTAAACAAACCTTAGAATGAGACAAACGAGACTAACTTGGGACGAACAAAGACAAACTTTAGTCTCATTCTAAGGTTTGTCAAAGTTCGTTCCAAGTTAGTCTAAGTTCACCCCAAGTTAACAGCAACACTTGATGTCTTCAGTCGTACGGTCACCTCCCTGGGCGTGAGGCTAAGTGGAACATCTCACTGTTCCCGGCTAGTTAACTTGTCCTAACTTTTAATTCCTCTTTTATGCCATTTACGGAGTTCAGGTGGCGTGCTTCCTTTGGTCGAAAGTTGACATATGACGAATACATGTGTAGCCTCTTCCATACTTTATAGAAATTCTGGCCAGAGCTTGATCGTTGCTTTGAAGTTGGCTGCTGAGCCACTTCTTCTATTTGGCAGTTTTGGCATGGACTGCACCTTGGAGTATTGCAAGTGTTAAGCTACCTCAGCAGCAAATGGATTGGCTAGCTATGCATGGAGTGCTATTCATGTTGGCTGTTCTGTTTTGTGCTTGATGATTAATTGTCTTGCTGTTGTTGTTTCTTCTTTACGTATTTCCCCACGCTTATAAGTCTTGAATTATGTATTAGGTCTGGTTCTGGGGTTGTGCTGTTTGTTTCCGGGTTTGTGTATGCCATATTTTTTTCGCAAAATTTTTAAACCTAACAGTGAAACGTGATGTCTATGTATCCATCAAAAATGTATTTGTTTGCACAATTTTAAACCATTTTAGATCATTTGATTCGACGGTGGAATGTGTGTATCAATTGAGCGCACCCTAATCATGTATTTTGCAACTCATTTGATCCACCAAATATGAAATAAGAGCTATTTTCCGTGGAAAATTGAAAGGAAAAAGTGTATACTGACACCATTCAAATTTGCTTGGATTTCCAGTGCAAACCAACATTTTCCCTCAATTCTTTCCACCCAAAAAACATCAATGAACAAAACAAGGCGGCGAGTGGATTTGCAGCCATGATAGGAAGAGTGTGTAAGAGAGAGTTAAAGAGGATTCGGGATGTGTTGAAAAAGAAGTTTATGAGATACAAGGTGGAGATAGATATAAACTGCAAGCCATTGATGGATGTGTTGAATATATAATCCATGCAGCCGGCGGCTCCTTGCTCATCCATGTGTATGGCTTGGATGACACAAAGCTCCAAGTGTCTCCTCCACACCCAAAGCCGGCGGCGGCTAGAACTCCCTCCCCATGTGTATGGCTCTCCTTGCTCTTCTCCCCATCCTTTGCCAAGTGTCTTCATCTCCAAGCTTCCCTTTGGCTATAAATAGAGAAGCCCCTTCCCTTGTATCATCAACATCTCACAATCCTCCATCTTCTCTCTACAAAGCTTTGCTTATTTAGTCTATACTGCTAGCCTGATCTTTGTGCGATTAAATTCACATTTAGTCAGGAAACCAGTACTGGCTAAATTTGTTATTTCCTAGCTTAATTGTACGAGTGTATTTCCGTTGAGTACAATAAATCAGTTGTTATCTTCCTTTACAGTCCACCAAAATTAGTGAGAATTGTGTGCCACTATATTGTGATCCTGGGAGGATTAGTTATTAATCCTACAATTGGCCTCAGAGCGAGTGTTGCGTACAAAATATCAGGAGCGATATTTTAGTATTGTGGTTCAATTATGTCGAACACAATTCCACTTCAGATACCGAAATTCAACGGGCGGAATTTCAAAAATTGGTCTATCCAATTAAAGGCTTTTTTCCGGTCCCAAGATTTATGGAGTTTGGTCGAGACGGGCTACACCGAAGTAGTCGGAGAGGCTTTTGAAAAGCTTGAAAAGGAAGATAGAGATTTATTGGCGGATACTCGTAAGAAAGATCAGAAAGCGTTATTTGCGATCTTTCAAGCTATGGAGGAACCGATATTTGAAAAAATATCAGAGGCAGAGACATCCCACAAGGCATGGACTATTTTAAAGAACGCTTACAAAGGCGATGAAAGAGTCATGCGGATGCGTCTACAGACACTGAGAGGAGATTTCGAATCACTACGAATGACTGACTCGGAAAGCGTGTCAACATACTGTGAACGGGTTCAAGCGGTCGTTAACAATTTGAGAGTTAACGGGGAAGCGCTGGAGGAACAACGAGTCGTCGAAAAGGTATTACGCTCGTTACCCGTTAAATTTGAACATGTCGTAGCAGCTATTGAAGAAGGAAACGACACATCAAAGATGTCGATTGATCGACTCATGAGTTCGCTGGGTTCACACGAGCAACGGATAAACCAGAAGGCGAACGGCTCTAGTCAGGAGCAGGCTTTGCAAAGCCGAGTCGAAGTACGAACTCGCGTCAAAATCGCTAAAAAATAGTGTCAGCGTCAAAACAATCAGTGACTGACAATACGTCCCAAGCGCCTCAGTCAGTATGTCTCTCTGGTCCTCCAAACTGACAATGACTGACAATAACCAACCGCAACTTGTTTTATAAATATATATATATATATATATGTATATACAAAAACGCTACATCTTAAATTATTACAACTTCATGAGTATAATAATTAACAAAGACTAACCTTAGATTTTGGTATTTAATGATTGTTTTATATAGGATGAGTTAGTGGAGAGCTCCTCTCAAGGACAGTTCTCGTCTCGAAATTGACGACATGACATACTGACTGAGGCGCTTGGGACGCCGGAGCCCAAAGGACGCACCCGAGGAGTCGGGTCACACATTCCGTGGAGGGTTGGGTTACCAATCTCCACCTCCTCAAGTGGCACGCCCAGTTCAAGTAATATTATTCGAAGGGATGCGTCGGATCACTGCAGCCTTCACTGTCCCATTGATTCAGACCCGTGGAATGACATACCAGAGGTACATTTATAATTATTAAATTTATTATTTATGTTGGTTAAATGTATGTAATACTTTTTGTGTTTGTTTACAAATTATTACTTCTACTAACAGGGTGGCCTGAAGAGCCTATTATACATCGAGGGGCAACTTGAAGGTGACAAACTTCTTGTGGCTATCGGTCGAAACATAAATGGCCGGTTTGTTAACTTTCGAGCAATACCCGAAGATACCGTGAAGGTGAAGCTCGATCTAGTACTTTTACGAGGTCGAGGTGCAGTATTGCCAACAGCCCATCCAAAGCTCAGGACTGTTCAAGATGCAGTTAACCATCACGTGGCTTGGCCGAAAGACTTGGTCGTTGTCGATAAAAGGGTGAGATCATTGAAGATTATAATTTCATTTGCTTTTCATTGTGTTACACTACAAATAAAATAAGATATTTAAGCTTCCCGGAAATTTAACATGCAGGCATATGACATACACTTCTACGAGTCTTTGCCACTCACTTGCGATGATTTCGTAGATGAAATGTCTGTTGACTGTAGATTGCTACGTGATGTGTGGAAGACTTTGGGTAGAGCTCCACCCCACTTAATGCAATAGTAGCAATACCACTTGTAGATTCTATCAAGGTTCCACTTTAGTCTTATACGACTACTCAGCTTGTTTGTCAAATATTTATTCTTAATATACTTCCTATGGCTCGTTCAACCAAATGATCATTAATTTATAGATACTTGTCCTTTTCAACTAGTAGTGCCCTAAATATATAACATACATACATATGTCTGTTAGAAGACTTGGTCAAATAATGAATCTTCCAAATAAGGTAGATTTATTATGAGTTTTTTTGTAAATCATTTGATCTAATGACTCACAAAATGTCACATGATATATTTTTCTCTCTTTAGGAATTTGGAAGGATATGTTGTAAATTTTGTGCTAGATTTTGTTTTTGAGGTTCCATAAAAATATATCACAATAGTTAAGAGTAATTTGTATGGAAATGCATGCATTGCAATAAATGAGTCATATATGAATGAAAATGCGCTGAACTTTGATGAGTTTGTATGAATATGTATTTTAATATATGAGCTATGTATGAATTAACCTTTACTTATATTACAGTGCATTTTCATGAGAAAATCAGATCACGTTTCAGAGCACTCTTATATAAACAAAAACGTCATATATAGTGCAGTGCACACTTTCTTTAATTGCTTTGTTATCGCTCTGGAGTTTTTAGATGAATTGAGATATGGTTTTGAAAATGCATATAAAGTAATGTTTTATAATAGAAAATCCTAGTAAAAGAGTCATTAATTTGTATAAGTATGAAATGTAATTAAAAAAATTATGAAAGATTATTTTATTCAATGCGATAAAACATTACGAAATATAAAAGATCAAACAAAGTTGGTATTTTTATTCTTAGTACATGATAGAGCTGAAGAACGACTCACCTTTTTAGATTCATTGAAAAAGACTCTTTATTGATATGAACATAGTTAAGTGAGACATGTAACCTAATTAATGGGGTGCATATTTGTGTGATTAAAAAATGAATTATATTAGCTCATGTGGACGCGTTAAGATCCCCAAATAACAATAATGGGAGAATGTGAAACGAAATGGTAGTGATGACATTAGTTTATTGTCATAATAGACTGACAAATATATTTTTAACCTTTTATAGTTGTCAACTTTTAATTTCAGGAGTGATGAAATTGTTGTTTAATCTATTGCTAAATTCCTAATTCATAATTAGGCTAAATTTAGAAGATTTATTTTTGTTTGATCAGAGAATAATAAGTCACAAGATCAAACTTCGCCCGCCTCTACCATACAATTCATGCGACAATAGTGAGATCCAAACAACAACTAAATAGAAGTGGATCCAATCAAGTCATCCCAATATCTCATATAATGTTTTATACTAATAGAAAATCCTAATAAAAATAGACAGATAGTTGTTAATTATTATACTCATGAAGTTGTAATAATTTAAGATGTAGCGTTTTTGTATATACATATATATATATATATATATATTTATAAAACAAGTTGCGGTTGGTTATTGTCAGTCATTGTCAAAATCGCTAAACAATTCTGCTCCTAAAAAATAGTACAAACACAGTAGCAATTGGTCCTTTGGCACTTGCTGAATTTTTACATGGGTGTAGACGGTCTAAATAAGCTCGCATATATTAATGTACGTATTTTTGCAATGTAGCTATGATTGTGAATAATTCTAAATGATAAGCATTAACTCAACTTATCATATCAAACAATGGTTCAGTCATTTTCTCATACAATAATCTTAATTCACTGTAGCTTACTTGATGTACATTTTTGTTTCCTAAGTACCACGCTGAACTTAATCAGGCTTTGGTATGAATGACCTATTTAATGTCTTCTGCACGTCAAATAGTCGTTTCATTTTGTGACGAACTCACCTTGCGATATAAGTCTCTACCAAAAGAAGGCAGGCGCAATGGTGCTCTTCTTGGACTCAGAGGAGAATGGTCTGCTTTTTAGGGTGAAGATTCTGGTTCTGCCGTTGAAGAGGTTCAGAGGGTCGTCGTCCTAGTGCCAAAACAATCAGCGACATCGCCCGAAGCCCTTTCATTCTACTTGCGAGCATGATCTTGTACCGATGTTCATAGATGTGTTGGTGTGATCTGCTTGATACTTTTGGCTCAGTGCCGAATGTCATGAATATTACTCGTTGCTTCGTACGTGCAATAAATGTAAGTCTTATTGCAACGTTTCTATTTTATGATTTTATGATTATTTGTTCTCTAGGTAAAGTAGCTTACTTTGTTGGCTTTTGATTTTGGAAATGCCTAAAGGCGCTCCGACAAGCCTTCCTACCACTCTTCATTTCCACAAGACTCTTACTTCCTCCTCAGGATGAAATTCTAGCGTTGTTGGATTACTTGAAGCACGCTAGGGGTGCTCCACACCCCAAATGTACTCCATAACCGATGGTGTGCTCCACACCCCAAATGTACTTCATACATTTGGCTCCGAAGTGCCCTCCCATGAGGCCCTCACGGATGACCCGTCTGGGAAAAGACTCCGAAGTGCCCTCCTGTGAGGCCCTCATGGAGTACATTTGGGGTGTGGAGTACAGTGGGTTTGGTACACTTGATATGCATCATCCGTATCAAGTAGGAAAGTGGGGCATTAGATTTTACAAGAGGAGCATAGCGCAACAGCTTTGGTCTTTTTGCGAACCAGAGTTGCGAACCAGCTTTGGTCTTCCATATCCTAGCAGAGTTGCTAGGTGTGTTCCAATGAGATTGAAAACATTGATCGGTTCATCGGTTCATTGGAACACACCAATGAACATCGGTTCTCTTCCATGTCGATTGGTGTGTTCATTGGAACACACCAATGAGGCCGATTGCAATCACTTGATCGGTTCTCTTCCAATTCATCGGCCTCATTGGTCTTTGGAGCTGAATTGGTCCGGCCTAGGATAGCAGGTTATCCGGGTTCTTGGCAATGGGCGCAAGGTGGACATATGTACTCCATGATAGGACCTTCAAACCGGACTTTTGAATAGGCATTGAAGCTCGGGAGGTCGCCAAAGTAGGCATCTCGGACAGATTTTGGGCGGTTCTGCACCTTGATTTTTGGACCTTGCGTTCTCAACCTTTGTAATGGAGTTCTTGAATGGAAAACCAATTCTAAGAACTTTGGTCGAAGCCATTTGATCAGATTCGGTTTGAGATCAGTTGGTATCAGATTAAGTTGTTTAGCTAGCTCATAGTGGGAATGCGAAAAAAAATAGATTTGACACTGCACTATTTAATGATTAACTGGCCAAATAGAGACGAAGAGTCAACTAATACGATCGCATTACTATAGATCGAACCCGGCCCAAACCGAACTGAAAAAAGTCCGAACGGGCCGGTTTTTCGTACTAAAAACCAAACCGAAAAAAATCCGAACCGAATGGTGAGATTCGGTTCGGTCTCGGGTTTTCTTTTTTCTCGGACTGAAAGCTCGAACCGAAAATATGTGTTTTCTGTCAATTTACAGAACCCGACCCGAACTGAACCAAACCAAACCGAACCAAACCGAACCCGGCCCGAACCGAATCGAAAATTGAAGATAAAAAAAACCCGAAAAGACAGAAAAAACCCGAAAAAGACCTGAAAAAACCGAAAATCGCAAAAAAGGACCGAAAAACTCGAAACCCGAACCGAACCAAATTTTTGGGTTTTTTCGGGTTACATTTTCAAAAAGACCGAACCCGAACCGAACCGGATTTTCAGGTTTTAGGTCGGTTTTCACAAAATATGGGCCCGAACCGATCCGAGCCCAGGCCTAATTTGAATAATTATCTAAATTTTATAGCATAAATAATGAGTAGGCAAGGTAGTAAAATGTAATTTGATTGATGAAAGTGCAAAAAGTTAACCAAGCGAACGCATACAGTTAAGAGCAAAAGTGAAATGCAGCAGGCGTTCCTTGTACTTCCAGCTAGGTCACTCTACAGGGGTGACGTCAACAGTTGCAGCAGGCGCAGGCAGGCGCTGGAGAATGGTCTGCAAGGTGGAATAAATGTTATCCAGTTTAGTGTCCATTTCAGCCTGCTTACCTTTTATTTCAGCTTGACCTTCTTCAATAGCTTTTAGCCGCGCCTCACCATCTCCATCAGCAATGGCAGCTTGGGTGTCTGAATTCTTCTTCTTGCTGCTTTGCGAAGCCGGAGGTTCCTTTGCCCAATTGTTCTCTTTATCAACCATCCCGCTATGTTTCATCTTTTCCAGGCTTAGCTTGTTTGGCTGCAGAGGCTTCCCTTTATCCAGATTATAGCCGAGGTGCTTAGCAATAAGCGTGATTACTGTCCCTCCCGGAAGCACACTAGAAGATAAACTCTTTTCAAAGAGATCTGATAAAATAGTCATAAGCTTCAGTCCATTCCCTGTGCCTCTGTGCAGGGTTCTCATAATTTCCAAATCTCTATGATTCACTCTACTTCCCTTATCAACTCGAGTAACCAAGTTCTCAGCAACAAGGCGGTGGATAATCTTCCACTCTGGCAATTTGATCAAGCTGGAGGATGAGTTACTAATGAAAGTGATAGTGTTGTTTCCAGTAATGTACCTCCAAAATTCGGCGTCTTCATCTGTAGATGTGTTGGTGAATGAGGTATCTTTCCCTTCGTAGTTGAAAATTTTTTCAAATTCTCCCTCAGTCAAAGTATGGAAAGGGCTATCTCTACGAAACATCCGAATGATATAGTAAATAGGACATCCTCATCCTCATCCTTTTCTTCATGTGCATATCTCTACGATCCCAAAGGTGTAGTCCAGGAGCCTGAAAAGGGCTATCTCCCGAAACATCCGAATTAATTTGCATCCCAGCACAAAGGTACAAGTATCAAGTTTCTTCTACTTATTTACGCAGTTTAATTTAGTAACAAGTAGTAATGCATGAATTAGGAGAAATCGAGTACCATTATCTTACTTTCATATTTTAACCAACTTACTTAGTAACGCCCTTATAAAGCATTGTTCGGGACGAACAACTAAAAGTGTGGGGTTATCTGATGGACCACAATTGTATGAATCATAAACACAGTTAAACCCACCAAATTAGACTGTTTGTCTATCTAACTTCGATGTTTTAGTCCCGATACATTTCTACAGGGTATTTCAGAGCTTAGAGAGAATACACGCTAAGGAAGAGCTTTTAGCACAGAAAAGATATCAGGAGACAATCCAAGGTCAAGATCAGACGCTGAATGAAGAAATCTAAAGATCTTGACTTGGAATCATTCAAAACAAATCAAACCGAAGAGAAACCGAAGGCAATCTGGAGCTGAAATACACTGATAATTTTGTGCAAACTGCACAAAACTCACAAACCACTCTCCTCATGCCACATGGACCGGCGGCTTTGCCCTCACAACCACCTCTCCTCCTCTCCCCTTCCTCCACATGTCACCACCTCATTCCCCCTCCCAAAAGCCGCCGGCGGCTTTCCTCTCCCCCTCTCCCCTTGTGACACTTGCCCTCCTCTCCTCTTCCCCTCATCTCCACCCTTGGATGCCAAACCACTTGCCCTCATCTTGGCCATCCATTTCTCTCCTCCATGGCTATAAATACCAAGCCATCCTTCCCATTTCAAATCATCCACACAAATCCCACCATCCACAATCCATTCCACTTATCTCTCTAAGTTTGTTACTATGTAAAGTTTGGTTTTGATATTAATAAAAGTTCAGTTTGTTCTCAAATACTTTAGTTCGATCTTGAGTACTCCTGTCGGTTCTTGAGTACTCAAGTTTTCAGTTACAGTTCAAGAGTTACTCCTGTTTGTTCTTGAGTAATCTCTTTCTCTTCTCTCTATACTCCTGTTTGTTCATGAGTATTCTCTTCAATATCCTAGTTATGATGTCCAACTCCATGGATATTCGTAACTAAACTCTTCATTCGGTTGAAGGGGAGTTCTTGTTTTATAAAATGTTTTACTTCGTTTAGTTTCATTTCTCTGTATTCAAAACTTGTTCTATGTGACATTTATAAGGTCAGAATTTCCAAGGTAGAGTGGAAGCTACGAAAGGGCAAAACTCTACTGTGGGAATTCGTGAACATACTCGGATAAGTGGAAGCTACGAAAGGGCAAAGCGTATCTGAGGAGTTCGATCTATCTTAAAAACCATTTGGAAACTGGACCAAAGGGACCAAATGGATGCACTTACTGCTAAGATACTTCGAAAGAAGGAATTAGTATCGCTTAGAACAAGAGTTTATTGAGCGCTACGAAAGGGCCTCAATATACGTTTGAATACATAGAAGGGTTACTAAAAGAATGAACAGGATATAATACAAGGCCCCCCAAGACCGAATACTTCTCTCGCAATTACAAAACCCCCCTGTCTGTACTTTTACTGTTCGATCAACTACAACCATCAACTGCTCACAATCCGGAGGACTTACCAATCACGCATCACCCACTATAAGTCTCCTTTGTATTTTCAGTATTTACTTTTCTGTAATTTACGTTTCAACAATCAAATCCGCAACCAATCAAAAAGTCACGTAGTTGTTAGCACTAAAACCTCAACCAACTTAAAACACGCTCTCTCGCTAGACAAATCCCTTAAAAGAATAACCTATTCCCCTAATTCCCTTGGGTTCGACCCCTACTTACCAAGTACTACCTAGTAGTACAGTTGCGAGTAGCGGACTATTATAAATTTATTTGCACAAATCGCTTTAACGACGAGCGGTTCTGTCAGTCGTCCCAAGTTAGCCTATTTCTAAGGACAAACTTAGATAAACCTTAGAATGAGACTAACGAGACTAACTTGGGACGAATAAAGACAAACTTTTGTGTCATTCTAAGGTTTGTCTAAGTTCGTCCCCAGTTAGTCTATTTCTAAGGACGAACTTACAAAAACCTTAGAATGAGACTAACGAGACTAACTTGGGACAGACAAAGACAAACTTTAGTCTCATTCTATAGTTTGTCTAAGTTCGTCCCAAGTTTTTCAAAGTTTGTCTCAATTAGTCTATTTCTAAGGAAGAACTTAGATAAACCTTAGAATGAGAGTAATGAGACTAACTTGAGACGAACAAAGACAAACTTTAGTCTCATTATAAGGTTTCTCAAATTTCATCCCAAGTTAGTCTATTTCTAAGGACGAACTTATACAAACCTTAGAATGAGACTAACGAGACTAACTTGGGACGAACAAAGACAAACTTTAGTCTCATTCTAAGGTTTGTCTAAGTTCGTCCCAAGTTAGTCTGTTTCTAAGGACGAACTTAGATAAACCTTAGAATGAGACTAAGAGAATAACTTGGGACGAACAAAGACAAACTTTAATCTCATTCTAAGATTTGTCTATGTTCGTCCCAAGTTAGTCTAAGTTCGTCCTAAGATAGTCTCTTTCTAAGGACGAACTTAGAGAAACCTTAGAATAAGACTAACGAGACTAACTTGGGACGAAAAAAGACAAACTTTAGTCTCATTCTAAGGTTTGTCTAAGTTCGTCCCAAGTTTGTCAAAGTTCGTCCCAAGTTAGTCAATTTCTAAGGACGAACTTAGATAAACCTTAGAATGAGCGTAACGAGACTAACTTGAGATGAACAAAGACAAACTTTAGTCTCATTCTAAGGTTTGTCAAAGTTCGTCCCAAGTTAGTCTATTTCTAAGGATGAACTTATACAAACCTTAGAATGAGACTAACGAGACTAACTTGGGACGAACAAAGACAAACTTTAGTCTCATTCTAATGTTTGTCTAAGTTTGTCCCAAGTTAGTCTCTTTCTAAGGACGAACTTAGATAAACCTTAGAATGAGACTAACGAGACTAACTTGGGACAAACAAAGACAAACTTTAGTCTCATTCTATAGTTTGTCTAAGTTCGTCCCAAGTTAGTCAAAGTTCGTCCCACATTTGTCTCTTTCTAAGGACGAACTTAGACAACCCTTAGAATGAGACTAACGAGACTAACTTGGGACGAACAAAGACAAACTTTAGTCTCATTTTAAGGTTTATCTAAGTTCGTCCCATGTTAGTCTAAGTTCGTCCCCCGTTTGTCTCTTTCTAAGGATGAACTTAGACAAACCTTAGAATGAGACTAACATGGGACGAACAAAGACAAACTTTAGTCTCATTCTAAGGTTTGTCTAAGTTCGTCCCAAGTTTGTCAAAGTTCGTCCCAAGTTGGTCTATTTCTAAGGATGAACTAAGGCAAACCTTAGAATGAGACTTACGAGACTAACTTGGGAAGAACAAAGACAAACATTAGTCTCATTCTAAGGTTAGTCGAAATTTGTCCCAAGTTAGTCCATTTCTAAGAACGAACTTAGATAAACCTTAGAATGAGACTAACGAGACTAACTTGGGACGAACAAAGACAAACTTTAGTCTCTTTCTAAGGTTTGTCTAAGTTCGTCCCAAGTTTGTCAAAGTTTGTCCCAAGTTAGTCTATTTCTAAGGACGAAATTAGATAAACCTTAGAATGAGACTTACGAGACTAACTTGGGACGAACAAAGACAAACTTTAGTCTCAGTCTAAGGTTTGTCTAAGTTCATCCCAAGTTAGTCTAAGTTTGACCCACGTTTGTCTCTTTCTAAGGATGAACTTAGACAAACCATAGAATGAAACTAAGGAGACTAACTTGGGACGAACAATGAGAAACTTTAGTTTCATTCTAAGGTTTGTCTTAGTTCGTCCCAAGTTAGTCTATTTCTAAGGACGAACTTAGATAAACCTTAGAATGAGACTAACGAGACTAACTTGGGACGAACAATGCCAAACTTTAGTCTCATTCTAAGGTTTGTCTAAGTTCGTCCCAAGTTAGTCTATTTCTAAGGAGGAACTTAGATCAACCTTTGATTGAGAGTAACGAGACTAACTTGAGACAAACAAAGATAAACTTTAGTCTCATTCTAAGGTTTGTCAATGTTCGTCCCAAGTTAGTCTATTTCTAAGGATGAACTTATACAAACCTTAGAATGAGACTAACGAGACTAACTTGGGACGAACAAATACAAACTTTAGTCTCATTCTATGGTTTGTCTAAGTTCGTCCCAGGTTAGTCTATTTCTAAGGACGAACTTAGATAAACCTTAGAATGAGACTAACGAGACTAACTTGGGACGAACAATGACAAACTTTAGTCTCATTCTAAGGTTTGTCTAAGTTCTTCCCAAGTAGGTCTATTTCTAAGGACGAACTTAGATCGACCTTAGATTGAGAGTAACGAGACTAACTTGAGACGAACAAAGATAAACTTTAGTCTCATTCTAAGGTTTGTCAATGTTCGTCCCAAGTTAGTCTATTTCTAAGGATGAACTTATACAAACCTTAGAATGAGACTCACGAGACTAACTTGGGACGAACAAAGACAAACTTTAGTCTCATTCTAAGGTTTGTCTTAGTTCGTCCCAGGTTAGTCTATTTCTAAGGACGAACTTAGATAAACCTTAGAATGAGACTAACGAGACTAACTTGGGACGAACAATGACAAACTTTAGTCTCATTCTAAGGTATGCATAAGTTCGTCCCAAGTTAGTCTATTTCTAAGGACAAACTTAGATAAATCTAAAAATGAGAGTAACGAGACTAACTTGGGACGAACAAAAACAAACTTTAGTCTCATTCTAAGGTTTGTCAAAGGTCGTCCCAAGTTAGTCTATTTCTAAGGATGAACTTATACAAACCTTAGAATGAGACTAACGAGACAAACTTAAGACGAACAAAGACAAACTTTACTCTCATTCTAAGGTTTGTCTAAGGTCGTTGATGGACCACAATTGTATGAATCATAAACACAGTTAAACCCACCAAATTAGACTATTTGTCTATCTAACTTCGATGTTTTAGTCCCGATACATTTCTACAGGGTATTTCAGAGCTTAGAGAGAATACACGCTAAGGAAGAGCTTTTAGCACAGAAAAGATATCAGGAGACAATCCAAGGTCAAGATCAGACGCTGAATGAAGAAATCTAAAGATCCTGACTTGGAATCATTCAAAACAAATCAAACTGAAGAGAAACCGAAGGCAATCCGGAGCTGAAATACACTGATAATTTTGTACAAACTGCACAAAACTCACAAACCACTCTCCTCATGCCACATGGACCGGCGGCTTTGCCCTCACAACCACCTCTCCTCCTCTCCCCTTCCTCCACATGTCACCACCTCATTCCCCCTCCCAAAAGCCGCCGGAGGCTTTCCTCTCCCCCTCTCCCCTTGTGACACTTGCCCTCCTCTCCTCTTCCCCTCATCTCCACCTTTGGATGCCAAACCACTTGCCCTCATCTTGGCCATCCATTTCTCTCCTCCATGGCTATAAATACCAAGCCATCCTTCCCATTTCAAATCATCCACACAAATCCCACCATCCACAATCCATTCCACTTATCTCTCTAAGTTTGTTACTATGTAAAGTTTGGTTTTGATATTAATAAAAGTTCAGTTTGTTCTCAGATACTTTAGTTCGATCTTGAGTACTCCTGTCGGTTCTTGAGTACTCAAGTTTTCAGTTACAGTTCAAGAGTTACTCCTGTTTGTTCTTGAGTAATCTCTTTCTCTTCTCTCTATACTCCTGTTTGTTCTTGAGTATTCTCTTCAATATCCTAGTTATGATGTCCAACTCCATGGATATTCGTAACTAAACTCTTCATTCGGTTGAAGGGGAGTTCTTGTTTTATAAAATGTTTTACTTCGTTTAGTTTCATTTCTCTGTATTCAAAACTTGTTCTATGTGCCATTTATAAGGTCAGAATTTCCAAGGTAGAGTGGAAGCTACGAAAGGGCAAAACTCTACTGTGGGAATTCGTGAACATACTCGGATAAGTGGAAGCTACGAAAGGGCAAAGCTTATCTGAGGAGTTCGATCTATCTTAAAAACCATTTGGAAACTGGACCAAAGGGACCAAATGGATGCACTTACTGCTAAGATATCTCGAAAGAAGGAATTAGTATCGCTTAGAACAAGAGTTTATTGAGCGCTACGAAAGGGCCTCAATATACGTTTGAATACTTAGAAGGGTTACTAAAAGAATGAACAGGATATAATACAAGGCCCCCCAAGACCGAATACTTCTCTCGCAATTACAAAACCCCCTTGTCTGTACTTTTACTGTTCGATCAACTACAACCATCAACTGCTCACAATCCGGAGGACTTACCAATCACGCATCACCCACTGTAAGTCTCCTTTGTATTTTCAGTATTTACTTTTCTGTAATTTACGTTTCAGCAATCAAATCCGCAACCAATCAAAAAGTCACGTAGTTGTTAGCACTAAAACCTCAACCAACTTAAAACACGCTCTCTCGCTAGACAAATCCCTTAAAAGAATAACCTATTCCCCTAATTCCCTTGGGTTCGACCCCTACTTACCAAGTACTACCTAGTAGTATAGTTGCGAGTAGCGGACTATTATAAATTTATTTGCACAAATCGCTTTAACGACGAGCGGTTCTGTCAAATTGGCGCCGTTGCCGGGGAATTAGCAAATGGATAGTTGTTCTTTTTTCTATTATACATAATTCGCCATGTCTTCATACTACGACATAGAACCTTGGAAAAATGGGGGTAGCAACCTTATGTTTGAAATGATTAGACGTCTCCCCCAATTCGGAGGTGCTCTTGGAGAAGATCCCGTAAGGCATACACAAACGTTCCACTCCATATGCAACCACATGAGGCCTAAAAATGAATCGCTAGAGGAATTTAAACTCACATGTTTTAAATTTTCTTTAACTGACTCGGCATTAAAATGGTATTACTCATGTGCTGAGTATGAAAGTGATTATGGGGGTCTACAAACCAAATTCCTTGAGAAGTTTTGCCCTCCATCTCTCCGACTTGAAACCCGCGAGAAGATTCTCAATCTTGAGCAATTCCGGGACGAAACATTGGACGAGTACTTGGCGTACTTTGACTCCATTGTGGCGAGCTGCCCGCACCATGGATTCTCCAGAATCAATCTTATCCAAAGGTTTCTCGGTGGAATGATGCCACTTGAGCGGAAAAGACTTAACGATGCAGCGGGAGGCTCGATCATGAAGTTAACCATGTCTCAAACCTGGCGACTCATAGACAATTTGGCAGAGAGCACAAAACAAGGGCCAATACACCAAACTGAAGATAAGGTACCGACGATGGAAGTGGACTCAGTACAAAACAAGCCCGACACCACACCCATTACGAGCTTGCCCGCAACAAAGCCGAGAGAAGACATCAGTACAAGGGCAGTAATGGACGTGAAGGAGGCTCTAAAGGAGCCAATATTGGAGCCCACGAAACCAACTGAGGATGAGGACTCGCAAATAACCGAAGAAGAACCGGCCAAATTAGGCCTGGTTCTCATTGCCAAACCAGCCGAGCCACTTGAACCGGTCCTCATCACCAATATACCCGAAACATGCCCGATCCTCACTATCGAAGCACCTAAGGCAGGCCTGGTCCTCATTATCAAACTGTCCAAGAAAGACCTGGCCCTTATGGTGGAAGTTCCCCAACTTTTCCCTTCGGTTTGTATGCGGATCACAGCCCCTGAAAATGAAGTGATTAACGCTAAGGTGCAAGGCGAGTTTGAGGCAGAACAAGGACAAGAAAAGCGATCAATGGAGCTCTCACTCACCACGACTCAACAAAGCGGCCCTGAAAATTCGCTCGTGCTAGGACGACCATTCGTCGCTGCCACAAAGAAGAGGCTTCACATGGAGACATGCTTAAGGTCACCAATGCTCGATGGCACAATACTGAATTTCCAGAATTGCAAAAGTGCCACCCATTCAAACATGAAGAAACAACCAAGACATGGGCCGGTGGAATGGAAGCCCGGATGGAGAAACAAGAAAGTCCGACTCAAAAGACCAGCATCTATGGTCAAAGGATCCTCACCTTCCCAGAAGAATGTAAAGAAGAAATTATCGGTTCAATGGATATCAGAACCAAGCCCGCTGCCATTCGAGAACTTGGGACCGATTAAGAGAGCAGTTGGGAAAAAGTTCGACCTGAGCCGCCCATGGGATCCCAACTGGTGATCCCCTTTGTGTCGAGCCAACGACGTTAAACAAGTGCACTGGTCGGGAGGTAACCCGACACTATCTTACTTTTCTGCACTTTTAATTTCTGTCATTTAAATTTCCAATAAGCGCTCTCACCCACTTTTTGTATAGAAGGAATATCTTTCATGTAGGAATTAAGTTTGGAGCAAGACCGGATCAGCCAGGCAGCTTCCGTGAATTTACCGGGCCTGCGCTGAGAGTTCGAGGCCCCAGCCAGACTCCCTCGATTATCCAGCCTCATGCCATGTCATTTCCACGACACAGTAAAAGGGAGTTCTGTTCTTCTTTTTCCTTAATGTCATTTCCTTCTTTTGTATATATTTGCATGACTTTTGAACTAAGGCACGCCTTCGTTCAAAAGTGTGGGGTGAGAACCATCTGCATGTTTTTCTTTTCTTTTTAAATAGTATCTTTTTGAAAATATGAACTTAAGAATGTGAAAAAGATAGATCATAATTCATGCATCAACCTTGTGAAAATGCAAACTGTTTAAAAACTTAGAATGTAACTTCTCATTTGTCTTTTGTGCCGAGATAAACTAGGGATGTGGAGTTGATAGAAATTGCCCTAGAGGGGCTTGGCAAGCACTTGAAGGATCAGATCAAACTATATGGTTTTCGAAGTCAGTGGAGGCTGCACTTCAGGTTTCAGTGAATAATTGAAGTCAACTCCGCCAAGAAGCATCTATGCAAAGGCGAGGACGGGAATCAGACCGTCCTCTCTCTAGTCAAAATAGCCGAGAAAATAGATGAGCGACCCTCATCTTGACCCGCACAAAACGACGAAGACGAGAGGAGCGGGGAGGTATTTCCATATGCTCGCGGGCGATGATTGGACCTCCCAAGAAGGCTTGAGAAAATGGACTAGCAAGTCACAAAGACGCAAAAAGCTCGAAGAAGCAAATCAAGAGGCCTCAGGCCCAAAATTGTGAAGGTTTTAACCGAACAAAAGTGAAGAACTCAAAGCGTCAATCAAAGGCCAAAGGCCAATTCACTACAAAAAGCAGTCCCTCGCCAAAAGTAATCAAAGTACTCAACTCACTGAAACCTGAATCGAATCACGTGCTAGAGAAAGCTACAAGAAAACCATATAGTGCGAGACGATCCCAAAGGTGTAGTCCAGGGGCCTGAAAAGGGCTATCTCCCGAAACATCCGAATTAATTTGCATCCCAGCACAAAGGTACAAGTATCAAGTTTCTTCTACTTATTTACGCAGTTTAATTTAGTAACAAGTAGTAATGCATGAATTAGGAGAAATCGAGTACCATTATCTTACTTTCATATTTTAACCAACTTACTTAGTAACGCCCTTATAAAGCATTGTTCGGGACGAACAACTAAAAGTGTGGGGTTATCTGATGGACCACAATTGTATGAATCATAAACACAGTTAAACCCACCAAATTAGACTGTTTGTCTATCTAACTTAGATGTTTTAGTCCCGATACATTTCTACAGGGTATTTCTGAGCTTAGAGAGAATACACGCTAAGGAAGAGCTTTTAGCACAGAAAAGATATCAGGAGACAATCCAAGGTCAAGATCAGACGCTGAATGAAGAAATCTAAAGATCCTGACTTGGAATCATTCAAAACAAATCAAACCGAAGAGAAACCGAAGGCAATCTGGAGCTGAAATACACTGATAATTTTGTGCAAACTGCACAAAACTCACAAACCACTCTCCTCATGCCACATGGACCGGCGGCTTTGCCCTCACAACCACCTCTCCTCCTCTCCCCTTCCTCCACATGTCACCACCTCATTCCCCCTCCCAAAAGCCGCCGGCGGCTTTCCTCTCCCCCTCTCCCCTTGTGACACTTGCCCTCCTCTCCTCTTCCCCTCATCTCCACCCTTGGATGCCAAACCACTTGCCCTCATCTTGGCCATCCATTTCTCTCCTCCATGGCTATAAATACCAAGCCATCCTTCCCATTTCAAATCATCCACACAAATCCCACCATCCACAATCCATTCCACTTATCTCTCTAAGTTTGTTACTATGTAAAGTTTGGTTTTGATATTAATAAAAGTTCAGTTTGTTCTCAAATACTTTAGTTCGATCTTGAGTACTCCTGTCGGTTCTTGAGTACTCAAGTTTTCAGTTACAGTTCAAGAGTTACTCCTGTTTGTTCTTGAGTAATCTCTTTCTCTTCTCTCTATACTCCTGTTTGTTCTTGAGTATTCTCTTCAATATCCTAGTTATGATGTCCAACTCCATGGATATTCGTAACTAAACTCTTCATTCGGTTGAAGGGGAGTTCTTGTTTTATAAAATGTTTTACTTCGTTTAGTTTCATTTCTCTGTATTCAAAACTTGTTCTATGTGCCATTTATAAGGTCAGAATTTCCAAGGTAGAGTGGAAGCTACGAAAGGGAAAAACTCTACTGTGGGAATTCGTGAACATACTCGGATAAGTGGAAGCTACGAAAGGGCAAAGCTTATCTGAGGAGTTCGATCTATCTTAAAAACAATTTGGAAACTGGACCAAAGGGACCAAATGGATGCACTTACTGCTAAGATACTTCGAAAGAAGGAATTAGTATCGCTTAGAACAAGAGTTTATTGAGCGCTACGAAAGGGCCTCAATATACGTTTGAATACATAGAAGGGTTACTAAAAGAATGAACAGGATATAATACAAGGCCCCCCAAGACCGAATACTTCTCTCGCAATTACAAAACCCCCCTGTCTGTACTTTTACTGTTCGATCAACTACAACCATCAACTGCTCACAATCCGGAGGACTTACCAATCACGCATCACCCACTATAAGTCTCCTTTGTATTTTCAGTATTTACTTTTCTGTAATTTACGTTTCAGCAATCAAATCCGCAACCAATCAAAAAGTCACGTAGTTGTTAGCACTAAAACCTCAACCAACTTAAAACACGCTCTCTCGCTAGACAAATCCCTTAAAAGAATAACCTATTCCCCTAATTCCCTTGGGTTCGACCCCTACTTACCAAGTACTACCTAGTAGTATAGTTGCGAGTAGCGGACTATTATAAATTTATTTGCACAAATCGCTTTAACGACGAGCGGTTCTGTCAGTCGTCCCAAGTTAGCCTATTTCTAAGGACAAACTTAGATAAACCTTAGAATGAGACTAACGAGACTAACTTGGGACGAATAAAGACAAACTTTTGTGTCATTCTAAGGTTTGTCTAAGTTCGTCCCCAGTTAGTCTATTTCTAAGGACGAACTTACAAAAACCTTAGAATGAGACTAACGAGACTAACTTGGGACAGACAAAGACAAACTTTAGTCTCATTCTATAGTTTGTCTAAGTTCGTCCCAAGTTTGTCAAAGTTTGTCTCAATTAGTCTATTTCTAAGGAAGAACTTAGATAAACCTTAGAATGAGAGTAATGAGACTAACTTGAGACGAACAAAGACAAACTTTAGTCTCATTATAAGGTTTCTCAAATTTCATCCCAAGTTAGTCTATTTCTAAGGACGAACTTATACAAACCTTATAATGAGACTAACGAGACTAACTTGGGACAAACAAAGACAAACTTTAGTCTCATTCTAAGGTTTGTCTAAGTTCGTCCCAAGTTAGTCTGTTTCTAAGGACGAACTTAGATAAACCTTAGAATGAGACTAAGAGAATAACTTGGGACGAACAAAGACAAACTTTAATCTCATTCTAAGATTTGTCTATGTTCGTCCCAAGTTAGTCTAAGTTCGTCCTAAGATAGTCTCTTTCTAAGGACGAACTTAGAGAAACCTTAGAATAAGACTAACGAGACTAACTTGGGACGAAAAAAGACAAACTTTAGTCTCATTCTAAGGTTTGTCTAAGTTCGTCCCAAGTTTGTCAAAGTTCGTCCCAAGTTAGTCAATTTCTAAGGACGAACTTAGATAAACCTTAGAATGAGCGTAACGAGACTAACTTGAGATGAACAAAGACAAACTTTAGTCTCATTCTAAGGTTTGTCAAAGTTCGTCCCAAGTTAGTCTATTTCTAAGGATGAACTTATACAAACCTTAGAATGAGACTAACGAGACTAACTTGGGACGAACAAAGACAAACTTTAGTCTCATTCTAATGTTTGTCTAAGTTTGTCCCAAGTTAGTCTCTTTCTAAGGACGAACTTAGATAAACCTTAGAATGAGACTAACGAGACTAACTTGGGACAAACAAAGACAAACTTTAGTCTCATTCTATAGTTTGTCTAAGTTCATCCCAAGTTAGTCTAAGTTCGTCCCACATTTGTCTCTTTCTAAGGACGAACTTAGACAACCCTTAGAATGAGACTAACGAGACTAACTTGGGACGAACAAAGACAAACTTTAGTCTCATTTTAAGGTTTATCTAAGTTCGTCCCATGTTAGTCTAAGTTCGTCCCCCGTTTGTCTCTTTCTAAGGATGAACTTAGACAAACCTTAGAATGAGACTAACATGGGACGAACAAAGACAAACTTTAGTCTCATTCTAAGGTTTGTCTAAGTTCGTCCCAAGTTTGTCAAAGTTCGTCCCAAGTTGGTCTATTTCTAAGGATGAACTAAGGCAAACCTTAGAATGAGACTTACGAGACTAACTTGGGAAGAACAAAGAAAAACATTAGTCTCATTCTAAGGTTAGTCGAAATTTGTCCCAAGTTAGTCCATTTCTAAGAACGAACTTAGATAAACCTTAGAATGAGACTAACGAGACTAACTTGGGACGAACAAAGACAAACTTTAGTCTCTTTCTAAGGTTTGTCTAAGTTCGTCCCAAGTTTGTCAAAGTTTGTCCCAAGTTAGTCTATTTCTAAGGACGAAATTAGATAAACCTTAGAATGAGAGTAACGAGACTAACTTGAGACGAACAAAGACAAACTTTAGTCTCTTTCTAAGGTTTGTCTAAGTTCGTCCCAAGTTTGTCAAAGTTTGTCCCAAGTTAGTCTATTTCTAAGGACGAAATTAGATACACCTTAGAATGAGAGTAACGAGACTAACTTGAGACGAACAAAGACAAACTTTGGTCTCATTATAAGGTTTGTCAAAGTTCATCCTAAGTTAGTCTATTTCTAAGGATGAACTTATACAAACCTTAGAATGAGACTAACGAGACTAACTTGGGACGAACAAAGACAAACTTTAGTCTCATTCTAAGGTTTGTCTAAGTTCGTCCCATGTTAGTCTATTTTTAAGGACGAACTTAGATAAACCTTAGAATGAGACTAACGATACTAACTTGGGACAAACAAAGACAAACTTTAGTCTCATTCTAAGGTTTGTCTAAGTTCATTCCAAGTTAGTCTATTTCTAAGGATGAACCTAGATAAACCTAAGAATGAGACTAACGAGACTAACTTGGGACGAACAAAGACAAACTTTAGTCTCAGTCTAAGGTTTGTCTAAGTTCATCCCAAGTTTGTCTAAGATTGACCCACGTTTGTCTCTTTCTAAGGATGAACTTAGACAAACCTTAGAATGAGACTAAGGAGACTAACTTGGGACGAACAATGAGAAACTTTAGTCTCATTCTAAGGTTTCTCTTAGTTCGTCCCAAGTTAGTCTATTTCTAAGGACGAACTTAGATAAACCTTAGAATGAGACTAACGAGACTAACTTGGGACGAACAATGAAAAACTTTAGTCTCATTCTAAGGTTTGTCTAAGTTCTTCCCAAGTAAGTCTATTTCTAAGGACGAACTTAGATTAACCTTAGATTAAGAGTAACGAGACTAACTTAAGACGAACAAAGATAAACTTTAGTCTCATTCTAAGGTTTGTCAATGTTCGTCCCAAGTTAGTCTATTTCTAAGGATCAACTTAGATAAACATTAGAATGAGAGTAATGAGACTAACTTGAGACGAACAAAGACAAACTTTAGTCTCATTCTAAGGTTTTTCAAAGGTCGTCCCAAGTTAGTCTATTTCTAAGAACGAACTTACACAAACCTTAGAATGAGACTAACGAGACTAACTTTGGATAAACAAAGACAAACTTTAGTCTTATTCTATAGTTTGTCTAAGTTCGTCCTAAGTTAGTCTAAGTTCGTCCCACATTTGTCTCTTTCTAAGGACAAACTTAGACAAACCTTAGAATGAGACTAACGAGACTAACTTGGGATGAACAAAGACAAACTTTAGTCTCTTTCTAATGTTTGTCTAAGTTTGTCCCAAGTTAATCTATTTCTAAGGACGAACTTAGATAAACCTTAGAATGTGACTAACGAGACTAACTTGGGACGAACAAAGACAAACTTCAGTCTCATTCTATAGTTTGTCGAAGTTCGTCCCAAGTTAGTCTAAGTTCGTCCCACATTTGTCTCTTTCTAAGGACGAACTTAGACAAACCTTAGAATGAGACTAACGAGACTAACTTGGGACGAACAAAGAAAAACTTTAGTCTCATTCTAAGGTTTGTCTAAGTTCGTTAGTCAAATTTAAGGGGGAGGAGAGAGAAGCTCTGGCGATTTTGTTCGTCCGAGCTCGTTGATTTCACGAGGCCGTCTAGTGATTTCATTCGGTGATTTTGTTCGTTCGTCTCAATGATTCCGTCCTGTTGTTTTCATTCGTGAAAGAAGCTATCGGTGATTTCGTTCGTTCGGTGAGAGAAGCTCTCTGGCGATTTTGGTTTACTTGGCGAAGTCGGCGACTTCGGGATTTCTCTTCGACTGGTGACTTCGGGAGAGCCCGCGCTCCATTCTCTCCGCTCTGGTAGTCGACCGTCGTCCCTCAGTCGTCCCTCGGCTGAGTCAATGACGAGTTCGGCGCATCTGCCCTGTCCAGATCTGGATCCGCCCGACGGAAAGGTAGAAACTTTATAGACAGATATGCTTCCGGCTGGCACAAAGACTCTTCCTTTTGCTTCGGAATCCATGGCAAATGCGAATCCCTGTGGTCCGATGACCTCCTATGCTGTGGCGGTTAAATCCAGTGTATCGACATCCTCATTCACTTTGGCGGTGGCGACCCCTAGACTAGTTCCCCGTTTCAAGCCAAATATTCAACAGTTGAGGGGAAGCCTTCAGTCCATTTTACTACAGCCGAGTTTGAGGCAGGGGTGGCTCTTTTCAAGCACTCGCTCGTTGCAAAATTCACCATGGGGAGGCCAAGTATTGAGGTAATCCGGCAAGTATTCAAAGAAAACTGGCACATTAAAGGCAGAGCTACCGTTAGTGAGATTTGGGATCCTCGGCATTTGATGATAATCTTAGATTCGGAAGAAGACGCGAATGTTGTCCTTACTTCTCCTCTCCAAAAGATAGGACATGCTATGTTTCGTTTATTTCGGTATTCTACAGATTATAGTCCAAAAATGGAATCTTCACGACTAAATGGGTTAGATTACCAGGTATTCATCCTGGATTTGTGACTAGAAATTATGTGGCCAGTATAGTGAATTCTTTTGGGTATTTCTTGGATTTGGATGAGAGGTCAAAGGCGTGTGCCACGCTTAGATATGTAAGAGCCTGTGTGGAACTTGATGTTTGTAATCCCATACCGGATGAAGTTCGTATTTCCTTATCCGATGGAAGAGTTTTCTGGCAGAAAATTGAAGTAGAGGGCAATCTGGCATATTGTTCTCATTGTAAGGTTCATGGGCATGAATTGTCGATATGCTGAAAGAAACAGGGCACAAATAATGATCCGAAGGAGCATGTTAGTACCATTATTCAGAGGGAGCGCAAATCGGTTGAAATTACTATCCAGAATGAATCCACAAATCTCAAGATGAATGGGTCCAAGTGAGGAAGACGAAAAGTGCTAGAAAAGTTCGTTTCACTAATAACATCAATTCAGGGGCGTTGGTTCCAAAACAAAGTCGGCATGTGAATAATGAACAGGGAATGAATATGAGGGACAAAAGGGGAAAGGCTGTTGTCCAGTGTGAGACAGTTGCTCCTACACCTCTGTGGCTATTGACAGTGAAGAGAAAAGTGCCAACTTGGTCCCTGAAGAGTCGAGGGATTTAATTAGCTCATTGGGCAGTGTTGAGGAGCATGGGAGGGCTGGTTTTGATCCCAAATCAGCGGTGGTGTTATTTAAAGAGAAAGAGAATGTAGAGAGCAAAAAAGAAACAGATTCCTCTACTTAAAAAAGCATTGAAATTGGTCTTCCTATGAAATCTATTCTCCGGAAATCTGATACTATGCATCCTAATCAAGGCATGGATCATCTTGCAAGTAGAATGGCGAGGTTGAAAGCCTTGAATGGCAAGTCGGATGAAGGGTATCCTAAGAAGGGAGGCAGTTTAGTCTTTTGTGAAGAGTTGGGCACTTTGGTTCATTCAGGAGAAGCCGCTCATGCTCTCCAAGTAAGGAAGGCAATGGGGAATGATGATATAAATGTAGCTCTAGCCAAAATAGCTATGGAACACGAAGCACAAAACTCTGAATGTGGTGAAGGTAGCAAGTACTACCTAGAAGAAGGTGATCAATGATGACACACCATAATCTTTGTTGGAATATTCGGGGGATAGGTAATATTGAATCTCAACACTATCTCAAGGGTATCCTTAATCAACACTCTATTGATATGTTGGCTATTCTGGAGCCGAAGATTAATGGAGTTTGTATTGCTAATATTGCTAGTTTTCTTGGTTTTCCCAATTGTATGGAAGGGGCTGATATCAATGATCATGTTTGGCTTTTTTGGAAGGATAATGTGGTTGTTAGCAATCCTATTTGGAGTATGCAATATTTAACTGTGGAAGTGAAGAGTCGGAATGGTGGGGAGAGTATGGCTTGCTCTTTCTTTTATGCTTCCTGTGATAAAAATATTAGACAGGGCCTTTTTGATGACTTGGTGGAGTATAGCGAATCAATTAATTGGCCTTGGTTGATTGCTGGTGACTTTAACGTTATTTCCAATTGGGATGAGAAAAAGGGAGGCAACCTGGATGATGATGGTAGTATGGATGCGTTTAATCAATTTCATATGGATGCAGGTGTGTCTGATGTTGGTTTTAAAGGAAATCCTTTCACTTGGTGCAATAATCAAAGGGGTGAATCTAGAGTTTGGGAGAGATTAGATCGTGTGCTTTGCAATAACCAAGCTTTTTGTAAATTTCCTAATATGCAAGTGCAGCACTTAGCCCGTGTGAAATCGGATCATTGTCCTCTATTGATTGATTTAGAAGTTAAAGAAAAGAAAGGTTTCTTCTTCCATTACCTGAAAATTTGGGAAGATCATCCTAGCTTCTATGATGTTGTTAAAGAAGCATGGTCCGGTTATATTCATCCAAACCCTATTATGAATCTTGGGCTGAAGTTAAAAAGAGTTAGAGCCCGGCTAAAAACCTGGAACTGGGCGGTGTTCGGGTGTACTAAGAAGAGAATGCGGGATCTGAAAATAAAAGTCCAAGTTTTGGAGAGAAGACTGCAAGAGGGCTATGATGATGTTCTCAATTCTGATCTTCTTAACTGCAAAATGATGCTTGATGATGTTATCAGACAAGATTTGAGTCTGTTGAAAGAAAAAGCTAGAGTGAGATGGTTAAAGGATGGAGATGTTAATTCCAGCTTTTTTCATGGTGCTATTAAGATGAGGTGAAACCAATCTCGTGTTAATTTTGTGGTGGATGAGGACTCAATTGCTCCCACTTCGGAGCAGATTGGGGCTGAAGCCGTTGGTTTCTATTCCAATCTTTTAACATGGCATACTCCGCCTCCTCCGGCTCACGCCTTCGGGTATTTTGATAAAGTAATCTCTGATGAGGAGAATGATTGTCTTTCGAGATGCCCAACGGGAGACGAGATTCTCCAAGAGTTAAAAGGTATGAGTGATGATAGTGCCCCGGGTCCGGATGGGTTTACCTCTCGTTTTTTCGTTTTCTTCTGGGACCTTATTAAGGTGGATGTGATGAAGGCGGTTACTGGCTTCTTCTTTGGTCTTCAAATCCCCTCTATTATAGGAGGGACGTATCTTACCTTGATCCCGAAGGCTCCAAATCCTACGAGTATTGCGGATCTTCGTCCCATCAGTCTTTGTAATGTTGTGCGCAAGCTTCTTTCTAGAATTTTGAACTCCCGGTTGTCGTGCATTCTTCACAAGCTTGTTACTGCTGAGCAAGTTGGTTTTGTGAAAGGCAGGAGTATTATAGAGAATATTGGGCTTGGGCATGATATGTTGTTTGATCTCAAGCGGAAAACGGAAGGTAGTAATATCATGATCAAGCTTGACATGTCCAAGGCGTATGACAGACTGTCCTGGATTTTTATTATGGCTGCCTTGAGAGCTCATGGGTGCTGTGAAAATTTTGTTGACCTTGTTTTTAGATGCATTTCTTGCTCAGGGTTCTCTATTAAATGGGATGGCAGACGGTATGGTCATTTTAAGTCCTCCCAGGGATTGCGGCAAGGAGATCCTCTATCTCCCACTCTCTTTGTGATTGCTATGGAGTGGCTTACCAAGGATATTAATCATGCAGTCGATGAGGGCCTTATCATGGGCTATCAAAATGGTGTTAGAGGGAGATACATCAATTCCCTTCTGTTTGCCGATGATATTCTCATCTTCACTAATGGCTGCAAAAGATCGGTGGAAAACCTTATGGATATCATTCATGAGTTTTGTGATTATTCTGGGCAGCAGCTTAACAATGAGAAGAGCTTCATTTTCTTTCCCGAAGATATGAGAAGAGAAAGGGAGGATACTCTTCTTGACATCTCTATCCGGGGCGTACCAAGATCGAATACTTCCAGAGTCTTGAAGACAAGATCAGGAAACGGATAGGAGGTTGGATGAAGAACTTACTATCTTTTGGTGGCAAGATTACGCTTATTGACTCTGTTCTTAATTCTGTTGGCATTCATTGTATGTCCATTCTTCCTATACCCATCACTGTCCTTAATCGTGTGGGAAGTATTCTTCGGAGTTTCCTATGGGATAAAGGGGATAGTAAGAGAAGACACTGGCTGAACTGGGAAAATGTTTGTAGAGAAAAATCTGCAGGAGGCCTGGGCATTAAAAAATTGGAGGATATGATGTTGGCTCTTCATGGGAAATTGGCTTCGAATTTTATTAACTCTGATTCCTTATGGGCCTTCCATGCCAGGAGGAAATTTGTCCATGGTGTTAGGGGGTCTTGCATTTGGAATTCTATTGACCACATTATCATTAAGCTTCGTGAGGAATCGAGATGGATCATTAGGCAAGGGAACATATCTGTGTCTCGTTTTTGTGATCGTCTTGGGTGTAACGGTCCCAGGGGCCTAGTTGATGCTAGGTTGTGGGATATTCGTGATGAGCCCTCCTCTTGGCAAAACATTATAAATTGTCTTCCGGTCAATAAAAGAAGCCTTTATGAAAACCTGGCTCTTTCCAGTGGTGATGATATTTATATATGGGAAGGCTGTGAAACAGGTACTTTCTCTGCAAGCAAATTCAGGATTTCTTTCCAGACAAAATGGCCTGATGTTAGGTGGGCTAATAATATCTGGCGCAATTGGATCCCAATGAAAGTTGGGTGTTTTGCTTGGAAATTCTTCATGTCAGCTGTTCCTACTGATGACAAAGTGATGAATGTTGGCATCAGCATGGCTTCTAGATGTAGATGCTGTCAATGCCCTTCAACGGAGTCCATCAACCATTTATTCTTTGAAGGGGACGTTGCTCAGTCTGCCTGGAATAATTTCAAATTGATGTTTGGGGGTGGTCTTATTAGAGGAAAGGAAAGTTTCTCTAGAGTTATTGCTGCCAAGAATCCCAAGGACTTCATGTCTTGTCTCAAAATTGGTGTGGCCTGTTGTACTTTGTGGGAAATATGGAAATACCGTAATGCTATTTTCTTTGATCAGCACAGTCCTCCTATTAGAGTGAGTATCAGCAAATGGGTTATGGACCTTGCAAGGCTTTTGCCTGTGAAGCATGTGCGTAATGTTAGTGACGGTAGCCTTAAAAGGCTCCTTCTGTTCTCTATGGTTGGGAGGAAGTCCTTTATGGGCAGATGGGTCGCCAGTACTATGCTCCCCAACAGATACTCGGCTTATCTTACCTGCATTCGCAGAATGGACCGCATGTTTGGAGGTTTTGTCATCAAGAATGATAGAGGCATTGTGTCTCACTTTTATGGGGAGGAGGTTCTGGAGCTGGACGATTTCTCCTGTCTTATTTCTGTGGTTAAAATGGCTATTCACCATGGGATTGATAAGGGGATGCCTATCAGCCTCGTTGCTAGCTCATCTCCTTTCATGTTGTGGCTTGACCCGAGGCACTTCCATGATATCCCCTGTAATGATGTGTACAAGCAGAGGAGTTTGTTTGCTGAATTATCAGATGTTCAGTTTCGGAGGTGTTGCCCCAAGGCTAACGGCGCTGCTATTGCAGTTTCTTGTGCAGCTGCTCAGGGGGAGGATCTTACAGATGGGAGAGCTCCATCCTTTGTCAAGCAGGCTATAAGGCATGATAATTTAAGCCATATTTTCCTATGTGATCGTGAGGATTGTATTCATGACCATGATAGTGAGGCGATGGCCCTACGAAAAATTAGAGATGATCTTAGCATTTAGAGGTGGGTGTGGCCCTTCGTTTCAGGCGCCGTGCCTCTCTAGGCGGCGAGGCCTTTTAGCTCGCCGGTGTCTGGGTTTTCCAGTCGATGGGCTGATGCTTGTGCTCCATAGTTTGGTTTTGATAGATAGCTGCGGCTTCTTTGGTAGTAGTAGGGATATTCTTTGTTCCTCCTTTTTGCTGGGGTATTTCCTGGCTCTCATTTTTAGCCTGTTCGGCATTTTTAAGAAGGCTGAGTTTATAACTTCCTTCTGGCGCTTGAGGGCTTTTTTGTATTCTCCACGATCCAGGCTCTTTGGATATTTTATCTAATAAAGGCACTGGCTCCGTCCAGTTTAAAAAAAAAGTTAGTCTATTTCTAAGGACGAACTTAGATAAACCTTAGAATGAGACTAACGAGACAAACTTGCGACGAACAAAAACAAACTTTAGTCTCTTTCTAAGGTTTGTCTAAGTTCGTCCCAAGTTAGTCTAAGTTCGTCCCACGTTTGTCTCTTTCTAAGGATGAACTTAGACAAACCTTAGAATGAGACTAACGAGACTAACTTGGGACGAACAAAGACAAACTTTAGTCTCATTCTAAGGTTTGTCTAAGTTCGTCCCAAGTTAGTCTGTTTGTAAGGATGAACTTAGATAAACCTTAGAATGAGACTAAGAGAATAACTTGGGACGAACAAAGACAAACTTTAATCTCATTCTAAGATTTGTCTAAGTTCGTCCCAAGTTAGTCTAAGTTCGTCCCAAGTCAGTGTCTTTCTAAGGACGAACTAAGAGAAACCTTAGAATGAGACTAACGAGACTAACTTGGGACGAACAAAGACAAACTTTAGTCTCATTCTAAGGTTTGTCAAAGTTCGTCCCAAGTTTGTCAAAGTTCGTCCCAAGTTAGTCAATTTCTAAGGACGAACTTAGATAAACCTTAGAATGAGACTGACGAGACTAAATTGGGACGAACAAAGACTAACTTTAGTCTCATTCTAAGGTTTGTCAAAGTTCGTCCCAAGTTAGTCTATTTCTAAGGATGAACTTATACAAACCTTAGAATGAGACTAACGGGACGAACAATGACAAACTTTATTCTAAGATTTGCCTAAGTTCGTACCAAGTTAGTCTATTTCTAAGGACGAACTTAGAAATCTTAGAATGAGAGTAACGAGACTAACTTGAGACGAACAAAGACAAACTTTAGTCTCATTCTATGATTTGTCAAAGGTCGTCCCAAGTTAGTCTATTTCTAAGGACGAACTTACACAAACCTTAGAATGAGACAAACGAGACTAACTTGGGACGAACAAAGACAAACTTTAGTCTCATTCTAAGGTTTGTCTATGTTCGTCCCAAGTTAGTCTATTTCTTAGGATGAACTTAGATAAACCTTAGAATGAGACTAATGAGACTAATGAGACTAACTTGGGGCGAACAAAGACAAACTTTAGCCTCAGTCTAAGGTTTGTCTAAGTTCATCCCAAGTTAGTCTAAGTTTGACTCACGTTTGTCTCTTTCTAAGGATGAACTTAGACAAACCTTAGAATGAGACTAAGGAGACTAACTTGGGACGAACAAAGACAAACTTTAGTCTCATTCTAAGGTTTGTCTAAGTTCGTCCTTAGGAAGAGACTAACTTGGGACGAACTTGGACAAACCTTAGAATGAGACTAAAGTTTGTCTTTGTTCGGCTCAAGTTTGTCTCGTTACTCTCATTCTAAGGTTTATCTAAGTTCGTCCTTAGAAATAGACTAACTTGGGATGAACTTTGACAAACCTTAGAATGAGACTAAAGTTTGTCTTTGTTCGTCCCAAGTTAGTCTTGTTAGTCTCATTCTAAGGTTTGTATAAGTTCGTCCTTAGAAATACACTAATTGGGACGAACTTTGACAAACCTTAGAATGAGACTAAATTTTTTCTTTCTTCGTCTCAAGTTAGTCTCGTTACTCTCATTCTAAGGTTGATCTAAGTTCGTCCTTAGAAATAGACTAACTTGGGACGAACTTTGACAAACTTGGGACGAACTTAGACAAACCTTAGAATGAGACTAAAGTTTGTCTTTGTTAGTCCCAAGTTAGTCTCGTTAGTCTCATTCTAAGGTTTGTCGAAGTTCATCGTTAGGAAGAGACTAACTTGGGACAAACTTAGACTAACTTGGGACGAACTTAGACTAACTTGAGACTAACTTGGGACAACGTTTATCTGAGTTCATCCTTAGAAATAAACTAACTTGGGATGAACTTAGACAAACCTTAGAATCAGACTAAAGTTTGTCTTTGTTCGTCCCAAGTTAGTCTTGTTAGTCTCATTCTAAGGTTTGTATAAGTTCGTCCTTAGAAATACACTAATTGGGACGAACTTTGACAAACCTTAGAATGAGACTAAAGTTTGTCTTTGTTCGTCCCAAGTTAGTCTTGTTAGTCTCATTCTAAGGTTTGTATAAGTTCGTCCTTAGAAATACACTAATTGGGACGAACTTTGACAAACTTTAGAATGAGACTAAATTTTTTCTTTCTTCGTCTCAAGTTAGTCTCGTTACTCTCATTCTAAGGTTGATCTAAGTTCATCCTTAGAAATAGACTAACTTGAGACGAACTCTGACAAACTTGGGACGAACTTAGACAAACCTTAGAATGAGACTAAAGTTTGTCTTTGTTAGTCCCAAGTTAGTCTCGTTAGTCTCATTCTAAGGTTTGTCGAAGTTCATCGTTAGGAAGAGACTAACTTGGGACAAACTTAGACTAACTTGGGACGAACTTAGACTAACTTGAGACTAAATTGGGACAACGTTTATCTGAGTTCATCCTTAGAAATAAACTAACTTTGGATGAACTTAGACAAACCTTAGAATCTGACTAAAGTTTGTCTTTGTTCGTCCCAAGTTAGTCTTGTTAGTCTCATTCTAAGGTTCGTATAAGTTCGTCCTTAGAAATACACTAATTGGGACGAACTTTGACAAACCTTAGAATGAGACTAAAGTTTGTCTTTGTTCGTCCCAAGTTAGTCTTGTTAGTCTCATTCTAAGGTTTGTATAAGTTCGACCTTAGAAATACACTAATTGGGACGAACTTTGACAAACCTAAGAATGAGACTAAATTTTTTCTTTCTTCGTCTCAAGTTAGTCCCGTTACTATCATTCTAAGGTTGATCTAAGTTCGTCCTTAGAAATAGACTAACTTGGGACGAACTTTGACAAACTTGGGACGAACTTAGACAAACCCTAGAATGAGACTAAAGTTTGTCTTTGTTAGTCCCAAGTTAGTCTCGTTAGTCTCATTCTAAGGTTTGTCTAAGTTCGTCGTTAGGAAGAGACTAACTTGGGACAAACTTAGACTAACTTGGGACAAACTTAGACTAACTTGAGACTAACTTGGGACAAAGTTTATCTAAGTTCATCCTTAGAAATAAACTAACTTGGGATGAACTTAGACAAACCTTAGAATCAGACTAAAGTTTGTCTTTGTTCGTCCCAAGTTAGTCTTGTTAGTCTCATTCTTAGGTTTGTATAAGTTCGTCCTTAGAAATACACTAATTGGGACGAACTTTGACAAACCTTAGAATGAGACTAAAGTTTTTCTTTCTTCGTCTCAAGTTAGTCTCGTTACTCTCATTCTAAGGTTTATCTAAGTTCGTCATTAGAAATAGACAAACTTGGGACGAACTTTGACAAACTTGGGACGAACTTAGACAAACCTTAGAATGAGACTAAAGTTTGTCTTTGTTAGTCCCATGTTAGTCTCGTTAGTCTCATTCTAAGGTTTGTCGAAGTTCATCGTTAGGAAGAGACTAACTTGGGACAAACTTAGACTAACTTGGGACGAACTTAGACTAACTTGAGACTAAATTGGGACAACGTTTATCTGAGTTCATCCTTAGAAATAAACTAACTTTGGATGAACTTAGACAAACCTTAGAATCAGACTAAAGTTTGTCTTTGTTCGTCCCAAGTTAGTCTTGTTAGTCTCATTCTAAGGTTCGTATAAGTTCGTCCTTAGAAATACACTAATTGGGACGAACTTTGACAAACCTTAGAATGAGACTAAAGTTTGTCTTTGTTCGTCCCAAGTTAGTCTTGTTAGTCTCATTCTAAGGTTCGTATAAGTTCGTCCTTAGAAATACACTAATTGGGACGAACTTTGACAAACCTTAGAATGAGACTAAAGTTTGTCTTTGTTCGTCCCAAGTTAGTCATGTTAGTCTCATTCTAAGGTTTGTATAAGTTCGACCTTAGAAATACACTAATTGGGACGAACTTTGACAAACCTAAGAATGAGACTAAATTTTTTCTTTCTTCGTCTCAAGTTAGTCCCGTTACTATCATTCTAAGGTTGATCTAAGTTCGTCCTTAGAAATAGACTAACTTGGGACGAACTTTGACAAACTTGGGACGAACTTAGACAAACCCTAGAATGAGACTAAAGTTTGTCTTTGTTAGTCCCAAGTTAGTCTCGTTAGTCTCATTCTAAGGTTTGTCTAAGTTCGTCGTTAGGAAGAGACTAACTTGGGACAAACTTAGACTAACTTGGGACAAACTTAGACTAACTTGAGACTAACTTGGGACAAAGTTTATCTAAGTTCATCCTTAGAAATAAACTAACTTGGGATGAACTTAGACAAACCTTAGAATCAGACTAAAGTTTGTCTTTGTTCGTCCCAAGTTAGTCTTGTTAGTCTCATTCTTAGGTTTGTATAAGTTCGTCCTTAGAAATACACTAATTGGGACGAACTTTGACAAACCTTAGAATGAGACTAAAGTTTTTCTTTCTTCGTCTCAAGTTAGTCTCGTTACTCTCATACTAAGGTTTATCTAAGTTCGTCATTAGAAATAGACAAACTTGGGACGAACTTTGACAAACTTGGGACGAACTTAGACAAACCTTAGAATGAGACTAAAGTTTGTCTTTGTTAGTCCCAAGTTAGTCTCGTTAGTCTCATTCTAAGGTTTGTCGAAGTTCATCGTTAGGAAGAGACTAACTTGGGACAAACTTAGACTAACTTGGGACGAACTTAGACTAACTTGAGACTAAATTGGGACAACGTTTATCTGAGTTCATCCTTAGAAATAAACTAACTTTGGATGAACTTAGACAAACCTTAGAATCAGACTAAAGTTTGTCTTTGTTCGTCCCAAGTTAGTCTTGTTAGTCTCATTCTAAGGTTCGTATAAGTTCGACCTTAGAAATACACTAATTGGGACGAACTTTGACAAACCTAAGAATGAGACTAAATTTTTTCTTTCTTCGTCTCAAGTTAGTCCCGTTACTATCATTCTAAGGTTGATCTAAGTTCGTCCTTAGAAATAGACTAACTTGGGACGAACTTTGACAAACTTGGGACGAACTTAGACAAACCTTAGAATGAGACTAAAGTTTGTCTTTGTTAGTCCCAAGTTAGTCTCGTTAGTCTCATTCTAAGGTTTGTCTAAGTTCGTCGTTAGGAAGAGACTAACTTGGGACAAACTTAGACTAACTTGGGACAAACTTAGACTAACTTGAGACTAACTTGGGACAAAGTTTATCTAAGTTCATCCTTAGAAATAAACTAACTTGGGATGAACTTAGACAAACCTTAGAATCAGACTAAAGTTTGTCTTTGTTCGTCCCAAGTTAGTCTTGTTAGTCTCATTCTATGGTTTGTATAAGTTCGTCCTTAGAAATACACTAATTGGGACGAACTTTGACAAACCTTAGAATGAGACTAAAGTTTTTCTTTCTTCGTCTCAAGTTAGTCTCGTTACTCTCATTCTAAGGTTTATCTAAGTTCGTCATTAGAAATAGACAAACTTGGGACGAACTTTGACAAACTTGGGACGAACTTAGACAAACCTTAGAATGAGACTAAAGTTTGTCTTTGTTAGTCTGAAGTTATTCTCGTTAGTCTCATTCTAAGGTTTGTCTAAGTTCGTCCTTAGGAAGAGACTAACTTGGGACGAACTTGGACAAACCTTAGAATGAGACTAAAGTTTCTCTTTGTTCGTCTCAAGTTAGTCTCGTTACTCTCATTCTAAGGTTTATCTAAGTTCATCCTTAGAAATAGACTAACTTGGGATGAACTTTGACAAACCTTAGAATGAGACTAAAGTTTGTCTTTGTTCGTCCCAAGTTAGTCTCTTAGTCTAATTCTTAGGTTTATCTAAGTTTGTCCTTAGAAATAGACTAACTTGGGACGAACTTAGACTAACCTTAGAATGAGACTAATGGTTGTCTTTGTTCTTCCTAAGTTAGTCTCATTCTAAGGTTTGTCTAAGTTCGTCCTTAGAAATAGACTAACTTGGGACGAACTTTGACAAACTTGGGACGAACTTAGACAAACCTAAGAATGAGACTAAAGTTTGTCTTTGTTCGTCCCAAATTAGTCTCGTTAGTTTCATTCTAAGGTTTGTCTAAGTTCGTCCTTAGAAAGAGACAAACGTGGGATGAACTTAAACTAACTTGGGACGAACTTAGACTAACCTTAAGATGAGACTAATATTTGTCTTTGTTCTTCCCAAGTTAGTCTCTTTAGGCTCATTCTAAGGTTTGTCTAAGTTCGTCCTTAGAAATAGACTAACTTAGGATGAACTTTGACAAACTTGGGATGAACTTAGACAAACCTTAGAATGAGACAAAAGTTTGTCTTTGTTCGTCCCAAATTAGTCTCGTTAGTCTCATTCTTAGGTTTGTCTAAGTTCGTCCTTAGAAAGAGACAAATGTGGGACGAAATTAGACTAACTTGGGACGAATATAGAACAACCTTAGAATAAGACTAAAGTTTATCTTTGTTCGTCCTAAGTTAGTCTCGTTAGTCTAATTCTAAGGTTTATCTAAGTTCGTCCTTAGAAATAGACTAACTTGGGACGAACTTAGACAAACCTTAGAATGAGACTAAAGTTTGTCTTTGTTCGTCCCAATTTAGTATCGTTAGTCTCATTCTAAGGTCTGTCTAATTTCGTCCTTAGAAAGAGACAAACATGGGATGAAGTTAGACTAACTTGGGACGAACTGAGACAAACCTTAGAATGAGACAAACTTTAGTCTCATTCTAAGGTTTGTCTAAGTTCGTCCTTAGAAAGAGACTAATTTGGGACGAACTTAATCAAACCTTAGAATGAGACTAAAGTTTGTCTATGTTCGTCCCAAGTTAGTCTCGTTAGTCTCATTCTAAGGTTTGTCTAAGTTCGTCCTTAGAAAGAGACAAACGTGGGACGAACTTAGACTAATTGGGACGAACTGAGACACACCTTAGAATGAGATTAAAGTTTGTCTTTGTTCATCCCAAGTTAGTCTCATTCTAAGGTTTATCTAAGTTCGTCCTTAGAAAGAAACTAACTTGGGATGAACTTAGACAAACCTTAGAATGAGACTAAAGTTTGTCTTTGTTCGTCCCAAGTTAGTCTTGTTAGTCTCATTCTAAGGTTTGTATAAGTTCGTCCTTAGAAATACACTAATTGGGACGAACTTTGACAAACCTTAGAATGAGACTAAATGTTTTCTTTCTTCGTCTCAAGTTAGTCTCGTTACTTTCATTCTAAGGTTGATCTAAGTTCGTCCTTAGAAAGAGACAAACATGGGATGAACTTAGACTAACTTGGGACGAACTGAGACAAACATTAGAATGAGACTAAAGTTTGTCTTTGTTCGTCCCAAGTTAGTCTCGTTAGTCTCATTCTAAGGTTTATCTAAGTTCGTCCTTAGAAATAGATTAACTTGGGATGAACTTAGACAAACCTTAGAATGAGACTAAAGTTTATCTTTGTTCGTCCCAAGTTAGTCTCATTAGTCTCATTCTAAGGTTTGTGTAAGTTCGTCCTTAGTAATAGACTAACTTGGGACGAACTTTGACAAACCTTAGAATGAGACTAAAGTTTGTCTTTGTTCGTCTCAAGTTAGTCTCGTTACTCTCAGTCTAAGGTTTATCTAAGTTCGTCCTAAGAAATAGACTAACTTGGGATGAACTTTGACAAACTTGGGACGAACTTAGACATACCTGAGAATGAGACTAAAGTTTGTCTTTATTCTTCCCAAGTTAGTCTCGTTAGTCTCATTCTAAGGTTTGTCTAAGTTCGTCCTTAGAAAGAGACTAACTTGGGACGAACTTATACTAACTTGGGACGAACTTAGACAAACCTTAGAATGAGACTAAAGTTTGTCTTTGTTCATCCCGAGTTAGTCTCTTAGTCTCAATCTAAGGTTTATCTAAGTTCGTCCATAGAAATAGACTAACTTGGGACGAACTTAGACTAACCTTAAGATGAGACTAATATTTGTCTTTGTTCTTCCCAAGTTAGTCTCGTTAGGCTCATTCTAAGGTTTGTCTAAGTTCGTCCTTAGAAATAGACTAACTTAGGATGAACTTTGACAAACTTGGGATGAACTTAGACAAACCTTAGAATGAGACAAAAGTTTGTCTTTGTTCGTCCCAAATTAGTCTCGTTAGTCTCATTCTTAGGTTTGTCTAAGTTCGTCCTTAGAAAGAGACAAATGTGGGACGAAATTAGACTAACTTGGGACGAATATAGAACAACCTTAGAATAAGACTAAAGTTTATCTTTGTTCGTCCTAAGTTAGTCTCGTTAGTCTCATTCTAAGGTTTATCTAAGTTCGTCCTTAGAAATAGACTAACTTGGGACGAACTTAGACAAACCTTAGAATGAGACTAAAGTTTGTCTTTGTTCGTCCCAATTTAGTATCGTTAGTCTCATTCTAAGGTCTGTCTAATTTCGTCCTTAGAAAGAGACAAACATGGGATGAAGTTAGACTAACTTGGGACGAACTGAGACAAACCTTAGAATGAGACAAACTTTAGTCTCATTCTATGGTTTGTCTAAGTTCGTCCTTAGAAAGAGACTAATTTGGGACGAACTTAATCAAACCTTAGAATGAGACTAAAGTTTGTCTTTGTTCATCCCAAGTTAGTCTCTTAGTCTCATTCTAAGGTTTATCTAAGTTCGTCCTTAGAAATAGACTAACTTGGGACGAACTTAGACTAACCTTAGAATGAGACTAATGGTTGTTTTTGTTCTTCCCAAGTTAGTCTCGTTAGTCTCATTCTAAGGTTTGTCTAAGTTCGTCCTTAGAAATAGACTAACTTGGGACGAACTTTGACAAACTTGGGATGAACATAGACAAACCTAAGAATGAGACTAAAGTTTGTCTTTGTTCATCCCAAATTAGTCTCGTTTGTTCCATTCTAAAGTTTGTCTAAGGTCGTCCTTAGAAAGAGACAAACGTGGGACGAACTTAGACTAACTTGAGACGAATTTAGACAAACCTTAGAATGAGACTAAAGTTTGTCTTTGTTCGTCCCAAGTTAGTCTCGTTAGTCTCATTCTAAGGTTTGTCTAAGTTCGTCCTCGGAAAGAGACTAAGTTGGGACGAACTTAGACAAACCTTAGAATGAAACTAAAGTTTGTCCTTCAAAGTCCCAAGTTAGTCTCGTTAGTCTCATTCTAAGGTTTGTCTAAGTTCGTCCTTAGAAAGAGACTAACTTGGGATGAACTTAGACAAACTTGGGACGAACTTAGACAAACCTTGGAATGAGACTAAAGTTTGTCTTTGTTCGTCCCAAGTTAGTCTCGTTAGTCTCATTCTAAGGTTTATCTAAGTTCGTCCTTAGAAATAGACTTACTTGGGATGAACTTAGACAAACCTTAGAATGAGACTAAAGTTTGTCTTTGTTCGTCCCAAGTTAGTCTCGTTTGTCTCATTCTAAGGTTTGTGTAAGTTCGTCCTTAGAAATAGACTAACTTGGGACAAACTTTGAAAAAACTTAGAATGAGTCTAAAGTTTGTCTTTGTTCGTCTCAAGTTAGTCTCGTTACTCTCATTCTAAGGTTTATCTGAGTTCGTCCTTAGATATAGACTAACTTGGGACGAACTTAGACAAACCTTAGAATGAGCCTAAAGTTTGTCTTTGTTCGTCCCAAGTTAGTCTCGTTAGTCTCATTATAAGGTTCATCTAAGTTCGTCCTTAGAAATAGACTAACTTGGGACGAACTTTGACAAACCTTAGAATGAGACTAAAGTTTGTCTTTGTTCGTCCCAAGTTAGTCTCTTAGTCTCATTCTAAGGTTTATCTAAGTTTGTCCTTAGAAATAGACTAACTTGGGACGAACTTAGACTAACCTTAGAATGAGACTAATGGTTGTCTTTGTTCTTCCCAAGTTAGTCTCGTTACTCTCATTCTAAGGTTTCTCTAAGTTCGTCCTTAGAAATAGACTAACTTGGGACGAACTTTGACAAACTTGGGACGAACTTAGACAAACCTAAAAATGAGACTAAAGTTTGTCTTTGTTCGTCCCAAATTAGTCTTGTTAGTTTCATTCTAAGGTTTGTCTAAGTTCGTCCTTAGAAAGAGACAAACGTGGGACGAACTTAGACTAACTTGAGACGAATTTAGACAAACCTTAGAATGAGACTAAAGTTTGTCTTTGTTTGTCCCAAGTTAGTCTCGTTAGTCTCATTCTAAGGTTTGTCTAAGTTCGTCCTTAGAAAGAGACAAACTTGGGACGAACTTAGACTAACTTGGGACAAACTGAGACAAACCTTAGAACGAGATTAAAGTTTGTCTTTGTTCATCCCAAGTTAGTCTCATTCTAAGGTTTATCTAAGTTCGTCCTTAGAAATAAACTAACTTGGGATGAACTTAGACAAACCTTAGAATGAGACTAAAGGTTGTCTTTGTTCGTCCCAAGTTAGTATTGTTAGTCCCATTCTAAGGTTTGTATAAGTTCGTCCTTAGAAATACACTAATTGGGACGAACTTTGACAAACCTTAGAATGAGACTAAAGTTTTTCTTTCTTCGTCTCAAGTTAGTCTCGTTACTCTCATTCTAAGGTTGATCTAAGTTTGTCCTTAGAAATAGACTAACTTGGGACGAACTTTGACAAACTTGGGACGAACTTAGACAAACCTTAGAATGAGACTAAAGTTTGTCTTTGTTAGTCCCAAGTTAGTCTCGTTAGTCTCATTCTAAGGTTTGTCTAAGTTCGTCGTTAGGAAGACACTAACTTGGGACAAACTTAGACTAACTTGGGACGAACTTAGACAAACCTTAGAATGAGACTAAATTTTGTCTTTGTTCGGCCCAAGTTAGTCTCTTAGTCTCATCATAATGTTTATCTAAGTTCGTCCTTAGAAACAGACTAACTTGGGACGAACTTAGACATACCTTAGAATGAGACTAAAGTTTGTCTTTGTTCGTCCGAAGTTAGTCTCGTTAGTCTCATTCTAAGGTCTGTCTAAGTTCGTCCTTAGAAAGAGACAAACATGGGATGAACTTAGACTAACTTGGGACGAACTGAGACAAACCTTAGAATGAGACTAAAGTTTGTCTTTGTTCGTCCCAAGTTAGTCTCGTTAGTCTCATTCTAAGGTTTGTGTAAGTTCGTCCTTAGTAATAGACTAACTTGGGACGAACTTTGACAAACCTTAGAATGAGACTAAAGTTTGTCTTTGTTCGTCTCATGTTAGTCTCGTTACTCTCAGTCTAAAGTTTATCTAAGTTCATCCTTAGAAATAGACTAACTTGGGATGAACTTTGACCAACTTGGGACGAACTTGGACATACCTTAGAATGACACTAAAGTTTGTCTTTCTTCGTCCCAAGTTAGTCTCGTTAGTCTCATTCTAAGGTTTGTCTAAGTTCGTCCTTAGAAAGAGACTAACCTGGGATGAACTTATACTAACTTGGGACGAACTTAGACAAACCTTAGAATGAGACTAAAGTTTGTCTTTGTTCATCCCGATTTAGTCTCGTAGTCTCAATCTAAGGTTTATCTAAGTTCGTTCATAGAAATAGACTAACTTGGGACGAACTTAGACTAACCTTAGGATGAGACTAATGTTTGTCTTTGTTCTTCCCAAGTTAGTCTCGTTAATCTCATTCTAAGGTTTGTCTAAGTTCGTCCTTAGAAAGAGACTAACTTCGGATGAACTTTGAAAAACTTGGGATGAACTTTGACAAATCTTAGAATGAGACAAAAGTTTGTCTTTCTTCGTCCCAAATTAGTCTCGTTAGTCTCATTCTTAGGTTTGTCTAAGTTCGTCCTTAGAAAGAGACAAACGTGGCTCGACCTTAGACTAACTTGGGACGAACGTAGAGAAACCTTAGAATGAGACTAAAGTTTGTCTTTATTCAACCAAAGTTAGTCTCGTTAGTCTCATTCTAAGGTTTGTCTAAGTTTGTCCTTAGAAAGAGACAAACGTGGGACGAAATTAGACTAACTTGGGACGAACATAGAACAACCTTAGAATAAGACTAAAGTTTATCTTTGTTCGTCCCAAGTTAGTCTCGTTAGTCTCATTCTAAGGTTTATCTAAGTTCGTCCTTAGAATTAGACTAACTTGGGACGAACTTAGACAAACCTTAGAATGAGACTAAAGTTTGTCTTTGTTCGTCCCAAGTTAGTCTCGTTAGTCTTATTCTAAGGTTTTGTCTAAGTTCGTCCTTAGAAAAAGACTAACTTGGGATGAACTTAGACTAACTTGGGACGAACTGAGACAAACCTTAGAATGAGACTAAAGTTTGTCTTTGTTCATCCCAAGTTAGTCTCGTTAGTCTCATTTTAAGGTTTATCTAAGTTCGTCCTTAGAAATAGACTTACTTATGACGAACTTAGACAAACCTTAGAATGAGACTAAAGTTTGTCTTTGTTCGTCCCAAGTTAGTCTCGTTTGTCTCATTCTAAGGTTCATCTAAGTGTGTCCTTAGAAATAGACTAACTTGGGACGAACTTTGACAAACCTTAGAATGAGACTAAAGTTTGTCTTTGTTCGTCCCAAGTTAGTCTCTTAGTCTCATTCTTAGGTTTATCTAAGTTTGTCCTTAGAAATAGACTAACTTGGGACGAACTTAGACTAACCTTAGAATGAGACTAATGGTTGTCTTTGTTCTTCCCAAGTTAGTCTCGTTACTCTCATTCTAAGGTTTGTCTAAGTTCGTCCTTAGAAATAGACTAACTTGGGACGAACTTTGACAAACTTGGGACGAACTTAGACAAACCTAAGAATGAGACTAAAGTTTGTCTTTGTTCGTCCCAAATTAGTCTCGTTAGTTTCATTCTAAGGTTTGTCTAAGTTTGTCCTTAGAAAGAGACAAACGTGGGACGAACTTAGACTAACTTTAGACGAATTTAGACAAACCTTAGAATGAGACTAAAGTTTGTCTTTGTTTGTCCCAAGTTAGTCTCGTTAGTCTCATTCTAAGGTTTGTCTAAGTTCGTCCTTAGAAAGAGACAAACGTGGGATGAACTTAGACTAACTTGGGACAAACTGAGACACACCTTAGAATGAGATTAAAGTTTGTCTTTGTTCATCCCAAGTTAGTCTCATTCTAAGGTTTATCTAAGTTCGTCCTTAGAAATAAACTAACTTGGGATGAACTTAGACAAACCTTAGAATGAGACTAAAGTTTGTCTTTGTTCGTCCCAAGTTAGTCTTGTTAGTCTCATTCTAAGGTTTGCATAAGTTCGTCCTTAGAAATACACTAATTGGGACAAACTTTGACAAACCTTAGAATGAGACTAAAGTTTTTCTTTCTTCGTCTCAAGTTAGTCTCGTTACTCTCATTCTAAGGTTGATCTAAGTTTGTGATACGGAGTTGGTTTCGATCTTCACGACGTAGGATTTTGATGAACTTTAACTATTGGAGAGCCACTCAAAGAAATGGGGTGATAATAGTGCAACCCGACGATTCTTGATGCCAACCACTGCTAGTGCAATGACCTGCGACAAGTAGACGCCTAACCACACTCTAAGTTTCCTAACCACACAACCACGCACGAAGTTGGAAGCACGGAAAAGTTGCCGTCGAACGACCGCTTCTGCAATATCACTTAAGAAATTACAAGAGCAAAGGGGTAGAGAAATCTCTCATTGATATTGAAATAGCACTTGGCTAAGTTTCATGTAGAAATCAGATTCAAAGTAATGTCTATTCTGTTTGTAACAGAAATGAAAATGTGGTACTTATGCTAAGAAAACAATAAATCTTGTGTTTTTGATTCATGTGCAGCCATCCTCAAGTCTTGTGCACCCATGGTTGAGTTTTGTGTAGCCAAATTGGATCTTGTACAGCCATGGTTGAACCTTGTGCAATATTCATGTCTTGATGGCTGCATTAAATTCTTGGGGAGTTGCACCTCCTCTTGGAATTGAGATCTCCATAATGAGGTGTGGAAGGACGAACCCCTATTTTTAGATGTGCACTAAGTGATGGTGCGGAAAGCTTGCTATCATTCTTCATGCCACACTTGGATTTCAGCACATCATATTCTTCATTAATTGATGCTTGTAGGCAATGCACGCCAATAGCTAAGCTTTGATTCTCCTTGTATGCTCCTTTATCTTGAATTTCTTCTGTAGTTAAAAACCTGAGTAAAAGAAGCATTCGAAACTTAGGCAGTATATAATTCTCATTAATATCATCATGAAAGTTAGTTAGGAGCGCATTCACCTCTTGCTGAATTTGTTTGGCAGGATTCCTTGTCATGGGACCAAGATAAGCATCCTTAGTCGATGTATCAGCTTGTAGGCGTATAGGGTCCTCATCATCTTCCCCCTCTTGAAAATGAGTCGTCCTTGACTCTAATTCTTCTTGACCCATGTAAGGAGACAAATCAGCTACGTTGAATGTTGGACTCACCGCATAGTCTTCCGGAAGCTCTATTTTGTAAGCATTGTCATTTATCCTCGAAAGCACTTTGAATGGTCCATCTCCGCGAGGCATTAGTTTTGACTTGCGTTTCTCTGGAAAACGATCTTTACGCAAGTGTACCCAGACAAGATCACCGGGGGTTAAAAGTCACCTTCTTGCGGTTTTTATTTGCCTTTGCTGCATAGTACTCTCCCTTTTTCTCTATTTCCTCTTTGGTTTTCTCATGAATTTTCTTCACATATTCAGCACGTTTCGAAGCCTCCATATTACTCCTCTCTTGCAATGGAAGTGACAGCAAGTCAATAGGTGCAATTGGCTTGAACCCATAAACCACCTCAAAGGGGCACATGCCTGTAGTAGAGTGAACAACTCTATTGTAAGCAAACTCAACGTGTGGCAAGCAATCTTCCCATTCCTTCAAATTTTTCTTGATCATTGTCCTCAATAGTGTTGAAAGAGTTCGATTCACCACCTCTGTTTGTCCATCAGTTTGTGGGTGACACGTTGTCGAAAACAGCAACTTGGTTCCAAGCTTAGCCCACAACGTTTTCCAAAAGTAGCTCATAAACTTCACATCACGATCCGAAACAATTGTTCTTGGCATTCCATGAAGGCGCACGATTTCCCTGAAAAACAAATCAGCAACATGTGAAGCATCATCGCTCTTATGACATGGAATGAAATGTGCCATTTTCGAAAATCTATCAACAACTACAAACACAGAATCCCTCCCCCTCTTAGTCCTAGGCTGTCCTAAAACAAAATCCATGCTAATATCTTCCCAAGGAGCATTTGGAACAGGTAGGGGAGTATATAAACCGTGGGGATTAAGTTTTGACTTAGCTTTGTGACATGTAACACATCGTTGCACAAATCTTTCAACATCCTTCCTTATCTTTGGCCAATAAAAATGATCAGCCAACATCTCATAAGTCTTTTCACGGCCAAAGTGGCCCATCAAACCACCTGCATGTGATTCCTGCACTAACAAGGGTCTAACCGAAGAATCTGGAACACAAAGTTTGTTAGCCCTAAAAAGAAATCCATCATGCACATGATATTTATCCCATCCTTTCCCATCGTGGCATTTCTCATATGGTTCTAAAAAGTTAGGATCAGCAACATACAATTCTTTCAAACTCTCAAGTCCAAGCACTTTTACCTCTAACTGTTGCAACAAAACATGTCTACGAGATAAAGCATCAGCAACCATATTTTCTTTGCCCTTCTTATACTTCACAACATATGGAAATGTTTCAATAAATTCGACCCATTTAGCATGCCTCCTATTCAGATTAGCTTGACTCTTTAAATGTTTCAAAGCTTCATGATCAGAATGTATAACAAATTCTTTTGGCCATAAGTAATGTTGCCATGTTTCAAGTGCACGAACCAAAGCATACAATTCTTTATCATAAACAGAATAATTCAGTTGTGCACCACTCAATTTCTCACTAAAATATGCAACCGGTTTACATTCTTGCATCAATACACCTCTAATACCTATTCCACTAGCATCACATTCTATTTCAAAGGTTTTCATGAAATCAGGTAAGACTAGCAAAGGTGCTTCAGTTAATCGCTTCTTAAGCTCAAGGAAGGCATTTTCTTGTGGCTCATCCCATTTAAAAATAACTCCTTTCTTTGTTAGTTCATTTAATGGTGCAGCAATGGTACTAAAATCTTTCACAAATCTTCTATAGAAACCAGCAAGACCATGAAAACTTCTAACTTGACTTACATTGATAGGAGTTGGCCAATTCTTGATTGCCTCTACCTTTGATTCATCAACTTCAATTCCTTGTCCTGAAACAACATAGCCAAGAAACACAACCTTGTTTGTGCAAAATGAGCACTTTTCCATGTTAGCATATAACTTTTTTTTCCTAAGAACATCCAACACGTGTTTGATATGATCAAGATGATCTTCCTTAGACCTACTGTATATCAAGATATCATCAAAGTACACAACAACAAATCTGCCAATATAAGCTCTCAAAACATGGTTCATTAATCTCATGAAGGTACTAGGGGCGTTAGTTAAACCAAAAGGCATGACTAACCATTCATACAATCCAAATTTTGTTTTGAATGCTGTTTTCCATTCATCTCCTTCTTTCATCCTAATCTGGTGATATCCACTTCGCAAATCAATTTTAGAGAAGATAATAGAACCACTTAGTTCATCTAGCATATCCTCTAGCCTAGGAATAGGATGACGATATCTAACAGTTATATTATTTATGACCCTACAATCAACACACATACGCCAAGATCCATCTTTCTTAGGAACTAAAATCACAGGCACTGCACAAGGACTTAAACTTTCACGTACATAACCTTTATTTAAAAGTTCTTGTACCTGCCTTTGTATCTCCTTTGTTTCTTCGGGAGTTGTACGGTATGGTGGTCGGTTTGGAAGTGAAGCTCCTGTGATGAGATCAATTTGATGTTCAATGCCACGCAATGGAGGTAAACTCGCTGGAACCTCCTCCGGAAAGACATCCTTGTAATCCTGCAAAACACGAGAAAAGGCACTAGGAAGACAAGTTAAGTCGTTAGTAGATACCAAAGTATCTTTGTACATGAGTACAAAGATCACACAATCTGGGCTTTGTATCACATCTCTCAACTCGGATTTTGTAGCTAGCATGACTAAGTTCTCTCCCTCTCTTTTCTTTTTGTCTCTCGTGTTTGGTTTGGGGCGCTCACTCTCAGATGTGTGTAGGTCACTCAATTTCTGTTTCCCTCGCTCATTGTCACTCCTCTGTGAAGAAACCTTTTGCATGTGTTCAGTCATGATTTGTTGCGGCGTCATGGGTCTCAGCACCAAATCCTTCCCTTTCCACTTGATAGTGTATTGGTTGGTCCGTCCACAGTGTTGGGCTGAAAGATCATATTGCCACGGCCTTCCCAATAGCATGTGGCATACCTTCATTGGTACTACATCACACTCGACTACGTCGATGTAATCACCAATTTTGAATTGAACCTTCACCTTGTGTGTAATCTTCATCTCACCACAATCACTTAACCATTGCACATGGTATGGGTAGGGATGTTGCAGCAGCTTGAGTCCAAGTTTTTCACACATCTCCTTACTTGCATGATTATGGCAGCTCCCTCCATCAATTATAACCTTGCATACCTTATCCTCGATTCTAGCTCTTGTCTGGAAAAGATTGTGTCGTTGACAATTTGCAGTCTCCTTGATTTGTACACTTAGCACCTTGGTAACAACAAGTGATGTGCCTTGTTCAAAGTCACAATATGTTTGTTCTTCTCCTTCTAACATATCACCTCCAACATCTTCTTCCAAATCGCTAGCAGATTCATATTCCCCTTCTTCCGTGACAAGCATAGTATGATTGTTAGGGCACTCCTTAATCATATGACCACGCCCATTGCACTTAAAGCATACAATGTCATGACTCTTACCTGTAGATGCAACAGAAGATGAGATAGATGTTGCTACTTGTTTACCTTTCTCCCTTGGAGTTGAAACATCAGCTCCACTTGTAGTTGATCGAGCAAAGGCTCGGCTACCTCCACTAGAACTTGCTGTGATTCCTCGGCCAACACTAAATTGAGGTACAAACTTGCTTCCATTAGTGGTAGATCGAGCAATGAATGAGGTAGATCTGCTTTGCTTGGAGTCATCTTGTAGTTGACGCTCAGCCTTTGAAGCTAAATGCACCAACTCTATAACATTATGGTAGGGCTGCAACTCAACAATTCGCTTGACATTTGGGTTTAAACCATACAAAAATCGTGCCATGGACTGCTCTTCGTGTTCATGTATGTTGGCTCGAATCATGGCTTTCTCCATCTCCTTATGATACTCCTCAACAGATTGTTTCCCTTGCCTCAAATTCTGGAGTTTATCAAATATGTCTCTTCGATAATGTCTTGGAATGAATCTCGCCCTCATCTCTCTTTTCATTTCTGCCCATGTAGAAATAGGCACTCCTCCTCCTTCTTCTCGATGAGATTGAACTTGCTCCCACCAGATTAGGGCATAATCTTCAAACTCAAGTGAAGCCATAGCAAGCTTCTTCTCTTCAGAATAATTATGCATGCAAAATATCTTATCAACCTTTAACTCCCAAGTGAGATAAGCTTCCGGGTCAGATCCACCATCAAACTTTGGCATGGTAAATTTCAGCTTGCCAAATCTCTCCTCATCACGCTGTTCGCGTCCATAGTTTCCTTGTCTACGAAACCTATCATTCCTATGCAGTCCATAATCATCATCCTCATATTCATCATCAAAATCATCATGATCGATATTACCTCTTCCGCGTCCTCTTCCACGACCACGACCAGCAGCACCACCACCATTGTTTCTACGAATATCACCACGACCATCATATTGATGACCATCAGCCGCATTGTTCCTATGGCCAGCAACTTGATTCCTTCGTCCTTGGGCATTACGGGCAGCAGTTTCATCATTTATGTCTTCACGCTCATCACCATGCACACTTGCATCTCCTGGGACTTGACGAAGCTCTCGGACAATCTGAGCTACAAGATCAACTTGCATTGCAGCAAGATTTTGTGTTAGTTGATCATTGACATTACCCATAAGTTGTTGAAGGTCTTCGGACAGCTTGTCTTGCTTCTCCTCAACTGTATTAAGACTCGCTCTAAATTCTTGACGAAGATGATCACGTAAGACATTGAAATGGAAACGTGTGATGGACTGATTGAGTTGTCCAGCGCCATCAATTTCATATTCATCTCCATCACCTGCCATGATTAGTTGTGGAAAACTCTATACTAAAGATAAATGTGTATGAAAGAAAAAAAAAGAAACTCAAACCTCACTTTCTCTTACCAACCGAAGCTCGTGCAAATTCCAAGTGAGTGCAGAGTACTTCTCAATTGTGGCGTTGGTGGTAGGTCACAATATAGTGATAATAAGGTGCATACAAGTCGAGAATTACACAAACAGTGGCCACCTTGGGATGCTCGGGCAGAATAGGTGTAAATCCGAAATGAGTGATACAAGAACACTAACTATCCCCGATATTGGCTACTCTTGCTTCTTTTTTTTTCTTTTTTTTTGATCAGCGAGGAACTAGTAAGAAGCTGAAACTTTTCTTCTTCTTTTTTTTCTTTTTCTTTTTTTTCTTTTTTTTTCAACGAAGCAAACTGAAGTAGACTAGAATGGAATAGATCCTACCGTGATAACCATGGCTCTGATACCAAATGATACGGGGCGGAAGCGGGACTTTACGATGTAGGATTTGATGGAGGAGGATAGGTAGTGCAACCCGACGATTCTTGAAGCCAACCACTACTTGTACAATGACCTGCAACAAGTAATTGCCTAACCACACTCTAAGTTTCCAAACCACACAACCACGCAGGAAGTTGGAAGCACAATTTGGTTGCCGTCGAACGACCGCTTATGCAATCTCACAAGGAAACTACAAGAGCAAGGGGGTAGAGAACTCTCTCTCAAATAAGATATAGCAATAGCTAAAATCTGAAATTTTGATGAATAAATTCCAAAATCTGAATGTGTTTTGCAAAATACATGTAGATGAGGATTAATACTAAGAAATGAAAGTAAATGCATGTGTTGTGGACTTGTGCAGCCACCATGGGATCTTGAGTAGCCTCTTTTGAGCAATGAGCAGCCACCATGGAGTCTTGTGCATTCTCCTTTGATCCTTGTGCAACCATAAGTGCCCATGCTTTGTGCAATACTATTAATAGACATGCTTTCAATTTGTGCTTGGTTTGATGTGCTAAGGGAAAAGCATCGATTCTGGTACTTTATTGCTTTCTTTCTTGCACTAAATGATGTTAGACTTCTCCCTTTTTTCTCCGTGCACTAGTCCTCCATAAGTGTCCCTTCTTTATGTCCATCCACTTTAGAGAATCTGAGTAATAAAAGCACACCAGATTTAGGCAGCATATAGTTCTCATCAATTGTAGTATAACAATCAACTAGGAGTGAATTCACCTCATGTTGAATTTGTTTTGCTCAGTTCCTAGTCATTGGACCTTTGTAAGCTTCTTTCGTCGATGCATCAGCTTGTAGTTGTATAGGATTACTTGTAATAGTAGATGACCGACGAGGTGAGGCTAGTGTGTCCTCATCAGTTTGTCCTTAGAAATAGACTAACTTGGGATGAACTTTGACAAACTTGGGATGACCTTAGACAAACCTTAGAATGAGACTAAAGTTTATCTTTGTTAGTCCCAAGTTAGTCTCGTTAGTCTCATTCTAAGGTTTGTCTAAGTTTGTCGTTAGGAAGACTAACTTGGGACAAACTTAGACTAACTTGGGATGAACTTAGACAAACCTTAGAATGAGACTAAATTTTGTCTTTGTTCGTCCCAAGTTAGTCTCTTAGTCTCATTCTAAGGTTTATCTAAGTTCGTCCTTAGAAACAGACTAACTTGGGACGAACTTAGACAAACCTTAGAATGAGACTAAAGTTTGTCTTTGTTCGTCCCAAATTAGTCTCGTTAGTTTCATTCTAAGGTTTGTCTAAGGTCGTCCTTATAAAGAGACAAACGTGGGACGAACTTTGACTAACTTGAGACGAATTTAGACAAACCTTAGAATGAGACTAAAGTTTGTCTTTGTTCGTCCCAAGTTAGTCTCGTTAGTCTCATTCTAAGGTTTGTCTAAGTTCGTCCTTTGAAAGAGACAAACGTGGGACGAACTTAGACTAACTTGGGACGAACTGAGACAAACCTTAGAATGAGATTAAAGTATGTCTTTGTTCATCCCAAGTTAGTCTCATTCTAAGGTTTATCTAAGTTCGTCCTTAGAAATAGACTAACTTGGGACGAACTTTGAAAAACTTGGGATGAACTTCGACAAACCTTAGAATGAGACTAAAGTTTGTCTTTGTTCGTCCCAACTTAGTCTCGTTAGTCTCATTCTAAGGTTTGTCTAAGTTCGTCCTTAGAAAGAGACTAACTTGGGACAAACTTAGACTAACTAGGGACGTACTTAGACAAACCTTTGAAAGAGACTAAAGTTTGTCTTTGTTCGTCCCAAGTTAGTCTCTTAGTCTCATTCTAAGGTTTATCTAAGTTCATCCTTAGAAATAGACTAACTTGGGACGAACTGAGACTAACCTTAGAATGAGACTAATGTTTGTCTTTGTTCTTTCGAAGTTAGTCTCGTTAGTCTTATTCTAAGGTTTGTCTAAGTTCGTCCTGAGAGAGAGACAAACGTGGGACGAACTTAGACTAACTTGGGACGAACTTAGACAAACCTTAGAATGAGACTAAAGTTTTAATTTGTTCGTCCCTAGTTAGTCTCGTTAGTCTCATTCTAAGGTTTGTGTAAGTTCGTCCTTAGTAATAGACTAACTTGGGACGAACTTTGACAAACCTTAGAATGAGACAAAAGTTTGTCTTTGTTCGTCTCAAGTTAGTCTCGTTACTCTCATTCTAAGGTTTATCTAAGTTCGTCCTTAGAAATAGACTAACTTGGGATGAACTTTGAGAAACTTGGGGCGAACTTAGACAAACCTTAGAATGAGACTAAAGTTTGTCTTTGTTCGTCCCAAGTTAGTCTCGTTAGTCTCATTCTAAGGTTTGTCTAAGTTCGTCCTTAGAAAGACACCAACTTGGGACGAACTTAGACTAACTTGGGACGAACTTAGACAAACCTTGGAATGAGACTAAAGTTTGTCTTTGTTCGTCCCAAGTTACTCTCTTAGTCTCATTCTAAGGTTTATCTAAGTTCATCCTTAGAAATAGACTAACTTCGGACGAACTTAGACAAACCTTAGAATGAGACTAAAGTTTGTCTTTGTTCGTCCCAAGTTAGTCTCGTTAGTCTCATTCTAAGGTTTGTATAAGTTTGTCCTTAAAAAGAGACTAACTTGGGACGAACTTTGACAAACTTGGGACGAACTTAGAGAAACCTTAGAATGAGACTAAAGTTTGTCTTTGTTCGTCTCACGTTAGTCTCGTTACTCTCATTCAAAGGTTTATCTAAGTTCGTCCTTAGAAATAGACTAAGTTGGACGAACTTTGAAAAACTTGGGACGAACTTAGACAAACCATAGAATGAGACTGAGTTTGTCTTTGTTCGTCCCAAGTTAGTCTCGTTAGTCTCATTCTAATGTTTATCTAAGTTCGTACTTAGAAATATACTAACTTGCTACGAACTTAGACAAACCTTAGAATGAGACTAAAGGTTATCTTTGTTCGTCCCAAGTTAGTCTTGTAAGTCTCATTCTAAGGTTTGTATAAGTTCTTCCTTAGAAATAGACTAACTTGGGACAAACATTGACAAACCTCAGAATGAGACTAAATTTATCTTTGTTCGTCTCAAGTTAGTCTCGTTACTCTCATTCTAAAAATTATCTAAGTTCTTCCTTAGAAATAGACTAACTTGGGACGAACTTTGACAAACTTGGGACGTACTTAGACAACCCTTAGAATGAGACTAAAGTTTGTCTTTGTTCGTCCCAAGTTAGTCTCGTTAGTCTCATTCTAAGGTTTGTCTAAGTTCGTCCTTAGAAAGAGACAAACGTGGGACGAACTTAGACTAACTTGGGACGAACTGAGACAAACCTTAGAATGAGATTAAAGTCTGTCTTTGTTCATCCCAAGTTAGTCTCATTCTAAGGTTTATCTAAGTTCGTCCTTAGAAATAGACTAACTTGGGACGAACTTTGACAAACTTGGGACGAACTTCGACAAACCTTAGAATGAGACTAAAGTTTGTCTTTGTTCGTCCCAACTTAGTCTCGTTAGTCTCATTCTAAGGTTTGTCTAAGTTCGTCCTTAGAAAGAGACTAACTTGGGACAAACTTAGACTAACTAGGGACGTACTTAGACAAACCTTTGAAAGAGACTAAAGTTTGTCTTTGTTCGTCCCAAGTTAGTCTCTTAGTCTCATTCTAAGGTTTATCTAAGTTCATCCTTAGAAATAGACTAACTTGGGACGAACTTAGACTAACCTAAGAATGAGACTAATGTTTGTCTTTGTTCTTCCGAAGTTAGTCTCGTTAGTCTTATTCTAAGGTTTGTCTAAGTTCGTCCTGAGAGAGAGACAAACGTGGGACGAACTTAGACTAACTTGGGACGAACTTAGACAAACCTTAGAATGAGACTAAAGTTTTAATTTGTTCGTCCCTAGTTAGTCTCGTTAGTCTCATTCTAAGGTTTGTGTAAGTTCGTCCTTAGTAATAGGCTAACTTGGGACAAACTTTGACAAACCTTAGAATGAGACAAAAGTTTGTCTTTGTTCGTCTCAAGTTAGTCTCGTTACTCTCATTCTAAGGTTTATCTAAGTTCGTCCTTAGAAATAGACTAACTTGTGACAAACTTAGACTAACTAGGGACGTACTTAGACAAACCTTTGAAAGAGACTAAAGTTTGTCTTTGTTCGTCCCAAGTTAGTCTCTTAGTCTCATTCTAAGGTTTATCTAAGTTCATCCTTAGAAATAGACTAACTTGGGACGAACTTAGACTAACCTTAGAATGAGACTAATGTTTGTCTTTGTTCTTCCGAAGTTAGTCTCGTTAGTCTTATTCTAAGGTTTGTCTAAGTTCGTCCCGAGAGAGAGACAAACGTGGGACGAACTTAGACTAACTTGGGACGAACTTAGACAAACCTTAGAATGAGACTAAAGTTTTAATTTGTTCGTCCCTAGTTAGTCTCGTTAGTCTCATTCTAAGGTTTGTGTAAGTTCGTCCTTAGTAATAGACTAACTTGGGACGAACTTTGACAAACCTTAGAATGAGACAATAGTTTGTCTTTGTTAATCTCAAGTTAGTCTCGTTACTCTCATTCTAAGGTTTATCTAAGTTCGTCCTTAGAAATAGACTAACTTGGGATGAACATTGAGAAACTTGGGACGAACTTAGACAAACCTTAGAATGTGACTAAAGTTTGTCTTTGTTCGTCCCAAGTTAGTCTCGTTAGTCTCATTCTAAGGTTTGTCTAAGTTCGTCCTTAGAAAGAGACTAACTTGGCACGAACTTAGACTAACTTGGGACGAACTTAGAAAAACCTTGGAATGAGACTAAAGTTTGTCTTTGTTCGTCCCAAGTTACTCTCTTAGTCTCATTCTAAGGTTTATCTAAGTTCGTCCTTAGAAATAGACTAACTTCGGACGAACTTAGACAAATCTTAGAATGAGACTAAAGTTTTTCTTTGTTCGTCCCAAGTTAGTCTCGTTAGTCTCATTCTAAGGTTTGTATAAGTTTGTCCTTAGAAATAGACTAACTTGGGACGAACTTTGACAAACTTGGGACGAACTTAGAGAAACCTTAGAATGAGACTAAAGTTTGTTTTTGTCCGTCTCACGTTGGTCTCGTTACTCTCATTCAAAGGTTTATCTAAGTTCGTCCTTAGAAATAGACTAAGTTGGACGAACTTTGAAAAACTTGGGACGAACTTAGACAAACCATAGAATGAGACTAAAGTTTGTCTTTGTTCGTCCCAAGTTAGTCTCGTTAGTCTCATTCTAATGTTTATCTAAGTTCGTACTTAGAAATATACTAACTTGCGACGAACTTAGACAAACCTTAGAATGAGACTAAAGGTTATCTTTGTTCGTCCCAAGTTAGTCTTGTAAGTCTCATTCTAAGGTTTGTATAAGTTCTTCCTTAGAAATAGACTAACTTGGGACAAACATTGACAAACCTTAGAATGAGACTAAAGTTTATCTTTGTTCGTCTCAAGTTAGTCTCGTTACTCTCATTCTAAAGTTTATCTAAGTTCTTCATTAGAAATAGACTAACTTGGGACGAACTTTGACAAACTTGGGACGTACTTAGACAACCCTTAGAATGAGACTAAAGTTTGTCTTTGTTCGTCCCAAGTTAGTCTCGTTAGTCTCATTCTATGGTTTGTCTAAGTTCGTCCTTAGAAAGAGACAAACGTGGGACGAACTTAGACTAACTTGGGACGAACTTAGACAAACCTTAGAATGAGATTAAAGTCTGTCTTTGTTCATCCCAAGTTAGTCTCATTCTAAGGTTTATCTAAGTTCGTCCTTAGAAATAGACTAACTTGGGACGAACTTTGACAAACTTGGGACGAACTTCGACAAACCTTAGAATGACACTAAAGTTTGTCTTTGTTCGTCCCAACTTAGTCTCGTTAGTCTCATTCTAAGGTTTGTCTAAGTTCGTCCTTAGAAAGAGACTAACTTGGGACAAACTTAGACTAACTAGGGACGTACTTAGACAAACCTTTGAAAGAGACTAAAGTTTGTCTTTGTTCGTCCCAAGTTAGTCTCTTAGTCTCATTCTAAGGTTTATCTAAGTTCATCCTTAGAAATAGACTAACTTGGGACGAACTTAGACTAACCTTAGAAGGAGACTAATGTTTGTCTTTGTTCTTCCGAAGTTAGTCTCGTTAGTCTTATTCTAAGGTTTGTCTAAGTTCGTCCAAAGAGAGAGACAAACGTGGGACGAACTTAGACTAACTTGGGACGAACTTAGACAAACCTTAGAATGAGACTAAAGTTTTAATTTGTTCGTCCCTAGTTAGTCTCGTTAGTCTCATTCTAAGGTTTGTGTAAGTTCGTCCTTAGTAATAGACTAACTTGGGACGAACTTTGACAAACCTTAGAATGAGACAAAAGTTTGTCTTTGTTCGTCTCAAGTTAGTCTCGTTACTCTCATTCTAAGGTTTATCTAAGTTCGTCCTTAGAAATAGACTAACTTGGGATGAACATTGAGAAACTTGGGACGAACTTAGACAAACCTTAGAATGTGACTAAAGTTTGTCTTTGTTCGTCCCAAGTTAGTCTCGTTAGTCTCATTCTAAGGTTTGTCTAAGTTCGTCCTTAGAAAGAGACTAACTTGGCACGAACTTAGACTAACTTGGGACGAACTTAGAAAAACCTTGGAATGAGACTAAAGTTTGTCTTTGTTCGTCCCAAGTTACTCTCTTAGTCTCATTCTAAGGTTTATCTAAGTTCGTCCTTAGAAATAGACTAACTTCGGACGAACTTAGACAAACCTTAGAATGAGACTAAAGTTTTTCTTTGTTCGTCCCAAGTTAGTCTCGTTAGTCTCATTCTAAGGTTTGTATAAGTTTGTCCTTAGAAAGAGACTAACTTGGGACGAACTTTGACAAACTTGGGACGAACTTAGAGAAACCTTAGAATGAGACTAAAGTTTGTCTTTGTTCGTCTCACGTTAGTCTCGTTACTCTCATTCAAAGGTTTATCTAAGTTCGTCCTTAGAAATAGACTAAGTTGGACGAACTTTGAAAAACTTGGGACGAACTTAGACAAACCATAGAATGAGACTGAGTTTGTCTTTGTTCGTCCCAAGTTAGTCTCGTTAGTCTCATTCTAATGTTTATCTAAGTTCGTACTTAGAAATATACTAACTTGCTACGAACTTAGACAAACCTTAGAATGAGACTAAAGGTTATCTTTGTTCGTCCCAAGTTAGTCTTGTAAGTCTCATTCTAAGGTTTGTATAAGTTCTTCCTTAGAAATAGACTAACTTGGGACAAACATTGACAAACCTCAGAATGAGACTAAATTTATCTTTGTTCGTCTCAAGTTAGTCTCGTTACTCTCATTCTAAAAATTATCTAAGTTCTTCCTTAGAAATAGACTAACTTGGGACGAACTTTGACAAACTTGGGACGTACTTAGACAACCCTTAGAATGAGACTAAAGTTTGTCTTTGTTCGTCCCAAGTTAGTCTCGTTAGTCTCATTCTAAGGTTTGTCTAAGTTCGTCCTTAGAAAGAGACAAACGTGGGACGAACTTAGACTAACTTGGGACGAACTGAGACAAACCTTAGAATGAGATTAAAGTCTGTCTTTGTTCATCCCAAGTTAGTCTCATTCTAAGGTTTATCTAAGTTCGTCCTTAGAAATAGACTAACTTGGGACGAACTTTGACAAACTTGGGACGAACTTCGACAAACCTTAGAATGAGACTAAAGTTTGTCTTTGTTCGTCCCAACTTAGTCTCGTTAGTCTCATTCTAAGGTTTGTCTAAGTTCGTCCTTAGAAAGAGACTAACTTGGGACAAACTTAGACTAACTAGGGACGTACTTAGACAAACCTTTGAAAGAGACTAAAGTTTGTCTTTGTTCGTCCCAAGTTAGTCTCTTAGTCTCATTCTAAGGTTTATCTAAGTTCATCCTTAGAAATAGACTAACTTGGGACGAACTTAGACTAACCTAAGAATGAGACTAATGTTTGTCTTTGTTCTTCCGAAGTTAGTCTCGTTAGTCTTATTCTAAGGTTTGTCTAAGTTCGTCCTGAGAGAGAGACAAACGTGGGACGAACTTAGACTAACTTGGGACGAACTTAGACAAACCTTAGAATGAGACTAAAGTTTTAATTTGTTCGTCCCTAGTTAGTCTCGTTAGTCTCATTCTAAGGTTTGTGTAAGTTCGTCCTTAGTAATAGGCTAACTTGGGACAAACTTTGACAAACCTTAGAATGAGACAAAAGTTTGTCTTTGTTCGTCTCAAGTTAGTCTCGTTACTCTCATTCTAAGGTTTATCTAAGTTCGTCCTTAGAAATAGACTAACTTGTGACAAACTTAGACTAACTAGGGACGTACTTAGACAAACCTTTGAAAGAGACTAAAGTTTGTCTTTGTTCGTCCCAAGTTAGTCTCTTAGTCTCATTCTAAGGTTTATCTAAGTTCATCCTTAGAAATAGACTAACTTGGGACGAACTTAGACTAACCTTAGAATGAGACTAATGTTTGTCTTTGTTCTTCCGAAGTTAGTCTCGTTAGTCTTATTCTAAGGTTTGTCTAAGTTCGTCCCGAGAGAGAGACAAACGTGGGACGAACTTAGACTAACTTGGGACGAACTTAGACAAACCTTAGAATGAGACTAAAGTTTTAATTTGTTCGTCCCTAGTTAGTCTCGTTAGTCTCATTCTAAGGTTTGTGTAAGTTCGTCCTTAGTAATAGACTAACTTGGGACGAACTTTGACAAACCTTAGAATGAGACAATAGTTTGTCTTTGTTAATCTCAAGTTAGTCTCGTTACTCTCATTCTAAGGTTTATCTAAGTTCGTCCTTAGAAATAGACTAACTTGGGATGAACATTGAGAAACTTGGGACGAACTTAGACAAACCTTAGAATGTGACTAAAGTTTGTCTTTGTTCGTCCCAAGTTAGTCTCGTTAGTCTCATTCTAAGGTTTGTCTAAGTTCGTCCTTAGAAAGAGACTAACTTGGCACGAACTTAGACTAACTTGGGACGAACTTAGAAAAACCTTGGAATGAGACTAAAGTTTGTCTTTGTTCGTCCCAAGTTACTCTCTTAGTCTCATTCTAAGGTTTATCTAAGTTCGTCCTTAGAAATAGACTAACTTCGGACGAACTTAGACAAATCTTAGAATGAGACTAAAGTTTTTCTTTGTTCGTCCCAAGTTAGTCTCGTTAGTCTCATTCTAAGGTTTGTATAAGTTTGTCCTTAGAAATAGACTAACTTGGGACGAACTTTGACAAACTTGGGACGAACTTAGAGAAACCTTAGAATGAGACTAAAGTTTGTTTTTGTCCGTCTCACGTTGGTCTCGTTACTCTCATTCAAAGGTTTATCTAAGTTCGTCCTTAGAAATAGACTAAGTTGGACGAACTTTGAAAAACTTGGGACGAACTTAGACAAACCATAGAATGAGACTAAAGTTTGTCTTTGTTCGTCCCAAGTTAGTCTCGTTAGTCTCATTCTAATGTTTATCTAAGTTCGTACTTAGAAATATACTAACTTGCGACGAACTTAGACAAACCTTAGAATGAGACTAAAGGTTATCTTTGTTCGTCCCAAGTTAGTCTTGTAAGTCTCATTCTAAGGTTTGTATAAGTTCTTCCTTAGAAATAGACTAACTTGGGACAAACATTGACAAACCTTAGAATGAGACTAAAGTTTATCTTTGTTCGTCTCAAGTTAGTCTCGTTACTCTCATTCTAAAGTTTATCTAAGTTCTTCATTAGAAATAGACTAACTTGGGACGAACTTTGACAAACTTGGGACGTACTTAGACAACCCTTAGAATGAGACTAAAGTTTGTCTTTGTTCGTCCCAAGTTAGTCTCGTTAGTCTCATTCTATGGTTTGTCTAAGTTCGTCCTTAGAAAGAGACAAACGTGGGACGAACTTAGACTAACTTGGGACGAACTTAGACAAACCTTAGAATGAGATTAAAGTCTATCTTTGTTCATCCCAAGTTAGTCTCATTCTAAGGTTTATCTAAGTTCGTCCTTAGAAATAGACTAACTTGGGACGAACTTTGACAAACTTGGGACGAACTTCGACAAACCTTAGAATGACACTAAAGTTTGTCTTTGTTCGTCCCAACTTAGTCTCGTTAGTCTCATTCTAAGGTTTGTCTAAGTTCGTCCTTAGAAAGAGACTAACTTGGGACAAACTTAGACTAACTAGGGACGTACTTAGACAAACCTTTGAAAGAGACTAAAGTTTGTCTTTGTTCGTCCCAAGTTAGTCTCTTAGTCTCATTCTAAGGTTTATCTAAGTTCATCCTTAGAAATAGACTAACTTGGGACGAACTTAGACTAACCTTAGAAGGAGACTAATGTTTGTCTTTGTTCTTCCGAAGTTAGTCTCGTTAGTCTTATTCTAAGGTTTGTCTAAGTTCGTCCAAAGAGAGAGACAAACGTGGGACGAACTTAGACTAACTTGGGACGAACTTAGACAAACCTTAGAATGAGACTAAAGTTTTAATTTGTTCGTCCCTAGTTAGTCTCGTTAGTCTCATTCTAAGGTTTGTGTAAGTTCGTCCTTAGTAATAGACTAACTTGGGACGAACTTTGACAAACCTTAGAATGAGACAAAAGTTTGTCTTTGTTCGTCTCAAGTTAGTCTCGTTACTCTCATTCTAAGGTTTATCTAAGTTCGTCCTTAGAAATAGACTAACTTGGGATGAACATTGAGAAACTTGGGACGAACTTAGACAAACCTTAGAATGTGACTAAAGTTTGTCTTTGTTCGTCCCAAGTTAGTCTCGTTAGTCTCATTCTAAGGTTTGTCTAAGTTCGTCCTTAGAAAGAGACTAACTTGGCACGAACTTAGACTAACTTGGGACGAACTTAGAAAAACCTTGGAATGAGACTAAAGTTTGTCTTTGTTCGTCCCAAGTTACTCTCTTAGTCTCATTCTAAGGTTTATCTAAGTTCGTCCTTAGAAATAGACTAACTTCGGACGAACTTAGACAAACCTTAGAATGAGACTAAAGTTTTTCTTTGTTCGTCCCAAGTTAGTCTCGTTAGTCTCATTCTAAGGTTTGTATAAGTTTGTCCTTAGAAATAGACTAACTTGGGACGAACTTTGACAAACTTGGGACGAACTTAGAGAAACCTTAGAATGAGACTAAAGTTTGTTTTTGTTCGTCTCACGTTAGTCTCGTTACTCTCATTCAAAGGTTTATCTAAGTTCGTCCTTAGAAATAGACTAAGTTGGACGAACTTTGAAAAACTTGGGACGAACTTAGACAAACCATAGAATGAGACTAAAGTTTGTCTTTGTTCGTCCCAAGTTAGTCTCGTTAGTCTCATTCTAATGTTTATCTAAGTTCGTACTTAGAAATATACTAACTTGCGACGAACTTAGACAAACCTTATAATGAGACTAAAGGTTATCTTTGTTCGTCCCAAGTTAGTCTTGTAAGTCTCATTCTAAGGTTTGTATAAGTTCTTCCTTAGAAATAGACTAACTTGGGACAAACATTGACAAACCTTAGAATGAGACTAAAGTTTATCTTTGTTCGTCTCAAGTTAGTCTCGTTACTCACATTCTAAAGTTTATCTAAGTTCTTCATTAGAAATAGACTAACTTGGGACGAACTTTGACAAACTTGGGACGTACTTAGACAACCCTTAGAATGAGACTAAAGTTTGTCTTTGTTCGTCCCAAGTTAGTCTCGTTAGTCTCATTCTATGGTTTGTCTAAGTTCATCCTTAGAAAGAGACAAACGTGGGATGAACTTAGACTAACTTGGGACGAACTTAGACAAACCTTAGAATGAGATTAAAGTCTGTCTTTGTTCATCCCAAGTTAGTCTCATTCTAAGGTTTATCTAAGTTCGTCCTTAGAAATAGACTAACTTGGGACGAACTTTGACAAACTTGGGACGAACTTCGACAAACCTTAGAATGAGACTAAAGTTTGTCTTTGTTCGTCCCAACTTAGTCTCGTTAGTCTCATTCTAAGGTTTGTCTAAGTTCGTCCTTAGAAAGAGACTAACTTGGGACAAACTTAGACTAACTAAGGACGTACTTAGACAAACCTTTGAAAGAGACTAAAGTTTGTCTTTGTTCGTCCCAAGTTAGTCTCTTAGTCTCATTCTAAGGTTTATCTAAGTTCATCCTTAGAAATAGACTAACTTGGGACGAACTTAGACTAACCTTAGAATGAGACTAATGTTTGTCTTTGTTCTTCCGAAGTTAGTCTCGTTAGTCTTATTCTAAGGTTTGTCTAAGTTCGTCCTGAGAGAGAGACAAACGTGGGACGAACTTAGACAAACCTTAGAATGAGACTAAAGTTTTAATTTGTTCGTCCCTAGTTAGTCTCGTTAGTCTCATTCTAAGGTTAGTGTAAGTTCATCCTTAGTAATAGACTAACTTGGGATGAACTTTGACAAACCTTAGAATGAGACAAAAGTTTGTCTTTGCTCGTCTCAAGTTAGTCTCGTTACTCTCATTCTAAGGTTTATCTAAGTTCGTCCTTAGAAATAGACTAACTTGGGATGAACTTTGAGAAACTTGGGACGAACTTAGACAAACCTTAGAATGTGACTAAAGTTTGTCTTTGTTCGTCCCAAGTTAGTCTCGTTAGTCTCATTCTAAGGTTTGTCTAAGTTCGTCCTTAGAAAGAGACTAACTTGGGACGAACTTAGACTAACTTGGGACGAACTTAGACAAACCTTGGAATGAGACTAAAGTTTGTCTTTGTTCGTCCCAAGTTACTCTCTTAGTCTCATTCTAAGGTTTATCTAAGTTCGTCCTTAGAAATAGACTAACTTCGGACGAACTTAGACAAACCTTAGAATGAGACTAAAGTTTTTCTTTGTTCGTCCCAAGTTAGTCTCGTTAGTCTCATTCTAAGGTTTGTATAAGTTTGTCCTTAGAAATAGACTAACTTGGGACGAACTTTGACAAACTTGGGACGAACTTAGAGAAACCTTAGAATGAGACTAAAGTTTGTTTTTGTCCGTCTCACGTTGGTCTCGTTACTCTCATTCAAAGGTTTATCTAAGTTCGTCCTTAGAAATAGACTAAGTTGGACGAACTTTGAAAAACTTGGGACGAACTTAGACAAACCATAGAATGAGACTAAAGTTTGTCTTTGTTCGTCCCAAGTTAGTCTCGTTAGTCTCATTCTAATGTTTATCTAAGTTCGTACTTAGAAATATACTAACTTGCGACGAACTTAGACAAACCTTAGAATGAGACTAAAGGTTATCTTTGTTCGTCCCAAGTTAGTCTTGTAAGTCTCATTCTAAGGTTTGTATAAGTTCTTCCTTAGAAATAGACTAACTTGGGACAAACATTGACAAACCTTAGAATGAGACTAAAGTTTATCTTTGTTCGTCTCAAGTTAGTCTCGTTACTCTCATTCTAAAGTTTATCTAAGTTCTTCATTAGAAATAGACTAACTTGGGACGAACTTTGACAAACTTGGGACGTACTTAGACAACCCTTAGAATGAGACTAAAGTTTGTCTTTGTTCGTCCCAAGTTAGTCTCGTTAGTCTCATTCTATGGTTTGTCTAAGTTCGTCCTTAGAAAGAGACAAACGTGGGACGAACTTAGACTAACTTGGGACGAACTTAGACAAACCTTAGAATGAGATTAAAGTCTATCTTTGTTCATCCCAAGTTAGTCTCATTCTAAGGTTTATCTAAGTTCGTCCTTAGAAATAGACTAACTTGGGACGAACTTTGACAAACTTGGGACGAACTTCGACAAACCTTAGAATGACACTAAAGTTTGTCTTTGTTCGTCCCAACTTAGTCTCGTTAGTCTCATTCTAAGGTTTGTCTAAGTTCGTCCTTAGAAAGAGACTAACTTGGGACAAACTTAGACTAACTAGGGACGTACTTAGACAAACCTTTGAAAGAGACTAAAGTTTGTCTTTGTTCGTCCCAAGTTAGTCTCTTAGTCTCATTCTAAGGTTTATCTAAGTTCATCCTTAGAAATAGACTAACTTGGGACGAACTTAGACTAACCTTAGAAGGAGACTAATGTTTGTCTTTGTTCTTCCGAAGTTAGTCTCGTTAGTCTTATTCTAAGGTTTGTCTAAGTTCGTCCAAAGAGAGAGACAAACGTGGGACGAACTTAGACTAACTTGGGACGAACTTAGACAAACCTTAGAATGAGACTAAAGTTTTAATTTGTTCGTCCCTAGTTAGTCTCGTTAGTCTCATTCTAAGGTTTGTGTAAGTTCGTCCTTAGTAATAGACTAACTTGGGACGAACTTTGACAAACCTTAGAATGAGACAAAAGTTTGTCTTTGTTCGTCTCAAGTTAGTCTCGTTACTCTCATTCTAAGGTTTATCTAAGTTCGTCCTTAGAAATAGACTAACTTGGGATGAACATTGAGAAACTTGGGACGAACTTAGACAAACCTTAGAATGTGACTAAAGTTTGTCTTTGTTCGTCCCAAGTTAGTCTCGTTAGTCTCATTCTAAGGTTTGTCTAAGTTCGTCCTTAGAAAGAGACTAACTTGGCACGAACTTAGACTAACTTGGGACGAACTTAGAAAAACCTTGGAATGAGACTAAAGTTTGTCTTTGTTCGTCCCAAGTTACTCTCTTAGTCTCATTCTAAGGTTTATCTAAGTTCGTCCTTAGAAATAGACTAACTTCGGACGAACTTAGACAAACCTTAGAATGAGACTAAAGTTTTTCTTTGTTCGTCCCAAGTTAGTCTCGTTAGTCTCATTCTAAGGTTTGTATAAGTTTGTCCTTAGAAATAGACTAACTTGGGACGAACTTTGACAAACTTGGGACGAACTTAGAGAAACCTTAGAATGAGACTAAAGTTTGTTTTTGTTCGTCTCACGTTAGTCTCGTTACTCTCATTCAAAGGTTTATCTAAGTTCGTCCTTAGAAATAGACTAAGTTGGACGAACTTTGAAAAACTTGGGACGAACTTAGACAAACCATAGAATGAGACTAAAGTTTGTCTTTGTTCGTCCCAAGTTAGTCTCGTTAGTCTCATTCTAATGTTTATCTAAGTTCGTACTTAGAAATATACTAACTTGCGACGAACTTAGACAAACCTTATAATGAGACTAAAGGTTATCTTTGTTCGTCCCAAGTTAGTCTTGTAAGTCTCATTCTAAGGTTTGTATAAGTTCTTCCTTAGAAATAGACTAACTTGGGACAAACATTGACAAACCTTAGAATGAGACTAAAGTTTATCTTTGTTCGTCTCAAGTTAGTCTCGTTACTCACATTCTAAAGTTTATCTAAGTTCTTCATTAGAAATAGACTAACTTGGGACGAACTTTGACAAACTTGGGACGTACTTAGACAACCCTTAGAATGAGACTAAAGTTTGTCTTTGTTCGTCCCAAGTTAGTCTCGTTAGTCTCATTCTATGGTTTGTCTAAGTTCATCCTTAGAAAGAGACAAACGTGGGATGAACTTAGACTAACTTGGGACGAACTTAGACAAACCTTAGAATGAGATTAAAGTCTGTCTTTGTTCATCCCAAGTTAGTCTCATTCTAAGGTTTATCTAAGTTCGTCCTTAGAAATAGACTAACTTGGGACGAACTTTGACAAACTTGGGACGAACTTCGACAAACCTTAGAATGAGACTAAAGTTTGTCTTTGTTCGTCCCAACTTAGTCTCGTTAGTCTCATTCTAAGGTTTGTCTAAGTTCGTCCTTAGAAAGAGACTAACTTGGGACAAACTTAGACTAACTAAGGACGTACTTAGACAAACCTTTGAAAGAGACTAAAGTTTGTCTTTGTTCGTCCCAAGTTAGTCTCTTAGTCTCATTCTAAGGTTTATCTAAGTTCATCCTTAGAAATAGACTAACTTGGGACGAACTTAGACTAACCTTAGAATGAGACTAATGTTTGTCTTTGTTCTTCCGAAGTTAGTCTCGTTAGTCTTATTCTAAGGTTTGTCTAAGTTCGTCCTGAGAGAGAGACAAACGTGGGACGAACTTAGACAAACCTTAGAATGAGACTAAAGTTTTAATTTGTTCGTCCCTAGTTAGTCTCGTTAGTCTCATTCTAAGGTTAGTGTAAGTTCATCCTTAGTAATAGACTAACTTGGGATGAACTTTGACAAACCTTAGAATGAGACAAAAGTTTGTCTTTGCTCGTCTCAAGTTAGTCTCGTTACTCTCATTCTAAGGTTTATCTAAGTTCGTCCTTAGAAATAGACTAACTTGGGATGAACTTTGAGAAACTTGGGACGAACTTAGACAAACCTTAGAATGTGACTAAAGTTTGTCTTTGTTCGTCCCAAGTTAGTCTCGTTAGTCTCATTCTAAGGTTTGTCTAAGTTCGTCCTTAGAAAGAGACTAACTTGGGACGAACTTAGACTAACTTGGGACGAACTTAGACAAACCTTGGAATGAGACTAAAGTTTGTCTTTGTTCGTCCCAAGTTACTCTCTTAGTCTCATTCTAAGGTTTATCTAAGTTCGTCCTTAGAAATAGACTAACTTCGGACGAACTTAGACAAACCTTAGAATGAGACTAAAGTTTTTCTTTGTTCGTCCCAAGTTAGTCTCGTTAGTCTCATTCTAAGGTTTGTATAAGTTTGTCCTTAGAAATAGACTAACTTGGGACGAACTTTGACAAACTTGGGACGAACTTAGAGAAACCTTAGAATGAGACTAAAGTTTGTCTTTGTTCGTCTCACGTTAGTCTCGTTACTCTCATTCAAAGGTTTATCTAAGTTCGTCCTTAGAAATAGACTAAGTTGGACGAACTTTGAAAAACTTGGGACGAATTAGACAAACCATTGAATGAGACTAAAGTTTGTCTTTGTTCGTCCCAAGTTAGTCTCGTTAGTCTCATTCTAATGTTTATCTAAGTTCGTACTTAGAAATATACTAACTTGCGACGAACTTAGACAAACCTTAGAATGAGACTAAAGGTTATCTTTGTTCGTCCCAAGTTAGTCTTGTAAATCTCATTCTAAGGTTTGTATAAGTTCTTCCTTAGAAATAGACTAACTTGGGACAAACATTGACAAACCTAAGAATGAGACTAAAGTTTATCTTTGTTCGTCTCAAGTTAGTCTCGTTACTCTCATTCTAAAGTTTATCTAAGTTCTTCATTAGAAATAGACTAACTTGGGACGAACTTTGACAAACTTGGGACGTACTTAGACAACCCTTAGAATGAGACTAAAGTTTGTTTTTGTTCGTCCCAAGTTAGTCTCGTTAGTCTCATTCTATGGTTTGTCTAAGTTCGTCCTTAGAAAGAGACAAACGTGGGACGAACTTAGACTAAGTTGGGACGAACTTAGACAAACCTTAGAATGAGATTAAAGTCTGTCTTTGTTCATCCCAAGTTAGTCTCATTCTAAGGTTTATCTAAGTTCGTCCTTAGAAATAGACTAACTTGGGACGAACTTTGACAAACTTGGGACGAACTTCGACAAACCTTAGAATGAGACTAAAGTTTGTCTTTGTTCGTCCCAACTTAGTCTCGTTAGTCTCATTCTAAGGTTTGTCTAAGTTCGTCCTTAGAAAGAGACTAACTTGGGACAAACTTAGACTAACTAGGGACGTACTTAGACAAACCTTTGAAAGAGACTAAAGTTTGTCTTTGTTCGTCCCAAGTTAGTCTCTTAGTCTCATTCTAAGGTTTATCTAAGTTCATCCTTAGAAATAGACAAACTTGGGACGAACTTAGACTAACCTTAGAATGAGACTAATGTTTGTCTTTGTTCTTCCGAAGTTAGTCTCGTTAGTCTTATTCTAAGGTTTGTCTAAGTTCGTCCTGAGAGAGAGACAAATGTGGGACGAACTTAGACTAACTTGGGACGAACTTAGACAAACCTTAGAATGAGACTAAAGTTTTAATTTGTTCGTCCCTAGTTAGTCTCGTTAGTCTCATTCTAAGGTTTGTGTAAGTTCGTCCTTAGTAATAGACTAACTTGGGACGAACTATGACGAACCTTAGAATGAGACAAAAGTTTGTCTTTGTTCGTCTCAAGTTAGTCTCGTTACTCTCATTCTAAGGTTTATCTAAGTTCGTCCTTAGAAATAGACTAACTTGGGATGAACTTTGAGAAACTTGGGACGAACTTAGACAAACCTTAGAATGTGACTAAAGTTTGTCTTTGTTCGTCCCAAGTGAGTCTCGTTAGTCTCATTCTAAGGTTTGTCTAAGTTCGTCCTTAGAAAGAGACTAACTTGGGACGAACTTAGACTAACTTGGGACGAACTTAGACAAACCTTGGAATGAGACTAAAGTTTGTCTTTGTTCGTCCCAAGTTACTCTCTTAGTCTCATTCTAAGGTTTATCTAAGTTCGTCCTTAGAAATAGACTAACTTCGGACGAACTTAGACAAACCTTAGAATGAGACTAAAGTTTTTCTTTGTTCGTCCCAAGTTAGTCTCGTTAGTCTCATTCTAAGGTTTGTATAAGTTCGTCCTTAGTAATAGACTAACTTGGGACGAACTTTGACAAACCTTAGAATGAGACTAAAGTTTGTCTTTGTTCGTCTCAAGTTAGTCTCGTTAGTCTCATTCTAAGGTTTGTCTAAGTTCGTCCTTAGAAAGAGACTAACTTGGGACAAACTTAGACTAACTAGGGACGTACTTAAACAAACCTTTGAAAGAGACTAAAGTTTGTCTTTGTTCGTCCCAAGTTAGTCTCTTAGTCTCATTCTAAGGTTTATCTAAGTTCATCCTTAGAAATAGACTAACTTGGGACGAACTTAGACAAACCTTAGAATGAGACTAAAGTTTTAATTTGTTCATCCCTAGTTAGTCTCGTTAGTCTCATTCTAAGGTTTGTGTAAGTTCGTCCTTAGTAATAGACTAACTTGGGACGAACTTTGACAAACCTTAGAATGAGACAAAAGTTTGTCTTTGTTCGTCTCAAGTTAGTCTCGTTACTCTCATTCTAAGGTTTATCTAAGTTCGTCCTTAGAAATAGACTAACTTGGGATGAACTTTGAGAAACTTGGGACGAACTTAGACAAACCTTAGAATGTGACTAAAGTTTGTCTTTGTTCGTCCCAAGTTAGTCACGTTAGTCTCATTCTAAGGTTTGTCTAAGTTCGTCCTTAGAAAGAGACTAACTTGGGACGAACTTAGACTAACTTTGGACGAACTTAGACAAACCTTGGAATGAGACTAAAGTTTGTCTTTGTTCGTCCCAAGTTACTCTCTTAGTCTCATTCTAAGGTTTATCTAAGTTCGTCCTTAGAAATAGACTAACTTCGGACGAACTTAGACAAACCTTAGAATGAGACTAAAGTTTTTCTTTGTTCGTCCCAAGTTAGTCTCGTTAGTCTCATTCTAAGGTTTGTATAAGTTTGTCCTTAGAATTAGACTAACTTGGGACGAACTTTGACAAACTTGGGACGAACTTAGAGAAACCTTAGAATGAGACTAAAGTTTGTCTTTGTTCGTCTCACGTTAGTCTCGTTACTCTCATTCAAAGGTTTATCTAAGTTCGTCCTTAGAAATAGACTAAGTTGGACGAACTTTGAAAAACTTGGGACGAACTTAGACAAACCATAGAATGAGACTAAAGTTTGTCTTTGTTCGTCCCAAGTTAGTCTCGTTAGTCTCATTCTAATGTTTATCTAGGTTCGTACTTAGAAATATACTAACTTGCGACGAACTTAGACAAACCTTAGAATGAGACTAAAGGTTATCTTTGTTCGTCCCAAGTTAGTCTTGTAAGTCTCATTCTAAGGTTTGTATAAGTTCTTCCTTAGAAATAGACTAACTTGGGACAAACATTGACAAACCTTAGAATGAGACTAAAGTTTATCTTTGTTCGTCTCAAGTTAGTCTCGTTACTCTCATTCTAAAGTTTATCTAAGTTCTTCATTAGAAATAGACTAACTTGGGACGAACTTTGACAAACTTGGGACGTACTTAGACAACCCTTAGAATGAGACTAAATTTTGTCTTTGTTCGTCCCAAGTTAGTCTCGTTAGTCTCATTCTATGGTTTCTCTAAGTTCGTCCTTAGAAAGAGACAAACGTGGGACGAAGTTAGACTAACTTGGGACGAACTGAGACAAACCTTAGAATGAGATTAAAGTCTGTCTTTGTTCATCCCAAGTTAGTCTCATTCTAAGGTTTATCTAAGTTCGTCCTTAGAAATAGACTAACTTGGGACGAACTTTGACAAACTTGGGACGAACTTCGACAAACCTTAGAATTAGACTAAAGTTTGTCTTTGTTTGTCCCAACTTAGTCTCGTTAGTCTCATTCTAAGGTTTGTCTAAGTTCGTCCTCAGAAAGAGACAAACTTGGGACAAACTTAGACTAACTAGGGACGTACTTAGACAAACCTTTGAAAGAGACTAAAGTTTGTCTTTGTTCGTCCCAAGTTAGTCTCTTAGTCTCATTCTAAGGTTTATCTAAGTTCATCCTTAGAAATAGACTAACTTGGGACGAACTTAGACTAACCTTAGAATGAGACTAATGTTTGTCTTTGTTCTTCCGAAGTTAGTCTCGTTAGTCTTATTCTAAGGTTTGTCTAAGTTCGTCCTGAGAGAGAGACAAACGTGGGACGAACTTAGACTAACTTGGGACGAACTTAGACAAACCTTAGAATGAGACTAAAGTTTTAATTTGTTCATCCCTAGTTAGTCTCGTTAGTCTCATTCTAAGGTTTGTGTAAGTTCGTCCTTAGTAATAGACTAACTTGGGACGAACTTTGACAAACCTTAGAATGAGACAAAAGTTTGTCTTTGTTCGTCTCAAGTTAGTCTCGTTACTCTCATTCTAAGGTTTATCTAAGTTCGTCCTTAGAAATAGACTAACTTGGGATGAACTTTGAGAAACTTGGGACGAACTTAGACAAACCTTAGAATGTGACTAAAGTTTGTCTTTGTTCGTCCCAAGTTAGTCTCGTTAGTCTCATTCTAAGGTTTGTATAAGTTCGTCCTTAGAAAGAGACTAACTTGGGACGAACTTAGACTAACTTGGGACGAACTTAGACAAACCTTGGAATGAGACTAAAGTTTGTCTTTGTTCGTCCCAAGTTACTCTCTTAGTCTCATTCTAAGGTTTATCTAAGTTCGTCCTTAGAAATAGACTAACTTCGGACGAACTTAGACAAACCTTAGAATGAGACTAAAGTTTTTCTTTGTTCGTCCCAAGTTAGTCTCGTTAGTCTCATTCTAAGGTTTGTATAAGTTTGTCCTTAGAATTAGACTAACTTGGGACGAACTTTGACAAACTTGGGACGAACTTAGAGAAACCTTAGAATGAGACTAAAGTTTGTCTTTGTTCGTCTCACGTTAGTCTCGTTACTCTCATTCAAAGGTTTATCTAAGTTCGTCCTTAGAAATAGACTAAGTTGGACAAACTTTGAAAAACTTGGGACGAACTTAGACAAACCATAGAATGAGACTAAAGTTTGTCTTTGTTCGTCCCAAGTTAGTCTCGTTAGTCTCATTCTAATGTTTATCTAGGTTCGTACTTAGAAATATACTAACTTGCGACGAACTTAGACAAACCTTAGAATGAGACTAAAGGTTATCTTTGTTCGTCCCAAGTTAGTCTTGTAAGTCTCATTCTAAGGTTTGTATAAGTTCTTCCTTAGAAATAGACTAACTTGGGACAAACATTGACAAACCTTAGAATGAGACTAAAGTTTATCTTTGTTCGTCTAAAGTTAGTCTCGTTACTCTCATTCTAAAGTTTATCTAAGTTCTTCATTAGAAATAGACTAACTTGGGACGAACTTTGACAAACTTGGGACGTACTTAGACAACCCTTAGAATGAGACTAAATTTTGTCTTTGTTCGTCCCAAGTTAGTCTCGTTAGTCTCATTCTATGGTTTGTCTAAGTTCGTCCTTAGAAAGAGACAAACGTGGGACGAAGTTAGACTAACTTGGGACGAACTGAGACAAACCTTAGAATGAGATTAAAGTCTGTCTTTGTTCATCCCAAGTTAGTCTCATTCTAAGGTTTATCTAAGTTCGTCCTTATAAATAGACTAACTTGGGACGAACTTTGACAAACTTGGGACGAACTTCGACAAACCTTAGAATTAGACTAAAGTTTGTCTTTGTTCGTCCCAACTTAGTCTCGTTAGTCTCATTCTAAGGTTTGTCTAAGTTCGTCCTTAGAAAGAGACAAACTTGGGACAAACTTAGACTAACTAGGGACGTACTTAGACAAACCTTTGAAAGAGACTAAAGTTTGTCTTTGTTCGTCCCAAGTTAGTCTCTTAGTCTCATTCTAAGGTTTATCTTAGTTCATCCTTAGAAATAGACTAACTTGGGACGAACTTAGACTAACCTTAGAATGAGACTAATGTTTGTCTTTGTTCTTCCGAAGTTTGTCTCGTTAGTCTTATTCTAAGGTTTGTCTAAGTTCGTCCTGAGAGAGAGACAAACGTGGGACGAACTTAGACTAACTTGGGACGAACTTAGACAAACCTTAGAATGAGACTAAAGTTTTAATTTGTTCGTCCCTAGTTAGTCTCGTTAGTCTCATTCTAAGGTTTGTGTAAGTTCGTCCTTAGTAATAGACTAACTTGGGACGAACTTTGACAAACCTTAGAATGAGACAAAAGTTTGTCTTTGTTCGTCTCAAGTTAATCCCGTTACTCTCATTCTAAGGTTTATCTAAGTTCGTCCTTAGAAATAGACTAACTTGGGATGAACTTTGAGAAACTTGGGACGAACTTAGACAAACCTTAGAATGAGACTAAAGTTTGTCTTTGTTCGTCCCAAGTTAGTCTCGTTAGTTTCATTCTAAGGTTTGTCTAAGTTCGTCCTTAGAAAGAGACTAACTTGGGATGAACTTAGACTAACTTGGGACGAACTTAGACAAAACTTGGAATAAGACTAAAGTTTGTCTTTGTTCGTCCCAAGTTACTCTCTTAGTCTCATTCTAAGGTTTATCTAAGTTCGTCCTTAGAAATAGACTAACTTCGGACGAACTTAGACAAACCTTAGAATGAAACTAAAGTTTGTCTTTGTTCGTCCCAAGTTAAACTCGTTAGTCTCATTCTAAGGTTTGTATAAGTTTGTCCTTAGAAATAGACTAACTTGGGACGAACTTTGACAAACTTGGGACGAACTTAGAGAAACCTTAGAATGAGACTAAAGTTTGTCTTTGTTCGTCTCACGTTAGTCTCGTTACTCTCATTCAAAGGTTTATCTAAGTTCGTCCTTAGAAATAGACTAAGTTGGACGAACTTTGAAAAACTTGGGACGAACTTAGACAAACCATAGAATGAGACTAAAGTTTGTCTTTGTTCGTCCCAAGTTAGTTTGGTTAGTCTCATTCTAATGTTTATCTAAGTTCGTACTTAGAAATATACTAACTTGCGAGGAACTTAGACAAACCTTAGAATGAGACTAAAGGTTATCTTTGTTCGTCCCAAGTTAGTCTTGTAAGTCTCATTCTAAGGTTTGTATAAGTTCTTCCTTAGAAATAGACTAACTTGGGACAAACATTGACAAACCTTAGAATGAGACTAAAGTTTATCTTTGTTCGTCTCAAGTTAGTCTCGTTACTCTCATTCTAAAGTTTATCTAAGTTCTTCCTTAGAAATAGACTAACTTGGGACGAACTTTGACAAACTTGGGACGTACTTAGACAACCCTTAGAATGAGACTAAAGTTTGTCTTTGTTCGTCCCAAGTTAGTCTCTTAGTCTCATTCTAAGGTTTATCTAAGTTCGTCCTTAGAAATAGACTAACTTGGGACGAACATAGACTAACCTTAGAATGAGACTAATGTTTGTCTTTGTTCTTCCGAAGTTAGTCTCGTTAGTCTTATTCTAAGGTTTGTCTAAGTTCGTCCTGAGAAAGAGACAAACGTGGGACGAACTTAGACTAACTTGGGACGAACTTAGACAAACCTTAGAATGAGACTAAAGTTTGTATTTGTTCATCCCAAGTTAGTCTCGTTAGTCTCATTCTAAGGTTTGTGTAAGTTCGTCCTTAGTAATAGACTAACTTGGGACGAACTTTGACAAACTCTAGAATGAGACAAAAGTTTGTCTTTGTTCGTCTCAAGTTGGTCTCGTTACTCTCATTCTAAGGTTTATCTAAGTTCGTCCTTTGAAATAGACTAACTTGGGATGAACTTTGAGAAACTTGGGACGAACTTAGACAAACCATAGAATGAGACTAAAGTTTGTCTTTGTTCGTCCCAAGTTAGTCTCTTAGTCTCATTCTAAGGTTTATCTAAGTTCGTCCATAGAAATAGACTAACTTGGGACGAACTTAGACAAACCTTATAATGAGACTAATGTTTGTCTTTGTTCTTCCCAAGTTAGTCTCGTTAGTCTCATTCTAAGGTTTATCTAAGTTCGTCCTGAGAAAGAGACAAACGTGGGACGAACTTAGACTAACTTGGGACGAACTTAGACAAACCTTAGTATGAGACTAAAGTTTGTATTTGTTCGTCCCAAGTTAGTCTCGTTAGTCTCATTCTAAGGTTTGTGTAAGTTCGTCCTTAGTAATAGACTTACTTGGGATGAACTTTGACAAACCTTAGAATGAGACAAAAGTTTGTCTTTGTTCGTCTCAAGTTAGTTTGTTACTCTCATTCTAAGGTTTATCTAAGTTTGTCCTTAGAAATAGACTAACTTGGGATGAACTTTGAGAAACTTGGGACGAACTTAGACAAACCATAGAATGAGACTAAATTTGTCTTTGTTCGTCCCAAGTTAGTCTCTTAGTCTCATTCTAAGGTTTATCTAAGTTCATCCTTAGAAATAGACTAACTTGGGACGAACTTAGACTAACCTTAGAATGAGACTAATGTTTGTCTTTGTTCTTCCGAAGTTAGTCTCGTTAGTCTTATTCTAAGGTTTGTCTAAGTTCGTCCTGAGAGAGAGACAAACGTGGGACGAACTTAGACTAACTTGGGACGAACTTAGACAAACCTTAGAATGAGACTAAAGTTTTAATTTGTTCGTCCCTAGTTAGTCTCGTTAGTCTCATTCTAAGGTTTGTGTAAGTTCGTCCTTAGTAATAGACTAACTTGGGACGAACTTTGACTACCCTTAGAATGAGACAAAAGTTTGTCTTTGTTCGTCTCAAGTTAGTCTCGTTACTCTCATTCTAAGGTTTATCTAAGTTCGTCCTTAGAAATAGACTAACTTGGGATGAACTTTGAGAAACTTGGGACGAACTTAGACAAACCTTAGAATGTGACTAAAGTTTGTCTTTGTTCGTCCCAAGTTAATCTCGTTAGTCTCATTCTAAGGTTTGTCTAAGTTCGTCCTTAGAAAGAGACTAACTTCGGACGAACTTAGACTAACTTGGGACGAACTTAGACAAACCTTGGAATGAGACTAAAGTTTGTCTTTGTTCGTCCCAAGTTACTCTCTTAGTCTCATTCTAAGGTTTCTCTAAGTTCGTCCTTAGAAATAGACTAACTTTGGACGAACTTAGACAAACCTTAGAATGAGACTAAAGTTTTTCTTTGTTCGTCCCAAGTTAGTCTCGTTAGTCTCATTCTAAGGTTTGTATAAGTTTGTCCTTAGAAATAGACTAACTTGGGACGAACTTTGACAAACTTGGGACGAACTTAGAGAAACCTTAGAATGAGACTAAAGTTTGTCTTTGTTCGTCTCACGTTAGTCTCGTTACTCTCATTCAAAGGTTTATCTAAGTTCGTCCTTAGAAATAGACTAAGTTGGACGAACTTTGAAAAACTTGGGACGAACTTAGACAAACCATAGAATGAGACTAAAGTTTGTCTTTGTTCGTCCCAAGTTAGTCTCGTTAGTCTCATTCTAATGTTTATCTAAGTTCGTACTTAGAAATATACTAACTTGCAACGAACTTAGACAAACCTTAGAATGAGACTAAAGGTTATCTTTGTTCGTCCCAAGTTAGTCTTGTAAGTCTCATTCTAAGGTTTGTATAAGTTCTTCCTTAGAAATAGACTAACTTGGGACAAACATTGACAAACCTTAGAATGAGACTAAAGTTTATCTTTGTTCGCCTCAAGTTAGTCTCGTTACTCTCATTCTAAAGTTTATCTAAGTTCTTCATTAGAAATAGACTAACTTGGGACGAACTTTGACAAACTTGGGACGTACTTAGACAACCCTTAGAATGAGACTAAAGTTTGTCTTTGTTCGTCCCAAGTTAGTCTCGTTAGTCTCATTCTATGGTTTGTCTAAGTTCGTCCTTAGAAAGAGACAAACGTGGGACGAACTTAGACTAACTTGGGACGAACCGAGACAAACCTTAGAATGAGATTAAAGTCTGTCTTTGTTCATCCCAAGTTAGTCTCATTCTAAGGTTTATCTAAGTTCGTGCTTAGAAATAGACTAACTTGGGAAGAACTTCGACAAACCTTAGAATGTGACTAAAGTTTGTCATTGTTTGTCCCAACTTAGTCTCGTTAGTCTCATTCTAAGGTTTGTCTAAGTTCGTCCTTAGAAAGAGACAAACTTGGGACAAACTTAGACTAACTAGGGACGTACTTAGACAAACCTTTGAAAGAGACTAAAGTTTGTCTTTGTTCGTCCCAAGTTAGTCTCTTAGTCTCATTCTAAGGTTTATCTAAGTTCATCCTTAGAAATAGACTAACTTGGGACGAACTTAGACTAACCTTAGAATGAGACTAATGTTTGTCTTTGTTCTTCCGAAGTTAGTCTCGTTAGTCTTATTCTAAGGTTTGTCTAAGTTCGTCCTGAGAGAGAGACAAACGTGGGACGAACTTAGACTAACTTGGGACGAACTTAGACAAACCTTAGAATGAGACTAAAGTTTTAATTTGTTCGTCCCTAGTTAGTCTCGTTAGTCTCATTCTAAGGTTTGTGTAAGTTCGTCCTTAGTAATAGACTAACTTGGGACAAACTTTGACAAACCTTAGAATGAGACAAAAGTTTGTCTTTGTTCGTCTCAAGTTAGTCTCGTTACTCTCATTCTAAGGTTTATCTAAGTTCGTCCTTAGAAATAGACTAACTTGGGATGAACTTTGAGAAACTTGGGACGAACTTAGACAAACCTTAGAATGAGACTAAAGTTTGTCTTTGTTCGTCCCAAGTTAGTCTCGTTAGTCTCATTCTAAGGTTTGTCTAAGTTCGTCCTTAGAAAGAGACTAACTTGGGACGAACTTAGACTAACTTGGGACGAACTTAGACAAACCTTAGAATGAGACTAAAGTTTGTCTTTGTTCGTCCCAAGTTACTCTCTTAGTCTCATTCTAAGGTTTATCTAAGTTCGTCCTTAGAAATAGACTAACTTCGGACGAACATAGAAAAACCTTAGAATGAGACTAAAGTTTGTCTTTGTTCGTCCCAAGTTAGTCTCGTTAGTCTCATTCTAAGGTTTGTATAAGTTTGTCCTTAGAAATAGACTAACTTGGGACGAACTTTGACAAACTTGGGACGAACTTAGAGAAACCTTAGAATGAGACTAAAGTTTGTCTTTGTTCGTCCCAAGTTAGTCTCGTTAGTCTCATTCTAATGTTTATCTAAGTTCGTACTTAGAAATATACTAACTTGCGACAAACTTAGACAAACCTTAGAATGAGACTAAAGGTTATCTTTGTTCGTCCCAAGTTAGTCTTGTAAGTCTCATTCTAAGGTTTGTATAAGTTCTTCCTTAGAAATAGACTAACTTGGGAAAAACATTGACAAGCCTTAGAATGAGACTAAAGTTTATCTTTGTTCGTCTCAAGTTAGTCTCGTTACTCTCGTTCTAAAGTTTATCTAAGTTCTTCCTTAGAAATAGACTAACTTGGGACTTTCTTTGACAAACTTGGGACGTACTTAGACAACCCTTAGAATGAGACTAAAGTTTGTCTTTGTTCGTCCCAAGTTAGTCTCGTTAGTCTCATTCTAAGGTTTGTCTAAGTTCGTCCTTAGAAAGAGACAAACGTGGGACGAACTTAGACTAACTTGGGATGAACTGAGACAAACCTTAGAATGAGATTAAAGTCTGTCTTTGTTCATCCCAAGTTAGTCTGATTCTAAGGTTTATCTAAGTTCGTCCTTAGAAATAGACTAACTTGGGACGAACTTTGACAAACTTGGGACGAACTTCGACAAACCTTAGAATGAGACTAAAGTTTGTCTTTGTTCGTCCCAACTTAGTCTCGTTAGTCTCATTCTAAGGTTTGTCTAAGTTCGTCCTTAGAAAGAGACTAACTTGGGACAAACTTAGACTAACTAGGGACGTACTTAGACAAACCTTTGAAAGAGGCTAAAGTTTGTCTTTGTTAGTCCCAAGTTAGTCTCTTAGTCTCATTCTAAGGTTTATCTAAGTTCATCCTTAGAAATAGACTAACTTGGGACGAACTTAGACTAACCTTAGAATGAGACTAATGTTTGTCTTTGTTCTTCGGAAGTTAGTCTCGTTAGTCATATTCTAAGGTTTGTCTAAGTTCGTCCTGAGAGAGAGACAAACGTGGGACGAACTTAGACTAACTTGGGACAAACTTAGACAAACCTTAGAATGAGACTAAAGTTTTAATTTGTTCGTCCCTAGTTAGTCTCGTTAGTCTCATTCTAAGGTTTGTGTAAGTTCGTCCTTAGTAATAGACTAACTTGGGACGAACTTTGACAAACCTTAGAATGAGACAAAAGTTTGTCTTTGTTCGTCTCAAGTTAATCTCGTTACTCTCATTCTAAGGTTTATCTAAGTTCGTCCTTAGAAATAGACTAACTTGGGATGAACTTTGAGAAACTTGGGACGAACTTAGACAAACCTTAGAATGAGACTAAAGTTTATCTTTGTTCGTCCCAAGTTAGTCTCGTTAGTCTCATTCTAAGGTTTGTCTAAGTTCGTCCTTAGAAAGAGACTAACTTGGGACGAACTTAGACTAACTTGGGACGAACTTAGACAAAACTTGGAATGAGACTAAAGTTTGTCTTTGTTCGTCCCAAGTTACTCTCTTAGTCTCATTCTAAGGTTTATCTAAGTTCGTCCTTAGAAATAGACTAACTTCGGACGAACTTAGACAAACCTTAGAATGAGACTAAAGTTTGTCTTTGTTCGTCCCAAGTTAAACTCGTTAGTCTCATTCTAAGGTTTGTATAAGTTTGTCCTTAGAAATAGACTAACTTGGGACGAACTTTGACAAACTTGGGACGAACTTAGAGAAACCTTAGAATGAGACTAAAGTTTGTCTTTGTTCGTCTCACGTTAGTCTCGTTACTCTCATTCGAAGGTTAATCTAAGTTCGTCCTTAGAAATAGACTAAGTTGGACGAACTTTGAAAAACTTGGGACGAACTTAGACAAACCATAGAATGAGACTAAAGTTTGTCTTTGTTCGTCCCAAGTTAGTTTGGTTAGTCTCATTCTAATGTTTATCTAAGTTCGTACTTAGAAATATACTAACTTGCGACAAACTTAGACAAACCTTAGAATGAGACTAAAGGTTATCTTTGTTCGTCCCAAGTTAGTCTTGTAAGTCTCATTCTAAGGTTTGTATAAGTTCTTCCTTAGAAATAGACTAACTTGGGACAAACATTGACAAACCTTAGAATGAGACTAAAGTTTATCTTTGTTCGTCTCAAGTTAATCTCGTTACTCTCATTCTAAAGTTTATCTAAGTTCTTCCTTAGAAATAGACTAACTTGGGACGAACTTTGACAAACTTGGGACGTACTTAGACAACCTTTAGAATGAGACTAAAGTTTGTCTTTGTTCGTCCCAAGTTAGTCTCTTAGTCTCATTCTAAGGTTTATCTAAGTTCGTCCTTAGAAATAGACTAACTTGGGACGAACATAGACTAACCTTAGAATGAGACTAATGTTTGTCTTTGTTCTTCCGAATTTAGTCTCGTTAGTCTTATTCTAAGGTTTGTCTAAGTTCGTCCTGAGAAAGAGACAAACGTGGGACGAACTTAGACTAACTTGGGACGAACTTAGACAAACCTTAGAATGAGACTAAAGTTTGTATTTGTTCATCCCAAGTTAGTCTCGTTAGTCTCATTCTAAGGTTTGTGTAAGTTCGTCCTTAGTAATAGACTAACTTGGGACGAACTTTGACAAACTCTAGAATGAGACAAAAGTTTGTCTTTGTTCGTCTCAAGTTAGTCTCGTTACTCTCATTCTAAGGTTTATCTAAGTTCGTCCTTAGAAATAGACTAACTTGGGATGAACTTTGAGAAACTTGGGACGAACTTAGACAAACCATAGAATGAGACTAAAGTTTGTCTTTGTTCGTCCCAAGTTAGTCTCGTTAGTCTCATTCTAAGGTTTGTCTAAGTTCGTCCTTAGAAAGAGACTAACTTGGGACGAACTTAGACTAACCTTAGAATGAGACTAATGTTTGTCTTTGTTCTTCCCAAGTTAGTCTCGTTAGTCTCATTCTAAGGTTTGTCTAAGTTCGTCCTGAGAAAGAGACAAACGTGGGACGAACTTAGACTAACTTGGGACGAACTTAGACAAACCTTAGAAGGAGACTAAAGTTTGTATTTGTTCGTCCCAAGTTAGTCTCGTTAGTCTCATTCTAAGGTTTGTGTAAGTTCGTCCTTAGTAATAGACTAACTTGGGACGAACTTTGACAAACTCTAGAATGAGACAAAAGTTTGTCTTTGTTCGTCTCAAGTTAGTCTCGTTACTCTCATTCTAAGGTTTATCTAAGTTCGTCCTTTGAAATAGACTAACTTGGGATGAACTTTGAGAAACTTGGGACGAACTTAGACAAACCATAGAATGAGACTAAAGTTTATCTTTGTTCGTCCCAAGTTAGTCTCTTAGTCTCATTCCAAGGTTTATCTAAGTTCGTCCATAGAAATAGACTAACTTGGGACGAACTTCGACAAACCTTAGAATGAGACTAAAGTTTGTCTTTGTTCGTCCCAACTTAGTCTCGTTAGTCTCATTCTAAGGTTTGTCTAAGTTCGTCCTTAGAAAGAGACAAACTTGGGACAAACTTAGACTAACTAGGGACGTACTTAGACAAACCTTTGAAAGAGACTAAAGTTTGTCTTTGTTCGTCCCAAGTTAGTCTCTTAGTCTCATTCTAAGGTTTATCTAAGTTCATCCTTAGAAATAGACTAACTTGGGACGAACTTAGACTAACCTTAGAATGAGACTAATGTTTGTCTTTGTTCTTCCGAAGTTAGTCTCGTTAGTCTTATTCTAAGGTTTGTCTAAGTTCGTCCTGAGAGAGAGACAAACGTGGGACGAACTTAGACAAATCTTAGAATGAGACTAAAGTTTTAATTTGTTCGTCCCTAGTTAGTCTCGTTAGTCTCATTCTAAGGTTTGTGTAAGTTCATCCTTAGTAATAGACTAACTTGGGACGAACTTTGACAAACCTTAGAATGAGACAAAAGTTTGTCTTTGTTCGTCTCAAGTTAGTCTCGTTACTCTCATTCTAAGGTTTATCTAAGTTCGTCCTTAGAAATAGACTAACTTGGGATGAACTTTGAGAAACTTGGGACGAACTTAGGCAAACCTTAGAATGAGACTAAAGTTTGTCTTTGTTCGTCCCAAGTTAGTCTCGTTAGTCTCATTCTAAGGTTTGTCTAAGTTCGTCCTTAGAAAGAGACTAACTTGGGACGAACTTAGACTAACTTGGGACGAACTTAGACAAACCTTGGAATGAGACTAAAGTTTGTCTTTGTTCGTCCCAAGTTACTCTCTTAGTCTCATTCTAAGGTTTATCTAAGTTCGTCCTTAGAAATAGACTAACTTCGGACGAACATAGAAAAACCTTAGAATGAGACTAAAGTTTGTCTTTGTTCGTCCCAAGTTAGTCTCGTTAGTCTCATTCTAAGGTTTGTATAAGTTTGTCCTTAGAAATAGACTAACTTGGGACGAACTTTGACAAACTTGGGACGAACTTAGAGAAACCTTAGAATGAGACTAAAGTTTGTCTTTGTTCGTCTCACGTTAGTCTCGTTACTCTCATTCAAAGGTTTATCTAAGTTCGTCCTTAGAAATAGACTAAGTTGGACGAACTTTGAAAAACTTTGGACGAACTTAGACAAACCATAGAATGAGACTAAAGTTTGTCTTTGTTCGTCCCAAGTTAGTCTCGTTAGTCTCATTCTAATGTTTATCTAAGTTCGTACTTAGAAATATACTAACTTGCGACGAACTTAGACAAACCTTAGAATGAGACTAAAGGTTATCTTTGTTGGTCCCAAGTTAGTCTTGTAAGTCTCATTCTAAGGTTTGTATAAGTTCTTCCTTAGAAATAGACTAACTTGGGACAAACATTGACAAGCCTTAGAATGAGACTAAAGTTTATCTTTGTTCGTCTCAAGTTAGTCTCGTTACTCTCGTTCTAAAGTTTATCTAAGTTCTTCCTTAGAAATAGACTAACTTGGGACTTACTTTGACAAACTTGGGACGTACTTAGACAACCCTTAGAATGAGACTAAAGTTTGTCTTTGTTCGTCCCAAGTTAGTCTCTTTAGTCTCATTCTAAGGTTTGTCTAAGTTCGTCCTTAGAAAGAGACAAACGTGGGACGAACTTAGACTAACTTGGGACGAACTGAGACAAACCTTAGAATGAGATTAAAGTCTGTCTTTGTTCATCCCAAGTTAGTCTCATTCTAAGGTTTATCTAAGTTCGTCCTTAGAAATAGACTAACTTGGGACGAACTTTGACAAACTTGGGACGAACTTCGACAAACCTTAGAATGAGACTAAAGTTTGTCTTTGTTCGTCCCAACTTAGTCTCGTTAGTCTCATTCTAAGGTTTGTCTAAGTTCGTCCTTAGAAAGAGACTAACTTGGGACAAACTTAGACTAACTAGGGACGTACTTAGACAAACCTTTGAAAGAGACTAAAGTTTATCTTTGTTAGTCCCAAGTTAGTCTCTTAGTCTCATTCTAAGGTTTATCTAAGTTCATCCTCAGAAATAGACTAACTTGGGACGAACTTAGACTAACCTTAGAATGAGACTAATGTTTGTCTTTGTTCTTCCGAAGTTAGTCTCGTTAGTCTTATTCTAAGGTTTGTCTAAGTTCGTCCTGAGAGAGAGACAAACGTGGGACGAACTTTGACAAACTTGGGACGAACTTAGAGAAACCTTAGAATGAGACTAAAGTTTGTCTTTGTTCGTCTCAAGTTAGTCTCGTTACTCTCATTCTAAGGTTTATCTAAGTTCGTCCTTAGAAATAGACTAACTTGGGATGAACTTTGAGAAACTTGGGACGAACTTAGACAAACCTTAGAATGAGACTAAAGTTTGTCTTTGTTCGTCCCAAGTTAGTCTCGTTAGTCTTATTCTAAGGTTTGTCTAAGTTCGTCCTTAGAAAGAGACTAACTTGGGACGAACTTAGACTAACTTGGGACGAACTTAGACAAACCTTGGAATGAGACTAAAGTTTGTCTTTGTTCGTCCCAAGTTACTCTCTTAGTCTCATTCTAAGGTTTATCTAAGTTCGTCCTTAGAAATAGACCAACTTCGGATGAACTTAGACAAACCTTAGGATGAGACTAAATTTTGTCTTTGTTCGTCCTAAGTTAATCTCGTTAGTCTCATTCTAAGATTTGTATAAGTTTGTCCTTAGAAATAGACTAACTTGGGACGAACTTTGACAAACTTGGGACGAACTTAGAGAAACCTTAGAATGAGACTAAAGTTTGTCTTTGTTCGTCTCACGTTAGTCTCGTTACTCTCATTCTAAGGTTTATCTAAGTTCGTCCTTAGAAATAGACTATGTTTGACGAACTTTGAAAAACTTGGGATGAACTTAGACAAACAATAGAATGAGACTAAAGTTTGTCTTTGTTCGTCCCAAGTTAGTCTCGTTAGTCTCATTCTAAGGTTTATCTAAGTTCGTCCTTAGAAATATACTAACTTGCGACGAACTTAGACAAACCTTAGAATGAGACTAAAGTTTATCTTTGTTCGTCCCAAGTTAGTCTTGTAAGTCTCATTCTAAGGTTTGTATAAGTTCTTCCTTAAAAATAGACTAACTTGGGACAAACATTGACAAACCTTAGAATGAGACAAAAGTTTGTCTTTGTTCGTCTCAAGTTAGTCTCGTTACTCTCATTCTAAGGTTTATCTAAGTTCGTCCTTAGAAATAGACTAACTTGGGATGAACTTTGAGAAACTTGGGACGAACTTAGACAAACCTTAGAAGGAGACTAAAGTTTGTCTTTGTTCGTCCCAAGTTAGTCTCGTTAGTCTTATTCTAAGGTTTGTCTAAGTTCGTCCTTAGAAAGAGACTAACTTGGGACGAACTTAGACTAACTTGGGATGAACTTAGACAAACCTTGGAATGAGACTAAAGTTTGTCTTTGTTCGTCCCAAGTTACTCTCTTAGTCTCATTCTAAGGTTTATCTAAGTTCGTCCTTAGAAATAGACCAACTTCGGATGAACTTAGACAAACCTTAGAATGAGACTAAATTTTGTCTTTGTTCGTCCCGAGACTAAACTCGTTAGTCTCATTCTAAGGTTTGTATAAGTTTGTCCTTAGAAATAGACTAACTTGGGACGAACTTTGACAAACTTGGGACGAACTTAGAGAAACCTTAGAATGAGACTAAAGTTTGTCTTTGTTCGTCTCACGTTAGTCTCGTTACTCTCATTCAAAGGTTTATCTAAGTTCGTCCTTAGAAATAGACTAAGTTGGACGAACTTTGAAAAACTTGGGACGAACTTAGACAAACCATAGAATGAGACTAAAGTTTGTCTTTGTTCGTCCCAAGTTAGTTTCGTTAGTCTCATTCTAATGTTTATCTAAGTTCGTACTTAGAAATATACTAACTGGCGACGAACTTAGACAAACCTTAGAATGAGACTAAAGGTTATCTTTGTTTCGTCCCAAGTTAGTCTTGTAAGTCTCATTCTAAGGTTTGTATAAGTTCTTCCTTAGAAATAGACTAACTTGGGACAAACATTGACAAACCTTAGAATGAGACTAAAGTTTATCTTTGTTCGTCTCAAGTTAGTCTCGTTACTCTCATTCTAAAGTTTATCTAAGTTCTTCCTTAGAAATAGACTAACTTGGGACGAACTTTGACAAACTTGGGACGTACTTAGACAACCTTTAGAATGAGACTAAAGTTTGTCTTTGTTCGTCCCAAGTTAGTCTCTTAGTCTCATTCTAAGGTTTATCTAAGTTCGTCCTTAGAAATAGACTAACTTGGGACGAACATAGACTAACCTTAGAATGAGACTAATGTTTGTCTTTGTTCTTCCGAAGTTAGTCTCGTTAGTCTTATTCTAAGGTTTGTCTAAGTTCGTCCTGAGAAAGAGACAAACGTGGGACGAACTTAGACTAAGTTGGGACGAACTTAGACAAACCTTAGAATGAGACTAAAGTTTGTATTTGTTCATCCCAAGTTAGTCTCGTTAGTCTCATTCTAAGGTTTGTGTAAGTTCGTCCTTAGTAATAGACTAACTTGGGACGAACTTTGACAAACTCTAGAATGAGACAAAAGTTTGTCTTTGTTCGTCTCAAGTTAGTCTCGTTACTCTCATTCTAAGGTTTATCTAAGTTCGTCCTTAGAAATAGACTAACTTGGGATGAACTTTGAGAAACTTGGGACGAACTTAGACAAACCATAGAATGAGACTAAAGTTTGTCTTTGTTCGTCCCAAGTTAGTCTCGTTAGTCTCATTCTAAGGTTTGTCTAAGTTCGTCCTTAGAAAGAGACTAACTTGGGACGAACTTAGACTAACCTTAGAATGAGACTAATGTTTGTCTTTGTTCTTCCCAAGTTAGTCTCGTTAGTCTCATTCTAAGGTTTGTCTAAGTTCGTCCTGAGAAAGAGACAAACGTGGGACGAACTTAGACTAACTTGGGACGAACTTAGACAAACCTTAGAATGAGACTAAAGTTTGTATTTGTTCCTCCTAAGTTAGTCTCGTTAGTCTCATTCTAAGGTTTGTGTAAGTTAGTCCTTAGTAATAGACTAACTTGGGACGAACTTTGACAAACTCTAGAATGAGACAAAAGTTTGTCTTTGTTCGTCTCAAGTTAGTCTCGTTACTCTCATCCTAAGGTTTATCCAAGTTCGTCCTTAGAAATAGACTAACTTGGGATGAACTTTGAGAAACTTGGGATGAACTTAGACAAACCATAGAATGAGACTAAAGTTTGTGTTTGTTCGTCCCAAGTTAGTCTCGTTAGTCTCATTCTAAGGTATGTGTAAGTTCGTCCTTAGTAATAGACTAACTTGGGACGAACTTTGACAAACTCTAGAATGAGACAAAAGTTTGTCTTTGTTCGTCTCAAGTTAGTCTCGTTACTCTCATTCTAAGGTTTATCTAAGTTCGTCCTTTGAAATAGACTAACTTGGGATGAACTTTGAGAAACTTGGGACGAACTTAGACAAACCATAGAATGAGACTAAAGTTTGTCTTTGTTCGTCCCAAGTTAGTCTCTTAGTCTCATTCTAAGGTTTATCTAAGTTCGTCCATAGAAATAGACTAACTTGGGACGAACTTAGACAAACCTTAGAATGAGACTAATGTTTGTCTTTGTTCTTCCCAAGTTAGTCTCGTTAGTCTCATTCTAAGGTTTGTCCAAGTTCGTCCTGAGAAAGAGACAAACGTGGGACGAACTTAGACTAACTTGGGACGAACTTAGACAAACCTTAGAATGAGACTAAAGTTTGTATTTGTTCGTCCCAAGTTAGTCTCGTTAGTCTCATTCTAAGGTTTGTGTAAGTTCGTCCTTAGTAATAGACTTACTTGGGATGAACTTTGACAAACCTTAGAATGAGACAAAAGTTTGTCTTTGTTCGTCTCAAGTTAGTCTCGTTACTCTCATTCTAAGGTTTGTCTCAGTTCGTCCTTAGAAAGAGACTAACTTGGGATGAACTTAGACTAACTTGGGACGAACTTAGACAAACCTTGGAATGAGACTAAAGTTTGTATTTGTTCGTCCCTAGTTAGTCTCGTTAGTCTCATTCTAAGGTTTGTGTAAGTTCGTCCTTAGTAACAGACTAACTTGGGACGAACTTTGACAAACCTTAGAATGAGACTAAAGTTTGTCTTTGTTCGTCTCAAGTTAGTCTCGTTACTCTCATTCTAAGGTTTATCTAAGTTCGTCCTTTGAAATAGACTAACTTGGGATGAACTTTGAGAAACTTGGGACGAACTTAGACAAACCATAGAATGAGACTAAAGTTTATCTTTGTTCGTCCCAAGTTAGTCTCTTAGTCTCATTCCAAGGTTTATCTAAGTTCGTCCATAGAAATAGACTAACTTGGGACGAACTTCGACAAACCTTAGAATGAGACTAAAGTTTGTCTTTGTTCGTCCCAACTTAGTCTCGTTAGTCTCATTCTAAGGTTTGTCTAAGTTCGTCCTTCGAAAGAGACAAACTTGGGACAAACTTAGACTAACTAGGGACGTACTTAGACAAACCTTTGAAAGAGACTAAAGTTTGTCTTTGTTCGTCCCAAGTTAGTCTCTTAGTCTCATTCTAAGGTTTATCTAAGTTCATCCTTAGAAATAGACTAACTTGGGACGAACTTAGACTAACCTTAGAATGAGACTAATGTTTGTCTTTGTTCTTCCGAAGTTAGTCTCGTTAGTCTTATTCTAAGGTTTGTCTAAGTTCGTCCTGAGAGAGAGACAAACGTGGGACGAACTTAGACAAACCTTAGAATGAGACTAAAGTTTTGATTTGTTCGTCCCTAGTTAGTCTCGTTAGTCTCATTCTAAGGTTTGTGTAAGTTCGTCCTTAGTAATAGACTAACTTGGGACGAACTTTGACAAACCTTAGAATGAGACAAAAGTTTGTCTTTGTTCGTCTCAAGTTAGTCTCGTTACTCTCATTCTAAGGTTTATCTAAGTTCGTCCTTAGAAATAGACTAACTTGGGATGAACTTTGAGAAACTTGGGACGAACTTAGGCAAACCTTAGAATGAGACTAAAGTTTGTCTTTGTTCGTCCCAAGTTAGTCTCGTTAGTCTCATTCTAAGGTTTGTCTAAGTTCGTCCTTAGAAAGAGACTAACTTGGGACGAACTTAGACTAACTTGGGACGAACTTAGACAAACCTTGGAATGAGACTAAAGTTTGTCTTTGTTCGTCCCAAGTTACTCTCTTAGTCTCATTCTAAGGTTTATCTAAGTTCGTCCTTAGAAATAGACTAACTTCGGACGAACATAGAAAAACCTTAGAATGAGACTAAAGTTTGTCTTTGTTCGTCCCAAGTTAGTCTCGTTAGTCTCATTCTAAGGTTTGTATAAGTTTGTCCTTAGAAATAGACTAACTTGGGACGAACTTTGACAAACTTGGGACGAACTTAGAGAAACCTTAGAATGAGACTAAAGTTTGTCTTTGTTCGTCTCACGTTAGTCTCGTTACTCTCATTCTAAGGTTTGTCTAAGTTCGTCCTTAGAAAGAGACTAACTTGGGACGAACTTAGACTAACCTTAGAATGAGAGTAATGTTTGTCTTTGTTCTTCCCAAGTTAGTCTCGTTAGTCTCATTCTAAGGTTTGTCTAAGTTCGTCCTGAGAAAGAGACAAACGTGGGACGAACTTAGACTAACTTGGGACGAACTTAGACAAACCTTAGAATGAGACTAAAGTTTGTATTTGTTCCTCCCAAGTTAGTCTCGTTAGTCTCATTCTAAGGTTTGTGTAAGTTAGTCCTTAGTAATAGACTAACTTGGGACGAACTTTGACAAACTCTAGAATGAGACAAAAGTTTGTCTTTGTTCGTCTCAAGTTAGTCTCGTTACTCTCATCCTAAGGTTTATCCAAGTTCGTCCTTAGAAATAGACTAACTTGGGATGAACTTTGAGAAACTTGGGATGAACTTAGACAAACCATAGAATGAGACTAAAGTTTGTGTTTGTTCGTCCCAAGTTAGTCTCGTTAGTCTCATTCTAAGGTATGTGTAAGTTCGTCCTTAGTAATAGACTAACTTGGGACGAACTTTGACAAACTCTAGAATGAGACAAAAGTTTGTCTTTGTTCGTCTCAAGTTAGTCTCGTTACTCTCATTCTAAGGTTTATCTAAGTTCGTCCTTTGAAATAGACTAACTTGGGATGAACTTTGAGAAACTTGGGACGAACTTAGACAAACCATAGAATGAGACTAAAGTTTGTCTTTGTTCGTCCCAAGTTAGTCTCTTAGTCTCATTCTAAGGTTTATCTAAGTTCGTCCATAGAAATAGACTAACTTGGGACGAACTTAGACAAACCTTAGAATGAGACTAATGTTTGTCTTTGTTCTTCCCAAGTTAGTCTCGTTAGTCTCATTCTAAGGTTTGTCCAAGTTCGTCCTGAGAAAGAGACAAACGTGGGACGAACTTAGACTAACTTGGGACGAACTTAGACAAACCTTAGAATGAGACTAAAGTTTGTATTTGTTCGTCCCAAGTTAGTCTCGTTAGTCTAATTCTAAGGTTTGTGTAAGTTCGTCCTTAGTAATAGACTTACTTGGGACGAACTTTGACAAACCTTAGAATGAGACAAAAGTTTGTCTTTGTTCGTCTCAAGTTAGTCTCGTTACTCTCATTCTAAGGTTTGTCTCAGTTCGTCCTTAGAAAGAGACTAACTTGGGATGAACTTAGACTAACTTGGGACGAACTTAGACAAACCTTGGAATGAGACTAAAGTTTGTCTTTGTTCGTCCCAAGTTAGTCTCGTTAGTCTCATTCTAAGGTTTGTCTAAGTTCGTCCTTAGAAAGAGACTAACTTGGGACGAACTTGGACTAACTTGGGACGTACTTAGACAAACCTTTGAAAGAGACTAAAGTTTGTCTTTGTTCGTCCCAAGTTAGTCTCTTAGTCTCATTCTAAGGTTTATCTAAGTTCGTCCTTAGAAATAGACTAACTTGGGACGAACTTAGACTTACCTTAGAATGAGACTAATGTTTGTCTTTGTTCTTCCCAAGTTAGTCTCGTTAGTCTCATTCTAAGGTTTGTCTAAGTTCGTCCTGAAAAAGAGACAAACGTGGGACGAACTTAGACAAACCTTAGAATGAGACTAAAGTTTGTATTTGTTCGTCCCTAGTTAGTCTCGTTAGTCTCATTCTAAGGTTTGTGTAAGTTCGTCCTTAGTAACAGACTAACTTGGGACGAACTTTGACAAACCTTAGAATGAGACTAAAGTTTGTCTTTGTTCGTCTCAAGTTAGTCTCGTTACTCTCAATCTAAGGTTTATCTATGTTCGTCCTTAGAAATAGACTAACTTGGGATGAACTTTGAGAAACTTGGGACGAACTTAGACAAACCTTAGAATGAGACTAAAGTTTGTCTTTGTTCGTCCCAACTTAGTCTCGTTAGTCTCCTTCTAAAGTTTGTCTAAGTTCTTCCTCAGAAAGAGTCTAACTTGGGACGAACTTAGACAAACCTTAGAAAGAGACTAAATTTTGTCTTTGTTCATCCCAAGTTAGTCTCTTAGTCTCATTCTATGGTTTATCTAAGTTCGTCCTTAGAAATAGACTAACTTGGGACGAACTTAGACTAACCTTAGAATGAGACTAATGTTTGTCTTGGTTCTTCCGAAGTTAGTCTCGCTTGTCTTATTCTAAGGTTTGTCTAAGTTCATCCTGAGAAAGAGACAAACGTGGGATGAACTTAGACTAACTTGGGACGGACTTAGACAAACCTTAGAATGAGACTAAAGTTTGTATTTGTTCGTCCCAATTTAGTCTCGTTAGTCTCATTCTAAGGTTTGTGTAAGTTCGTCCTTAGTAATAGACTAACTTGGGACGAACTTTGACAAACCTTAGAATGAGACAAAAGTTTGTCTTTGTTCGTCTCAAGTTAGTCTCGTTACTCTTATTCTAAGGTTTATCTAAGTTCGTCCTTAGAAATAGACTAACTTGGTATGAACTTTGAGAAACTTGGGACGAACTTAGCCAAACCTTAGAATGAGACTAAAGTTTGTCTTTGTTCATCCCAAGTTAGTCTCGTTAGTCTCATTCTAAGGTTTGTCTAAGTTCGTCCTTAGAAAGAGACTAACTTGGGACGAACTTGGACTAACTTGGGACGAACTTGGACTAACTGGGACGTACTTAGACAAACCTTTGAAAGAGACTAAAGTTTGTATTTGTTCGTCCCAAGTTAGTCTCTTAGTCTCATTCAAAGGTTTATCTAAGTTCGTCCTTAGAAATAGACTAACTTGGGACGAACTTAGACTAACCTTAGAATGAGACTAATGTTTGTCTTTGTTATTCTCAAGTTAGTCTCGTTAGTCTCATTCTAAGGGTTGTCTAAGTTCGTCCTGAGAAAGAGACAAACGTGGGACGAACTTAGACTAACTTGGGACGAACTTAGACAAACCTTAGAATGAGACTAAAGTTTGTATTTGTTCGTCCCAAGTTAGTCTCGTTAGTCTCATTTTAAGGTTTGTGTAAGTTCGTCCTTAGAAATAGACTAACTTGGGATGAACTTTGAGAAACTTGGGACGAACTTAGACAAACCTTAGAATGAGACTAAAGTTTGTCTTTGTTCGTCCCAACTTAGTCTCGTTAGTCTTATTCTAAGGTTTGTCTAAGTTCGTCCTCAGAAAGAGACTAACTTGGGACGAACTTAGACTAACTTGGGACGAACTTAGACAAACCTTGGAATGAGACTAAAGTTTGTCTTTGTTCGTCCCAAGTTACTCTCTTAGTCTCATTCTAAGGTTTATCTAAGTTCGTCCTTAGAAATAGACTAACTTCGGACGAACTTAGACAAACCTTAGAATGAGACTAAATTTTGTCCTTGTTCGTCCCAAGTTAGTCTCGTTAGTCTCATTCTAAGATTTGTATAAGTTTGTCCTTAGAAATAGACTAACTTGGGACGAACTTTGACAAACTTGGGACGAACTTAGAGAAACCTTAGAATGAGACTAAAGTTTGTCTTTGTTCGTCTCACGTTAGTCTCGTTACTCTCATTCTAAGGTTTATCTAAGTTCGTCCATAGAAATAGACTAAGTTTGACGAACTTTGAAAAACTTGGGACGAACTTAGACAAACCATAGAATGAGACTAAAGTTTTTCTTTGTTCGTCCCAAGTTAGTCTCGTTAGTCTCATTCTAAGGTTTATCTAAGTTCGTCCTTAGAAATAAACTAACTTGCGACGAACTTAGACAAATCTTAGAATGAGACTAAAGTTTATCTTTGTTCGTCCCAAGTTAGTCTTGTAAGTCTCATTCTAAGGTTTGTATAAGTTCTTCCTTAGAAATAGACTAACTTGGGACAAACATTGACAAACCTTAGAATGAGACTAAAGTTTATCTTTGTTCGTCTCAAGTTAGTCTCGTTACTCTCATTCTAAGGTTTATCTAAGTTCTTCCTTAGAAATAGACTAACTTGGGATGAACTTTGACAAACTTGGGACGTACTTAGACAAACCTTAGAATGAGACTAAAGTTTGTCTTTGTTCGTCCCAAGTTAGTCTCGTTAGTCTCCTTCTAAAGTTTGTCTAAGTTCTTCCTCAGAAAGAGTCTAACTTGGGACGAACATAGACAAACCTTAGAAAGAGACTAAATTTTGTCTTTGTTCGTCCTAAGTTAGTCTCTTAGTCTCATTCTAAGGTTTATCTAAGTTCGTCCTTAGAAATAGACTAACTTGGGACGAACTTAGACTAACCTTAGAATGAGACTAATGTTTGTCTTTGTTCTTCCCAAGTTAGTCTCGTTAGTCTCATTCTAAAGTTTGTCTAAGTTCGTCCTGAGAAAGAAACAAACGTGGGATGAACTTAAACTAACTTGGGACGAACTTAGACAAACCTTAGAATGAGACTAAAGTTTGTATTTGTTCGTCCCTAGTTAGTCTCGTTAGTCTCATTCTAAGATTTGTGTAAGTTCGTCCTTAGTAATAGACTAACTTGGGACGAACTTTGACAAACCTTAGAATGAGACAAAAGTGTGTCTTTGTTCGTCTCAAGTTAGTCTCGTTACTCTCATTCTAAGGTTTATCTAAGTTCGTCCTTAGAAATAGACTAACTTGGGATGAACTTTGAGAAACTTGGGACGAACTTAGACAAACCTTAGAATGAGACTAAAGTTTGTCTTTGTTCGTCCCAAGTTAGTCTCGTTAGTCTTATTCTAAGGTTTGTCTAAGTTCATCCTTAGAAAGAGACTAACTTGGGACGAACTTAGACTATCTTGGGATGAACTTAGACAAACCTTGGAATGAGACTAAAGTTTGTCTTTGTTCGTCCCAAGTTACTCTCTTAGTCTCATTCTAAGGTTTGTCTAAGTTCGTCCTTAGAAATAGACTAACTTCGGACGAACTTAGACAAACCTTAAAATGAAACTAAATTTTGTCTTTGTTCGTCCCAAGTTAGTCTTGTTAGTCTCATTCTAAGATTTGTATAAGTTTGTCCTTAGAAATAAACTAACTTGGGACGAACTTTGACAAACTGGGGACGAACTTAGAGAAACCTTAGAATGAGACTAAAGTTTGTCTTTGTTCGTCTCACGTTAGTCTCGTTACTCTCATTCTAAGGTTTATCTAAGTTCGTCCATAGAAATAGACTAAGTTTGACGAACTTTGAAAAACTTGGGACGAACTTAGACAAGCCATAGAATGAGACTAAAGTTTTTCTATGTTCGTCCCAAGTTAGTCTCGTTAGTCTCATTCTAAGGTTTATCTAAGTTCGTCCTTAGAAATAAACTAACTTGCGACGAACTTAGACAAATCTTAGAATGAGACTAAAGTTTATCTTTGTTCGTCCCAAGTTAGTCTTGTAAGTCTCATTCTAAGGTTTGTATAAGTTCTTCCTTAGAAATAGACTAACTTGGGACAAACATTGACAAACCTTAGAATGAGACTAAAGTTTATCTTTGTTCGTCTCAAGTTAGTCTCGTTACTCTCATTCTAAGGTTTATCTAAGTTCTTCCTTAGAAATAGACTAACTTGGGATGAACTTTGACAAACTTGGGACGTACTTAGACAAACCTTAGAATGAGACTAAAGTTTGTCTTTGTTCGTCCCAAGTTAGTCTCGTTAGTCTCCTTCTAAAGTTTGTCTAAGTTCTTCCTCAGAAAGAGTCTAACTTGGGACGAACATAGACAAACCCTAGAAAGAGACTAAATTTTGTCTTTGTTCGTCCTAAGTTAGTCTCTTAGTCTCATTCTAAGGTTTATCTAAGTTCGTCCTTAGAAATAGACTAACTTGGGACGAACTTAGACTAACCTTAGAATGAGACTAATGTTTGTCTTTGTTCTTCCCAAGTTAGTCTCGTTAGTCTCATTCTAAAGTTTGTCTAAGTTCGTCCTGAGAAAGAGACAAACGTGGGACGAACTTAAACTAACTTGGGACGAACTTAGACAAACCTTAGAATGAGACTAAAGTTTGTATTTGTTCGTCCCTAGTTAGTCTCGTTAGTCTCATTCTAAGGTTTGTGTAAGTTCGTCCTTAGTAATAGACTAACTTGGGATGAACTTTGACAAACCTTAGAATGAGACAAAAGTGTGTCTTTGTTCGTCTCAAGTTAGTCTCGTTACTCTCATTCTAAGGTTTATCTAAGTTCGTCCTTAGAAATAGACTAACTTGGGATGAACTTTGAGAAACTTGGGACGAACTTAGACAAACCTTAGAATGAGACTAAAGTTTGTCTTTGTTCGTCCCAAGTTAGTCTCGTTAGTCTTATTCTAAGGTTTGTCTAAGTTCATCCTTAGAAAGAGACTAACTTGGGACGAACTTAGACTAACTTGGGACGAACTTAGACAAACCTTGGAATGAGACTAAAGTTTGTCTTTGTTCGTCCCAAGTTACTCTCTTAGTCTCATTCTAAGGTTTGTCTAAGTTCGTCCTTAGAAATAAACTAACTTCGGACGAACTTAGACAAACCTTAAAATGAAACTAAATTTTGTCTTTGTTCGTCCCAAGTTAGTCTCGTTAGTCTCATTCTAAGATTTGTATAAGTTTGTCCTTAGAAATAAACTAACTTGGGACGAACTTTGACAAACTTGGGACGAACTTAGAGAAACCTTAGAATGAGACTAAAGTTTGTCTTTGTTCGTCTCACGTTAGTCTCGTTACTCTCATTCTAAGGTTTATCTAAGTTCGTCCATAGAAATAGACTAAGTTTGACGAACTTTGAAAAACTTGGGACGAACTTAGACAAACCATAGAATGAGACTAAAGTTTTTCTATGTTCGTCCCAAGTTAGTCTCGTTAGTCTCATTCTAAGGTTTATCTAAGTTCGTCCTTAGAAATAAACTAACTTGCGACGAACTTAGACAAATCTTAGAATGAGACTAAAGTTTATCTTTGTTCGTCCCAAGTTAGTCTTGTAAGTCTCATTCTAAGGTTTGTATAAGTTCTTCCTTAGAAATAGACTAACTTGGGACAAACATTGACAAACCTTAGAATGAGACTAAAGTTTATCTTTGTTCGTCTCAAGTTAGTCTCGTTACTCTCATTCTAAGGTTTATCTAAGTTCTTCCTTAGAAATAGACTAACTTGGGATGAACTTTGACAAACTTGGGACGTACTTAGACAAACCTTAGAATGAGACTAAAGTTTGTCTTTGTTCGTCCCAAGTTAGTCTCGTTAGTCTCCTTCTAAAGTTTGTCTAAGTTCTTCCTCAGAAAGAGTCTAACTTGGGACGAACTTAGACAAACCTTAGAAAGAGACTAAATTTTGTCTTTGTTCGTCCTAAGTTAGTCTCTTAGTCTCATTCTAAGGTTTATCTAAGTTCGTCCTTAGAAATAGACTAACTTGGGACGAACTTAGACTAACCTTAGAATGAGATTAATGTTTGTCTTGGTTCTTCCGAAGTTAGTCTCGTTAGTCTTATTCTAAGGTTTGTCTAAGTTCGTCCTGAGAAAGAGACAAACGTGGGACGAACTTAGACTAACTTGGGACGAATTTATACAAACCTTAGAATGAGACTAAAGTTTGTATTTGTTCGTCCCAAGTTAGTCTCGTTAGTCTCATTCTAAGGTTTGTGTAAGTTCGTCCTTAGTAATAGACTAACTTGGGACGAACTTTGACAAACCTTAGAATGAGACAAAAGTTTGTCTTTGTTCGTCTCAAGTTAGTCTCGTTACTCTCACTCTAAGGTTTATCTAAGTTCGTCCTTAGAAATAGACTAACTTGGGATGAACTTTGAGAAACTTGGGACGAACTTAGACAAACCTTAGAATGAGACTAAAGTTTGTCTTTGTTCGTCCCAAGTTAGTCTCGTTAGTCTTATTCTAAGGTTTGTCTAAGTTCGTCCTTAGAAAGAGACTAACTTGGGACGAACTTAGACTAACTTGGGACGAACTTAGACAAACCTTGGAATGAGACTAAAGTTTGTCTTTGTTCGTCCCAAGTTACTCTCTTAGTCTCATTCTAAGGTTTGTCTAAGTTCGTCCTTAGAAATAGACTAACTTCGGACGAACTTAGACAAACCTTAGAATGAAACTAAATTTTGTCTTTGTTCGTCCCAAGTTAGTCTCGTTAGTCTCATTCTAAGATTTGTATAAGTTTGTCCTTAGAAATAAACTAACTTGGGACGAACTTTGACAAACTTGGGACGAACTTAGAGAAACCTTAGAATGAGACTAAAGTTTGTCTTTGTTCGTCTCACGTTAGTCTCGTTACTCTCATTCTAAGGTTTATCTAAGTTCGTCCATAGAAATAGACTAAGTTTGACGAACTTTGAAAAACTTGGGACGAACTTAGACAAACCATAGAATGAGACTAAAGTTTTTCTATGTTCGTCCCAAGTTAGTCTCGTTAGTCTCATTCTAAGGTTTATCTAAGTTCGTCCTTAGAAATAAACTAACTTGCGACGAACTTAGACAAATCTTAGAATGAGACTAAAGTTTATCTTTGTTCGTCTCAAGTTAGTCTTGTAAGTCTCATTCTAAGGTTTGTATAATTTCTTCCTTAGAAATAGACTAACTTGGGACAAACATTGACAAACCTTAGAATGAGAATAAAGTTTATCTTTGTTCGTCTCAAGTTAGTCTCGTTACTCTCATTCTAAGGTTTATCTAAGTTCTTCCTTAGATATAGACTAACTTGGGATGAACTTTGACAAACTTGGGACGTACTTAGACAAACCTTAGAATGAGACTAAAGTTTGTCTTTGTTCGTCCCAAGTTAGTCTCGTTAGTCTCCTTCTAAAGTTTGTCTAAGTTCTTCCTCAGAAAGAGTCTAACTTGGGACGAACATAGACAAACCCTAGAAAGAGACTAAATTTTGTCTTTGTTCGTCCTAAGTTAGTCTCTTAGTCTCATTCTAAGGTTTATCTAAGTTCGTCCTTAGAAATAGACTAACTTGGGATGAACTTAGACTAACCTTAGAATGAGACTAATGTTTGTCTTTGTTCTTCCCAAGTTAGTCTCGTTAGTCTCATTCTAAAGTTTGTCTAAGTTCGTCCTGAGAAAGAGACAAACGTGGGATGAACTTAAACTAACTTGGGACGAACTTAGACAAACCTTAGAATGAGACTAAAGTTTGTATTTGTTCGTCCCTAGTTAGTCTCGTTAGTCTCATTCTAAGGTTTGTGTAAGTTCGTCCTTAGTAATAGACTAACTTGGGACGAACTTTGACAAACCTTAGAATGAGACAAAAGTGTGTCTTTGTTCGTCTCAAGTTAGTCTCGTTACTCTCATTCTAAGGTTTATCTAAGTTCGTCCTTAGAAATAGACTAACTTGGGATGAACTTTGAGAAACTTGGGACGAACTTAGACAAACCTTAGAATGAGACTAAAGTTTGTCTTTGTTCGTCCCAAGTTAGTCTCGTTAGTCTTATTCTAAGGTTTGTCTAAGTTCATCCTTAGAAAGAGACTAACTTGGGACGAACTTAGACTAACTTGGGACGAACTTAGACAAACCTTGGAATGAGACTAAAGTTTGTCTTTGTTCGTCCCAAGTTACTCTCTTAGTCTCATTCTAAGGTTTGTCTAAGTTCGTCCTTAGAAATAGACTAACTTCGGACGAACTTAGACAAACCTTAAAATGAAACTAAATTTTGTCTTTGTTCGTCCCAAGTTAGTCTCGTTAGTCTCATTCTAAGATTTGTATAAGTTTGTCCTTAGAAATAAACTAACTTGGGACGAACTTTGACAAACTTGGGACGAACTTAGAGAAACCTTAGAATGAGACTAAAGTTTGTCTTTGTTCGTCTCACGTTAGTCTCGTTACTCTCATTCTAAGGTTTATCTAAGTTCGTCCATAGAAATAGACTAAGTTTGACGAACTTTGAAAAACTTGGGACGAACTTAGACAAACCATAGAATGAGACTAAAGTTTTTCTATGTTCGTCCCAAGTTAGTCTCGTTAGTCTCATTCTAAGGTTTATCTAAGTTCGTCCTTAGAAATAAACTAACTTGCGACGAACTTAGACAAATCTTAGAATGAGACTAAAGTTTATCTTTGTTCGTCCCAAGTTAGTCTTGTAAGTCTCATTCTAAGGTTTGTATAAGTTCTTCCTTAGAAATAGACTAACTTGGGACAAACATTGACAAACCTTAGAATGAGACTAAAGTTTATCTTTGTTCGTCTCAAGTTAGTCTCGTTACTCTCATTCTAAGGTTTATCTAAGTTCTTCCTTAGAAATAGACTAACTTGGGATGAACTTTGACAAACTTGGGACGTACTTAGACAAACCTTAGAATGAGACTAAAGTTTGTCTTTGTTCGTCCCAAGTTAGTCTCGTTAGTCTCCTTCTAAAGTTTGTCTAAGTTCTTCCTCAGAAAGAGTCTAACTTGGGACGAACTTAGACAAACCTTAGAAAGAGACTAAATTTTGTCTTTGTTCGTCCTAAGTTAGTCTCTTAGTCTCATTCTAAGGTTTATCTAAGTTCGTCCTTAGAAATAGACTAACTTGGGACGAACTTAGACTAACCTTAGAATGAGACTAATGTTTGTCTTGGTTCTTCCGAAGTTAGTCTCGTTAGTCTTATTCTAAGGTTTGTCTAAGTTCGTCCTGAGAAAGAGACAAACGTGGGACGAACTTAGACTAACTTGGGACGAACTTATACAAACCTTAGAATGAGACTAAAGTTTGTATTTGTTCGTCCCAAGTTAGTCTCGTTAGTCTCATTCTAAGGTTTGTGTAAGTTCGTCCTTAGTAATAGACTAACTTGGGACGAACTTTGACAAACGTTAGAATGAGACAAAAGTTTGTCTTTGTTCGTCTCAAGTTAGTCTCGTTACTCTCACTCTAAGGTTTATCTAAGTTCGTCCTTAGAAATAGACTAACTTGGGATGAACTTTGAGAAACTTGGGACGAACTTAGACAAACCTTAGAATGAGACTAAAGTTTGTCTTTGTTCGTCCCAAGTTAGTCTCGTTAGTCTTATTCTAAGGTTTGTCTAAGTTCGTCCTTAGAAAGAGACTAACTTGGGACGAACTTAGACTAACTTGGGACGAACTTAGACAAACCTTGGAATGAGACTAAAGTTTGTCTTTGTTCGTCCCAAGTTACTCTCTTAGTCTCATTCTAAGGTTTGTCTAAGTTCGTCCTTAGAAATAGACTAACTTCGGACGAACTTAGACAAACCTTAGAATGAAACTAAATTTTGTCTTTGTTCGTCCCAAGTTAGTCTCGTTAGTCTCATTCTAAGATTTGTATAAGTTTGTCCTTAGAAATAAACTAACTTGGGACGAACTTTGACAAACTTGGGACGAACTTAGAGAAACCTTAGAATGAGACTAAAGTTTGTCTTTGTTCGTCTCACGTTAGTCTCGTTACTCTCATTCTAAGGTTTATCTAAGTTCGTCCATAGAAATAGACTAAGTTTGACGAACTTTGAAAAACTTGGGACGAACTTAGACAAACCATAGAATGAGACTAAAGTTTTTCTATGTTCGTCCCAAGTTAGTCTCGTTAGTCTCATTCTAAGGTTTATCTAAGTTCGTCCTTAGAAATAAACTAACTTGCGACGAACTTAGACAAATCTTAGAATGAGACTAAAGTTTATCTTTGTTCGTCCCAAGTTAGTCTTGTAAGTCTCATTCTAAGGTTTGTTTAAGTTCTTCCTTAGAAATAGACTAACTTGGGACAAACATTGACAAACCTTAGAATGAGAATAAAGTTTATCTTTGTTCGTCTCAAGTTAGTCTCGTTACTCTCATTCTAAGGTTTATCTAAGTTCTTCCTTAGAAATAGACTAACTTGGGTTGAACTTTGACAAACTTGGGACGTACTTAGACAAACCTTAGAATGAGACTAAAGTTTGTCTTTGTTCGTCCCAAGTTAGTCTCGTTAGTCTCCTTCTAAAGTTTGTCTAAGTTCTTCCTCAGAAAGAGTCTAACTTGGGACGAACATAGACAAACCCTAGAAAGAGACTAAATTTTGTCTTTGTTCGTCCTAAGTTAGTCTCTTAGTCTCATTCTAAGGTTTATCTAAGTTCGTCCTTAGAAATAGACTAACTTGGGACGAACTTAGACTAACCTTAGAATGAGACTAATGTTTGTCTTTGTTCTTCCCAAGTTAGTCTCGTTAGTCTCATTCTAAAGTTTGTCTAAGTTCGTCCTGAGAAAGAGACAAACGTGGGACGAACTTAAACTAACTTGGGACGAACTTAGACAAACCTAAGAATGAGACTAAAGTTTGTATTTGTTCGTCCCTAGTTAGTCTCGTTAGTCTCATTCTAAGGTTTGTGTAAGTTCGTCCTTAGTAATAGACTAACTTGGGACGAATTTTGACAAACCTTAGAATGAGACAAAAGTGTGTCTTTGTTCGTCTCAAGTTAGTCTCGTTACTCTCATTCTAAGGTTTATCTAAGTTCGTCCTTAGAAATAGACTAACTTGGGATGAACTTTGAGAAACTTGGGACGAACTTAGACAAACCTTAGAATGAGACTAAAGTTTGTCTTTGTTCGTCCCAAGTTAGTCTTGTTAGTCTTATTCTAAGGTTTGTCTAAGTTCGTCCTTAGAAAGAGACTAACTTGGGACGAACTTAGACTAACTTGGGACGAACTTAGACAAACCTTGGAATGAGACTAAAGTTTGTCTTTGTTCGTCCCAAGTTACTCTCTTAGTCTCATTCTAAGGTTTGTCTAAGTTCGTCCTTAGAAATAGACTAACTTCGGACGAACTTAGACAAACCTTAGAATGAAACTAAATTTTGTCTTTGTTCGTCCCAAGTTAGTCTCGTTAGTCTCATTCTAAGATTTGTATAAGTTTGTCCTTAGAAATAAACTAACTTGGGACGAACTTTGACAAACTTGGGACGAACTTAGAGAAACCTTAGAATGAGACTAAAGTTTGTCTTTGTTCGTCTCACGTTAGTCTCGTTACTCTCATTCTAAGGTTTATCTAAGTTCGTCCATAGAAATAGACTAAGTTTGACGAACTTTGAAAAACTTGGGACGAACTTAGACAAACCATAGAATGAGACTAAAGTTTTTCTATGTTCGTCCCAAGTTAGTCTCGTTAGTCTCATTCTAAGGTTTATCTAAGTTCGTCCTTAGAAATAAACTAACTTGCGACGAACTTAGACAAATCTTAGAATGAGACTAAAGTTTATCTTTGTTCGTCCCAAGTTAGTCTTGTAAGTCTCATTCTAAGGTTTGTATAAGTTCTTCCTTAGAAATAGACTAACTTGGGACAAACATTGACAAACCTTAGAATGAGAATAAAGTTTATCTTTGTTCGTCTCAAGTTAGTCTCGTTACTCTCATTCTAAGGTTTATCTAAGTTCTTCCTTAGAAATAGACTAACTTGGGATGAACTTTGACAAACTTGGGACGTACTTAGACAAACCTTAGAATGAGACTAAAGTTTGTCTTTGTTCGTCCCAAGTTAGTCTCGTTAGTCTCCTTCTAAAGTTTGTCTAAGTTCTTCCTCAGAAAGAGTCTAACTTGGGACGAACATAGACAAACCCTAGAAAGAGACTAAATTTTGTCTTTGTTCGTCCTAAGTTAGTCTCTTAGTCTCATTCTAAGGTTTATCTAAGTTCGTCCTTAGAAATAGACTAACTTGGGACGAACTTAGACTAACCTTAGAATGAGACTAATGTTTGTCTTTGTTCTTCCCAAGTTAGTCTCGTTAGTCTCATTCTAAAGTTTGTCTAAGTTCGTCCTGAGAAAGAGACAAACGTGGGACGAACTTAAACTAACTTGGGACGAACTTAGACAAACCTTAGAATGAGACTAAAGTTTGTATTTGTTCGTCCCTAGTTAGTCTCGTTAGTCTCATTCTAAGGTTTGTGTAAGTTCGTCCTTAGTAATAGACTAACTTGGGACGAACTTTGACAAACCTTAGAATGAGACAAAAGTTTGTCTTTGTTCGTCTCAAGTTAGTCTCGTTACTCTCACTCTAAGGTTTATCTAAGTTCGTCCTTAGAAATAGACTAACTTGGGATGAACTTTGAGAAACTTGGGACGAACTTAGACAAACCTTAGAATGAGACTAAAGTTTGTCTTTGTTCGTCCCAAGTTAGTCTCGTTAGTCTTATTCTAAGGTTTGTCTAAGTTCGTCCTTAGAAAGAGACTAACTTGGGACGAACTTAGACTAACTTGGGACGAACTTAGACAAACCTTGGAATGAGACTAAAGTTTGTCTTTGTTCGTCCCAAGTTACTCTCTTAGTCTCATTCTAAGGTTTGTCTAAGTTCGTCCTTAGAAATAGACTAACTTCGGACGAACTTAGACAAACCTTAAAATGAAACTAAATTTTGTCTTTGTTCGTCCCAAGTTAGTCTCGTTAGTCTCATTCTAAGATTTGTATAAGTTTGTCCTTAGAAATAAACTAACTTGGGACGAACTTTGACAAACTTGGGACGAACTTAGAGAAACCTTAGAATGAGACTAAAGTTTGTCTTTGTTCGTCTCACGTTAGTCTCGTTACTCTCATTCTAAGGTTTATCTAAGTTCGTCCATAGAAATAGACTAAGTTTGACGAACTTTGAAAAACTTGGGACGAACTTAGACAAACCATAGAATGAGACTAAAGTTTTTCTATGTTCGTCCCAAGTTAGTCTCGTTAGTCTCATTCTAAGGTTTATCTAAGTTCGTCCTTAGAAATAAACTAACTTGCGACGAACTTAGACAAATCTTAGAATGAGACTAAAGTTTATCTTTGTTCGTCCCAAGTTAGTCTTGTAAGTCTCATTCTAAGGTTTGTATAAGTTCTTCCTTAGAAATAGACTAACTTGGGACAAACATTGACAAACCTTAGAATGAGACTAAAGTTTATCTTTGTTCGTCTCAAGTTAGTCTCGTTACTCTCATTCTAAGGTTTATCTAAGTTCTTCCTTAGAAATAGACTAACTTGGGATGAACTTTGACAAACTTGGGACGTACTTAGACAAACCTTAGAATGAGACTAAAGTTTATCTTTGTTCGTCCCAAGTTAGTCTCGTTAGTCTCCTTCTAAAGTTTGTCTAAGTTCTTCCTCAGAAAGAGTCTAACTTGGGACGAACTTAGACAAACCTTAGAAAGAGACTAAATTTTGTCTTTGTTCGTCCTAAGTTAGTCTCTTAGTCTCATTCTAAGGTTTATCTAAGTTCGTCCTTAGAAATAGACTAACTTGGGACGAACTTAGACTAACCTTAGAATGAGATTAATGTTTGTCTTGGTTCTTCCGAAGTTAGTCTCGTTAGTCTTATTCTAAGGTTTGTCTAAGTTCGTCCTGAGAAAGAGACAAACGTGGGACGAACTTAGACTAACTTGGGACGAATTTATACAAACCTTAGAATGAGACTAAAGTTTGTATTTGTTCGTCCCAAGTTAGTCTCGTTAGTCTCATTCTAAGGTTTGTGTAAGTTCGTCCTTAGTAATAGACTAACTTGGGACGAACTTTGACAAACCTTAGAATGAGACAAAAGTTTGTCTTTGTTCGTCTCAAGTTAGTCTCGTTACTCTCACTCTAAGGTTTATCTAAGTTCGTCCTTAGAAATAGACTAACTTGGGATGAACTTTGAGAAACTTGGGACGAACTTAGACAAACCTTAGAATGAGACTAAAGTTTGTCTTTGTTCGTCCCAAGTTAGTCTCGTTAGTCTTATTCTAAGGTTTGTCTAAGTTCGTCCTTAGAAAGAGACTAACTTGGGACGAACTTAGACTAACTTGGGACGAACTTAGACAAACCTTGGAATGAGACTAAAGTTTGTCTTTGTTCGTCCCAAGTTACTCTCTTAGTCTCATTCTAAGGTTTGTCTAAGTTCGTCCTTAGAAATAGACTAACTTCGGACGAACTTAGACAAACCTTAGAATGAAACTAAATTTTGTCTTTGTTCGTCCCAAGTTAGTCTCGTTAGTCTCATTCTAAGATTTGTATAAGTTTGTCCTTAGAAATAAACTAACTTGGGACGAACTTTGACAAACTTGGGACGAACTTAGAGAAACCTTAGAATGAGACTAAAGTTTGTCTTTGTTCGTCTCACGTTAGTCTCGTTACTCTCATTCTAAGGTTTATCTAAGTTCGTCCATAGAAATAGACTAAGTTTGACGAACTTTGAAAAACTTGGGACGAACTTAGACAAACCATAGAATGAGACTAAAGTTTTTCTATGTTCGTCCCAAGTTTGTCTCGTTAGTCTCATTCTAAGGTTTATCTAAGTTCGTCCTTAGAAATAAACTAACTTGCGACGAACTTAGACAAATCTTAGAATGAGACTAAAGTTTATCTTTGTTCGTCCCAAGTTAGTCTTGTAAGTCTCATTCTAAGGTTTGTATAATTTCTTCCTTAGAAATAGACTAACTTGGGACAAACATTGACAAACCTTAGAATGAGAATAAAGTTTATCTTTGTTCGTCTCAAGTTAGTCTCGTTACTCTCATTCTAAGGTTTATCTAAGTTCTTCCTTAGAAATAGACTAACTTGGGATGAACTTTGACAAACTTGGGACGTACTTAGACAAACCTTAGAATGAGACTAAAGTTTGTCTTTGTTCGTCCCAAGTTAGTCTCGTTAGTCTCCTTCTAAAGTTTGTCTAAGTTCTTCCTCAGAAAGAGTCTAACTTGGGACGAACATAGACAAACCCTAGAAAGAGACTAAATTTTGTCTTTGTTCGTCCTAAGTTAGTCTCTTAGTCTCATTCTAAGGTTTATCTAAGTTCGTCCTTAGAAATAGACTAACTTGGGATGAACTTAGACTAACCTTAGAATGAGACTAATGTTTGTCTTTGTTCTTCCCAAGTTAGTCTCGTTAGTCTCATTCTAAAGTTTGTCTAAGTTCGTCCTGAGAAAGAGACAAACGTGGGATGAACTTAAACTAACTTGGGACGAACTTAGACAAACCTTAGAATGAGACTAAAGTTTGTATTTGTTCGTCCCTAGTTAGTCTCGTTAGTCTCATTCTAAGGTTTGTGTAAGTTCGTCCTTAGTAATAGACTAACTTGGGACGAACTTTGACAAACCTTAGAATGAGACAAAAGTGTGTCTTTTTTCGTCTCAAGTTAGTCTCGTTACTCTCATTCTAAGGTTTATCTAAGTTCGTCCTTAGAAATAGACTAACTTGGGATGAACTTTGAGAAACTTGGGACGAACTTAGACAAACCTTAGAATGAGACTAAAGTTTGTCTTTGTTCGTCCCAAGTTAGTCTCGTTAGTCTTATTCTAAGGTTTGTCTAAGTTCATCCTTAGAAAGAGACTAACTTGGGACGAACTTAGACTAACTTGGGACGAACTTAGACAAACCTTGGAATGAGACTAAAGTTTGTCTTTGTTCGTCCCAAGTTACTCTCTTAGTCTCATTCTAAGGTTTGTCTAAGTTCGTCCTTAGAAATAGACTAACTTCGGACGAACTTAGACAAACCTTAAAATGAAACTAAATTTTGTCTTTGTTCGTCCCAAGTTAGTCTCGTTAGTCTCATTCTAAGATTTGTATAAGTTTGTCCTTAGAAATAAACTAACTTGGGACGAACTTTGACAAACTTGGGACGAACTTAGAGAAACCTTAGAATGAGACTAAAGTTTGTCTTTGTTCGTCTCACGTTAGTCTCGTTACTCTCATTCTAAGGTTTATCTAAGTTCGTCCATAGAAATAGACTAAGTTTGACGAACTTTGAAAAACTTGGGACGAACTTAGACAAACCATAGAATGAGACTAAAGTTTTTCTATGTTCGTCCCAAGTTAGTCTCGTTAGTCTCATTCTAAGGTTTATCTAAGTTCGTCCTTAGAAATAAACTAACTTGCGACGAACTTAGACAAATCTTAGAATGAGACTAAAGTTTATCTTTGTTCGTCCCAAGTTAGTCTTGTAAGTCTCATTCTAAGGTTTGTATAAGTTCTTCCTTAGAAATAGACTAACTTGGGACAAACATTGACAAACCTTAGAATGAGACTAAAGTTTATCTTTGTTCGTCTCAAGTTAGTCTCGTTACTCTCATTCTAAGGTTTATCTAAGTTCTTCCTTAGAAATAGACTAACTTGGGATGAACTTTGACAAACTTGGGACGTACTTAGACAAACCTTAGAATGAGACTAAAGTTTGTCTTTGTTCGTCCCAAGTTAGTCTCGTTAGTCTCCTTCTAAAGTTTGTCTAAGTTCTTCCTCAGAAAGAGTCTAACTTGGGACGAACTTAGACAAACCTTAGAAAGAGACTAAATTTTGTCTTTGTTCGTCCTAAGTTAGTCTCTTAGTCTCATTCTAAGGTTTATCTAAGTTCGTCCTTAGAAATAGACTAACTTGGGACGAACTTAGACTAACCTTAGAATGAGACTAATGTTTGTCTTGGTTCTTCCGAAGTTAGTCTCGTTAGTCTTATTCTAAGGTTTGTCTAAGTTCGTCCTGAGAAAGAGACAAACGTGGGACGAACTTAGACTAACTTGGGATGAACTTATACAAACCTTAGAATGAGACTAAAGTTTGTATTTGTTCGTCCCAAGTTAGTCTCGTTAGTCTCATTCTAAGGTTTGTGTAAGTTCGTCCTTAGTAATAGACTAACTTGGGACGAACTTTGACAAACGTTAGAATGAGACAAAAGTTTGTCTTTGTTCGTCTCAAGTTAGTCTCGTTACTCTCACTCTAAGGTTTATCTAAGTTCGTCCTTAGAAATAGACTAACTTGGGATGAACTTTGAGAAACTTGGGACGAACTTAGACAAACCTTAGAATGAGACTAAAGTTTGTCTTTGTTCGTCCCAAGTTAGTCTCGTTAGTCTTATTCTAAGGTTTGTCTAAGTTCGTCCTTAGAAAGAGACTAACTTGGGACGAACTTAGACTAACTTGGGACGAACTTAGACAAACCTTGGAATGAGACTAAAGTTTGTCTTTGTTCGTCCCAAGTTACTCTCTTAGTCTCATTCTAAGGTTTGTCTAAGTTCGTCCTTAGAAATAGACTAACTTCGGACGAACTTAGACAAACCTTAGAATGAAACTAAATTTTGTCTTTGTTCGTCCCAAGTTAGTCTCGTTAGTCTCATTCTAAGATTTGTATAAGTTTGTCCTTAGAAATAAACTAACTTGGGACGAACTTTGACAAACTTGGGACGAACTTAGAGAAACCTTAGAATGAGACTAAAGTTTGTCTTTGTTCGTCTCACGTTAGTCTCGTTACTCTCATTCTAAGGTTTATCTAAGTTCGTCCATAGAAATAGACTAAGTTTGACGAACTTTGAAAAACTTGGGACGAACTTAGACAAACCATAGAATGAGACTAAAGTTTTTCTATGTTCGTCCCAAGTTAGTCTCGTTAGTCTCATTCTAAGGTTTATCTAAGTTCGTCCTTAGAAATAAACTAACTTGCGACGAACTTAGACAAATCTTAGAATGAGACTAAAGTTTATCTTTGTTCGTCCCAAGTTAGTCTTGTAAGTCTCATTCTAAGGTTTGTATAAGTTCTTCCTTAGAAATAGACTAACTTGGGACAAACATTGACAAACCTTAGAATGAGAATAAAGTTTATCTTTGTTCGTCTCAAGTTAGTCTCGTTACTCTCATTCTAAGGTTTATCTAAGTTCTTCCTTAGAAATAGACTAACTTGGGTTGAACTTTGACAAACTTGGGACGTACTTAGACAAACCTTAGAATGAGACTAAAGTTTGTCTTTGTTCGTCCCAAGTTAGTCTCGTTAGTCTCCTTCTAAAGTTTGTCTAAGTTCTTCCTCAGAAAGAGTCTAACTTGGGACGAACATAGACAAACCCTAGAAAGAGACTAAATTTTGTCTTTGTTCGTCCTAAGTTAGTCTCTTAGTCTCATTCTAAGGTTTATCTAAGTTCGTCCTTAGAAATAGACTAACTTGGGACGAACTTAGACTAACCTTAGAATGAGACTAATGTTTGTCTTTGTTCTTCCCAAGTTAGTCTCGTTAGTCTCATTCTAAAGTTTGTCTAAGTTCGTCCTGAGAAAGAGACAAACGTGGGACGAACTTAAACTAACTTGGGACGAACTTAGACAAACCTAAGAATGAGACTAAAGTTTGTATTTGTTCGTCCCTAGTTAGTCTCGTTAGTCTCATTCTAAGGTTTGTGTAAGTTCGTCCTTAGTAATAGACTAACTTGGGACGAATTTTGACAAACCTTAGAATGAGACAAAAGTGTGTCTTTGTTCGTCTCAAGTTAGTCTCGTTACTCTCATTCTAAGGTTTATCTAAGTTCGTCCTTAGAAATAGACTAAGTTGGGATGAACTTTGAGAAACTTGGGACGAACTTAGACAAACCTTAGAATGAGACTAAAGTTTGTCTTTGTTCGTCCCAAGTTAGTCTCGTTAGTCTTATTCTAAGGTTTGTCTAAGTTCGTCCATAGAAAGAGACTAACTTGGGACGAACTTAGACTAACTTGGGACGAACTTAGACAAACCTTGGAATGAGACTAAAGTTTGTCTTTGTTCGTCCCAAGTTACTCTCTTAGTCTCATTCTAAGGTTTGTCTAAGTTCGTCCTTAGAAATAGACTAACTTCGGACGAACTTAGACAAACCTTAGAATGAAACTAAATTTTGTCTTTGTTCGTCCCAAGTTAGTCTCGTTAGTCTCATTCTAAGATTTGTATAAGTTTGTCCTTAGAAATAAACTAACTTGGGACGAACTTTGACAAACTTGGGACGAACTTAGAGAAACCTTAGAATGAGACTAAAGTTTGTCTTTGTTCGTCTCACGTTAGTCTCGTTACTCTCATTCTAAGGTTTATCTAAGTTCGTCCATAGAAATAGACTAAGTTTGACGAACTTTGAAAAACTTGGGACGAACTTAGACAAACCATAGAATGAGACTAAAGTTTTTCTATGTTCGTCCCAAGTTAGTCTCGTTAGTCTCATTCTAAGGTTTATCTAAGTTCGTCCTTAGAAATAAACTAACTTGCGACGAACTTAGACAAATCTTAGAATGAGACTAAAGTTTATCTTTGTTCGTCCCAAGTTAGTCTTGTAAGTCTCATTCTAAGGTTTGTATAAGTTCTTCCTTAGAAATAGACTAACTTGGGACAAACATTGACAAACCTTAGAATGAGAATAAAGTTTATCTTTGTTCGTCTCAAGTTAGTCTCGTTACTCTCATTCTAAGGTTTATCTAAGTTCTTCCTTAGAAATAGACTAACTTGGGATGAACTTTGACAAACTTGGGACGTACTTAGACAAACCTTAGAATGAGACTAAAGTTTGTCTTTGTTCGTCCCAAGTTAGTCTCGTTAGTCTCCTTCTAAAGTTTGTCTAAGTTCTTCCTCAGAAAGAGTCTAACTTGGGACGAACATAGACAAACCCTAGAAAGAGACTAAATTTTGTCTTTGTTCGTCCTAAGTTAGTCTCTTAGTCTCATTCTAAGGTTTATCTAAGTTCGTCCTTAGAAATAGACTAACTTGGGACGAACTTAGACTAACCTTAGAATGAGACTAATGTTTGTCTTTGTTCTTCCCAAGTTAGTCTCGTTAGTCTCATTCTAAAGTTTGTCTAAGTTCGTCCTGAGAAAGAGACAAACGTGGGACGAACTTAAACTAACTTGGGACGAACTTAGACAAACCTTAGAATGAGACTAAAGTTTGTATTTGTTCGTCCCTAGTTAGTCTCGTTAGTCTCATTCTAAGGTTTGTGTAAGTTCGTCCTTAGTAATAGACTAACTTGGGACGAACTTTGACAAACCTTAGAATGAGACAAAAGTTTGTCTTTGTTCGTCTCAAGTTAGTCTCGTTACTCTCACTCTAAGGTTTATCTAAGTTCGTCCTTAGAAATAGACTAACTTGGGATGAACTTTGAGAAACTTGGGACGAACTTAGACAAACCTTAGAATGAGACTAAAGTTTGTCTTTGTTCGTCCCAAGTTAGTCTCGTTAGTCTTATTCTAAGGTTTGTCTAAGTTCGTCCTTAGAAAGAGACTAACTTGGGACGAACTTAGACTAACTTGGGACGAACTTAGACAAACCTTGGAATGAGACTAAAGTTTGTCTTTGTTCGTCCCAAGTTACTCTCTTAGTCTCATTCTAAGGTTTGTCTAAGTTCGTCCTTAGAAATAGACTAACTTCGGACGAACTTAGACAAACCTTAAAATGAAACTAAATTTTGTCTTTGTTCGTCCCAAGTTAGTCTCGTTAGTCTCATTCTAAGATTTGTATAAGTTTGTCCTTAGAAATAAACTAACTTGGGACGAACTTTGACAAACTTGGGACGAACTTAGAGAAACCTTAGAATGAGACTAAAGTTTGTCTTTGTTCGTCTCACGTTAGTCTCGTTACTCTCATTCTAAGGTTTATCTAAGTTCGTCCATAGAAATAGACTAAGTTTGACGAACTTTGAAAAACTTGGGACGAACTTAGACAAACCATAGAATGAGACTAAAGTTTTTCTATGTTCGTCCCAAGTTAGTCTCGTTAGTCTCATTCTAAGGTTTATCTAAGTTCGTCCTTAGAAATAAACTAACTTGCGACGAACTTAGACAAATCTTAGAATGAGACTAAAGTTTATCTTTGTTCGTCCCAAGTTAGTCTTGTAAGTCTCATTCTAAGGTTTGTATAAGTTCTTCCTTAGAAATAGACTAACTTGGGACAAACATTGACAAACCTTAGAATGAGACTAAAGTTTATCTTTGTTCGTCTCAAGTTAGTCTCGTTACTCTCATTCTAAGGTTTATCTAAGTTCTTCCTTAGAAATAGACTAACTTGGGATGAACTTTGACAAACTTGGGACGTACTTAGACAAACCTTAGAATGAGACTAAAGTTTGTCTTTGTTCGTCCCAAGTTAGTCTCGTTAGTCTCCTTCTAAAGTTTGTCTAAGTTCTTCCTCAGAAAGAGTCTAACTTGGGACGAACTTAGACAAACCTTAGAAAGAGACTAAATTTTGTCTTTGTTCGTCCTAAGTTAGTCTCTTAGTCTCATTCTAAGGTTTATCTAAGTTCGTCCTTAGAAATAGACTAACTTGGGACGAACTTAGACTAACCTTAGAATGAGATTAATGTTTGTCTTGGTTCTTCCGAAGTTAGTCTCGTTAGTCTTATTCTAAGGTTTGTCTAAGTTCGTCCTGAGAAAGAGACAAACGTGGGACGAACTTAGACTAACTTGGGACGAATTTATACAAACCTTAGAATGAGACTAAAGTTTGTATTTGTTCGTCCCAAGTTAGTCTCGTTAGTCTCATTCTAAGGTTTGTGTAAGTTCGTCCTTAGTAATAGACTAACTTGGGACGAACTTTGACAAACCTTAGAATGAGACAAAAGTTTGTCTTTGTTCGTCTCAAGTTAGTCTCGTTACTCTCACTCTAAGGTTTATCTAAGTTCGTCCTTAGAAATAGACTAACTTGGGATGAACTTTGAGAAACTTGGGACGAACTTAGACAAACCTTAGAATGAGACTAAAGTTTGTCTTTGTTCGTCCCAAGTTAGTCTCGTTAGTCTTATTCTAAGGTTTGTCTAAGTTCGTCCTTAGAAAGAGACTAACTTGGGACGAACTTAGACTAACTTGGGACGAACTTAGACAAACCTTGGAATGAGACTAAAGTTTGTCTTTGTTCGTCCCAAGTTACTCTCTTAGTCTCATTCTAAGGTTTGTCTAAGTTCGTCCTTAGAAATAGACTAACTTCGGACGAACTTAGACAAACCTTAGAATGAAACTAAATTTTGTCTTTGTTCGTCCCAAGTTAGTCTCGTTAGTCTCATTCTAAGATTTGTATAAGTTTGTCCTTAGAAATAAACTAACTTGGGACGAACTTTGACAAACTTGGGACGAACTTAGAGAAACCTTAGAATGAGACTAAAGTTTGTCTTTGTTCGTCTCACGTTAGTCTCGTTACTCTCATTCTAAGGTTTATCTAAGTTCGTCCATAGAAATAGACTAAGTTTGACGAACTTTGAAAAACTTGGGACGAACTTAGACAAACCATAGAATGAGACTAAAGTTTTTCTATGTTCGTCCCAAGTTTGTCTCGTTAGTCTCATTCTAAGGTTTATCTAAGTTCGTCCTTAGAAATAAACTAACTTGCGACGAACTTAGACAAATCTTAGAATGAGACTAAAGTTTATCTTTGTTCGTCCCAAGTTAGTCTTGTAAGTCTCATTCTAAGGTTTGTATAATTTCTTCCTTAGAAATAGACTAACTTGGGACAAACATTGACAAACCTTAGAATGAGAATAAAGTTTATCTTTGTTCGTCTCAAGTTAGTCTCGTTACTCTCATTCTAAGGTTTATCTAAGTTCTTCCTTAGAAATAGACTAACTTGGGATGAACTTTGACAAACTTGGGACGTACTTAGACAAACCTTAGAATGAGACTAAAGTTTGTCTTTGTTCGTCCCAAGTTAGTCTCGTTAGTCTCCTTCTAAAGTTTGTCTAAGTTCTTCCTCAGAAAGAGTCTAACTTGGGACGAACATAGACAAACCCTAGAAAGAGACTAAATTTTGTCTTTGTTCGTCCTAAGTTAGTCTCTTAGTCTCATTCTAAGGTTTATCTAAGTTCGTCCTTAGAAATAGACTAACTTGGGATGAACTTAGACTAACCTTAGAATGAGACTAATGTTTGTCTTTGTTCTTCCCAAGTTAGTCTCGTTAGTCTCATTCTAAAGTTTGTCTAAGTTCGTCCTGAGAAAGAGACAAACGTGGGATGAACTTAAACTAACTTGGGACGAACTTAGACAAACCTTAGAATGAGACTAAAGTTTGTATTTGTTCGTCCCTAGTTAGTCTCGTTAGTCTCATTCTAAGGTTTGTGTAAGTTCGTCCTTAGTAATAGACTAACTTGGGACGAACTTTGACAAACCTTAGAATGAGACAAAAGTGTGTCTTTGTTCGTCTCAAGTTAGTCTCGTTACTCTCATTCTAAGGTTTATCTAAGTTCGTCCTTAGAAATAGACTAACTTGGGATGAACTTTGAGAAACTTGGGACGAACTTAGACAAACCTTAGAATGAGACTAAAGTTTGTCTTTGTTCGTCCCAAGTTAGTCTCGTTAGTCTTATTCTAAGGTTTGTCTAAGTTCATCCTTAGAAAGAGACTAACTTGGGACGAACTTAGACTAACTTGGGACGAACTTAGACAAACCTTGGAATGAGACTAAAGTTTGTCTTTGTTCGTCCCAAGTTACTCTCTTAGTCTCATTCTAAGGTTTGTCTAAGTTCGTCCTTAGAAATAGACTAACTTCGGACGAACTTAGACAAACCTTAAAATGAAACTAAATTTTGTCTTTGTTCGTCCCAAGTTAGTCTCGTTAGTCTCATTCTAAGATTTGTATAAGTTTGTCCTTAGAAATAAACTAACTTGGGACGAACTTTGACAAACTTGGGACGAATTTAGAGAAACCTTAGAATGAGACTAAAGTTTGTCTTTGTTCGTCTCACGTTAGTCTCGTTACTCTCATTCTAAGGTTTATCTAAGTTCGTCCATAGAAATAGACTAAGTTTGACGAACTTTGAAAAACTTGGGACGAACTTAGACAAACCATAGAATGAGACTAAAGTTTTTCTATGTTCGTCCCAAGTTAGTCTCGTTAGTCTCATTCTAAGGTTTATCTAAGTTCGTCCTTAGAAATAAACTAACTTGCGACGAACTTAGACAAATCTTAGAATGAGACTAAAGTTTATCTTTGTTCGTCCCAAGTTAGTCTTGTAAGTCTCATTCTAAGGTTTGTATAAGTTCTTCCTTAGAAATAGACTAACTTGGGACAAACATTGACAAACCTTAGAATGAGACTAAAGTTTATCTTTGTTCGTCTCAAGTTAGTCTCGTTACTCTCATTCTAAGGTTTATCTAAGTTCTTCCTTAGAAATAGACTAACTTGGGATGAACTTTGACAAACTTGGGACGTACTTAGACAAACCTTAGAATGAGACTAAAGTTTGTCTTTGTTCGTCCCAAGTTAGTCTCGTTAGTCTCCTTCTAAAGTTTGTCTAAGTTCTTCCTCAGAAAGAGTCTAACTTGGGACGAACTTAGACAAACCTTAGAAAGAGACTAAATTTTGTCTTTGTTCGTCCTAAGTTAGTCTCTTAGTCTCATTCTAAGGTTTATCTAAGTTCGTCCTTAGAAATAGACTAACTTGGGACGAACTTAGACTAACCTTAGAATGAGACTAATGTTTGTCTTGGTTCTTCCGAAGTTAGTCTCGTTAGTCTTATTCTAAGGTTTGTCTAAGTTCGTCCTGAGAAAGAGACAAACGTGGGACGAACTTAGACTAACTTGGGACGAACTTATACAAACCTTAGAATGAGACTAAAGTTTGTATTTGTTCGTCCCAAGTTAGTCTCGTTAGTCTCATTCTAAGGTTTGTGTAAGTTCGTCCTTAGTAATAGACTAACTTGGGACGAACTTTGACAAACGTTAGAATGAGACAAAAGTTTGTCTTTGTTCGTCTCAAGTTAGTCTCGTTACTCTCACTCTAAGGTTTATCTAAGTTCGTCCTTAGAAATAGACTAACTTGGGATGAACTTTGAGAAACTTGGGACGAACTTAGACAAACCTTAGAATGAGACTAAAGTTTGTCTTTGTTCGTCCCAAGTTAGTCTCGTTAGTCTTATTCTAAGGTTTGTCTAAGTTCGTCCTTAGAAAGAGACTAACTTGGGACGAACTTAGACTAACTTGGGACGAACTTAGACAAACCTTGGAATGAGACTAAAGTTTGTCTTTGTTCGTCCCAAGTTACTCTCTTAGTCTCATTCTAAGGTTTGTCTAAGTTCGTCCTTAGAAATAGACTAACTTCGGACGAACTTAGACAAACCTTAGAATGAAACTAAATTTTGTCTTTGTTCGTCCCAAGTTAGTCTCGTTAGTCTCATTCTAAGATTTGTATAAGTTTGTCCTTAGAAATAAACTAACTTGGGACGAACTTTGACAAACTTGGGACGAACTTAGAGAAACCTTAGAATGAGACTAAAGTTTGTCTTTGTTCGTCTCACGTTAGTCTCGTTACTCTCATTCTAAGGTTTATCTAAGTTCGTCCATAGAAATAGACTAAGTTTGACGAACTTTGAAAAACTTGGGACGAACTTAGACAAACCATAGAATGAGACTAAAGTTTTTCTATGTTCGTCCCAAGTTAGTCTCGTTAGTCTCATTCTAAGGTTTATCTAAGTTCGTCCTTAGAAATAAACTAACTTGCGACGAACTTAGACAAATCTTAGAATGAGACTAAAGTTTATCTTTGTTCGTCCCAAGTTAGTCTTGTAAGTCTCATTCTAAGGTTTGTATAAGTTCTTCCTTAGAAATAGACTAACTTGGGACAAACATTGACAAACCTTAGAATGAGAATAAAGTTTATCTTTGTTCGTCTCAAGTTAGTCTCGTTACTCTCATTCTAAGGTTTATCTAAGTTCTTCCTTAGAAATAGACTAACTTGGGATGAACTTTGACAAACTTGGGACGTACTTAGACAAACCTTAGAATGAGACTAAAGTTTGTCTTTGTTCGTCCCAAGTTAGTCTCGTTAGTCTCCTTCTAAAGTTTGTCTAAGTTCTTCCTCAGAAAGAGTCTAACTTGGGACGAACATAGACAAACCTTAGAAAGAGACTAAATTTTGTCTTTGTTCGTCCTAAGTTAGTCTCTTAGTCTCATTCTAAGGTTTATCTAAGTTCGTCCTTAGAAATAGACTAACTTGGGACGAACTTAGACTAACCTTAGAATGAGACTAATGTTTGTCTTTGTTCTTCCCAAGTTAGTCTCGTTAGTCTCATTCTAAGGTTTGTGTAAGTTCGTCCTTAGTAATAGACTAACTTGGGACGAACTTTGACAAACCTTAGAATGAGACAAAAGTTTGTCTTTGTTCGTCTCAAGTTAGTCTCGTTACTCTCACTCTAAGGTTTATCTAAGTTCGTCCTTAGAAATAGACTAACTTGGGATGAACTTTGAGAAACTTGGGACGAACTTAGACAAACCTTAGAATGAGACTAAAGTTTGTCTTTGTTCGTCCCAAGTTAGTCTCGTTAGTCTTATTCTAAGGTTTGTCTAAGTTCGTCCTTAGAAAGAGACTAACTTGGGACCAACTTAGACTAACTTGGGACGAACTTAGACAAACCTTGGAATGAGACTAAAGTTTGTCTTTGTTCGTCCCAAGTTACTCTCTTAGTCTCATTCTAAGGTTTGTCTAAGTTCGTCCTTAGAAATAGACTAACTTCGGACGAACTTAGACAAACCTTAGAATGAAACTAAATTTTGTCTTTGTTTGTCCCAAGTTAGTCTCGTTAGTCTCATTCTAAGATTTGTATAAGTTTGTCCTTAGAAATAAACTAACTTGGGACGAACTTTGACAAACTTGGGACGAACTTAGAGAAACTTTAGAATGAGACTAAAGTTTGTCTTTGTTCGTCTCACGTTAGTCTCGTTACTCTCATTCTAAGGTTTATCTAAGTTCGTCCATAGAAATAGACTAAGTTTGACGAACTTTGAAAAACTTCGGACGAACTTAGACAAACCATAGAATGAGACTAAAGTTTTTCTATGTTCGTCCCAAGTTAGTCTCGTTAGTCTCATTCTAAGGTTTATCTAAGTTCGTCCTTAGAAATAAACTAACTTGCGACGAACTTAGACAAATCTTAGAATGAGACTAAAGTTTATCTTTGTTCGTCCCAAGTTAGTCTTGTAAGTCTCATTCTAAGGTTTGTATAAGTTCTTCCTTAGAAATAGACTAACTTGGGACAAACATTGACAAACCTTAGAATGAGACAAAAGTGTGTCTTTGTTCGTCTCAAGTTAGTCTCGTTACTCTTATTCTAAGGTTTATCTAAGTTCGTCCTTAGAAATAGACTAACTTGGGATGAACTTTGAGAAACTTGGGACGAACTTAGACAAACCTTAGAATGAGACTAAAGTTTGTCTTTGTTCGTCCCAAGTTAGTCTCGTTAGTCTTATTCTAAGGTTTGTCTAAGTTCATCCTTAGAAAGAGACTAACTTGGGACGAACTTAGACTAACTTGGGACGAACTTAGACAAACCTTGGAATGAGACTAAAGTTTGTCTTTGTTCGTCCCAAGTTACTCTCTTAGTCTCATTCTAAGGTTTGTCTAAGTTCGTCCTTAGAAATAGACTAACTTCGGACGAACTTAGACAAACCTTAAAATGAAACTAAATTTTGTCTTTGTTCGTCCCAAGTTTGTCTCGTTAGTCTCATTCTAAGATTTGTATAAGTTCATCCTTAGAAAGAGACTAACTTGGGACGAACTTAGACTAACTTGGGACGAACTTAGACAAACCTTGGAATGAGACTAAAGTTTGTCTTTGTTCGTCCCAAGTTACTCTCTTAGTCTCATTCTAAGGTTTGTCTAAGTTCGTCCTTAGAAATAGACTAACTTCGGACGAACTTAGACAAACCTTAAAATGAAACTAAATTTTGTCTTTGTTCGTCCCAAGTTAGTCTCGTTAGTCTCATTCTAAGATTTGTATAAGTTTGTCCTTAGAAATAAACTAACTTGGGACGAACTTTGACAAACTTGGGACGAACTTAGAGAAACCTTAGAATGAGACTAAAGTTTGTCTTTGTTCGTCTCACGTTAGTCTCGTTACTCTCATTCTAAGGTTTATCTAAGTTCGTCCATAGAAATAGACTAAGTTTGACGAACTTTGAAAAACTTGGGACGAACTTAGACAAACCATAGAATGAGACTAAAGTTTTTCTATGTTCGTCCCAAGTTAGTCTCGTTAGTCTCATTCTAAGGTTTATCTAAGTTCGTCCTTAGAAATAAACTAACTTGCGACGAACTTAGACAAATCTTAGAATGAGACTAAAGTTTATCTTTGTTCGTCCCAAGTTAGTCTTGTAAGTCTCATTCTAAGGTTTGTATAAGTTCTTCCTTAGAAATAGACTAACTTGGGACAAACATTGACAAACCTTAGAATGAGACTAAAGTTTATCTTTGTTCGTCTCAAGTTAGTCTCGTTACTCTCATTCTAAGGTTTATCTAAGTTCTTCCTTAGAAATAGACTAACTTGGGATGAACTTTGACAAACTTGGGACGTACTTAGACAAACCTTAGAATGAGACTAAAGTTTGTCTTTGTTCGTCCCAAGTTAGTCTCGTTAGTCTCCTTCTAAAGTTTGTCTAAGTTCTTCCTCAGAAAGAGTCTAACTTGGGACGAACTTAGACAAACCTTAGAAAGAGACTAAATTTTGTCTTTGTTCGTCCTAAGTTAGTCTCTTAGTCTCATTCTAAGGTTTATCTAAGTTCGTCCTTAGAAATAGACTAACTTGGGACGAACTTAGACTAACCTTAGAATAAGACTAAAGTTTGTATTTGTTCGTCCCAAGTTAGTCTTGTTAGTCTCATTCTAAGGTTTGTGTAAGTTCGTCCTTAGTAATAGACTAACTTGGGACGAACTTTGACAAACCTTAGAATGAGACAAAAGTTTGTCTTTGTTCGTCTCAAGTTAGTCTCGTTACTCTCACTCTAAGGTTTATCTAAGTTCGTCCTTAGAAATAGACTAACTTGGGATGAACTTTGAGAAACTTGGGACGAACTTAGACAAACCTTAGAATGAGACTAAAGTTTGTCTTTGTTCGTCCCAAGTTAGTCTCGTTAGTCTTATTCTAAGGTTTGTCTAAGTTCGTCCTTAGAAAGAGACTAACTTGGGACCAACTTAGACTAACTTGGGACGAACTTAGACAAACCTTGGAATGAGACTAAAGTTTGTCTTTGTTCGTCCCAAGTTACTCTCTTAGTCTTATTCTAAGGTTTGTCTAAGTTCGTCCTTAGAAATAGACTAACTTCGGACGAACTTAGACAAACCTTAGAATGAAACTAAATTTTGTCTTTGTTTGTCCCAAGTTAGTCTCGTTAGTCTCATTCTAAGATTTGTATAAGTTTGTCCTTAGAAATAAACTAACTTGGGACGAACTTTGACAAACTTGGGACGAACTTAGAGAAACTTTAGAATGAGACTAAAGTTTGTCTTTGTTCGTCTCACGTTAGTCTCGTTACTCTCATTCTAAGGTTTATCTAAGTTCGTCCATAGAAATAGACTAAGTTTGACGAACTTTGAAAAACTTCGGACGAACTTAGACAAACCATAGAATGAGACTAAAGTTTTTCTATGTTCGTCCCAAGTTAGTCTCGTTAGTCTCATTCTAAGGTTTATCTAAGTTCGTCCTTAGAAATAAACTAACTTGCGACGAACTTAGACAAATCTTAGAATGAGACTAAAGTTTATCTTTGTTCGTCCCAAGTTAGTCTTGTAAGTCTCATTCTAAGGTTTGTATAAGTTCTTCCTTAGAAATAGACTAACTTGGGACAAACATTGACAAACCTTAGAATGAGAATAAAGTTTATCTTTGTTCGTCTCAAGTTAGTCTCGTTACTCTCATTCTAAGGTTTATCTAAGTTCTTCCTTAGAAATAGACTAACTTGGGATGAACTTTGACAAACTTGGGACGTACTTAGACAAACCTTAGAATGAGACTAAAGTTTGTCTTTGTTCGTCCCAAGTTAGTCTCGTTAGTCTCCTTCTAAAGTTTGTCTAAGTTCTTCCTCAGAAAGAGTCTAACTTGGGACGAACATAGACAAACCCTAGAAAGAGACTAAATTTTGTCTTTGTTCGTCCTAAGTTAGTCTCTTAGTCTCATTCTAAGGTTTATCAAAGTTCGTCCTTAGAAATAGACTAACTTGGGACGAACTTAGACTAACCTTAGAATGAGACTAATGTTTGTCTTTGTTCTTCCCAAGTTAGTCTCGTTAGTCTCATTCTAAAGTTTGTCTAAGTTCGTCCTGAGAAAGAGACAAACGTGGGACGAACTTAAACTAACTTGGGACGAACTTAGACAAACCTTAGAATGAGACTAAAGTTTGTAGTTGTTCGTCCCTAGTTAGTCTCGTTAGTCTCATTCTAAGGTTTGTGTAAGTTCGTCCTTAGTAATAGACTAACTTGGGACGAACTTTGACAAACCTTAGAATGAGACAAAAGTGTGTCTTTGTTCGTCTCAAGTTAGTCTCGTTACTCTCATTCTAAGGTTTATCTAAGTTCGTCCTTAGAAATAGACTAACTTGGGATGAACTTTGAGAAACTTGGGACGAACTTAGACACACCTTAGAATGAGACTAAAGTTTGTCTTTGTTCGTCCCAAGTTAGTCTCGTTAGTCTTATTCTAAGGTTTGTCTAAGTTCATCCTTAGAAAGAGACTAACTTGGGACGAACTTAGACTAACTTGGGACGAACTTAGACAAACCTTGGAATGAGACTAAAGTTTGTCTTTGTTCGTCCCAAGTTACTCTCTTAGACTCATTCTAAGGTTTGTCTAAGTTCGTCCTTAGAAATAGACTAACTTCGGACGAACTTAGACAAACCTTAAAATGAAACTAAATTTTGTCTTTGTTCGTCCCAAGTTAGTCTCGTTAGTCTCATTCTAAGATTTGTATAAGTTTGTCCTTAGAAATAAACTAACTTGGGACGAACTTTGACAAACTTGGGACGAACTTAGAGAAACCTTAGAATGAGACTAAAGTTTGTCTTTGTTTGTCTCACGTTAGTCTCGTTACTCTCATTCTAAGGTTTATCTAAGTTCGTCCATAGAAATAGACTAAGTTTGACGAACTTTGAAAAACTTGGGACGAACTTAGACAAACCATAGAATGAGACTAAAGTTTTTCTATGTTCGTCCCAAGTTAGTCTCGTTAGTCTCATTCTAAGGTTTATCTAAGATCGTCCTTAGAAATAAACTAACTTGCGACGAACTTAGACAAATCTTAGAATGAGACTAAAGTTTATCTTTGTTCGTCCCAAGTTAGTCTTGTAAGTCTCATTCTAAGGTTTGTATAAGTTCTTCCTTAGAAATAGACTAACTTGGGACAAACATTGACAAACCTTAGAATGAGACTAAAGTTTATCTTTGTTCGTCTCAAGTTAGTCTCGTTACTCTCATTCTAAGGTTTATCTAAGTTCTTCCTTAGAAATAGACTAACTTGGGATGAACTTTGACAAACTTGGGACGTACTTAGACAAACCTTAGAATGAGACTAAAGTTTGTCTTTGTTCGTCCCAAGTTAGTCTCGTTAGTCTCCTTCTAAAGTTTGTCTAAGTTCTTCCTCTGAAAGAGTCTAACTTGGGACGAACTTAGACAAACCTTAGAAAGAGACTAAATTTTGTCTTTGTTCGTCCTAAGTTAGTCTCTTAGTCTCATTCTAAGGTTTATCTAAGTTCGTCCTTAGAAATAGACTAACTTGGGACGAACTTAGACTAACCTTAGAATGAGACTAATGTTTGTCTTGGTTCTTCCGAAGTTAGTCTCGTTAGTCTTATTCTAAGGTTTGTCTAAGTTCGTCCTGAGAAAGAGACAAACGTGGGACGAACTTAGACTAACTTGGGACAAACTTATACAAACCTTATAATGAGACTAAAGTTTGTATTTGTTCGTCCCAAGTTAGTCTCGTTAGTCTCATTCTAAGGTTTGTGTAAGTTCGTCCTTAGTAATAGACTAACTTGGGACGAACTTTGACAAACCTTAGAATGAGACAAAAGTTTGTCTTTGTTCGTCTCAAGTTAGTCTCGTTACTCTCACTCTAAGGTTTATCTAAGTTCGTCCTTAGAAATAGACTAACTTGGGATGAACTTTGAGAAACTTGGGACGAACTTAGACAAACCTTAGAATGAGACTAAAGTTTGTCTTTGTTCGTCCCAAGTTAGTCTCGTTAGTCTTATTCTAAGGTTTGTCTAAGTTCGTCCTTAGAAAGAGACTAACTTGGGACGAACTTAGACTAACTTGGGACGAACTTAGACAAACCTTGGAATGAGACTAAAGTTTGTCTTTGTTCGTCCCAAGTTACTCTCTTAGTCTCATTCTAAGGTTTATCTAAGTTCGTCCTTAGAAATAGACTAACTTCGGATGAACTTAGACAAACCTTAGAATGAGACTAAATTTTGTCTTTGTTCGTCCTAAGTTAGTCTCGTTAGTCTCATTCTAACATTTGTATAAGTTTGTCCTTAGAAATAGACTAACTTGGGACGAACTTTGACAAACTTGGGACGAACTTAGAGAAACCTTAGAATGAGACTAAAGTTTGTCTTTGTTCGTCTCACGTTAGTCTCGTTACTCTCATTCTAAGGTTTATCTAAGTTCGTCCTTAGAAATAGACTATGTTTGACGAACTTTGAAAAACTTGGGACGAACTTAGACAAACAATAGAATGAGACTAAAGTTTGTCTTTGTTCGTCCCAAGTTAGTCTCGTTAGTCTCCTTCTAAAGTTTGTCTAAGTTCTTCCTCAGAAAGAGTCTAACTTGGGACGAACTTAGACAAACCTTAGAAAGACTAAATTTTGTCTTTGTTCGTCCCAAGTTGGTCTCTTAGTCTCATTCTAAGGTTTATCTAAGTTCGTCCTTAGAAATAGACTAACTTGGGACGAACTTAGACTAACCTTAGAATGAGACTAATGTTTGTCTTGGTTCTTCCGAAGTTAGTCTCGTTAGTCTTATTCTAAGGTTTGTCTAAGTTCATCCTAAGAAAGAGACAAACGTGGGACGAACTTAGACTAACTTGGGACGAACTTAGACAAACCTTAGAATGAGACTAAAGTTGGTATTTGTTCGTCCCAAGTTAGTCTCGTTAGTCTCATTCTAAGGTTTGTGTAAGTTCGTCCTTAGTAATAGACTAACTTGGGACGAACTTTGACAAACCTTAGAATGAGACAAAAGTTTGTCTTTGTTCGTCTCAAGTTAGTCTCGTTACTCTCATTCTAAGGTTTATCTAAGTTCGTCCTTAGAAATAGACTAACTTGGTATGAACTTTGAGAAACTTGGGACGAACTTAGACAAACCTTAGAATGAGACTAAAGTTTGTCTTTGTTCGTCCCAAGTTAGTCTCGTTAGTCTCATTTCTAAGGTTTGTCTAAGTTCGTCCTTAGAAAGAGATTAACTTGGGACGAACTTGGACTAACTTGGGACGAACTTGGACTAACTTGGGACGTACTTAGACAAACCTTTGAAAGAGACTAAAGTTTGTCTTTGTTCGTCCCAAGTTAGTCTCTTAGTCTCATTCTAAGGTTTATCTAACTTCGTGCTTAGAAATAGACTAACTTGGGACGAACTTAGACAAACCTTAGAATGAGACTAAAGTTTGTATTTGTTCGTCCCAAGTTAGTCTCGTTAGTCTCATTCTAAGGTTTGTGTAAGTTCGTCCTTAGTAATAGACTAACTTGGGACGAACTTTGACAAATCTTAGAATGAGACAAAAGTTTGTCTTTGTTCGTCTCAAGTTAGTCTCGTTACTCTCATTCTAAGGTTTATCTAAGTTCGTCCTTAGAAATAGACTAACTTGGGATGAACTTTGAGAAACTTGGGACGAACTTAGACAAACCTTAGAATGAGACTAAAGTTTGTCTTTGTTCGTCCCAAGTTAGTCTCGTTAGTCTTATTCTAAGGTTTGTCTAAGTTTGTCCTTAGAAAGAGACTAACTTGGGACGAACTTAGACTAACTTGGGACGAACTTAGACAAACCTTGGAATGAGACTAAAGTTTGTCTTTGTTCGTCCCAAGTTACTCTCTTAGTCTCATTCTAAGGTTTATCTAAGTTCGTTCTTAGAAATAGACTAACTTCGGATGAACTTAGACAAACCTTAGAATGAGACTAAATTGTGTCTTTGTTCGTCCTAAGTTTGTCTCGTTAGTCTCATTCTAAGATTTGTATAAGTTTGTCCTTAGAAATAGACTAACTTGAGACGAACTTTGACAAACTTGGGACGAACTTAGAGAAACCTTAGAATGAGACTAAAGTTTGTCTTTGTTCGTCTCACGTTACTCTCGTTACTCTCATTCTAAGGTTTATCTAAGTTCGTCCTTAGAAATATACTATGTTTGACGAACTTTGAAAAACTTGGGACGAACTTAGACAAACAATAGAATGAGACTAAAGTTTGTCTTTGTTCGTCCCAAGTTAGTCTCGTTAGTCTCATTCTAAGGTTTATCTAAGTTCGTCCTTAGAAATATACTAACTTGCGACGAACTTAGACAAACCTTAGAATGAGACTAAAGTTTATCTTTGTTCGTCCCAAGTTAGTCTTGTAAGTCTCATTCTAAGGTTTGTATAAGTTCTTCCTTAGAAATAGACTAACTTGTGACAAACATTGACAAACCTTAGAATGAGACTAAAGTTTATCTTTGTTCGTCTCAAGTTAGTCTCGTTACTCTCATTCTAAGGTTTATCTAAGTTCTTCCTTAGAAATAGACTAACTTGGGGCGAACTTTGACAAACTTGGGACGTACTTAGACAAACCGTAGAATGAGACTAAAGTTTGTCTTTGTTCGTCCCGAGTTAGTCTCGTTAGTCTCCTTCTAAAGTTTGTATAAGTTTGTCCTTAGAAATAGACTAACTTGGGACGAACTTAGACTAACCTTAGAATGAGACTAATGTTTGTCTTTGTTCTTCCCAAGTTAGTCTCGTTAGTCTCATTCTAAGGTTTGTCTAAGTTCGTCCTGAGAAAGAGACAAACGAGGGACGAACTTAGACTAACTTGGGACGAACTTAGACAAACCTTAGAATGAGACTAAAGTCTGTATTTGTTCGTCCCAAGTTAGTCTCGTTAGTCTCATTTTAAGGTTTGTGTAAGTTCGTCCTTAGTAATAGACTAACTTGGGACGAACTTTGACAAACCTTAGAATGAGACAAAAGTTTGTCTTTGTTCGTCTCAAGTTAGTCTCGTTACTCTCATTCTAAGGTTTATCTAAGTTCGTCCTTAGAAATAAACTAACTTGGGATGAACTTTGAGAAACTTGGGACGAACTTAGACAAACCATAGAATGAGACTAAAGTTTGTCTTTGTTCGTCCCAAGTTAGTCTCGTTAGTCTCATTCTAAGGTTTGTCTAAGTTCGTCCTTAGAAAGAGACTAACTTGGGATGAACTTAGACTAACCTTAGAATGAGACTAATGTTTGTCTTTGTTCTTCCCAAGTTAGTCTCGTTAGTCTCATTCTAAGGTTTGTCTAAGTTCATCCTGAGAAAGAGACAAACGTGGGACGAACTTAGACTAACTTGGGACGAACTTAGACAAACCTTAGAATGAGACTAAAGTTTGTATTTGTTCGTCCCAAGTTAGTCTCGTTAGTCTCATTCTAAGGTTTGTGTAAGTTTGTCCTTAGTAATAGACTAACTTGGGACGAACTTTGACAAACTCTAGAATGAGACAAAAGTTTGTCTTTGTTCGTCTCAAGTTAGTCTCGTTACTCTCATTCTAAGGTTTATCTAAGTTCGTCCTTAGAAATAGACTAACTTGGGATGAACTTTGAGAAACTTGGGACGAACTTAGACAAACCATAGAATGAGACTAAAGTTTGTATTTGTTCGTCCCAAGTTCGTCTCGTTAGTCTCATTCTAAGGTATGTGTAAGTTCGTCCTTAGTAATAGACTAACTTGGGACGAACTTTGACAAACTCTAGAATGAGACAAAAGTTTGTCTTTGTTCGTCTCAAGTTAGTCTCGTTACTCTCATTCTAAGGTTTATCTAAGTTCGTCCTTTGAAATAGACTAACTTGGGATGAACTTTGAGAAACTTGGGACGAACTTAGACAAACCATAGAATGAGACTAAAGTTTGTCTTTGTTCGTCCCAAGTTAGTCTCTTAGTCTCATTCTAAGGTTCATCTAAGTTCGTCCATAGAAATAGACTAACTTGGGACCAACTTAGACAAACCTTAGAATGAGACTAATGTTTGTCTTTGTTGTTCCCAAGTTAGTCTCGTTAGTCTCATTCTAAGGTTTGTCTAAGTTTGTCCTGAGAAAGAGACAAACGTGGGACGAACTTAGACTAACTTGGGACGAACTTAGACAAACCTTAGAATGAGACTAAAGTTTGTATTTGTTCTTCCCAAGTTAGTCTCGTTAGTATCATTCAAAGGTTTGTGTAAGTTCGTCCTTAGTAATAGACTTACTTGGGACGAACTTTGACAAACCTTAGAATGAGACAAAAGTTTGTCTTTGTTCGTCTCAAGTTAGTCTCGTTACTCTCATTCTAAGGTTTATCTAAGTTCGTCCTTAGAAATAGACTAACTTGGGATGAACTTTGAGAAACTTGGGACGAACTTAGACAAACCTTAGAATGAGACTAAAGTTTGTCCTTGTTCGTCCCAAGTTAGTCTCGTTAGTCTCATTCTAAGGTTTGTCTAAGTTCGTCCTTAGAAAGAGACTAACTTGGGATGAACTTAGACTAACTTGGGACGAACTTAGACAAACCTTGGAATGAGACTAAAGTTTGTCTTTGTTCGTCCCAAGTTAGTCTCGTTAGTCTCATTCTAAGGTTTGTCTAAGTTCGTCCTTAGAAAGAGACTAACTTGGAACAAACTAGGACTAACTTGGGACGTACTTAGACAAACCTTTAAAAGAGACTAAAGTTTGTCTTTGTTCGTCCCAAGTTAGTCTCTTAGTCTCATTCTAAGGTTTATCTAAGTTCGTCCTTAGAAATAGACTAACTTGGGACGAACTTAGACTAACCTTAGAATGAGACTAATGTTTGTCTTTGTTCTTCCCAAGTTAGTCTCGTTAGTCTCATTCTAAGGTTTGGCTAAGTTCGTCCTGAGAAAGAGACAAACGTGGGACGAACTTAAACTAACTTGGGACGAACTTAGACAAACCTTAGAATGAGACTAAAGTTTGTATTTGTTCGCCCCTAGTTAGTCTCGTTAGTCTCATTCTAAGGTTTGTGTCAGTTCGTCCTTAGTAATAGACTAACTTGGGATGAACTTTGACAAACCTTAGAATGAGACAAAAGTTTGTCTTTGTTCGTCTCAAGTTAGTCTCGTTACTCTCATTCTAAGGTTTATCTAAGTTCGTCCTTAGAAATAGACTAACTTGGGATGAACTTTGAGAAACTTGTGACGAACTTAGACAAACCTTAGAATGAGACTAAAGTTTGTCTTTGTTCGTCCCAAGTTAGTCTCGTTAATCTTATTCTAAGGTTTGTCTAAGTTCGTCCTTAGAAAGAGACTAACTTGGGACGAACTTAGACTAACTTGGGACGAACTTAGACAAACCTAGGAATGAGACTAAAGTTTGTCTTTGTTCGCCCCAAGTTACTCTCTTAGTCTCATTCTAAGGTTTATCTAAGTTCGTCCTTAGAAATAGACTAACTTGGGACGAACTTAGACTAACCTTAGAATGAGACTAATGTTTGTCTTTGTTCTTCCCAAGTTAGTCTCGTTAGTCTCATTCTAAGGTTTGTCTAAGTTCGTCCTGAGAAAGAGACAAACGTGGGACGAACTTAAACTAACTTGGGACGAACTTAGACAAACCTTAGAATGAGACTAAAGTTTGTATTTGTTCGTCCCTAGTTAGTCTCGTTACTCTCATTCTAAGGTTTATCTAAGTTCATCCTTAGAAATAGACTAACTTGGGACTAGCTTTGAAAAACTTGGGACGAACTTAGACAAACCATAGAATGAGACTAAAGTTTGTCTTTGTTCGTCCCAAGTTAGTCTCGTTAGTCTCATTCTAAGGTTTATCTAAGTTCGTCCTTAGAAATATACTAACTTGCGACGAACTTAGACAAACCTTAGAATGAGACTAAAGTTTATCTTTGTTCGTCCCAAGTTAGTCTTGTAAGTCTCATTCTAAGTTCTTCCTTAGAAATAGACTAACTTGGGACAAACATTGACAAACCTTAGAATGAGACTAAAGTTTATCTTTGTTCGTCTCAAGTTAGTCTCGTTACTCTCATTCTAAGGTTTATCTAAGTTCTTCCTTAGAAATAGACTAACTTGGGATGAACTTTGACAAACTTGGGACGTACTTAGACAAACCTTAGAATGAGAGTAAAGTTTGTCTTTGTTCGTCCCAAGTTAGTCTCGTTAGTCTCCTTCTAAAGTTTGTCTAAGTTCTTCCTCAGAAAGAGTCTAACTTGGGACGAACTCAGACAAACCTTAGAAAGAGACTAAATTTTGTCTTTGTTCGTCCCAAGTTAGTCTCTTAGTCTCATTCTAAGGTTTATCTAAGTTCGTCCTTAGAAATAGACTAACTTGGGATGAACTTAGACTAACCTTAGAATGAGACTAATGTTTGTCTTGGTTCTTCCGAAGTTAGTCTCGTTAGTCTTATTCTAAGGTTTGTCTAAGTTCGTCCTGAGAAAGAGACAAACGTGGGACGAACTTAGACTAACTTGGGACGAACTTAGACAAACCTTAGAATGAGACTAAAGTTTGTATTTGTTCGTCCCAAGTTAGTCTCGTTAGTCTCATTCTAAGGTTTGTGTAAGTTTGTCCTTAGTAATAGACTAACTTGGGACGAACTTTGACAAACCTTAGAATGAGACTAAAGTTTGTCTTTGTTCGTCTCAAGTTAGTCTGGTTACTCTCATTCTAAGGTTTATCTAAGTTCGTCCTAAGAAATAGACTAACTTGGGATGAACTTTGAGAAACTTGGGACGAACTTAGACAAACATTAGAATGAGACTAAAGTTTGTCTTTGTTCGTCCCAAGTTAGTCTCGTTAGTCTTATTCTAAGGTTTGTCTAAGTTCGTCCTTAGAAAGAGACTAACTTGGGACGTACTTATACTAACTTGGGCCGAACTTAGACAAAACTTGGAATGAGACTAAAGTTTGTCTTTGTTCGTCCCAAGTTACTCTCTTAGTCTCATTCTAAGGTTTATCTAAGTTCGTCCTTAGAAATAGACTAACTTCGGATGAACTTAGACACACCTTAGAATGAGACTAAATTTTGTCTTTGTTCGTCCTAAGTTAGTCTCGTTAGTATCATTCTAAGATTTGTATAAGTTTGTCCTTAGAAATAGACTAACTTGGGACGAACTTTGACAAACTTGGGACGAACTTAGAGAAACCTTAGAATGAGACTAAAGTTTGTCTTTGTTCGTCTCACGTTACTCTCGTTACTCTCATTCTAAGGTTTATCTAAGTTCGTCCTTAGAAATATACTATGTTTGACGAACTTTGAAAAACATGGGACGAACTTAGACAAACAATAGAATGAGACTAAAGTTTGTCTTTGTTCGTCCCAAGTTAGTCTCGTTAGTCTCATTCTAAGGTTTATCTAAGTTCGTCCTTAGAAATATACTAACTTGCGACGAACTTAGACAAACCTTAGAATGAGACTAAAGTTTATCTTTGTTCGTCCCAAGTTAGTCTTGTAAGTCTCATTCTAAGGTTTGTATAAGTTCTTCCTTAGAAATAGACTAACTTGGGACAAACATTGACAAACCTTAGAATGAGACTAAAGTTTATCTTTGTTCGTCTCAAGTTAGTCTCGTTACTCTCATTCTAAGGTTTATCTAAGTTCTTCCTTAGAAATAGACTAACTTGGGATGAACTTTGACAAACTTGGGACGTACTTAGACAAACCTTAGAATGAGACTAAAGTTTGTCTTTGTTCGTCCCAAGTTAGTCTCGTTAGTCTCCTTCTAAAGTTTGTCTAAGTTCTTCCTCAGAAAGAGTCTAACTTGGGACGAACTTAGACAAACCTTAGAAAGAGACTAAATTTTGTCTTTATTCGTCCCAAGTTAGTCTCTTAGTCTCATTCTATGGTTTATCTAAGTTCGTCCTTAGAAATAGACTAACTTGGGACGAACTTAGACTAACCTTAGAATGAGACTAATGTTTGTCTTGGTTCTTCCGAAGTTAGTCTCGTTAGTCTTATTCTAAGGTTTGTCTAAGTTCATCCTGAGAAAGAGACAAACGTGGGACGAACTTAGACTAACTTGGGACGAACTTAGACAAACCTTAGAATGAGACTAAAGTTTGTATTTGTTCGTTTCAAGTTGGTCTCGTTAGTCTCATTCTAAGGTTTGTGTAAGTTCGTCCTTAGTAATAGACTAACTTGGGACGAACTTTGACAAACCTTAGAATGAGACAAAAGTTTGACTTTGTTCGTCTCAAGTTAGTCTTGTTACTCTCATTCTAAGGTTTATCTAAGTTCGTCCTTAGAAATAGACTAACTTGGTATGAACTTTGAGAAACTTGGGACGAACTTAGACAAACCTTAGAATGAGACTAAAGTTTGTCTTTGTTCGTCCCAAGTTAGTCTCGTTAGTCTCATTCTAAGGTTTGTCTAAGTTCGTCCTTAGAAAGAGACTAACTTGGGACGAACTTGGACTAACTTGGGACGAACTTGGACTAACTTGGGACGTACTTAGACAAACCTTTGAAAGAGACTAAAGTTTGTCTTTGTTCGTCCCAAGTTAGTCTCTTAGTCTCATTCTAAGGTTTATCTAAGTTTGTCCTAAGAAATAGACTAACTCTAGACGAACTTAGGCTAACCTTAGAATGAGACTAATGTTTGTCTTTGTTCTTCCCAAGTTAGTCTCGTTAGTCTCATTCTAAGGTTTGTCTAAGTTCGTCCTGAGAAAGAGACAAACGTGGGACGAACTTAGACTAACTTGGGACGAACTTAGACTAACTTGGGACGAACTTAGACAAACCTTTGAATGAGACTAAAGTTTGTATTTGTTCGTCCCAAGTTAGTCTCGTTAGTCTCATTTTAAGGTTTGTGTAAGTTCGTCCTTAGTAATAGACTAACTTGGGACGAACTTTGATAAACCTTAGAATGAGACAAAAGTTTGTCTTTGTTCGTCTCAAGTTAGTCTCGTTACTCTCATTCTAAGGTTTATCTAAATTCGTCCTTAGAAATAGACTAACTTGGGATGAACTTTGAGAAACTTGGGACGAACTTAGACAAACCTTAGAATGAGGCTAAAGTTTGTCTTTGTTCGTCCCAAGTTAGTCTCGTTAGTCTCATTCTAAGGTTTGTCTAAGTTCGTCCTTAGAAAGAGACTAACTTGGGACGAACTTAGACTAACTTGGGACAAACTTAGACAAACCTTGGAATGAGACTAAAGTTTGTCTTTGTTCGTCCCAAGTTACTCTCTTAGTCTCATTCTAAGGTTTATCTAAGTTCGTCCTTAGAAATAGACTAACTTCGGACGAACTTAGACAAACCATAGAATGAGACTAAATTTTTTCTTTGTTCGTCCCAAGTTAGTCTCGTTAGTCTCATTCTAAGGTTTGTATAAGTTTGTCCTTAGAAATAGACTAACTTGGGACAAACTTTGACAAACTTGGGACGAACTTACAGAAACCTTAGAATGAAACTAAAGTTTGTCTTTGTTCGTCTCACGTTAGTCTCGTTACTCTCATTCTAAGGTTTATCTAAGTTCGCCCTTTGAAATAGACTAAGTTGGACGAACTTTGAAAAACTTGGGACGAACTTAGACAAACCATAGAATGAGACTAAAGTTTGTCTTTGTTCGTCCCAAGTTAGTCTCGTTAGTCTCATTCTAAGGTTTATCTAAGTTCGTCCTTAGAAATATACTAACTTGCGACGAACTTAGACAAACCTTAGAATGAGACTAAAGTTTATCTTTATTCGTCCCAAGTTAGTCTTGTAAGTCTCATTCTAAAGTTTGTATAAGTTCTTCCTTAGAAATAGACTAACTTGGGACAAACATTGACAAACCTTACAATGAGACTAAAGTTCATCTTTGTTCGTCTCAAGTTAGTCTCGTTACTCTCATTCTAAGGTTTATCTAAGTTCTTCCTTAGAAATAGACTAACTTGGGACGAACTTTGACAAACTTGGGACGAACTTAGACAAACCTTAGAACGAGACTGAAGTTTGTCTTTGTTCGTCCCTAGTTAGTCTCTTTAGTCTCCTTCGAAAGTTTCTCTAAGTTCGTCCTCAGAAAGAGACTAACTTGGGACGAACTTAGACAAACCTTAGAATGAGACTAAAGTTTGTCTTTGTTCGTCCCAAGTTAGTCTCGTTAGTCTCATTCTAAGCTTTATCTAAGTTCGTCCTTAGAAATAGACTAACTTGGGACGAACATTGACAAACCTTAGAATGAGACTAAAGTTTGTCTTTGTTAGTCCCAAGTTAGTCTCGTTTGTCTCATTCTAAGGTTTGTCTAAGTTCGTCGTTAGAAAGAGACTAACTTGGGACAAACTTAGACTAACTTGGGACGAACTTAGACAAACCTTTGAATGAGACTAAAGTTTGTCTTTGTTCGTCCCAAATTAGTCTCGTTAGTTTCATTCTAAGGTTTGTCTAAGTTCGTCCTTAGAAAGAGACAAACGTGGGACGAACTTAGACTAACTTGGGACGAACTTAGACAAACCTAAGAATGAGACTAAAGTTTGTCTTTGTTCGTCCAAGTTAGTCTCATTAGTCTCATTCTAAGGTCTGTCTAAGTTCGTCCTTAGAAAGAGACAAACATGGGATGAACATAGACTAGCTTGGGACGAACTGAGACAAACCTTAGAATGAGACAAAAGTTTGTCTTTGTTCGTCTCAATTTATTCTCGTTACTCTCATTCTAAGGTTTATCTAAGTTCGTCCTTAGAAATAGACTAACTTGGGATGAACTTTGAGAAACTTGAGACGAACTTAGACAAACCTTAGAATGAGACTAAAGTTAGTCTTTGTTCGTCCCAAGTTAGTCTCGTTAGTCTCATTCTAAGGTTTGTCTAAGTTCGTCCTTAGAAAGAGACTAACTTGGGACGAACTTAGACTATCTTGGGACGAACTTAGACAAACCTTGGAATGAGACTAAAGTTTGTCTTTGTTCGTCCCAAGTTACTCTCTTAGTCTCATTCTAAAGTTTATCTAAGTTCGTCCTTAGAAATAGACTAACTTCGGACGAACTTAGACAAACTTTAGAACGAGACTAAATTTTGTCTTTGTTCGTCCCAAGTTAGTCTCGTTAGTCTCATTCAAAGGTTTGTATAAGTTTGTCGTTAGAAATAGACTAACTTGGGACGAACTTAGAGAAACCTTAGAATGAGACTAAAGTTTGTCTTTGTTCGTCTCACGTTAGTCTCACTACTCTCATTCTAAGGTTTATCTAAGTTCGTCCTTAGAAATAGACTAAGTTGGACGAACTTTGAAAAACTTGGGACGAACTTAGACAAACCATAGAATGAGACTAAAGTTTGTCTTTGTTCGTCCCAAGTTAGTCTCGTTAGTCTCATTCTAAGGTTTATCTAAGTTCGTCCTTAGAAATATACTAACTTCCGACGAACTTAGACAAACCATAGAATGAGACTAAAGTTTGTCTTTGTTCGTCCCTAGTTAGTCTCGTTAGTCTCATTCTAAACTTTGTCTAAGTTCGTCCTCAGAAAGAGACTAACTTGGGACGAACTTAGACAAACCTTAGAATGAGACTAAAGTTTGTCTTTGTTCGTCCCAAGTTAGTCTCGTTAGTCTCATTCTAAGGTTTATCTAAGTTCGTCCTTAGAAATAGACTAACTTGGGACGAACTTTGACAAACCTTAGAATGAGACTAAAGTTTGTCTTTGTTAGTCCCAAGTTAGTCTCGTTAGTCTCATTCTAAGGTTTGTCTAAGTTCGTCGTTAGAAAGAGACTAACTTGGGACAAACTTAGACTAACTTGGGACAAACTTAGACTAACTTGGGACGAACTTAGAGAAACCTTAGAATGAGACTAAATTTTGTCTTTGTTCGTCCCAAGTTAGTCTCTTAGTCTCATTCTAAGGTTTATCTAAGTTCGTCCTTAGAAACAGACTAACTTGGGACGAACTTAGACAAACCTTAGAATGAGACTAAAGTTTGTTTTTGTTCGTCCCAAATTAGTCTCGTTAGTTTCATTCTAAGGTTTGTCTAAGTTCGTCCTTAGAAAGAGACAAACGTGGGACGAACTTAGACTAACTTGGGACGAACTTAGAGAAACCTTAGAATGAGACTAAAGTTTGTCTTTGTTCGTCCCAAGTTAGTCTCGTTAGTCTCATTCTAAGGTCTGTCTAAGTTCGTCCTTAGAAAGAGACAAACATGGGATGAACTTAGACTAACTTGGGACGAACTGAGACAAAGCTTAGAATGAGACTAAAGTTTGTCTTTGTTCGTCCCAAGTTAGTCTCGTTAGTCTCATTTTAAGGTTTATCTAAGTTCATCCTTAGAAATAGACTAACTTGGGATGAACTTAGACAAACCTTAGAATGAGACTAAAGTTTATCTTTGTTCGTCCCAAGTTAGTCTCATTAGTCTCATTCTAAGGTTTGTGTAAGTTCGTCCTTAGTAATAGACTAACTTGGGACGAACTTTGACAAACCTTAGAATGAGACTAAAGTTTGTCTTTGTTCGTCTCAAGTTAGTCTCGTTACTCTCAGTCTAAGGTTTATCTAAGTTCGTCCTTAGAAATAGACTAACTTGGGACGAACTTTGACAAACTTGGGACGAACTTAGACAAACCTTAGAACGAGACTGAAGTTTGTCTTTGTTTGTCCCTAGTTAGTCTCTTTAGTCTCCTTCGAAAGTTTCTCTAAGTTCGTCCTCAGAAAGAGACTAACTTGGGACGAACTTAGACAAACCTTAGAATGAGACTAAAGTTTGTCTTTGTTCGTCCCAAGTTAGTCTCGTTAGTCTCATTCTAAGGTTTATCTAAGTTCGTCCTTAGAAATAGACTAACTTGGGACGAACTTTGACAAACCTTAGAATGAGACTAAAGTTTGTCTTTGTTAGTCCCAAGTTAGTCTCGTTAGTCTCATTCTAAGGTTTGTCTAAGTTCGTCGTTAGAAAGAGACTAACTTGGGACAAACTTAGACTAACTTGGGACGAACTTAGACAAACCTTAGAATGAGACTAAATTTTGTCTTTGTTCGTCCCAAGTTAGTCTCTTAGTCTCATTCTAAGGTTTATCTAAGTTCGTCCTCAGAAACAGACTAACTTGGGACGAACTTAGACAAACCTTTGAATGAGACTAAAGTTTGTCTTTGTTCGTCCCAAATTAGTCTCGTTAGTTTCATTCTAAGGTTTGTCTAAGTTCGTCCTTAGAAAGAGACAAATGTGGGACGAACTTAGACTAACTTGGGACGAACTTAGACAAACCTTAGAATGAGACTAAAGTTTGTCTTTGTTCGTCCAAGTTAGTCTCATTAGTCTCATTCTAAGGTCTGTCTAAGTTCGTCCTTAGAAAGAGACAAACATGGGATGAACTTAGACTAGCTTGGGACGAACTGAGACAAACCTTAGAATGAGACAAAAGTTTGTCTTTGTTCGTCTCAATTTAGTCTCGTTACTCTCATTCTAAGGTTTATCTAAGTTCGTCCTTAGAAATAGACTAACTTGGGATGAACTTTGAGAAACTTGAGACGAACTTAGACAAACCTTAGAATGAGACTAAAGTTTGTCTTTGTTCGTCCCAAGTTAGTCTCGTTAGTCTCATTCTAAGGTTTGTCTAAGTTCGTCCTTAGAAAGAGACTAACTTGGGACGAACTTAGACTATCTTGGGACGAACTTAGACAAACCTTGGAATGAGACTAAAGTTTGTCTTTGTTCGTCCCAAGTTACTCTCTTAGTCTCATTCTAAAGTTTATCTAAGTTCGTCCTTAGAAATAGACTAACTTCGGACGAACTTAGACAAACTTTAGAATGAGACTAAATTTTGTCTTTGTTCGTCCCAAGTTAGTCTCGTTAGTCTCATTCTAAGGTTTGTATAAGTTTGTCGTTAGAAATAGACTAACTTGGGACGAACTTAGAGAAACCTTAGAATGAGACTAAAGTTTGTCTTTGTTCGTCTCACGTTAGTCTCACTACTCTTATTCTAAGGTTTATCTAAGTTCGTCCTTAGAAATAGACTAAGTTGGACGAACTTTGAAAAACTCGGGACGAACTTAGACAAACCATAGAATGAGACTAAAGTTTGTCTTTGTTCGTCCCAAGTTAGTCTCGTTAGTCTCATTCTAAGGTTTATCTAAGTTCGTCCTTAGAAATATACTAACTTCCGACGAACTTAGACATACCTTAGAATGAGACTAAATTTTGTCTTTGTTCGTCCCTAGTTAGTCTCATTAGTCTCATTCTAAAGTTTGTCTAAGTTCGTCCTCAGAAAGAGACTAACTTGGGACGAACTTAGACAAACCTTAGTATGAGAATAAAGTTTGTCTTTGTTCGTCCCAAGTTAGTCTCGTTAGTCTCATTCTAAGGTTTATCTAAGTTTGTCCTTAGAAATAGACTAACTTGGGACGAACTTTGACAAACCTTAGAATGAGACTAAAGTTTGTCTTTGTTAGTCCCAAGTTAGTCTCGTTAGTCTCATTCTAAGGTTTGTCTAAGTTCGTCGTTAGAAAGAGACTAACTTGGGACAAACTTAGACTAACTTGGGACGAACTTAGACAAACCTTAGAATGAGACTAAATTTTGTCTTTGTTCGTCCCAAGTTAGTCTCTTAGTCTCATTCTAAGGTTTATCTAAGTTCGTCCTTAGAAACAGACTAACTTGGGACGAACTTAGACAAACCTTAGAATGAGACTAAAGTTTGTTTTTGTTCGTCCCAAATTAGTCTCGTTAGTTTCATTCTAAGGTTTGTCTAAGTTCGTCCTTAGAAAGAGACAAACGTGGGACGAACTTAGACTAACTTGGGACGAACTTAGAGAAACCTTAGAATGAGACTAAAGTTTGTCTTTGTTCGTCCCAAGTTAGTCTCGTTAGTCTCATTCTAAGGTCAGTCTAAGTTCGTCCTTTGAAAGAGACAAACATGGGATGAACTTAGACTAACTTGGGACGAACTGAGACAAACCTTAGAATGAGACTAAAGTTTGTCTTTGTTCGTCCCAAGTTAGTCTCGTTAGTCTCATTCTAAGGTTTATCTAAGTTCATCCTTAGAAATAGACTAACTTGGGATGAACTTAGACAAACCTTAGAATGAGACTAAAGTTTATCTTTGTTCGTCCCAAGTTAGTCTCATTAGTCTCATTCTAAGGTTTGTGTAAGTTCGTCCTTAGTAATAGACTAACTTGGGACGAACTTAGACAAACCATAGAATGAGACTAAAGTTTGTCTTTGTTCGTCCCAAGTTAGTCTCGTTAGTCTCATTCTAAGGTTTATCTAACTTCGTCCTTAGAAATATACTAACTTCCGACGAACTTAGACATACCTTAGAATGAGACTAAAGTTTGTCTTTGTTCGTCCCTAGTTAGTCTCGTTAGTCTCATTCTAAACTTTGTCTAAGTTCGTCCTCAGAAAGAGACTAACTTGGGACGAACTTAGACAAACCTTAGAATGAGACTAAAGTTTGTCTTTGTTCGTCCCAAGTTAGTCTCGTTAGTCTCATTCTAAGGTTTATCTAAGTTCGTCCTTAGAAATAGACTAACTTGGGACGAACTTTGACAAACCTTAGAATGAGACTAAAGTTTGTCTTTGTTAGTCCCAAGTTAGTCTCGTTAGTCTCATTCTAAGGTTTGTCTAAGTTCGTCGTTAGAAAGAGACTAACTTGGGACAAACTTAGACTAACTTGGGACGAACTTAGACAAACCTTAGAATGAGACTAAATTTTGTCTTTGTTCGTCCCAAGTTAATCTCTTAGTCTCATTCTAAGGTTTATCTAAGTTCGTCCTTAGAAACAGACTAACTTTGGACGAACTTAGACAAACCTTAGAATGAGACTAAAGTTTGTTTTTGTTCGTCCCAAATTAGTCTCGTTAGTTTCATTCTAAGGTTTGTCTAAGTTCGTCCTTAGAAAGAGACAAACGTGGGACGAACTTAGACTAACTTGGGACGAACTTAGAGAAACCTTAGAATGAGACTAAAGTTTGTCTTTGTTCGTCCCAAGTTAGTCTCGTTAGTCTCATTCTAAGGTCTGTCTAAGTTTGTCCTTAGAAAGAGACAAACATGGGATGAACTTAGACTAACTTGGGACGAACTGAGACAAACCTTAGAATGAGACTAAAGTTTGTCTTTGTTCGTCCCAAGTTAGTCTCGTTAGTCTCATTTTAAGGTTTATCTAAGTTCATCCTTAGAAATAGACTAACTTGGGATGAACTTAGACAAACCTTAGAATGAGACTAAAGTTTATCTTTGTTCGTCCCAAGTTAGCCTCATTAGTCTCATTCTAAGGTTTGTGTAAGTTCGTCCTTAGTAATAGACTAACTTGGGACGAACTTTGACAAACCTTAGAATGAGACTAAAGTTTGTCTTTGTTCGTCTCAAGTTAGTCTCGTTACTCTCAATCTAAGGTTTATCTAAGTTCGTCCTTAGAAATAGACTAACTTGGGACGAACTTTGACAAACTTGGGACGAACTTAGACAAACCTTAGAACGAGACTGTAGTTTGTCTTTGTTCGTCCCTAGTTAGTCTCTTTAGTCTCCTTCGAAAGTTTCTCTAAGTTCGTCCTCAGAAAGAGACTAACTTGGGACGAACTTAGACAAACCTTAGAATGAGACTAAAGTTTGTCTTTGTTCGTCCCAAGTTAGTCTCGTTAGTCTCATTCTAAGGTTTATCTAAGTTCGTCCTTAGAAATAGACTAACTTGGGACGAACTTTGACAAACCTTAGAATGAGACTAAAGTTTGTCTTTGTTAGTCCCAAGTTAGTCTCGTTAGTCTCATTCTAAGGTTTGTCTAAGTCCGTCGTTAGAAAGAGACTAACTTGGGACAAACTTAGACTAACTTGGGACGAACTTAGACAAACCTTAGAATGAGACTAAATTTTGTCTTTGTTCGTCCCAAGTTAGTCTCTTAGTCTCATTCTAAGGTTTATCTAAGTTCGTCCTCAGAAACAGACTAACTTGGGACGAACTTAGACAAACCTTTGAATGAGACTAAAGTTTGTCTTTGTTCGTCCCAAATTAGTCTCGTTAGTTTCATTCTAAGGTTTGTCTAAGTTCGTCCTTAGAAAGAGACAAACGTGGGACGAACTTAGACTAACTTGGGATGAACTTAGACAAACCTTAGAATGAGACTAAAGTTTGTCTTTGTTCGTCCAAGTTAGTCTCATTAGTCTCATTCTAAGGTCTGTCTAAGTTCGTCCTTAGAAAGAGACAAACATGGGATGAACTTAGACTAGCTTGGGACGAACTGAGACAAACCTTAGAATGAGACAAAAGTTGGTCTTTGTTCGTCTCAATTTAGTCTCGTTACTCTCATTCTAAGGTTTATCTAAGTTCGTCCTTAGAAATAGACTAACTTGGGATGAACTTTGAGAAACTTGAGACGAACTTAGACAAACCTTAGAATGAGACTAAAGTTTGTCTTTGTTCGTCCCAAGTTAGTCTCGTTAGTCTCATTCTAAGGTTTGTCTAAGTTCGTCCTTAGAAAGAGACTAACTTGGGACGAACTTAGACTATCTTGGGACGAACTTAGACAAACCTTGGAATGAGACTAAAGTTTGTCTTTGTTCGTCCCAAGTTACTCTCTTAGTCTCATTCTAAAGTTTATCTAAGTTCGTCCTTAGAAATAGACTAACTTCGGACGAACTTAGACAAACTTTAGAACAAGACTAAATTTTGTCTTTGTTCGTCCCAAGTTAGTCTCGTTAGTCTCATTCTAAGGTTTGTATAAGTTTGTCGTTAGAAATAGACTAACTTGGGACGAACTTAGAGAAACCTTAGAATGAGACTAAAGTTTGTCTTTGTTCGTCTCACGTTAGTCTCACTACTCTCATTCTAAGGTTTATCTAAGTTCGTCCTTAGAAATAGACTAAGTTGGACGAACTTTGAAAAACTCGGGACGAACTTAGACAAACCATAGAATGAGACTAAAGTTTGTCTTTGTTCGTCCCAAGTTAGTCTCGTTAGTCTCATTCTAAGGTTTATCTAAGTTCGTCCTTAGAAATATACTAACTTCCGACGAACTTAGACATACCTTAGAATGAGACTAAATTTTGTCTTTGTTCGTCCCTAGTTAGTCTCATTAGTCTCATTCTAAAGTTTGTCTAAGTTCGTCCTCAGAAAGAGACTAACTTGGGACGAACTTAGACAAACCTTAGAATGAGACTAAAGTTTGTCTTTGTTCGTCCCAAGTTAGTCTCGTTAGTCTCATTCTAAGGTTTATCTAAGTTTGTCCTTAGAAATAGACTAACTTGGGACGAACTTTGACAAACCTTAGAATGAGACTAAAGTTTGTCTTTGTTAGTCCCAAGTTAGTCTCGTTAGTCACATTCTAAGGTTTGTCTAAGTTCGTCGTTAGAAAGAGACTAACTTGGGACAAACTTAGACTAACTTGGGACGAACTTAGACAAACCTTAGAATGAGACTAAAGTTTGTTTTTGTTCGTCCCAAATTAGTCTCGTTAGTTTCATTCTAAGGTTTGTCTAAGTTCGTCCTTAGAAAGAGACAAACGTGGGACGAACTTAGACTAACTTGGGACGAACTTAGAGAAACCTTAGAATGAGACTAAAGTTTGTCTTTGTTCGTCCCAAGTTAGTCTCGTTAGTCTCATTCTAAGGTCTGTCTAAGTTCGTCCTTTGAAAGAGACAAACATGGGATGAACTTAGACTAACTTGGGACGAACTGAGACAAACCTTATAATGAGACTAAAGTTTGTCTTTGTTCGTCCCAAGTTAGTCTCGTTAGTCTCATTCTAAGGTTTATCTAAGTTCATCCTTAGAAATAGACTAACTTGGGATGAACTTAGACAAACCTTAGAATGAGACTAAAGTTTATCTTTGTTCGTCCCAAGTTAGTCTCATTAGTCTCATTCTAAGGTTTGTGTAAGTTCGTCCTTAGTAATAGACTAACTAGGGACGAACTTTGACAAACCTTAGAATGAGACTAAAGTTTGTCTTTGTTCGTCTCAAGTTAGTCTCGTTACTCTCAGTCTAAGGTTTATCTAAGTTCATCCTTAGAAATAGACTAACTTGGGATGAACTTTGACAAACTTGGGACGAACTTAGACATACCTTAGAATGAGATTAAAGTTTATCTTTGTTCGTCTCAAGTTAGTCTCGTTACTCTCATTCTAAGGTTTATCTAAGTTCTTCCTTAGAAATAGACTAACTTGGGACGAACTTTGACAAACTTGGGACGAACTTAGACAAACCTTAGAATGAGACTAAAGTTTGTCTTTGTTCGTCCCAAGTTACTCTCTTAGTCTCATTCTAAAGTTTATCTAAGTTCGTCCTTAGAAATAGACTAACTTCGGACGAACTTAGACAAACTTTAGAACGAGACTAAATTTTGTCTTTGTTCGTCCCAAGTTAGTCTCGTTAGTCTCATTCTATGGTTTGTATAATTTTGTCGTTAGAAATAGACTAACTTGGGACGAACTTAGAGAAACCATAGAATGAGACTAAAGTTTGTCTTTGTTCGTCTCACGTTAGTCTCACTACTCTCATTCTAAGGTTTAACTAAGTTCGTCCTTAGAAATAGACTAAGTTGGACGAACTTTGAAAAACTTGGGACGAACTTAGACAAACCATAGAATGAGACTAAAGTTTCTCTTTGTTCGTCCCAAGTTAGTCTCGTTAGTCTCATTCTAAGGTTTATCTAAGTTCGTCCTTAGAAATATACTAACTTCCGACGAACTTAGACATACCTTAGAATGAGACTAAAGTTTGTCTTTGTTCGTCCCTAGTTAGTCTCGTTAGTCTCCTTCTCAAGTTTGTCTAAGTTCGTCCTCAGAAAGAGACTAACTTGGGACGAACTTAGACAAACCTTAGAATGAGACTAAAGTTTGTCTTTGTTCGTCCCAAGTTAGTCTCGTTAGTCTCATTCTAAGGTTTATCTAAGTTCGTCCTTAGAAATAGACTAATTTGGGACGAACTTTGACAAACCTTAGAATGAGACTAAAGTTTGTCTTTGTTAGTCCCAAGTTAGTCTCGTTAGTCTCATTCTAAGGTTTGTCTAAGTTCGTCGTTAGAAAGAGACTAGCTTGGGACAAACTTAGACTAACTTGGGACGAACTGAGACAAACCTCAGAATGAGATTAAATTTTGTCTTTGTTCGTCCCAAGTTAGTCTCTTAGTCTCATTCTAAGGTTTATCTAAGTTCGTCCTTAGAAACAGACTAACTTGGGACGAACTTAGACAAACCTTAGAATGAGACTAAAGTTTGTCTTTGTTCGTCCCAAATTTGTCTCGTTAGTTGCATTCTAAGGTTTGTCTAAGTTCGTCCTTAGAAAGAGACAAACGTGGGACGAACTTAGACTAACTTGGGACGAACTTAGACAAACCTTAGAATGAGACTAAAGTTTGTCTTTGTTCGTCCGAAGTTAGTCTCGTTAGTCTCATTCTAAGGTATGTCTAAGTTCGTCCTTAGAAAGAGACAAACATGGGATGAACTTAGACTAACTTGGGACGAACTGAGACAAACCTTAGAATGAGACTAAAGTTTGTCTTTGTTCGTCCCAAGTTAGTCTCGTTAGTCTCATTCTAAGGTTTATCTAAGTTCATCCTTAGAAATTGACTAACTTGGGATGAACTTAGACAAACCTTAGAATGAGACTAAAGTTTATCTTTGTTCGTCCCAATTTAGTCTCATTAGTCTCATTCTAAGGTTTGTGTAAGTTCGTCCTTAGTAATAGACTAACTTGGGACGAACTTTGACAAACCTTAGAATGAGACTAAAGTTTGTCTTTGTTCGTCTCAAGTTAGTCTCGTTACTCTCAGTCTAAGGTTTATCTAAGTTCGTCCTTAGAAAAAGACTAACTTGGGATGAACTTTGACAAACTTGGGACGAACTTAGCCATACCTAAGAATGAGACTAAAGTTTGTCTTTATTCGTCCCAATTTAGTCTCGTTAGTCTCATTCTAAGGTTTGTCTAAGTTCGTCCTTAGAAAGAGACTAACTTGGGAAGAACTTATACTAACATGGGACGAAGTTAGACAAACCTTAGAATGAGACTAAAGTTTGTCTTTGTTCATCCCGAGTTAATCTCTTAGTCTCAATCTAAGGTTTATCTAAGTTCGTCCATAGAAATAGACTAACTTGGGACGAACTTAGACTAACCTTAGGATGAGACTAATGTTTGTCTTTGTTCTTCCCAAGTTAGTCTCGTTAATCTCATTCTAAGGTTTGTCTAAGTTCGTCTATAGAAATAGACTAGCTTAGGATGAACTTTGACAAACTTGGGATGAACTTAGACAAACCTTAGAATGAGACTAAAGTTATTCTTTGTTCGTCCCAAATTAGTCTCGTTAGTCTCATTCTTAGGTTTCTCTAAGTTCGTCCTTAGAAAGAGACAAACGTGGCACGAACTTAGACTAACTTGGGACGAACTTAGAGACACCTTAGAATGAGACTAAAGTTTGTCTTTGTTCATCCCAAGTTAGTCTCGTTAGTCTCATTCTAAGGTTTGTCTAAGTTCGTCCTTAGAAAGAGACAAATGTGGGAAGAAATTAGACTAACTTGGGACGAACATAGAACAACCTTAGAATAAGACTAAAGTTTATCTTTGTTCGTCCCAAGTTAGTCTCGTTAGTCTCATTCTAAGGTTTATCTAAGTTCATCCTTAGAAATAGACTAACTTGGGACGAACTTAGACAAACCTTAGAATGAGACTAAAGTTTGTCTTTGTTCGTCCCAAGTTAGTATCGTTAGTCTCATTCTAAGGTCTGTCTAAGTTCGTCATTAGAAAGAGACAAACATGGGATGAACATTGGCAAACCTTAGAATGGGACTAAAGTTTATCTTTGTTCGTCTCAAGTTAGTCTCGTTACTCTCATTCTAAGGTTTATCTATGTTCGACCTTAGAAATAGACTAACTTGGGACGAACTTTGGCAAACTTGGGACGAACTTAGACAAACCTTAGAATGAGACTATAGTTTGTCTTTGTTCGTCCCAAGTTAGTCTCGTTAGTCTAATTCTAAGGTTTGTCTAAGTTCATCCTTAGAAAGAGACAAATGTGGGATAAACTTAAACTAACTTGGGATGCTCTTAGACAAACCTTAGAATGAGACTAAAGTTTGTCTTTGTTCATCAAAAGTTAGTCTCGTTAGTCTCATTCTAAGGTTTATCAAAGTTTGTTCTTAGAAATAGACTAACTTGGGACGAACTTCGACCGACCTTAGAATGAGACTAATGTTTGTCTTTGTTCTTCCCAAGTTAGCCTCGTTAGTCTCATTCTAAGGTTTGTGTAAGTTCGTCCTTAGAAATAGACTAACTTGGGACGAACTTTGACAAACTTGGGACGAACTTAGGTGAACCTTAGAAGAAGACTAAAAATTGTCTTTGTTTGTCCCAAGTTAGTCTCCTTAGGCTCATTCTAATGTTTGTCTAAGTTCATCCTTTGAAAGAGACAAACATGGGACGAACTTAGACTAACTTGGGATGAACTTAGACAAACCTTAGAATGACACTAAAGTTTGTCTTTGTTCGTCCCAAGTTAGTCTCGTTAGTCTCATTCTAAGGTTTATCTAAGTTTGTCCTTAGAAATAGACTAAATTGGGACGAACTTAGACAAACCTTAGAATGAGACTAAAGTTTGTCTTAGTTCGTCCCAAGTTAGTCTCGTTAATCTCATTCTAAGGTTTGTATAGGTTCGTCCTTAGAAATAGTCTAACTTGGGACGAACTTAGACAAATCTTAGAATGAGACTGAAGTTTGTCTTTGTTCGTCCCATGTTAGTCTCGTTAGTCTCATTCTAAGGTTTGTCTAAGTTCATCCTTAGAAAGAGACTAACTTGGGACGAACTTAGACAAACCTTAGAATGAGACTAAAGTTTGTCTTTGTTCGTCCCAAGTTAGTCTCTTAGTCTCATTCTAAGGTTTATCAAGTTCGTCCTTAGAAATAGACTAAATTGGGACGAACTTAGACTAACCTAAGAATGAGACTAATGGTTGTCTTTGTCCTTCCCAAGTTAGTCTCGTTAGTCTCATTCTAAGGTTTGTCTATATTCGTCCTTAGAAATAGACTAACTTGTGACGAACTTTAAAAAACTTGGGACGAACTTAGACAAACCTAAGATTGAGACTAAAGTTTGTCTTTGTTCGTCCCAAATTAGTCTCGTTAGTTTCATTCTAATATTTTTTAAGTTCGTCCTTAGAAAGAGACAAACGTGGGACGAACTTAGACTAACTTGAGACGAATTTAGACAAACCTTAGAATGAGACAAAAGTTTGTCTTTGTTCGTCCCAAGTTAGTCTCGTTAGTGTCATTCTAAGGTTTGTCTAAGTTCGTCCTTAGAAAGAGACAAACGTGGGACGAACTTAGACTAACTTGGGACGAACTGAGAAAAACCTTAGAATGAGATTAAAGTTTGTCTTTGTTCATCCCAAGTTAGTCTCATTCTAAGGTTTATCTAAGTTCGTCCTTAGAAATAAACTAACTTGGGATGAACTTAGATAAACCATAGAATGAGACTAAAGTTTGTCTTTGTTCGTCCCAAGTTAGTCTTGTTAGTCTCATTCTAAGGTTTGATAAGTTCGTCCTTAGAAATACACTAATTGGGACGAACTTTGACAAACCTTAGAATGAGACTAAAGTTTTTCTTTCTTCGTCTCAAGTTAGTCTCGTTACTCTCATTCTAAGGTTTATCTAAGTTCGTCCTTAGAAATAGACTAACTTGGGACGAACTTTGACAAACTTGGGACGAACTTAGACAAACCCTAGAATGAGACTAAAGTTTGTCTTTGTTAGTCCCAAGTTAGTCTCGTTAGTCTCATTCTAAGGTTTGTCTAAGTTCGTCTTTAGGAAGAGACTAACTTGGGACGAACTTAGACTAACTTGGGACGAACTTAGACAAACCTTAGAATGAGACTAAATTTTGTCTTTGTTCGTCCCAAGTTAGTCTCTTAGTCTCATTCTAAGGTTTATCTAAGTTCGTCCTTAGAAATAGACTAACTTGGGATGAACTTAGACAAACCTTAGAATGAGACTAAAGTTTGTCTTTGTTCGTCCCAAATTAGTCTCGTTAGTTTCATTCTAAGGGTTGTCTAAGTTCGTTCTTAGAAAGAGACAAACGTGGGACGAACTTAGACTAACTTGGGACGAACTTAGACAAACCTTAGAATGAGACTAACGTTTGTCTTTGTTCGTCCCAAGTTAGTCTCGTTAGTCTAATTCTAAGGTCTCTCTAAGTTCGTCCTTAGAAAGAGACAAACATGGGATGAACTTAGACTAACTTGGGACGAACTGAGACAAACCTTAGAATGAGACTAAAATTTGTCTTTGTTCGTCCCAAGTTAGTCTCGTTAGTCTTATTCAAAGGTTTATCTAAGTTCGTCCATAGAAATAGACTAACTTGGGACGAACTTAGACTAACCTTAGAATGAGACTAATGTTTGTCTTTGTTCTTCCCAAGTTAGTCTCGTTAGTCTCATTCTAAGGTTTGTCTAAGTTCGTCCTTAGAAATAGACTAACTTAGGATGAACTTTGTCAAACTTGGGATGAACTTAGACAAACCTTAGAATGAGACTAAAGTTTGTCTTTGTTCGTCCCAAGTTAGTCTCTTAGTCTCAATCTAAGGTTTATCTAAGTTCGTCCATAGAAATAGACTAATTTGGGACGAACTTAGACTAACCTTAGAATGAGACTAATGTTTGTCTTTGTTCTTCCCAAGGTAGTCTCGTTAGTCTCGTTCTAAGGTTTGTCTAAGTTCGTCCTTAGAAATAGACTAACTTAGGATGAACTTTGACAAACTTGGGATGAACTTAGACAAACCTTAGAATGAGACAAAAGTTTGTCTTTGTTCGTCCCAAATTAGTCTCGTTAGTCTCATTCTTAGGTTTGTCTAAGTTTGTCCTTAGAAAGAGACAAACGTAGCACGAACTTAGACTAACTTGGGACGGACTTAGAGAAACCTTTGAATGAGACTAAAGTTTGTCTTTGTTCATCCCAAGTTAGTCTCGTTAGTCTCATTCAGGGATTTGTCTAAGTTCGTCCTTAGAAAAAGACAAACGTGGGACGAACTTAGACTAACTTGGGACGAACATAGAACAACCTTAGAATGAGACTAAAGTTTATCTTTGTTCGTCCCAAGTTAGTCTCGTTAGTCTCATTCTAAAGTTTATCTAAGTTCGTCGTTAGAAATAGACTAACTTGGGACGAACTTAGACAAACCTTAGAATGAGACTAAAGTTTGTCTTTGTTCGTCCTAATCATATTAAGGACCTTCGGATCATGGATGTTGCTGGTCAGAGTGAGCTCATGCACCATGTTTTAGAGGTCATTCCCGCCCGGGAGGCTCATTCTCTGTCCCTGTATTCTCCTGGTTTGGGTCGTGATCACTGTGTATGGATTGGGCATGGTCAGGAGAGCTTCACTGTCCGTTCCTTTTGGGAGTTTGGTCAGACCCGTTTTGCCAAGTCTAGTTGGGCTTCTCACATTTGGCAGCGCTGGATCCCGCCGAAGATCTCTTGCTTTATCTGGAAGCTGTTTCATCAAGCTATCTCTACTGATGATGCGGTGATGCGTTTGGGGATCCCCATGGTGTCTCGATGTTCTTGCTGTCATGAGCCTTATCAAGAGTCTGCGAACCATCTATTTTTTGGTGGTGCTTGGGGGAGGGACCTGTGGCAATGGCTGGCGTCTCTCTTCAACAAGCCTCGGGTGCACGGGATCAAAGGTTTTGAGCTTATTTGGCTTCGACGAAAACCGTCCAGCTTTATGGACTGCATGGCTCTCGGCATTGCTTGCTGCGGTATCTGGGAGATTTGGAAAGCCCGGAATAGCTACATTTATGAGGGGAAACAAACGGACTGGCGCCGGTCCGTGGTCGGCTGGGGTCAGAACCTGGCAAATCTCATTTCCAGGCCTTTTGACCCAGGTCCGGGCGATGCCGATTGCCTTAGGGCGCTCCAGGTTTCTGGTGTTCATAGAATCTGTAATGGTGCATGGTTCAAATGGAGGCCGGGCATTGGCATAAATACTTTGAATGTGGCGATTGTTTCTCGTGGGAACTCCAGTTGGGGTGCTTATTTGGCCAGGTGTCGTGATGGCCGCTTCCTCTTTGGAGGCGCTCGTATTATTCCCCCGGATGTCAAGCATCGGATTCCCTGGTTGGTCGAGCGTGGGCTTAGGGATTCTTGCTCTAGGAGATCTTGGAGTGTTCAGAGCTCCCATCATTCTGCTCGGTTGCTCGCTTCTGATGAGGGTAATGACTGTCCAGCAGACCTTCTCTATCTTCGAAGAAATCTTGTGCATCGCTATGGTGTTATGTTCTTCCAGAATATTTGTGCTTCGGCCAATGGAGGAGCCCTTTCCATCGCCTATCATGCTCCGGGGGAAGGGCATTGGCTTCTCATCAGTCAGATGCCAAAGGTGGCTCGGGTGGCCATTGTAGGAGATTCGTCCTGGCTTAGTAGAGGCTTTGGCAGCGATAGGGCTTGGCCGACCTGGGCGCCTCGTACAGTGGATGATCTTTCTACGAATTCCGCTCCCTTGCAGCCTTTTTTTCTTGATGACACTCGCATTGTTTATGATTAGTCATTGTTTGGCTATCTTTGTTGAGGCCTATAGTCTGTTCAGTGTTTTTAAGGTGCTAGGTTTTATAACTAGCTCCTGGCACTTGAGGACTCTTCCTTGTAGCCCCGGTTCAGGCTGTTTGAACCTCATCTTTATCAATAAAGGTGCTGGCTCCGACCAGCTTTAATTAAAAAAAAAGTTAGTCTCGTTAGTCTTATTCTAAGGTTTTGTCTAAGTTCGTCCTTAGAAAAAGACTAACTTAGGATGAACTTAGACTAACTTGGGACGAACTGAGACAAACCTTAGAATGAGACTAATGTTTGTCTTTATTCGTCCCAAGTTAGTCTCGTTAGTGTCTTTCTAAGGTTTATCTAAGTTCGTCCTTAGAAATAGATTTACTTGGGACGAACTTAGACAAACCTTAGAATGAGACTAAAGTTTGTCTTTGTTCGTCCCAAGTTAGTCTCGTTTGTCTCATTCTAAGGTTTGTGTAAGTTGGTCCTTAGAAATAGACTAACTTGGGACAAACTTTGAAAAAACTTAGAATGAGTCTAAAGTTTGTCTTTGTTCGTCTCAAGTTAGTCTCATTACTCTCATTCTAAGGTTTATCTAAGTTCGTCCTTAGATATAGACTAACTTGGGACGAACTTAGACAAACCTTAGAATGAGCCTAAAGTTTGTCTTTGTTCGTCCCAAGTTAGTCTCGTTAGTCTCATTCTAAGGTTCATCTAAGTACATCCTTAGAAATATACTAACTTGGGACGAACTTAGACAAACCTTAGAATGAGACTAAAGTTTGTCTTTGTTCGTCCCAAGTTAGTCTCGTTAGTCCCAAGTTAGTCTCGTTAGTCTCATTCTAAGGTTTGTATAAGTTCGTCCTTAGAAATAGACTAACTTGGGACAAACTTTGACAAACCTTAGAATGAGTCTAAAGTTTATCTTTGTTCGTCTCAAGTAAGTCTCGTTACTCTCATTCTATGGTTTATCTAAGTTTGTCCTTAGAAATAGACTAACTTGGGACGAACTTTGACAAACTTGGGACGAACTTAGACAAACCTTAGAATGAGACTAAAGTTTGTCTTTGTTCGTCCCAAGTTAGTCTCATTAGTCTCATTCTAAGGTTTGTCTAAGTTCGTCATTAGAAAGAGACTAACTTGGGACGAACTTAGACAAACCTTAGAATGAGACTAAAGTTTGTCTTTGTTCGTCCCAAGTTAGTCTCTTAGTCTCATTCTAAGGTTTATCTAAGTTTGTCCTTAGAAATAGACTAACTTGGGACGAACTTAGCTAACCTTAGAATGAGACTAAAGTTTGTCTTTGTTCGTCCCAAGTTAGTCTCGTTTGTCTCATTCTAAGGTTTGTGTAAGTTTGTCCTTAGAAATAGACTAACTTGGGACAAACTTTGAAAAAACTTAGAATGAGTCTAAAGTTTGTCTTTGTTCGTCTCAAGTTAGTTTCATTACTCTCATTCTAAGGTTTATCTAAGTTCGTCCTTAGATATAGACTAACTTGGGACGAACTTAGACAAACCTTAGAATGAGCCTAAAGTTTGTCTTTGTTCGTCCCAAGTTAGTCTCGTTAGTCTCATTCTAAGGTTCATCTAAGTACATCCTTAGAAATATACTAACTTGGGACGAACTTAGACAAACCTTAGAATGAGACTAAAGTTTGTCTTTGTTCGTCCCAAGTTAGTCTCGTTAGTCTCATTCTATGGTTTGTATAAGTTCGTCCTTAGAAATAGACTAACTTGGGACAAACTTTGACAAACCTTAGAATGAGTCTAAAGTTTATCTTTGTTCGTCTCAAGTAAGTCTCGTTACTCTCATTCTATGGTTTATCTAAGTTTGTCCTTAGAAATAGACTAACTTGGGACGAACTTTGACAAACTTGGGACGAACTTAGACAAACCTTAGAATGAGACTAAAGTTTGTCTTTGTTCGTCCCAAGTTAGTCTCATTAGTCTCATTCTAAGGTTTGTCTAAGTTCGTCATTAGAAAGAGACTAACTTGGGACGAACTTAGACAAACCTTAGAATGAGACAAAAGTTTGTCTTTGTTCGTCCCAAGTTAGTCTCTTAGTCTCATTCTAAGGTTTATCTAAGTTCGTACTTAGAAATAGACTAACTTGGGACGAACTTAGCTAACCTTAGAATGAGACTAAAGTTTGTCTTTGTTCGTCCCAAGTTAGTCTCGTTAGTCTCATTCTAAGGTTCATCTAAGTTCGTCCTTAGAAATAGACTAACTTGGGACGAACTTTTACAAACCATAGAATGAGACTAAAGTTTGTCTTTGTTCGTCCCAAGTTAGTCTCTTAGTCTCATTCTAAGGTTTATCTAAGTTTGTCCTTAGAAATAGACTAACTTGGGCTGAATTTTGACAAACTTGGGACGAACTTAGACAAACCTAAGAATGAGACTAAAGTTTGTCTTTGTTCGTGCCAAATTAGTCTCGTTAGTTTCATTCTGAGGGTTGTCTAAGTTCGTCCTTAGAAAGAGACAAACGTGGGACGAACTTAGACTAATATGAGACGAATTTAGACAAACCTTAGAATGAGACTAAAGTTTGTCTTTGTTCGTCCCAAGTTAGTCTCGTTAGTCTCATTCTAAGGTTTGTCTAAGTTCGTCCTTAGAAAGAGACAAACGTGGGACGAACTTAGACTAACTTGGGACGAACTGAGACAAACCTTAGAATGAGATTAAAGTCTGTCTTTGTTCATCCCAAGTTAGTCTCATTCTAAGGTTTATCTAAGTTCGTCCTTAGAAATAAACTAACTTGGGATGAACTTAGACAAACCTTAGAATGAGACGAAAGTTTGTCTTTGTTCGTCCCAAGTTAGTCTTGTTAGTCTCATTCTAAGGTTTGTATAAGTTTGTCCTTAGAAATACACTAATTGGGACGAACTTTGACAAACCCTACAATGAGACTAAAGTTTTGCTTTCTTGCTCTCAAGTTAGTCTCGTTACTCTCATTCTAAGGTTTATCTAAGTTCGTCCTAAGAAATAGACTAACTTGGGACGAACTTTGACAAACTTGGGACGAACTTAGACAACCCTTAAAATGAGACTAAAGTTTGTCTTTGTTCGTCCCAAGTTAGTCTTTTTAGTCTCATTCTAAGGTTTGTCTAAGTTCGTCCTTAGAAAGAGACTAACTTGGGACGAACTTAGACTAACTTTGGACGTACTTAGACAAACCTTTGAAAGAGACTAAAGTTTGTCTTTGTTCGTCCCAAGTTAGTCTCTTAGTCTCATTCTAAGGTTTATCTAAGTTTGTTCTTAGAAATAGACCAACTTGAGACGAACTTAGACTAACCTTAGAATGAGACTAATGTTTGTCTCTGTTCTTCCCAAGTTAGTCTCGTTAGTCTCAATCTAAGGTTTGTCTATGTTCGTCCTTAGAAATAGACTAACTTGGGAAGAACTTTGACAAACCTTGGACGAACTTAGGGAAACCTTAGAATGAGACTAAAGTTTGTCTTTGTTTGTCCCAAGTTAGTCTCCTTAGTCTCATTCTAAGGTTTGTCTAAGTTCATCCTTAGAAAGAGACAAACGTGGGACGAACTTAGACTAACTTGGGACGAACTTCGACAAACCGTAGAATGAGACTAAAGTTTGTCTTTGTTCATCAAAAGTTAGTCTCGTTAGTCACATTCTAAGGTTTATCTAAGTTTCTTCTTAGAAATAGACTAACTTGGGACGAACTTCGACTAACCTTAGAATGAGACTAATTTTGTCTTTGTTGTTCCCAAGTTAGCCTCGTTAGTCTCATTCTAAGGTTTGTCTAAGTTCGTCCTTAGAAATAGACTAACTTGGGATGAAATTTGACAAACTTGGGACGAACTTAGGCAAACCTTAGAAGAAGACTAAAGTTTGTCTTTGTTTGTCCCAAGTTAGTCTCCTTAGGCTCATTCTAAGGTTTGTCTAAGTTCATCCTTAGAAAGAGACAAACATGGGATGAACTTACACTAACTTGGGATGAACTTAGACAAACCTTAGAATGACACTAAAGTTTATCTTTGTTCGTCCCAAGTTAGTCTCGTTAGTCTCATTCTAAGGTTTATCTAAGTTTGTCCTTAGAAATAGACTAACTTGGGACTAACTTAGACAAACCTTAGAATGAGACTAAAGTTTGTCTTAGTTCGTCCCAAGTTAGTCTCGTTAATCTCATTATAAGGTTTGTATAGGTTCATCCTTAGAAATAGACTAACCTGGGACGAACTTTGACAAACCTTAGAATGAGACAAAAGTATGTCTTTGTTCGTCTCAAGTTAGTCTCGTTACTCTCATTCTAAGGTTTATCTAAGTTCGTCCTTAGAAATAGACTAACTTGGGATGAACTTTGGGAAACTTGGGATGAACTTAAACAAACCTCAGAATGAGACCTAAGTTTGTCTTTGTTCGTCCCAAGTTAGTCTCGTTAGTCTCATTCTAAGGTTTATCTAAGTTCGTCCTTAGAAAGAGACGAAATTGGGACGAACTTAGACTAACTTGGGACAAACTTCGACAAACCTTGGAATGAGACTAAAGTTTGTCTTTGTTCGTCCCAAGTTAGTCTCGTTTGTCTCATTCTAAGGTTTGTGTAAGTTCGTCCTTAGAAATAGACTAACTTGGGACGAACTTTTAAAAAACTTAGAATTAGTCTAAAGTTTGTCTTTGTTCGTCTCAAGTTAGTCTCGTTACTCACATTCTAAGGTTTATCTAAGTTTGTCCTTAGATATAGACTAACTTGGGACGAACTTAGACAAACCTTAGAATGAGCCTAAAGTTTGTCTTTGTTCGTCCCAAGTTACTCTCGTTAGTCTCATTCTAAGGTTCGTCTAAGTACGTCCTTAGAAATATACTAACTTGGGACGAACTTAGACAACCCTTAGAATGAGACTAAAGTTTGTCTTTGTTCGTCCCAAGTTAGTCTCGTTAGTCTCATTCTAAGGTTTGTATAAGTTCGTCCTTAGAAATAGACTAACTTGGGATGAACTTTGACAAACCTTAGAATGAGTCTAAAGTTTATCTTTGTTCGTCTCAAGTAAGTCTCGTTACTCTCATTCTATGGTTTATCTAAGTTTGTCCTTAGAAATAGACTAACTTGGGACGAACTTTGACAAACTTGGGACGAACTTAGACAAACCTCAGAATGAGACTAAAGTTTGTCTTTGTTCGTCCCAAGTTTGTCTCGTTAGTCTCATTCTAAGGTTTGTCTAAGTTCGTCATTAGAAAGAGACTAACTTGGGACGAACTTAGACAAACCTTAGAATGAGACTAATGTTTGTCTTTGTTCGTCCCAAGTTAGTCTCTTAGTCTCATTCTAAGGTTTATCTAAGTTCGTCCTTAGAAATAGACTAACTTGGGACGAACTTAGCTAACCTTAGAATGAGACTAAAGTTTGTCTTTGTTAGTCCCAAGTTAGTCTAGTTAGTCTCATTCTAAGGTTCATCTAAGTTCGTCCTTAGAAATAGACTAACTTGGGACGAACTTTGACAAACCTTAGAATGAGACTAAAGTTTGTCTTTGTTCGTCCCAAGTTAGTCTCTTAGTCTCATTCTAAGGTTTATCTAAGTTTGTCCTTAGAAATAGACTAACTTGGGCTGAATTTTGACAAACTTGGGACGAACTTAGACAAACCTAAGAATGAGACTAAAGTTTGTCTTTGTTCGTGCCAAATTAGTCTCGTTAGTTTCATTCTGAGGGTTGTCTAAGTTCGACCTTAGAAAGAGACAAACGTGGGACGAACTTAGACTAACTTGAGACGAATTTAGACAAACCTTAGAATGAGACTAAAGTTTGTCTTTGTTCGTCCCAAGTTAGTCTCGTTAGTCTCATTCTAAGGTTTGTCTAAGTTCGGCCTTAGAAAGAGACAAACGTGGGACGAACTTAGACTAACTTGGGACGAACTAAGACAAACCTTAGAATGAGATTAAAGTCTTTCTTTGTTCATCCCAAGTTAGTCTCATTCTAAGGTTTATCTAAGTTCGTCCTTAGAAATAAACTAACTTGGGATGAACTTAGACAAACCTTAGAATGAGACGAAAGTTTGTCTTTGTTCGTCCCAAGTTAGTCTTGTTAGTCTCATTCTAAGGTTTGTATAAGTTTGTCCTTAGAAATACACTAATTGGGACGAACTTTGACAAACCCTAGAATGAGACTAAAGTTTTGCTTTCTTCGTCTCAAGTTAGTCTCGTTACTCTCATTCTAAGGTTTATCTAAGTTCGTCCTTAGAAATAGACTAACTTGGGACGAACTTAGACAAACTTGGGACGAACTTAGACAAACCTTAGAATGAGACTAAAGTTTGTCTTTGTTCGTCCCAAGTTAGTCTTGTTAGTCTCATTCTAAGGTTTGTCTAAGTTCGTCCTTAGAAAGAGACTAACTTGGGACGAACTTAGACTAACTTGGGACGTACTTAGACAAACCTTTGAAAGAGACAAAAGTTTGTCTTTGTTCGTCCCAAGTTAGTCTCTTAGTCTCATTCTAAGGTTTATCTAAGTTCGTCCTTAGAAATAGACTAACTTGGGACGAACTTAGACTAACCTTAGAATGAGACTAATGTTTGTCTTTGTTCTTCCCAAGTTAGTCTCGTTAGTCTTATTCTAAGGTTTGTCTAAGTTCGTCCTGAGAGAGAGACAAACGTGGGACGAACTTAGACTAAGTTGGGACGAACTTAGACAAACCTTAGAATGAGACTAAAGTTTGTATTTGTTCGTCCCAGGTTAGTCTCGTTAGTCTCATTCTAAGGTTTGTGTAAGTTCGTCCTTAGTAATAGACTAACTTGGGACGAACTTTGACAAACCTTAGAATGAGACAAAAGTTTGTCTTTGTTCGGCTCAAGTTAGTCTCGTTACTCTCATTCTAAGGTTTATCTAAGTTCGTCCTTAGAAATAGACTAACTTGGGATGAACTTTGAGAAACTTGGGACGAACTTAGACAAACCTTAGAATGACACTAAAGTTTGTCTTTGTTCGTCCCAAGTTAGTCTCGTTAGTCTCATTCTAAGGTTTGTCTAAGTTCGTCCTTAGAAAGAGACTAACTTGGGACGAACTTAGACTAACTTGGGACGAACTTAGAGAAACCTTAGAATGAGACTAAAGTTTGTCCAACTTAGTCTATTTCTAAGTTCGTCCAACTTAGTCTATTTCTAAGGACGAACTTAGATAAACCTTAGAATGAGAGTAACGAGACTAACGTGAGACGAACAAAGACAAACTTTAGTCTCATTCTAAGGTTTATCTGAGTTCGTCCTTAGAAATAGACTAACTTCGGACGAACTTAGACAAACCTTAGTATGAGACTAAATTTTGTCTTTGTTCGTCCCAAGTTAGTCTCGTTAGTATCATTCTAAGGTTTGTATAAGTTTGTCCTTAGAAATAGACTAACTTGGGACGAACTTTGTCAAACTTGGGACGAACTTTGTCAAACTTGGGACGAACTTAGAGAAACCTTAGAATGAGACTAAAGTTTGTCTTTGTTCGTCTCACGTTAGTCTCGTTACTCTCATTCTAAGGTTTATCTAAGTTCGTCCTTAGAAATAGACTAACTTGGGACGAACTTTGAAAAACTTGGGACGAACTTAGACAAACCATAGAATGAGACTAAAGTTTGTCTTTGTTCGTCCCAAGTTAGTCTCGTTAGTCTCATTCTAAGGTTTATCTAAGTTCGTCCTTAGAAATATACTAACTTGGGACGAACTTAGACAAACCTTAGAATGAGACTAAAGTTTATCTTTGTTCGTCCCAAGTTAGTCTTGTAAGTCTCATTCTAAGGTTTGTATAAGTTATTTCTTAGAAATAGACTAACTTGGGACAAACATTGACAAACCTTAGAATGAGACTAAAGTTTATCTTTGTTCTATTGACAGGAAGACTATATCCAAGATTAACTCTATTCAAGAATATAACTATCCAAGAGCTCATTCAAATATTCAAATGAGGAGCTGTTGGGAGTTAGCTATAAATGAGAATAGAGCTGTTAGGATATAGTTGAGAGTTGATATTAAATGGTTGATCTAGCCTCTATATGAGCTTGTATATTTTATCAAGTTGAATACAAGAAAGTAAATCTGATTTTGCTCTCTTTCTATTCTCTCTATTCTCTCTATTCCAATACTCTCTTAGTCTCTCAATTCTAACATGGTATCAGCAGCATAGATCCAAATTCCGCAGCATACTCTTATTCTCTTTCATTCATTTTTTTTGAAATCAAACCACACGCTCATCCAAGATGGATACCAAAGCTGTTGTCATTCCGGTGACGCTCAAGGGAGTGAATTACCTGCTATGGTCAAGAATGATCAAAACAGCCCTGGGAGGAAGAGGTCTATGGAGTCATATCACCAAGAGTGATGCTCATAGCCAAATTGTCCAACAAGAAGATGATACGGAGATTGTCCCTGTTGATAAGGATAGGTGGCTTCAAGAAAACTTGATGGTTCTGTCCATCATTCAAAACTCTCTTAAAGCATCAATCTTAGAGGCATATTCCTATTGCGAGACAGCGAAAGACCTTTGGGATACACTCCAAACAGTGTATGGAAACACATCCAACTTGAGCAGGGTGTTCGAGGTCAAGAAGGCCATCAACAACCTAAGCCAAGAAGACATGGAGTTCACCCAACACTTCGGGAAATTTAGGTCCTTATGGGCTGAGCTGGAAATGCTTAGACCAAGCACCATTGATCCAGCAACTATTAATGAAAGAAGGGAGCAAGACAAGGTGTTTGGGCTACTTCTAACCTTGAACCCAACCTACAATGACCTGACCAAACACATCTTGAGGGCTGACAAGCTTCCAACACTTGAAGAAATGTGTGCTCAAATCCAAAAGGAGCAAGGTTCTCTTGGTCTTTTTGGAGGAAAAGGAGAACTCTCCTTGGCTAACAAAGCTGTAGCAGCTCAAGCCAACAAGGTGGTGTATAAATCAGAGGAGAGGAAGGTCTTTACTTGTGAGTTTTGCAAGAAAAAGGGGCACATGAAGGACAAATGCTGGATCCTTCACCCTCACTTGAAGCCAAACAAGTTCAAGGATGCAAGAGCTCACCTCTCCAATGAGGAAGAAGGGCGAGCCTTGACTGCCTTGAAGAGCACTGAGGATGGGATGATCAGGAGATTAGATCTTGATGCACTCATCAAAGCTCTCAAGGAGAACCTTGGTAACACACTTGGTAAATCATTCATTGCATCAAACATTTCTAAATCATTGATTATAGATTCAGGAGCCTCTCATCACATGATTAGTAACTCCAAGTTGATTAATGATGTTGAGCCTGCCTTAGGAAATGTGGTAATTGCAAATGGTGATAAAATACCTATTAAGGGTGTTGGAAACCTTAATCTATTTGATAAGAAGTCTAGAGCTTTTTATATGCCTAGTTTTACATCTAACTTGTTATCCGTTAAAAAGGTTGCAACTGATTTGGATTGCAATGTTATCTTTAGTCCTAATGATGTGAAATTTCAGGACATTAAGAGTCATCAGTTACTTGGAAAAGGAGTAACCAAAGAAGGCTTATATTTGCTTGAAGACACTAAGCCCCTATCTGACTTGAATTGTGCTTTTAGCTCTTATTTGGCAATTGATACAATGTGGCATGCTAGATTAGGACATCCACATACTAGAGCTCTAAACTTGATGTTGCCTAGTGTTTCTTTTAAGAATGATGATTGCGAGGCTTGTATTTTGGGAAAACATTGCAAATCAGTATTTCGAAGATCAATTACTACTTATAGGAATTGTTTTGATCTTGTGCATTCTGATGTATGGACTGCACCTTGTCTGTCTAGAGAAAACCATAGATACTTCGTCACATTCATTGATGAAAAATCTAAGTATACTTGGCTAACATTGATCCAATCAAAGGATAGAGTTCTAGAGGCTTTTATGAATTTTCAGAACTATATTACTAACCAGTTCAATGCCAAGATAAAAGTTTTCAGATCAGATAATGGTGGGGAATACACTAGCAATACTTTCAAGCAACATTTGGCTAATCATGGGATTATACATCAAACAAGCTGCCCTTATACCCCTCAACAGAATGGCGTGGCGGAGAGGAAGAATAGGAACTTAATGGAGATAGCTGTAAGAATTGAGAGACAAAGAGAGTATTGGAATAGAGAGAATAGAAAGAGAGCAAAATCAGATTTTCTTTCTTGTATTCAACTTGATAAAATATACAAGCTTATATAGAGGCTAGATCAACCATTTAATATCAACTCTCAACTACATCCTAACAGCTCTTTTCTCATTTAATGTTAACTCCCAACAGCTCCTCATTTGAATATTTGAAATAGCTCTTGGATAGTTATATTCTTGAATAGAGTTAATCTTGGATATAGTCTTCCTGTCAATACTCCCCCTCAAGCTTGACAACCAGAACTTGTTAAGCTTGGAACCAAGAAGACTTGCCTCATTAAAAACCTAAGTATGTAAAACCTCAAGGGATGAAACCATACTTAGGGAAAAAGAGTGCAACCCCTCATGGCCTAGGGACTCGTGACAGAGGAATGCTGGTGAGTCCTAGTTTTGAATTGATGAACTTGCACACCTTTGAGCTTGCAGCTTTGGTGAAGATGTCTGCCAACTGATCTCCACTTCTTGTATAACATGGAAGAATCACTCCTTGCTCCACCATTTGCCTAACTTTGTGGCAGTCAACTTCAATGTGCTTGGTCCTTTCATGGAACACTGAGTTGGATGCAATGTGTATGGCTGCTTGATTGTCACAATGCATGGTGATTGGTATTGGAGACTCGATGCCTAATTCGTTGAGCAAAGCCTTGATCCATATGAGTTCATTGGTGAGCTTCCTCATTGCTCTATATTCTGCTTCAGCACTTGAGCATGAGATCACCTTTTGCTTCCTGCTCTTCCAAGTAACTAAGTTGCCTCTAATGAATGTGCAATAGCCTGTGGTAGACTTCCTATCCACTCTATCTCCAGCCCAATCAGCATCACAATAACCCACAATCTCAGTGCTTCCATTGCACCCCATCCATATACCTTGACCGGGTGAGCCTTTGAGGTATCTAAGGAGCCTCTCCACCATATGCCAATGATGCATCTTTGGTTTTTGCATATGTTGGCTCACCTGATTCACAGCAAAGCAAATATCAGGTCTTGAAATGGTTAAGTAGATGAGTTTACCAACCATCCTTCTATATTGCTTGAAGTCTTCAAATGGCCTATCTTCAATCTCCCCCTCTCTAGATACTTTGTAGCCTTCCTCAAGGGGTGTATTGGCTGGCTTTGCTCCTAGTTTTCCTGCCTCACACAAAAGATCAAGTGTGTACTTCCTTTGGGATAAGAAGAGCCCCTCATTTGATTGGCATACTTCAATTCCAAGGAAGTACTTTAGCTTACCCAAATCTTTAATATCAAATACAGTTTTTAAGAAAACTTTGGTAGCATTTATACCTGCCTTGTCACTTCCTGTGATGATGATATCATCAACATACACAAGGATGACAACTCTACCTTTTGGACCAGAGAGGTTGAAGTGGGTGTGATCAGCTTCTGACCTCTTGAAACCTCTCTTTATAAGAGTTGAACTCAGCTTGTGGTACCAAGCTCTTGGTGATTGCTTCAAGCCATAAATTGCCTTCTTCAATCTAAGCACTTTCCCTGGCTTGACTAAGTCTTCTAGGCCAGGAGGGGGAAGCATAAAGACCTCTTCTTCTAGTTCTCCTTGGAGAAAAGCATTTTTGACATCCATCTGCCATAATTCCCACTCAAGGTTGGTTGCAAGTGAAAGGATGATCCTTACCGTATGTAGCTTGGCCACTGGAGCAAATGTATCAAGATAGTCTTCTCCATATGTTTGAGTGAATCCTCTTGCTACCAATCTTGCCTTGTGCCTTTCAATCTGTCCATCACTCTTGTATTTGATTGTGAAGACCCACTTGCTTGACACTGCCTTCTTTCCTTTGTGAAGATCAGACTCATACCAAGTGCCATTTACCTCCATCGCCTTGGTTTCGTCGCAAATAGCTTCCCTCCACAACTTATGCTCTTTAGCTTCATCATAGGATATTGGCACATGTCCTTCGTCCAGTTTGCTAATGAACACTTGATGTTCTTGAGGGAAATGAGCCAAAAAAACACATAGCTTGAATAGGGTGAGCTACAGCCATGTTGTTGTAGAACACCCTTGTGTTTACCCAATTGGAACGATCATTCCTCACCCTTGTGCTTCTCCTAAGAGGTTGCACTTCTTCAAGCTCTTTACCTTGATGCTCTTCATCATTTGGAGCAAAGTCTGAATCATCTTGGGCTCCATCTTGATCCGGCTCTACTTGTGCTTCATCTTGATCACCATCTTGATCATGACTAGATGAGTCAGCTTCTTGTGGCTCCACCTGTGCTTCATCTTAATTTCCCCCCTCGTGATCAGGATGGGGTAATTCCTCAGTCTCTTGAGGGGTCATAGGAGTAGGAACTTCCCGTGTTCCCCCTTGATCCTTGGGCAGATTTAGCCCAAAGCCCTCCAAGATGATCCTTAGGTTCGTGGCTCTATCTGATGGTACTTGAGACAGGTTCTTTAGGTCATCCCAACTCCTACTCTCGTAGTACCCCTTTGCCTCCACAAACTTCACATCTCGAGACACTAAGACTTTCCGTGCTACCGGATCATAGCACTTGTATCCCTTCTGAGTTGTTGAGTAGCCAATGAACATTGCCTTTGTACTCTTAGCTTCTAGTTTGTTTCTTTGTTCCCCTGGGATTAGCACAAAACAAAGACACCCAAATACTCTTAAGTGATTAATGGAAGGTTTGGATTTGTTGAGTACCTCATAGGGAGATATGTCATCAAGACTCCTTTTTGGAATTCTGTTGATGAGGTAAGAAGCTGTCATCACAGCATCTCCCCAAAACCTCTTTGGCACATTGGTATGGAACATCATGGACCTCGCTATCTCCATTAAGTTCCTATTCTTCCTCTCCGCCACGCCATTCTGTTGAGGGGTATAAGGGCAGCTTGTTTGATGCATAATCCCATGATTAGCCAAATGTTGCTTGAAAGTATTGCTAGTGTATTCCCCACCATTATCTGATCTGAAAACTTTTATCTTGGCATTGAACTGGTTAGTAATATAGTTCTGAAAATTCATAAATGCCTCTAGAACTCTATCCTTTGATTGGATCAATGTTAGCCAAGTATACTTAGATTTTTCATCAATGAATGTGACAAAGTACTTATGGTTTTCTCTAGACATACAAGGTGCAGTCCATACATCAGAATGCACAAGATCAAAACAATTCCTATAAGTAGTAATTGATCTTGGAAATACTGATTTGCAATGTTTTCCCAAAATACAAGCCTCGCAATCATCATTCTTGAAAGAAACACTAGGCAACATCAAGTTTAGAGCTCTAGTATGTGGATGTCCTAATCTAGCATGCCACATTGTATCATTGGCCAAATAAGAGCTAAAAGCACAATTCAAATCAGATAGGGGCTTAGTGTCTTCAAGAAAATATAAGCCTTCTTTGGTTACTCCTTTTCCAAGTAACTGATGACTCTTAATGTCCTGAAATTTCACATCATTAGGACTAAAGATAACATTGCAATCCAAATCAGTTGCAACCTTTTTAACGGATAACAAGTTAGATGTAAAACTAGGCATATAAAAAGCTCTAGACTTCTTATCAAATAGATTAAGGTTTCCAACACCCTTAATAGGTATTTTATCACCATTTGCAATTACCACATTTCCTAAGGCAGGCTCAACATCATTAATCAACTTAGAGTTACTAATCATGTGATGAGAGGCTCCTGAATCTATAATCAATGACTTAGAAATGTTTGATGCAATGAATGATTTACCAAGTGTGTTACCAAGGTTCTCCTTGAGAGCTTTGATGAGTGCATCAAGATCTGATCTCCTGATCATCCCATCCTCAGTGCTCTTCAAGGCAGTCAAGGCTTGCCCTTCTTCCTCATTGGAGAGGTGAGCTCTTGCATCCTTGAACTTGTTTGGCTTCAAGTGAGGGTGAAGGATCCAGCATTTGTCCTTCATGTGCCCCTTTTTCTTGCAAAACTCACAAGTAAAGAACTTCCTCTCCTCTGATTTATACACCACCTTGTTGGCTTGAGCTGCTTCAGCTTTGTTAGCCATGGAGAGTTCTCCTTTTCCTCCAAAAAGACCAAGAGAACCTTGCTCCTTTTGGAGTTGAGCACACATTTCTTCAAGTGTTGGAAGCTTGTCAGCCCTCAAGATGTGTTTGGTCAGGTCATTGTAGGTTGGGTTCAAGGTTAGAAGTAGCCCAAACACCTTGTCTTGCTCCCTTCTTTCATTAATAGTTGCTGGATCAATGGTGCTTGGTCTAAGCATTTCCAGCTCAGCCCATAAGGACCTAAATTTCCCGAAGTGTTGGGTGAACTCCATGTCTTCTTGGCTTAGGTTGTTGATGGCCTTCTTGACCTCAAACACCCTGCTCAAGTTGGATGTGTTTCCATGCACTATTTGGAGTGTATCCCAAAGGTCTTTTGCTGTCTCGCAATAGGAATATGCCTCTAAGATTGATGCTTCAAGAGAGTTTTGAATGATGGACAGAACCATCAAGTCTTCTTGAAGCCACTTATCCTTATCAACAGGAACAATCTCTGTACCATCTTCTTGTTGGACAATTTGGCTTGGAGCATCACTCTTGGTGATATGACTCCATAGACCTCTTCCTCCCAGGGCTGTTTTGATCATTCTTGACCATAGCAGGTAATTCACCCCCTTGAGAGTCACCGGAATGACCACAGCTTTGGTATCCATCTTGGATGAGCGTGTGGTTTGATTTCCAAAAAAAAATGAATGAAAGAGAATAAGAGTATGCTGCAGAATTTAAATCTATGCTGCTGATACCATGTAAGAATTGAGAGACAAAGAGAGTATTGGAATAGAGAGAATAGAAAGAGAGCAAAATTAGATTTTCTTTCTTGTATTCAACTTGATAAAATATACAAGCTTATATAGAGGCTAGATCAACCATTTAATATCAACTCTCAACTATATCCTAACAGCTCTTTTCTCATTTAATGTTAACTCCCAACAGCTCCTCATTTGAATATTTGAAATAGCTCTTGGATAGTTATATTCTTGAATAGAGTTAATCTTGGATATAGTCTTCCTGTCAATACTTTCAAGCAAGCTGCCCTTATACCCCTCAACAGAATGGCGTGGCGGAGAGGAAGAATAGGAACTTAATGGAGATAGCGAGGTCCATGATGTTCCATACCAATGTGCCAAAGAGGTTTTGGGGAGATGCTGTGATGACAGCTTCTTACCTCATCAACAGAATTCCAAAAAGGAGTCTTGATGACATATCTCCCTATGAGGTACTCAACAAATCCAAACCTTCCATTAATCACTTAAGAGTATTTGGGTGTCTTTGTTTTGTGCTAATCCCAGGGGAACAAAGAAACAAACTAGAAGCTAAGAGTACAAAGGCAATGTTCATTGGCTACTCAACAACTCAGAAGGGATACAAGTGCTATGATCCGGTAGCACGGAAAGTCTTAGTGTCTCGAGATGTAAAGTTTGTGGAGGCAAAGGGGTACTATGAGAGTAGGAGTTGGGATGACCTAAAGAACCTGTCTCAAGTACCATCAGATAGAGCCACGAACCTAAGGATCATCTTGGAGGGCTTTGGGCTAAATTTGCCCAAGGATCAGGGGGGAACACGGAAAGTTCCTACTCCTATGACCCCTCAAGAGACTGGGGAATTACCCCATCCTGATCACGAGGGGGGAAATCAAGATGAAGCACAGGTGGAGCCACAAGAAGCTGACTCGTCTAGTCATGATCAAGATGGTGATCAAGATGAAGCACAAGTAGAGCCACAAGAAGCTGGCTCATCTAGTCATGATCAAGATGGAGCCCAAGATGATTCAGACTTTGCTCTGAATGATGAAGAGCATCAAGGTAAAGAGCTTGAAGAAGTGCAACCTCTTAGGAGAAGCACAAGGGTGAGGAATGATCGTTCCAATTGGGTAAACACAAGGGTGTTCTACAACAACATGGCTGTAGCTCACCCTATTCAAGCTATGTGTTTTTGGCTCATTTCCCTCAAGAACATCAAGTGTTCATTAGCAAACTGGATGAACGACATGTACCAAGATCCTATGATGAAGCTAAAGAGCATAAGTTGTGGAGGGAAGCTATTTGCGACGAAACCAAGGCAATGGAGGTAAATTGCACTTGGTATGAGTCTGATCTTCCCAAAGGAAAGAAGGCAGTGTCAAGCAAGTGGGTCTTCACAATCAAATACAAGAGTGATGGACAGATTGAAAGGCACAAGGCAAGATTGGTAGCGAGAGGATTCACTCAAACATATGGAGAAGACTATCTTGATACATTTGCTCCAGTGGCCAAGCTACATACGCTAAGGATCATCCTTTCACTTGCAACCAACCTTGAGTGGGAATTATGGCAGATGGATGTCAAAAATGCTTTTCTCCAAGGAGAACTAGATGAAGAGGTCTATATGCTTCCCCCTCCTGGCCTAGAAGACTCAGTCAAGCCAGGGAAAGTGCTTAGATTGAAGAAGGCAATTTATGGCTTGAAGCAATCACCAAGAGCTTGGTACCACAAGCTGAGTTCAACTCTTATAAAGAGAGGTTTCAAGAGGTCAGAAGCTGATCACACCCTCTTCAACCTCTGTGGTCCAAAAGGTCGAGTTGTCATCCTTGTGTATGTTAATGATATCATCATCACAGGGAGTGAAAAGGCAGGTATAAATGCTACCAAAGTTTTCTTAAAAACTGTATTTGATATTAAAGATTTGGGTAAGCTAAAGTACTTCCTTGAAATTGAAGTATGCCAATCAAAAGAGGGGCTTTTCTTATCCCAAAGGAAGTACACACTTGATCTTTTGTGTGAGGCAGGAAAACTTGGAGCAAAGCCAGCCAATACACCCCTTGAGGAAGGCTACAAAGTATCTAGAGAGGGGGAGATTGAAGATATGCCATTTGAAGACTTCAAGCAATATAGAAGGATGGTTGGTAAACTCATCTACTAAACCATTTCTAGACCTGATATTTGCTTTGCTGTGAATCAGGTGAGCCAACATATGCAAAAACCAAAGATGCATCATTGGCATATGGTGGAGAGGCTCCTTAGATACCTCAAAGGCTCACCCGGTCAAGGTATATGGATGGGGTGCAATGAAAGCACTGAGATTGTGGGTTATTGTGATGCTGATTGGGCTGGAGATAGAGTGGATAGGAAGTCTACCACAGGCTATTGCACATTCATTGGAGGCAACTTAGTTACTTGGAAGAGCAAGAAGCAAAAGGTGATCTCATGCTCAAGTGCTGAAGTAGAATATAGAGCAATGAGGAAGCTCACCAATGAACTCATATGGATAAAGGCTTTGCTCAAGGACTTAGGCATCGAGTCTCCAACACCAATCACCATGCATTGTGACAATCAAGCAGCCATACACATTGCATCCAACTCAGTGTTCCATGAAAGGACCAAGCACATTGAAGTTGACTGCCACAAAGTTAGGCAAATGGTGGAGCAAGGAGTGATTCTTCCATGTTATACAAGAAGTGGAGATCAGTTGGCAGACATCTTCACCAAAGCTGCAAGCTCAAAGGTGTGCAAGTTCATCAATTCAAAACTTGGACTCACCAGCATTCCTCTGTCATGAGTCCCTAGGCCATGAGGGTTTGCACTCTTTTTCCCTAAGTATGGTTTCATCCCATGAGGTTTTACATACTTAGGTTTTTAATGAGGCAAGTCTTCATGGTTCCAAGCTTAACAAGTTCTGGTTGTCAAGCTTGAGGGGGAGTATTGACAGGAAGACTATATCCAAGATTAACTCCATTCAAGAATATAACTATCCAAGAGCTCATTCAAATATTCAAATGAGGAGCTGTTGGGAGTTAGCATTAAATGAGAATAGAGCTGTTAGGATATAGTTGAGAGTTGATATTAAATGGTTGATCTAGCCTCTATATAAGCTTGTATATTTTATCAAGTTGAATACAAGAAAGTAAATCTGATTTTGCTCTCTTTCTATTCTCTCTATTCTCTCTATTCCAATACTCTCGTAGTCTCTCAATTCTAACATGTTCGTCTCAAGTTAGTCTCGTTACTCTCATTCTAAGGTTTATCTAAGTTCTTCCTTAGAAATAGACTAACTTGGGACGAACTTTGACAAACTTGGGACGAACTTAGACAAACCTTAGAATGAGACTAAAGTTTGTCTTTGTTCGTCCCAAGTTAGTCTCGTTAGTCTCCTTCTAAAGTTTGTCTAAGTTCGTCCTCAGAAAGAGACTAACTTGGGACGAACTTAGACAAACCTTAGAATGAGACTAAAGTTTGTCTTTGTTCGTCCCAAGTTAGTCTCGTTAGTCTCATTCTAAGGTTTATCTAAGTTCGTCCTTAGAAATAGACAAACTTGGGACGAACTTAGACAAACCTTAGAATGAGACTAAAGTTTGTCTTTGTTCGTCCCAAGTTAGTCTTGTTAGTCTCATTCTAAGGTTTGTATAAGTTCTTCCTTAGAAATAGACTAACTTGGGACAAACATTGACAAACCTTAGAATGAGACTAAAGTTTATCTTTGTTCGTCTCAAGTTAGTCTCGTTACTCTCATTCTAAGGTTTATCTAAGTTCTTCCTTAAAAATAGACTAACTTGGGACGAACTTTGACAAACTTGGGATGAACTTAGACAAACCTTAGAATGAGACTAAAGTTTGTCTTTGTTCGTCCCAAGTTAGTCTCGTTAGTCTACTTTTAAGGTTTGTCTAAGTTCGTCCTCAGAAAGAGACTAACTTGGGACGAACTTAGACAAACCTTAGAATTAGACTAAAGTTTGTCTTTGTTTGTCTCAAGTTAGTCTCTTAGTCTCATTCTAAGGTTTATCTAAGTTTGTTCTTAGAAATAGACCAACTTGAGACGAAGTTAGACTAACCTTAGAATGAGACTAATGTTTGTCTCTGTTCTTCCCAAGTTAGTCTCGTTAGTCTCAATCTTTTTTTTAAACGGGACGGAGCCAGCGCCTTTATTAGATAAAAGATCCAAAAAGCCTGGATCGTGGCAAATACAAAAAGGCCCTCAAGCGCGAGAAGGAAGTTATAAAATCAACCTTCTTAAAAACGCCAAACAGGCCTAAAAAGAGAGCCAGGAAATACCCCAGCAAAAAGGAGGAACAAAGAAAATCCCTATACTAACAAAGAAGCCGCAGGTAACAACCATAACCTTCCACTAGCTAAAAGGCCTTGCCACCTAGAATAAGATCATCTCTAATTCTCCGCAGGACCAGCACCTCACTATCATGGTCATGAATACAATCCTCACGATCACATAGAAAAATATGGCTTAAGTTATCATGCTTTATAGCCTACTTGACAAAGGAAGGAGCCCTCCCATCTGTAAGGTCTTCCCCCTGAGCAGCTGTACAAGAAACTGCAATAGCCGCGCCATTAGCTTTGGGACAACACCTCCAGAACTGAACATTAGGTAATTCGGCAAACAAACTCCTTTGCTTATACACATCATTCCAGGGAATATCGTGGAAGTGCCTCGGATCAAGCCACAACATGAAAGGCGAGGAGCTAGCAACGAGGCTGACAGTCATCCCCTTTTCAATCCCATGGCGAATAGCCATTTTAACAACAGAAATGAGGCAGGAAAAATCATCAAGCTCCAAAATCTCTTCCCCATGAAAGTGGGACACAATGCCTCTATCATCCTTGATGACAAAGCCTCCAAACATGCGATCCATTCTGCGAATGCAAGAAATATAGGCCGAATGTCTGTTAGGCAACATAGTGCTGGCGACCCATCTACCCATAGAGGACTTCCTCCCAACCATGGAGAACAGAAGGAGCCTTTTAAGGCTACCATCACTAGCATCCCTCACATGGTTCGCAGGCATAAGCCTTGCAAGATCCGTAACCCATCTGCTAATACTCACTCTAATAGGAGAAGTGCGTTGATCAAAGAAAATGGCATTACGGTATTTCCATATTTCCCACAAAATGCAACAGGCCACACCAATTTTGAGACAGGACATAAAGTCCTTAGGGTTCTTTGCAGCAATAACTCTAGAGAAGCTTTCCTTCCCTCTAATAAGACCTCCCCCAAACATCAACTTGAAATTATTCCAGGTAGACTGAGCAACGTCCCCTTTAAAGAAAAGATGGTTGATGGACTCCGTTGAAGGCCATTGGCAAGCCATGCTGATACCAATATTCATCACTTTGTCATCAGTAGGAATAGCTGACATGAAGAATGTCCAAACAAAACACCCAACTTTCATTGGGATCCAATTGCACCAGATATTATTAGCCCATCTAACATCAGGCCATTTAGTCTGGAAGGAAATCCTGAACTTGCTCGCAGAGAAGTTACCTGTTTCACAGCCTTCCCAAATATAAATATCATCACCACTGGAGATGGCCAGGTTCTCATAGAGACTTCTCTTACTGGTCGGGAGGCAATTTATAATGTCTTGCCAAGAGGAGGGCTCATCACGAATATCCCGCAACCTAGCATCAACTAGGCCCCTGGGACTGTTACACCCAAGACGATCACAGAACTGAGCCACAGATATGTTCCCATGCCCAATGATCCACCTCGATTCCTCACGCAGCTTAATGATAACGTGGTCAATTAAATTCCAAATGCAAGACCCCCTAGTACCATGAGAAAATTTCCTCCTGGCATGGAATGCCCATAAGGAATCAGAGTTAATAAATTTCCAAGCCAATTTCCCCTGAAGAGCCAACATTATATCTTCCAATTTTTTAATGCCCAGACCTCCTGCGGACTTTTCTCTACAAACATTCTCCCAATTCACCCAGTGTCTTCTCTTACCATCCCCTTTATCCCATAGGAAGCTCCTAAGGATACTTCCCACATGATTAAGCACAGTGATGGGAATAGGAAGAATAGACATACAATGAATGCCAACAGAATTAAGAACAGAGTCAATAAGGGTAATTTTGCCTCCAAAAGAAAGAAGGTTCTTCATCCAACCTCCTATCCATTTCCTGATGTTGTCTTCAAGGCTTTGGAAGTATTCAATCTTGGTACGCCCCGTGTAAAGAGGGGCTCCAAGGTAAGTAACTGGGAAAGTGCCTTTATGGAACTCAGTAGTATCAAGCAGAGTTTTTTGTCTTTCTCTTCTCATGTCTTCAGGAAAGAATATGAAACTCTTGTCATTGTTGAGCCGTTGCCCAGAATAGTCACAAAAGACTTGAATGATATCCATAAGATTTTCCACCGATCTTTTGCAACCATTAGTGAAAATGAGGATATCATCAGCAAACAGAAGGGAATTGATGTATCTCCCTCTAACACCATTTTGATAACCCATGATAAGGCCTTCATCAAATGCATGATTAATATCCTTGGTGAGCCATTCCATAGCAATCACAAAGAGAGTAGGAGATAAGGGATCCCCTTGGCGCAATCCCTGGGAAGATTTAAAATGACCATAACGTCTGCCATCCCATTTAATAGAGAACCACGAGCTAGAGATGCATCTAAAAACAAGGTCAACAAAATTTGCACAGCAGCCATAAGCTCTCAACGCAGCCATAATAAAACTCCAGGACAGTCTGTCATACGCCTTGGACATGTCAAGCTTGATCATGATATTACTACCCTCCGTTTTTCGCTTGAGATCAAACAACATATCATGCCCAAGCCCAATATTCTCTATAATACTCCTGCCTTTCACAAAACCAACTTGCTCAGCACTAACAAGCTTGTGAAGAATGCACGACAACCTGGAATTCAAAATTCTAGAAAAAAGTTTATGCACAACATTACATAAACTGATGGGGCGAAGATCAGCAATACTCGCAGGATTAGGAGCCTTCGGAATCAAGGTAAGATACGTCCCTCCTATAATGGAGGGAATTTGGAGACCAAAGAAGAAGCCAGTAACCGCCTTCATCACGTCCCCCTTAATAAGATCCCAAAAGAAAACAAAGAAACGAGAGGTAAACCCATCTGGCCCCGGAGCGCTGTCATCACTCATTCCCTTTAACTCCTGAAGGATCTCATCAACAGATGGGCACCTCGACAGGCTATCGTTCTCCTCATCAGAAATTACTTTATCAAAATACCCGAAGGCATCAGCCGGAGGAGGCGGAGTATGCCCTGTTAAAAGATTGGAATAGAAACCAACAGCCTCAGCCCCAATCTGCTCCGGGGTTGGAGCAATTGAGTCCTCATCCACCACAAAATTAATGCGAGATTGGTTTCGCCTCATCTTAATAGCACCATGAAAAAAGGCGGAGTTAACATCTCCATCCTTTAGCCATTTCACCCTAGCTTTTTCTTTTAACAGGTTCAAATCTTGTCTGATAACATCATCAAGCATCATTTTGCAATTAAGGAGTTCAGAGTTGAGGACATCATCATAGCCCTCTTGCAACCTTCTCTCCAGAACTTGGACTTTTATTTTCAGATCCTGCATTCTCTTCTTAGTACACCCGAAAACCACCCAGTTCCAGGTTTTTAGACGGGCTCTAACTCTTTTCAACTTCAACCCAAGATTCATAATAGGATTAGGATGAGTATTACCGCCCCAGGCATCCTTGACAATATCATAGAAGCTAGGGTGATCTTCCCAAATTTTCAGGTAGTGAAAGAAGAAACCTTTCTTTTCTTTAACTTCAACATCAATCAAAAGGGGACAATGATCAGATTTCACACGGGCTAGATGCTGCACTTGCTTATTAGGAAATTTACAAAAGGTTTGATCATTGCAAAGCACACGATCTAACCTCTCCCACACTCTAGAATCACCCCTGTGATTATTGCACCAGGTGAAAGGATTACCTTTAAACCCAACATCAGAAACACCAGCATCCATATGAAATTGGTTAAAGGCATCCATACTACCATCATCATCCAAGTTGCCTCCCTTTTTCTCATCCCAATTGGAAATAACATTAAAGTCTCCAGCTATCATCCAAGGCCAGTTAACAGATTCACTATACTCGACAAACTCATCAAAGAGACCCTGTCTAACATTTTTGTCACAAGAGGCATAAATAAAGGAACAAGCCATGCTTTCCCTATCATCCAACTCTTAACTTCCACGAACTTAGACAAACCTTACAAACTTGGGACGAACAAAGACAAACTTTAGTCTCATTCTAAGGTTTGTCTCAGTTCGTCCCAAGTTAGTCTAAGTTCATCCCATGTTCTTTCTAAGGACGAACTTAGACAGACCTTAGAATGAGACTAACGATACTAACTTGGGACGAACAAAGACAAACTTTAGTCTCATTCTAAGGTTTGTCTAAGTTCGTCCCAAGTTAGCCTATTTCTAAGGACGAACTTAGATAAACCTTAGAATGAGACTAACGAGACTAACTTGGGAGGAACAAAGATAAACTTTAGTCACATTCTAAGGTTTCTCTAAGTTCGTCCCAAGTTAGTCTATATCTAAGGACGAACTTAGATAAACCTTAGAATGAGAGTAACAAGACTAACTTGAGACGAACAAAGACAAACTTTAGTCTCATCCTAAGAATGAGACTAAAGTTTGTCTTTGTTCGTCCCAAATTAGTCTCGTTAGTTTCATTCTAAGGTTTCTCTAAGGTCGTCCTTAGAAAGAGACAAACGTGGGATGAACTTAGACTTACTTGAGACAAATTTAGACAAACCTTAGAATGAGACTAAAGTTTGTCTTTGTTCGTCCCAAGTTAGTCTCGTTAGTCTAATTCTAAGGTTTGTCTAAGTTCGTCCTTAGAAAGAGACAAACGTGGGACGAACTTAGACTAACTTGGGACGAACTGAGACAAACCTTAGAATGAGATTAAAGTTTGTCTTTGTTCATCCCAAGTTAGTCTCATTCTAAGGTTTATCTAAGTTCGTCCTTAGAAATAAACTAACTTGGGATGAACTTAGACAAACCTTTGAAGGAGACTAAAGTTTGTCTTTGTTCGTCCTAAGTTAGTCTTGTTAGTCTCATTCTAAGGTTTGTATAAGTTCGTCCTTAGAAATACATTAATTGGGACGAACTTTGACAAACCTTAGAATGAGACTGAAGTTTTTCTTTCTTCGTCTCAAGTTAGTCTCGTTACTCTCATTCTGAGGTTGATCTAAGTTCGTCCTTAGAAATAGACTAACTTGGGACGAACTTTGACAAACTTGGGACGAACTTAGACAAACCTTAGAATGAGACTAAAGTTTGTCTTTGTTAGTCCCAAGTTAGTCTCGTTAGTCTCATTCTAAGGTTTGTCTAAGTTTGTCCTTAGGAAGAGACTAACTTGGGACAAACTTAGACAAACTTGGGACGAACTTAGACAAACCTAAGAATGAGACTAAATTTTGTCTTTGTTCGTCCCAAGTTAGTCTCTTAGTCACATTCTAAGGTTTATCTAAGTTCGTCCTTAGAAACAGACTAACTTGGGATGAACTACCTTAGAATGAGACAAAAGTTTGTCTTTGTTCGTCCCAAATTAGTCTCGTTAGTTTCATTCTAAGGTTTGTCTAAGTTCGTCCTTAGAAAGAGACAAACGTGGGACGAACTTAGACTAACTTGGGACGAACTTAGACAAACCTTAGAATGAGACTAAAGTTTGTCTTTGTTTGTCCCAAGTTAGTCTCGTTAGTCTCATTCTAAGGTTTATCTAAGTTCGTCCTTAGAAATTGACTAACTTGGGATGAACTTAGCCAAACCTTAGAATGAGACTAAAGTTTATCTTTGTTCGTCCCAAGTTAGTCTCATTAGTCTCATTCTAAGGTTTGTGTAAGTTCGTCCTTAGTAATAGACTAACTTGGGACGAACTTTGACAAACCTTAGAATGAGACTAAAGTTTGTCTTTGTTCGTCTCAAGTTAGTCTCGTTACTCTCAGTCTAAGGTTAATCTAAGTTCGTCCTTAGAAATAGACTAACTTAGGATGAACTTTGACAAACTTGGGACGAACTTAGACATACCTTAGAATGAGACTAAAGTTTGTCTTTATTCGTCCCAAGTTAGTCTCGTTAGTCTCATTCTAAGGTTTGTCTAAGTTCGTCCTTAGAAAGAGACTAATTTGGTACGAACTTATACTAACTTGGGACGAACTTAGACAAACCTTAGAATGAGACTAAAGTTTGTCTTTGTTCATCCCGAGTTAGTCTCTTAGTCTCAATCTAAGGTTTATCTAAGTTCGTCCATAGAAATAGACTAACTTGGGACGAACTTAGATTAACCTTAGGATGACTAATGTTTGTCTTTGTTCTTCCCAAGTTAGTCTCGTTAGTCTCATTCTAAGGTTTGTCTAAGTTCGTCCTTAGAAATAGACTAACTTAGGATGAACTTTGACAAACTTGGGATGAACTTAGACAAATCTTAGAATGAGACAAAAGTTTGTCTTTGTTCGTCCCAAATTAGTCTCGTTAGTCTCATTCTTAGGTTTGTCTAAGTTCGTCCTTAGAAAGAGACAAATGTGGCACGAACTTAGCCTAACTTGGGACGAACTTAGAGAAACCTTAGAATGAGACTAAAGTTTGTCTTTGTTCATCCCAAGTTAGTCTCGTTAGTCTCATTCTAAGGTTTGTCTAAGTTCGTCCTTAGAAAGAGACAAACGAGGGACGAACTTAGACTAACTTGGGACGAACATAGAACAACCTTAGAATAAGACTAAAGTTTATCTTTGTTCGTCCCAAGTTAGTCTCGTTAGTCTCATTCTAAGGTTTATCTAAGTTCGTCCTTAGAAATAGGCTAACTTGGGACGAACTTAGACAAACCTTAGAATGAGACTAAAGTTTGTCTTTGTTCGTCCCAAGTTAGTATCGTTAGTCTCATTCTAAGGTCTGTCTAAGTTCGTCCTTAGAAAGAGACAAACATGGGATGAACTTAGACTAACTTTGGACGAACTGAGACAAACCTTAGAATGAGACTAAAGTTTGTCTTTGTTCGTCCCAAGTTAGTCTCGTTAGTCTCATTCTAAGGTTTGTATAAGTTCGTCCTGGGTTTGTTACTCGTAACTATGTGGCTAGTATTGTGAACTCTTTTGGTTGTTTTCTCGACTTGGATGAGAGATCGAAGGCTTGTGCCACTCTTAGATATGTTAGAGCCTGTGTGGAACTTGATGTTTGTATTCCTATTCCGGAGGAAGTTAGGATTTCTCTATCTGATGGGAGAGTTTTCTGGCAGAAAATAAAAGTGGAAGGTAATATGGCCTATTGCTCCTACTGCAAAGTTCATGGGCATGATTTATCGATATGTAGGAAGAAGCATGGGTCAAAAATTGATCCAAAGGAGCAGATCAATATGCATGTTATAAAGGAGCGTAATCCTATAGAAATTATTATCCAGAATAGTGCTGCGGCGCAAGGGAATGAGACTAAGGACACTAGTAAGCAAGATGAATGGGTGCAAGTCAAGAAGAAAAAGAGTGCAAGGAAGGTCCGAAAGAAGATCACTACTGATAGTGTCATTCAGGATTTGCATCCTCCTGAGAAACAAGTAGTTCTTTCTTGTGAGACTGTTGTTGCTTTGGCGAGTGAAGATATCCAGGAGGAGACTTCAATTGACCCAAAGTCGGGTGTGGTGGTTTCTAATGATTCGGAGGTTGGAGAGTTGATTATGGCTGAAGCCTATATTATTAGTCCCATCAAGGACAATCTAGAAGAGATTAAAAAGAGTTATGATAGCGTGATGCCAGATCTTATTCTCACCAAGGAAGACAAGATTAGATTCATGAAAGACAGTTTTCTACCTCCTAGTTCTCAGATTAAGCCTATTCTAAAGCGGCCCAAGGATGCTAATTCGCCTCAATCGAATCGCAAGGTCTCTTTTAGAGATAATGAGAGTCCTGGTTAGGTCTTTTTTCTAGCGCTGGCGCGCGCATGCTTGTTCTGTTTTCTTTGTTTTGGCTATGTCCCCTCAATAAAATTTTCGTTTAAAAAAAACAAAAACAAAAAAAAACTTGGGACGAACTTTGACAAACCTTAGAATGAGTCTAAAGTTTGTCTTTGTTCGTCTCAAGTAAGTCTCGTTACTCTCATTCTAAGGTTTATCTACGTTCGTCCTTAGAAATGGACTAACTTGGGACGAACTTTGACAAACTTGGGATGAACTTAGACAAACTTGGGACGAACTTAGACAAACCATAGAATGAGACTAAAGTTTGTCTTTGTTCGTCCCAAGTTAGTCTCGTTAGTCTCATTCTAAGGTTTGTCTAAGTTCGTCCTTAGAAATAAACTAACTTGGGATGAACTTTGACAAACCATAGAATGAGACTAAAGTTTGTCTTTGTTCGTCCCAAGTTAGTCTTGTTAGTCTCATTCTAAGGTTTGTATAAGTTTGTCCTTAGAAATACACTAATTGGGACGAACTTTGACAAACCTTAGAATGAGACTAAAGTTTTTCTTTCTTCGTCTCAAGTTAGTCTCGTTACTCTCATTCTAAGGTTTATCTAAGTTTGTCCTTAGAAATAGACTAACTTGGGACGAACTTTGACAAACTTGGGACGAACTTAGACAAACCTTAGAATGAGACTAAAGTTTGTCTTTGTTCGTCCCAAGTTAGTCTCGTTACTCTCATTCTAAGGTTTGTCTAAGTTCGTCCTTAGAAAGAGACTAACTTGGGACGAACTTAGACTAACTTGGGACGTACTAAGTCAAACCTTTGAAAGAGACTAAAGTTTTTCTTTGTTCGTCATAAGTTAGTCTCTTAGTCTCATTCTAAGGTTTATCTAAGTTCGTCCTTAGAAATAGGCTAACTTGGGACAAACTTAGACTAACATTAGAATGAGACTAATGTTTGTCTTTGTTCTTCCCAAGTTAGTCTCGTTAGTCTCATTCTAAGGTTTGTCTAAGTTCATCCTGAGAAAGAGACAAACGTGGGACGAACTTAGACTAACTTGGGAAGAACTTAGACAAACCTTAGAATGAGACTAAAGTTTGTATTTGTTCGTCCCAAGTTAGTCTTGTTAGTCTCATTCTAAGGTTTGTGTAAGTTCGTCCTTAGTAATAGACTAACTTGGTACGAACTTTGACAAACCTTAGAATGAGACAAAAGTTTGTCTTTGTTCGTCTCAAGTTAGTCTCGTTACTCTCATTCTAAGGTTTATCTAAGTTCGTCCTTAGAAATAGACAAACTTGGGACGAACTTTGACAAACTTGGGACGAACTTAGACAAACTTTAGAATGAGACTAAAGTTTGTCTTTGTTCGTCCCAAGTTAGTCTCGTTAGTCTCATTCTAAGGTTTGTCTAAGTTCATCCTTAGAAAGAGACTAACTTGGGACGAACTTAGACTAACTTGGGACGTACTTAGACAAACCTTTGAAAGAGACTAAAGTTTGTCTTTGTTCGTCCCAAGTTAGTCTCTTAGTCTCATTCTAAAGTTTCGTCCTTAGAAATAGAGTAACTTGGGACGAACTTAGACTAACCTTAGAATGAGACTAATGTTTGTCTTTGTTCTTCCCAAGTTAGTCTCGTTAGTCTCATTCTAAGGTTTGTCTAAGTTCGTCCTGAGAAAGAGACAAACGTGGGACGAACACTAACTTGGGACGAACTTAGACAAACCTTAGAATGAGACTAAAGTTTGTATTTGTTCGTCCCAAGTTAGTCTCGTTAGTCTCATTTTAAGGTTTGTGTAAGTTCGTCCTTAGTAATAGACTAACTTGGGACGAACTTTGACAAACCTTAGAATGAGACAAAAGTTTGTCTTTGTTCGTTTCAAGTTAGTCTCGTTACTCTCATTCTAAGGTTTATCTAAGTTCGTCCTTAGAAATAGACTAACTTGGGATGAACTTTGAGAAACTTAGACGAACTTAGACAAACCTTAGAATGAGACTAACTTGGGACGAACATAGAACAACCTTAGAATAAGACTAAAGTTTATCTTTGTTCGTGCCAAGTTAGTCTCGTTAGTCTCATTCTAAGGTTTATCTAAGTTCGTCCTTAGAAAGAGACAAACATGGGACGAACTTAGACAAACCTTAGAATGAGATTAAAGTTTGTCTTTGTTCGTCCCAAGTTAGTATCGTTAGTCTCATTCTAAGGTCTGTCTAAGTTCGTCCTTAGAAAGAGACAAACATGGGATGAACTTAGACTGACTTGAGACAAACCTTAGAATGAGACTAAAGTTTGTCTTTGTTCGTCCCAAGTTAGTCTCGTTAGTCTCATTCTAAGGTTTATCTAAGTTCGTCCTTAGAAATAGACTTACTTGGGACGAACTTAGACAAACCTTAGAATGAGACTAAAGTTTGTCTTTGTTCATCCCAAGTTACTCTCGTTAGTCTCATTCTAAGGTTTATCTAAGTTCGTCCTTAGAAATAGACTAACTTGGGATGAACTTAGCCAAACCTTAGAATGAGACTAAAGTTTGTCTTTGTTAGTCCCAAGTTAGTCTCGTTAGTCTCATTCTAAGGTTTGTCTAAGTTTGTCCTTAGGAAGAGACTAACTTGGGACAAACTTAGACAAACTTGGGACGAACTTAGACAAACCTAAGAATGAGACTAAATTTTGTCTTTGTTCGTCCCAAGTTAGTCTCTTAGTCACATTCTAAGGTTTATCTAAGTTCGTCCTTAGAAACAGACTAACTTGGGATGAACTACCTTAGAATGAGACAAAAGTTTGTCTTTGTTCGTCCCAAATTAGTCTCGTTAGTTTCATTCTAAGGTTTGTCTAAGTTCGTCCTTAGAAAGAGACAAACGTGGGACGAACTTAGACTAACTTGGGACGAACTTAGACAAACCTTAGAATGAGACTAAAGTTTGTCTTTGTTTGTCCCAAGTTAGTCTCGTTAGTCTCATTCTAAGGTTTATCTAAGTTCGTCCTTAGAAATTGACTAACTTGGGATGAACTTAGCCAAACCTTAGAATGAGACTAAAGTTTATCTTTGTTCGTCCCAAGTTAGTCTCATTAGTCTCATTCTAAGGTTTGTGTAAGTTCGTCCTTAGTAATAGACTAACTTGGGACGAACTTTGACAAACCTTAGAATGAGACTAAAGTTTGTCTTTGTTCGTCTCAAGTTAGTCTCGTTACTCTCAGTCTAAGGTTAATCTAAGTTCGTCCTTAGAAATAGACTAACTTAGGATGAACTTTGACAAACTTGGGACGAACTTAGACATACCTTAGAATGAGACTAAAGTTTGTCTTTATTCGTCCCAAGTTAGTCTCGTTAGTCTCATTCTAAGGTTTGTCTAAGTTCGTCCTTAGAAAGAGACTAATTTGGTACGAACTTATACTAACTTGGGACGAACTTAGACAAACCTTAGAATGAGACTAAAGTTTGTCTTTGTTCATCCCGAGTTAGTCTCTTAGTCTCAATCTAAGGTTTATCTAAGTTCGTCCATAGAAATAGACTAACTTGGGACGAACTTAGATTAACCTTAGGATGACTAATGTTTGTCTTTGTTCTTCCCAAGTTAGTCTCGTTAGTCTCATTCTAAGGTTTGTCTAAGTTCGTCCTTAGAAATAGACTAACTTAGGATGAACTTTGACAAACTTGGGATGAACTTAGACAAACCTTAGAATGAGACAAAAGTTTGTCTTTGTTCGTCCCAAATTAGTCTCGTTAGTCTCATTCTTAGGTTTGTCTAAGTTCGTCCTTAGAAAGAGACAAATGTGGCACGAACTTAGCCTAACTTGGGACGAACTTAGAGAAACCTTAGAATGAGACTATAGTTTGTCTTTGTTCATCCCAAGTTAGTCTCGTTAGTCTCATTCTAAGGTTTGTCTAAGTTCGTCCTTAGAAAGAGACAAACGAGGGACGAACTTAGACTAACTTGGGACGAACATAGAACAACCTTAGAATAAGACTAAAGTTTATCTTTGTTCGTCCCAAGTTAGTCTCGTTAGTCTCATTCTAAGGTTTATCTAAGTTCGTCCTTAGAAATAGGCTAACTTGGGACGAACTTAGACAAACCTTAGAATGAGACTAAAGTTTGTCTTTGTTCGTCCCAAGTTAGTATCGTTAGTCTCATTCTATGGTCTGTCTAAGTTCGTCCTTAGAAAGAGACAAACATGGGATGAACTTAGACTAACTTTGGACGAACTGAGACAAACCTTAGAATGAGACTAAAGTTTGTCTTTGTTCGTCCCAAGTTAGTCTCGTTAGTCTCATTCTAAGGTTTGTATAAGTTCGTCCTGGGTTTGTTACTCGTAACTATGTGGCTAGTATTGTGAACTCTTTTGGTTGTTTTCTCGACTTGGATGAGAGATCGAAGGCTTGTGCCACTCTTAGATATGTTAGAGCCTGTGTGGAACTTGATGTTTGTATTCCTATTCCGGAGGAAGTTAGGATTTCTCTATCTGATGGGAGAGTTTTCTGGCAGAAAATAAAAGTGGAAGGTAATATGGCCTATTGCTCCTACTGCAAAGTTCATGGGCATGATTTATCGATATGTAGGAAGAAGCATGGGTCAAAAATTGATCCAAAGGAGCAGATCAATATGCATGTTATAAAGGAGCGTAATCCTATAGAAATTATTATCCAGAATAGTGCTGCGGCGCAAGGGAATGAGACTAAGGACACTAGTAAGCAAGACGAATGGGTGCAAGTCAAGAAGAAAAAGAGTGCAAGGAAGGTCCGAAAGAAGATCACTACTGATAGTGTCATTCAGGATTTGCATCCTCCTGAGAAACAAGTAGTTCTTTCTTGTGAGACTGTTGTTGCTTTGGCGAGTGAAGATATCCAGGAGGAGACTTCAATTGACCCAAAGTCGGGTGTGGTGGTTTCTAATGATTCGGAGGTTGGAGAGTTGATTATGGCTGAAGCCTATATTATTAGTCCCATCAAGGACAATCTAGAAGAGATTAAAAAGAGTTATGATAGCGTGATGCCAGATCTTATTCTCACCAAGGAAGACAAGATTAGATTCATGAAAGACAGTTTTCTACCTCCTAGTTCTCAGATTAAGCCTATTCTAAAGCGGCCCAAGGATGCTAATTCGCCTCAATCGAATCGCAAGGTCTCTTTTAGAGATAATGAGAGTCCTGGTTAGGTCTTTTTTCTAGCGCTGGCGCGCGCATGCTTGTTCTGTTTTCTTTGTTTTGGCTATGTCCCCTCAATAAAATTTTCGTTTAAAAAAAACAAAAACAAAAAAAAACTTGGGACGAACTTTGACAAACCTTAGAATGAGTCTAAAGTTTGTCTTTGTTCGTCTCAAGTAAGTCTCGTTACTCTCATTCTAAGGTTTATCTACGTTCGTCCTTAGAAATGGACTAACTTGGGACGAACTTTGACAAACTTGGGATGAACTTAGACAAACTTGGGACGAACTTAGACAAACCATAGAATGAGACTAAAGTTTGTCTTTGTTCGTCCCAAGTTAGTCTCGTTAGTCTCATTCTAAGGTTTGTCTAAGTTCGTCCTTAGAAATAAACTAACTTGGGATGAACTTTGACAAACCATAGAATGAGACTAAAGTTTGTCTTTGTTCGTCCCAAGTTAGTCTTGTTAGTCTCATTCTAAGGTTTGTATAAGTTTGTCCTAAGAAATACACTAATTGGGACGAACTTTGACAAACCTTAGAATGAGACTAAAGTTTTTCTTTCTTCGTCTCAAGTTAGTCTCGTTACTCTCATTCTAAGGTTTATCTAAGTTTGTCCTTAGAAATAGACTAACTTGGGACGAACTTTGACAAACTTGGGACGAACTTAGACAAACCTTAGAATGAGACTAAAGTTTGTCTTCGTTCGTCCCAAGTTAGTCTCGTTAGTCTCATTCTAAGGTTTGTCTAAGTTCGTCCTTAGAAAGAGACTAACTTGGGACGAACTTAGACTAACTTGGGACGTACTAAGACAAACCTTTGAAAGAGACTAAAGTTTTTCTTTGTTCGTCATAAGTTAGTCTCTTAGTCTCATTCTAAGGTTTATCTAAGTTCGTCCTTAGAAATAGGCTAACTTGGGACAAACTTAGACTAACATTAGAATGAGACTAATGTTTGTCTTTGTTCTTCCCAAGTTAGTCTCGTTAGTCTCATTCTAAGGTTTGTCTAAGTTCATCCTGAGAAAGAGACAAACGTGGGACGAACTTAGACTAACTTGGGACGAACTTAGACAAACCTTAGAATGAGACTAAAGTTTGTATTTGTTCGTCCCAAGTTAGTCTTGTTAGTCTCATTCTAAGGTTTGTGTAAGTTCGTCCTTAGTAATAGACTAACTTGGTACGAACTTTGACAAACCTTAGAATGAGACAAAAGTTTGTCTTTGTTCGTCTCAAGTTAGTCTCGTTACTCTCATTCTAAGGTTTATCTAAGTTCGTCCTTAGAAATAGACAAACTTGGGACGAACTTTGACAAACTTGGGACGAACTTAGACAAACTTTAGAATGAGACTAAAGTTTGTCTTTGTTCGTCCCAAGTTAGTCTCGTTAGTCTCATTCTAAGGTTTGTCTAAGTTCATCCTTAGAAAGAGACTAACTTGGGACGAACTTAGACTAACTTGGGACGTACTTAGACAAACCTTTGAAAGAGACTAAAGTTTGTCTTTGTTCGTCCCAAGTTAGTCTCTTAGTCTCATTCTAAGGTTTCGTCCTTAGAAATAGAGTAACTTGGGACGAACTTAGACTAACCTTAGAATGAGACTAATGTTTGTCTTTGTTCTTCCCAAGTTAGTCTCGTTAGTCTCATTCTAAGGTTTGTCTAAGTTCGTCCTGAGAAAGAGACAAACGTGGGACGAACACTAACTTGGGACGAACTTAGACAAACCTTAGAATGAGACTAAAGTTTGTATTTGTTCGTCCCAAGTTAGTCTCGTTAGTCTCATTTTAAGGTTTGTGTAAGTTCGTCCTTAGTAATAGACTAACTTGGGACGAACTTTGACAAACCTTAGAATGAGACAAAAGTTTGTCTTTGTTCGTTTCAAGTTAGTCTCGTTACTCTCATTCTAAGGTTTATCTAAGTTCGTCCTTAGAAATAGACTAACTTGGGATGAACTTTGAGAAACTTAGACGAACTTAGACAAACCTTAGAATGAGACTAACTTGGGACGAACATAGAACAACCTTAGAATAAGACTAAAGTTTATCTTTGTTCGTGCCAAGTTAGTCTCGTTAGTCTCATTCTAAGGTTTATCTAAGTTCGTCCTTAGAAAGAGACAAACATGGGACGAACTTAGACAAACCTTAGAATGAGACTAAAGTTTGTCTTTGTTCGTCCCAAGTTAGTATCGTTAGTCTCATTCTAAGGTCTGTCTAAGTTCGTCCTTAGAAAGAGACAAACATGGGATGAACTTAGACTGACTTGAGACAAACCTTAGAATGAGACTAAAGTTTGTCTTTGTTCGTCCCAAGTTAGTCTCGTTAGTCTCATTCTAAGGTTTATCTAAGTTCGTCCTTAGAAATAGACTTACTTGGGACGAACTTAGACAAACCTTAGAATGAGACTAAAGTTTGTCTTTGTTCATCCCAAGTTACTCTCGTTAGTCTCATTCTAAGGTTTGTATAAGTTCGTCCTTAGAAATAGACTAACTTGGGACGAACTTTGACAAACCTTATAATGAGTCTAAAGTTTGTCTTTGTTCGTCTCAAGTAAGTCTCGTTACTCTCATTCTAAGGTTTATCTACGTTCGTCCTTAGAAATAGACTAACTTGGGACGAACTTTGACAAACTTGGGACGAACTTAGACAAACTTGGGATGAACTTAGACAAACCACAGAATGAGACTAAAGTTTGTCTTTGTTCGTCCCAAGTTAGTCTCGTTAGTCTCATTCTAAGGTTTGTCTAAGTTCGTCCTTAGAAAGAGACTAATTTGGGACGAACTTAGACAAACCTTAGAATGAGACTAAAGTTTGTCTTTGTTCGTCCCAAGTTAGTCTCTTAGTCTCATTCTAAGGTTTATCTAAGTTCGTCCTTAGAAATAGACTAACTTGGGACAAACTTAGACTAACCTTAGAATGAGACTAATGGTTGTCTTTGTTCTTCCCAAGTTAGTCTCGTTAGTCTCATTCTAAGGTTTGTTTAAGTTCGTCCTTAGAAATAGACTAACTTGGGACGAACTTTGACAAACTTGGGACGAACTTAGACAAACCTAAGAATGAGACTAAAGTTTGTCTTTGTTCGTCCCAAATTAGTCTCGTTAGTTTCATTCTAAGGTTTCTCTAAGGTCGTCCTTAGAAAGAGACAAACATGGGACGAACTTAGACTAACTTGAGACGAATTTAGACAAACCTTAGAATGAGATTAAAGTTTGTCTTTGTTCATCCCAAGTTAGTCTCATTCTAAGGTTTATCTAAGTTCGTCCTTAGAAATAAACTAACTTGGGATGAACTTCGACAAACCATAGAATGAGACTAAAGTTTGTCTTTGTTCGTCCCAAGTTAGTCTTGTTAGTCTCATTCTAAGGTTTGTATATGTTTGTCCTTAGAAATACACTAATTGGGACGAACTTTGACAAACCTTAGAATGAGACTAAAGTTTTTCTTTCTTCGTCTCAAGTTAGTCTCGTTACTCTCATTCTAAGGTTTATATAAGTTCGCCCTTAGAAATAGACTAACTTGGGACGAACTTTGACAAACTTGGGACGAACTTAGACAAACCTTAGAATGAGACTAAAGTTTGTCTTTGTTCGTCCCAATTTAGTCTCGTTAGTCTCATTCTAAGGTTTGTCTAAGTTCGTCCTTAGAAAGAGACTAACTTGGGACGAACTTAGACTAACTTGGGACGTACTAAGACAAACCTTTGAAAGAGACTAAAGTTTTTCTTTGTTCGTCCCAAGTTAGTCTCTTAGTCTCATTCTAAGGTTTATCTAAGTTCGTCTTTAGAAATAGACTAACTTTGGACGAACTTAGACTAACCTTAGAATGAGACTAATGTTTGTCCTTGTTCTTCCCAAGTTAGTCTCGTTAGTCTCATTCTAAGGTTTGTCTAAGTTCGTCCTTAGAAATAGACTAACTTGGGACGAATTTTGACAAACTTGGGACGAACTTAGACAAACCTAAGAATGAGACTAAAGTTTGTCTTTGTTCGTGCCAAATTAGTCAAGTTAGTTTCATTCTAAGGTTTGTCTAAGTTCATCCTTAGAAAGAGACAAACGTGGGACGAACTTAGACTAACTTGAGACGAATTTAGACAAACCTTAGAATGAGACTAAAGTTTGTCTTTGTTCGTCCCAAGTTAGTCTCGTTAGTCTCATTCTAAGGTTTGTCTAAGTTCGTCCTTAGAAAGAGACAAACGTGGGATGAACATAGACTAACTTTGGACGAACTGAGACAAACCTTAGAATGAGATTAAAGTTTGTCTTTGTTCATCCCAAGTTAGTCTCATTCTAAGGTTTATCTAAGTTCGTCCTTAGAAATAAACTAACTTGGGATGAACTTAGACAAACCTTAGAATGAGACTAAAGTTTGTCTTTGTTCGTCCCAAGTTAGTCTTGTTAGTCTCATTCTAAGGTTTGTATAAGTTCGTCCTTAGAAATACACTAATTGGGACGAACTTTCACAAACCTTAGAATGAGACTAAAGTTTTTCTTTCTTTGTCTCAAGTTAGTCTCGTTACTCTCATTCTGAGGTTGATCTAAGTTCATCCTTAGAAATAGACTAACTTGGGACGAACTTTGACAAACTTGGGACGAACTTAGACAAACCTTAGAATGAGACTAAAGTTTGTCTTTGTTAGTCCCAAGTTAGTCTCGTTAGTCTCATTCTAAGGTTTGTCTAAGTTCGTCCTTAGAAAGAGACAAACGTGGGACGAACTTAGACTAACTTGGGACGAACTTAGACAAACCTTAGAATGAGACTAAAGTTTGTCTTTGTTCGTCCCAAGTTAGTCTCGTTAGTTTCATTCTAAGGTCTGTCTAAGTTCGTTCTTAGAAAGAGACAAAATGGGATGAACTTAGACTAACTTGGGACGAACTGAGACAAACCTTAGAATGAGACTAAAGTTTGCCTTTGTTCGTCCCAAGTTAGTCTCGTTAGTCTCATTCTAAGGTTTATCTAAGTTCGTCCTTAGAAATAAACTAACTTGGGATGAACTTAGACAAACCTTAGAATGAGACTAAAGGTTGTCTTTGTTCGTCCCAAGTTAGTCTTGTTAGTCTCATTCTAAGGTTTGTATAAGTTCGTCCTTAGAAATACACTAATTGGGACGAACTTTCACAAACCTTAGAATGAGACTAAAGTTTTTCTTTCTTTGTCTCAAGTTAGTCTCGTTACTCTCATTCTGAGGTTGATCTAAGTTCATCCTTAGAAATAGACTAACTTGGGACGAACTTTGACAAACTTGGGACGAACTTAGACAAACCTTAGAATGAGACTAAAGTTTGTCTTTGTTAGTCCCAAGTTAGTCTCGTTAGTCTCATTCTAAGGTTTGTCTAAGTTCGTCCTTAGAAAGAGACTAATTTGGGACGAACTTATACTAACTTGGGACGAACTTAGACAAACCTTAGAATGAGACTAAAGTTTATCTTTGTTCATCCCGAGTTAGTCTCTTAGTCTCAATCTAAGGTTTATCTAAGTTCGTCCATAGAAATAGACTAACTTGGGACGAACTTAGATTAACCTTAGGATGACTAATGTTTGTCTTTGTTCTTCCCAAGTTAGTCTCGTTAGTCTCATTCTAAGGTTTGTCTAAGTTCGTCCTTAGAAATAGACTAACTTAGGATGAACTTTGACAAAATTGGGATGAACTTAGCCAAACCTTAGAACGAGACAAAAGTTTGTCTTTGTTCGTCCCAAATTAGTCTCGTTAGTCTCATTCTTAGGTTTCTCTAAGTTCGTCCTTAGAAAGAGACAAATGTGGCACGAACTTAGACTAACTTGGGACGAACTTAGAGAAACCTTAGAATGAGACTAAAGTTTGTCTTTGTTCATCCCAAGTTAGTCTCGTTAGTCTCATTCTAAGGTTTGTCTAAGTTCGTCCTTAGAAAGAGACAAACGTGGGACGAACTTAGACTAACTTGGGATGAACATAGAACAACCTTAGAATAAGACTAAAGTTTATCTTTGTTCCTCCCAATTTAGTCTCGTTAGTCTCATTCTAAGGTTTATCTAAGTTTGTCCTTAGAAATAGGCTAACTTGGGACGAACTTAGACAAACCTTAGAATGAGACTAAAGTTTGTCTTTGTTTGTCCCAAGTTAGTATCGTTAGTCTCATTCTAAGGTCTGTCTAAGTTCGTCCTTAGAAAGAACATGGGATGAACTTAGACTAACTTGGGACGAACTGAGACAAACCTTAGAATGAGACTAAAGTTTGTCTTTGTTCGTCCCAAGTTAGTCTCGTTAGTCTCATTCTAAGGTTTATCTAAGTTCGTCCTTAGAAATAGACTAACTTGGGACGAACTTTGACAAACCTTAGAATGAGACTAAAGTTTATCTTTGTTCGTCCCAAGTTAGTCTCGTTTGTCTCATTCTAAGGTTTGTGTAAGTTCGTCCTTAGAAATAGACTAACTTGGGACGAACTTTGACAAACCTTAGAATGAGACTAAAGTTTTTCTTTGTTCTTCTCAAGTTAGTCTCGTTACTCTCATTCTAAGGTTTATCTAAGTTCGTCCTTAGATATAGACTAACTTGGGACGAAATTAGACAAACCTTAGAATGAAACTAAAGTTTGTCTTTGTTCGTCCCAAGTTAGTCTCGTTAGTCTCATTCTAAGGTTCATCTAAGTTCGTCCTTTGAAATAGACTAACTTGGGACGAACTTAGACAAAACTTAGAATGAGACTAAACTTTGTCTTTGTTCGTCCCAAGTTAGTCTCTTTAGTCTTTTTCTAAGGTTTGTATAAGTTCGTCCATAGAAATAGACTAACTTGGGACGAACTTTGACAAACTTGGGACGAACTTAGACAAACTTGGGACGAACTTAGACAAACCATAGAATGAGACTAAAGTTTGTCTTTGTTCGTCCCAAGTTAGTCTCATTAGTCTCATTCTAAGGTTTGTCTAAGTTCGTCCTTAGAAAGAGACTAATTTGGGACGAACTTAGACAAACCTTAGAATGAGACTAAAGTTTGTCTTTGTTCGTCCCAAGTTAGTGTCTTAGTCTCATTCTAAGGTTTATCTAAGTTCGTCCTTAGAAATAGACTAACTTGGGACGAACTTAGACTAACCTTAGAATTAGACTAATGGTTGTCTTTGTTCTTCCCAAGTTAGTCTCGTTAGTCTCATTCTAAGGTTTGTATAAGTTTGTCCTTAGAAATACACTAATTGGGACGAACTTTGACAAACCTTGGAATGAGACTAAAGTTTTTCTTTCTTCGTCTCAAGTTAGTCTCGTTACTCTCATTCTAAGGCTTATCTAAGATCGTCCTTAGAAATAGACTAACTTGGGATGAACTTTGACAAACTTGGGACGAACTTAGACAAACCTTAGAATGAGACTAAAGTTTGTCTTTGTTCGTCCCAAGTTAGTCTCGTTAGTCTCATTCTAAGGTTTGTCTAAGTTCGTCCTTAGAAAGAGACTAACTTGGGACGAACTTAGACTAACTTGGGACGTACTAAGACAAACCTTTGAAAGAGACTAAAGTTTGTCTTTGTTCGTCATAAGTTAGTCTTGTTAGTCTCATTCTAAGGTTTGTATAAGTTCGTCCTTAGAAATACACTAATTGGGACGAACTTTCACAAACCTTAGAATGAGACTAAAGTTTTTCTTTCTTCGTCTCAAGTTAGTCTCGTTACTCTCATTCTGAGGTTGATCTAAGTTCGTCCTTAGAAATAGACTAACTTGGGACGAACTTTGACAAACTTGGGACGAACTTAGACAAACCTTAGAATGAGACTAAAGTTTGTCTTTGTTAGTCCCAAGTTAATCTCATTCTAAGGTTTATCTAAGTTCGTCCTTAGAAATAAACTAACTTGGGATGAACTTAGACAAACCTTAGAATGAGACTAAAGTTTGTCTTTGTTTGTCCCAAGTTAGTCTTGTTAGTCTCATTCTAAGGTTTGTATAAGTTCGTCCTTAGAAATACACTAATTGGGACGAACTTTGACAAACCTTAGAATGAGACTAAAGTTTTTCTTTCTTCGTCTCAAGTTAGTCTCGTTACTCTCATTCTGTGGTTGATCTAAGTTCGTCCTTAGAAATAGACTAACTTGGGGCGTACTTTGACAAACTTGGGACGAACTTAGACAAACCTTAGAATGAGACTAAAGTTTGTCTTTGTTAGTCCCAAGTTAGTCTCGTTAGTCTCATTGTAAGGTTTGTCTAAGTTCGTCCTTAGGAAGAGACTAACTTGGGACAAACTTAGACTAACTTGGGACGAACTTAGACAAACCTTAGAATGAGACTAAATTTTGTCTTTGTTTGTCCCAAGTTAGTCTCTTAGTCTCATTCTAAGATTTATCTAAGTTCGTCCTTAGAAACAGACTAACTTGGGACGAACTTAGACAAACCTTAGAATGAGACTAAAGTTTGTCTTTGTTCGTCCCAAATTAGTCTCGTTAGTTTCTTTCTAAGGTTTGTCTAAGTTCGTCCTTAGAAAGAGACAAACGTGGGACGAACTTAGACTAACTTGGGACGAACTTAGACAAACCTTAGAATGAGACTAAAGTTTGTCTTTGTTCGTCCCAAGTTAGTCTCGTTAGTTTCATTCTAAGGCCTGTCTAAGTTCATTCTTAGAAAGAGACAAACATGGGATGAACTTAGACTAACTTGGGACGAACTGAGACAAACCTTAGAATGAGACTAAAGTTTGCCTTTGTTCGTCCCAAGTTAGTCTCGTTAGTCTCATTCTAAGGTTTATCTAAGTTCGTCCTTAGTAATAGACTAACTTGGGATGAACTTAGACAAACCTTAGAATGAGACTAAAGTTTATCTTTGTTCGTCCTAAGTTAGTCTCATTAGTCTCATTCTAAGGTTTGTGTAAGTTCGTCCTTAGTAATAGACTAACTTGGGACGAACTTTGACAAACCTTAGAATGAGACTAAAGTTTGTCTTTGTTCGTCTCAAGTTAGTCTCGTTACTCTCAGTCTAAGGTTTATCTAAGTTCGTCCTTCGAAATAGACTAACTTGGGATGAACTTTGACAAACTTGGGACGAACTTAGACATACCTTAGAATGAGACTAAAGTTTGTCTTTATTCGTCCCAAGTTAGTCTCGTTAGTCTCATTCTAAGGTTTGTCTAAGTTCGTCCTTAGAAAGAGACTAATTTGGGACGAACTTATACTAACTTGGGACGAACTTAGACAAACCTTAGAATGAGACTAAAGTTTGTCTTTGTTCATCCCGAGTTAGTCTCTTAGTCTCAATCTAAGGTTTATCTAAGTTTGTCCATAGAAATAGACTAACTTGGGACGAACTTAGATTAACCTTAGGATGACTAATGTTTGTCTTTGTTCTTCCCAAGTTAGTCTCGTTAGTCTCATTCTAAGGTTTGTCTAAGTTCGTCCTTAGAAATAGACTAACTTAGGATGAACTTTGACAAAATTGGGATGAACTTAGCCAAACCTTAGAACGAGACAAAAGTTTGTCTTTGTTCGTCCCAAATTAGTCTCGTTAGTCTCATTCTTAGGTTTCTCTAAGTTCGTCCTTAGAAAGAGACAAATGTGGCACGAACTTAGAATAACTTGGGACGAACTTAGAGAAACCTTAGAATGAGACTAAAGTTTGTCTTTGTTCATCCCAAGTTAGTCTCGTTAGTCTCATTCTAAGGTTTGTCTAAGTTCGTCCTTAGAAAGAGACAAACGTGGGACGAACTTAGACTAACTTGGGATGAACATAGAACAACCTTAGAATAAGACTAAAGTTTATCTTTGTTCCTCCCAATTTAGTCTCGTTAGTCTCATTCTACGGTTTATCTAAGTTTGTCCTTAGAAATAGGCTAACTTGGGACGAACTTAGACAAACCTTAGAATGAGACTAAAGTTTGTCTTTGTTCGTCCCAAGTTTGTATCGTTAGTCTCATTCTAAGGTCTGTCTAAGTTCGTCCTTAGAAAGAACATGGGATGAACTTAGACTAACTTGGGACGAACTGAGACAAACCTTAGAATGAGACTAAAGTTTGTCTTTGTTCGTCCCAAGTTAGTCTCGTTAGTCTCATTCGAAGGTTTATCTAAGTTCATCCTTAGAAATAGACTAACTTGGGACGAACTTTGACAAACCTTAGAATGAGACTAAAGTTTATCTTTGTTCGTCCCAAGTTAGTCTCGTTTGTCTCATTCTAAGGTTTGTGTAAGTTCGTCCTTAGAAATAGACTAACTTGGGACGAACTTTGACAAACCTTAGAATGAGACTAAAGTTTTTCTTTGTTCATCTCAAGTTTGTCTCGTTACTCTCATTCTAAGGTTTATCTAAGTTCGTCCTTAGATATAGACTAACTTGGGACGAACTTAGACAAACCTTAGAATGAGACTAAAGTTTGTCTTTGTTCGTCCCAAGTTAGTCTCGTTAGTCTCATTCTAAGGTTTGTCTAAGTTCGTCCTTAGAAAGAGACAAACGTGGGACGAACTTAGACTAACTTGGGACGAACTTAGACAAACCTTAGAATGAGACTAAAGTTTGTCTTTGTTCGTCCCAAGTTAGTCTCGTTAGTTTCATTCTAAGGTCTGTCTAAGTTCGTTCTTAGAAAGAGACAAAATGGGATGAACTTAGACTAACTTGGGACGAACTGAGACAAACCTTAGAATGAGACTAAAGTTTGCCTTTGTTCGTCCCAAGTTAGTCTCGTTAGTCTCATTCTAAGGTTTATCTAAGTTCGTCCTTAGTAATAGACTAACTTGGGATGAACTTAGACAAACCTTAGAATGAGACTAAAGTTTATCTTTGTTCATCCTAAGTTAGTCTCATTAGTCTCATTCTAAGGTTTGTGTAAGTTCGTCCTTAGTAATAGACTAACTTGGGACGAACTTTGACAAACCTTAGAATGAGACTAAAGTTTGTCTTTGTTCGTCTCAAGTTAGTCTCGTTACTCTCAGTCTAAGGTTTATCTAAGTTCGTCCTTCGAAATAGACTAACTTGGGATGAACTTTGACAAACTTGGGACGAACTTTGACATACCTTAGAATGAGACTAAAGTTTGTCTTTATTCGTCCCAAGTTAGTCTCGTTAGTCTCATTCTAAGGTTTGTCTAAGTTCGTCCTTAGAAAGAGACTAATTTGGGACGAACTTATACTAACTTGGGACGAACTTAGACAAACCTTAGAATGAGACTAAAGTTTATCTTTGTTCGTCCCAAGTTAGTCTCGTTTGTCTCATTCTAAGGTTTGTGTAAGTTCGTCCTTAGAAATAGACTAACTTGGGACGAACTTTGACAAACCTTAGAATGAGACTAAAGTTTTTCTTTGTTCATCTCAAGTTAGTCTCGTTACTCTCATTCTAAGGTTTATCTAAGTTCGTCCTTAGATATAGACTAACTTGGGACGAACTTAGACAAACCTTAGAATGAGACTAAAGTTTGTCTTTGTTCGTCCCAAGTTAGTCTCGTTAGTCTCATTCTAAGGTTTGTCTAAGTTCGTCCTTAGAAAGAGACAAACGTGGGACGAACTTAGACTAACTTGGGACGAACTTAGACAAACCTTAGAATGAGACTAAAGTTTGTCTTTGTTCGTCCCAAGTTAGTCTCGTTAGTTTCATTCTAAGGTCTGTCTAAGTTCGTTCTTAGAAAGAGACAAAATGGGATGAACTTAGACTAACTTGGGACGAACTGAGACAAACCTTAGAATGAGACTAAAGTTTGCCTTTGTTCGTCCCAAGTTAGTCTCGTTAGTCTCATTCTAAGGTTTATCTAAGTTCGTCCTTAGTAATAGACTAACTTGGGATGAACTTAGACAAACCTTAGAATGAGACTAAAGTTTATCTTTGTTCATCCTAAGTTAGTCTCATTAGTCTCATTCTAAGGTTTGTGTAAGTTCGTCCTTAGTAATAGACTAACTTGGGACGAACTTTGACAAACCTTAGAATGAGACTAAAGTTTGTCTTTGTTCGTCTCAAGTTAGTCTCGTTACTCTCAGTCTAAGGTTTATCTAAGTTCGTCCTTCGAAATAGACTAACTTGGGATGAACTTTGACAAACTTGGGACGAACTTAGACATACCTTAGAATGAGACTAAAGTTTGTCTTTATTCGTCCCAAGTTAGTCTCGTTAGTCTCATTCTAAGGTTTGTCTAAGTTCGTCCTTAGAAAGAGACTAATTTGGGACGAACTTATACTAACTTGGGACGAACTTAGACAAACCTTAGAATGAGACTAAAGTTTGTCTTTGTTCATCCCGAGTTAGTCTCTTAGTCTCAATCTAAGGTTTATCTAAGTTTGTCCATAGAAATAGACTAACTTGGGACGAACTTAGATTAACCTTAGGATGACTAATGTTTGTCTTTGTTCTTCCCAAGTTAGTCTCGTTAGTCTCATTCTAAGGTTTGTCTAAGTTCGTCCTTAGAAATAGACTAACTTAGGATGAACTTTGACAAAATTGGGATGAACTTAGCCAAACCTTAGAACGAGACAAAAGTTTGTCTTTGTTCGTCCCAAATTAGTCTCGTTAGTCTCATTCTTAGGTTTCTCTAAGTTCGTCCTTAGAAAGAGACAAATGTGGCACGAACTTAGACTAACTTGGGACGAACTTAGAGAAACCTTAGAATGAGACTAAAGTTTGTCTTTGTTCATCCTAAGTTAGTCTCGTTAGTCTCATTCTAAGGTTTGTCTAAGTTCGTCCTTAGAAAGAGACAAACGTGGGACGAACTTAGACTAACTTGGGATGAACATAGAACAACCTTAGAATAAGACTAAAGTTTATCTTTGTTCCTCCCAATTTAGTCTCGTTAGTCTCATTCTAAGGTTTATCTAAGTTTGTCCTTAGAAATAGGCTAACTTGGGACGAACTTAGACAAACCTTAGAATGAGACTAAAGTTTGTCTTTGTTCGTCCCAAGTTAGTATCGTTAGTCTCATTCTAAGGTCTGTCTAAGTTCGTCCTTAGAAAGAACATGGGATGAACTTAGACTAACTTGGGACGAACTGAGACAAACCTTAGAATGAGACTAAAGTTTGTCTTTGTTCGTCCCAAGTTAGTCTCGTTAGTCTCATTCTAAGGTTTATCTAAGTTCATCCTTAGAAATAGACTAACTTGGGACGAACTTTGACAAACCTTAGAATGAGACTAAAGTTTATCTTTGTTCGTCCCAAGTTAGTCTCGTTTGTCTCATTCTAAGGTTTGTGTAAGTTCGTCCTTAGAAATAGACTAACTTGGGACGAACTTTGACAAACCTTAGAATGAGACTAAAGTTTTTCTTTGTTCATCTCAAGTTAGTCTCGTTACTCTCATTCTAAGGTTTATCTAAGTTCGTCCTTAGATATAGACTAACTTGGGACGAACTTAGACAAACCTTAGAATGAGACTAAAGTTTGTCTTTGTTCGTCCCAAGTTAGTCTCGTTAGTCTCATTCTAAGGTTCATCTAAGTTCGTCCTTTGAAATAGACTAACTTGGGACGAACTTAGACAAAACTTAGAATGAGACTAAACTTTGTCTTTGTTCGTCCCAAGTTAGTCTCTTTAGTCTTTTTCTAAGGTTTGTATAAGTTCGTCCATAGAAATAGACTAACTTGGGACAAACTTTGACAAACTTGGGACGAACTTAGACAAACTTGGGACGAACTTAGACAAACCATAGAATGAGACTAAAGTTTGTCTTTGTTCGTCCCAAGTTAGTCTCATTAGTCTCATTCTAAGGTTTGTCTAAGTTCGTCCTTAGAAAGAGACTAATTTGGGATGAACTTAGACAAACCTTAGAATGAGACTAAAGTTTGTCTTTGTTCGTCCCAAGTTAGTCTCTTAGTCTCATTCTAAGGTTTATCTAAGTTCGTCCTTAGAAATAGACTAACTTGGGACGAACTTAGACTAACCTTAGAATTAGACTAATGGTTGTCTTTGTTCTTCCCAAGTTAGTCTCGTTAGTCTCATTCTAAGGTTTGTATAAGTTTGTCCTTAGAAATACACTAATTGGGACGAACTTTGACAAACCTTGGAATGAGACTAAAGTTTTTCTTTCTTCGTCTCAAGTTAGTCTTGTTACTCTCATTCTAAGGTTTATCTAAGATCGTCCTTAGAAATAGACTAACTTGGGACGAACTTTGACAAACTTAGGACGAACTTAGAAAAACCTTAGAATGAGACTAAAGTTTGTCTTTGTTCGTCCCAAGTTAGTCTCGTTAGTCTCATTCTAAGGTTTGTCTAAGTTCGTCCTTAGAAAGAGACTAACTTGGGACGAACTTAGACTAACTTGGGACGTACTAAGACAAACCTTTGAAAGAGACTAAAGTTTGTCTTTGTTCGTCATAAGTTAGTTTTGTTAGTCTCATTCTAAGGTTTGTATAAGTTCGTCCTTAGAAATACACTAATTGGGACGAACTTTCACAAACCTTAGAATGAGACTAAAGTTTTTCTTTCTTCGTCTCAAGTTAGTCTCGTTACTCTCATTCTGAGGTTGATCTAAGTTCGTCCTTAGAAATAGACTAACTTGGGACGAACTTTGACAAACTTGGGACGAACTTAGACAAACCTTAGAATGAGACTAAAGTTTGTCTTTGTTAGTCCCAAGTTAATCTCATTCTAAGGTTTATCTAAGTTCGTCCTTAGAAATAAACTAACTTGGGATGAACTTAGACAAACCTTAGAATGAGACTAAAGTTTTTCTTTGTTCGTCCCAAGTTAGTCTTGTTAGTCTCATTCTAAGGTTTGTATAAGTTCGTCCTTAGAAATACACTAATTGGGACGAACTTTGACAAACCTTAGAATGAGACTAAAGTTTTTCTTTCTTCGTCTCAAGTTAGTCTCGTTACTCTCATTCTGAGGTTTATCAAAGTTTGTTCTTAGAAATAGACTAACTTGGGACGAACTTCGACCGACCTTAGAATGAGACTAATGTTTGTCTTTGTTCTTCCCAAGTTAGCCTCGTTAGTCTCATTCTAAGGTTTGTGTAAGTTCGTCCTTAGAAATGGACTAACTTGGGACGAACTTTGACAAACTTGGGACGAACTTAGGCGAACCTTAGAAGAAGACTAAAAATTGTCTTTGTTTGTCCCAAGTTAGTCTCCTTAGGCTCATTCTAATGTTTGTCTAAGTTCATCCTTTGAAAGAGACAAACATGGGACGAACTTAGACTAACTTGGGATGAACTTAGACAAACCTTAGAATGACACTAAAGTTTGTCTTTGTTCGTCCCAAGTTAGTCTCGTTAGTCTCATTCTAAGGTTTATCTAAGTTTGTCTTTAGAAATAGACTAACTTGGGACGAACTTAGACAAACCTTAGAATGAGACTAAAGTTTGTCTTAGTTCGTCCCAAGTTAGTCTCGTTAATCTCATTCTAAGGTTTGTATAGGTTCGTCCTTAGAAATAGTCTAACTTGGGACGAACTTAGACAAATCTTAGAATGAGACTGAAGTTTGTCTTTGTTCGTCCCATGTTAGTCTAGTTAGTCTCATTCTAAGGTTTGTCTAAGTTCATCCTTAGAAAGAGACTAACTTGGGACGAACTTAGACAAACCTTAGAATGAGACTAAAGTTTGTCTTTGTTCGTCCCAAGTTAGTCTCTTAGTCTCATTCTAAGGTTTATCAAGTTCGTCCTTAGAAATAGACTAAATTGGGACGAACTTAGACTAACCTAAGAATGAGACTAATGGTTGTCTTTGTCCTTCCCAAGTTAGTCTCGTTAGTCTCATTCTAAGGTTTGTCTATATTCGTCCTTAGAAATAGACTAACTTGTGACGAACTTTAACAAACTTGGGACGAACTTAGACAAACCTAAGATTGAGACTAAAGTTTGTCTTTGTTCGTCCCAAATTAGTCTCGTTAGTTTCATTCTAAGATTTTTTAAGTTCGTCCTTAGAAAGAGACAAACGTGGGACGAACTTAGACTAACTTGAGACGAATTTAGACAAACCTTAGAATGAGACAAAAGTTTGTCTTTGTTCGTCCCAAGTTAGTCTCGTTAGTGTCATTCTAAGGTTTGTCTAAGTTCGTCCTTAGAAAGAGACAAACGTGGGACGAACTTAGACTAACTTGGGACGAACTGAGAAAAACCTTAGAATGAGATTAAAGTTTGTCTTTGTTCATCCCAAGTTAGTCTCATTCTAAGGTTTATCTAAGTTCGTCCTTAGAAATAAACTAACTTGGGATGAACTTAGATAAACCATAGAATGAGACTAAAGTTTGTCTTTGTTCGTCCCAAGTTAGTCTTGTTAGTCTCATTCTAAGTTTTGATAAGTTCGTCCTTAGAAATACACTAATTGGGACGAACTTTGACAAACCTTAGAATGAGACTAAAGTTTTTCTTTCTTCGTCTCAAGTTAGTCTCGTTACTCTCATTCTAAGGTTTATCTAAGTTCGTCCTTAGAAATAGACTAACTTGGGACGAACTTTGACAAACTTGGGACGAACTTAGACAAACCCTAGAATGAGACTAAAGTTTGTCTTTGTTAGTCCCAAGTTAGTCTCGTTAGTCTCATTCTAAGGTTTGTCTAAGTTCGTCTTTAGGAAGAGACTAACTTGGGACGAACTTAGACTAACTTGGGGCGAACTTAGACAAACCTTAGAATGAGACTAAATTTTGTCTTTGTTCGTCCCAAGTTAGTCTCTTAGTCTCATTCTAAGGTTTGTCTAAGTTCGTCCTTAGAAATAGACTAACTTGGGATGAACTTAGACAAACCTTAGAATGAGACTAAAGTTTGTCTTTGTTCGTCCCAAATTAGTCTCGTTAGTTTCATTCTAAGGTTTGTCTAAGTTCGTTCTTAGAAAGTGACAAACGTGGGACGAACTTAGACTAACTTGGGACGAACTTAGACAAACCTTAGAATGAGACTAACGTTTGTCTTTGTTCGTCCCAAGTTAGTCTCGTTAGTCTAATTCTAAGGTCTCTCTAAGTTCGTCCTTAGAAAGAGACAAACATGGGATGAACTTAGACTAACTTGGGACGAACTGAGACAAACCTTAGAATGAGACTAAAATTTGTCTTTGTTCATCCCAAGTTAGTCTCGTTAGTCTTATTCAAAGGTTTATCTAAGTTCGTCCATAGAAATAGACTAACTTGGGACGAACTTAGACTAACCTTAGAATGAGACTAATGTTTGTCTTTGTTCTTCCCAAGTTAGTCTCGTTAGTCTCATTCTAAGGTTTGTCTAAGTTCGTCCTTAGAAATAGACTAACTTAGGATGAACTTTGTCAAACTTGGGATGAACTTAGACAAACCTTAGAATGAGACTAAAGTTTGTCTTTGTTCGTCCCAAGTTAGTCTCTTAGTCTCAATCTAAGGTTTATCTAAGTTCGTCCATAGAAATAGACTAATTTGGGACGAACTTAGACTAACCTTAGAATGAGACTAATGTTTGTCTTTGTTCTTCCCAAGGTAGTCTCGTTAGTCTCATTCTAAGGTTTGTCTAAGTTCGTCCTTAGAAATAGACTAACTTAGGATGAACTTTGACAAACTTGGGATGAACTTAGACAAACCTTAGAATGAGACAAAAGTTTGTCTTTGTTCATCCCAAATTAGTCTCGTTAGTCTCATTCTTAGGTTTGTCTAAGTTTGTCCTTAGAAAGAGACAAACGTAGCACGAACTTAGACTAACTTGGGACGGACTTAGAGAAACCTTTGAATGAGACTAAAGTTTGTCTTTGTTCATCCCAAGTTAGTCTCGTTAGTCTCATTCAGGGATTTGTCTAAGTTCGTCCTTAGAAAGAGACAAACGTGGGACGAACTTAGACTAACTTGGGACGAACATAGAACAACCTTAGAATGAGACTAAAGTTTATCTTTGTTCGTCCCAAGTTAGTCTCGTTAGTCTCATTCTAAAGTTTATCTAAGTTTGTCCTTAGAAATAGACTAACTTGGGACGAACTTAGACAAACCTTAGAATGAGACTAAAGTTTGTCTTTGTTCGTCCTAATCATATTAAGGACCTTCGGATCATGGATGTTGCTGGTCAGAGTGAGCTCATGCACCATGTTTTAGAGGTCATTCCCGCCCGGGAGGCTCATTCTCTGTCCCTGTATTCTCCTGGTTTGGGTCGTGATCACTGTGTATGGATTGGGCATGGTCAGGAGAGCTTCACTGTCCGTTCCTTTTGGGAGTTTGGTCAGACCCGTTTTGCCAAGTCTAGTTGGGCTTCTCACATTTGGCAGCGCTGGATCCCGCCGAAGATCTCTTGCTTTATCTGGAAGCTGTTTCATCAAGCTATCTCTACTGATGATGCGGTGATGCGTTTGGGGATCCCCATGGTGTCTCGATGTTCTTGCTGTCATGAGCCTTATCAAGAGTCTGCGAACCATCTATTTTTTGGTGGTGCTTGGGGGAGGGACCTGTGGCAATGGCTGGCGTCTCTCTTCAACAAGCCTCGGGTGCACGGGATCAAAGGTTTTGAGCTTATTTGGCTTCGACGAAAACCGTCCAGCTTTATGGACTGCATGGCTCTCGGCATTGCTTGCTGCGGTATCTGGGAGATTTGGAAAGCCCGGAATAGCTACATTTATGAGGGGAAACAAAGGGACTGGCGCCGGTCCGTGGTCGGCTGGGGTCAGAACCTGGCAAATCTCATTTCCAAGCCTTTTGACCCAGGTCCGGGCGATGCCGATTGCCTTAGGGCGCTCCACGTTTCTGGTGTTCATAGAATCTGTAATGGTGCATGGTTCAAATGGAGGCCGGGCATTGGCATAAATACTTTGAATGTGGCGATTGTTTCTCGTGGGAACTCCAGTTGGGGTGCTTATTTGGCCAGGTGTCGTGATGGCCGCTTCCTCTTTGGAGGCGCTCGTATTATTCCCCCGGATGTCAAGCATCGGATTCCCTGGTTGGTCGAGCGTGGGCTTGGGGATTCTTGCTCTAGGAGATCTTGGAGTGTTCAGAGCTCCCATCATTCTGCTCGGTTGCTCGCTTCTGATGAGGGTAATGACTGTCCAGCAGACCTTCTCTATCTTCGAAGAAATCTTGTGCATCGCTATGGTGTTATGTTCTTCCAGAATATTTGTGCTTCGGCCAATGGAGGAGCCCTTTCCATCGCCTATCATGCTCCGGGGGAAGGGCATTGGCTTCTCATCAGTCAGATGCCAAAGGTGGCTCGGGTGGCCATTGTAGGAGATTCGTCCTGGCTTAGTAGAGGCTTTGGCAGCGATAGGGCTTGGCCGACCTGGGCGCCTCGTACAGTGGATGATCTTTCTACGAATTCCGCTCCCTTGCAGCCTTTTTTTCTTGATGACACTCGCATTGTTTATGATTAGTCATTGTTTGGCTATCTTTGTTGAGGCCTATAGTCTGTTCAGTGTTTTTAAGGTGCTAGGTTTTATAACTAGCTCCTGGCACTTGAGGACTCTTCCTTGTAGCCCCGGTTCAGGCTGTTTGAACCTCATCTTTATCAATAAAGGTGCTGGCTCCGACCAGCTTTAATTAAAAAAAAAGTTAGTCTCGTTAGTCTTATTCTAAGGTTTTGTCTAAGTTCGTCCTTAGAAAAAGACTAACTTAGGATGAACTTAGACTAACTTGGGACGAACTGAGACAAACCTTAGAATGAGACTAATGTTTGTCTTTATTCGTCCCAAGTTAGTCTCGTTAGTCTCTTTCTAAGGTTTATCTAAGTTCGTCCTTAGAAATAGACTTACTTGGGACGAACTTAGTCAAACCTTAGAATGAGACTAAAGTTTGTCTTTGTTCGTCCCAAGTTAGTCTCGTTTGTCTCATTCTAAGGTTTGTGTAAGTTTGTCCTTAGAAATAGACTAACTTGGGACAAACTTTGAAAAAACTTAGAATGAGTCTAAAGTTTGTCTTTGTTCGTCTCAAGTTAGTCTCATTACTCTCATTCTAAGGTTTATCTAAGTTCGTCCTTAGATATAGACTAACTTGGGACGAACTTAGACAAACCTTAGAATGAGCCTAAAGTTTGTCTTTGTTCGTCCCAAGTTAGTCTCGTTAGTCTCATTCTAAGGTTCATCTAAGTACATCCTTAGAAATATACTAACTTGGGACGAACTTAGACAAACCTTAGAATGAGACTAAAGTTTGTCTTTGTTCGTCCCAAGTTAGTCTCGTTAGTCTCATTCTAAGGTTTGTATAAGTTCGTCCTTAGAAATAGACTAACTTGGGACAAACTTTGACAAACCTTAGAATGAGTCTAAAGTTTATCTTTGTTCGTCTCAAGTAAGTCTCGTTACTCTCATTCTATGGTTTATCTAAGTTTGTCCTCAGAAATAGACTAACTTGGGACGAACTTTGACAAACTTGGGACGAACTTAGACAAACCTTAGAAAGAGACTAAAGTTTGTCTTTGTTCGTCCCAAGTTAGTCTCATTAGTCTCATTCTAAGGTTTGTCTAAGTTCGTCATTAGAAAGAGACTAACTTGGGACGAACTTAGACAAACCTTAGAATGAGACTAAAGTTTGTCTTTGTTCGTCCCAAGTTAGTCTCTTAGTCTCATTCTAAGGTTTATCTAAGTTCGTACTTAGAAATAGACTAACTTGGGACGAACTTAGCTAACCTTAGAATGAGACTAAAGTTTGTCTTTGTTCGTCCCAAGTTAGTCTCGTTAGTCTCATTCTAAGGTTCATCTAAGTTCGTCTTAGAAATAGACTAACTTGGGACGAACTTTTACAAACCATAGAATGAGACTAAAGTTTGTCTTTGTTCGTCCCAAGTTAGTCTCTTAGTCTCATTCTAAGGTTTATCTAAGTTTGTCCTTAGAAATAGACTAACTTGGGCTGAATTTTGACAAACTTGGGACGAACTTAGACAAACCTAAGAATGAGACTAAAGTTTGTCTTTGTTCGTGCCAAATTAGTCTCGTTAGTTTCATTCTGAGGGTTGTCTAAGTTCGTCCTTAGAAAGAGACAAACGTGGGACGAACTTAGACTAATATGAGACGAATTTAGACAAACCTTAGAATGAGACTAAAGTTTGTCTTTGTTCGTCCCAAGTTAGTCTCGTTAGTCTCATTCTAAGGTTTGTCTAAGTTCGTCCTTAGAAAGAGACAAACGTGGGACGAACTTAGACTAACTTGGGACGAACTGAGACAAACCTTAGAATGAGATTAAAGTCTGTCTTTGTTCATCCCAAGTTAGTCTCATTCTAAGGTTTATCTAAGTTCGTCCTTAGAAATAAACTAACTTGGGATGAACTTAGACAAACCTTAGAATGAGACGAAAGTTTGTCTTTGTTCGTCCCAAGTTAGTCTTGTTAGTCTCATTCTAAGGTTTGTATAAGTTTGTCCTTAGAAATACACTAATTGGGACGAACTTTGACAAACCCTAGAATGAGACTAAAGTTTTGCTTTCTTGGTCTCAAGTTAGTCTCGTTACTCTCATTCTAAGGTTTATCTAAGTTCGTCCTAAGAAATAGACTAACTTGGGACGAACTTTGACAAACTTGGGACGAACTTAGACAACCCTTAAAATGAGACTAAAGTTTGTCTTTGTTCGTCCCAAGTTAGTCTTTTTAGTCTCATTCTAAGGTTTGTCTAAGTTCGTCCTTAGAAAGAGACTAACTTGGGACGAACTTAGACTAACTTGGGACGTACTTAGACAAACCTTTGAAAGAGACTAAAGTTTCTCTTTGTTCGTCCCAAGTTAGTCTCTTAGTCTCATTCTAAGGTTTATCTAAGTTTGTTCTTAGAAATAGACCAACTTGAGACGAACTTAGACTAACCTTAGAATGAGACTAATGTTTGTCTCTGTTCTTCCCAAGTTAGTCTCGTTAGTCTCAATCTAAGGTTTGTCTATGTTCGTCCTTAGAAATAGACTAACTTGGGAAGAACTTTGACAAACCTTGGAAGAACTTAGGGAAACCTTAGAATGAGACTAAAGTTTGTCTTTGTTTGTCCCAAGTTAGTCTCCTTAGTCTCATTCTAAGGTTTGTCTAAGTTCATCCTTAGAAAGAGACAAACGTGGGACGAACTTAGACTAACTTGGGACGAACTTAGACAAACCGTAGAATGAGACTAAAGTTTGTCTTTGTTCATCAAAAGTTAGTCTCGTTTGTCACATTCTAAGGTTTATCTAAGTTTGTTCTTAGAAATAGACTAACTTGGGACGAACTTCGACTAACCTTAGAATGAGACTAATTTTGTCTTTGTTGTTCCCAAGTTAGCCTCGTTAGTCTCATTCTAAGGTTTGTCTAAGTTCGTCCTTAGAAATAGACTAACTTGGGATGAAATTTGACAAACTTGGGACGAACTTAGGCAAACCTTAGAAGAAGACTAAAGTTTGTCTTTGTTTGTCCCAAGTTAGTCTCCTTAGGCTCATTCTAAGGTTTGTCTAAGTTCATCCTTAGAAAGAGACAAACATGGGATGAACTTACACTAACTTGGGATGAACTTAGACAAACCTTAGAATGACACTAAAGTTTATCTTTGTTCGTCCCAAGTTAGTCTCGTTAGTCTCATTCTAAGGTTTATCTAAGTTTGTCCTTAGAAATAGACTAACTTGGGACTAACTTAGACAAACCTTAGAATGAGACTAAAGTTTGTCTTAGTTCGTCCCAAGTTAGTCTCGTTAATCTCATTATAAGGTTTGTATAGGTTCATCCTTAGAAATAGACTAACCTGGGACGAACTTTGACAAACCTTAGAATGAGACAAAAGTATGTCTTTGTTCGTCTCAAGTTAGTCTCGTTACTCTCATTCTAAGGTTTATCTAAGTTCGTCCTTAGAAATAGACTAACTTGGGATGAACTTTGGGAAACTTGGGACGAACTTAAACAAACCTCAGAATGAGACCAAAGTTTGTCTTTGTTCGTCCCAAGTTAGTCTCGTTAGTCTCATTCTAAGGTTTATCTAAGTTCGTCCTTAGAAAGAGACGAAATTGGGACGAACTTAGACTAACTTGGGACAAACTTCGACAAACCTTGGAATGAGACTAAAGTTTGTCTTTGTTCGTCCCAAGTTAGTCTCGTTTGTCTCATTCTAAGGTTTGTGTAAGTTCGTCCTTAGAAATAGACTAACTTGGGACGAACTTTTAAAAAACTTAGAATTAGTCTAAAGTTTGTCTTTGTTCGTCTCAAGTTAGTCTCGTTACTCACATTCTAAGGTTTATCTAAGTTTGTCCTTAGATATAGACTAACTTGGGACGAACTTAGACAAACCTTAGAATGAGCCTAAAGTTTGTCTTTGTTCGTCCCAAGTTACTCTCGTTAGTCTCATTCTAAGGTTCGTCTAAGTACGTCCTTAGAAATATACTAACTTGGGACGAACTTAGACAACCCTTAGAATGAGACTAAAGTTTGTCTTTGTTCGTCCCAAGTTAGTCTCGTTAGTCTCATTCTAAGGTTTGTATAAGTTCGTCCTTAGAAATAGACTAACTTGGGATGAACTTTGACAAACCTTAGAATGAGTCTAAAGTTTATCTTTGTTCGTCTCAAGTAAGTCTCGTTACTCTCATTCTATGGTTTATCTAAGTTTGTCCTTAGAAATAGACTAACTTGGGACGAACTTTGACAAACTTGGGACGAACTTAGACAAACCTTAGAATGAGACTAAAGTTTGTCTTTGTTCGTCCAAAGTTTGTCTCGTTAGTCTCATTCTAAGGTTTGTCTAAGTTCGTCATTAGAAAGAGACTAACTTGGGACGAACTTAGACAAACCTTAGAATGAGACTAAAGTTTGTCTTTGTTCGTCCCAAGTTAGTCTCTTAGTCTCATTCTAAGGTTTATCTAAGTTCGTCCTTAGAAATAGACTAACTTGGGACGAACTTAGCTAACCTTAGAATGAGACTAAAGTTTGTCTTTGTTAGTCCCAAGTTAGTCTCGTTAGTCTCATTCTAAGGTTCATCTAAGTTCGTCCTTAGAAATAGACTAACTTGGGACGAACTTTGACAAACCTTAGAATGAGACTAAAGTTTGTCTTTGTTCGTCCCAAGTTAGTCTCTTAGTCTCATTCTAAGGTTTATCTAAGTTTGTCCTTAGAAATAGACTAACTTGGGCTGAATTTTGACAAACTTGGGACGAACTTAGACAAACCTAAGAATGAGACTAAAGTTTGTCTTTGTTCGTGCCAAATTAGTCTCGTTAGTTTCATTCTGAGGGTTGTCTAAGTTTGTCCTTAGAAAGAGACAAACGTGGGACGAACTTAGACTAACTTGAGACGAATTTAGACAAACTTTAGAATGAGATTAAAGTTTGTCTTTGTTCGTCCCAAGTTAGTCTCGTTAGTCTCATTCTAAGGTTTGTCTAAGTTCGGCCTTAGAAAGAGACAAACGTGGGACGAACTTAGACTAACTTGGGACGAACTGAGACAAACCTTAGAATGAGATTAAAGTCTTTCTTTGTTCATCCCAAGTTAGTCTCATTCTAAGGTTTATCTAAGTTCGTCCTTAGAAATAAACTAACTTGGGATGAACTTAGACAAACCTTAGAATGAGACGAAAGTTTGTCTTTGTTCGTCCCAAGTTAGTCTTGTTAGTCTCATTCTAAGGTTTGTATAAGTTTGTCCTTAGAAATACACTAATTGGGACGAACTTTGACAAACCCTAGAATGAGACTAAAGTTTTGCTTTCTTCGTCTCAAGTTAGTCTCGTTACTCTCATTCTAAGGTTTATCTAAGTTCGTCCTTAGAAATAGACTAACTTGGGACGAACTTAGACAAACTTGGGACGAACTTAGACAAACCTTAGAATGAGACTAAAGTTTGTCTTTGTTCGTCCCAAGTTAGTCTTGTTAGTCTCATTCTAAGGTTTGTCTAAGTTCGTCCTTAGAAAGAGACTAACTTGGGACGAACTTCGACTAACTTGGGACGTACTTAGACAAACCTTTGAAAGAGACAAAAGTTTGTCTTTGTTCGTCCCAAGTTAGTCTCTTAGTCTCATTCTAAGGTTTATCTAAGTTCGTCCTTAGAAATAGACTAACTTGGGACGAACTTAGACTAACCTTAGAATGAGACTAATGTTTGTCTTTGTTCTTCCCAAGTTAGTCTCGTTAGTCTTATTCTAAGGTTTGTCTAAGTTCGTCCTGAGAGAGAGACAAACGTGGGACGAACTTAGACTAAGTTGGGACGAACTTAGACAAACCTTAGAATGAGACTAAAGTTTGTATTTGTTCGTCCCAGGTTAGTCTCCTTAGTCTCATTCTAAGGTTTGTGTAAGTTCGTCCTTAGTAATAGACTAACTTGGGACGAACTTTGACAAACCTTAGAATGAGACAAAAGTTTGTCTTTGTTCGGCTCAAGTTAGTCTCGTTACTCTCATTCTAAGGTTTATCTAAGTTCGTCCTTAGAAATAGACTAACTTGGGATGAACTTTGAGAAACTTGGGACGAACTTAGACAAACCTTAGAATGACACTAAAGTTTGTCTTTGTTCGTCCCAAGTTAGTCTCGTTAGTCTCATTCTAAGGTTTGTCTAAGTTCGTCCTTAGAAAGAGACTAACTTGGGACGAACTTAGACTAACTTGGGACGAACTTAGAGAAACCTTAGAATGAGACTAAAGTTTGTCCAACTTAGTCTATTTCTAAGTTCGTCCAACTTAGTCTATTTCTAAGGACGAACTTAGATAAACCTTAGAATGAGAGTAACGAGACTAACGTGAGACGAACAAAGACAAACTTTAGTCTCATTCTAAGGTTTATCTGAGTTCGTCCTTAGAAATAGACTAACTTCGGACGAACTTAGACAAACCTTAGTATGAGACTAAATTTTGTCTTTGTTCGTCCCAAGTTAGTCTCGTTAGTATCATTCTAAGGTTTGTATAAGTTTGTCCTTAGAAATAGACTAACTTGGGACGAACTTTGTCAAACTTGGGACGAACTTTGTCAAACTTGGGACGAACTTAGAGAAACCTTAGAATGAGACTAAAGTTTGTCTTTGTTCGTCTCACGTTAGTCTCGTTACTCTCATTCTAAGGTTTATCTAAGTTCGTCCTTAGAAATAGACTAACTTGGGACGAACTTTGAAAAACTTGGGACGAACTTAGACAAACCATAGAATGAGACTAAAGTTTGTCTTTGTTCGTCCCAAGTTAGTCTCGTTAGTCTCATTCTAAGGTTTATCTAAGTTCGTCCTTAGAAATATACTAACTTGGGACGAACTTAGACAAACCTTAGAATGAGACTAAAGTTTATCTTTGTTCGTCCCAAGTTAGTCTTGTAAGTCTCATTCTAGGGTTTGTATAAGTTATTTCTTAGAAATAGACTAACTTGGGACAAACATTGACAAACCTCAGAATGAGACTAAAGTTTATCTTTGTTCTATTGACAGGAAGACTATATCCAAGATTAACTCTATTCAAGAATATAACTATCCAAGAGCTCATTCAAATATTCAAATGAGGAGCTGTTGGGAGTTAGCTATAAATGAGAATAGAGCTGTTAGGATATAGTTGAGAGTTGATATTAAATGGTTGATCTAGCCTCTATATGAGCTTGTATATTTTATCAAGTTGAATACAAGAAAGTAAATCTGATTTTGCTCTCTTTCTATTCTCTCTATTCTCTCTATTCCAATACTCTCTTAGTCTCTCAATTCTAACATGGTATCAGCAGCATAGATCCAAATTCCGCAGCATACTCTTATTCTCTTTCATTCATTTTTTTTTGAAATCAAACCACACGCTCATCCAAGATGGATACCAAAGCTGTTGTCATTCCGGTGACGCTCAAGGGAGTGAATTACCTGCTATGGTCAAGAATGATCAAAACAGCCCTGGGAGGAAGAGGTCTATGGAGTCATATCACCAAGAGTGATGCTCATAGCCAAATTGTCCAACAAGAAGATGATACGGAGATTGTCCCTGTTGATAAGGATAGGTGGCTTCAAGAAAACTTGATGGTTCTGTCCATCATTCAAAACTCTCTTAAAGCATCAATCTTAGAGGCATATTCCTATTGCGAGACAGCGAAAGACCTTTGGGATACACTCCAAACAGTGTATGGAAACACATCCAACTTGAGCAGGGTGTTCGAGGTCAAGAAGGCCATCAACAACCTAAGCCAAGAAGACATGGAGTTCACCCAACACTTCGGGAAATTTAGGTCCTTATGGGCTGAGCTGGAAATGCTTAGACCAAGCACCATTGATCCAGCAACTATTAATGAAAGAAGGGAGCAAGACAAGGTGTTTGGGCTACTTCTAACCTTGAACCCAACCTACAATGACCTGACCAAACACATCTTGAGGGCTGACAAGCTTCCAACACTTGAAGAAATGTGTGCTCAAATCCAAAAGGAGCAAGGTTCTCTTGGTCTTTTTGGAGGAAAAGGAGAACTCTCCTTGGCAAACAAAGCTGTAGCAGCTCAAGCCAACAAGGTGGTGTATAAATCAGAGGAGAGGAAGGTCTTTACTTGTGAGTTTTGCAAGAAAAAGGGGCACATGAAGGACAAATGCTGGATCCTTCACCCTCACTTGAAGCCAAACAAGTTCAAGGATGCAAGAGCTCACCTCTCCAATGAGGAAGAAGGGCGAGCCTTGACTGCCTTGAAGAGCACTGAGGATGGGATGATCAGGAGATTAGATCTTGATGCACTCATCAAAGCTCTCAAGGAGAACCTTGGTAACACACTTGGTAAATCATTCATTGCATCAAACATTTCTAAATCATTGATTATAGATTCAGGAGCCTCTCATCACATGATTAGTAACTCCAAGTTGATTAATGATGTTGAGCCTGCCTTAGGAAATGTGGTAATTGCAAATGGTGATAAAATACCTATTAAGGGTGTTGGAAACCTTAATCTATTTGATAAGAAGTCTAGAGCTTTTTATATGCCTAGTTTTACATCTAACTTGTTATCCGTTAAAAAGGTTGCAACTGATTTGGATTGCAATGTTATCTTTAGTCCTAATGATGTGAAATTTCAGGACATTAAGAGTCATCAGTTACTTGGACAAGGAGTAACCAAAGAAGGCTTATATTTGCTTGAAGACACTAAGCCCCTATCTGACTTGAATTGTGCTTTTAGCTCTTATTTGGCAATTGATACAATGTGGCATGCTAGATTAGGACATCCACATACTAGAGCTCTAAACTTGATGTTGCCTAGTGTTTCTTTTAAGAATGATGATTGCGAGGCTTGTATTTTGGGAAAACATTGCAAATCAGTATTTCGAAGATCAATTACTACTTATAGGAATTGTTTTGATCTTGTGCATTCTGATGTATGGACTGCACCTTGTCTGTCTAGAGAAAACCATAGATACTTTGTCACATTCATTGATGAAAAATCTAAGTATACTTGGCTAACATTGATCCAATCAAAGGATAGAGTTCTAGAGGCTTTTATGAATTTTCAGAACTATATTACTAACCAGTTCAATGCCAAGATAAAAGTTTTCAGATCAGATAATGGTGGGGAATACACTAGCAATACTTTCAAGCAACATTTGGCTAATCATGGGATTATACATCAAACAAGCTGCCCTTATACCCCTCAACAGAATGGCGTGGCGGAGAGGAAGAATAGGAACTTAATGGAGATAGCTGTAAGAATTGAGAGACAAAGAGAGTATTGGAATAGAGAGAATAGAAAGAGAGCAAAATCAGATTTTCTTTCTTGTATTCAACTTGATAAAATATACAAGCTTATATAGAGGCTAGATCAACCATTTAATATCAACTCTCAACTACATCCTAACAGCTCTTTTCTCATTTAATGTTAACTCCCAACAGCTCCTCATTTGAATATTTGAAATAGCTCTTGGATAGTTATATTCTTGAATAGAGTTAATCTTGGATATAGTCTTCCTGTCAATACTCCCCCTCAAGCTTGACAACCAGAACTTGTTAAGCTTGGAACCAAGAAGACTTGCCTCATTAAAAACCTAAGTATGTAAAACCTCAAGGGATGAAACCATACTTAGGGAAAAAGAGTGCAACCCCTCATGGCCTAGGGACTCGTGACAGAGGAATGCTGGTGAGTCCTAGTTTTGAATTGATGAACTTGCACACCTTTGAGCTTGCAGCTTTGGTGAAGATGTCTGCCAACTGATCTCCACTTCTTGTATAACATGGAAGAATCACTCCTTGCTCCACCATTTGCCTAACTTTGTGGCAGTCAACTTCAATGTGCTTGGTCCTTTCATGGAACACTGAGTTGGATGCAATGTGTATGGCTGCTTGATTGTCACAATGCATGGTGATTGGTATTGGAGACTCGATGCCTAAGTCGTTGAGCAAAGCCTTGATCCATATGAGTTCATTGGTGAGCTTCCTCATTGCTCTATATTCTGCTTCAGCACTTGAGCATGAGATCACCTTTTGCTTCCTGCTCTTCCAAGTAACTAAGTTGCCTCTAATGAATGTGCAATAGCCTGTGGTAGACTTCCTATCCACTCTATCTCCAGCCCAATCAGCATCACAATAACCCACAATCTCAGTGCTTCCATTGCACCCCATCCATATACCTTGACCGGGTGAGCCTTTGAGGTATCTAAGGAGCCTCTCCACCATATGCCAATGATGCATCTTTGGTTTTTGCATATGTTGGCTCACCTGATTCACAGCAAAGCAAATATCAGGTCTTGAAATGGTTAAGTAGATGAGTTTACCAACCATCCTTCTATATTGCTTGAAGTCTTCAAATGGCCTATCTTCAATCTCCCCCTCTCTAGATACTTTGTAGCCTTCCTCAAGGGGTGTATTGGCTGGCTTTGCTCCTAGTTTTCCTGCCTCACACAAAAGATCAAGTGTGTACTTCCTTTGGGATAAGAAGAGCCCCTCATTTGATTGGCATACTTCAATTCCAAGGAAGTACTTTAGCTTACCCAAATCTTTAATATCAAATACAGTTTTTAAGAAAACTTTGGTAGCATTTATACCTGCCTTGTCACTTCCTGTGATGATGATATCATCAACATACACAAGGATGACAACTCTACCTTTTGGACCAGAGAGGTTGAAGTGGGTGTGATCAGCTTCTGACCTCTTGAAACCTCTCTTTATAAGAGTTGAACTCAGCTTGTGGTACCAAGCTCTTGGTGATTGCTTCAAGCCATAAATTGCCTTCTTCAATCTAAGCACTTTCCCTGGCTTGACTAAGTCTTCTAGGCCAGGAGGGGGAAGCATATAGACCTCTTCTTCTAGTTCTCCTTGGAGAAAAGCATTTTTGACATCCATCTGCCATAATTCCCACTCAAGGTTGGTTGCAAGTGAAAGGATGATCCTTACCGTATGTAGCTTGGCCACTGGAGCAAATGTATCAAGATAGTCTTCTCCATATGTTTGAGTGAATCCTCTTGCTACCAATCTTGCCTTGTGCCTTTCAATCTGTCCATCACTCTTGTATTTGATTGTGAAGACCCACTTGCTTGACACTGCCTTCTTTCCTTTGTGAAGATCAGACTCATACCAAGTGCCATTTACCTCCATCGCCTTGGTTTCGTCGCAAATAGCTTCCCTCCACAACTTATGCTCTTTAGCTTCATCATAGGATATTGGCACATGTCCTTCGTCCAGTTTGCTAATGAACACTTGATGTTCTTGAGGGAAATGAGCCAAAAAAACACATAGCTTGAATAGGGTGAGCTACAGCCATGTTGTTGTAGAACACCCTTGTGTTTACCCAATTGGAACGATCATTCCTCATCCTTGTGCTTCTCCTAAGAGGTTGCACTTCTTCAAGCTCTTTACCTTGATGCTCTTCATCATTTGGAGCAAAGTCTGAATCATCTTGGGCTCCATCTTGATCCGGCTCTACTTGTGCTTCATCTTGATCACCATCTTGATCATGACTAGATGAGTCAGCTTCTTGTGGCTCCACCTGTGCTTCATCTTAATTTCCCCCCTCGTGATCAGGATGGGGTAATTCCTCAGTCTCTTGAGGGGTCATAGGAGTAGGAACTTCCCGTGTTCCCCCCTGATCCTTGGGCAGATTTAGCCCAAAGCCCTCCAAGATGATCCTTAGGTTCGTGGCTCTATCTGATGGTACTTGAGACAGGTTCTTTAGGTCATCCCAACTCCTACTCTCATAGTACCCCTTTGCCTCCACAAACTTCACATCTCGAGACACTAAGACTTTCCGTGCTACCGGATCATAGCACTTGTATCCCTTCTGAGTTGTTGAGTAGCCAATGAACATTGCTTTTGTACTCTTAGCTTCTAGTTTGTTTCTTTGTTCCCCTGGGATTAGCACAAAACAAAGACACCCAAATACTCTTAAGTGATTAATGGAAGGTTTGGATTTGTTGAGTACCTCATAGGGAGATATGTCATCAAGACTCCTTTTTGGAATTCTGTTGATGAGGTAAGAAGCTGTCATCACAGCATCTCCCCAAAACCTATTTGGCACATTGGTATGGAACATCATGGACCTCGCTATCTCCATTAAGTTCCTATTCTTCCTCTCCGCCACGCCATTCTGTTGAGGGGTATAAGGGCAGCTTGTTTGATGCATAATCCCATGATTAGCCAAATGTTGCTTGAAAGTATTGCTAGTGTATTCCCCACCATTATCTGATCTGAAAACTTTTATCTTGGCATTGAACTGGTTAGTAATATAGTTCTGAAAATTCATAAATGCCTCTAGAACTCTATCCTTTGATTGGATCAATGTTAGCCAAGTATACTTAGATTTTTCATCAATGAATGTGACAAAGTACTTATGGTTTTCTCTAGACATACAAGGTGCAGTCCATACATCAGAATGCACAAGATCAAAACAATTCCTATAAGTAGTAATTGATCTTGGAAATACTGATTTGCAATGTTTTCCCAAAATACAAGCCTTGCAATCATCATTCTTAAAAGAAACACTAGGCAACATCAAGTTTAGAGCTCTAGTATGTGGATGTCCTAATCTAGCATGCCACATTGTATCATTGGCCAAATAAGAGCTAAAAGCACAATTCAAATCAGATAGGGGCTTAGTGTCTTCAAGCAAATATAAGCCTTCTTTGGTTACTCCTTTTCCAAGTAACTGATGACTCTTAATGTCCTGAAATTTCACATCATTAGGACTAAAGATAACATTGCAATCCAAATCAGTTGCAACCTTTTTAACGGATAACAAGTTAGATGTAAAACTAGGCATATAAAAAGCTCTAGACTTCTTATCAAATAGATTAAGGTTTCCAACACCCTTAATATGTATTTTATCACCATTTGCAATTACCACATTTCCTAAGGCAGGCTCAACATCATTAATCAACTTAGAGTTACTAATCATGTGATGAGAGGCTCCTGAATCTATAATCAATGACTTAGAAATGTTTGATGCAATGAATGATTTACCAAGTGTGTTACCAAGGTTCTCCTTGAGAGCTTTGATGAGTGCATCAAGATCTGATCTCCTGATCATCCCATCCTCAGTGCTCTTCAAGGCAGTCAAGGCTTGCCCTTCTTCCTCATTGGAGAAGTGAGCTCTTGCATCCTTGAACTTGTTTGGCTTCAAGTGAGGGTGAAGGATCCAGCATTTGTCCTTCATGTGCCCCTTTTTCTTGCAAAACTCACAAGTAAAGACCTTCCTCTCCTCTGATTTATACACCACCTTGTTGGCTTGAGCTGCTTCAGCTTTGTTAGCCATGGAGAGTTCTCCTTTTCCTCCAAAAAGACCAAGAGAACCTTGCTCCTTTTGGATTTGAGCACACATTTCTTCAAGTGTTGGAAGCTTGTCAGCCCTCAAGATGTGTTTGGTCAGGTCATTGTAGGTTGGGTTCAAGGTTAGAAGTAGCCCAAACACCTTGTCTTGCTCCCTTCTTTCATTAATAGTTGCTGGATCAATGGTGCTTGGTCTAAGCATTTCCAGCTCAGCCCATAAGGACCTAAATTTCCCGAAGTGTTGGGTGAACTCCATGTCTTCTTGGCTTAGGTTGTTGATGGCCTTCTTGACCTCAAACACCCTGCTCAAGTTGGATGTGTTTCCATGCACTATTTGGAGTGTATCCCAAAGGTCTTTTGCTGTCTCGCAATAGGAATATGCCTCTAAGATTGATGCTTCAAGAGAGTTTTGAATGATGGACAGAACCATCAAGTCTTCTTGAAGCCACTTATCCTTATCAACAGGAACAATCTCCGTACCATCTTCTTGTTGGACAATTTGGCTTGGAGCATCACTCTTGGTGATATGACTCCATAGACCTCTTCCTCCCAGGGCTGTTTTGATCATTCTTGACCATAGCAGGTAATTCACCCCCTTGAGAGTCACCGGAATGACCACAGCTTTGGTATCCATCTTGGATGAGCGTGTGGTTTGATTTCCAAAAAAAAATGAATGAAAGAGAATAAGAGTATGCTGCAGAATTTAAATCTATGCTGCTGATACCATGTAAGAATTGAGAGACAAAGAGAGTATTGGAATAGAGAGAATAGAAAGAGAGCAAAATTAGATTTTCTTTCTTGTATTCAACTTGATAAAATATACAAGCTTATATAGAGGCTAGATCAACCATTTAATATCAACTCTCAACTATATCCTTACAGCTCTTTTCTCATTTAATGTTAACTCCCAACAGCTCCTCATTTGAATATTTGAAATAGCTCTTGGATAGTTATATTCTTGAATAGAGTTAATCTTGGATATAGTCTTCCTGTCAATACTTTCAAGCAAGCTGCCCTTATACCCCTCAACAGAATGGCGTGGCGGAGAGGAAGAATAGGAACTTAATGGAGATAGCGAGGTCCATGATGTTCCATACCAATGTGCCAAAGAGGTTTTGGGGAGATGCTGTGATGACAGCTTCTTACCTCATCAACAGAATTCCAAAAAGGAGTCTTGATGACATATCTCCCTATGAGGTACTCAACAAATCCAAACCTTCCATTAATCACTTAAGAGTATTTGGGTGTCTTTGTTTTGTGCTAATCCCAGGGGAACAAAGAAACAAACTAGAAGCTAAGAGTACAAAGGCAATGTTCATTGGCTACTCAACAACTCAGAAGGGATACAAGTGCTATGATCCGGTAGCACGGAAAGTCTTAGTGTCTCGAGATGTAAAGTTTGTGGAGGCAAAGGGGTACTATGAGAGTAGAAGTTGGGATGATCTAAAGAACCTACCTGAAGTACAATCAGATAGAGCCACGAACCTAAGGATCATCTTGGAGGGCTTTGGGCTAAATTTGCCCAAGGATCAGGGGGGAACACGGAAAGTTCCTACTCCTATGACCCCTCAAGAGACTGGGGAATTACCCCATCCTGATCACGAGGGGGGAAATCAAGATGAAGCACAGGTGGAGCCACAAGAAGCTGACTCGTCTAGTCATGATCAAGATGGTGATCAAGATGAAGCACAAGTAGAGCCACAAGAAGCTGGCTCATCTAGTCATGATCAAGATGGAGCCCAAGATGATTCAGACTTTGCTCTGAATGATGAAGAGCATCAAGGTAAAGAGCTTGAAGAAGTGCAACATCTTAGGAGAAGCACAAGGGTGAGGAATGATCGTTCCAATTGGGTAAACACAAGGGTGTTCTACAACAACATGGCTGTAGCTCACCCTATTCAAGCTATGTGTTTTTGGCTCATTTCCCTCAAGAACATCAAGTGTTCATTAGCAAACTGGATGAACGACATGTACCAAGATCCTATGATGAAGCTAAAGAGCATAAGTTGTAGAGGGAAGCTATTTGCGACGAAACCAAGGCAATGGAGGTAAATTGCACTTGGTATGAGTCTGATCTTCCCAAAGGAAAGAAGGCAGTGTCAAGCAAGTGGGTCTTCACAATCAAATACAAGAGTGATGGACAGATTGAAAGGCACAAGGCAAGATTGGTAGCGAGAGGATTCACTCAAACATATGGAGAAGACTATCTTGATACATTTGCTCCAGTGGCCAAGCTACATACGCTAAGGATCATCCTTTCACTTGCAACCAACCTTGAGTGGGAATTATGGCAGATGGATGTCAAAAATGCTTTTCTCCAAGGAGAACTAGATGAAGAGGTCTATATGCTTCCCCCTCCTGGCCTAGAAGACTCAGTCAAGCCAGGGAAAGTGCTTAGATTGAAGAAGGCAATTTATGGCTTGAAGCAATCACCAAGAGCTTGGTACCACAAGCTGAGTTCAACTCTTATAAAGAGAGGTTTCAAGAGGTCAGAAGCTGATCACACCCTCTTCAACCTCTGTGGTCCAAAAGGTCGAGTTGTCATCCTTGTGTATGTTAATGATATCATCATCACAGGGAGTGAAAAGGCAGGTATAAATGCTACCAAAGTTTTCTTAAAAACTGTATTTGATATTAAAGATTTGGGTAAGCTAAAGTACTTCCTTGAAATTGAAGTATGCCAATCAAAAGAGGGGCTTTTCTTATCCCAAAGGAAGTACACACTTGATCTTTTGTGTGAGGCAGGAAAACTTGGAGCAAAGCCAGCCAATACACCCCTTGAGGAAGGCTACAAAGTATCTAGAGAGGGGGAGATTGAAGATATGCCATTTGAAGACTTCAAGCAATATAGAAGGATGGTTGGTAAACTCATCTACTAAACCATTTCTAGACCTGATATTTGCTTTGCTGTGAATCAGGTGAGCCAACATATGCAAAAACCAAAGATGCATCATTGGCATATGGTGGAGAGGCTCCTTAGATACCTCAAAGGCTCACCCGGTCAAGGTATATGGATGGGGTGCAATGAAAGCACTGAGATTGTGGGTTATTGTGATGCTGATTGGGCTGGAGATAGAGTGGATAGGAAGTCTACCACAGGCTATTGCACATTCATTGGAGGCAACTTAGTTACTTGGAAGAGCAAGAAGCAAAAGGTGATCTCATGCTCAAGTGCTGAAGTAGAATATAGAGCAATGAGGAAGCTCACCAATGAACTCATATGGATAAAGGCTTTGCTCAAGGACTTAGGCATCGAGTCTCCAACACCAATCACCATGCATTGTGACAATCAAGCAGCCATACACATTGCATCCAACTCAGTGTTCCATGAAAGGACCAAGCACATTGAAGTTGACTGCCACAAAGTTAGGCAAATGGTGGAGCAAGGAGTGATTCTTCCATGTTATACAAGAAGTGGAGATCAGTTGGCAGACATCTTCACCAAAGCTGCAAGCTCAAAGGTGTGCAAGTTCATCAATTCAAAACTTGGACTCACCAGCATTCCTCTGTCATGAGTCCCTAGGCCATGAGGGTTTGCACTCTTTTTCCCTAAGTATGGTTTCATCCCATGAGGTTTTACATACTTAGGTTTTTAATGAGGCAAGTCTTCATGGTTCCAAGCTTAACAAGTTCTGGTTGTCAAGCTTGAGGGGGAGTATTGACAGGAAGACTATATCCAAGATTAACTCCATTCAAGAATATAACTATCCAAGAGCTCATTCAAATATTCAAATGAGGAGCTGTTGGGAGTTAGCATTAAATGAGAATAGAGCTGTTAGGATATAGTTGAGAGTTGATATTAAATGGTTGATCTAGCCTCTATATAAGCTTGTATATTTTATCAAGTTGAATACAAGAAAGTAAATCTGATTTTGCTCTCTTTCTATTCTCTCTATTCTCTCTATTCCAATACTCTCTTAGTCTCTCAATTCTAACATGTTCGTCTCAAGTTAGTCTCGTTACTCTCATTCTAAGGTTTATCTAAGTTCTTCCTTAGAAATAGACTAACTTGGGACGAACTTTGACAAACTTGGGACGAACTTAGACAAACCTTAGAATGAGACTAAAGTTTGTCTTTGTTCGTCCCAAGTTAGTCTCGTTAGTCTCCTTCTAAAGTTTGTCTAAGTTCGTCCTCAGAAAGAGACTAACTTGGGACGAACTTAGACAAACCTTAGAATGAGACTAAAGTTTGTCTTTGTTCGTCCCAAGTTAGTCTCGTTAGTCTCATTCTAAGGTTTATCTAAGTTCGTCCTTAGAAATAGACAAACTTGGGACGAACTTAGACAAACCTTAGAATGAGACTAAAGTTTGTCTTTGTTCGTCCCAAGTTAGTCTTGTTAGTCTCATTCTAAGGTTTGTATAAGTTCTTCCTTAGAAATAGACTAACTTGGGACAAACATTGACAAACCTTAGAATGAGACTAAAGTTTATCTTTGTTCGTCTCAAGTTAGTCTCGTTACTCTCATTCTAAGGTTTATCTAAGTTCTTCCTTAAAAATAGACTAACTTGGGACGAACTTTGACAAACTTGGGATGAACTTAGACAAACCTTAGAATGAGACTAAAGTTTGTCTTTGTTCGTCCCAAGTTAGTCTCGTTAGTCTACTTTTAAGGTTTGTCTAAGTTCGTCCTCAGAAAGAGACTAACTTGGGACGAACTTAGACAAACCTTAGAATTAGACTAAAGTTTGTCTTTGTTTGTCTCAAGTTAGTCTCTTAGTCTCATTCTAAGGTTTATCTAAGTTTGTTCTTAGAAATAGACCAACTTGAGACGAAGTTAGACTAACCTTAGAATGAGACTAATGTTTGTCTCTGTTCTTCCCAAGTTAGTCTCGTTAGTCTCAATCTTTTTTTTTAAACGGGACGGAGCCAGCGCCTTTATTAGATAAAAGATCCAAAAAGCCTGGATCGTGGCAAATACAAAAAGGCCCTCAAGCGCGAGAAGGAAGTTATAAAATCAACCTTCTTAAAAACGCCAAACAGGCCTAAAAAGAGAGCCAGGAAATACCCCAGCAAAAAGGAGGAACAAAGAAAATCCCTATACTAACAAAGAAGCCGCAGGTAACAACCATAACCTTCCACTAGCTAAAAGGCCTTGCCACCTAGAATAAGATCATCTCTAATTCTCCGCAGGACCAGCACCTCACTATCATGGTCATGAATACAATCCTCACGATCACATAGAAAAATATGGCTTAAGTTATCATGCTTTATAGCCTACTTGACAAAGGAAGGAGCCCTCCCATCTGTAAGGTCTTCCCCCTGAGCAGCTGTACAAGAAACTGCAATAGCCGCGCCATTAGCTTTGGGACAACACCTCCAGAACTGAACATTAGGTAATTCGGCAAACAAACTCCTTTGCTTATACACATCATTCCAGGGAATATCGTGGAAGTGCCTCGGATCAAGCCACAACATGAAAGGCGAGGAGCTAGCAACGAGGCTGACAGTCATCCCCTTTTCAATCCCATGGCGAATAGCCATTTTAACAACAGAAATGAGGCAGGAAAAATCATCAAGCTCCAAAATCTCTTCCCCATGAAAGTGGGACACAATGCCTCTATCATCCTTGATGACAAAGCCTCCAAACATGCGATCCATTCTGCGAATGCAAGAAATATAGGCCGAATGTCTGTTAGGCAACATAGTGCTGGCGACCCATCTGCCCATAGAGGACTTCCTCCCAACCATGGAGAACAGAAGGAGCCTTTTAAGGCTACCATCACTAGCATCCCTCACATGGTTCGCAGGCATAAGCCTTGCAAGATCCGTAACCCATCTGCTAATACTCACTCTAATAGGAGAAGTGCGTTGATCAAAGAAAATGGCATTACGGTATTTCCATATTTCCCACAAAATGCAACAGGCCACACCAATTTTGAGACAGGACATAAAGTCCTTAGGGTTCTTTGCAGCAATAACTCTAGAGAAGCTTTCCTTCCCTCTAATAAGACCTCCCCCAAACATCAACTTGAAATTATTCCAGGTAGACTGAGCAACGTCCCCTTTAAAGAAAAGATGGTTGATGGACTCCGTTGAAGGCCATTGGCAAGCCATGCTGATACCAATATTCATCACTTTGTCATCAGTAGGAATAGCTGACATGAAGAATGTCCAAACAAAACACCCAACTTTCATTGGGATCCAATTGCACCAGATATTATTAGCCCATCTAACATCAGGCCATTTAGTCTGGAAGGAAATCCTGAACTTGCTCGCAGAGAAGTTACCTGTTTCACAGCCTTCCCAAATATAAATATCATCACCACTGGAGATGGCCAGGTTCTCATAGAGACTTCTCTTACTGGTCGGGAGGCAATTTATAATGTCTTGCCAAGAGGAGGGCTCATCACGAATATCCCGCAACCTAGCATCAACTAGGCCCCTGGGACTGTTACACCCAAGACGATCACAGAACTGAGCCACAGATATGTTCCCATGCCCAATGATCCACCTTGATTCCTCACGCAGCTTAATGATAATGTGGTCAATTAAATTCCAAATGCAAGACCCCCTAGTACCATGAGAAAATTTCCTCCTGGCATGGAATGCCCATAAGGAATCAGAGTTAATAAATTTCCAAGCCAATTTCCCCTGAAGAGCCAACATTATATTTTCCAATTTTTTAATGCCCAGACCTCCTGCGGACTTTTCTCTACAAACATTCTCCCAATTCACCCAGTGTCTTCTCTTACCATCCCCTTTATCCCATAGGAAGCTCCTAAGGATACTTCCCACGTGATTAAGCACAGTGATGGGAATAGGAAGAATAGACATACAATGAATGCCAACAGAATTAAGAACAGAGTCAATAAGGGTAATTTTGCCTCCAAAAGAAAGAAGGTTCTTCATCCAACCTCCTATCCATTTCCTGATGTTGTCTTCAAGGCTTTGGAAGTATTCAATCTTGGTACGCCCCGTGTAAAGAGGGGCTCCAAGGTAAGTAACTGGGAAAGTGCCTTTATGGAACTTAGTAGTATCAAGCAGAGTTTTTTGTCTTTCTCTTCTCATGTCTTCAGGAAAGAATATGAAACTCTTGTCATTGTTGAGCCGTTGCCCAGAATAGTCACAAAAGACTTGAATGATATCCATAAGATTTTCCACCGATCTTTTGCAACCATTAGTGAAAATGAGGATATCATCAGCAAACAGAAGGGAATTGATGTATCTCCCTCTAACACCATTTTGATAACCCATGATAAGGCCTTCATCAAATGCATGATTAATATCCTTGGTGAGACATTCCATAGCAATCACAAAGAGAGTAGGAGATAAGGGATCCCCTTGGCGCAATCCCTGGGAAGATTTAAAATGACCATAACGTCTGCCATCCCATTTAATAGAGAACCACGAGCTAGAGATGCATCTAAAAACAAGGTCAACAAAATTTGCACAGCAGCCATAAGCTCTCAACGCAGCCATAATAAAACTCCAGGACAGTCTGTCATACGCCTTGGACATGTCAAGCTTGATCATGATATTACTACCCTCCGTTTTTTGCTTGAGATCAAACAACATATCATGCCCAAGCCCAATATTCTCTATAATACTCCTGCCTTTCACAAAACCAACTTGCTCAGCACTAACAAGCTTGTGAAGAATGCACGACAACCTGGAATTCAAAACTCTAGAAAAAAGTTTATGCACAACATTACATAAACTGATGGGGCGAAGATCAGCAATACTCGCAGGATTAGGAGCCTTCGGAATCAAGGTAAGATACGTCCCTCCTATAATGGAGGGAATTTGGAGACCAAAGAAGAAGCCAGTAACCGCCTTCATCACGCCCCCCTTAATAAGATCCCAAAAGAAAACAAAGAAACGAGAGGTAAACCCATCTGGCCCCGGAGCGCTGTCATCACTCATTCCCTTTAACTCCTGAAGGATCTCATCAACAGATGGGCACCTCGACAGGCTATCGTTCTCCTCATCAGAAATTACTTTATCAAAATACCCGAAGGCATCAGCCGGAGGAGGCGGAGTATGCCCTGTTAAAAGATTGGAATAGAAACCAACAGCCTCAGCCCCAATCTGCTCCGGGGTTGGAGCAATTGAGTCCTCATCCACCACAAAATTAATGCGAGATTGGTTTCGCCTCATCTTAATAGCACCATGAAAAAAGGCGGAGTTAACATCTCCATCCTTTAGCCATTTCACCCTAGCTTTTTCTTTTAACAGGTTCAAATCTTGTCTGATAACATCATCAAGCATCATTTTGCAATTAAGGAGTTCAGAGTTGAGGACATCATCATAGCCCTCTTGCAACCTTCTCTCCAGAACTTGGACTTTTATTTTCAGATCCTGCATTCTCTTCTTAGTACACCCGAAAACCACCCAGTTCCAGGTTTTTAGACGGGCTCTAACTCTTTTCAACTTCAACCCAAGATTCATAATAGGATTAGGATGAGTATTACCGCCCCAGGCATCCTTGACAATATCATAGAAGCTAGGGTGATCTTCCCAAATTTTCAGGTAGTGAAAGAAGAAACCTTTCTTTTCTTTAACTTCAACATCAATCAAAAGGGGACAATGATCAGATTTCACACGGGCTAGATGCTGCACTTGCTTATTAGGAAATTTACAAAAGGTTTGATCATTGCAAAGCACACGATCTAACCTCTCCCACACTCTAGAATCACCCCTGTGATTATTGCACCAGGTGAAAGGATTACCTTTAAACCCAACATCAGAAACACCAGCATCCATATGAAATTGGTTAAAGGCATCCATACTACCATCATCATCCAAGTTGCCTCCCTTTTTCTCATCCCAATTGGAAATAACATTAAAGTCTCCAGCTATCATCCAAGGCCAGTTAACAGATTCACTATACTCGACAAACTCATCAAAGAGACCCTGTCTAACATTTTTGTCACAAGAGGCATAAATAAAGGAACAAGCCATGCTTTCCCTATCATCCAACTCTTAACTTCCACGAACTTAGACAAACCTTACAAACTTGGGACGAACAAAGACAAACTTTAGTCTCATTCTAAGGTTTGTCTCAGTTCGTCCCAAGTTAGTCTAAGTTCATCCCATGTTCTTTCTAAGGACGAACTTAGACAGACCTTAGAATGAGACTAACGATACTAACTTGGGACGAACAAAGACAAACTTTAGTCTCATTCTAAGGTTTGTCTAAGTTCGTCCCAAGTTAGCCTATTTCTAAGGACGAACTTAGATAAACCTTAGAATGAGACTAACGAGACTAACTTGGGAGGAACAAAGATAAACTTTAGTCACATTCTAAGGTTTCTCTAAGTTCGTCCCAAGTTAGTCTATATCTAAGGACGAACTTAGATAAACCTTAGAATGAGAGTAACAAGACTAACTTGAGACGAACAAAGACAAACTTTAGTCTCATCCTAAGAATGAGACTAAAGTTTGTCTTTGTTCGTCCCAAATTAGTCTCGTTAGTTTCATTCTAAGGTTTCTCTAAGGTCGTCCTTAGAAAGAGACAAACGTGGGATGAACTTAGACTTACTTGAGACAAATTTAGACAAACCTTAGAATGAGACTAAAGTTTGTCTTTGTTCGTCCCAAGTTAGTCTCGTTAGTCTAATTCTAAGGTTTGTCTAAGTTCGTCCTTAGAAAGAGACAAACGTGGGACGAACTTAGACTAACTTGGGACGAACTGAGACAAACCTTAGAATGAGATTAAAGTTTGTCTTTGTTCATCCCAAGTTAGTCTCATTCTAAGGTTTATCTAAGTTCGTCCTTAGAAATAAACTAACTTGGGATGAACTTAGACAAACCTTAGAAGGAGACTAAAGTTTGTCTTTGTTCGTCCTAAGTTAGTCTTGTTAGTCTCATTCTAAGGTTTGTATAAGTTCGTCCTTAGAAATACATTAATTGGGACGAACTTTGACAAACCTTAGAATGAGACTGAAGTTTTTCTTTCTTCGTCTCAAGTTAGTCTCGTTACTCTCATTCTGAGGTTGATCTAAGTTCGTCCTTAGAAATAGACTAACTTGGGACGAACTTTGACAAACTTGGGACGAACTTAGACAAACCTTAGAATGAGACTAAAGTTTGTCTTTGTTAGTCCCAAGTTAGTCTCGTTAGTCTCATTCTAAGGTTTGTCTAAGTTTGTCCTTAGGAAGAGACTAACTTGGGACAAACTTAGACAAACTTGGGACGAACTTAGACAAACCTAAGAATGAGACTAAATTTTGTCTTTGTTCGTCCCAAGTTAGTCTCTTAGTCTCATTCTAAGGTTTATCTAAGTTCGTCCTTAGAAACAGACTAACTTGGGATGAACTACCTTAGAATGAGACAAAAGTTTGTCTTTGTTCGTCCCAAATTAGTCTCGTTAGTTTCATTCTAAGGTTTGTCTAAGTTCGTCCTTAGAAAGAGACAAACGTGGGACGAACTTAGACTAACTTGGGACGAACTTAGACAAACCTTAGAATGAGACTAAAGTTTGTCTTTGTTTGTCCCAAGTTAGTCTCGTTAGTCTCATTCTAAGGTTTATCTAAGTTCGTCCTTAGAAATAGACTAACTTGGGATGAACTTAGCCAAACCTTAGAATGAGACTAAAGTTTATCTTTGTTCGTCCCAAGTTAGTCTAATTAGTCTCATTCTAAGGTTTGTGTAAGTTCGTCCTTAGTAATAGACTAACTTGGGACGAACTTTGACAAACCTTAGAATGAGACTAAAGTTTGTCTTTGTTCGTCTCAAGTTAGTCTCGTTACTCTCAGTCTAAGGTTAATCTAAGTTCGTCCTTAGAAATAGACTAACTTAGGATGAACTTTGACAAACTTGGGACGAACTTAGACATACCTTAGAATGAGACTAAAGTTTGTCTTTATTCGTCCCAAGTTAGTCTCGTTAGTCTCATTCTAAGGTTTGTCTAAGTTCGTCCTTAGAAAGAGACTAATTTGGTACGAACTTATACTAACTTGGGACGAACTTAGACAAACCTTAGAATGAGACTAAAGTTTGTCTTTGTTCATCCCGAGTTAGTCTCTTAGTCTCAATCTAAGGTTTATCTAAGTTCGTCCATAGAAATAGACTAACTTGGGACGAACTTAGATTAACCTTAGGATGACTAATGTTTGTCTTTGTTCTTCCCAAGTTAGTCTCGTTAGTCTCATTCTAAGGTTTGTCTAAGTTCGTCCTTAGAAATAGACTAACTTAGGATGAACTTTGACAAACTTGGGATGAACTTAGACAAACCTTAGAATGAGACAAAAGTTTGTCTTTGTTCGTCCCAAATTAGTCTCGTTAGTCTCATTCTTAGGTTTGTCTAAGTTCGTCCTTAGAAAGAGACAAATGTGGCACGAACTTAGCCTAACTTGGGACGAACTTAGAGAAACCTTAGAATGAGACTAAAGTTTGTCTTTGTTCATCCCAAGTTAGTCTCGTTAGTCTCATTCTAAGGTTTGTCTAAGTTCGTCCTTAGAAAGAGACAAACGAGGGACGAACTTAGACTAACTTGGGACGAACATAGAACAACCTTAGAATAAGACTAAAGTTTATCTTTGTTCGTCCCAAGTTAGTCTCGTTAGTCTCATTCTAAGGTTTATCTAAGTTCGTCCTTAGAAATAGGCTAACTTGGGACGAACTTAGACAAACCTTAGAATGAGACTAAAGTTTGTCTTTGTTCGTCCCAAGTTAGTATCGTTAGTCTCATTCTAAGGTCTGTCTAAGTTCGTCCTTAGAAAGAGACAAACATGGGATGAACTTAGACTAACTTTGGACGAACTGAGACAAACCTTAGAATGAGACTAAAGTTTGTCTTTGTTCGTCCCAAGTTAGTCTCGTTAGTCTCATTCTAAGGTTTGTATAAGTTCGTCCTGGGTTTGTTACTCGTAACTATGTGGCTAGTATTGTGAACTCTTTTGGTTGTTTTCTCGACTTGGATGAGAGATCGAAGGCTTGTGCCACTCTTAGATATGTTAGAGCCTGTGTGGAACTTGATGTTTGTATTCCTATTCCGGAGGAAGTTAGGATTTCTCTATCTGATGGGAGAGTTTTCTGGCAGAAAATAAAAGTGGAAGGTAATATGGCCTATTGCTCCTACTGCAAAGTTCATGGGCATGATTTATCGATATGTAGGAAGAAGCATGGGTCAAAAAATGATCCAAAGGAGCAGATCAATATGCATGTTATAAAGGAGCGTAATCCTATAGAAATTATTATCCAGAATAGTGCTGCGGCGCAAGGGAATGAGACTAAGGACACTAGTAAGCAAGATGAATGGGTGCAAGTCAAGAAGAAAAAGAGTGCAAGGAAGGTCCGAAAGAAGATCACTACTGATAGTGTCATTCAGGATTTGCATCCTCCTGAGAAACAAGTAGTTCTTTCTTGTGAGACTGTTGTTGCTTTGGCGAGTGAAGATATCCAGGAGGAGACTTCAATTGACCCAAAGTCGGGTGTGGTGGTTTCTAATGATTCGGAGGTTGGAGAGTTGATTATGGCTGAAGCCTATATTATTAGTCCCATCAAGGACAATCTAGAAGAGATTAAAAAGAGTTATGATAGCGTGATGCCAGATCTTATTCTCACCAAGGAAGACAAGATTAGATTCATGAAAGACAGTTTTCTACCTCCTAGTTCTCAGATTAAGCCTATTCTAAAGCGGCCCAAGGATGCTAATTCGCCTCAATCGAATCGCAAGGTCTCTTTTAGAGATAATGAGAGTCCTGGTTAGGTCTTTTTTCTAGCGCTGGCGCGCGCATGCTTGTTCTGTTTTCTTTGTTTTGGCTATGTCCCCTCAATAAAATTTTCGTTTAAAAAAAACAAAAACAAAAAAAAACTTGGGACGAACTTTGACAAACCTTAGAATGAGTCTAAAGTTTGTCTTTGTTCGTCTCAAGTAAGTCTCGTTACTCTCATTCTAAGGTTTATCTACGTTCGTCCTTAGAAATGGACTAACTTGGGACGAACTTTGACAAACTTGGGATGAACTTAGACAAACTTGGGACGAACTTAGACAAACCATAGAATGAGACTAAAGTTTGTCTTTGTTCGTCCCAAGTTAGTCTCGTTAGTCTCATTCTAAGGTTTGTCTAAGTTCGTCCTTAGAAATAAACTAACTTGGGATGAACTTTGACAAACCATAGAATGAGACTAAAGTTTGTCTTTGTTCGTCCCAAGTTAGTCTTGTTAGTCTCATTCTAAGGTTTGTATAAGTTTGTCCTTAGAAATACACTAATTGGGACGAACTTTGACAAACCTTAGAATGAGACTAAAGTTTTTCTTTCTTCGTCTCAAGTTAGTCTCGTTACTCTCATTCTAAGGTTTATCTAAGTTTGTCCTTAGAAATAGACTAACTTGGGACGAACTTTGACAAACTTGGGACGAACTTAGACAAACCTTAGAATGAGACTAAAGTTTGTCTTTGTTCGTCCCAAGTTAGTCTCGTTAGTCTCATTCTAAGGTTTGTCTAAGTTCGTCCTTAGAAAGAGACTAACTTGGGACGAACTTAGACTAACTTGGGACGTACTAAGACAAACCTTTGAAAGAGACTAAAGTTTTTCTTTGTTCGTCATAAGTTAGTCTCTTAGTCTCATTCTAAGGTTTATCTAAGTTCGTCCTTAGAAATAGGCTAACTTGGGACAAACTTAGACTAACATTAGAATGAGACTAATGTTTGTCTTTGTTCTTCCCAAGTTAGTCTCGTTAGTCTCATTCTAAGGTTTGTCTAAGTTCATCCTGAGAAAGAGACAAACGTGGGACGAACTTAGACTAACTTGGGACGAACTTAGACAAACCTTAGAATGAGACTAAAGTTTGTATTTGTTCGTCCCAAGTTAGTCTTGTTAGTCTCATTCTAAGGTTTGTGTAAGTTCGTCCTTAGTAATAGACTAACTTGGTACGAACTTTGACAAACCTTAGAATGAGACAAAAGTTTGTCTTTGTTCGTCTCAAGTTAGTCTCGTTACTCTCATTCTAAGGTTTATCTAAGTTCGTCCTTAGAAATAGACAAACTTGGGACGAACTTTGACAAACTTGGGACGAACTTAGACAAACTTTAGAATGAGACTAAAGTTTGTCTTTGTTCGTCCCAAGTTAGTCTCGTTAGTCTCATTCTAAGGTTTGTCTAAGTTCATCCTTAGAAAGAGACTAACTTGGGACGAACTTAGACTAACTTGGGACGTACTTAGACAAACCTTTGAAAGAGACTAAAGTTTGTCTTTGTTCGTCCCAAGTTAGTCTCTTAGTCTCATTCTAAGGTTTCGTCCTTAGAAATAGAGTAACTTGGGACGAACTTAGACTAACCTTAGAATGAGACTAATGTTTGTCTTTGTTCTTCCCAAGTTAGTCTCGTTAGTCTCATTCTAAGGTTTGTCTAAGTTCGTCCTGAGAAAGAGACAAACGTGGGACGAACACTAACTTGGGACGAACTTAGACAAACCTTAGAATGAGACTAAAGTTTGTATTTGTTCGTCCCAAGTTAGTCTCGTTAGTCTCATTTTAAGGTTTGTGTAAGTTCGTCCTTAGTAATAGACTAACTTGGGACGAACTTTGACAAACCTTAGAATGAGACAAAAGTTTGTCTTTGTTCGTTTCAAGTTAGTCTCGTTACTCTCATTCTAAGGTTTATCTAAGTTCGTCCTTAGAAATAGACTAACTTGGGATGAACTTTGAGAAACTTAGACGAACTTAGACAAACCTTAGAATGAGACTAACTTGGGACGAACATAGAACAACCTTAGAATAAGACTAAAGTTTATCTTTGTTCGTGCCAAGTTAGTCTCGTTAGTCTCATTCTAAGGTTTATCTAAGTTCGTCCTTAGAAAGAGACAAACATGGGACGAACTTAGACAAACCTTAGAATGAGACTAAAGTTTGTCTTTGTTCGTCCCAAGTTAGTATCGTTAGTCTCATTCTAAGGTCTATCTAAGTTCGTCCTTAGAAAGAGACAAACATGGGATGAACTTAGACTGACTTGAGACAAACCTTAGAATGAGACTAAAGTTTGTCTTTGTTCGTCCCAAGTTAGTCTCGTTAGTCTCATTCTAAGGTTTATCTAAGTTCGTCCTTAGAAATAGACTTACTTGGGACGAACTTAGACAAACCTTAGAATGAGACTAAAGTTTGTCTTTGTTCATCCCAAGTTACTCTCGTTAGTCTCATTCTAAGGTTTGTATAAGTTCGTCCTTAGAAATAGACTAACTTGGGACGAACTTTGACAAACCTTATAATGAGTCTAAAGTTTGTCTTTGTTTGTCTCAAGTAAGTCTCGTTACTCTCATTCTAAGGTTTATCTACGTTCTTTCTTAGAAATAGACTAACTTGGGACGAACTTTGACAAACTTGGGACGAACTTAGACAAACTTGGGATGAACTTAGACAAACCACAGAATGAGACTAAAGTTTGTCTTTGTTCGTCCCAAGTTAGTCTCGTTAGTCTCATTCTAAGGTTTGTCTAAGTTCGTCCTTAGAAAGAGACTAATTTGGGACGAACTTAGACAAACCTTAGAATGAGACTAAAGTTTGTCTTTGTTCGTCCCAAGTTAGTCTCTTAGTCTCATTCTAAGGTTTATCTAAGTTCGTCCTTAGAAATAGACTAACTTGGGACAAACTTAGACTAACCTTAGAATGAGACTAATGGTTGTCTTTGTTCTTCCCAAGTTAGTCTCGTTAGTCTCATTCTAAGGTTTGTTTAAGTTCGTCCTTAGAAATAGACTAACTTGGGATGAACTTTGACAAACTTGGGACGAACTTAGACAAACCTAAGAATGAGACTAAAGTTTGTCTTTGTTCGTCCCAAATTAGTCTCGTTAGTTTCATTCTAAGGTTTCTCTAAGGTCGTCCTTAGAAAGAGACAAACATGGGACGAACTTAGACTAACTTGAGACGAATTTAGACAAACCTTAGAATGAGATTAAAGTTTGTCTTTGTTCATCCCAAGTTAGTCTCATTCTAAGGTTTATCTAAGTTCGTCCTAAGAAATAAACTAACTTGGGATGAACTTCGACAAACCATAGAATGAGACTAAAGTTTGTCTTTGTTCGTCCCAAGTTAGTCTTGTTAGTCTCATTCTAAGGTTTGTATATGTTTGTCCTTAGAAATACACTAATTGGGACGAACTTTGACAAACCTTAGAATGAGACTAAAGTTTTTCTTTCTTCGTCTCAAGTTAGTCTCGTTACTCTCATTCTAAGGTTTATATAAGTTCGCCCTTAGAAATAGACTAACTTGGGACGAACTTTGACAAACTTGGGACGAACTTAGACAAACCTTAGAATGAGACTAAAGTTTGTCTTTGTTCGTCCCAATTTAGTCTCGTTAGTCTCATTCTAAGGTTTGTCTAAGTTCGTCCTTAGAAAGAGACTAACTTGGGACGAACTTAGACTAACTTGGGACGTACTAAGACAAACCTTTGAAAGAGACTAAAGTTTTTCTTTGTTCGTCCCAAGTTAGTCTCTTAGTCTCATTCTAAGGTTTATCTAAGTTCGTCTTTAGAAATAGACTAACTTTGGACGAACTTAGACTAACCTTAGAATGAGACTAATGTTTGTCCTTGTTCTTCCCAAGTTAGTCTCGTTAGTCTCATTCTAAGGTTTGTCTAAGTTCGTCCTTAGAAATAGACTAACTTGGGACGAATTTTGACAAACTTGGGACGAACTTAGACAAACCTAAGAATGAGACTAAAGTTTGTCTTTGTTCGTGCCAAATTAGTCAAGTTAGTTTCATTCTAAGGTTTGTCTAAGTTCGTCCTTAGAAAGAGACAAACGTGGGACGAACTTAGACTAACTTGAGACGAATTTAGACAAACCTTAGAATGAGACTAAAGTTTGTCTTTGTTCGTCCCAAGTTAGTCTCGTTAGTCTCATTCTAAGGTTTGTCTAAGTTCGTCCTTAGAAAGAGACAAACGTGGGATGAACATAGACTAACTTTGGACGAACTGAGACAAACCTTAGAATGAGATTAAAGTTTGTCTTTGTTCATCCCAAGTTAGTCTCATTCTAAGGTTTATCTAAGTTCGTCCTTAGAAATAAACTAACTTGGGATGAACTTAGACAAACCTTAGAATGAGACTAAAGTTTGTCTTTGTTCGTCCCAAGTTAGTCTTGTTAGTCTCATTCTAAGGTTTGTATAAGTTCGTCCTTAGAAATACACTAATTGGGACGAACTTTCACAAACCTTAGAATGAGACTAAAGTTTTTCTTTCTTCGTCTCAAGTTAGTCTCGTTACTCTCATTCTGAGGTTGATCTAAGTTCATCCTTAGAAATAGACTAACTTGGGACGAACTTTGACAAACTTGGGACGAACTTAGACAAACCTTAGAATGAGACTAAAGTTTGTCTTTGTTAGTCCCAAGTTAGTCTCGTTAGTCTCATTCTAAGGTTTGTCTAAGTTCGTCCTTAGAAAGAGACAAACGTGGGACGAACTTAGACTAACTTGGGACGAACTTAGACAAACCTTAGAATGAGACTAAAGTTTGTCTTTGTTCGTCCCAAGTTAGTCTCGTTAGTTTCATTCTAAGGTCTGTCTAAGTTCGTTCTTAGAAAGAGACAAAATGGGATGAACTTAGACTAACTTGGGACGAACTGAGACAAACCTTAGAATGAGACTAAAGTTTGCCTTTGTTCGTCCCAAGTTAGTCTCGTTAGTCTCATTCTAAGGTTTATCTAAGTTCGTCCTTAGTAATAGACTAACTTGGGATGAACTTAGACAAACCTTAGAATGAGACTAAAGTTTATCTTTGTTCATCCTAAGTTAGTCTCATTAGTCTCATTCTAAGGTTTGTGTAAGTTCGTCCTTAGTAATAGACTAACTTGGGACGAACTTTGACAAACCTTAGAATGAGACTAAAGTTTGTCTTTGTTCGTCTCAAGTTAGTCTCGTTACTCTCAGTCTAAGGTTTATCTAAGTTCGTCCTTCGAAATAGACTAACTTGGGATGAACTTTGACAAACTTGGGACGAACTTAGACATACCTTAGAATGAGACTAAAGTTTGTCTTTATTCGTCCCAAGTTAGTCTCGTTAGTCTCATTCTAAGGTTTGTCTAAGTTCGTCCTTAGAAAGAGACTAATTTGGGACGAACTTATACTAACTTGGGACGAACTTAGACAAACCTTAGAATGAGACTAAAGTTTGTCTTTGTTCATCCCGAGTTAGTCTCTTAGTCTCAATCTAAGGTTTATCTAAGTTCGTCAATAGAAATAGACTAACTTGGGACGAACTTAGATTAACCTTAGGATGACTAATGTTTGTCTTTGTTCTTCCCAAGTTAGTCTCGTTAGTCTCATTCTAAGGTTTGTTTAAGTTCGTCCTTAGAAATAGACTAACTTAGGATGAACTTTGACAAAATTGGGATGAACTTAGCCAAACCTTAGAACGAGACAAAAGTTTGTCTTTGTTCGTCCCAAAGTAGTCTCGTTAGTCTCATTCTTAGGTTTCTCTAAGTTCGTCCTTAGAAAGAGACAAATGTGGCACGAACTTAGAGAAACCTTAGAATGAGACTAAAGTTTGTCTTTGTTCATCCCAAGTTAGTCTCGTTAGTCTCATTCTAAGGTTTGTCTAAGTTCGTCCTTAGAAAGAGACAAACGTGGGACGAACTTAGACTAACTTGGGATGAACATAGAACAACCTTAGAATAAGACTAAAGTTTATCTTTGTTCCTCCCAATTTAGTCTCGTTAGTCTCATTCTAAGGTTTATCTAAGTTTGTCCTTAGAAATAGGCTAACTTGGGACGAACTTAGACAAACCTTAGAATGAGACTAAAGTTTGTCTTTGTTCGTCCCAAGTTAGTATCGTTAGTCTCATTCTAAGGTCTGTCTAAGTTCGTCCTTAGAAAGAACATGGGATGAACTTAGACTAACTTGGGACGAACTGAGACAAACCTTAGAATGAGACTAAAGTTTGTCTTTGTTCGTCCCAAGTTAGTCTCGTTAGTCTCATTCTAAGGTTTATCTAAGTTCGTCCTTAGAAATAGACTAACTTGGGACGAACTTTGACAAACCTTAGAATGAGACTAAAGTTTATCTTTGTTCGTCCCAAGTTAGTCTCGTTTGTCTCATTCTAAGGTTTGTGTAAGTTCGTCCTTAGAAATAGACTAACTTGGGACGAACTTTGACAAACCTTAGAATGAGACTAAAGTTTTTCTTTGTTCATCTCAAGTTAGTCTCGTTACTCTCATTCTAAGGTTTATCTAAGTTCGTCCTTAGATATAGACTAACTTGGGACGAACTTAGACAAACCTTAGAATGAAACTAAAGTTTGTCTTTGTTCGTCCCAAGTTAGTCTCGTTAGTCTCATTCTAAGGTTCATCTAAGTTCGTCCTTTGAAATAGACTAACTTGGGACGAACTTAGACAAAACTTAGAATGAGACTAAACTTTGTCTTTGTTCGTCCCAAGTTAGTCTCTTTAGTCTTTTTCTAAGGTTTGTATAAGTTCGTCCATAGAAATAGACTAACTTGGGACGAACTTTGACAAACTTGGGACGAACTTAGACAAACTTGGGACGAACTTAGACAAACCATAGAATGAGACTAAAGTTTGTCTTTGTTCGTCCCAAGTTAGTCTCATTAGTCTCATTCTAAGGTTTGTCTAAGTTCGTCCTTAGAAAGAGACTAATTTGGGACGAACTTAGACAAACCTTAGAATGAGACTAAAGTTTGTCTTTGTTCGTCCCAAGTTAGTCTCTTAGTCTCATTCTAAGGTTTATCTAAGTTCGTCCTTAGAAATAGACTAACTTGGGACGAACTTAGACTAACCTTAGAATTAGACTAATGGTTGTCTTTGTTCTTCCCAAGTTAGTCTCGTTAGTCTCATTCTAAGGTTTGTATAAGTTTGTCCTTAGAAATACACTAATTGGGACGAACTTTGACAAACCTTGGAATGAGACTAAAGTTTTTCTTTCTTCGTCTCAAGTTAGTCTCGTTACTCTCATTCTAAGGTTTATCTAAGATCGTCCTTAGAAATAGACTAACTTGGGACGAACTTTGACAAACTTGGGACGAACTTAGACAAACCTTAGAATGAGACTAAAGTTTGTCTTTGTTCGTCCCAAGTTAGTCTCGTTAGTCTCATTCTAAGGTTTGTCTAAGTTCGTCCTTAGAAAGAGACTAACTTGGGACGAACTTAGACTAACTTGGGACGTACTAAGACAAACCTTTGAAAGAGACTAAAGTTTGTCTTTGTTCGTCATAAGTTAGTCTTGTTAGTCTCATTCTAAGGTTTGTATAAGTTCGTCCTTAGAAATACACTAATTGGGACGAACTTTCACAAACCTTAGAATGAGACTAAAGTTTTTCTTTCTTCGTCTCAAGTTAGTCTCGTTACTCTCATTCTGAGGTTGATCTAAGTTCGTCCTTAGAAATAGACTAACTTGGGACGAACTTTGACAAACTTGGGACGAACTTAGACAAACCTTAGAATGAGACTAAAGTTTGTCTTTGTTAGTCCCAAGTTAATCTCATTCTAAGGTTTATCTAAGTTCATCCTTAGAAATAAACTAACTTGGGATGAACTTAGACAAACCTTAGAATGAGACTAAAGTTTGTCTTTGTTCGTCCCAAGTTAGTCTTGTTAGTCTCATTCTAAGGTTTGTATAAGTTCGTCCTTAGAAATACACTAATTGGGACGAACTTTGACAAACCTTAGAATGAGACTAAAGTTTTTCTTTCTTCGTCTCAAGTTAGTCTCGTTACTCTCATTCTGAGGTTGATCTAAGTTCGTCCTTAGAAATAGACTAACTTGGGGCGAACTTTGACAAACTTGGGACGAACTTAGACAAACCTTAGAATGAGACTAAAGTTTGTCTTTGTTAGTCCCAAGTTAGTCTCGTTAGTCTCATTGTAAGGTTTGTCTAAGTTCGTCCTTAGGAAGAGACTAACTTGGGACAAACTTAGACTAACTTGGGACGAACTTAGACAAACCTTAGAATGAGACTAAATTTTGTCTTTGTTTGTCCCAAGTTAGTCTCTTAGTCTCATTCTAAGATTTATCTAAGTTCGTCCTTAGAAACAGACTAACTTGGGACGAACTTAGACAAACCTTAGAATGAGACTAAAGTTTGTCTTTGTTCGTCCCAAATTAGTCTCGTTAGTTTCTTTCTAAGGTTTGTCTAAGTTCGTCCTTAGAAAGAGACAAACGTGGGACGAACTTAGACTAACTTGGGACGAACTTAGACAAACCTTAGAATGAGACTAAAGTTTGTCTTTGTTCGTCCCAAGTTAGTCTCGTTAGTTTCATTCTAAGGTCTGTCTAAGTTCGTTCTTAGAAAGAGACAAACATGGGATGAACTTAGACTAACTTGGGACGAACTGAGACAAACCTTAGAATGAGACTAAAGTTTGCCTTTGTTCGTCCCAAGTTAGTCTCGTTAGTCTCATTCTAAGGTTTATCTAAGTTCGTCCTTAGTAATAGACTAACTTGGGATGAACTTAGACAAACCTTAGAATGAGACTAAAGTTTATCTTTGTTCGTCCTAAGTTAGTCTCATTAGTCTCATTCTAAGGTTTGTGTAAGTTCGTCCTTAGTAATAGACTAACTTGGGACGAACTTTGACAAACCTTAGAATGAGACTAAAGTTTGTCTTTGTTCGTCTCAAGTTAGTCTCGTTACTCTCAGTCTAAGGTTTATCTAAGTTCGTCCTTCGAAATAGACTAACTTGGGATGAACTTTGACAAACTTGGGACGAACTTTGACATACCTTAGAATGAGACTAAAGTTTGTCTTTATTCGTCCCAAGTTAGTCTCGTTAGTCTCATTCTAAGGTTTGTCTAAGTTCGTCCTTAGAAAGAGACTAATTTGGGACGAACTTATACTAACTTGGGACGAACTTAGACAAACCTTAGAATGAGACTAAAGTTTGTCTTTGTTCATCCCGAGTTAGTCTCTTAGTCTCAATCTAAGGTTTATCTAAGTTTGTCCATAGAAATAGACTAACTTGGGACGAACTTAGATTAACCTTAGGATGACTAATGTTTGTCTTTGTTCTTCCCAAGTTAGTCTCGTTAGTCTCATTCTAAGGTTTGTCTAAGTTCGTCCTTAGAAATAGACTAACTTAGGATGAACTTTGACAAAATTGGGATGAACTTAGCCAAACCTTAGAACGAGACAAAAGTTTGTCTTTGTTCGTCCCAAATTAGTCTCGTTAGTCTCATTCTTAGGTTTCTCTAAGTTCGTCCTTAGAAAGAGACAAATGTGGCACGAACTTAGACTAACTTGGGACGAACTTAGAGAAACCTTAGAATGAGACTAAAGTTTGTCTTTGTTCATCCCAAGTTAGTCTCGTTAGTCTCATTCTAAGGTTTGTCTAAGTTCGTCCTTAGAAAGAGACAAACGTGGGACGAACTTAGACTAACTTGGGATGAACATAGAACAACCTTAGAATAAGACTAAAGTTTATCTTTGTTCCTCCCAATTTAGTCTCGTTAGTCTCATTCTAAGGTTTATCTAAGTTTGTCCTTAGAAATAGGCTAACTTGGGACGAACTTAGACAAACCTTAGAATGAGACTAAAGTTTGTCTTTGTTCGTCCCAAGTTTGTATCGTTAGTCTCATTCTAAGGTCTGTCTAAGTTCGTCCTTAGAAAGAACATGGGATGAACTTAGACTAACTTGGGACGAACTGAGACAAACCTTAGAATGAGACTAAAGTTTGTCTTTGTTCGTCCCAAGTTAGTCTCGTTAGTCTCATTCGAAGGTTTATCTAAGTTCATCCTTAGAAATAGACTAACTTGGGACGAACTTTGACAAACCTTAGAATGAGACTAAAGTTTATCTTTGTTCGTCCCAAGTTAGTCTCGTTTGTCTCATTCTAAGGTTTGTGTAAGTTCGTCCTTAGAAATAGACTAACTTGGGACGAACTTTGACAAACCTTAGAATGAGACTAAAGTTTTTCTTTGTTCATCTCAAGTTAGTCTCGTTACTCTCATTCTAAGGTTTATCTAAGTTCGTCCTTAGATATAGACTAACTTGGGACGAACTTAGACAAACCTTAGAATGAGACTAAAGTTTGTGTTTGTTCGTCCCAAGTTAGTCTCGTTAGTCTCATTCTAAGGTTTGTCTAAGTTCGTCCTTAGAAAGAGACAAACGTGGGACGAACTTAGACTAACTTGGGACGAACTTAGACAAACCTTAGAATGAGACTAAAGTTTGTCTTTGTTCGTCCCAAGTTAGTCTCGTTAGTTTCATTCTAAGGTCTGTCTAAGTTCGTTCTTAGAAAGAGACAAAATGGGATGAACTTAGACTAACTTGGGACGAACTGAGACAAACCTTAGAATGAGACTAAAGTTTGCCTTTGTTCGTCCCAAGTTAGTCTCGTTAGTCTCATTCTAAGGTTTATCTAAGTTCGTCCTTAGTAATAGACTAACTTGGGATGAACTTAGACAAACCTTAGAATGAGACTAAAGTTTATCTTTGTTCATCCTAAGTTAGTCTCATTAGTCTCATTCTAAGGTTTGTGTAAGTTCGTCCTTAGTAATAGACTAACTTGGGACGAACTTTGACAAACCTTAGAATGAGACTAAAGTTTGTCTTTGTTCGTCTCAAGTTAGTCTCGTTACTCTCAGTCTAAGGTTTATCTAAGTTCGTCCTTCGAAATAGACTAACTTGGGATGAACTTTGACAAACTTGGGACGAACTTAGACATACCTTAGAATGAGACTAAAGTTTGTCTTTATTCATCCCAAGTTAGTCTCGTTAGTCTCATTCTAAGGTTTGTCTAAGTTCGTCCTTAGAAAGAGACTAATTTGAGACGAACTTATACTAAATTGGGACGAACTTAGACAAACCTTAGAATGAGACTAAAGTTTATCTTTGTTCGTCCCAAGTTAGTCTCGTTTGTCTCATTCTAAGGTTTGTGTAAGTTCGTCCTTAGAAATAGACTAACTTGGGACGAACTTTGACAAACCTTAGAATGAGACTAAAGTTTTTCTTTGTTCATCTCAAGTTAGTCTCGTTACTCTCATTCTAAGATTTATCTAAGTTCGTCCTTAGAAACAGACTAACTTGGGACGAACTTAGACAAACCTTAGAATGAGACTAAAGTTTGTCTTTGTTCGTCCCAAATTAGTCTCGTTAGTTTATTTCTAAGGTTTGTCTAAGTTCGTCCTTAGAAAGAGACAAACGTGGGACGAACTTAGACTAACTTGGGACGAACTTAGACAAACCTTAGAATGAGACTAAAGTTTGTCATTGTTCGTCCCAAGTTAGTCTCGTTAGTTTCATTCTAAGGTCTGTCTAAGTTCGTTCTTAGAAAGAGACAAACATGGGATGAACTTAGACTAACTTGGGACGAACTGAGACAAACCTTAGAATGAGACTAAAGTTTGCCTTTGTTCGTCCCAAGTTAGTCTCGTTAGTCTCATTCTAAGGTTTATCTAAGTTCGTCCTTAGTAATAGACTAACTTGGGATGAACTTAGACAAACCTTAGAATGAGACTAAAGTTTATCTTTGTTCATCCTAAGTTAGTCTCATTAGTCTCATTCTAAGGTTTGTGTAAGTTCGTCCTTAGTAATAGACTAACTTGGGACGAACTTTGACAAACCTTAGAATGAGACTAAAGTTTGTCTTTGTTCGTCTCAAGTTAGTCTCGTTACTCTCAGTCTAAGGTTTATCTAAGTTCGTCCTTCGAAATAGACTAACTTGGGATGAACTTTGACAAACTTGGGACGAACTTAGACATACCTTAGAATGAGACTAAAGTTTGTCTTTATTCGTCCCAAGTTAGTCTCGTTAGTCTCATTCTAAGGTTTGTCTAAGTTCGTCCTTAGAAAGTGACTAATTTAGGACGAACTTATACTAACTTGGGACGAACTTAGACAAATCTTAGAATGAGACTAAAGTTTGTCTTTGTTCATCCCGAGTTAGTCTCTTAGTCTCAATCTAAGGTTTATCTAAGTTTGTCCATAGAAATAGACTAACTTGGGACGAACTTAGATTAACCTTAGGATGACTAATGTTTGTCTTTGTTCTTCCCAAGTTAGTCTCGTTAGTCTCATTCTAAGGTTTGTCTAAGTTCGTCCTTAGAAATAGACTAACTTAGGATGAACTTTGACAAAATTGGGATGAACTTAGCCAAACCTTAGAACGAGACAAAAGTTTGTCTTTGTTCGTCCCAAATTAGTCTCGTTAGTCTCATTCTTAGGTTTCTCTAAGTTCGTCCTTAGAAAGAGACAAATGTGGCACGAACTTAGACTAACTTGGGACGAACTTAGAGAAACCTTAGAATGAGACTAAAGTTTGTCTTTGTTCATCCCAAGTTAGTCTCGTTAGTCTCATTCTAAGGTTTGTCTAAGTTCGTCCTTAGAAAGAGACAAACGTGGGACGAACTTAGACTAACTTGGGATGAACATAGAACAACCTTAGAATAAGACTAAAGTTTATCTTTGTTCCTCCCAATTTAGTCTCGTTAGTCTCATTCTAAGGTTTATCTAAGTTTGTCCTTAGAAATAGGCTAACTTGGGACGAACTTAGACAAACCTTAGAATGAGACTAAAGTTTGTCTTTGTTCGTCCCAAGTTAGTATCGTTAGTCTCATTCTAAGGTCTGTCTAAGTTCGTCCTTAGAAAGAACATGGGATGAACTTAGACTAACTTGGGACGAACTGAGACAAACCTTAGAATGAGACTAAAGTTTGTCTTTGTTCGTCCCAAGTTAGTCTCGTTAGTCTCATTCTAAGGTTTATCTAAGTTCATCCTTAGAAATAGACTAACTTGGGACGAACTTTGACAAACCTTAGAATGAGACTAAAGTTTATCTTTGTTCGTCCCAAGTTAGTCTCGTTTGTCTCATTCTAAGGTTTGTGTAAGTTCGTCCTTAGAAATAGACTAACTTGGGACGAACTTTGACAAACCTTAGAATGAGACTAAAGTTTTTCTTTGTTCATCTCAAGTTAGTCTCGTTACTCTCATTCTAAGGTTTATCTAAGTTCGTCCTTAGATATAGACTAACTTGGGACGAACTTAGACAAACCTTAGAATGAGACTAAAGTTTGTCTTTGTTCGTCCCAAGTTAGTCTCGTTAGTCTCATTCTAAGGTTCATCTAAGTTCGTCCTTTGAAATAGACTAACTTGGGACGAACTTAGACAAAACTTAGAATGAGACTAAACTTTGTCTTTGTTCGTCCCAAGTTAGTCTCTTTAGTCTTTTTCTAAGGTTTGTATAAGTTCGTCCATAGAAATAGACTAACTTGGGACAAACTTTGACAAACTTGGGACGAACTTAGACAAACTTGGGACGAACTTAGACAAACCATAGAATGAGACTAAAGTTTGTCTTTGTTCGTCCCAAGTTAGTCTCATTAGTCTCATTCTAAGGTTTGTCTAAGTTCGTCCTTAGAAAGAGACTAATTTGGGACGAACTTAGACAAACCTTAGAATGAGACTAAAGTTTGTCATTGTTCGTCCCAAGTTAGTCTCTTAGTCTCATTCTAAGGTTTATCTAAGTTCGTCCTTAGAAATAGACTAACTTGGGACGAACTTAGACTAACCTTAGAATTAGACTAATGGTTGTCTTTGTTCTTCCCAAGTTAGTCTCGTTAGTCTCATTCTAAGGTTTGTATAAGTTTGTCCTTAGAAATACACTAATTGGGACGAACTTTGACAAACCTTGGAATGAGACTAAAGTTTTTCTTTCTTCGTCTCAAGTTAGTCTTGTTACTCTCATTCTAAGGTTTATCTAAGATCGTCCTTAGAAATAGACTAACTTGGGACGAACTTTGACAAACTTGGGACGAACTTAGAAAAACCTTAGAATGAGACTAAAGTTTGTCTTTGTTCGTCCTAAGTTAGTCTCGTTAGTCTCATTCTAAGGTTTGTCTAAGTTCGTCCTTAGAAAGAGACTAACTTGGGACGAACTTAGACTAACTTGGGACGTACTAAGACAAACCTTTGAAAGAGACTAAAGTTTGTCTTTGTTCGTCATAAGTTAGTCTTGTTAGTCTCATTCTAAGGTTTGTATAAGTTCGTCCTTAGAAATACACTAATTGGGACGAACTTTCACAAACCTTAGAATGAGACTAAAGTTTTTCTTTCTTCGTCTCAAGTTAGTCTCGTTACTCTCATTCTGAGGTTGATCTAAGTTCGTCCTTAGAAATAGACTAACTTGGGACGAACTTTGACAAACTTGGGACGAACTTAGACAAACCTTAGAATGAGACTAAAGTTTGTCTTTGTTAGTCCCAAGTTAATCTCATTCTAAGGTTTATCTAAGTTCGTCCTTAGAAATAAACTAACTTGGGATGAACTTAGACAAACCTTAGAATGAGACTAAAGTTTGTCTTTGTTCGTCCCAAGTTAGTCTTGTTAGTCTCATTCTAAGGTTTGTATAAGTTCGTCCTTAGAAAGACACTAATTGGGACGAACTTTGACAAACCTTAGAATGAGACTAAAGTTTTTCTTTCTTCGTCTCAAGTTAGTCTCGTTACTCTCATTCTGAGGTTGATCTAAGTTCGTCCTTAGAAATAGACTAACTTGGGGCGAACTTTGACAAACTTGGGACGAACTTAGACAAACCTTAGAATGAGACTAAAGTTTGTCTTTGTTAGTCCCAAGTTAGTCTCGTTAGTCTCATTGTAAGGTTTGTCTAAGTTCGTCCTTAGGAAGAGACTAACTTGGGACAAACTTAGACTAACTTGGGACGAACTTAGACAAACCTTAGAATGAGACTAAATTTTGTCTTTGTTCGTCCCAAGTTAGTCTCTTAGTCTCATTCTAAGATTTATCTAAGTTCGTCCTTAGAAACAGACTAACTTGGGACGAACTTAGACAAACCTTAGAATGAGACTAAAGTTTGTCTTTGTTCGTCCCAAATTAGTCTCGTTAGTTTATTTCTAAGGTTTGTCTAAGTTCATCCTTAGAAAGAGACAAACGTGGGACGAACTTAGACTAACTTGGGACGAACTTAGACAAACCTTAGAATGAGACTAAAGTTTGTCATTGTTCGTCCCAAGTTAGTCTCGTTAGTTTCATTCTAAGGTCTGTCTAAGTTCGTTCTTAGAAAGAGACAAACATGGGATGAACTTAGACTAACTTGGGACGAACTGAGACAAACCTTAGAATGAGACTAAAGTTTGCCTTTGTTCGTCCCAAGTTAGTCTCGTTAGTCTCATTCTAAGGTTTATCTAAGTTCGTCCTTAGTAATAGACTAACTTGGGATGAACTTAGACAAACCTTAGAATGAGACTAAAGTTTATCTTTGTTCGTCCTAAGTTAGTCTCATTAGTCTCATTCTAAGGTTTGTGTAAGTTCGTCCTTAGTAATAGACTAACTTGGGACGAACTTTGACAAACCTTAGAATGAGACTAAAGTTTGTCTTTGTTCGTCTCAAGTTAGTCTCCTTACTCTCAGTCTAAGGTTTATCTAAGTTCGTCCTTCGAAATAGACTAACTTGGGATGAACTTTGACAAACTTGGGACGAACTTAGACATACCTTAGAATGAGACTAAAGTTTGTCTTTATTCGTCCCAAGTTAGTCTCGTTAGTCTCATTCTATGGTTTGTCTAAGTTCGTCCTTAGAAAGAGACTAATTTGGGACGAACTTATACTAACTTGGGATGAACTTAGACAAACCTTAAAATGAGACTAAAGTTTGTCTTTGTTCATCCCGAGTTAGTCTCTTAGTCTCAATCTAAGGTGTATCTAAGTTCGTCCATAGAAATATACTAACTTGGGACGAACTTAGATTAACCTTAGGATGACTAATGTTTGTCTTTGTTCTTCCCAAGTTAGTCTCGTTAGTCTCATTCTAAGTTTGTCTAAGTTCGTCCTTAGAAATAGACTAAATTTGGATGAACTTTGACAAACTTGGGATGAACTTAGACAAACCTTAGAACGAGACAAAAGTTTGTCTTTGTTCGTCCCAAATTAGTCTCGTTAGTCTCATTCTTAGGTTCATCTAAGTTTGTCCTTTGAAATAGACTAACTTGGGACGAACTTAGACAAAACTTAGAATGAGACTAAACTTTGTCTTTGTTCGTCCCAAGTTAGTCTCGTTAGTCTTTTTCTAAGGTTTTTATAAGTTCGTCCATAGAAATAGACTAACTTGGGACGAACTTTGACAAACTTGGGACGAACTTAGACAAACTTGGGACGAACTTAGACAAACCATAGAATGAGACTAAAGTTTGTCTTTGTTCGTCCCAAGTTAGTCTCATTAGTCTCATTCTAAGGTTTGTCTAAGTTCGTCCTTAGAAAGAGACTAATTTGGGACGAACTTAGACAAACCTTAGGATGAGACTAATGTTTGTCTTTGTTCGTCCCAAAGTAGTCTCGTTTGTCTCATTCTAAGGTTTGTGTAAGTTCGTCCTTAGTAATAGACTAACTTGGGACGAACTTTGACAAACATTAGAATGAGACTAAAGTTTGTCTTTGTTCGTCTCAAGTTAGTCTCGTTACTCTTAGTCTAAGGTTTATCTAAGTTCGTCCTTCGAAATAGACTAACTTGGGATGAACTTTGACAAACTTGGGACGAACTTAGACATACCTTAGAATGAGACTAAAGTTTGTCTTTATTCGTCCCAAGTTAGTCTCGTTAGTCTCATTCTATGGTTTGTCTAAGTTCGTCCTTAGAAAGAGACTAATTTGGGACGAACTTATACTAACTTGGGACGAACTTAGACAAACCTTAGAATGAGACTAAAGTTAGTCTTTGTTCATCCCGAGTTAGTCTCTTAGTCTCAATCTAAGGTGTATCTAAGTTCGTCCATAGAAATATACTAACTTGGGACGAACTTAGATTAACCTTAGGATGACTAATGTTTGTCTTTGTTCTTCCCAAGTTAGTCTCGTTAGTCTCATTCTAAGTTTGTCTAAGTTCGTCCTTAGAAATAGACTAAATTTGGATGAACTTTGACAAACTTAGGATGAACTTAGACAAACCTTAGAACGAGACAAAAGTTTGTCTTTGTTCGTCCCAAATTAGTCTCGTTAGTCTCATTCTTAGGTTCATCTAAGTTTGTCCTTTGAAATAGACTAACTTGGGACGAACTTAGACAAAACTTAGAATGAGACTAAACTTTGTCTTTGTTCGTCCCAAGTTAGTCTCGTTAGTCTTTTTCTAAGGTTTTTGTAAGTTCGTCCATAGAAATAGACTAACTTGGGACGAACTTTGACAAACTTGGGACGAACTTAGACAAACTTGGGACGAACTTAGACAAACCATAGAATGAGACTAAAGTTTGTCTTTGTTCGTCCCAAGTTAGTCTCATTAGTCTCATTCTAAGGTTTGTCTAAGTTCGTCCTTAGAAAGAGACTAATTTGGGACGAACTTAGACAAACCTTAGGATGAGACTAATGTTTGTCTTTGTTCGTCCCAAAGTAGTCTCGTTTGTCTCATTCTAAGGTTTGTGTAAGTTCGTCCTTAGTAATAGACTAACTTGGGACGAACTTTGACAAACATTAGAATGAGACTAAAGTTTGTCTTTGTTCGTCTCAAGTTAGTCTCGTTACTCTCAGTCTAAGGTTTATCTAAGTTCGTCCTTCGAAATAGACTAACTTGGGATGAACTTTGACAAACTTGGGACGAACTTAGACATACCTTAGAATGAGACTAAAGTTTGTCTTTATTCGTCCCAAGTTAGTCTCGTTAGTCTCATTCTATGGTTTGTCTAAGTTCGTCCTTAGAAAGAGACTAATTTGGGACGAACTTATACTAACTTGGGACGAACTTAGACAAACCTTAGAATGAGACTAAAGTTTGTCTTTGTTCATCCCGAGTTAGTCTCTTAGTCTCAATCTAAGGTGTATCTAAGTTCGTCCATAGAAATATACTAACTTGGGACGAACTTAGATTAACCTTAGGATGACTAATGTTTGTCTTTGTTCTTCCCAAGTTAGTCTCGTTAGTCTCATTCTAAGTTTGTCTAAGTTCGTCCTTAGAAATAGACTAAATTTGGATGAACTTTGACAAACTTAGGATGAACTTAGACAAACCTTAGAACGAGACAAAAGTTTGTCTTTGTTCGTCCCAAATTAGTCTCGTTAGTCTCATTCTTAGGTTCATCTAAGTTTGTCCTTTGAAATAGACTAACTTGGGACGAACTTAGACAAAACTTAGAATGAGACTAAACTTTGTCTTTGTTCGTCCCAAGTTAGTCTCGTTAGTCTTTTTCTAAGGTTTTTGTAAGTTCGTCCATAGAAATAGACTAACTTGGGACGAACTTTGACAAACTTGGGATGAACTTAGACAAACTTGGGACGAACTTAGACAAACCATAGAATGAGACTAAAGTTTGTCTTTGTTCGTCCCAAGTTAGTCTCATTAGTCTCATTCTAAGGTTTGTCTAAGTTCGTCCTTAGAAAGAGACTAATTTGGGACGAACTTAGACAAACCTTAGGATGAGACTAATGTTTGTCTTTGTTCGTCCCAAAGTAGTCTCGTTTGTCTCATTCTAAGGTTTGTGTAAGTTCGTCCTTAGTAATAGACTAACTTGGGACGAACTTTGACAAACATTAGAATGAGACTAAAGTTTGTCTTTGTTCGTCTCAAGTTAGTCTCGTTACTCTCAGTCTAAGGTTTATCTAAGTTCGTCCTTCGAAATAGACTAACTTGGGATGAACTTTGACAAACTTGGGACGAACTTAGACATACCTTAGAATGAGACTAAAGTTTGTCTTTATTCGTCCCAAGTTAGTCTCGTTAGTCTCATTCTATGGTTTGTCTAAGTTCGTCCTTAGAAAGAGACTAATTTGGGACGAACTTATACTAACTTGGGACGAACTTAGACAAACCTTAGAATGAGACTAAAGTTTGTCTTTGTTCATCCCGAGTTAGTCTCTTAGTCTCAATCTAAGGTGTATCTAAGTTCGTCCATAGAAATATACTAACTTGGGACGAACTTAGATTAACCTTAGGATGACTAATGTTTGTCTTTGTTCTTCCCAAGTTAGTCTCGTTAGTCTCATTCTAAGTTTGTCTAAGTTCGTCCTTAGAAATAGACTAAATTTGGATGAACTTTGACAAACTTGGGATGAACTTAGACAAACCTTAGAACGAGACAAAAGTTTGTCTTTGTTCGTCCCAAATTAGTCTCGTTAGTCTCATTCTTAGGTTCATCTAAGTTTGTCCTTTGAAATAGACTAACTTGGGACGAACTTAGACAAAACATAGAATGAGACTAAACTTTGTCTTTGTTCGTCCCAAGTTAGTCTCGTTAGTCTTTTTCTAAGGTTTTTATAAGTTCGTCCATAGAAATAGACTAACTTGGGACGAACTTTGACAAACTTGGGACGAACTTAGACAAACTTGGGACGAACTTAGACAAACCATAGAATGAGACTAAAGTTTGTCTTTGTTCGTCCCAAGTTAGTCTCATTAGTCTCATTCTAAGGTTTGTCTAAGTTCGTCCTTAGAAAGAGACTAATTTGGGACGAACTTAGACAAACCTTAGGATGAGACTAATGTTTGTCTTTGTTCATCCCAAAGTAGTCTCGTTTGTCTCATTCTAAGGTTTGTGTAAGTTCGTCCTTAGTAATAGACTAACTTGGGACGAACTTTGACAAACATTAGAATGAGACTAAAGTTTGTCTTTGTTCGTCTCAAGTTAGTCTCGTTACTCTCAGTCTAAGGTTTATCTAAGTTCGTCCTTCGAAATAGACTAACTTGGGATGAACTTTGACAAACTTGGGACGAACTTAGACATACCTTAGAATGAGACTAAAGTTTGTCTTTATTCGTCCCAAGTTAGTCTCGTTAGTCTCATTCTATGGTTTGTCTAAGTTCGTCCTTAGAAAGAGACTAATTTGGGACGAACTTATACTAACTTGGGACGAACTTAGACAAACCTTAGAATGAGACTAAAGTTTGTCTTTGTTCATCCCGAGTTAGTCTCTTAGTCTCAATCTAAGGTTTATCTAAGTTCGTCCATAGAAATATACTAACTTGGGACGAACTTAGATTAACCTTAGGATGACTAATGTTTGTCTTTGTTCTTCCCAAGTTAGTCTCGTTAGTCTCATTCTAAGTTTGTCTAAGTTCGTCCTTAGAAATAGACTAAATTTGGATGAACTTTGACAAACTTGGGATGAACTTAGACAAACCTTAGAACGAGACAAAAGTTTGTCTTTGTTCGTCCCAAATTAGTCTCGTTAGTCTCATTCTTAGGTTCATCTAAGTTTGTCCTTTGAAATAGACTAACTTGGGACGAACTTAGACAAAACTTAGAATGAGACTAAACTTTGTCTTTGTTCGTCCCAAGTTAGTCTCGTTAGTCTTTTTCTAAGGTTTTTATAAGTTCGTCCATAGAAATAGACTAACTTGGGACGAACTTTGACAAACTTGGGACGAACTTAGACAAACTTGGGACGAACTTAGACAAACCATAGAATGAGACTAAAGTTTGTCTTTGTTCGTCCCAAGTTAGTCTCATTAGTCTCATTCTAAGGTTTGTCTAAGTTCGTCCTTAGAAAGAGACTAATTTGGGACGAACTTAGACAAACCTTAGAACGAGACTAAAGTTTGTCTTTGTTTGTCCCAAGTTAGTCTCTTAGTCTCATTCTAAGGTTTATTGATACGGGGCGGAAGCGGGACTTCACGATGTAGGATTTGATGTGCTAAGGGAAAAGCATCAATTCTGGTCCTTTATTGCTTTCTTTCTTGCACTAAAAGATGTTAGACTTCTCCCTTTGTTCTTCGTGCATGAGTCCTCCATAAGTGTCCCTTCTTTATGTCCATCCACTTTTGAGAATCTGAGTAATAAAAGCACACTAGATTTAGGCAGCATAAAGTTCTCATCAATTGTAGTATAACAATCAACTAGGAGTGAATTCACCTCATGTTGAATTTGTTTTGCTCGGTTCCTAGTCATTGGACCTTTATAAGCTTCTTTCGTCGATGCATCAGCTTGTAGTTGTATAGGATTACTTTTAATAGTAGATGACCGACGAGGTGAGGCTAGTGTGTCCTCATCATCCTCCCCCTCTTCAAAAAGAGTCGTCCTCGACTCTGATTCTTCTTCACCCAAGTAAGGCGACAAGTCAGCCACGTTGAAAGTGGGACTCACCGCATAGTCTTCTGGAAGTTCAATCTTGTAGGCATTGTCATTTATTTTTGCTAACACTTTGAATGGTCCATCCCCACGAGGCATGAGTTTGGACTTGCGTTTCTCCGGAAAACGTTCTTTACGTAGATGTATCCAAACTAGATCTCCGGGTTCAAACGTTACCTTCTTTCGGTTCTTGTTAGCCTTGTGTGCGTAATACTTTACCTTTTTCTCAATCTGCTCCTTAGTCTTCTCGTGAATCCTTCTCACATATGCAGCACGCTTTGAGGCCTCCATATTACTTCGTTCTTGCAATGGAAGTGGCAGCAAGTCGAGTGGTGAAATGGGTTTGAATCCATAAACCACCTCAAATGGGCACATGCTTGTGGTAGAGTGAACTGCCCTATTGTAAGCGAACTCGATGTGCGGCAAGCACTCTTCCCATTCCCTTAGGTTCTTCTTGATCATAGTCCTTAGTAACGTTGAAAGGGTACGGTTTACCACCTCCGTTTGGCCATCAGTTTGTGGGTGACAAGTTGTTGAAAACAATAGCTTGGTTCCAAGCTTTCCCCATAATGCCTTCCAAAAGTAGCTCATAAACTTCACATCACGATCAGATACGATCGTCCTTGGTACTCCATGCAGACGCACAACCTCCCTGAAAAATAAATCAGCCACATGTGAAGCATCATCGCTCTTATGACATGGAATGAAATGTGCCATCTTCGAGAATCTATCAACAACAACAAAAACTGAATCCCTTCCCCTCTTAGTTTTAGGTAGTCCTAACACAAAATCCATACTAATATCTTCCCAAGGAACACTAGGAACTGGTAGAGGAGTATATAAACCGTGAGGGTTAAGTTTTGACTTAGCTTTGTGACATGTAATGCATCGCTGCACGAATCTTTCAACATCCTTCCTCATCTTTGGCCAATAAAAATGATCAGCAAGCATCTCATAAGTCTTCTCCCGGCCAAAATGACCCATTAAACCACCTGCATGTGATTCTTGCAATAACAAAAGCCTAACCGAACAATCAGGAACACAAAGTTTGTTAGCTCTAAAAAGAAATCCATCATGCATATGATACTTATCCCATCCTTTTCCATCTTGACATCTTTCATATGGTTCTGAAAAGTAAGGATCAGCAACATACAAAGCTTTCAAACTTTCAAGTCCAAGCACTTTTACCTCTAATTGGTTCAACAAAACATGTCTACGAGATAGAGCATCAGCAACCATGTTTTCTTTACCCTTCTTATATCTCACAACATATGGGAAAGTCTCAATGAATTCTACCCATTTAGCATGCCTCCTATTGAGCTTAGCTTGACCCTTAAGATGTTTCAATGCTTCATGATCAGAATGAATGACAGACTCCTTAGTCCATAAGTAATGTTGCCAAGTTTCAAGCACACGAACTAAAGCATATAATTCCTTATCATAAACTGAATAGTTCAACTTTGCACCGCCCAATTTCTCACTAAAATATGCTATCGGTTTGCTTTCTTGCATTAAGACACCACCAATACCTATTCCACTAGCATCACACTTTATTTCAAAAGTTTTGTTAAAATCAGGAAGAACAAGCACCGGTGACTCCGTTAATCGTTTCTTAAGCTCTTTGAAAGCATTTTCTTGAGGCACATCCCATTTGAAAACAACACCCTTCTTTGTTAACTCATTCAATGGGGCAGCAATGGTACTAAAATCCTTAACAAACCTTCTATAGAAACCAGCAAGACCATGAAAACTTCTTACTTGACTCATATTGAGAGGAGTAGGCCAATTCTTGATTGCCTCAACTTTTGATTCGTCAACCTCAATTCCTTGCCCTGAAACGACATAGCCAATAAAAACAACCTTCTTCGTGCAAAATGAGCACTTGTCCATGTTAGCATATAATTGTTCCCTCCTAAGAACATCTAACACAAGTTTGATATGATCAATATGCTCATCTATAGACTTGCTGTATATCAAGATGTCATCAAAGTAAACAACAACAAATCTCCCAATGTAAGCTCTCAAGACATGATTCATTAACCTCATGAAAGTACTAGGTGCATTAGTTAATCCAAACGGCATGACTAACCACTCATACAATCCAAATTTTGTTTTGAATGCCGTTTTCCATTCATCTCCCTCTTTCATCCGAATTTGATGATATCCACTACGCAAATCAACCTTAGAGAATATCATAGAGCCACTAAGTTCATCAAGCATATCATCTAACCTAGGAATAGGATGACGATATCGAACAGTAATATTGTTTATGGCCCTACAATCAACACACATACGCCAAGAACCATCCTTCTTAGGAACAAAAATAACAGGGACAGCACAAGGACTTAAACTTTCACGTACATAACCTTTATTTAAAAGTTCTTGTACCTGCCTTTGTATCTCCTTTGTCTCTTCGGGATTTGTGCGGTATGGTGGTCAGTTTGGAAGTGAAGCTCCTGGAATGAGATCAATTTGATGTTCAATGCCACGCAATGGAGGTAAACCCGCTGGAACCTCCTCTGGAAAGACATCCTTGTAATCCTGCAAAACACGAGAAAAGGCACTAGGAAGAGATGTCAAGTCGTTAGTCGATACCAATGTGTCTTTGTACATCAGCACAAAGATCACTTGACTGGTGTTATTCCTCACATCTCTCAACTCAGATTTGGTGGCTAGCATGACGAAATTCTCTCCCTCACTTTTCTGTTTCTCTCTCGTGTTTGTTTTGGGACACTCACTCACTGTTTTGTGGTTTCCGCTCGTATGTTTTTTCTCTCCAACTCTCACACTCACTTTGTTTCCCTCGCTGGCTTTTTGCATATGATCAGTCATAATTTGTTGAGGTGTCATAGGTCGGAGCACCAAATCCTTGCCTTTCCACTTGATTGTGTAATGGTTTGTGTGTCCACAATGTTGCGCTGAAACATCATATTGCCACGGCCTTCCCAATAGTAAATGACATACCTTCATTGGTACTACATCACACTCGACTACGTCGATGTTATCACCAATTTTGAATTGAACCTTCACCTTGTGTGTAATCTTCATCTCACCACAATCACTTAACCATTGCACATGGTATGGGTAGGGATGTTGCAGCAGCTTGAGTCCAAGTTTTTCACACATCTCCTTACTTGCAAGATTATGGCAGCTCCCTCCATCAATTATAACTTTGCATACCTTATCCTCTATTTTAGCTCTTGTTTGGAAAAGATTGTGTCGTTGATAATTTTCAGTCTCCTTGATTTGCACACTTAGCACCTTGGTAACAACAAGTGATGTGCCTTGTTCAAAGTCGCAATATGTTTGTTCTTCTCCTTCTAACATATCACCTCCAACATCTTCTTCCAAATCGCTAGCAGATTCATATTCCCCTTCTTCCGTGACAAGCATAGTGCGATTGTTAGGGCACTCCTTAATCATATGACCACGCCCTTTGCACTTAAAGCATACAATGTCACGACTCTTACCTGTAGATGCAACAGAAGATGAGATAGATGTTGCTACTTGTTTACCTTTCTCCCTTGGAGTTGAAACATCAGCTCCACTTGTAATTGATCGAGCAAAGGCTCGGCTACCTCCACTAGAACTTGCTGTGATTCCTCGGCCAACACTAAATTGAGGTACAAACTTGCTTCCATTAGTGGTAGATCGAGCAATGAATGAGGTAGATCTGCTTTGCTTGGAGTCATCTTGTAGTTGACGCTCAGCCTTTGAAGCTAAATGCACCAACTCTATAACATTATGGTAGGGCTGCAACTCAACAATTCGCTTCACATTTGGGTTTAAACCATACAAAAATTGTGCCATGGACTGCTCTTCGTGTTCATGTATGTTGGCTCGAATCATGGCTTTCTCCATCTCCTTATGATACTCCTCAACAGATTGTTTCCCTTGCCTCAAATTCTGGAGTTTATCAAAGATGTCTCTTCGATAATGTCTTGGAATGAATCTCGCCCTCATCTCCCTTTTCATTTCTGCCCATGTAGAAATAGGCACTCCTCCTCCTTCTTCTCGCTGAGATTGAACTTGCTCCCACCAGATTATGGCATAATCTTCAAACTCAAGTGAAGCCATAGCAAGCTTCTTCTCCTCAGAATAATTATGCATGCGAAATATCTTATCAACCTTTAACTCCCAAGTGAGATAAGCTTCCGGGTCAGATCCACCATCAAACTTTGGCATGGTAAATTTCAGCTTACCAAATCTCTCCTCATCACGCTGTTCGCGTCCATAGTTTCCTCGTCTACGAAACCCATCATTCCTATGCAGTCCATAATCATCATCCTCATATTCATCATCAAAATCATCATGATCGATATTACCTCTTCCGCGTCCTCTTCCACGACCACGACCAGCAGTACCACCACCATTGTTTCTATGAATATCACCACGACCATCATATCGATGACCATCAGCCGCATTGTTCCTATGGCCAGCAACTTGATTCCTTCGTCCTTGGGCATTACGGGCAGCAGTTTCATCATTTATGTCATCATGCTCATCACCATGCACACTTGCATCTCCTGGGACTTGACGAAGCTCTCGGACAATCTGAGCTACAAGATCAACTTGCATTGCAGCAAGATTTTGTGTTAGTTGATCATTGACATTACCCATAAGTTGTTGAAGGTCTTCGGACAGCTTGTCTTGCTTCTCCTCAACTGTATCAAGACTCGCTCTAAATTCTTGACGAAGATGAACACGTAAGACATTGAAATGGAAACGTGTGATGGGCTGATTGAGTTGTCCAGCGCCATCAATTTCATATTCATCTCCATCACCTGCCATGATTAGTTGTGGAAAACTCTATACTAAAGATAAATGTGTATGAAAGAAAAAAAAAAGAACCTCAAACCTCACTTTCTCTTACCAACCGAAGCTCGTGAAGATTCCAAGTGAGTGCAGATTTGTGTTTTACTTCGGTGATGATGGTTGGTCCAAAAGAGTGAACAATCAAGCGCATACAAGTCGAGAATCACACAAACAATGGCTGATTTTGGATGCACTACTCAATAGACTAGATGAAATCCCTACAAATTCAGCAACTTTTTTTTTTGCTTTTTTTTGCTTTTTTTTTTTGCTTTTTTTTTTTGCTGTTTTTTTTACAGAATTGAAATCAACAAAACTACAAAGGGATAGATGGTACCAATGTAACAATGGCTCTGATTACCAAATGATACGGGGCGGAAGCGGGACTTCACGATGTAGGATTTGATGTGCTAAGGGAAAAGCATCAATTCTGGTCCTTTATTGCTTTCTTTCTTGCACTAAATGATGTTAGACTTCTCCCTTTGTTCTTCGTGCATGAGTCCTCCATAAGTGTCCCTTCTTTATGTCCATCCACTTTTGAGAATCTGAGTAATAAAAGCACACTAGATTTAGGCAGCATAAAGTTCTCATCAATTGTAGTATAACAATCAACTAGGAGTGAATTCACCTCATGTTGAATTTGTTTTGCTCGGTTCCTAGTCATTGGACCTTTGAAAGCTTCTTTCGTCGATGCATCAGCTTGTAGTTGTATAGGATTACTTGTAATAGTAGATGACCGACGAGGTGAGGCTAGTGTGTCCTCATCATTTATCTAAGTTCGTCCTTAGAAATAGACTAACTTGGGACGAACTTAGACTAACCTTAGAATTAGACTAATGGTTGTCTTTGTTCTTCCCAAGTTAGTCTCGTTAGTCTCATTCTAAGGTTTGTATAAGTTTGTCCTTAGAAATACACTAATTGGGACGAACTTTGACAAACCTTAGAATGAGACTAAAGTTTTTCTTTCTTCGTCTCAAGTTAGTCTCGTTACTCTCATTCTAAGGTTTATCTAAGATCGTCCTTAGAAATAGACTAACTTGGGACGAACTTTGACAAACTTGGGACGAACTTAGACAAACCTTAGAATGAGACTAAAGTTTGTCTTTGTTCGTCCCAAGTTAGTCTCGTTAGTCTCATTCTAAGGTTTGTCTAAGTTCGTCATTAGAAAGAGACTAACTTGGGACGAACTTAGACTAACTTGGGACGTACTAAGACAAACCTTTGAAAGAGACTAAAGTTTGTCTTTGTTCGTCATAAGTTAATCTCTTAGTCTCATTCTAAGGTTTATCTAAGTTCGTCCTAAGAAATAGGCTAACTTGGGACGAACTTAGACTAACCTTAGAATGAGACTAAAGTTTGTATTTGTTCGTCCCAAGTTAGTCTCAGTAGTCTCATTCTAAGGTTTGTCTAAGTTCGTCCTTAGAAAGAGACAAACGTGGGACGAACTTAGACTAACTTTGGACGAACTGAGACAAACCTTAGAATGAGATTAAAGTTTGTCTTTGTTCATCCCAAGTTAGTCTCATTCTAAGGTTTATCTAAGTTCGTCCTTAGAAATAAACTAACTTGGGATGAACTTAGACAAACCTTAGAATGAGACTAAAGTTTGTCTTTGTTCGTCCCAAGTTAGTCTTGTTAGTCTCATTCTAAGGTTTGTATAAGTTCGTCCTTAGAAATACACTAATTGGGACGAACTTTGACAAACCTTAGAATGAGACTAAAGTTTTTCTTTCTTCGTCTCAAGTTAGTCTCATTACTCTCATTCTGAGGTTGATCTAAATTCGTCCTTAGAAATAGACTAACTTGGGGCGAACTTTGACAAACTTGGGACGAACTTAGACAAACCTTAGAATGAGACTAAAGTTTGTCTTTGTTAGTCCCAAGTTAGTCTCGTTAGTCTCATTCTAAGGTTTGGCTAAGTTCGTCCTTAGGAAGAGACTAACTTGGGACAAACTTAGACTAACTTGGGACGAACTTAGACAAACCTTAGAATGAGACTAAATTTTGTCTTTGTTCGTCCCAAGTTAGTCTCTTAGTCTCATTCTAAGATTTATCTAAGTTCGTCCTTAGAAACAGACTAACTTGGGACGAACTTAGACAAACCTTAGAATGAGACTAAAGTTTGTCTTTGTTCGTCCCAAATTAGTCTCGTTAGTTTCTTTCTAAGGTTTGTCTAAGTTCGTCCTTAGAAAGAGACAAACGTGGGACGAACTTAGACTAACTTCGGACGAACTTTGACAAACCTTAGAATGAGACTAAAGTTTGTCTTTGTTCATCCCAAGTTAGTCTCGTTAGTTTCATTCTAAGGTCTGTCTAAGTTCGTTCTTAGAAAGAGACAAACATGGGATGAACTTAGACTAACTTGGGACGAACTGAGACAAACCTTAGAATGAGACTAAAGTTTGCCTTTGTTCGTCCCAAGTTAGTCTCGTTAGTCTCATTCTAAGGTTTATCTAAGTTCGTCCTTAGTAATAGACTAACTTGGGATGAACTTAGACAAACCTTAGAATGAGACTAAAGTTTATCTTTGTTCGTCCTAAGTTAGTCTCATTAGTCTCATTCTAAGGTTTGTGTAAGTTCGTCCTTAGTAATAGACTAACTTGGGACGAACTTAGACAAACCTTAGAATGAGACTAAAGTTTGTCTTTGTTCATCCCGAGTTAGTCTCTTAGTCTCAATCTAAGGTTTATCTAAGTTCGTCCATAGAAATAGACTAACTTGGGACGAACTTAGATTAACCTTAGGATGACTAATGTTTGTCTTTGTTCTTCCCAAGTTAGTCTCGTTAGTCTCATTCTAAGTTTGTCTAAGTTCGTCCTTAGAAATAGACTAAATTTTGATGAACTTTGACAAACTTGGGATGAACTTAGACAAACCTTAGAACGAGACAAAAGTTTGTCTTTGTTCGTCCCAAATTAGTCTCGTTAGTCTCATTCTTAGGTTTGTCTAAGTTCGTCCTTAGAAAGAGACAAATGTGGCACGAACTTAGACTAACTTGGGACAAACTTAGAGAAACCTTAGAATGAGACAAAAGTTTGTCTTTGTTCATCCCAAGTTAGTCTCGTTAGTCTCATTCTAAGGTTTGTCTAAGTTCGTCCTTAGAAAGAGACAAACGTGGGACGAACTTAGACTAACTTGGGATGAACATAGAACAACCTTAGAATAAGACTAAAGTTTATCTTTGTTCCTCCCAATTTAGTCTCATTAGTCTCATTCTAAGGTTTATCTAAGTTTGTCCTTAGAAATAGGCTAACTTGGGACGAACTTAGACAAACCTTAGAATGAGACTAAAGTTTGTCTTTGTTCGTCCCAAGTTAGTATCGTTAGTCTCATTCTAAGGTCTGTCTAAGTTCGTCCTTAGAAAGAACATGGGATGAACTTAGACTAACTTGGGACGAACTTAGACAAACCTTAGAATGAGACTAAAGTTTGTCTTTGTTCGTCCCAAGTTAGTCTCGTTAGTCTCATTCTAAGGTTTATCTAAGTTCGTCCTTAGAAATAGACTAACTAGAGACGAACTTAGACAAACCTTAGAATGAGACTAAAGTTTATCTTTGTTCGTCCCAAGTTAGTCTCGTTTGTCTCATTCTAAGGTTTGTGTAAGTTCGTCCTTAGAAATAGACTAACTTGGGACGAACTTTGACAAACCTTAGAGTGAGACTAAAGTTTTTCTTTGTTCATCTCAAGTTAGTCTCGTTACTCTCATTCTAAGGTTTATCTAAGTTCGTCCTTAGATATAGACTAACTTGGGACGAACTTAGACAAACCTTAGAATGAGACTAAAGTTTGTCTTTGTTCGTCCCAAGTTAGTCTCGTTAGTCTCATTCTAAGGTTCATCTAAGTTCGTCCTTTGAAATAGACTAACTTGGGACGAACTTAGACAAAACTTAGAATGAGACTAAACTTTGTCTTTGTTCGTCCCAAGTTAGTCTCGTTAGTCTTTTTCTAAGGTTTGTATAAGTTCGTCCATAGAAATAGACTAACTTGGGACGAACTTTGACAAACTTGGGACGAACTTAGACAAACTTGGGACGAACTTAGACAAACCATAGAATGAGACTAAAGTTTGTCTTTGTTCGTCCCAAGTTAGTCTCATTAGTCTCATTCTAAGGTTTGTCTAAGTTCGTCCTTAGAAAGAGACTAATTTGGGACGAACTTAGACAAACCTTAGAATGAGACTAAAGTTTGTCTTTGTTCGTCCCAAGTTAGTCTCTTAGTCTCATTCTAAGGTTTATCTAAGTTCGTCCTTAGAAATAGACTAACTTGGGACGAACTTAGACTAACCTTAGAATTAGACTAATGGTTGTCTTTGTTCTTCCCAAGTTAGTCTCGTTAGTCTCATTCTAAGGTTTGTATAAGTTTGTCCTTAGAAATACACTAATTGGGACGAACTTTGACAAACCTTAGAATGAGACTAAAGTTTTTCTTTCTTCGTCTCAAGTTAGTGTCGTTACTCTCATTCTAAGGTTTATCTAAGATCGTCCTTAGAAATAGACTAACTTGGGACAAACTTTGACAAACTTGGGACGAACTTAGACAAACCTTAGAATGAGACTAAAGTTTGTCTTTGTTCGTCCCAATTTAGTCTCGTTAGTCTCATTCTAAGGTTTATCTAAGTTCGTCCTTAGAAATAGACTTACTAGGGACGAACTTAGACAAACCTTAGAATGAGACTAAAGTTTATCTTTGTTCGTCCCAAGTTAGTCTCGTTTGTCTCATTCTAAGGTTTGTGTAAGTTCGTCCTTAGAAATAGACTAACTTGGGACGTACTAAGACAAACCTTTGAAAGAGACTAAAGTTTGTCTTTGTTCGTCATAAGTTAGTCTCTTAGTCTCATTCTAAGGTTTATCTAAGTTCGTCCTTAGAAATAGGCTAACTTGGGACGAACTTAGACTAACATTAGAATGAGACTAATGTTTGTCTATGTTCTTCCCAAGTTAGTCTCGTTAGTCTCATTCTAAGGTTTGTCTAAGTTCATCCTGAGAAAGAGACAAACGTGGGACGAACTTAGACTAACTTGGGACGAACTTAGACAAACCTTAGAATGAGACTAAAGTTTGTATTTGTTCGTCCCAAGTTAGTCTTGTTAGTCTCATTCTAAGGTTTGTGTAAGTTCGTCCTTAGTAATAGACTAACTTGGTACGAACTTTGACAAACCTTAGAATGAGACAAAAGTTTGTCTTTGTTCGTCTCAGGTTAGTCTCGTTACTCTCATTCTAAGGTTTATCTAAGTTCGTCCTTAGAAATAGACTAACTTGGGACGAACTTTGACAAACTTGGGACGAACTTAGACAAACCTTAGAATGAGACTAAAGTTTGTCTTTGTTCGTCCCAAGTTAGTCTCGTTAGTGTCATTCTAAGGTTTGTATAAGTTCGTCCTTAGAAAGAGACAAACGTGGGACGAACTTAGACTAACTTGGGACGAACTTAGACAAACCTTAGAATGAGACTAAAGTTTGTCTTTGTTCGTCCCAAGTTAGTCTCGTTAGTCTCATTCTAAGGTTTGTCTAAGTTCGTCCTTAGAAAGAGACAAACGTGGGACGAACTTAGACTAACTTGGGACGAACTTAGACAAACCTTAGAATGAGACTAAAGTTTGTCTTTGTTCGTCCCAAGTTAGTATCGTTAGTCTCATTCTAAGGTCTGTCTAAGTTCGTCCTTAGAAAGAGACAAACATGGGATGAACTTAGACTAACTTGGGACGAACTGAGACAAACCTTAGAATGAGACTAAAGTTTGTCTTTGTTCGTCCCAAGTTAGTCTCGTTAATCTCATTCTAAGGTTTATCTAAGTTCGTCCTTAGAAATAGACTTACTTGGGACGAACTTAGACAAACCTTAGAATGAGACTAAAGTTTGTCTTTGTTCATCCCAAGTTACTCTCGTTAGCCTCATTCTAAGGTTTGTATAAGTTCGTCCTTAGAAATAAACTAACTTGGGATGAACTTTGACAAACCTTATAATGAGTCTAAAGTTTGTCTTTGTTCGTCTCAAGTAAGTCTCGTTACTCTCATTCTAAGGTTTATCTACGTTCGTCCTTAGAAATAGACTAACTTGGGACGAACTTTGACAAACCTTGGACGAACTTAGACAAACCATAGAATGAGACTAAAGTTTGTCTTTGTTCGTCCCAAGTTAGTCTCGTTAGTCTCATTCTAAGGTTTGTCTAAGTTCGTCCTTAGAAAGAGACTAATTTGGGACGAACTTAGACAAACCTTAGAATGAGACTAATGGTTGTCTTTGTTCTTCCCAAGTTAGTCTCGTTAGTCTCATTCTAAGGTTTGTTTAAGTTCGTCCTTAGAAATAGACTAACTTGGGACGAACTTTGACAAACTTGGGACGAACTTAGACAAACCTAAGAATGAGACTAAAGTTTGTCTTTGTTCGTCCCAAATTAGTCTCGTTAGTTTCATTCTAAGGTTTCTCTAAGGTCGTCCTTAGAAAGAGACAAACATGGGACGAACTAAGACTAACTTGAGACGAATTTAGACAAACCTTAGAATGAGATTAAAGTTTGTCTTTGTTCATCCCAAGTTAGTCTCATTCTAAGGTTTATCTAAGTTCGTCCTTAGAAATAAACTAACTTGGGATGAACTTCGAAAAACCATAGAATGAGACTAAAGTTTGTCTTTGTTCGTCCCAAGTTAGTCTTGTTAGTCTCATTCTAAGGTTTGTATATGTTTGTCCTTAGAAATACACTAATTGGGACGAACTTTGACAAACCTTAGAATGAGACTAAAGTTTTTCTTTCTTCGTCTCAAGTTAGTCTCGTTACTCTCATTCTAAGGTTTATATAAGTTCGCCCTTAGAAATAGACTAACTTGAGACGAACTTTGACAAACTTGGGACGAACTTAGACAAACCTTAGAATGAGACTAAAGTTTGTCTTTGTTCGTCCCAAGTTAGTCTCGTTAGTCTCATTCTAAGGTTTGTCTAAGTTCGTCCTTAGAAAGAGACTAACTTGGGACGAACTTAGACTAACTTGGGACGTACTAAGACAAACCTTTGAAAGAGACTAAAGTTTTTCTTTGTTCGTCCCAAGTTAGTCTCTTAGTCTCATTCTAAGGTTTATCTAAGTTCGTCTTTAGAAATAGACTAACTTGGGACGAACTTAGACTAACCTTAGAATGAGACTAATGTTTGTCCTTGTTCTTCCCAAGTTAGTCTCGTTAGTCTCATTCTAAGGTTTGTCTAAGTTCGTCCTTAGAAATAGACTAACTTGGGACGAATTTTGACAAACTTGGGACGAACTTAGACAAACCTAAGAATGAGACTAAAGTTTGTCTTTGTTCGTGCCAAATTAGTCTCGTTAGTTTCATTCTAAGGTTTGTCGAAGTTCGTCCTTAGAAAGAGACAAACGTGGGACGAACTTAGACTAACTTGAGACGAATTTAGACAAACCTTAGAATGAGACTAAAGTTTGTCTTTTTTCATCCCAAGTTAGTCTCGTTAGTCTCATTCTAAGGTTTGTCTAAGTTCGTCCTTAGAAAGAGACAAACGTGGGACGAACATAGACTAACTTTGGACGAACTGAGACAAACCTTAGACTGAGATTAAAGTTTGTCTTTGTTCATCCCAAGTTAGTCTCATTCTAAGGTTTATCTAAGTTCGTCCTTAGAAATAAACTAACTTGGGATGAACTTAGACAAACCTTAGAATGAGACTAAAGTTTGTCTTTGTTCGTCCCAAGTTAGTCTTGTTAGTCTCATTCTAAGGTTTGTATAAGTTCGTCCTTAGAAATACACTAATTGGGACGAACTTTGACAAACCTTAGAATGAGACTAAAGTTTTTCTTTCTTCGTCTCAAGTTAGTCTCGTTACTCTCATTCTGAGGTTGATCTAAGTTCGTCCTTAGAAATAGACTAACTTGGGACGAACTTTGACAAACTTGGGATGAACTTAGACAAACCTTAGAATGAGACTAAAGTTTGTCTTTGTTTGTCCCAAGTTAGTCTCGTTAGTCTCATTCTAAGGTTTGTCTAAGTTCGTCCTTAGGAAGAGACTAACTTGGGACAAACTTAGACTAACTTGGGACGAACTTAGACAAACCTTAGAATGAGACTAAATTTTGTCTTTGTTCGTCCCAAGTTAGTCTCTTAGTCTCATTCTAAGGTTTATCTAAGTTCGTCCTTAGAAACAGACTAACTTGGGACGAACTTAGACAAACCTTAGAATGAGACTAAAGTTTGTCTTTGTTCGTCCCAAATTAGTCTCGTTAGTTTCATTCTAAGGTTTGTCTAAGTTCGTCCTTAGAAAGAGACAAACGTGGGACGAACTTAGACTAACTTGAGACGAATTTAGACAAACCTTAGAATGAGACTAACGAGACTAACTAGGGACGAACAAGTTAGTCTCGCTAGTCTCATTCTAAGGTTTATCTAAGTTTGTCCTTAGAAATAGGCTAACTTGGGACGAACTTAGACAAACCTTGTTTTGTTCGTCCCAAGTTACTATCGTTAGTCTCATTCTAAGGTCTGTCTAAGTTCGTCCTTAGAAAGAACATGGGATGAACTTAGACTAACTTGGGACGAACTGAGACAAACCTTAGAATGAGACTAAAGTTTGTCTTTGTTCGTCCCAAGTTAGTCTCGTTAGTCTCATTCTAAGGTTTATCTAAGTTCGTCCTTAGAAATAGACTTACTAGGGACGAACTTAGACAAACCTTAGAATGAGACTAAAGTTTATCGTTGTTCGTCCCAAGTTAGTCTCGTTTGTCTCATTCTAAGGTTTGTGTAAGTTCGTCCTTAGAAATAGACTAACTTGGGACGAACTTTGACAAACCTCAGAATGAGACTAAAGTTTTTCTTTGTTCATCTCAAGTTAGTCTCGTTACTCTCATTCTAAGGTTTATCTAAGTTCGTCCTTAGATATAGACTAACTTGGGACGAACTTAGACAAACCTTAGAATGAGACTAAAGTTTGTCTTTGTTCATCCCAAGTTAGTCTCGTTAGTCTCATTCTAAGGTTCATCTAAGTTCATCCTTTGAAATAGACTAACTTGGGACGAACTTAGACAAAACTTAGAATGAGACTAAAGTTTGTCTTTGTTCGTCCCAAGTTAGTCTCGTTAGTCTTTTTCTAAGGTTTGTATAAGTTCGTCCATAGAAATAGACTAACTTGGGACGAACTTTGACAAACTTGGGACGAACTTAGACAAACTTGGGACGAACTTAGACAAACCATAGAATGAGACTAAAGTTTGTCTTTGTTCGTCCCATGTTAGTCTCATTAGTCTCATTCTAAGGTTTGTCTAAGTTCGTCCTTAGAAAGAGACTAATTTGGGACGAACTTAGACAAACCTTAGAATGAGACTAAAGTTTGTCTTTGTTCGTCCCAAGTTAGTCTCTTAGTCTCATTCTAAGGTTTATCTAAGTTCGTCCTTAGAAATAGACTAACTTGGGACGAACTTAGACTAACCATAGAATTAGACTAATGGTTGTCTTTGTTCTTCCCAAGTTAGTCTCGTTAGTCTCATTCTAAGGTTTGTATAAGTTTGTCCTTAGAAATACACTAATTGGGACGAACTTTGACAAACCTTAGAATGAGACTAAAGTTTTTCTTTCTTCGTCTCAAGTTAGTGTCGTTACTCTCATTCTAAGGTTTATCTAAGATCGTCCTTAGAAATAGACTAACTTGGGACAAACTTTGACAAACTTGGGACGAACTTAGACAAACCTTAGAATGAGACTAAAGTTTGTCTTTGTTCGTCCCAAGTTAGTCTCGTTAGTCTCATTCTAAGGTTTATCTAAGTTCGTCCTTAGAAATAGACTTACTAGGGACGAACTTAGACAAACCTTAGAATGAGACTAAAGTTTATCTTTGTTCGTCCCAAGTTAGTCTCGTTTGTCTCATTCTAAGGTTTGTGTAAGTTCGTCCTTAGAAATAGACTAACTTGGGACGTACTAAGACAAACCTTTGAAAGAGACTAAAGTTTGTCTTTGTTCGTCATAAGTTAGTCTCTTAGTCTCATTCTAAGGTTTATCTAAGTTCGTCCTTAGAAATAGGCTAACTTGGGACGAACTTAGACTAACATTAGAATGAGACTAATGTTTGTCTATGTTCTTCCCAAGTTAGTCTCGTTAGTCTCATTCTAAGGTTTGTCTAAGTTCATCCTGAGAAAGAGACAAACGTGGGACGAACTTAGACTAACTTGGGACGAACTTAGACAAACCTTAGAATGAGACTAAAGTTTGTATTTGTTCGTCCCAAGTTAGTCTTGTTAGTCTCATTCTAAGGTTTGTGTAAGTTCGTCCTTAGTAATAGACTAACTTGGTACGAACTTTGACAAACCTTAGAATGAGACAAAAGTTTGTCTTTGTTCGTCTCAGGTTAGTCTCGTTACTCTCATTCTAAGGTTTATCTAAGTTCGTCCTTAGAAATAGACTAACTTGGGACGAACTTTGACAAACTTGGGATGAACTTAGACAAACCTTAGAATGAGACTAAAGTTTGTCTTTGTTCGTCCCAAGTTACTATCGTTAGTCTCATTCTAAGGTCTGTCTAAGTTCGTCCTTAGAAAGAGACAAACATGGGATGAACTTAGACTAACTTGGGACGAACTGAGACAAACCTTAGAATGAGACTAAAGTTTGTCTTTGTTCGTCCCAAGTTAGTCTCGTTAGTCTCATTCTAAGGTCTGTCTAAGTTCGTCCTTAGAAAGAGACAAACATGGGATGAACTTAGACTAACTTGGGACGAACTGAGACAAACCTTAGAATGAGACTAAAGTTTGTCTTTGTTCGTCCCAAGTTAGTCTCGTTAGTCTCATTCTAAGGTTTATCTAAGTTCGTCCTTAGAAATAGACTTACTTGGGACGAACTTAGACAAACCTTAGAATGAGACTAAAGTTTGTCTTTGTTCATCCCAAGTTACTCTCGTTAGCCTCATTCTAAGGTTTGTATAAGTTCGTCCTTAGAAATAAACTAACTTGGGATGAACTTTGACAAACCTTATAATGAGTCTAAAGTTTGTCTTTGTTCGTCTCAAGTAAGTCTCGTTACTCTCATTCTAAGGTTTATCTACGTTCGTCCTTAGAAATAGACTAACTTGGGACGAACTTTGACAAACCTTGGACGAACTTAGACAAACCATAGAATGAGACTAAAGTTTGTCTTTGTTCGTCCCAAGTTAGTCTCGTTAGTCTCATTCTAAGGTTTGTCTAAGTTCGTCCTTAGAAAGAGACAAACGTGGGACGAACTTAGACTAACTTGGGACGAACTTAGACAAACCTTAGAATGAGACTAAAGTTTGTCTTTGTTCGTCCCAAGTTAGTATCGTTAGTCTCATTCTAAGGTCTGTCTAAGTTCGTCCTTAGAAAGAGACAAACATGGGATGAACTTAGACTAACTTGGGACGAACTGAGACAAACCTTAGAATGAGACTAAAGTTTGTCTTTGTTCGTCCCAAGTTAGTCTCGTTAGTCTCATTCTAAGATTTATCTAAGTTCGTCCTTAGAAATAGACTTACTTGGGACGAACTTAGACAAACCTTAGAATGAGACTAAAGTTTGTCTTTGTTCATCCCAAGTTACTCTCGTTAGCCTCATTCTAAGGTTTGTATAAGTTCGTCCTTAGAAATAAACTAACTTGGGATGAACTTTGACAAACCTTATAATGAGTCTAAAGTTTGTCTTTGTTCGTCTCAAGTAAGTCTCGTTACTCTCATTCTAAGGTTTATCTACGTTCGTCCTTAGAAATAGACTAACTTGGGACGAACTTTGACAAACCTTGGACGAACTTAGACAAACCATAGAATGAGACTAAAGTTTGTCTTTGTTCGTCCCAAGTTAGTCTCGTTAGTCTCATTCTAAGGTTTGTCTAAGTTCGTCCTTAGAAAGAGACTAATTTGGGATGAACTTAGACAAACCTTAGAATGAGACTAAAGTTTGTCTTTGTTCGTCCCAAGTTAATCTCTTAGTCTCATTCTAAGGTTTATCTAAGTTCGTCCTTAGAAATAGACTAACTTGGGACAAACTTAGACTAACCTTAGAATGAGACTAATGGTTGTCTTTGTTCTTCCCAAGTTAGTCTCGTTAGTCTCATTCTAAGGTTTGTTTAAGTTCGTCCTTAGAAATAGACTAACTTGGGACGAACTTTGACAAACTTGGGACGAACTTAGACAAACCTAAGAATGAGACTAAAGTTTGTCTTTGTTCGTCCCAAATTAGTCTCGTTAGTTTCATTCTAAGGTTTCTCTAAGGTCGTCCTTAGAAAGAGACAAACATGGGACGAACTTAGACTAACTTGAGACGAATTTAGACAAACCTTAGAATGAGATTAAAGTTTGTCTTTGTTCATCCCAAGTTAGTCTCATTCTAAGGTTTGTCTAAGTTCGTCCTTAGAAAGAGACTAACTTGGGACGAACTTAGACTAACTTGGGACGTACTAAGACAAACCTTTGAAAGAGACTAAAGTTTGTCTTTGTTCGTCATAAGCTAGTCTCTTAGTCTCATTCTAAGGTTTATCTAAGTTCGTCCTTAGAAATAGGCTAACTTGGGACGAACTTAGACTAACCTTAGAATGAGACTAATGTTTGTCTTTGTTCTTCCCAAGTTAGTCTCGTTAGTCTCATTCTAAGGTTTGTCTAAGTTCATCCTGAGAAAGAGACAAACGTGGGACGAACTTAGACTAACTTGTGACGAACTTAGACAAACCTTAGAATGAGACTAAAGTTTGTATTTGTTCGTCCCAAGTTAGTCTCGTTGGTCTCATTCTAAGGTTTGTGTAAGTTCGTCCTTAGTAATAGACTAACTTGGTACGAACTTTGACAAACCTTAGAATGAGACAAAAGTTTGTCTTTGTTTGTCTCAAGTTAGTCTCGTTACTCTCATTCTAAGGTTATCTAAGTTCGTCCTTAGAAATAGACTAACTTAGGACGAACTTTGACAAACTTGGGATGAACTTAGACAAACCTTAGAATGAGACTAAAGTTTGTCTTTGTTCGTCCCAAGTTAGTCTCGTTAGTCTCATTCTAAGGTTTGTCTAAGTTCATCCTTAGAAAGAGACTAACTTGGGACGAACTTTGACTAACTTGGGACGTACATAGACAAACCTTTGAAAGAGACTAAAGTTTGTCTTTGTTCGTCCCAAGTTAGTCTCTTAGTCTCATTCTAAGGTTTCGTCCTTAGAAATAGACTAACTTGGGACGAACTTAAACTAACCTTAGAATGAGACTATTGTTTGTCTTTGTTCTTCCCAAGTTAGTCTCGTTAGTCTCATTCTAAGGTTTGTCTAAGTTCGTCCTGAGAAAGAGACAAACGTGGGACGAACTTAGACAAACCTTAGAATGAGACTAAAGTTTGTATTTGTTCGTCCCAAGTTAGTCTCGTTAGTCACATTCTAAGGTTTGTGTAAGTTCGTCCTTAGTAATAGGCTAACTTGGGACGAACTTTGACAAACCTTAGAATGAGACAAAAGTTTGTCTTTGTTCGTTTCAAGTTAGTCTCGTTACTCTCATTCTAAGGTTTATCTAAGTTCGTCCTTAGAAATAAACTAACTTGGGATGAACTTTGAGAAACTTGGGACGAACTTAGACTAACTTGGGACGAACATAGAACAACCTTAGAATAAGACTAATCTTTATCTTTGTTCGTCCCAAGTTAGTCTCGTTAGTCTCATTCTAAGGTTTATCTAAGTTTGTCCTTAGAAATAGGCTAACTTGGGACGAACTTAGACAAACCTTAGAATGAGACTAAAGTTTGTCTTTGTTCGTCCCAAGTTAGTCTCGTTAGTCTCATTCTAAGGTCTGTCTAAGTTCGTCCTTAGAAAGAGACAAACATGGGATGAACTTAGACTAACTTGGGACGAACTGAGACAAACCTTAGAATGAGACTAAAGTTTGTCTTTGTTCGTCCCAAGTTAGTCTCGTTAGTCTCATTCTAAGGTTTATCTAAGTTCGTCCTTAGAAATAGACTTACTTGGGACGAACTTAGACAAACCTTAGAATGAGACTAAAGTTTGTCTTTGTTCATCCCAAGTTACTCTCGTTAGCCTCATTCTAAGGTTTGTATAAGTTCGTCCTTAGAAATAAACTAACTTGGGATGAACTTTGACAAACCTTATAATGAGTCTAAAGTTTGTCTTTGTTCGTCTCAAGTAAGTCTCGTTACTCTCATTCTAAGGTTTATCTACGTTCGTCCTTAGAAATAGACTAACTTGGGACGAACTTTGACAAACCTTGGACGAACTTAGACAAACCATAGAATGAGACTAAAGTTTGTCTTTGTTCGTCCCAAGTTAGTCTCGTTAGTCTCATTCTAAGGTTTGTCTAAGTTCGTCCTTAGAAAGAGACAAACGTGGGACGAACTTAGACTAACTTGGGACGAACTTAGACAAACCTTAGAATGAGACTAAAGTTTGTCTTTGTTCGTCCCAAGTTAGTATCGTTAGTCTCATTCTAAGGTCTGTCTAAGTTCGTCCTTAGAAAGAGACAAACATGGGATGAACTTAGACTAACTTGGGACGAACTGAGACAAACCTTAGAATGAGACTAAAGTTTGTCTTTGTTCGTCCCAAGTTAGTCTCGTTAGTCTCATTCTAAGATTTATCTAAGTTCGTCCTTAGAAATAGACTTACTTGGGACGAACTTAGACAAACCTTAGAATGAGACTAAAGTTTGTCTTTGTTCATCCCAAGTTACTCTCGTTAGCCTCATTCTAAGGTTTGTATAAGTTCGTCCTTAGAAATAAACTAACTTGGGATGAACTTTGACAAACCTTATAATGAGTCTAAAGTTTGTCTTTGTTCGTCTCAAGTAAGTCTCGTTACTCTCATTCTAAGGTTTATCTACGTTCGTCCTTAGAAATAGACTAACTTGGGACGAACTTTGACAAACCTTGGACGAACTTAGACAAACCTTAGAATGAGACTAAAGTTTGTCTTTGTTCGTCCCAAGTTAGTCTCGTTAGTCTCATTCTAAGGTCTGTCTAAGTTCGTCCTTAGAAAGAGACAAACATGGGATGAACTTAGACTAACTTGGGACGAACTGAGACAAACCTTAGAATGAGACTAAAGTTTGTCTTTGTTCGTCCCAAGTTAGTCTCGTTAGTCTCATTCTAAGGTTTATCTAAGTTCGTCCTTAGAAATAGACTTACTTGGGACGAACTTAGACAAACCTTAGAATGAGACTAAAGTTTGTCTTTGTTCATCCCAAGTTACTCTCGTTAGCCTCATTCTAAGGTTTGTATAAGTTCGTCCTTAGAAATAAACTAACTTGGGATGAACTTTGACAAACCTTATAATGAGTCTAAAGTTTGTCTTTGTTCGTCTCAAGTAAGTCTCGTTACTCTCATTCTAAGGTTTATCTACGTTCGTCCTTAGAAATAGACTAACTTGGGACGAACTTTGACAAACCTTGGACGAACTTAGACAAACCATAGAATGAGACTAAAGTTTGTCTTTGTTCGTCCCAAGTTAGTCTCGTTAGTCTCATTCTAAGGTTTGTCTAAGTTCGTCCTTAGAAAGAGACAAACGTGGGACGAACTTAGACTAACTTGGGACGAACTTAGACAAACCTTAGAATGAGACTAAAGTTTGTCTTTGTTCGTCCCAAGTTAGTATCGTTAGTCTCATTCTAAGGTCTGTCTAAGTTCGTCCTTAGAAAGAGACAAACATGGGATGAACTTAGACTAACTTGGGACGAACTGAGACAAACCTTAGAATGAGACTAAAGTTTGTCTTTGTTCGTCCCAAGTTAGTCTCGTTAGTCTCATTCTAAGATTTATCTAAGTTCGTCCTTAGAAATAGACTTACTTGGGACGAACTTAGACAAACCTTAGAATGAGACTAAAGTTTGTCTTTGTTCATCCCAAGTTACTCTCGTTAGCCTCATTCTAAGGTTTGTATAAGTTCGTCCTTAGAAATAAACTAACTTGGGATGAACTTTGACAAACCTTATAATGAGTCTAAAGTTTGTCTTTGTTCGTCTCAAGTAAGTCTCGTTACTCTCATTCTAAGGTTTATCTACGTTCGTCCTTAGAAATAGACTAACTTGGGACGAACTTTGACAAACCTTGGACGAACTTAGACAAACCTTAGAATGAGACTAAAGTTTGTCTTTGTTCGTCCCAAGTTAGTCTCGTTAGTCTCATTCTAAGGTCTGTCTAAGTTCGTCCTTAGAAAGAGACAAACATGGGATGAACTTAGACTAACTTGGGACGAACTGAGACAAACCTTAGAATGAGACTAAAGTTTGTCTTTGTTCGTCCCAAGTTAGTCTCGTTAGTCTCATTCTAAGGTTTATCTAAGTTCGTCCTTAGAAATAGACTTACTTGGGACGAACTTAGACAAACCTTAGAATGAGACTAAAGTTTGTCTTTGTTCATCCCAAGTTACTCTCGTTAGCCTCATTCTAAGGTTTGTATAAGTTCGTCCTTAGAAATAAACTAACTTGGGATGAACTTTGACAAACCTTATAATGAGTCTAAAGTTTGTCTTTGTTCGTCTCAAGTAAGTCTCGTTACTCTCATTCTAAGGTTTATCTACGTTCGTCCTTAGAAATAGACTAACTTGGGACGAACTTTGACAAACCTTGGACGAACTTAGACAAACCATAGAATGAGACTAAAGTTTGTCTTTGTTCGTCCCAAGTTAGTCTCGTTAGTCTCATTCTAAGGTTTGTCTAAGTTCGTCCTTAGAAAGAGACAAACGTGGGACGAACTTAGACTAACTTGGGACGAACTTAGACAAACCTTAGAATGAGACTAAAGTTTGTCTTTGTTCGTCCCAAGTTAGTATCGTTAGTCTCATTCTAAGGTCTGTCTAAGTTCGTCCTTAGAAAGAGACAAACATGGGATGAACTTAGACTAACTTGGGACGAACTGAGACAAACCTTAGAATGAGACTAAAGTTTGTCTTTGTTCGTCCCAAGTTAGTCTCGTTAGTCTCATTCTAAGATTTATCTAAGTTCGTCCTTAGAAATAGACTTACTTGGGACGAACTTAGACAAACCTTAGAATGAGACTAAAGTTTGTCTTTGTTCATCCCAAGTTACTCTCGTTAGCCTCATTCTAAGGTTTGTATAAGTTCGTCCTTAGAAATAAACTAACTTGGGATGAACTTTGACAAACCTTATAATGAGTCTAAAGTTTGTCTTTGTTCGTCTCAAGTAAGTCTCGTTACTCTCATTCTAAGGTTTATCTACGTTCGTCCTTAGAAATAGACTAACTTGGGACGAACTTTGACAAACCTTGGACGAACTTAGACAAACCATAGAATGAGACTAAAGTTTGTCTTTGTTCGTCCCAAGTTAGTCTCGTTAGTCTCATTCTAAGGTTTGTCTAAGTTCGTCCTTAGAAAGAGACTAATTTGGGACGAACTTAGACAAACCTTAGAATGAGACTAAAGTTTGTCTTTGTTCGTCCCAAGTTAATCTCTTAGTCTCATTCTAAGGTTTATCTAAGTTCGTCCTTAGAAATAGACTAACTTGGGACAAACTTAGACTAACCTTAGAATGAGACTAATGGTTGTCTTTGTTCTTCCCAAGTTAGTCTCGTTAGTCTCATTCTAAGGTTTGTTTAAGTTCGTCCTTAGAAATAGACTAACTTGGGACGAACTTTGACAAACTTGGGACGAACTTAGACAAACCTAAGAATGAGACTAAAGTTTGTCTTTGTTCGTCCCAAATTAGTCTCGTTAGTTTCATTCTAAGGTTTCTCTAAGGTCGTCCTTAGAAAGAGACAAACATGGGACGAACTTAGACTAACTTGAGACGAATTTAGACAAACCTTAGAATGAGATTAAAGTTTGTCTTTGTTCATCCCAAGTTAGTCTCATTCTAAGGTTTGTCTAAGTTCGTCCTTAGAAAGAGACTAACTTGGGACGAACTTAGACTAACTTGGGACGTACTAAGACAAACCTTTGAAAGAGACTAAAGTTTGTCTTTGTTCGTCATAAGCTAGTCTCTTAGTCTCATTCTAAGGTTTATCTAAGTTCGTCCTTAGAAATAGGCTAACTTGGGACGAACTTAGACTAACCTTAGAATGAGACTAATGTTTGTCTTTGTTCTTCCCAAGTTAGTCTCGTTAGTCTCATTCTAAGGTTTGTCTAAGTTCATCCTGAGAAAGAGACAAACGTGGGACGAACTTAGACTAACTTGTGACGAACTTAGACAAACCTTAGAATGAGACTAAAGTTTGTATTTGTTCGTCCCAAGTTAGTCTCGTTGGTCTCATTCTAAGGTTTGTGTAAGTTCGTCCTTAGTAATAGACTAACTTGGTACGAACTTTGACAAACCTTAGAATGAGACAAAAGTTTGTCTTTGTTTGTCTCAAGTTAGTCTCGTTACTCTCATTCTAAGGTTATCTAAGTTCGTCCTTAGAAATAGACTAACTTAGGACGAACTTTGACAAACTTGGGATGAACTTAGACAAACCTTAGAATGAGACTAAAGTTTGTCTTTGTTCGTCCCAAGTTAGTCTCGTTAGTCTCATTCTAAGGTTTGTCTAAGTTCATCCTTAGAAAGAGACTAACTTGGGACGAACTTTGACTAACTTGGGACGTACATAGACAAACCTTTGAAAGAGACTAAAGTTTGTCTTTGTTCGTCCCAAGTTAGTCTCTTAGTCTCATTCTAAGGTTTCGTCCTTAGAAATAGACTAACTTGGGACGAACTTAAACTAACCTTAGAATGAGACTATTGTTTGTCTTTGTTCTTCCCAAGTTAGTCTCGTTAGTCTCATTCTAAGGTTTGTCTAAGTTCGTCCTGAGAAAGAGACAAACGTGGGACGAACTTAGACTAACTTGGGACGAACTTAGACAAACCTTAGAATGAGACTAAAGTTTGTATTTGTTCGTCCCAAGTTAGTCTCGTTAGTCACATTCTAAGGTTTGTGTAAGTTCGTCCTTAGTAATAGGCTAACTTGGGACGAACTTTGACAAACCTTAGAATGAGACAAAAGTTTGTCTTTGTTCGTTTCAAGTTAGTCTCGTTACTCTCATTCTAAGGTTTATCTAAGTTCGTCCTTAGAAATAAACTAACTTGGGATGAACTTTGAGAAACTTGGGACGAACTTAGACTAACTTGGGATGAACATAGAACAACCTTAGAATAAGACTAATCTTTATCTTTGTTCGTCCCAAGTTAGTCTCGTTAGTCTCATTCTAAGGTTTATCTAAGTTTGTCCTTAGAAATAGGCTAACTTGGGACGAACTTAGACAAACCTTAGAATGAGACTAAAGTTTGTCTTTGTTCGTCCCAAGTTAGTATCGTTAGTCTCATTCTAAGGTCTGTCAAAGTTCGTCCTTAGAAAGAGACAAACATGGGATGAACTTAGACTAACTTGGGACGAACTGAGACAAACCTTAGAATGAGACTAAAGTTTGTCTTTGTTCGTCCCAAGTTAGTCTCGTTAGTCTCATTCTAAGGTTTATCTAAGTTTGTCCTTAGAAATAGACTTACTTGGGACGAACTTAGACAAACCTTAGAATGAGACTAAAGTTTGTCTTTGTTCATCCCAAGTTAGTCTCGTTAGTCTCATTCGAAAGTTTGTATAAGTTCGTCCTTAGAAATAGACTAACTTGGGACGAACTTTGACAAACCTTAGAATGAGTCTAAAGTTTGTCTTTGTTCGTCTCAAGTAAGTCTCGTTACTCTCATTCTAAGGTTTATCTACGTTCGTCCTTAGAAATAGACTAACTTGGGACGCACTTTGACAAACTTGGGACGAACTTAGACAAACTTGGGACGAACTTAAACCATAGAATGAGACTAAAGTTTGTCTTTGTTCGTCCCAAGTTAGTCTCATTAGTCTCATTCTAAGGTTTGTCTAAGTTCGTCCTTAGAAAGAGACTAATTTGGGACGAACTTAGACAAACCTTAGAATGAGACTAAAGTTTGTCTTTGTTCGTCCCAAGTTAGTCTCTTAGTCTCATTCTAAGGTTTATCTAAGTTCGTCCTTAGAAATAGACTAACTTGGGACAAACTTAGACTAACCTTAGAATGAGACTAATGGTTGTCTTTGTTCTTCCCAAGTTAGTCTTGTTAGTCTCATTCTAAGGGTTGTCTAAGTTCGTCCCAAGTTAGTCTATTTCTAAGGACGAACTTAGATAAACCTTAGAATGAGACTAACGAGACTAACTTCGGACGAACAAAGACAAACTTTAGTCTCATTCTAAGGTTTGTCTTAGTTCGTCCCAAGTTAGTCTAAGTTCGTCCCACGTTTGTCTATGGAAGAACATAGACAAACCTTAGAATGAGACTAACGAAACTAACTTGGGACGAACAAAGACAAACTTTAGTCTCATTCTAAGGTTTGTCTAAGTTCGTCCCAAGTTAGTCTAAGTTCGTCCCACGTTTGTCTCTTTCTAAGGACGAACTTAGACAAACCTTAGAATGAGACTAACGAGACTAATTTGGGACGAACAAAGACAAACTTTAGTCTCGTTCTAAGGTTTCTCTAATTTCGTCCCAAGTTAGTCTAAGTTCGTCCCGTGTTTGTCTCTTTCTAAACACGAACTTAGACAAACCTTAGAATGAGACTAACGAGACTAATTTGGGATGAACAATGACAAACTTTAGTCTCATTCTAAGGTTTGTCTAAGTTCATCCCAAGTTTGTCCAAGTTCGTCCCAAGTTAGTCTATTTCTAAGGATAAACTTAGAAAAACCTTAGAATCAGAGTAACGAGACAAACGTGAGACGAACAAAGACAAACTTTAGTCTCATTCTAATGTTTGTCTAAGTTGATCCCAAGTTAGTCTATTTCTAAGGACGAACTTATACAAACCTTAGAATGAGACTAACAAGACTAACTTGGGACGGAGAAAGACAAACTTTAGTCTCATTCTAAGGTTTGTCAAAGTTCATCCCAAGTTAGTCTATTTCTAAGGACGAACTTAGACAAACCTTAGAATGAGACTGACGAGACTAACTTGGGACGAACAAAGACAAAATTTAGTCTCAGTCTAAGGTTTGTCTAAGTTCGTCCCAAGTTAGTCTAAGTTTGTCCCATGTTAGTCTCTTTCTGAGGACGAACTTAGACAAACCTTAGAATGAGACTAACGAGACTAACTTGGGACGAACAAAGACAAACTTTAGTCTCATTCTAAGGTTTTACTAAGTTCGTCCCAAGTTAGTCTATTTCTAAGGACAAACTTAGATAAACCTTAGAATGAGAGTAACGTGACTAACTTGAGACGAACTAGGATAAACTTTATTCTCATTCTAAGGTTTGTCAGTGTTCATCCCAAGTTAGTCTATTTCTAAGGGTGAACTTATACAAACCTTAGAATGAGACTAACGAGACTAACTTGGGAAAACAAAGACAAACATTAGTCTCATTCTTAGGTTAGTCTAAGTTCGTCCCAAGTTAGTCTATTTCTAAGAACGAACTTAGAAAAACCATAGAATGAGAGTAACGAGACTAACTTGAGACGAACAAAGACAAACTTTAGTCTCATCTTAAGGTTTGTCAATGTTCATCCCAAGTTAGTCTATTTCTAAGGATGAACTTATACAAACCTTAGAACGAGACTAACTTGGGACGAACAAAGACAAATTTTAGTCTCATTCTAAGGTTTGTCTAAGTTCGTCCCAAGTTAGTCTATTTCTAAGGACGAACTTAGATAAACCTTAGAATGAGACTAACGAAACTAACTTCGGACGAACAAAGACAGAGTTTAGTCTCATTCTAAGGTTTGTCTTAGTTCGTCCCAAGTTAGTCTAAGTTCGTCCCACGTTTGTCTATGGAAGAACATAGACAAACCTTAGAATGAGACTAACGAAACTAACTTGGGATGAACAAAGACAAACTTTAGTCTCATTCTAAGGTTTGTCTAAGTTCGTCCCAAGTTAGTCTAAGTTCGTTCCACGTTTGTCTCTTTCTAAGGACAAACTTAGACAAACCTTAGAATGAGACTAACGAGACTAATTTGGGATGAACAAAGACAAACTTTAGTCTCATTCTAAGGTTTCTCTAATGTCGTCCCAAGTTAGTCTAAGTTCGTCCCGCGTTGGTCTCTTTCTAAAGACGAACTTAGACAAACCTTAGAATGAGACTAACGAGACTAATTTTTGGGATGAACAATGACAAACTTTAGTCTCATTCTAAGGTTTGTCTAAGTTCATCCCAAGTTTGTCCAAGTTCGTCCCAAGTTAGTCTATTTCTAAGGACGAACATAGATAAACCTTAGAATCAGAGTAACGAGACTAACGTGAGACGAACAAAGACAAATTTTAGTCTCATTCTAATGTTTTTCTAAGTTGATCCCAAGTTAGTCTATTTCTAAGGACGAACTTATACAAACCTTAGAATGAGACTAACGAGACTAACTTGGGATGAAGAAAGGCAAACTTTAGTCTCATTCTAAGGTTTGTCTAAGTTCATCCCAAGTTAGTCTATTTCTAAGGACGAGCTTAGATAAACCTTAGAATGAGACTAACGAGACTAACTTGGGACGAACAAAGACAAAATTTAGTCTCAGTCTAAGGTTTGTCTAAGTTCGTCCCAAGTTAGTCTAAGTTCGTCCCTTGTTTGTCTCTTTCTAAGGATGAACTTAGACAAACCTTAGAATGAGACTAAGGAGACCAACTTGGGACGAACAAAGACAAACTTTAGTCCCACTCAAAGGTTTGCCTAAGTTTGTCCCAACTTTGTCAAAGTTCATCCCAAGTTAGTCTATTTCTAAGGACAAACTTAGACAAACCTTAGAATGAGACTGACGAGACTAACTTGGGACGAACAAAGACAAAATTTAGTCTCAGTCTAAGGTTTGTCTAAGTTTGTCCCAAGTTAGTCTAAGTTTGTCCCATGTTAGTCTCTTTCTGAGGACGAACTTCGACAAACCTTAGAATGAGACTAACGAGACTAACTTGGGACGAACAAAGACAAACTTTAGTCTCATTCTAATGTTTTACTAAGTTCGTCCCAAGTTAGTCTATTTCTAAGGACGAACGTAGATAAACCTTAGAATGAGAGTAACGTGACTAACTTGAGACGAACAAAGATAAACTTTAGTCTCATTCTAAGGTTTGTCAATGTTCGTCCCAAGTTAGTCTATTTCTAAGGTTGAACTTATACAAACCTTAGAATGAGACTAACGAGACTAACTTGGTACGAACAAAGACAAACATTAGTCTCATTCTGAGGTTAGTCTAAGTTCGTCCCAAGTTAGTCTATTTCTAAGAACGAACTAAGAAAAACCTTAGAATGAGAGTAACGAGACTAACTTGAGACGAACAAAGACAAACTTTAGTCTCATCTTAAGGTTTGTCAATGTTCATCCCAAGTTAGTCTATTTCTAAGGATGAACTTATACAAACCTTAGAATGAGACTAACGAGACTAACTTGGGACGAACAAAGACAAATTTTAGTCTCATTCTAAGGTTTGTCTAAGTTCGTACCAAGTTAGTCTATTTCTAAGGATAAACTTTGATAAACCTTAGAATGAGACTAACTTCGGACGAACAAAGACAAACTTTAGTCTCATTCTAATGTTTGTCTTAGTTCGTCCCAAGTTAGTCTAAGTTTGTCCCTCGTTTGTCTATGGAAGAACATAGACAAACCTTAGAATGAGACTAACGAAACTAACTTGGGACGAACAAAGACAAACTTTAGTCTCATTCTAAGGTTTAAGTTCGTCCCAAGTTAGTCTAAGTTCGTCCCACGTTTGTCTCTTTCTAAGGACGAACTTAGACAAACCTTAGAATGAGACTAACGAGACTAATTTGGGACGAACAAAGACAAACTTTAGTCTCATTCTAAGGTTTCTCTAAGTTCGTCCCAAGTTAGTCTAAGTTCGTCCCGCGTTTGTCTCTTTCTAAACACGAACTTAGACAAACCTTAGAATGAGATTAACGAGACTAATTTGGGATGAACAATGACAAACTTTAGTCTCATTCTAATGTTTGTCTAAGTTCATCCCAAGTTTGTCCAAGTTCGTCCCAAGTTAGTCTATTTCTAAGGAAGAACTTAGATAAACCTTAGAATCAGAGTAACGAGACTAACGTGAGACGAAAAAAGACAAACTTTAGTCTCATTCTAATGTTTGTCTAAGTTGATCCCAAGTTAGTCAATTTCTAAGGACGAAGTTATACAAACCTTAGAATGAGACTAACGAGACTAACTTGGGACGAAGAAAGACAAACTTTAGTCTCATTCTAAGGTTTGTCTAAGTTCATCCCAAGTTAGTCTATTTCAAAGGACGAGCTTAGATAAACCTTAGAATGAGACTAAAGAGACTAACTTGGGACGAACAAAGACAAAATTTAGTCTCAGTCTAAGGTTTGTCTAAGTTCGTCCCAAGTTAGTCTAAGTTTGTCCCATGTTAGTCTCTTTTTGAGGACGAACTTTGACAAACCTTAGAATGAGACTAACGAGACTAACTTGGGACGAACAAAGACAAACTTTAGTCTCATTCTAAGGTTTTACTAAGTTCGTCCCAAGTTAGTCTATTTCTAAGGACGAACTTAGATAAACTTTAGAATGAGAGTAACGTGACTAACTTGAGACGAACAAAGATAAACTTTAGTCTCATTCTAAGGTTTGTCAATGTTCGTCCCAAGTTAGTCTATTTCTAAGGGTGAACTTATACAAACCTTAGAATGAGACTAACGAGACTAACTTGGGACGAACAAAGACAAACATTAGTCTCATTCTGAGGTTAGTCTAAGTTCGTCCCAAGTTAGTCTATTTCTAAGAACGAACTTAGAAAAACCTTAGAATGAGAGTAACGAGACTAACTTGAGACGAACAAAGACAAACTTTAGTCTCATTCTAAGCTTTGTCAATGTTCATCCCAAGTTAGTCTATTTCTAAGGATGAACTTATACAAACCTTAGAATGAGACTAACGAGACTAACTTGGGACGAACAAAGACAAATTTTAGTCTCATTCTAAGGTTTGTCTAAGTTCGTCCCAAGTTAGTCTATTTCTAAGGATGAACTTAGATAAACCATAGAATGAGACTAACGAGACTAACTTCGGACGAACAAAGACAAACGTTAGTCTCATTCTAAGGTTTTTCTTTGTTCGTCCCAAGTTAGTCTAAGTTCGTCCCACGTTTGTCTCTTTCTAAGGACGAACTTAGCCAAACCTTAGAATGAGACTAACGAGACTAATTTGGGACGAACAAAGACAAACTTTAGTCTCATTCTAAGGTTTCTCTAAGTTCGTCCCAAGTTAGTCTAAGTTCGTCCCGCGTTTGTCTCCTTCTAAAGACGAACTTAGACAAACCTTAGAATGAGACTAACGAGAGTAATTTGGGATGAACAATGACAAACTTTAGTCTCATTCTAAGGTTTGTCTAAGTTCATCCCAAGTTTGTCCAAGTTCGTCCCAAGATAGTCTATTTCTAAGGACGAGCTTAGATAAACCTTAGAATGAGACTAACGAGACTAACATGGGACGAACAAAGACAAAATTTAGTCTCAGTCTAAGGTTTGTCTAAGTTAGTCTAAGTTCGTCCCACGTTTGTCTCTTTCTAAGGATGAACTTAGACAAACCTTAGAATGAGACTAAGGAGACTCACTTGGGACGAACAAAGACAAACTTTAGTCTCATTCTAAGGTTTGTCTAAGTTCGTCCCAAGTTAGTCTAAGTTTGTCCCATGTTAGTCTCTTTCTGAGGACAAACTTAGACAAACCTTAGTATCATTCAAAGGTTTGCCTAAGTTTGTCCCAAGTTTGTCAAAGTTCATCCCAAGTTAGTCTATTTCTAAGGACGAACTTAGACAAACCTTAGAATGAGACTGACGAGACTAACTTGGGACGAACAAAGACAAACTTTAGTCTCATTCTATGGTTTGTCTAAGTTCGTCCCAAGTTAGTCTAAGTTTGTCCCATGTTAGTCTCTTTCTGAGGACAAACTTAGACAAACCTTAGAATGAGACTAACGAGACTAACTTGGGACGAACAAAGAAAAACTTTAGTCTCATTCTAAGGTTTTACTAAGTTCGTCCCAAGTTAGTCTATTTCTAAGGACGAACTTAGATAAACCATAGAATGAGTGTAACGTGACTAACTTGAGACGAACAAAGATAAACTTTAGTGTCATTCTAAGGTTTGTCAATGTTCGTCCCAAGTTAGTCTATTTCTAACGGTGAACTTATACAAACCATAGAATGAGACTAACGAGACTAACTTGGGGCGAACAAAGACAAACATTAGTCTCATTCTGAGGTTAGTCTAAGTTCGTCCCAAGTTAGTCTATTTCTAAGAACGAACTTAGAAAAACCTTAGAATGAGAGTAACGAGACTAACTTGAGACGAACAAAGACAAATTTAGTCGCATTCTAAGGTTTGTCAATGTTCATCCCAAGTTAGTCTATTTCTAAGGATGAACTTATACAAACCTTAGAATGAGACTAACGAGACTAACTTGGGACGAACAAAGACAAACTTTAGTCTCATTCTAAGGTTTGTCTAAGTTCGTCCCTAGTTAGTCTATTTCTAAGGACAAACTTAGATAAACCTCAGAATGAGACTAACGAGACTAACTTGGGACGAACAATGACAAACTTTAGTCTCATTCTAAGGTTTGTCTACGTTCGTCCAAAGTTAGTCTATTTCCCAAAATTAGATAAACCTTAGAATGAGAGTAACGAGACTAACTTGAGTTGAACAAAGACAAACTTTAGTCTCATTCTAAGGTTTGTCTAAGTTCATCCCAAGTTAGTCTATTTCTAAGGACGAACTTTGATAAACCTTAGAATGAGACTAACGAGACTAACTTCGGACGAACAAAGACAAACTTTAGTCTCATTCTAAGGTTTGTCTAAGTTCGTCCCAAGTTAGTCTATTTCTAAGGACGAACTTAGACAAACCTTAGAATGAGTCTAACGAGACTAACTTGAGTTGAACAAAGAAAAACTTAAGTCTCATTCTAAGGTTTGTCAAAGGTCGTCCCAAGTTAGTCTATTTCTAAGGACAAACTTACACAACCCTTAGAATGAGACTAACGAGACTAACTTGGGACGAACAAAGACAAACTTTACTCTCATTCTAAGGTTTGTCTAAGTTCGTCCCAAGTTAGTCTATTTCTAAGGACGAACTTAGATAAACCTTAGAATGAGACTAACGAGACTAACTTCGGACGAACAAAGACAAACTTTAGTCTCATTCTAAGGGTTTGTCTTAGTTCGTCCCAAGTTAGTCTAAGTTCGTCCCACGTTTGTCTCTTTCTAAGGAAGAACATAGACAAACCTTAGAATGAGACTAACGAAACAAACATGGGACGAACAAAGACAAACTTTAGTCTCATTCTAAGGTTTGTCTAAGTTCGTCCCAAGTTAGTTTAAGTTCATCCCACGTTTGTCTCTTTCTAAGGGCGAACTTAGACAAACCTTAGAATGAGACTAACGAGACTAATTTGGGACGAACAAAGACAAACTTTAGTCTCATTCTAAGGTTTCTCTAAGTTCATCCCAAGTTAGTCTAAGTTCGTCCCGCGTTTGTCTCTTTCTAAAGACGAACTTAGACAAACCTTAGAATGAGACTAACGAGACTAATTTGGGATGAACAAAGATAAACTTTAGTCTCATTCTAAGGTTTTACTAAGTTCGTCCCAAGTTAGTCTATTTCTAAGGACGAACTTAGATAAACCTTAGAATGAGACAAACGAGACTAACTTGGGACGAACAAAGACAAACTTTAATCTCATTCTAAGGTTTGTCTAAGTTCGTCCCAAGTTAGTCTAAGTTCATCCCACGTTTGTCTCTTTCTAAGGATGAACTTAGACAAACCTTAGAATGAGACTAAGGAGACTAACTTGGGACAAACAAAGACAAACTTTAGTCTCATTCTAAGGTTTGTCAATGTTCGTCCCAAGTTAGTCTATTTCTAAGGGTGAACTTATACAAACCTTAGAATGAGACTAACGATACTAACTTGGGACGAGACAAACATTAGTCTCATTCTGAGGTTAGTCTAAGTTCATCCCAAGTTAGTCTATTTCTAAGAACGAACTTAGGAAAACCTTAGAATGAGAGTAACGAGACTAACTTGAGACGAACAAAGACAAACTTTAGTCTCATTCTAAGGTTTGTCAAAGTTCGTCCCTAGTTAGTCTATTTCTAAGGACGAACTTAGATAAACCTCAGAATGAGACTAACGAGACTAACTTGGGACGAACAATGACAAACTTTAGTCTCATTCTAAGGTTTGTCTACGTTCGTCCAAAGTTAGTCTGTTTCTAAGGACGAAATTAGATAAACCTTAGAATGAGAGTAACGAGACTAACTTGAGTTGAACAAAGACAAACTTTAGTCTCATTCTAAGGTTTGTCTAAGTTCATCCCAAGTTAGTCTATTTGTAAGGACGAACTTAGATAAACCTTAGAATGAGACTAACGAGACTAACTTCGGACGAACAAAGACAAACTTTTGTCTCATTCTAAGGTTTGTCTAAGTTCGTCCCAAGTTAGTCTTAGTCTGTCCCAAGTTAGTCTCTTTCTGAGGACGAACTTAGACAAACCTTAGAATGAGACTAACGAGACTAATTTAGGACGAACAAAGACAAAATTTAGTCTCATTCTAAGGTTTGTCTAAGTTCGTCCCAAGTTTGTCAAAGTTTGTCCCAAGTTAGTGTATTTCTAAGGACGAACTTAGACAAACCATAGAATGAGACTAACGAGACTAACTTGGGAAGAACAAAGACAAACATTAGACTCATTCTAAGGTTAGTCTAAGTTCGTCCCACGTTAGTCTATTTCTAAGGACGAACTTAGATAAACCTTAGAATGAGATTAAGAGACTAACTTGGGACAAACAAAGATAAACTTTAGTCTCATTCTAAGGTTTGTCTAAGTTCGTCCCAAGTTAGTCTAAGTTCGTCCCAAGTTAGTCTCTTTTTGAGGACGAACTTAGACAATTCTTAGAATGAGACTAACGAGACTAACTTGGGACGCACAAAGACAAACTTTAGTCTCTTTCTAAGGTTTGTCTAAGTTCATCCCAAGTTTGTCAAAGTTTGTCCAAAGTTAGTCAATTTCTGAGAACGAACTTAGATAAACCTTAGAATGAGAGTAACGAGACTAACTAGAGATGAACTAAGACAAACTTTGGTCTCATTATAAGGTTTCTCAAAGTTCATCCCAAGTTAGTGTATTTATAAGGACGAACTTATTCAAACCTTAGAATGAGACTAACGAGACTAACTTGGGACGAACAAAGACAAACGTTAGTCTCATTCTAAGGTTTGTCTAAGTTCGTCCCAAGTTAGTCTATTTCTAAGGATGAACATAGATAAACCTTAGAATGACACTAACGAGACTAACTTGGGACAAACAAAGACAAACTTAAGTCTCATTCTATGGTTTGTCTAAGTTCGTCCCAAGTTAGTCTAAGTTCGTCCCACGTTTGTCTCTTTCTAAGGACGAACTTAGACAAACCTTAAAATGAGACTAAGGAGACTAACTTGGGATGAACAAAGACAAACTTTAGTCTCATTCTAAGGTTTGTCTAAGTTCGTCCCAAGTTGTCAAAGTTTGTCCCAAGTTAGTCTATTTCTAAGGACGAACTTAGATAAACCTTAGAATGAGAGTAACGAGACTAACTTGAGACGAACAAAGACAAACTTTAGTCGCATTATAAGGTTTCTCAAGGTTCATCCCAAGTTAGTCTATTTCTAAGGACAAACTTATTCAAACCTTAGAATGAGACTAACGAGACTAACTTTGGACGAACAAACACAAACGTTAGTCTCATTCTAAGGTTTGTCTAAGTTCGTCCCAAGTTAGTCTATTTCTAAGGATGAACATAGATAAACCTTAGAATGACACTAACGAGACTAACTTGGGACGAACAAAGACAAACTTTAGTCTCATTCTAAGGTTTGTCTAAGTTCGTCCCAAGTTAGTCTAAGTTCGTCCCACGTTTGTCTCTTTCTACGGACGAACTTAGACAAACCTTAGAATGAGACTGAGGAGACTAACTTGGGATGAACAAAGACAAACTTTAGTCTCAGTCTAAGGTTTGTCTAAGTTCGTCCCAAGTTTGTCAAAGTTTGTCCCAAGTTAGTCTATTTCTAAGGACGAACTTAGATAAACCTTAGAATGAGAGTAACGAGACTAACTTGAGACGAACAAAGACAAACTTTAGTCTCATTATAAGGTTTCTCAAGGTTCATCCCAAGTTAGTCTATTTCTAAGGACAAACTTATTCAAACTATAGAATGAGACTAACGAGACTAACTTGGGACGAACAAACACAAACTTTAGTCTCATTCTAAGGTTTGTCTAAGTTCGTCCAAGTTAGTCTATTTCTAAGGACGAACTTAGATAAACCTTAGAATGAGAGTAACGAGTCTAACTTGAGACGTAGAAAGACAAACTTTAGTCTCATTCTAAGGTTTGTCTAAGTTGATCCCAAGTTAGACTATTTCTAAGGACGAACTTATACAAACCTTAGAATGAGACTAACGAGACTAACTTCTCTCATTCTATGGTTTGTCTAAGTTCGTCCCAAGTTAGTCTATATCTGAGGACAAACTTAGATAAACCTTAGAATGAGACTAACGAGACTAACTTGGGACGAACAAAGACAAACTTTAATCTCATTCTAAGGTTTGTCTAAGTTCGTCCCAAGTTAGTCTAAGTTCATCCCACGTTTGTCTCTTTCTATGGATGAACTTAGACAACCCTTAGAATGAGACTAAGGAGACTAACTTGGGACAAACAAAGACAAACTTTAGTCTCATTCCAAGGTTTGTCAATGTTCGTCCCAAGTTAGTCAATTTCTAAGGGTGAACTTATACAAACCTTAGAATGAGACTAACGAGACTAACTTGGGACGAGACAAACATTAGTCTCATTCTGAGGTTAGTCTAAGTTCATCCCAAGTTAATCTATTTCTAAGAACGAACTTAGAAAAACCTTAGAATGAGAGTAACGAGACTAACTTGAGACAAACAAAGACAAACTTTAGTGTCATTCTAAGGTTTGTCAATGTTCATCCCAAGTTAGTCTATTTCTAAGAACGAACTTATACAAACGTTAGAATGAGACAAACGAGACTAACTTGGGACGAACAAAGACAAACTTTAGTCTCATTCTAAGGTTTGTCTAAGTTCGTCCCTAGTTAGTCTATTTCTAAGGACGAACTTAGATAAACCTCAGAATGAGACTAACGAGACTAACTTGGGACGAACAATGACAAACTTTAGTCTCATTCTAAGGTTTGTCTACGTTTGTCCAAAGTTAGTCTATTTCAAAGGACGAACTTATTCAAACCTTAGAATGAGACTAACGAGACTAACTTGGGATGAACAAAGACAAACTTTAGTCTCATTCTAAGGTTTGTCTAAGTTCGTCCCAAGTTAGTCTAAGTTCGTCCCACGTTTGTCTCTTTCTAAGGACGAACTTAGACAAACCTTAGAATGAGACTGAGGAGACTAACTTGGGATGAACAAAGACAAACTTTAGTCTCATTCTAAGGTTTGTCTAAGTTCGTCCCAAGTTTGTCAAAGTTTGTCCCAAGTTAGTCTATTTCTAAGGACGAACTTAGATAAACCTTAGAATGAGAGTAACGAGACTAACTTCAGACGAACAAAGACAAACTTTAGTCTCATTATAAGGTTTCTCAAAGTTCATCCCAAGTTAGTCTATTTCTAAGGACAAACTTATTCAAACCTTAGAATGAGACTAACGAGACTAACTTGGGACGAACAAACACAAACTTTAGTCTCATTCTATGGTTTGTCTAAGTTCGTCCCAAGTTAGTCTATTTCTAAGGACGAACTTAGATAAACCTTAGAATGAGAGTAACGAGTCTAACTTGAGACGTAGAAAGACAAACATTAGTCTCATTCTAAGGTTTGTCTAAGTTGATCCCAAACCTTAGAATGAGACTAACGAGACTAACTTCTCTAATTTTATGGTTTGTCTAAGTTCGTCCCAAGTTGATCCCAAACCTTAGAATGAGACTAACGAGACTAACTTGGGATGAACAAAGACAAACTTTAATCGCATTCTAAGGTTTGTCTAAGTTCGTCCCATGTTAGTCTAAGTTCGTCCCACGTTTGTCTCTTTCTAAGGATGAACTTAGACAAACCTTAGAATGAGACTAAGGAGACTAACTTGGGACAAACAAAGACAAACTTTAGTCTCATTCTAAGGTTTGCCTAAGTTCGTCCCAAGTTTGTCTAAGTTCGTCCCAAGTTAGTCTATTTCTAAGGAAGAACTTAGATAAACCTTAGAATCAGAGTAACGAGACTAACGTGAGACGAACAAAGACAAACTTTAGTCTCATTCTAATGTTTGTCTAAGTTGATCCCAAGTTAGTCAATTTCTAAGGACGAAGTTATACAAACCTTAGAATGAGACTAACGAGACTAACTTGGGACGAAGAAAGACAAACTTTAGTCTCAGTCTAAGGTTTGTCTAAGTTCATCCCAAGTTAGTCTATTTCAAAGGACGAGCTTAGATAAACCTTAGAATGAGACTAAAGAGACTAACTTGGGACGAACAAAGACAAAATTTAGTCTCAATCTAAGGTTTGTCTAAGTTCGTCCCAAGTTAGTCTAAGTTTGTCCCATGTTAGTCTCTTTTTGAGGACGAACTTAGACAAACCTTAGAATGAGACTAACGAGACTAACTTGGGACGAACAAAGACAAACTTTAGTCTCATTCTAAGGTTTTACTAAGTTCGTCCCAAGTTAGTCTATTTCTAAGGACGAACTTAGATAAACTTTAGAATGAGAGTAACGTGACTAACTTGAGACGAACAAAGATAAACTTTAGTCTCATTCTAAGGTTTGTCAATGTTCGTCCCAAGTTAGTCTATTTCTAAGGGTGAACTTATACAAACCTTAGAATGAGACTAACGAGACTAACTTGGGACGAACAAAGACAAACATTAGTCTCATTCTGAGGTTAGTCTAAGTTCGTCCCAAGTTAGTCTATTTCTAAGAACGAACTTAGAAAAACCTTAGAATGAGAGTAACGAGACTAACTTGAGACGAACAAAGACAAACTTTAGTCTCATTCTAAGCTTTGTCAATGTTCATCCCAAGTTAGTCTATTTCTAAGGATGAACTTATACAAACCTTAGAATGAGACTAACGAGACTAACTTGGGACGAACAAAGACAAATTTTAGTCTCATTCTAAGGTTTGTCTAAGTTCGTCCCAAGTTAGTCTATTTCTAAGGATGAACTTAGATAAACCTTAGAATGAGACTAACGAGACTAACTTCGGACGAACAAAGACAAACGTTAGTCTCATTCTAAGGTTTGTCTTAGTTCGTCCCAAGTTAGTCTAAGTTCGTCCCACGTTTGTCTATGGAAGAACATAGACAAACCTTAGAATGAGACTAACGAAACTAACTTGGGACGAACAAAGACAAACTTTAGTCTCATTCTAAGGTTTGTCCAAGTTCGTCCCAAGTTAGTCTAAGTTCGTCCCACGTTTGTCTCTTTCTAAGGACGAACTTAGACAAACCTTAGAATGAGACTAACGAGACTAATTTGGGACGAACAAAGACAAACTTTAGTCTCATTCTAAGGTTTCTTTAAGTTCGTCCCAAGTTAGTCTAAGTTCGTCCCTCGTTTGTCTCTTTCTAAGGACGAACTTAGACAAACCTTAGAATGAGACTAACGAGACTAATTTGGGATGAACAATGACAAACTTTAGTCTCATTCTAAGGTTTGTCTAAGTTCATCCCAAGTTTGTCCAAGTTCGTCCCAAGTTAGTCTATTTCTAAGGACGTACTTAGATAAACCTTAGAATCAGAGTAACGAGACTAACGTGAGACGAACAAAGACAAACTCTAGTCTCATTCTAATGTTTTTCTAAGTTGATCCCAAGTTAGTCTATTTCTAAGGATGAACTTATACAAACCTTAGAATGAGACTAACGAGACTAAATTGGAACGAAGAAAGACAAACTTTAGTCTCATTCTAATGTTTGTCTAAGTTCAGCCCAAGTTAGTCTATTTCTAAGGACGAGCTTAGATAAACCTTAGAATGAGACTAACAAGACTAACTTGGGACGAACAAAGACAAAATTTAGTCTCAGTCTAAGGTTTGTCTAAGTTCGTCCCAAGTTAGTCTAAGTTCGTCCCACGTTTGTCTCTTTCTAAGGACGAACTTAGACAAACCTTAGAATGAGACTAACGAGACTAATTTGGGACGAACAAAGACAAACTTTAGTCTCATTCTAAGGTTTCTCTAAGTTCGTCCCAAGTTAGTCTAAGTTCGTCCCGCGTTTGTCTCTTTCTAAAGACGAATTTAGACAAACCTTAGAATGAGACTAACGAGACTAATTTGGGATGAACAATGACAAACTTTAGTCTCATTCTAAGGTTTGTCTAAGTTCATCCCAAGTTTGTCCAAGTTCGTCCCAAGATAGTCCATTTCTAAGGAAGAGCTTAGATAAACCTTAGAATGAGACTAACGAGACTAACATGGGACGAACAAAGACAAAATTTAGTCTCAGTCTAAGGTTTGTCTAAGTTCGTCCCAAGTTAGTCTAAGTTCGTCCCACGTTTGTCTCTTTCTAAGGATGAACTTAGACAAACCTTAGAATGAGACTAAGGTGACTAACTTGGGACGAACAAAGACAAACTTTAGTCTCATTCAAAGGTTTGCCTAAGTTTGTCCCAAGTTTGTCAAAGTTCATCCCAAGTTAGTCTATTTCTAAGGACGAACTTAGACAAACCTTAGAATGAGACTGACGAGACTAACTTGGGACGAACAAAGACAAACTTTAGTCTCATTCTAAGGTTTGTCTAAGTTCGTCCCAAGTTAGTCTAAGTTTGTCCCATGTTAGTCTCTTTCTGAGGACAAACTTAGACAAACCTTAGAATGAGACTAACGAGACTAACTTGGGACGAACAAAGAAAAACTTTAGTCTCATTCTAAGGTTTTACTAAGTTCGTCCCAAGTTAGTCTATTTCTAAGGACGAACTTAGATAAACCTTAGAATGAGAGTAACGTGACTAACTTGAGACGAACAAAGATAAACTTTAGTGTCATTCTAAGGTTTGTCAATGTTCGTCCCAAGTTAGTCTATTTCTAAGGGTGAACTTATAAAAACCTTAGAATGAGACTAACGAGACTAACTTGGGACGAACAAAGACAAACATTTGTCTCATTCTGAGGTTAGTCTAAGTTCGTCCCAATTTAGTCTATTTCTAAGAACGAACTTAGAAAAACCTTAGAATGAGAGTAACGAGACTAACTTGAGACGAACAAAGACAAACTTTAGTCTCATTATAAGCTTTCTCAAGGTTCATCCCAAGTTAGTCTATTTCTAAGGACAAACTTATTCAAACCTTAGAATGAGACTAACGAGACTAACTTGGGACGAACAAACACAAACTTTAGTCACATTCTAAGGTTTGTCTAAGTTCGTCCCAAGTTAGTCTATTTCTAAGGACGAACTTAGATAAACCTTAGAATGAGAGTAACGAGTCTAACTTGAGACGTAGAAAGACAAACTTTAGTCTCTTTCTAAGGTTTGTCTAAGTTCATCCCAAGTTTGTCGAAGTTTGTCCAAAGTTAGTCAATTTCTGAGGACGAACTTAGATAAACCTTAGAATGAGAGTAACGAGACTAACTTGAGACGAACTAAGACAAACTTTGGTCTCATTATAAGGTTTCTCAAAGTTCATCCCAAGTTAGTCTATTTATAAGGACAAACTTATTCAAACCTTAGAATGAGACTAACGAGACTAACTTGGGACGAACAAAGACAAACGTTAGTCTCATTCTAAGGTTTGTCTAAGTTCGTCCCAAGTTAGTCTATTTCGAAGGATGAACATAGATAAACCTTAGAATGACACTAACGAGACTAACTTGGGACGAACAAAGACAAACTTTAGTCTCATTCTAAGGTTTGTCTAAGTTCGTCCCAAGTTAGTCTAAGTTCGTCCCACGTTTGTCTCTTTCTAAGGACGAACTTAGACAAACCTTAGAATGAGACTGAGGAGACTAACTTGTGATGAACAAAGACAAACTTTAGTCTCATTCTAAGGTTTGTCTAAGTTCGTCCCAAGTTTGTCAAAGTTTGTCCCAAGTTAGTCTATTTCTAAGGACGAACTTAGATAAACCTTAGAATGAGAGTAACGAGACTAACTTGAGACGAACAAAGACAAACTTTAGTCTCATTATAAGGTTTCTCAAGGTTCATCCCAAGTTAGTCTATTTCTAAGGACAAACTTATTCAAACCTTAGAATGAGACTAACGAGACTAACTTGGGACGAACAAACACAAACTTTAGTCTCATTCTAAGGTTTGTCTAAGTTCGTCCAAGTTAGTCTATTTCTAAGGACGAACTTAGATAAATCTTAGAATGAGAGTAACGAGTCTAACTTGAGACGTAGAAAGACAAACTTTAGTCTCATTCTAAGGTTTGTCTAAGTTGATCCCAAGTTAGACTATTTCTAAGGACGAACTTATACAAACCTTAGAATGAGACTAACGAGACTAACTTCTCTCATTCTATGGTTTGTCTAAGTTCGTCCCAAGTTAGTCTATATCTAAGGACAAACTTAGATAAACCTTAGAATGAGACTAACGAGACTAACTTGGGACGAACAAAGACAAACTTTAATCTCATTCTAAGGTTTGTCTAAGTTCGTCCCAAGTTAGTCTAAGTTCATCCCACGTTTGTCTCTTTCTATGGATGAACTTAGACAAACCTTAGAATGAGACTAAGGAGACTAACTTGGGACAAACAAAGACAAACTTTAGTCTCATTCTAAGGTTTGTCAATGTTCGTCCCAAGTTAGTCAATTTCTAAGGGTGAACTTATACAAACCTTAGAATGAGACTAACGAGACTAACTTGGGACGAAACAAACATTAGTCTCATTCTGAGGTTAGTCTAAGTTCATCCCAAGTTAATCTATTTCTAAGAACGAACTTAGAAAAACCTTAGAATGAGAGTAACGAGACTAACTTGAGACGAACAAAGACAAACTTTAGTGTCATTCTAAGGTTTGTCAATGTTCATCCCAAGTTAGTCTATTTCTAAGAACGAACTTATACAAACGTTAGAATGAGACTAACGAGACTAACTTGGGACGAAGAAAGACAAACTTTAGTCTCATTCTAAGGTTTGTCTAAGTTCATCCCAAGTTAGTCTATTTCAAAGGACGAGCTTAGATAAACCTTAGAATGAGACTAAAGAGACTAACTTGGGACGAACAAAGACAAAATTTAGTCTCAGTCTAAGGTTTGTCTAAGTTCGTCCCAAGTTAGTCTAAGTTTGTCCCATGTTAGTCTCTTTTTGAGGACGAACTTAGACAAACCTTAGAATGAGACTAACGAGACTAACTTGGGACGAACAAAGAAAAACTTTAGTCTCATTCTAAGGTTTTACTAAGTTCATCCCAAGTTAGTCTATTTCTAAGGACGAACTTAGATAAACTTTAGAATGAGAGTAACGTGACTAACTTGAGACGAACAAAGATAAACTTTAGTCTCATTCTAAGGTTTGTCAATGTTCGTCCCAAGTTAGTCTATTTCTAAGGGTGAACTTATACAAATCTTAGATTGAGACTAACAAGACTAACTTGGGACGAACAAAGACAAACATTAGTCTCATTCTGAGGTTAGTCTAAGTTCGTCCCAAGTTAGTCTATTTCTAAGAACGAACTTAGAAAAACCTTAGAATGAGAGTAACGAGACTAACCTGAGACGAACAAAGACAAACTTTAGTCTCATTCTAAGCTTTGTCAATGTTCATCCCAAGTTAGTCTATTTCTAAGGATGAACTTATACAAACCTTAGAATGAGACTAACGAGACTAACTTGGGACGAACAAAGACAAATTTTAGTCTCATTCTAAGGTTTGTCTAAGTTCGTCCCAAGTTTGTCTATTTCTAAGGATGAACTTAGATAAACCTTAGAATGAGACTAACGAGACTAACTTCGGACGAACAAAGACAAACGTTAGTCTCATTCTAAGGTTTGTCTTAGTTCGTCCCAAGTTAGTCTAAGTTCGTCCCACGTTTGTCTATGGAAGAACATAGACAAACTTTAGAATGAGACTAACGAAACTAACTTGGGACGAACAAAGACAAACTTTAGTCTCATTCTAAGGTTTGTCTAAGTTCGTCCCAAGTTAGTCTAAGTTCGTCCCACGTTTGTCTCTTTCTAAGGACGAACTTAGACAAACCTTAGAATGAGACTAACGAGACTAATTTGGGACGAACAAAGACAAACTTTAGTCTCATTCTAAGGTTTGTCTAAGTTCATCTCAAGTTTGTCCAAGTTCGTCCCAAGTTAGTCTATTTCTAAGGACGAACTTAGATAAACCTTAGAATCAGAGTAACGAGACTAACGTGAGACGAACAAAGACAAACTTTAGTCTCATTCTAATGTTTTTCTAAGTTGATCCCAAGTTAGTCTATTTCTAAGGACGAACTTATACAACCCTTAGAATGAGACTAACGAGACTAAATTGGAACGAAGAAAGACAAACTTTAGTCTCATTCTAATGTTTGTCTAAGTTCAGCCCAAGTTAGTCTATTTCTAAGGACGAGCTTAGATAAACCTTAGAATGAGACTAACAAGACTAACTTGGGACGAACAAAGACAAAATTTAGTCTCAGTCTAAGGTTTGTCTAAGTTCGTCCCAAGTTAGTCTAAGTTCGTCCCACGTTTGTCTCTTTCTAAGGACGAACTTAGAAAAACCTTAGAATGAGACTAACGAGACTAATTTGGGACGAACAAAGACAAACTTTAGTCTCATTCTAAGGTTTCTCTAAGTTCGTCCCAAGTTAGTCTAAGTTCGTCCCGCGTTTGTCTCTTTCTAAAGACGAACTTAGACAAACCTTAGAATGAGACTAACGAGACTAATTTGGGATGAACAATGACAAACTTTAGTCTCATTCTAAGGTTTGTCTAAGTTCATCCCAAGTTTGTCCAAGTTCGTCCCAAGATAGTCTATTTCTAAGGACGAGCTTAGATAAACCTTAGAATGAGACTAACGAGACTAACATGGGACGAACAAAGACAAAATTTAGTCTCAGTCTAAGGTTTGTCTAAGTTCGTCCCAAGTTAGTCTAAGTTCGTCCCACGTTTGTCTCTTTCTAAGGATGAACTTAGACAAACCTTAGAATGAGACTAAGGAGACTAACTTGGGACGAACAAAGACAAACTTTAGTCTCATTCAAAGGTTTGCCTAAGTTTGTCCCAAGTTTGTCAAAGTTCATCCCAAGTTAGTCTATTTCTAAGGACGAACTTAGACAAACCTTAGAATGAGACTGACGAGACTAACTTGGGACGAACAAAGACAAACTTTAGTCTCATTCTATGGTTTGTCTAAGTTCGTCCCAAGTTAGTCTAAGTTTGTCCCATGTTAGTCTCTTTCTGAGGACAAACTTAGACAAACCTTAGAATGAGACTAACGAGACTAACTTGGGACGAACAAAGAAAAACTTTAGTCTCATTCTAAGGTTTTACTAAGTTCGTCCCAAGTTAGTCTATTTCTAAGGACGAACTTAGATAGACCTTAGATTGAGAGTAACGTGACTAACTTGAGACGAACAAAGATAAACTTTAGTGTCATTCTAAGGTTTGTAAATGTTCGTCCCAAGTTAGTCTATTTCTAAGGGTGAACTTATACAAACCTTAGAATGAGACTAACGAGACTAACTTGGGACGAACAAAGACAAACATTAGTCTCATTCTGAGGTTAGTCTAAGTTCGTCCCAAGTTAGTCTATTTCTAAGAATGAACTTAGAAAAACCTTAGAATGAGAGTAACGAGACTAACTTGAGACGAACAAAGACAAACTTTAGTCTCATTATAAGGTTTCTCAAGGTTCATCCCAAGTTAGTCTATTTCTAAGGACAAACTTATTCAAACATTAGAATGAGACTAACGAGACTAACTTGGGACGAACAAACACAAACTTTAGTCACATTCTAAGGTTTGTCTAATTTCGTCCCAAGTTAGTCTATTTCTAAGGACGAACTTAGATAAACCTTAGAATGAGAGTAACGAGTCTAACTTGAGACGTAGAAAGACAAACTTTAGTCTCTTTCTAAGGTTTGTCTAAGTTCATCCCAAGTTTGTCGAAGTTTGTCCAAAGTTAGTCAATTTCTGAGGACGAACTTAGATAAACCTTAGAATGAGAGTAACGAGACTAACTTGAGACGAACTAAGACAAACTTTGGTCTCATTATAAGGTTTCTCAAAGTTCATCCCAAGTTAGTCTATTTATAAGGACGAACTTATTCAAACCTTAGAATGAGACTAACGAGACTAACTTGGGACGAACAAAGACAAACGTTAGTCTCATTCTAAGGTTTGTCTAAGTTCGTCCCAAGTTAGTCTATTTCTAAGGATGAACATAGATAAACCTTAGAATGACACTAACGAGACTAACTTGGGACGAACAAAGACAAACTTTAGTCTCATTCTAAGGTTTGTCTAAATTCGTCCCAAGTTAGTCTAAGTTCGTCCCACGTTTGTCTCTTTCTAAGGAGGAACTTAGACAAACCTTAGAATGAGACTGAGGAGACTAACTTGGGATGAACAAAGACAAACTTTAGTCTCATTCTAAGGTTTGTCTAAGTTCGTCCCAAGTTTGTCAAAGTTTGTCCCAAGTTAGTCTATTTCTAAGGACGAACTTAGATAAACCTTAGAATGAGAGTAACGAGACTAACTTGAGACGAACAAAGACAAACTTTAGTCTCATTATAAGGTTTCTCAAGGTTCATCCCAAGTTAGTCTATTTCTAAGGACAAACTTATTCAAACCTTAGAATGAGACTAACGAGACTAACTTGGGACGAACAAACACAAACTTTAGTCTCATTCTAAGGTTTGTCTAAGTTCGTCCAAGTTAGTCTATTTCTAAGGACGAACTTAGATAAACCTTAGAATGAGAGTAACGAGTCTAACTTGAGATGTAGAAAGACAAACTTTAGTCTCATTCTAAGGTTTGTCTAAGTTGATCCCAAGTTAGACTATTTCTAAGGACGAAATTATACAAACCTTAGAATGAGACTAACGAGACTAACTTCTCTCATTCTATGGTTTGTCTAAGTTCGTCCCAAGTTAGTCTATATCTAAGGACAAACTTAGATAAACCTTAGAATGAGACTAACGAGACTAACTTGGGACGAACAAAGACAAACTTTAATCTCATTCTAAGGTTTGTCTAAGTTCGTCCCAAGTTAGTCTAAGTTCATCCCACGTTTGTCTCTTTCTATGGATGAACTTAGACAAACCTTAGAATGAGACTAAGGAGACTAACTTGGGACAAACAAAGACAAACTTTAGTCTCATTCTAAGGTTTGTCAATGTTCGTCCCAAGTTAGTCAATTTCTAAGGGTGAACTTATACAAACCTTAGAATGAGACTAACGAGACTAACTTGGGACGAGACAAACATTAGTCTCATTCTGAGGTTAGTCTAAGTTCATCCCAAGTTAATCTATTTCTAAGAACGAACTTAGAAAAACCTTAGAATGAGAGTAACGTGACTAACTTGAGACGAACAAAGACAAACTTTAGTGTCATTCTAAGGTTTGTCAATGTTCATCCCAAGTTAGTCTATTTCTAAGAACGAACTTATACAAACGTTAGAATGAGACTAACGAGACTAACTTGGGACGAACAAAGACAAACTTTAGTCTCATTCTAAGTTTTGTCTAAGTTCGTCCCTAGTTAGTCTATTTCTAAGGACGAACTTAGATAAACCTCAGAATGAGACTAACGAGACTAACTTGGGACGAACAATGACAAACTTTAGTCTCATTCTAAGGTTTGTCTACGTTTGTCCAAAGTTAGTCTATTTCTAAGGACGAACTTATTCAAACCTTAGAATGAGACTAACGAGACTAACTTGGGATGAACAAAGACAAACTTTAGTCTCATTCTAAGGTTTGTCTAAGTTCGTCCCAAGTTAGTCTAAGTTCGTCCCACGTTTGTCTCTTTCTGAGGACGAACTTAGACAAACCTTAGAATGAGACTGAGGAGACTAACTTGGGATGAACAAATACAAACTTTAGTCTCATTCTAAGGTTTGTCTAAGTTCGTCCCAAGTTTGTCAAAGTTTGTCCCAAGTTAGTCTATTTCTAAGGACGAACTTAGATAAACCTTAGAATGAGAGTAACGAGACTAACTTCAGACAAACAAAGACAAACTTTAGTCTCATTATAAGGTTTCTCAAAGTTCATCCCAAGTTAGTCTATTTCTAAGGACAAACTTATTCAAACCTTAGAATGAGACTAACGAGACTAACTTGGGACGAACAAACACAAACTTTAGTCTCATTCTAAGGTTTGTCTAAGTTCGTCCCAAGTTAGTCTATTTCTAAGGACGAACTTAGATAAACCTTAGAATGAGAGTAACGAGTCTAACTTGAGACGTAGAAAGACAAACTTTAGTCTCATTCTAAGGTTTGTCTAAGTTGATCCCAAACCTTAGAATGAGACTAACGAGACTAACTTCTCTCATTTTATGGTTTGTCTAAGTTCGTCCCAAGTTAGTCTATATCTAAGGACAAACTTAGATAAACCTTAGAATGAGACTAACGAGACTAACTTGGGATGAACAAAGACAAACTTTAATCGCATTCTAAGGTTTGTCTAAGTTCGTCCCATGTTAGTCTAAGTTCGTCCCACGTTTGTCTCTTTCTAAGGATGAACTTAGACAAACCTTAGAATGAGACTAAGGAGACTAACTTGGGACAAACAAAGACAAACTTTAGTCTCATTCTAAGGTTTGCCTAAGTTCGTCCCAAGTTTGTCTAAGTTCGTCCCAAGTTAGTCTATTTCTAAGGAAGAACTTAGATAAACCTTAGAATCAGAGTAACGAGACTAACGTGAGACGAACAAAGACAAACTTTAGTCTCATTCTAATGTTTGTCTAAGATGATCCCAAGTTAGTCAATTTCTAAGGACGAAGTTATACAAACCTTAGAATGAGACTAACGAGACTAACTTGGGACGAAGAAAGACAAACTTTAGTCTCATTCTAAGGTTTGTCTAAGTTCATCCCAAGTTAGTCTATTTTAAAGGACGAGCTTAGATAAACCTTAGAATGAGACTAAAGAGACTAACTTGGGACGAACAAAGACAAAATTTTGTCTCAGTCTAAGGTTTGTCTAAGTTTGTCCCAAGTTAGTCTAAGTTTGTCCCATGTTAGTCTCTTTTTGAGGACGAACTTAGACAAACCTTAGAATGAGACTAACGAGACTAACTTGGGATGAACAAAGACAAACTTTAGTCTCATTCTAAGGTTTTACTAAGTTCGTCCCAAGTTAGTCTATTTCTAAGGACGAACTTAGATAAACTTTAGAATGAGAGTAACGTGACTAACTTGAGACGAACAAAGATAAACTTTAGTCTCATTCTAAGGTTTGTCAATGTTCGTCCCAAGTTAGTCTATTTCTAAGGGTGAACTTATACAAACCTTAGAATGAGACTAACGAGACTAACTTGGGACGAACAAAGACAAACATTAGTCTCATTCTGAGGTTAGTCTAAGTTCGTCCCAAGTTAGTCTATTTCTAAGAACGAACTTAGAAAAACCTTAGAATGAGAGTAACGAGACTAACTTGAGACGAACAAAGACAAACTTTAGTCTCATTCTAAGCTTTGTCAATGTTCATCCCAAGTTAGTCTATTTCTAAGGATGAACTTATACAAACCTTAGAATGAGACTAACGAGACTAACTTGGGACGAACAAAGACAAATTTTAGTCTCATTCTAAGGTTTGTCTAAGTTCGTCCCAAGTTAGTCTATTTCTAAGGATGAACTTAGATAAACCTTAGAATGAGACTAACGAGACTAACTTCGGACGAACAAAGACAAACGTTAGTCTCATTCTAAGGTTTGTCTTAGTTCGTCCCAAGTTAGTCTAAGTTCGTCCCACGTTTGTCTCTTTCTAAGGACGAACTTAGACAAACCTTAGAATGAGACTAACGAGACTAATTTGGGACGAACAAAGACAAACTTTAGTCTCATTCTAAGGTTTCTTTAAGTTCATCCCAAGTTAGTCTAAGTTCGTCCCTCGTTTGTCTCTTTCTAAAGACGAACTTAGACAAACCTTAGAATGAGATTAACGAGACTAATTTGGGATGAACAATGACAAACTTTAGTCTCATTCTAAGGTTTGTCTAAGTTCATCCCAAGTTTGTCCAAGTTCGTCTCAAGTTAGTCTATTTCTAAGGACGAACTTAGATAAACCTTAGAATCAGAGTAACGAGACTAACGTGAGACGAACAAAGACAAACTTTAGTCTCATTCTAATGTTTTTCTAAGTTGATCCCAAGTTAGTCTATTTCTAAGGACGAACTTATACAAACCTTAGAATGAGACTAACGAGACTAAATTGGAACGAAGAAAGACAAACTTTAGTCTCATTCTAATGTTTGTCTAAGTTCATCCCAAGTTAGTCTATTTCTAAGGACGAGCTTAGATAAACCTTAGAATGAGACTAACAAGACTAACTTGGGATGAACAAAGACAAAATTTAGTCTCAGTCTAAGGTTTGTCTAAGTTTGTCTCAAGTTAGTCTAAGTTCGTCCCACGTTTATCTCTTTCCAAGGACGAACTTAGACAAACCTTAGAATGAGACTAACGAGACTAATTTGGGACGAACAAAGACAAACTTTAGTCTCATTCTAAGGTTTCTCTAAGTTCGTCCCAAGTTAGTCTAAGTTCGTCCCGCGTTTGTCTCTTTCTAAAGACGAACTTAGACAAACCTTAGAATGAGACTAACGAGACTAATTTGGGATGAACAATGACAAAATTTAGTCTCATTCTAAGGTTTGTCTAAGTTCATCCCAAGTTTGTCCAAGTTCGTCCCAAGATAGTCTATTTCTAAGGACGAGCTTAGATAAACCTTAGAATGAGACTAACGAGACTAACATGGGACGAACAAAGACAAAATTTAGTATCTGTCTAAGGTTTGTCTAAGTTCGTCCCAAGTTAGTCTAAGTTCGTCCCACGTTTGTCTCTTTCTAAGGATGAACTTAGACAAACCTTAGAATGAGACTAACGAGACTAACTTGGGACGAACAAAGAAAAACTTTAGTCTCATTCTAAGGTTTTACTAAGTTCGTCCCAAGTTAGTCTATTTCTAAGGACGAACTTAGATAAACCTTAGAATGAGAGTAACGTGACTAACTTGAGACGAACAAAGATAAACTTTAGTGTCATTCTAAGGTTTGTCAATGTTCGTCCCAAGTTAGTCTATTTCTAAGGGTGAACTTATACAAACCTTAGAATGAGACTAACGAGACTAACTTGGGACGAACAAAGACAAACATTAGTCTCATTCTGAGGTTAGTCTAAGTTCGTCCCAAGTTAGTCCATTTCTAAGAACGAACTTAGAAAAACCTTAGAATGAGAGTAACGAGGCTAACTTGAGACGAACAAAGACAAATTTAGTCTCATTCTAAGGTTTGTCAATGTTCATCCCAAGATAGTCTATTTCTAAGGATGAACTTATACAAACCTTAGAATGAGACTAACGAGACTAACTTGGGACGAACAAAGACAAACTTTAGTCTCATTCTAAGGTTTGTCTAAGTTCGTCCCTAGTTAGTCTATTTCTAAGGACAAACTTAGATAAACCTCAGAATGAGACTAACGAGACTAACTTGGGACGAACAATGACAAACTTTAGTCTCATTCTAAGGTTTGTCTACGTTCGTCCAAAGTTAGTCTATTTCAAAGGACAAAATTAGATAAACCTTAGAATGAGAGTAACGAGACTAACTTGAGTTGAACAAAGACAAACTTTAGTCTCATTCTAAGGTTTGTCTAAGTTCATCCCAAGTTAGTCTATTTCTAAGGATGAACTTTGATAAACCTTAGAATGAGACTAACGAGACTAACTTCGGACGAACAAAGACAAACTTTAGTCTCATTCTAAGGTTTGTCTAAGTTCGTCCCAAGTTAGTCTATTTCTAAGGACGAACTTAGACAAACCTTAGAATGAGACTAACGAGACTAACTTGAGTTGAACAAAGAAAAACTTTAGTCTCATTCTAAGGTTTGTCAAAGGTCGTCCCAAGTTAGTCTATTTCTAAGGACAAACTTACACAACCCTTAGAATGAGACTAACGAGACTAACTTGGGACGAACAAAGACAAACTTTACTCTCATTCTAAGGTTTGTCTAAGTTCGTCCCAAGTTAGTCTATTTCTAAGGACAAACTTAGATAAACCTTAGAATGAGACTAACGAGACTAACTTCGGACGAACAAAGACAAACTTTAGTCTCATTCTAAGGGTTTGTCTTAGTTCGTCCCAAGTTAGTCTAAGTTCGTCCCACGTTTGTCTCTTTCTAAGGAAGAACATAGACAAACCTTAGAATGAGACTAACGAAACTAACATGGGACGAACAAAGACAAACTTTAGTCTCATTCTAAGGGTTTGTCTTAGTTCGTCCCAAGTTAGTCTAAGTTCGTCCCACGTTTGTCTCTTTCTAAGGAAGAACATAGACAAACCTTAGAATGAGACTAACGAAACTAACATGGGACGAACAAAGACAAACTTTAGTCTCATTCTAAGGTTTGTCTAAGTTCGTCCCAAGTTAGTTTAAGTTCGTCCCACGTTTGTCTCTTTCTAAGGGCGAACTTAGACAAACCTTAGAATGAGACTAACGAGATTAATTTGGGACGAACAAAGACAAACTTTAGTCTCATTCTAAGGGTTTGTCTTAGTTCGTCCCAAGTTAGTCTAAGTTCGTCCCACGTTTGTCTCTTTCTAAGGAAGAACATAGACAAACCTTAGAATGAGACTAACGAAACTAACATGGGACGAACAAAGACAAACTTTAGTCTCATTCTAAGGTTTGTCTAAGTTCGTCCCAAGTTAGTTTAAGTTCGTCCCACGTTTGTCTCTTTCTAAGGGCGAACTTAGACAAACCTTAGAATGAGACTAACGAGATTAATTTGGGACGAACAAAGACAAACTTTAGTCTCATTCTAAGGTTTCTCTAAGTTCGTCCCAAGTTAGTCTAAGTTCGTCTCGCGTTTGTTTCTTTCTAAAGACGAACTTAGACAAACCTAAGAATGAGACTAACGAGACTAATTTGGGATGAACAAAGATAAACTTTAGTCTCATTCTAAGGTTTTACTAAGTTCGTCCCAAGTTAGTCTATTTCTAAGGACGAACTTAGATAAACCTTAGAATGAGACTAACGAGACAAACTTGGGACGAACAAAGACAAACTTTAATCTCATTCTAAGGTTTGTCTAAGTTCGTCCCAAGTTAGTCTAAGTTCATCCCACGTTTGTCTCTTTCTAAGGATGAACTTAGACAAACCTTAGAATGAGACTAAGGAGACTAACTTGGGACAAACAAAGACAAACTTTAGTCTCATTCTAAGGTTTGTCAATGTTCGTCCCAAGTTAGTCTATTTCTAAGGATGAACTTATACAAACCTTAGAATGAGACTAACGAGACTAACTTGGGACGAGACAAACATTAGTCTCATTCTGAGGTTAGTCTAAGTTCATCCCAAGTTAGTCTATTTCTAAGAACGAACTTAGAAAAACCTTAGAATGAGAGTAACGAGACTAACTTGAGACGAACAAAGACAAACTTTAGTCTCATTCTAAGGTTTGTCAAAGTTCGTCCCTAGTTAGTCTATTTTTAAGGACGAACTTAGATAAACCTCAGAATGAGACTAACGAGACTAACTTGGGAGGAACAATGACAAACTTTAGTCTCATTCTAAGGTTTGTCTACGTTCGTCCAAAATTAGTCTATTTCTAAGGAAGAAATTACATAAACCTTAGAATGAGAGTAACGAGACTAACTTGAGTTGAACAAAGACAAACTTTAGTCTCATTCTAAGGTTTGTCTAAGTTCATCCCAAGTTAGTCTATTTGTAAGGACGAACTTAGATAAACCTTAGAATGAGACTAACGAGACTAACTTCGGACGAACAAAGACAAACTTTTGTCTCATTCTAAGGTTTGTCTAAGTTCGTCCCAAGTTAGTCTTAGTTTGTCCCAAGTTAGTCTCTTTCTGAGGACGAACTTAGACAAACCTTAGAATGAGACTAACGAGACTAATTTAGGACGAACAAAGACAAAATTTAGTCTCATTCTAAGGTTTGTCTAAGTTCGTCCCAAGTTTGTCAAAGTTTGTCCCAAGTTAGTCTATTTCTAAGGACGAACTTAGACAAACCATAGAATGAGACTAACGAGACTAACTTGGGAAGAACAAAGACAAACATTAGTCTCATTCTAAGGTTAGTCTAAGTTCGTCCCACGTTAGTCTATTTCTAAGGACGAACTTAGATAAACCTTAGAATGAGACTAAGAGACTAACTTCGGACAAACAAAGACAAACTTTAGTCTCATTCTAAGGTTTGTCTAAGTTCGTCCCAAGTTAGTCTAAGTTCGTCCCAAGTTAGTCTCTTTCTGAGGACGAACTTAGACAAATCTTAGAATGAGACTAACGAGACTAACTTGGGACGCACAAAGACAAACTTTAGTCTCTTTCTAAGGTTTGTCTAAGTTCATCCCAAGTTTGTCAAAGTTTGTCCAAGGTTAGTCAATTTCTGAGGACGAACTTAGATAAACCTTAGAATGAGAGTAACGAGACTAACTAGAGACGAACTAAGACAAACTTTGGTCTCATTATAAGGTTTCTCAAAGTTCATCCCAATTAGTGTATTTATAAGGACGAACTTATTCAAACCTTAGAATGAGACTAACGAGACTAACTTGGGACGAACAAAGACAAACGTTAGTCTTATTCTAAGGTTTGTCTAAGTTCGTCCCAAGTTAGTCTATTTCTAAGGATGAACATAGATAAACCTTAGAATGACACTAACGAGACTAAGTTGGGACAAACAAAGACAAACTTAAGTCTCATTCTAAGGTTTGTCTAAGTTCGTCCCAAGTTAGTCTAAGTTCGTCCCACGTTTGTCTCTTTCTAAGGACGAACTTAGACAAACCTTAGAATGAGACTAAGGAGACTAACTTGGGATGAACAAAGACAAACTTTAGTCTCATTCTAAGGTTTGTCTAAGTTCGTCCCAAGTTGTCAAAGTTTGTCCCAAGTTAGTCTATTTCTAAGGACGAACTTAGATAAACCTTAGAATGAGAGTAACGAGACTAACTTGAGACGAACAAAGACAAACTTTAGTCTCATTATAAGGTTTCTCAAGGTTCATCCCAAGTTAGTCTATTTCTAAGGACAAACTTATTCAAACCTTAGAATGAGACTAACGAGACTAACTTGGGACGAACAAACACAAACTTTAGTCTCATTCTAAGGTTTGTCTAAGTTCGTCCCAAGTTAGTCTATTTCTAAGGACGAACTTAGATAAACCTTAGAATGAGAGTAACGAGTCTAACTTGAGACGTAGAAAGACAAACTTTAGTCTCTTTCTAAGGTTTGTCTAAGTTCATCCCAAGTTTGTCGAAGTTTGTCCAAAGTTAGTCAATTTCTGAGGACGAACTTAGATAAACCTTAGAATGAGAGTAACGAGACTAACTTGAGACGAACTAAGACAAACTTTGGTCTCATTATAAGGTTTCTCAAAGTTCATCCCAAGTTAGTCTATTTATAAGGACGAACTTATTCAAACCTTAGAATGAGACTAACGAGACTAACTTGGGACGAACAAAGACAAACGTTAGTCTCATTCTAAGGTTTGTCTAAGTTCGTCCCAAGTTAGTCTATTTCTAAGGATGAACATAGATAAACCTTAGAATGAGACTAACGAGACTAACTTGGGACGAACAAAGACAAACTTTAGTCTCATTCTAAGGTTTGTCTAAGTTCGTCCCAAGTTAGTCTAAGTTCGTCCCACGTTTGTCTCTTTCTAAGGACGAACTTAGACAAACCTTAGAATGAGACTGAGGAGACTAACTTGGGATGAACAAAGACAAACTTTAGTCTCATTCTAAGGTTTGTCTAAGTTCGTCCCAAGTTTGTCAAAGTTTGTCCCAAGTTAGTCTATTTCTAAGGACGAACTTAGATAAACCTTAGAATGAGAGTAACGAGACTAACTTCAGACGAACAAAGACAAACTTTAGTCTCATTATAAGGTTTCTCAAAGTTCATCCCAAGTTAGTCTATTTCTAAGGACAAACTTATTCAAACCTTAGAATGAGACTAACGAGACTAACTTGGGACGAACAAACACAAACTTTAGTCTCATTCTAAGGTTTGTCTAAGTTCGTCCCAAGTTAGTCTATTTCTAAGGACGAACTTAGATAAACCTTAGAATGAGAGTAACGAGTCTAACTTGAGACGTAGAAAGACAAACTTTAGTCTCATTCTAAGGTTTGTCTAAGTTGATCCCAAACCTTAGAATGAGACTAACGAGACTAACTTTTCTCATTTTATGGTTTGTCTAAGTTCGTCCCAAGTTAGTCTATATCTAAGGACAAACTTAGATAAACCTTAGAATGAGACTAATGAGACTAACTTGGGATGAACAAAGACAAACTTTAATCGCATTCTAAGGTTTGTCTAAGTTCGTCCCATGTTAGTCTAAGTTCGTCCCACGTTTGTCTCTTTCTAAGGATGAACTTAGACAAACCTTAGAATGAGACTAAGGAGACTAACTTGGGACAAACAAAGACAAACTTTAGTCTCATTCTAAGGTTTGCCTAAGTTCGTCCCAAGTTTGTCTAAGTTCGTCCCAAGTTAGTCTATTTCTAAGGAAGAACTTAGATAAACCTTAGAATCAGAGTAACGAGACTAACGTGAGACGAACAAAGACAAACTTTAGTCTCATTCTATTGTTTGTCTAAGTTGATCCCAAGTTATTCAATTTCTAAGGACGAAGTTATACAAACCTTAGAATGAGACTAACGAGACTAACTTGGGACGAAGAAAGACAAACTTTAGTCTCATTCTAAGGTTTGTCTAAGTTCATCCCAAGTTAGTCTATTTCAAAGGACGAGCTTAGATAAACCTTAGAATGAGACTAAAGAGACTAACTTGGGACGAACAAAGACAAAATTTAGTCTCAGTCTAAGGTTTATCTAAGTTCGTCCCAAGTTAGTCTAAGTTTGTCCCATGTTAGTCTCTTTTTGAGGACGAACTTAGACAAACCTTAGAATGAGACTAACGAGACTAACTTGGGACGAACAAAGACAAACTTTAGTCTCATTCTAAGGTTTTACTAAGTTCGTCCCAAGTTAGTCTATTTCTAAGGACGAACTTAGATAAACTTTAGAATGAGAGTAACGTGACTAACTTGAGACGAACAAAGATAAACTTTAGTCTCATTCTAAGGTTTGTCAATGTTCGTCCCAAGTTAGTCTATTTCTAAGGGTGAACTTATACAAACCTTAGAATGAGACTAACGAGACTAACTTGGGACGAACAAAGACAAACATTAGTCTCATTCTGAGGTTAGTCTAAGTTCGTCCCAAGTTAGTCTATTTCTAAGAACGAACTTAGAAAAACCTTAGAATGAGAGTAACGAGACTAACTTGAGACGAACAAAGACAAACTTTAGTCTCATTCTAAGCTTTGTCAATGTTCATCCTAAGTTAGTCTATTTCTAAGGATGAACTTATACAAACCTTAGAATGAGACTAACGAGACTAACTTGGGACGAACAAAGACAAATTTTAGTCTCATTCTAAGGTTTGTCTAAGTTCGTCCCAAGTTAGTCTATTTCTAAGGATGAACTTAGATAAACCTTAGAATGAGACTAACGAGACTAACTTCGGACGAACAAAGACAAACGTTAGTCTCATTCTAAGGTTTGTCTTAGTTCGTCCCAAGTTAGTCTAAGTTCGTCCCACGTTTGTCTATGGAAGAACATAGACAAACCTTAGAATGAGACTAACGAAACTAACTTGGGACGAACAAAGACAAACTTTAGTCTCATTCTAAGGTTTGTCTAAGTTCGTCCCAAGTTAGTCTAAGTTCGTCCCACGTTTGTCTCTTTCTAAGGACGAACTTAGACAAACCTTAGAATGAGACTAATGAGACTAATTTGGGACGAACAAAGACAAACTTTAGTCTCATTCTAAGGTTTCTTTAAGTTTGTCCCAAGTTAGTCTAAGTTCGTCCCTCGTTTGTCTCTTTCTAAAGACGAACTTAGACAAACCTTAGAATGAGACTAACGAGACTAATTTGGGATGAACAATGACAAACTTTAGTCTCATTCTAAGGTTTGTCTAAGTTCATCCCATGTTTGTCCAAGTTCGTCCCAAGTTGGTCTATTTCTAAGGACGAACTTAGATAAACCTTAGAATCAGAGTAACGAGACTAACGTGAGACGAACAAAGACAAACTTTAGTCAATTTCTAATGTTTTTCTAAGTTGATCCCAAGTTAGTCTATTTCTAAGGACGAACTTATACAAACCTTAGAATGAGACTAACGAGACTAAATTGGAACGAAGAAAGACAAACTTTAGTCTCATTCTAATGTTTGTCTAAGTTCATCCCAAGTTAGTCTATTTCTAAGGACGAGCTTAGATAAACCTTAGAATGAGACTAACAAGACTAACTTGGGACGAACAAAGACAAAATTTAGTCTCAGTCTAAGGTTTGTCTAAGTTCGTCCCAAGTTAGTCTAAGTTCGTCCCACGTTTGTCTCTTTCTAAGGACGAACTTAGACAAACCTTAGAATGAGACTAACGAGACTAATTTGGAACGAACAAAGACAAAATTTAGTCTCATTCTAAGGTTTCTCTAAGTTCGTCCCAAGTTAGTCTAAGTTCGTCCCGCGTTTGTCTCTTTCTAAAGACGAACTTAGACAAACCTTAGAATGAGACTAACGAGACTAATTTGGGATGAACAATGACAAACTTTAGTCTCATTCTAAGGTTTGTCTAAGTTCATCCCAAGTTTGTCCAAGTTCGTCCCAAGATAGTCTATTTCTAAGGACGAGCTTAGATAAACCTTAGAATAAGACTAACGAGACTAACATGGGACGAACAAAGACAAAATTTAGTCTCAGTCTAAGGTTTGTCTAAGTTCGTCCCAAGTTAGTCTAAGTTCGTCCCACGTTTGTCTCTTTCTAAGGATGAACTTAGACAAACCTTAGAATGAGACTAAGGAGACTAACTTGGGACGAACAAAGACAAACTTTAGTCTCATTCAAAGGTTTGCCTAAGTTTGTCCCAAGTTTGTCAAAGTTCATCCCAAGTTAGTCTATTTCTAAGGACGAACTTAGACAAACCTTAGAATGAGACTGACGAGACTAACTTGGGACGAACAAAGACAAACTTTAGTCTCATTCTAAGGTTTGTCTAAGTTCGTCCCAAGTTAGTCTAAGTTTGTCCCATGTTAGTCTCTTTCTGAGGACAAACTTAGACAAACCTTAGAATGAGACTAACGAGACTAACTTGGGACGAACAAAGAAAAACTTTAGTCTCATTCTAAGGTTTTACTAAGTTCGTCCCAAGTTAGTCTATTTCTAAGGACGAACTTAGATAAACCTTAGAATGAGAGTAACGTGACTAACTTGAGACGAACAAAGATAAACTTTAGTCTCATTCTAAGGTTTGTCAATATTCGTCCCAAGTTAGTCTATTTCTAAGGGTGAACTTATACAAACCTTAGAATGAGACTAACGAGACTAACTTGGGACGAACAAAGACAAACATTAGTCTCATTCTGAGGTTAGTCTAAGTTCGTCCCAAGTTAGTCTATTTCTAAGAACGAACTTAGAAAAACCTTAGAATGAGAGTAACGAGACTAACTTGAGACGAACAAAGACAAACTTTAGTCTCATTATAAGGTTTCTCAAGGTTCATCCCAAGTTAGTCTATTTCTAAGGACAAACTTATTCAAACCTTAGAATGAGACTAAAGAGACTAACTTGGGACGAACAAAGACAAACTTTAGTCTCATTCTAAGGTTTGTCTAAGTTCGTCCCTAGTTAGTCTATTTCTAAGGACAAACTTAGATAAACCTCAGAATGAGACTAACGAGACTAACTTGGGACGAACAATGACAAACTTTAGTCTCATTCTAAGGTTTGTCTACGTTCGTCCAAAGTTAGTCTATTTCAAAGGACAAAATTAGATAAACCTTAGAATGAGAGTAACGAGACTAACTTGAGTTGAACAAAGACAAACTTTAGTCTCATTCTAATGTTTGTCTAAGTTCATCCCAAGTTAGTCTATTTCTAAGGACGAACTTTGATAAACCTTAGAAAGAGACTAACGAGACTAACTTCGGACGAACAAAGACAAACTTTAGTCTCATTCTAAGGTTTGTCTAAGTTCGTCCCAAGTTAGTCTATTTCTAAGGACGAACTTAGACAAACCTTAGAATGAGACTAACGAGACTAACTTGAGTTGAACAAAGAAAAACTTTAGTCTCATTCTAAGGTTTGTCAAAGGTCGTCCCAAGTTAGTCTATTTCTAAGGACAAACTTACACAACCCTTAGAATGAGACTAACGAGACTAACTTGGGACGAACAAAGACAAACTTTACTCTCATTCTAAGGTTTGTCTAAGTTCGTCCCAAGTTAGTCTATTTCTAAGGACGAACTTAGATAAACCTTAGAATGAGACTAACGAGACTAACTTCGGACGAACAAAGACAAACTTTAGTCTCATTCTAAGGGTTTGTCTTAGTTCGTCCCAAGTTAGTCTAAGTTCGTCCCACGTTTGTCTCTTTCTAAGGAAGAACATAGACAAACCTTAGAATGAGACTAACGAAACTAACATGGGACGAACAAAGACAAACTTTAGTCTCATTCTAAGGTTTGTCTAAGTTCGTCCCAAGTTAGTTTAAGTTCGTCCCACGTTTGTCTCTTTCTAAGGGCGAACTTAGACAAACCTTAGAATGAGACTAACGAGACTAATTTGGGACGAACAAAGACAAACTTTAGTCTCATTCTAAGGTTTCTCTAAGTTCGTCCCAAGTTAGTCTAAGTTCGTCCCGCGTTTGTCTCTTTCTAAAGACGAACTTAGACAAACCTTAGAATGAGAGTAACGAGACTAACTTGAGACGAACAAAGACAAACTTTAGTCTCATTCTAAGGTTTGTCTAAGTTCATCCCAAGTTTGTCCAAGTTCGTCCCAAGTTAGTCTATTTCTAAGGACGAACTTAGATAAACCTTAGAATCAGAGTAACGAGACTAACGTGAGACGAACAAAGACAAACTTTAGTCAATTTCTAATGTTTTTCTAAGTTGATCCCAAGTTAGTCTATTTCTAAGGACGAACTTATACAAACCTTAGAATGAGACTAACGAGACTAAATTGGAACGAAGAAAGACAAACTTTAGTCTCATTCTAATGTTTGTCTAAGTTCATCCCAAGTTAGTCTATTTCTAAGGACGAGCTTAGATAAACCTTAGAATGAGACTAACAAGACTAACTTGGGACGAACAAAGACAAAATTTAGTCTCAGTCTAAGGTTTGTCTAAGTTCGTCCCAAGTTAGTCTAAGTTCGTCCCACGTTTGTCTCTTTCTAAGGACGAACTTAGACAAACCTTAGAATGAGACTAACGAGACTAATTTGGAACGAACAAAGACAAAATTTAGTCTCATTCTAAGGTTTCTCTAAGTTCGTCCCAAGTTAGTCTAAGTTCGTCCCGCGTTTGTCTCTTTCTAAAGACGAACTTAGACAAACCTTAGAATGAGACTAACGAGACTAATTTGGGATGAACAATGACAAACTTTAGTCTCATTCTAAGGTTTGTCTAAGTTCATCCCAAGTTTGTCCAAGTTCGTCCCAAGATAGTCTATTTCTAAGGACGAGCTTAGATAAACCTTAGAATAAGACTAACGAGACTTACATGGGACGAACAAAGACAAAATTTAGTCTCAGTCTAAGGTTTGTCTAAGTTCGTCCCAAGTTAGTCTAAGTTCGTCCCACGTTTGTCTCTTTCTAAGGATGAACTTAGACAAACCTTAGAATGAGACTAAGGAGACTAACTTGGGACGAACAAAGACAAACTTTAGTCTCATTCAAAGGTTTGCCTAAGTTTGTCCCAAGTTTGTCAAAGTTCATCCCAAGTTAGTCTATTTCTAAGGACGAACTTAGACAAACCTTAGAATGAGACTGACGAGACTAACTTGGGACGAACAAAGACAAACTTTAGTCTCATTCTAAGGTTTGTCTAAGTTCGTCCCAAGTTAGTCTAAGTTTGTCCCATGTTAGTCTCTTTCTGAGGACAAACTTAGACAAACCTTAGAATGAGACTAACGAGACTAACTTGGGACGAACAAAGAAAAACTTTAGTCTCATTCTAAGGTTTTACTAAGTTCGTCCCAAGTTAGTCTATTTCTAAGGACGAACTTAGATAAACCTTAGAATGAGAGTAACGTGACTAACTTGAGACGAACAAAGATAAACTTTAGTCTCATTCTAAGGTTTGTCAATATTCGTCCCAAGTTAGTCTATTTCTAAGGGTGAACTTATACAAACCTTAGAATGAGACTAACGAGACTAACTTGGGACGAACAAAGACAAACATTAGTCTCATTCTGAGGTTAGTCTAAGTTCGTCCCAAGTTAGTCTATTTCTAAGAACGAACTTAGAAAAACCTTAGAATGAGAGTAACGAGACTAACTTGAGACGAACAAAGACAAACTTTAGTCTCATTATAAGGTTTCTCAAGGTTCATCCCAAGTTAGTCTATTTCTAAGGACAAACTTATTGAAACCTTAGAATGAGACTAAAGAGACTAACTTGGGACGAACAAAGACAAACTTTAGTCTCATTCTAAGGTTTGTCTAAGTTCGTCCCTAGTTAGTCTATTTCTAAGGACAAACTTAGATAAACCTCAGAATGAGACTAACGAGACTAACTTGGGACGAACAATGACAAACTTTAGTCTCATTCTAAGGTTTGTCTACGTTCGTCCAAAGTTAGTCTATTTCAAAGGACAAAATTAGATAAACCTTAGAATGAGAGTAACGAGACTAACTTGAGTTGAACAAAGACAAACTTTAGTCTCATTCTAAGGTTTGTCTAAGTTCATCCCAAGTTAGTCTATTTCTAAGGACGAACTTTGATAAACCTTAGAAAGAGACTAACGAGACTAACTTCGGACGAACAAAGACAAACTTTAGTCTCATTCTAAGGTTTGTCTAAGTTCGTCCCAAGTTAGTCTATTTCTAAGGACGAACTTAGACAAACCTTAGAATGAGACTAACGAGACTAACTTGAGTTGAACAAAGAAAAACTTTAGTCTCATTCTAAGGTTTGTCAAAGGTCGTCCCAAGTTAGTCTATTTCTAAGGACAAACTTACACAACCCTTAGAATGAGACTAACGAGACTAACTTGGGACGAACAAAGACAAACTTTACTCTCATTCTAAGGTTTGTCTAAGTTCGTCCCAAGTTAGTCTATTTCTAAGGACGAACTTAGATAAACCTTAGAATGAGACTAACGAGACTAACTTCGGACGAACAAAGACAAACTTTAGTCTCATTCTAAGGGTTTGTCTTAGTTCGTCCCAAGTTAGTCTAAGTTCATCCCACGTTTGTCTCTTTCTAAGGAAGAACATAGACAAACCTTAGAATGAGACTAACGAAACTAACATGGGACGAACAAAGACAAACTTTAGTCTCATTCTAAGGTTTGTCTAAGTTCGTCCCAAGTTAGTTTAAGTTCGTCCCACGTTTGTCTCTTTCTAAGGGCGAACTTAGACAAACCTTAGAATGAGACTAACGAGACTAATTTGGGACGAACAAAGACAAACTTTAGTCTCATTCTAAGGTTTCTCTAAGTTCGTCCCAAGTTAGTCTAAGTTCGTCCCGCGTTTGTCTCTTTCTAAAGACGAACTTAGACAAACCTTAGAATGAGAGTAACGAGACTAACTTGAGACGAACAAAGACAAACTTTAGTCTCATTCTAAGGTTTATCTAAGTTCATCCCAAGTTTGTCCAAGTTCGTCCCAAGTTAGTATATTTCTAAGGACGAACTTAGATAAACCTTAGAATCAGAGTAACGAGACTAACGTGAGACGAACAAAGACAAACTTTAGTCAATTTCTAATGTTTTTCTAAGTTGATCCCAAGTTAGTCTATTTCTAAGGACGAACTTATACAAACCTTAGAATGAGACTAACGAGACTAAATTGGAACGAAGAAAGACAAACTTTAGTCTCATTCTAATGTTTGTCTAAGTTCATCCCAAGTTAGTCTATTTCTAAGGACGAGCTTAGATAAACCTTAGAATGAGACTAACAAGACTAACTTGGGACGAACAAAGACAAAATTTAGTCTCAGTCTAAGGTTTGTCTAAGTTCGTCCCAAGTTAGTCTAAGTTCGTCCCACGTTTGTCTCTTTCTAAGGACGAACTTAGACAAACCTTAGAATGAGACTAACGAGACTAATTTGGAACGAACAAAGACAAAATTTAGTCTCATTCTAAGGTTTCTCTAAGTTCGTCCCAAGTTAGTCTAAGTTCGTCCCGCGTTTGTCTCTTTCTAAAGACGAACTTAGACAAACCTTAGAATGAGACTAACGAGACTAATTTGGGATGAACAATGACAAACTTTAGTCTCATTCTAAGGTTTGTCTAAGTTCATCCCAAGTTTGTCCAAGTTCGTCCCAAGATAGTCTATTTCTAAGGACGAGCTTAGATAAACCTTAGAATAAGACTAACGAGACTAACATGGGACGAACAAAGACAAAATTTAGTCTCAGTCTAAGGTTTGTCTAAGTTCGTCCCAAGTTAGTCTAAGTTCGTCCCACGTTTGTCTCTTTCTAAGGATGAACTTAGACAAACCTTAGAATGAGACTAAGGAGACTAACTTGGGACGAACAAAGACAAACTTTAGTCTCATTCAAAGGTTTGCCTAAGTTTGTCCCAAGTTTGTCAAAGTTCATCCCAAGTTAGTCTATTTCTAAGGACGAACTTAGACAAACCTTAGAATGAGACTGACGAGACTAACTTGGGACGAACAAAGACAAACTTTAGTCTCATTCTAAGGTTTGTCTAAGTTCGTCCCAAGTTAGTCTAAGTTTGTCCCATGTTAGTCTCTTTCTGAGGACAAACTTAGACAAACCTTAGAATGAGACTAACGAGACTAACTTGGGACGAACAAAGAAAAACTTTAGTCTCATTCTAAGGTTTTACTAAGTTCGTCCCAAGTTAGTCTATTTCTAAGGACGAACTTAGATAAACCTTAGAATGAGAGTAACGTGACTAACTTGAGACGAACAAAGATAAACTTTAGTCTCATTCTAAGGTTTGTCAATATTCGTCCCAAGTTAGTCTATTTCTAAGGGTGAACTTATACAAACCTTAGAATGAGACTAACGAGACTAACTTGGGACGAACAAAGACAAACATTAGTCTCATTCTGAGGTTAGTCTAAGTTCGTCCCAAGTTAGTCTATTTCTAAGAACGAACTTAGAAAAACCTTAGAATGAGAGTAACGAGACTAACTTGAGACGAACAAAGACAAACTTTAGTCTCATTATAAGGTTTCTCAAGGTTCATCCCAAGTTAGTCTATTTCTAAGGACAAACTTATTCAAACCTTAGAATGAGACTAAAGAGACTAACTTGGGACGAACAAAGACAAACTTTAGTCTCATTCTAAGGTTTGTCTAAGTTCGTCCCTAGTTAGTCTATTTCTAAGGACAAACTTAGATAAACCTCAGAATGAGACTAACGAGACTAACTTGGGACGAACAATGACAAACTTTAGTCTCATTCTAAGGTTTGTCTACGTTCGTCCAAAGTTAGTCTATTTCAAAGGACAAAATTAGATAAACCTTAGAATGAGAGTAACGAGACTAACTTGAGTTGAACAAAGACAAACTTTAGTCTCATTCTAAGGTTTGTCTAAGTTCATCCCAAGTTAGTCTATTTCTAAGGACGAACTTTGATAAACCTTAGAAAGAGACTAACGAGACTAACTTCGGACGAACAAAGACAAACTTTAGTCTCATTCTAAGGTTTGTCTAAGTTCGTCCCAAGTTAGTCTATTTCTAAGGACGAACTTAGACAAACCTTAGAATGAGACTAACGAGACTAACTTGAGTTGAACAAAGAAAAACTTTAGTCTCATTCTAAGGTTTGTCAAAGGTCGTCCCAAGTTAGTCTATTTCTAAGGACAAACTTACACAACCCTTAGAATGAGACTAACGAGACTAACTTGGGACGAACAAAGACAAACTTTACTCTCATTCTAAGGTTTGTCTAAGTTCGTCCCAAGTTAGTCTATTTCTAAGGACGAACTTAGATAAACCTTAGAATGAGACTAACGAGACTAACTTCGGACGAACAAAGACAAACTTTAGTCTCATTCTAAGGGTTTGTCTTAGTTCGTCCCAAGTTAGTCTAAGTTCGTCCCACGTTTGTCTCTTTCTAAGGAAGAACATAGACAAACCTTAGAATGAGACTAACGAAACTAACATGGAACGAACAAAGACAAACTTTAGTCTCATTCTAAGGTTTGTCTAAGTTCGTCCCAAGTTAGTTTAAGTTCGTCCCACGTTTGTCTCTTTCTAAGGGCGAACTTAGACAAACCTTAGAATGAGACTAACGAGACTAATTTGGGACGAACAAAGACAAACTTTAGTCTCATTCTAAGGTTTCTCTAAGTTCGTCCCAAGTTAGTCTAAGTTCGTCCCGCGTTTGTCTCTTTCTAAAGACGAACTTAGACAAACCTTAGAATGAGACTAACGAGACTAATTTGGGATGAACAAAGATAAACTTTAGTCTCATTCTAAGGTTTTACTAAGTTCGTCCCAAGTTAGTCTATTTCTAAGGACGAACTTAGATAAACCTTAGAATGAGACTAACGAGACTAACTTGGGACGAACAAAGACAAACTTTAATCTCATTCTAAGGTTTGTCTAAGTTCGTCCCAAGTTAGTCTAAGTTCATCCCACGTTTGTCTCTTTCTAAGGATGAACTTAGACAAACCTTAGAATGAGACTAAGGAGACTAACTTGGGACAAACAAAGACAAACTTTAGTCTCATTCTAAGGTTTGTCAATGTTCGTCCCAAGTTAGTCTATTTCTAAGGGTGAACTTATACAAACCTTAGAATGAGACTAACGAGACTAACTTGGGACGAGACAAACATTAGTCTCATTCTGAGGTTAGTCTAAGTTCATCCCAAGTTAGTCTATTTCTAAGAACGAACTTAGAAAAACCTTAGAATGAGAGTAACGAGACTAACTTGAGACGAACAAAGACAAACTTTAGTCTCATTCTAAGGTTTGTCAAAGTTCGTCCCTAGTTAGTCTATTTCTAAGGACGAACTTAGATAAACCTCAGAATGAGACTAACGAGACTAACTTGGGACGAACAATGACAAACTTTAGTCTCATTCTAAGGTTTGTCTACGTTCGTCCAAAGTTAGTCTATTTCTAAGGACGAAATTAGATAAACCTTAGAATGAGAGTAACGAGACTAACTTGAGTTGAACAAAGACAAACTTTAGTCTCATTCTAAGGTTTGTCTAAGTTCATCCCAAGTTAGTCTATTTTTAAGGACGAACTTTGATAAACCTTAGAATGAGACTAACGAGACTAACTTCGGACGAACAAAGACAAACTTTTGTCTCATTCTAAGGTTTGTCTAAGTCCGTCCCAAGTTAGTCTTAGTTTGTCCCAAGTTAGTCTCTTTCTGAGGACGAACTTAGACAAACCTTAGAATGAGACTAACGAGACTAATTTAGGACGAACAAAGACAAAATTTAGTCTCATTCTAAGGTTTGTCTAAGTTCGTCCCAAGTTTGTCAAAGTTTGTCCCAAGTTAGTCTATTTCTAAGGACGAACTTAGACAAACCATAGAATGAGGCTAACGAGACTAACTTGGGAAGAACAAAGACAAACATTAGTCTCATTCTAAGGTTAGTCTAAGTTCGTCCCACGTTAGTCTATTTCTAAGGACGAACTTAGATAAACCTTAGAATGAGACTAAGAGACTAACTTGGGACAAACAAAGACAAACTTTAGTCTCATTCTAAGGTTTGTCTAAGTTCGTCCCAAGTTAGTCTAAGTTCGTCCCAAGTTAGTCTCTTTCTTAGGACGAACTTAGACAAATCTTAGAATGAGACTAACGAGACTAACTTGGGACGCACAAAGACAAACTTTAGTCTCTTTCTAAGGTTTGTCTAAGTTCATCCCAAGTTTGTCAAAGTTTGTCTAAAGTTAGTCAATTTCTGAGGACGAACTTAGATAAACCTTAGAATGAGAGTAACGAGACTAACTAGAGACGAACTAAGACAAACTTTGGTCTCATTATAAGGTTTCTCAAAGTTCATCCCAAGTTAGTGTATTTATAAGGACGAACTTATTCAAAACTTAGAATGAGACTAACGAGACTAACTTGGGACGATCAAAGACAAACGTTAGTCTTATTCTAAGGTTTGTCTAAGTTCGTCCCAAGTTAGTCTATTTCTAAGGATGAACATAGATAAACCTTAGAATGACACTAACGAGACTAACTTGGGACAAACAAAGACAAACTTAAGTCTCATTCTAAGGTTTGTCTAAGTTCATCCCAAGTTAGTCTAAGTTCGTCCCACGTTTGTCTCTTTCTAAGGACGAACTTAGACAAACCTTAGAATGAGACTAAGGAGACTAACTTGGGATGAACAAAGACAAACTTTAGTCTCATTCTAAGGTTTGTCTAAGTTTGTCCCAAGTTGTCAAAGTTTGTCCCAAGTTAGTCTATTTCTAAGGACGAACTTAGATAAACCTTAGAATGAGAGTAACGAGACTAACTTGAGACGAACAAAGACAAACTTTAGTCTCATTATAAGGTTTCTCAAGGTTCATCCCAAGTTAGTCTATTTCTAAGGACAAACTTATTCAAACCTTAGAATGAGACTAACGAGACTAACTTGGGACGAACAAACACAAACTTTAGTCTCATTCTAAGGTTTGTCTAAGTTCGTCCCAAGTTAGTCTATTTCAAAGGACGAACTTTGATAAACCTTAGAATGAGAGTAACGAGTCTAACTTGAGACGTAGAAAGACAAACTTTAGTCTCTTTCTAAGGTTTGTCTAAGTTCATCCCAAGTTTGTCGAAGTTTGTCCAAAGTTAGTCAATTTCTGAGGACGAACTTAGATAAACCTTAGAATGAGAGTAACGAGACTAACATGAGACGAACTAAGACAAACTTTGGTCTCATTATAAGGTTTCTCAAAGTTTATCCCAAGTTAGTCTATTTATAAGGACGAACTTATTCAAACCTTAGAATGAGACTAACGAGACTAACTTGGGACGAACAAAGACAAACGTTAGTCTCATTCTAAGGTTTGTCTAAGTTCGTCCCAAGTTAGTCTATTTCTAAGGATGAACATAGATAAACCTTAGAATGACACTAACGAGACTAACTTGGGACGAACAAAGATAAACTTTAGTCTCATTCTAAGGTTTGTCTAAGTTCGTCCCAAGTTAGTCTAAGTTCGTCCCACGTTTGTCTCTTTCTAAGGACGAACTTAGACAAACCTTAGAATGAGACTGAGGAGACTAACTTGGGATGAACAAAGACAAACTTTAGTCTCATTCTAAGGTTTGTCTAAGTTCGTCCCAAGTTTGTCAAAGTTTGTCCCAAGTTAGTCTATTTCTAAGGACGAACTTAGATAAACCTTAGAATGAGAGTAACGAGACTAACTTGAGACGAACAAAGACAAACTTTAGTCTCATTATAAGGTTTCTCAAGGTTCATCCCAAGTTAGTCTATTTCTAAGGACAAACTTATTCAAACCTTAGAATGAGACTAACGAGACTAACTTGGGACGAACAAACACAAACTTTAGTCTCATTCTAAGGTTTGTCTAAGTTCGTCCAAGTTAGTCTATTTCTAAGGACGAACTTAGATAAACCTTAGAATGAGAGTAACGAGTCTAACTTGAGACGTAGAAAGACAAACTTTAGTCTCATTCTAAGGTTTGTCTAAGTTGATCCCAAGTTAGACTATTTCTAAGGACGAACTTATACAAACCTTAGAATGAGACTAACGAGACTAACTTCTCTCATTTTATGGTTTGTCTAAGTTCGTCCCAAGTTAGTCTATATCTAAGGACAAACTTAGATAAACCTTAGAATGAGACTAACGAGACTAACTTGGGACGAACAAAGACAAACTTTAATCTCATTCTAAGGTTTGTCTAAGTTCGTCCCAAGTTAGTCTAAGTTCATCCCACGTTTGTCTCTTTCTATGGATGAACTTAGACAAACCTTAGAATGAGACTAAGGTGACTAACTTGGGACAAACAAAGACAAACTTTAGTCTCATTCTAAGGTTTGTCAATGTTCGTCCCAAGTTAGTCAATTTCTAAGGGTGAACTTATACAAACCTTAGAATGAGACTAACAAGACTAACTTGGGACGAGACAAACATTAGTCTCATTCTGAGGTTAGTCTAACTTCATCCCAAGTTAATCTATTTCTAAGAACGAACTTAGAAAAACCTTAGAATGAGAGTAACGAGACTAACTTGAGACGAACAAAGACAAACTTTAGTGTCATTCTAAGGTTTGTCAATGTTCATCCCAAGTTAGTCTATTTCTAAGAACGAACTTATACAAACGTTAGAATGAGACTAACGAGACTAACTTGGGACGAACAAAGACAAACTTTAGTCTCATTCTAAGGTTTGTCTAAGTTCGTCCCTAGTTAGTCTATTTCTAAGGACGAACTTAGATAAACCTCAGAATGAGACTAACGAGACTAACTTGGGACGAACAATGACAAACTTTAGTCTCATTCTAAGGTTTGTCTGTGTTTGTCCAAAGTTAGTCTATTTCTAAGGACGAACTTATTCAAACCTTAGAATGAGACTAACGAGACTAACTTAGGATGAACAAAGACAAACTTTAGTCTCATTCTAAGGTTTGTCTAAGTTCGTCCCAAGTTAGTCTAAGTTCGTCCCACGTTTGTCTCTTTCTAAGGACGAACTTAGACAAACCTTAGAATGAGACTGAGGAGACTAACTTGGGATGAACAAAGACAAACTTTAGTCTCATTCTTAGGTTTGTCTAAGTTCGTCCCAAGTTTGTCAAAGTTTGTCCCAAGTTAGTCTATTTCTAAGGACGAACTTAGATAAACCTTAGAATGAGAGTAACGAGACTAACTTCAGACGAACAAAGACAAACTTTAGTCTCATTATAAGGTTTCTAAAAGTTCATCCCAAGTTAGTCTATTTCTAAGGACAAACTTATTCAAACCTTAGAATGAGACTAACGAGACTAACTTGGGACGAACAAACACAAACTTTAGTCTCATTCTAAGGTTTGTCTAAGTTCGTCCCAAGTTAGTCTATTTCTAAGGACGAACTTAGATAAACCTTAGAATGAGAGTAACGAGTCTAACTTGAGACGTAGAAAGACAAACTTTAGTCTCATTCTAAGGTTTGTCTAAGTTGATCCCAAACCTTAGAATGAGACTAACGAGACTAACTTCTCTCATTTTATGGTTTGTCTAAGTTCGTCCCAAGTTAGTCTATATCTAAGGACAAACTTAGATAAACCTTAGAATGAGACTAACGAGACTAACTTGGGATGAACAAAGACAAACTTTAATCGCATTCTAAGGTTTGTCTAAGTTCGTCCCATGTTAGTCTAAGTTCGTCCCACGTTTGTCTCTTTCTAAGGATGAACTTAGACAAACCTTAGAATGAGACTAAGGAGACTAACTTGGGACAAACAAAGACAAACTTTAGTCTCATTCTAAGGTTTGCCTAAGTTCGTCCCAAGTTTGTCTAAGTTCGTCCCAAGTTAGTCTATTTCTAAGGATGAACTTAGACAAACCTTAGAATGAGACTAACGAGACTAACTTGGGAAGAACAAAGACAAACATTAGACTCATTCTAAGGTTAGTCTAAGTTCGTCCCAAGTTAGTCTATTTCTAAGGATGAACTTACACAAACCTTAGAATGAGACTAACGAGACTAACTTGGGACGAACAAAGACAAACTTTAGTCTCATTCTAAGGTTTGTCTAAGTTCGTCCCAAGTTAGTCTATTTCTAAGGATGAACTTAGATAAACCTTAGAATGAGACAAACGAGACTAACTTGGGAAGAACAAAGACAAACTTTAGTCTCATTCTAAGGTCATCTAAGTTCGTCCCAAGTTAGTCTAAGTTCGTCCCACGTTTGTCTCTTTCTAAGGACGTAGTTAGACAAACCTTAGAATGAGACTAACGAGACCAATTTGGGACGAACAAAGACCAACTTTAGTCTCATTCTAAGGTTTGTCTAAGTTCATTCCAAGTTTGTCAAAGTTCGTCCTAAGTTAGTCTATTTCAAAGGACGAACTTAGACAAACCTTAGAATGAGACTAACGAGACTTACTTGGGACGAACAAAGACAAACTTTTGTCTCATTCTAAGGTTTGTCTAAGTTCATCTCAAGTTTGTCCAAGTTCGTCCCAAGTTAGTCTATTTCTAAGGACAAACTTAGATAAACCTTAGAATGAGAGTAACGAGACAAACGTGAGACGAACAAAGACAAACTTTAGTTTCATTCTAAGGTTTGTCTAAGTTGATCCCAAGTTAGTCTATTTCTAAGGACGAACTTATACAAACCTTAGAATGAGACTAACAAGAATAACTTGGGACGAACAAAGACAAACTTTAGTCTCAATCTAAGGTTTGTCTAAGTTCATCCCAAGTTTGTCTATTTCTAAGGACGAGCTAAGATAAACCTTAGAATGAGACTAACGAGACTAACTTGGGACGAACAAAGGCAAAATTTTGTCTCAGTCTAAGGTTTGTCTTCATCCCAAGTTAGTCTAACTTCGTCCCACGTTTGTCTCTTTCTAAGGATGAACTTAGACAAACCTTAGAATGAGACTAAGGAGACTAACTTGGGGCGAACAAAGACAAACTTTAGTCTCATTCTAAGGTTTGCCTAAGTTCGTCCCAAGTTTGTCAAAGTTCGTCCCAAGTTAGTCTATTTCTAAGGACGAACTTAGACAAACCTTAGAATGAGACTGACGAGACTAACTTGGGACGAACAAAGACAACCTTTTGTCTCATTCTAAGGTTTGTCTAAGTTCGTCCCAAGTTAGTCTAAGTTTGTCCCAAGTTAGTCTCTTTCTGAGGACGAACTTAGACAAACCTTAGAATGAGACTAACGAGACTAACTTGGGACGAACAAAGACAAACTTTAGGCTCATTCTAAGGTTTTACTAAGTTCGTCCCAAGTTAGTCTATTTCTAAGTACGAACTTAGATAAACCTTGGAATGAGAGTTACGTGACTAACTTGAGACGAACAAAGATAAACTTTAGTCTCATTCTATGGTTTGTCAATGTCCGTCCCAAGTTAGTCTATTTCTATGGGTGAACTCATACAAACCTTAGAATGAGACTAATGACACTAACTTGGGACGAACAAAGACAAAATTAGTCTCATTCTAAGGTTTGTCTAAGTTCATCCCAAGTTAGTCTATTTCTAAGGACGAACTTATATAAACCTTAGAATGAGACTAACGAGACTATCTTGGGACGAATAAAGACAAACTTTAGTCTCATTCTAAGGTTTGTCTAAGTTCGTCCCAAGTAAGTCTATTTCTAAGCATGAACTTAGATAAACCTTAGAATGAGAGTAATGAGACTAACTTGAGACGAACAAAGACAAACTTTAGTCTCATTCTAAGGTTTGTCAAAGGTCGTCCCAAGTTAGTCTATTTCTAAGGACGAACTTACACAAACCTTAGAATGAGACTAACGAGACTAACTTGGGACGAACAAAGACAAAGTTTAGTCTCATTCTAAGGTTTGTCAAAGTTCGTCCCAAGTTAGTCTATTTCTAAGGACGAACTTAGATAAACCTTAGAATGAGACTAACGAGACTAACTTGGGATGAACAAAGACAAACTTTAGTCTCATTCTAAGGTTTGTCTAAGTTCGTCCCAAGTTAGTCTAAGTTTGTCCCACATTTGTCTCTTTCTAAGGACGAACTTAGACAACCCTTAGAATGAGACTAACGAGACTAACTTGGGACGAACAAAGAAAAACTTTAGTCTCATTCTAACGTTTGTCTAAGTTCGTCCCAAGTTAGTCTAAGTTCGTCCCACGTTTGTCTCTTTCTAAGGACGAACTTAGACAAACCCTAGAATTAGAGTAATGAGACTAACTTGAGACGAACAAAGACAAACTTTAGTCTCATTCTAAGGTTTGTCTAAGTTCGTCCCAAGTTTGTCAAAGTTCGTCCCAAGTTAGTCTATTTCTAAGGACGAACTTAGACAAACCTTAGAATGAGACTAACGAGACTAACTTGGGAAGAACAAGGACAAACATTAGGCTCATTCTAAGGTTAGTCTAAGTTCTTCCCAAGTTAGTCTATTTCTAAGGATGAACTTAGATAAACCTTAGAATGAGACTAAGAGACTAACTTGGGACGAACAAAGAAAAACTTTAGTCTCATTCTAAGGTTTGTCTAAGTTCGTCCCAAGTTAGTCTCTTTCTGAGGATGAACTTAGACAAATCTTAGAATGAGACTAACGATACTAAGTTGGGACGAACAAAGACAAACTTTAGTCTCTTTCTAAGGTTTGTCAAAGTTTGTCCCAAGTTAGTCGATTTCTGAGGACGAACTTAGATAAACCTTAGAATGAGAGTAACGAGACTAACTTGAGACGAACAAAGACAAACTTTAGTCTCATTATAAGGTTTCTCAAAGTTCATCCCAAGTTAGTCTATTTATAAGAACAAACTTATACAAACCTTAGAATGAGACTAACGAGACTAACTTGGGACGAACAAAGACAAACGTTAGTCACATTCTGAGGTTTGTCTAAGTTCATCCCAAGTTAGTCTATTTCTAAGGATGAACTTAGATAAACCTTAGAATGAGACTAACGAGACTAACTTGGGACAAACAAAGACAAACTTTAGTCTCATTCTAAGGTTTGTCTAAGTTCGTCCCAAGTTAATCTAAGTTCGTCCCACGTTTGTCTCTTTCTAAGGACAAACTTAGACAAACCATAGAATGAGACTAAGGAGACTAACTTGGGATGAACAAAGACAAACTTTAGTCTCATTCTAAGGTTTGTCTAAGTTCGTCCCAAGTTTGTCAAAGTTTGTCCCAAGTTAGTCTTTTTCTAAGGACGAACTTAGATAAACCTTAGAATGAGAGTAACGAGACTAACTTGAGACGAACAAAGACAAACTTTAGTCTCATTATAAGGTTTCTCAAAGTTCATCCAAAGTTGGTCTATTTCTAAGGACAAACTTATACAAACCTTAGAATGAGACTAACGAGACTAACTTGGGACGAACAAAGACAAACTTTAGTCTCATTCTAAGGTTTGTCTAAGTTCGTCCCAAGTTAGTCTATTTCTAAGGACGAAGTTAGATAAACCTTAGAATGAGAGTAACGAGACTAACTTGAGACGAACAAAGACAAACTTTAGTCTCATTCTAAGGTTTGTCTAAGTTGATCCCAAGTTAGACTATTTCTAAGGACGAACTTATACAAACCTTAGAATGAGACTAACGAGACAAACTTCTCTCATTCTATGGTTTGTCTAAGTTCGTCCCAAGTTAGTCTATATCTAAGGACAAACTTAGATAAACCTTAGAATGAGACTAACAAGACTAACTTGGGACGAACAAACACAAACTTTAGTCTCATTCTAAGGTTTGTCTAAGTTCGTCCCAAGTTAGTCTAAGTTCATCCCACGTTTGTCTTTTTCTAATATTGAACTTAGACAAACCTTAGAATGAGATTAAGGAGACTAACTTGGGACAAACAAAGACAAACTTTAGTCTCATTCTAAGGTTTGCCTAAGTTCGTCCCAAGTTTGTCTAAGTTCCTCCTAAGTTAGTATATTTCTAAGGATGAACTTAGCCAAACCTTAGAATGAGACTAACGAGACTAACTTGGGAAGAACAAAGACAAACATTAAACGCATTCTAAGGTTAGTCTAAGTTCGTCCCACGTTTGTCTCTTTCTAAGGACGAACTTAGACAAACCTTAGAATGAGACTAACGTGACTAATTTGAAATGAACAAAGACAAACTTTAGTCTCATTCTAAGGTTTGTCTAAGTTCGTCCCAAGTTAGTCAAAGTTCGTCCCAAGTTAGTCTATTTCTAAGGACGAACTTAGACAAACCTTAGAATGAGAGTAACGAGACAAACTTGGGAAGAACAAAGACAAACTTTAGTCTCATTCTAAGGTTTGTCAATGTTTGTCCCAAGTTAGTCTATTTCTAAGGACGAACTTAGATAAACCTTAGAATGAGACTAACGAGATTAACTTGGGAAGAACAAAGACAAACACTTGTCTCGTTTAAGGTTAGTCTAAGTTCGTCCCAAGTTAGTCTGTTTCTAAGGACGAACTTAGATAAAACTTAGAATGAGACTACGAGAATAACTTGGGACGAACAAAGACAAACTTTAGTCTCATTCTAAGGTTAGTCTAAGTTCGTCCCAAGTTAGTCTAAGTTCGTCCCAAGTTAGTCTCTTTCTAGGGCTGAACTTAGACAAACCTTAGAATGAGACTAACGAGACTAACTTGGGAAGAACAAAGACAAACACGTGTCTCATTTAAGGTTAGTCTAAGTTCGTCCCAAGTTAGGGGTAGCTCTCTTCAAACATTCGCTGGTTGCTAAATTCACCATGGGGAGGCCGACTATTGAGGTGATTCGGCAAGTTTTCAAGGAAAATTGGCCTATTAAAGGCAGAGCTACGGTCAGTGATATATGGGACTCTCGGCATTTGATGATAATATTAGATTCTGAGGAAGATGCTAATGCGGTCCTTACTTCTCCTCTCCGAAAGGTAGGGCATGCTATGTTTCTCCTATTTCGGTATTCCCCTGATTACAGTCCAAAGAAGGAATCTTCTACTACTACTAAGTGGGTCAGACTACCAGGTATTCATCCTGGTTTCGTTACTAGTAACTATGTGGCTGGTATTGTGAATACCTTTGGTTGTTTTCTTGATTTGGATGAGAGATCGAAGGCTTGTGCCACTCTTAGATATGTTAGAGCTTGTGTGGAGCTTGATGTTTGTATTCCTATTCCGGAGGAAGTTAGGATTTCTCTATCGGATGGGAGAGTGTTCTGGCAAAAAATTGAAGTGGAAGGCAATATGGCCTATTGTTCTTACTGTAAGGTTCATGGGCATGACTTATCGATGTGTAGGAAGAAACATGTCTCAAAAAGTGTTCCAAAGGAGCAGTTCAATATGCCTGTTATGAAGGAGCAGTTCAATATGCCTGTTATGAAGGAGCACATTCCCATAGAAAGTATTATCCAGAATAGTCCTGAAGTCCCAGGTGAGAATATGGACACTAGTAAGCAAGAAGAATGGGTGCAAGTCAAGAAGAAAAAGAGTGCAAGGAAAGTTCGTAAGAAGGACACTGTTAAAAGTGTCACTCTTGAGACACAAGTTGTTTCTTCTTGTGATATTATTGTTGCATTGCCAAGTGAAGATGTTCAGGAGGAAACTCCTAATAATACTAAGTCGGCTGTGGAAGTTTCGAATGAAAAGGAGGTTGTGGTGGTATCTTTAGAGAATAAAGAGGATGTTAAAGATTTGAATATGGCTGATCCTACAACAGCTCCTATCATTAGTTCCCTCATGGACAACCTTGATGGGATTAAAAAGAGTTATGACAGCGTTCTCCCGGATCTTATCCTCACCAAGGAAACCAAGGCCAAATTCATGAAAGCCTTAGCCCTAGCTCCTAGCACTCAAACTAAGCGTATTCTAATGTGTTCCAAGGATGTTGCGGTGTTGCGGTTTCGCCCAAATCGAACCGTAAGGTCACCTTCAGTGTTGACTAGATTAGGCCTCCTTTAGCGCGGTTTTGTTTGCTGTTTCGTTTTCTTTCTTGGGCTTTGTCCCTTAATAAAATAAGTTTGTTTAAAAAAGAAAAGAAAAAAAGTTAGTCTGTTTCTAAGGACGAACTTAGATAAACCTTAGAATGAGACTGAGAGAATAACTTGGGACAAACAAAGACAAACTTTAGTCTCATTCTAAGGTTAGTCTAAGTTCGTCCCAAGTTAGTCTAAGTTCGTCCAAAGTTAGTCTCTTTCTAAGGACGAACTTAGAGAAAGCTTAGAATGAGACTAACGAGACTAACTTGGGACGAACAACGACAAACTTTAGTCTAATTCTAAGGTTTGTCTAAGTTCGTCCCAAGTTTGTCAAAGTTCGTCCCAAGTTAGTCTATTTCTAAGGATAAACTTCTACAAACCTTAGAATGAGACTAACGAGACTAACTTGGGACGAACAAAGACAAACTTTAGTCTCATTCTATGGTTTGTCTAAGTTCGTCCCTAGTTAGTCTATTTCTAAGGACGAACTTAGATAAACCTTAGAATGAGACTAACGAGATTAACTTGGGAAGAACAAAGACAAACACTTGTCTCGTTTAAGGTTAGTCTAAGTTCGTCCCAAGTTAGTCTGTTACTAAGGACGAACTTAGATAAAACTTAGAATGAGACTACGAGAATAACTTGGGACGAACAAAGACAAACTTTAGTCTCATTCTAAGGTTAGTCTAAGTTCGTCCCAAGTTAGTCTAAGTTCGTCCAAAGTTAGTCTCTTTCTAAGGACGAACTTAGACAAAGCTTAGAATGAGACTAACGAGACTAACTTGGGACGAACAACGACAAACTTTAGTCTAATTCTAAGGTTTGTCTAAGTTCGTCCCAAGTTTGTCAAAGTTCGTCCGAAGTTAGTCTATTTCTAAGGACAAACTTAGACAAACCTTAGAATGAGAGTAACGAGACAAACTTGACACGAACAAAGACAAACTTTAGTCTCATTATAAGGTTTCTCAAAGTTCATCCCAAGTTAGTCTATTTATAAGGACGAACTTAGACGAACAAAGACAAACGTTAGTCTCATTCTAAGGTTTATCTAAGTTCGTCCCAAGTTGGTCTATTTCTAAGGATGAACTTAGATAAACCTTAGAATGAGACTAACGAGACTAACTTGGGACAAACAAAGACAAACTTTAGTCTCATTCTAAGGTTTGTCTAAGTTCGTCCCAAGTTAGTCTAAGTTCGTCCCACGTTTGTCTCTTTCTAAGGACGAACTTAGACAAACCTTAGAATGAGACTAAGGAGACTAACTTGGGATGAACAAAGACAAACTTTAGTCTCATTCTAAAGTTTGTATAAGTTTGTCCCAAGTTTGTCAAAGTTTGTCCCAAGTTAGTCTATTTTTAAGGACGAACTTAGATAAACCTTAGAATGAGAGTAACGAGACTAACTTGAGACAAACAAAGACAAACTTTAGTCTCATTATAAGGTTTATCAAAGTTCATCCCAAGTTAGTCTATTTCTAAGGACAAACTTATACAAACCTTAGAATGAGACTAACGAGGCTAACTTGGGACGAACAAAGACAAACTTTAGTCTCATTCTAAGGTTTGTCTAAGTTCGTCCCAAGTTAGTCTATTTCTAAGGACGAACTTAGATAAACCTTAGAATGAGACTAACGAGACTAACTTGGGACAAACAAAGACAAACTTTAGTCTAATTCGTCCCACGTTTGTCTCTTTCTAAGGACGAACTTAGACAAACCTCAGAATGAGACTAATGAGACTAACTTGGGACGAACAAAGACAAACTTTAGTCTCATTCTAAGGTTTGTCTAAGTTCGTCCCAAGTTAGTCTAAGTTCGTCCCAAGTTAATCTCTTTCTAAGGACGAACTTAGACAACCCTTAGAATGAGACTAACGAGACTAACTTGGGACGAACAAAGACAAAATTTACTCTCATTCTATGGTTTGTCTAAGTTCTTCCCAAGTTTGTCAAAGTTCATCCCAAGTTAGTCTATTTCTAAGAACGAACTTAGATAAACCTTAGAATGAGAGTAATGAGACTAACTTGAGATGAACAAAGACAAACTTTAGTCTCATTCTAAGGTTTGTCAATGTTCGTCCCAAGTTAGTATATTTCTAAGGATGAACTTCTACAAACCTTAGAATGAGACTAACGAGACTAACTTGGGACGAACAAAGACAAACTTTAGTCTCATTCTAAGGTTTGTCTAAGTTCGTCCCTAGTTAGTCTATTTCTAAAGACGAATCTAGATAAACCTTTGAATGAGACTAACGAGATTAACTTGGGACGAACAAAGACAAACTTTAGTCTCATTCAAAGGTTTGTCTAAGTTCGTCCCAAGTTTGTCTATTTCTAAGGACGAACTTAGATAAACCTTAGAATGAGAGTAACGAGACTAACTTGAGTTGAACAAAGACAAACTTTAGTCTCATTCTAAGGTTTGTCAAAGGTCGTCCCAAGTTAGTCTATTTCTAAGGACGAACTTACACAAACCTTAGAATGAGACTAACGAGACAAACTTGGGATTAACAAAGACAAACTTTAGTCTCATTCTAAGGTTTGTCTAAGTTCGTCCCAAGTTAGTCTATTTCTAAGGACGAACTTAGATAAACCTTAGAATGAGAGTAACGAGACTAACTTGAGTTGAACAAAGACAAACTTTAGTCTCATTCAAAGGTTTGTCAAAGGTCATCCCAAGTTAGTCAAAGTTCGTCCCACGTTTGTCTATTTCTAAGGACGAACTTGGACAAACCTTAGAATGAGACTAACGAGACTAATTTGGGATGAACAAAGACAAGCTTTAGTCTCATTCTAAGGTTTGTCTAAGTTCGTCCCAAGTTTTTCAAAGTTCATCCCAAGTTAGTCTATTTCTAATGACGAACTTACACAAACCTTAGAATGAGACTAACGAGACTAACTTGGGATGAACAAAGACAAACTTTAGTCTCATTATAAGGTTTGTCTAAGTTCGTCCCAAGTTAGTCTATTTCTAAGGACGAACTTAGATAAACCTTAGAATGAGACTAACGAGACTAACTTGGGATGAACAAAGAAAAACTTTAGTCTCGTTCTAAGGTTTGTCTAAGTTCGTCCCAAGTTATTCTAAGTTTTTCCCACATTTGTCTCTTTCTAAGGACGAACTTAGACAAACCTTAGAATGAGACTAACGAGACTAACTTGGGACGAACAAAGACAAACTTTAGTCTCATTCTAAGGTTTGTCTAAGTTCGTCCCACGTTTGTCTCTTTCTAAGGACGAACTTAGACAAACCTTAGAATGAGACTAACAAGACTAATTTGAAACGAACAAAGACAAACTTTAGTCTCATTCTAAGGTTTGTCTAAGTTCGTCCCAAGTTTGTCAAAGTTCGTCCCAAGTTAGTCTATTTCTAAGGACGAACTTAGACAAACCTTAGAATGAGAGTAACGAGACTAACTTGGGAAGAACAAAGACAAACTTTAGTCTCATTCTAAGGTTTGTCAATGTTTGTCCCAAGTTAGTCTATTTCTAAGGATGAACTTCTACAAACCTTAGAATGAGACTAACGAGACTAACTTGGGACGAACAAAGACAAACTTTAGTCTCATTCGATGGTTTGTCTAAGTTCGTCCCTAGTTAGTCTATTTCTAAGGATGAACTTAGATAAACCTTAGAATGAGACTAACGAGATTAACTTGGGAAGAACAAAGACAAACACTTGTCTCATTTAAGGTTAGTTTAAGTTCGTCCCAAGTTAGTCTGTTTCTAAGGACGAACTTAGATAAACCTTAGAATGAGACTACGAGAATAACTTGGGACGAACAAAGACAAACTTTAGTCGCATTCTAAGGTTAGTCTAAGTTCGTCCCAAGTTAGTCTAAGTTCGTCCCAAGTTAGTCTCTTTCTAGGGACGAACTTAGACAAACCGTAGAATGAGACTAACGAGACTAACTTGGGAAGAACAAAGACAAACACTTGTCTCAATTAAGGTTTGTCTAAGTTCGTCCCAAGTTAGTCTATTTCTAAGGATGAACTTAGATAAACCTTAGAATGAGACTAACGAGACTAAGTTGGGACAAACAAAGACAAACTTTAGTCTCATTCTAAGGTTTGTCTAAGTTCGTCCCAAGTTAGTCTAAGTTCGTCCCACGTTTGTCTCTTTCTAAGGACGAACTTAGACAAACCTTAGAATGAGACTAAGGAGACTAAATTGGGATGAACAAAGACAAACTTTAGTCTCATTCTAAGGTTTGTATAAGTTCGTCCCAAGTTTGTCAAAGTTTGTCCCAAGTTAGTCTATATCTAAGGACGAACTTAGATAGACCTTAGAATGAGAGTAGTGAGACTAACTTGAGACGAACAAAGACAAACTTTAGTCTCACTATAAGGTTTCTCAAAGTTCATCCCAAGTTAGTCTATTTCTAAGGACAAACTTATACAAACCTTAGAATGAGACTAACGAGACTAACTTGGGACGAACAAAGAAAAACTTTAGTCTCATTCTAAGGTTTGTCTAAGTTCGTCCCAAGTTAGTCTATTTCTAAGGACGAACTTAGATAAACCTTAGAATGAGACTAACGAGACTAACTTGGGACAAACAAAGACAAACTTTAGTCTAATTCTAAGGTTTGTCTAAGTTCGTCCCAAGTAAGTCTAAGTTCGTCCCACGTTTGTCTCTTTCTAAGGACAAACTTAGACAAACCTTAGAATGAGACTAAGGAGACTAACTTGGGACGAACAAAGAACAACTTTAGTCTCATTCTAAGGTTTGTCTAAGTTCGTCCCAAGTTAGTCTCTTTCTAAGGATGAACTTAGACAAACCTTAGAATGAGACTAACGAGACTAACTTGGGACGAACAAAGACAAACTTTACTCTCATTCTAAGGTTTGTCTAAGTTCTTCCTAAGTTTGTCAAAGTTCATCCCAAGTTAGTCTATTTCTAAGGATGAACTTAGATAAACCTTAGAATGAGAATAACGAGACTAACTTGAGATGAACAAAGACAAATTTTAGTCTCATTCTAAGGTTTGTCAATGTTCGTCCCAAGTTAGTCTATTTCTAAGGATGAACTTCTACAAACCTTAGAATGAGACTAACGAGACTAACTTGAGTTGAACAAAGACAAACTTTAGTCTCATTCTAAGGTTTGTCAAAGGTCGTCCCAAGTTAGTCTATTTCTAAGGACGAACTTACACAAACCTTAGAATGAGACTAACGAGACTAACTTGGGATGAACAAAGACGAACTTTAGTCTCATTCTAAGGTTTGTCTAAGTTCGTCCCAAGTTAGTCTATTTCTAAGGACGAACTTAGATAAACCTTAGAATGAGACTAACGAGACTAACTTGGGACGAACAAAGGCAAACTTTAGTCTTATTCTAAGGTTTGTCTAAGTTCGTCCCAAGTTAGTCTAAGTTCGTCCCACGTTTGTCTCTTTCTAAGGACGAACTTAGACAAACCTTAGAATGAGACTAACGAGACTAATTTGGGATGAACAAAGACAAGCTTTTGTCTCATTCTAAGGTTAGTCTAAGTTCGTCCCAAGATAGTCTAAGTTCGTCCCAAATTAGTCTCTTTCTAAGGACGAACTTAGACAAACCTTAGAATGAGACTAACGAGACTAACTTGGGACGAACAACGACAAACTTTAGTCTAATTCTGTGGTTTGTCTAAGTTCGTCCCAAGTTTGTCAAAGTTCATCCGAAGTTAGTCTATTTCTAAGGACAAACATAGATAAACCTTAGAATGAGAGTAACGAGACTAACTTGAGATGAACAAAGACAAACTTTAGTCTCATTCTAAGGTTTGTCATAGTTCATCCCAAGTTAGTCTATTTCTAAGGATGAACTTATACAAACCTTAGAATGAGACTAACGAGACTAACTTTGGACGAACAACGACAAACTTTAGTCTAACTCTAAGGTTTGTCTAAGTTCGTCCCAAGTTTGTCAAAGTTCGTCCGAAGTTAGTCTATTTTTAAGGACAGACATAGATAAACCTTAGAATGAGAGTAACGAGACTAACTTGAGATGAACAAAGACAAACTTTAGTCTCATTCTAAGGTTTGTCAAAGTTCATCCCAAGTTAGTCTATTTCTAATGATGAACTTATACAAACCTTAGAATGAGACTAACGAGACTAACTTGGGACGAACAATGACAAACTTTAGTCTCATTCTAAGGTCGTCCCAAGTTAGTGTATTTCTAAGGACGAACTTACACAAACCTTAGAATGTGACTAACGAGACAAACTTGGGATAAACGAAGACAAACTTTAGTCGCATTCTAAGGTTTATCTAAGTTCGTCCCAAGTTAGTCTATTTCTAAGGACGAACTTAGATAAACCTTAGAATGCGACTAAAGTTTGTCTTCTTTTATCCCAAGTTTGTCTCGTTAGTCTCATTCTAAGGTTTGTCTAAGTTCGTCCCAAGTTAGTCTAAGTTCGTCCCACGTTTGTCTCTTTCTAAGGATGAACTTAGACAAACCTTAGAATGAGACTAACGAGACTAACTTGGGACGAACAACGACAAACTTTAGTCTAATTCTAAGGTTTGTCTAAGTTCGTCCCAAGTTTGTCAAAGTTCGTCCCAAGTTAGTCTATTTCTAAGGACAAACTTAGATAAACCTTAGAATGAGAGTAACGAGACTAACTTGAGATGAACAAAGACAAACTTTAGTCTCATTCTAAGGTTTGTCAAAGTTCATCCCAAGTTAGTCTATTTATAAGGACGAACTTATACAAACCTTAGAATGAGACTAACGAGACTAACTTGGGATGAACAAAGACAAATTTTAGTCTCATTCTAAGGTTTGTCTAAGGTCGTCCCAAGTTAGTGTATTTCTAAGGACGAACTTACACAAACCTTAGAATGAGACTAACGAGACAAACTTGGGATAAACAAAGACAAACTTTAGTCGCATTCTAAGGTTTATCTAAGTTCGTCCCAAGTTAGTCTATTTCTAAGGACAAAGTTAGATAAACCTTAAAATGAGACTAACGAGACTAACTTGGGACGAACAAAGGCAAACTTTAGTCTCATTCTAAGGTTTGTCTAAGTTCGTCCCAAGTTAGTCAAAGTTCGTCCCACGTTTGTCTCTTTCTAAGGACGAACTTGGACAAACCTTAGAATGAGACTAACGAGACTAATTTGGGATGATCAAAGACAAGCTTTAGTCTCATTCTAAGGTTTGTTTAAGTTCGTCCCAAGTTTTTCAAAGTTTATCCCAAGTTAGTCTATTTCTAAAGACGAACTTACACAAACCTTAGAATGAGACTAACGAGACTAACTTGGGACGAACAAAGACAAACTTTAGTCTCATTATAAGGTTTGTCTAAGTTCGTCCCAAGTTAGTCTATTTCTAAGGACGAACTTAGTTAAACCTTAGAATGAGACTAACGAGACTAACTTAGGATGAACAAAGACAAACTTTAGTCTCGTTCTAAGGTTTGTCTAAGTTCGTCCCAAGTTAGTCTAAGTTTGTCCCACATTTGTCTCTTTCTAAGTACGAACTTAGACAAACCTTAGAATGAGACTAACGAGACTATTTTGGGACGAACAAAGACAAACTTTAGTCTCATTCTAAGGTTTGTCTAAGTTCGTCCCACGTTTGTCTCTTTCTAAGGACGAACTTAGACAAACCTTAGAATGAGACTAACGAGACTAATTTGAAACGAACAAAGACAAACTTTAGTCTCATTCTAAGGTTTGTCTAAGTTCGTCCCAAGTTTGTCAAAGTTCGTCCCAAGTTAGTCTATTTCTAAGGACGAACTTAGCCAAACCTTAGAATGAGAGTAACGAGATTAACTTGGGAAGAACAAAGACAAACTTTAGTCTCATTCTAAGGTTTGTCAATGTTTGTCCCAAGTTAGTCTATTTCTAAGGATGAACTTCTACAAACCTTAGAATGAGACTAACGAGACTAACTTGGGACGAACAAAGACAAACTTTAGTCTCATTCAAATGTTTGTCTAAGTTCGTCCCAAGTTAGTCTATTACTAAGGACAAACTTAGATAAACCTTAGAATGAGAGTAACGAGACTAACTTGAGTTGAACAAAGACAAAGTTTAGTCTCATTCTAAGGTTTGTCAAAGGTCGTCCCAAGTTAGTCTATTTCTAAGGACGAACTTACACAAACCTTAGAATGAGACTAACGAGACTAACATGGGATGAACAAAGACAAACTTTAGTCTCATTCTAAGGTTTGTCTAAGTTCGTCCCAAGTTAGTCTATTTCTAAGGACGAACTTAGATAAACCTTAGAATGAGACTAACGAGACTAACTTGGGACAAACAAAGACATACTTTAGTCTAATTCTAAGGTTTGTATAAGTTCGTCCCAAGTTAGTCTATTTCTAAGGACGAACTTCGATAAACCTTAGAATGAGAGTAACGAGACTAACTTGAGATGAACAAAGACAAACTTTAGTCTCATTCAAAGGTTTGTCAATGTTCGTCCCAAGTTAGTCTATTTCTAAGGATGAACTTCTACAAACCTTAGAATGAGACTAACGAGACTAACTTGGGACGAACAAAGACAAACTTTAGTCTCATTCAAATGTTTGTCTAAGTTCGTCCCAAGTTAGTCTATTACTAAGGACAAACTTAGATAAACCTTAGAATGAGAGTAACAAGACTAACTTGAGTTGAACAAAGACAAAGTTTAGTCTCATTCTAAGGTTTGTCAAAGGTCGTCCCAAGTTAGTCTATTTCTAAGGACGAACTTACACAAACCTTAGAATGAGACTAACGAGACTAACATGGGATGAACAAAGACAAACTTTAGTCTCATTCTAAGGTTTGTCTAAGTTCGTCCCAAGTTAGTCTATTTCTAAGGACGAACTTAGATAAACCTTAGAATGAGACTAACGAGACTAACTTGGGACAAACAAAGACATACTTTAGTCTAATTCTAAGGTTTGTATAAGTTCGTCCCAAGTTAGTCTATTTCTAAGGACGAACTTAGATAAACCTTAGAATGAGACTAACGAGACTAACTTGGGACAAACAAAGACAAACTTTAGTCTAATTCTAAGGTTTGTATAAGTTCGTCCCAAGTTAGTCTATTTCTAAGGACAAACTTATACAAACCTTAGAATGAGACTAACGAGACGAACTTGGGACGAACAAAGACAAACTTTAGTCTCAATCTAAGGTTTGTCTAAGTTCGTCCCAAGTTAGTCTAAGTTCGTCCCACGTTTGTCTCTTTCTAAGGACGAACTTAGACAAACCTTAGAATGAGACTAAGGAAAATAAATTTATTTTTTTATTTTTTTAATTAAACTGGGCGGTGCCAGTGCCTTTATTAGATAAAAGATCCAAAAAGCCTTGATCGTGGCGAACTAAATTAGTCTCATTCTGAACAAAATTAGATAAGGAAACTAAATTAGGATGAACAAAGACAAACTTTAGTCTCATTCTGAGGTTTGTATAAGTTCGTCCCAAGTTTCTCAAAGTTCATCCCAAGTTAGTCTATTTCTAAGGACAAACTTATACAAACCTTAGAATGAGACAAACGATACTAACTTGAGACGAACAAAGACAAACTTTAGTCTCATTATAAGGTTTCTCAAAGTTCATCCCAAGTTAGTCTATTTATAAGGACAAACTTATACAAACCTTAGAATGAGACTAACGAGACTAACTTGGGACGAACAAAGACAAACTTTAGTCTCATTCTAAGGTTTGTCTAAGTTCGTCCCAAGTTAGTCTATTTCTAAGGACGAACTTAGATAAACCTTAGAATGAGAGTAACGAGACTAACTTGGGACAAACAAAGACAAACTTTAGTATCATTCTAAGGTTTGTCAAAGGTCGTCCCAAGTTAGTCTATTTCTAAGGACGAACTTACACAAACCTTAGAATGAGACTAACGAGACTAACTTGGGATGAACAAAGACAAACTTTAGTCTCATTCTAAGGTTTGTCTAAGTTCGTCCCAAGTTAGTCTATTTCTAAGGACGAACTTAGATAAACCTTAGAATGAGACTAACGAGACTAACTTGGGACGAACAAAGGCAAACTTTAGTCTTATTCTAAGGTTTGTCTAAGTTCGCCCCAAGTTAGTCTGAGTTCGTCCCACGTTTGTCTCTTTCTAAGGACGAACTTAGACAAACCTTAGAATGAGACTAACGAGACTAATTTGGGATGAACAAAGACAAGCTTTAGTCTCATTCTAAGGTTAGTCTAAGTTCGTCCCAAGATAGTCTAAGTTCGTCCCAAGTTAGTCTCTTTCTAAGGACGAACTTAGACAAACCTTAGAATGAGACTAACGAGACTAACTTGGGACGAACAACGATAAACTTTAGTCTAATTCTAAGGTTTGTCTAAGTTCGTCCCTAGTTTGTCAAAGTTCGTCCGAAGTTAGTCTATTTCTAAGGACAAACATAGATAAACCTTAGAATGAGAGTAACGAGATTAACTTGAGATGAACAAAGACAAACTTTAGTCTCATTCTAAGGTTTGTCAAAGTTCATCCCAAGTTAGTCTATTTCTAAGGATGAACTTATACTAACCTTAGAATGAGACTAACGAGACGAACTTGGGACGAACAAAGACAAACTTTAGTCTCATTCTAAGGTTTGTCTAAGTTCGTCCCAAGTTAGTCTATTTCTAAGGACGAACTTAGATAAATCTTAGAATGAGACTAACGGGACTAACTTGGGACGAACAAAGACAAACTTTAGTCTCATTCTAAGGTTTGTCTTAGTTCGTCCCAAGTTAGTCTAAGTTCGTCCCACGTTAGTCTCTTTCTAAGGATGAACTTAGACAAACCTTAAAATGAAACAAACGAGACTAACTTGGGACAAACAACGACAAACTTTAGTCTAATTCTAAGGTTTGTCTAAGTTCGTCCCAAGTTTGTCAAAGTTCGTCCGAAGTTTGTCTATTTCTAAGGACAAACTTAGATAAACCTTAGAATGAGAGTAACGAGACTAACTTGAGACGAACAAAGACGAGCTTTAGTCTCATTATAAGGTTTCTCAAAGTTCATCCCAAGTTAGTCTATTTCTAAGGACAAACTTATACAAACCTTAGAATGAGACTAACGAGACTAACTTAGGACGAACAAAGACAAACGTTAGTCTCATTCTAAGGTTTGTCTAAGTTCGTCCCAAGTTAGTCTATTTCTAAGGATGAACTTAGATAAACTTTAGAATGAGACTAACGAGACTAACTTGGGACAAACAAAGACAAACTTTAGTCTCATTCTAAGGTTTGTCTAAGTTCGTCCCAAGTTAGTCTAAGTTCGTCCCACGTTTGTCTCATTCTAAGGACGAACTTAGACAAACCTTAGAATGAGACTAAGGAGACTAACTTGGGATGAACAAAGACAAACTTTAGTCTCATTCTAAGGTTTGTATAAGTTTGTCCCAAGTTTGTCAAAGTTTGTCCCAAGTTAGTCAATTTCTAAGGACGAACTTAGATAAACCTTAGAATGAGAGTAACGAGACTAACTTGAGACGAACAAAGACAAACTTTAGTCTCATTATAAGGTTTCTCAAAGTTCATCCCAAGTTAGTCTATTTCTAAGGACAAACTTATACAAACCTTAGAATGAGACTAACGAGACTAACTTGGGACGAACAAAGACAAACTTTAGTCTCATTCTAAGGTTTGTCTAAGTTCGTCCCAAGTTAGTCTATTTCTAAGGACGAACTTAGATAAACCTTAGAATGAGACTAACGAGACTAACTTGGGACAAACAAAGACAAACTTTAGTCTAATTCTAAGGTTTGTCTAAGTTCGTCCCAAGTAAGTCTAAGTTCGTCCCACGTTTGTCTCTTTCTAAGGACGAACTTAGACAAACCTTAGAATGAGACTAAGGAGACTAACTTGGGATGAACAAAGACAAACTTTAGTCTCATTCTAAGGTTTGTCTAAGTTCGTCCCTAGTTAGTCTCTTTCTAAGGACGAACTTAGACAAACCTTAGATTGAGACTAACGAGACTAACTTGGGACGAACAAAGACAAACTTTACTCTCATTCTAAGGTTTGTCTAAGTTCTTCCCAAGATTGTCAAAGTTCATCCCAAGTTAGTCTATTTCTAAGGACGAACTTCGATAAACCTTAACGAGACTAACTTGAGATGAACAAAGACAAACTTTAGTCTCATTCTAAGGTTTGTCAATGTTCGTCCCAAGTTAGTCTATTTCTAAGGATGAACTTCTACAAACCTTAGAATGAGACTAACGAGACTAACTTGGGACGAACAAAGACAAACTTTAGTCTCATTCAAAGGTTTGTCTAAGTTCGTCCCAAGTTAGTCTATTACTAAGGATAAACTTAGATAAACCTTAGAATGAGAGTAACGAGACTAACTTGAGTTGAACAAAGACAAAGTTTAGTCTCATTCTAAGGTTTGTCAAAGGTCGTCCCAAGTTAGTCTATTTCTAAGGATGAACTTACACAAACCTTAGAATGAGACTAACGAGACTAACTTGGGATGAACAAAGACAAACTTTAGTCTCATTCTAAGGTTTGTCTAAGTTCGTCCCAAGTTAGTCTATTTCTAAGGACGAACTTAGATAAACCTTAGAATGAGACTAACGAGACTAACTTGGGACGAACAAAGGCAAACTTTAATCTTATTCTAAGGTTTGTCTAAGTTCGTCCCAAGTTAGTCTAAGTTCGTCCCACGTTTGTCTCTTTCTAAGGACGAACTTAGACAAACCATAGAATGAGACTAACGAGACTAATTTGGGATGAACAAAGACAAGCTTTAGTCTCATTCTAAGGTTAGTCTAAGTTCTTCCCAAGATAGTCTAAGTTCGTCCCAAGTTAGTCTCTTTCTAAGGACGAACTTAGACAAACCTTAGAATGAGACTAACGAGACTAACTTGGGACGAACAACGACAAACTTTAGTCTAATTCTAAGGTTTGTCTAAGTTCGTCCCAAGTTTGTCAAAGTTCATCCGAAGTTAGTCTATTTCTAAGGAAAAACATAGATAAACCTTAGAATGAGAGTAACGAGACTAACTTGAGATGAACAAAGACAAACTTTAGTCTCATTATAAGGTTTGTCAAAGTTCATCGCAAGTTAGTCTATTTCTAAGGAAAAACTTATACAAACCTTAGAATGAGACTAACGAGACTAACTTGGGACGAACAAAGACAAACTTTAGTCTCATTCTAAGGTTTGTCTAAGTTCGTCCCAAGTTAGTCTATTTCTAAGGACGAACTTAGATAAACCTTAGAATGAGACTAACGAGACTAACTTGGGACAAACAAAGACAAAATTTAGTCTAATTCTAAGGTTTGTCTAAGTTCGTCCCAAGTAAGTCTAAGTTCGTCCCACGTTTGTCTCTTTCTAAGGACGAACTTAGACAAACCTTAGAATGAGACTAAGGAGACTAACTTGGGACGAACAAAGACAAACTTTAATCTCATTCTAAGGTTTGTCTAAGTTCGTCCCAAGTTAGTCTCTTTCTAAGGACGAACTTAGACAAACCTTAGAATGAGACTAACGAGACTAACTTGGGACGAACAAAGACAAACTTTAGTCTCATTCTAAGGTTTGTCTAAGTTCGTCCCAAGTTAGTCTAAGTTCGTCCCACGTTTGTCTCATTCTAAGGACGAACTTAGACAAACCTTAGAATGAGACTAAGGAGACTAACTTGGGATGAACAAAGACAAACTTTAGTCTCATTCTAAGGTTTGTATAAGTTTGTCCCAAGTTTGTCAAAGTTTGTCCCAAGTTAGTCAATTTCTAAGGACGAACTTAGATAAACCATAGAATGAGAGTAACGAGACTAACTTGAGACGAACAAAGACAAACTTTAGTCTCATTATAAGGTTTCTCAAAGTTCATCCCAAGTTAGTCTATTTCTAAGGACAAACTTATACAAACCTTAGAATGAGTCTAACGAGACTAACTTGGGACGAACAAATACAAACTTTAGTCTCATTCTTAGGTTTGTCTAAGTTCGTCCCAAGTTAGTCTATTTCTAAGGACGAACTTAGATAAACCTTAGAATGAGACTAACGAGACTAACTTGGGACAAACAAAGACAAACTTTAGTCTAATTCTAAGGTTTGTCTAAGTTCGTCCCAAGTAAGTCTAAGTTCGTCCCACGTTTGTCTCTTTCTAAGGACGAACTTAGACAAACCTTAGAATGTGACTAAGGAGACTAACTTGGGACGAACAAAGACAAACTTTAGTCTCATTCTAAGGTTTGTCTAAGTTCGTCCCAAGTTAGTCTCTTTCTAAGGACGAACTTAGACAAACCTTAGAATGAGACTAACGAGACTAACTTGGGACGAACAAAGACAAACTTTACTCTCATTCTAAGGTTTGTCTAAGTTCTTCCCAAGATTGTCAAAGTTCATCCCAAGTTAGTCTATTTCTAAGGACGAACTTCGATAAACCTTAACGAGACTAACTTGAGATGAACAAAGACAAACTTTAGTCTCATTCTAAGGTTTGTCAATGTTCGTCCCAAGTTAGTCTATTTCTAAGGATGAACTTCTACAAACCTTAGAATGAGACTAACGAGACTAACTTGGGACGAACAAAGACAAACTTTAGTCTCATTCAAAGGTTTGTCTAAGTTCGTCCCAAGTTAGTCTATTACTAAGGACAAACTTAGATAAATCTTAGAATGAGAGTAACGAGACTAACTTGAGTTGAACAAAGACAAAGTTTAGTCTCATTCTAAGGTTTGTCAAAGGTCGTCCCAAGTTAGTCTATTTCTAAGGACGAACTTACACAAACCTTAGAATGAGACTAACGAGACTAACTTGGGATGAACAATGACAAACTTTAGTCTCATTCTAAGGTTTGTCTAAGTTCGTCCCAAGTTAGTCTATTTCTAAGGACGAACTTAGATAAACCTTAGAATGAGACTAACGAGACTAACTTGGGACGAACAAAGGCAAACTTTAGTCTTATTCTAAGGTTTGTCTAAGTTCGTCCCAAGTTAGTCTAAGTTCGTCCCACGTTTTTCTCTTTCTAAGGACGAACTTAGACAAACCATAGAATGAGACTAACGAGACTAATTTGGGATGAACAAAGACAAGCTTTAGTCTCATTCTAAGGTTAGTCTAAGTTCTTCCCAAGATAGTCTAAGTTCGTCCCAAGTTAGTCTCTTTCTAAGGACGAACTTAGACAAACCTTAGAATGAGACTAACGAGACTAACTTGGGACGAACAACGACAAACTTTAGTCTAATTCTAAGGTTTGTCTAAGTTCGTCCCAAGTTTGTCAAAGTTCATCCGAAGTTAGTCTATTTCTAAGGAAAAACATAGATAAACCTTAGAATGAGAGTAACGAGACTAACTTGAGATGAACAAAGACAAACTTTAGTCTCATTATAAGGTTTGTCAAAGTTCATCGCAAGTTAGTCTATTTCTAAGGAAAAACTTATACAAACCTTAGAATGAGACTAACGAGACTAACTTGGGACGAACAAAGACAAACTTTAGTCTCATTCTAAGGTTTGTCTAAGTTCGTCCCAAGTTAGTCTATTTCTAAGGACGAACTTAGATAAACCTTAGAATGAGACTAACGAGACTAACTTGGGACAAACAAAGACAAAATTTAGTCTAATTCTAAGGTTTGTCTAAGTTCGTCCCAAGTAAGTCTAAGTTCGTCCCACGTTTGTCTCTTTCTAAGGACGAACTTAGACAAACCTTAGAATGAGACTAAGGAGACTAACTTGGGACGAACAAAGACAAACTTTAATCTCATTCTAAGGTTTGTCTAAGTTCGTCCCAAGTTAGTCTCTTTCTAAGGACGAACTTAGACAAACCTTAGAATGAGACTAACGAGACTAACTTGGGACGAACAAAGACAAACTTTAGTCTCATTCTAAGGTTTGTCTAAGTTCGTCCCAAGTTAGTCTAAGTTCGTCCCACGTTTGTCTCATTCTAAGGACGAACTTAGACAAACCTTAGAATGAGACTAAGGAGACTAACTTGGGATGAACAAAGACAAACTTTAGTCTCATTCTAAGGTTTGTATAAGTTTGTCCCAAGTTTGTCAAAGTTTGTCCCAAGTTAGTCAATTTCTAAGGACGAACTTAGATAAACCTTAGAATGAGAGTAACGAGACTAACTTGAGACGAACAAAGACAAACTTTAGTCTCATTATAAGGTTTCTCAAAGTTCATCCCAAGTTAGTCTATTTCTAAGGACAAACTTATACAAACCTTAGAATGAGTCTAACGAGACTAACTTGGGACGAACAAATACAAACTTTAGTCTCATTCTTAGGTTTGTCTAAGTTCGTCCCAAGTTAGTCTATTTCTAAGGACGAACTTAGATAAACCTTAGAATGAGACTAACGAGACTAACTTGGGACAAACAAAGACAAACTTTAGTCTAATTCTAAGGTTTGTCTAAGTTCGTCCCAAGTAAGTCTAAGTTCGTCCCACGTTTGTCTCTTTCTAAGGACGAACTTAGACAAACCTTAGAATGTGACTAAGGAGACTAACTTGGGACGAACAAAGACAAACTTTAGTCTCATTCTAAGGTTTGTCTAAGTTCGTCCCAAGTTAGTCTCTTTCTAAGGACGAACTTAGACAAACCTTAGAATGAGACTAACGAGACTAACTTGGGATGAACAAAGACAAACTTTACTCTCATTCTAAGGTTTGTCTAAGTTCTTCCCAAGATTGTCAAAGTTCATCCCAAGTTAGTCTATTTCTAAGGACGAACTTCGATAAACCTTAACGAGACTAACTTGAGATGAACAAAGACAAACTTTAGTCTCATTCTAAGGTTTGTCAATGTTCGTCCCAAGTTAGTCTATTTCTAAGGATGAACTTCTACAAACCTTAGAATGAGACTAACGAGACTAACTTGGGACGAACAAAGACAAACTTTAGTCTCATTCAAAGGTTTGTCTAAGTTCGTCCCAAGTTAGTCTATTACTAAGGACAAACTTAGATAAACCTTAGAATGAGAGTAACGAGACTAACTTGAGTTGAACAAAGACAAAGTTTTGTCTCATTCTAAGGTTTGTCAAAGGTCGTCCCAAGTTAGTCTATTTCTAAGGACGAACTTACACAAACCTTAGAATGAGACTAACGAGACTAACTTGGGATGAACAAAGACAAACTTTAGTCTCATTCTAAGGTTTGTCTAAGTTCGTCCCAAGTTAGTCTATTTCTAAGGACGAACTTAGATAAACCTTAGAATGAGACTAACGAGACTAACTTGGGACGAACAAAGGCAAACTTTAGTCTTATTCTAAGGTTTGTCTAAGTTCGTCCCAAGTTAGTCTAAGTTCGTCCCACGTTTGTCTCTTTCTAAGGACGAACTTAGACAAACCTTAGAATGAGACTAACGAGACTAATTTGGGATGAACAAAGACAAGCTTTAGTCTCATTCTAAGGTTAGTCTAAGTTCTTCCCAAGATAGTCTAAGTTCGTCCCAAGTTAGTCTCTTTCTAAGGACGAACTTAGACAAACCTTAGAATGAGACTAACGAGACTAACTTGGGACGAACAACGACAAACTTTAGTCTAATTCTAAGGTTTGTCTAAGTTCGTCCCAAGTTTGTCAAAGTTCATCCGAAGTTAGTCTATTTCTAAGGAAAAACATAGATAAACCTTAGAATGAGAGTAACGAGACTAACTTGAGATGAACAAAGACAAACTTTAGTCTCATTATAAGGTTTGTCAAAGTTCATCCCAAGTTAGTCTATTTCTAAGGACAAACTTATACAAACCTTAGAATGAGACTAACGAGACTAACTTGGGACGAACAAAGACAAACTTTAGTCTCATTCTAAGGTTTGTCTAAGTTCGTCCCAAGTTAGTCTTTTTCTAAGGACGAACTTAGATAAACCTTAGAATGAGACTAACGAGACTAACTTGGGACGAACAAAGGCAAACTTTAGTCTTATTCTAAGGTTTGTCTAAGTTCGTCCCAAGTTAGTCTAAGTTCGTCCCACGTTTGTCTCTTTCTAAGGACGAACTTAGACAAACCATAGAATGAGACTAACGAGACTAATTTGGGATGAACAAAGACAAGCTTTAGTCTCATTCTAAGGTTAGTCTAAGTTCTTCCCAAGATAGTCTAAGTTCGTCCCAAGTTAGTCTCTTTCTAAGGACGAACTTAGACAAACCTTAGAATGAGACTAACGAGACTAACTTGGGACGAACAACGACAAACTTTAGTCTAATTCTAAGGTTTGTCTAAGTTCGTCCCAAGTTTGTCAAAGTTCATCCGAAGTTAGTCTATTTCTAAGGAAAAACATAGATAAACCTTAGAATGAGAGTAACGAGACTAACTTGAGATGAACAAAGACAAACTTTAGTCTCATTATAAGGTTTGTCAAAGTTCATCGCAAGTTAGTCTATTTCTAAGGAAAAACTTATACAAACCTTAGAATGAGACTAACGAGACTAACTTGGGACGAACAAAGACAAACTTTAGTCTCATTCTAAGGTTTGTCTAAGTTCGTCCCAAGTTAGTCTATTTCTAAGGACGAACTTAGATAAACCTTAGAATGAGACTAACGAGACTAACTTGGGACAAACAAAGACAAAATTTAGTCTAATTCTAAGGTTTGTCTAAGTTCGTCCCAAGTAAGTCTAAGTTCGTCCCACGTTTGTCTCTTTCTAAGGACGAACTTAGACAAACCTTAGAATGAGACTAAGGAGACTAACTTGGGACGAACAAAGACAAACTTTAATCTCATTCTAAGGTTTGTCTAAGTTCGTCCCAAGTTAGTCTCTTTCTAAGGACGAACTTAGACAAACCTTAGAATGAGACTAACGAGACTAACTTGGGACGAACAAAGACAAACTTTAGTCTCATTCTAAGGTTTGTCTAAGTTCGTCCCAAGTTAGTCTAAGTTCGTCCCACGTTTGTCTCATTCTAAGGACGAACTTAGACAAACCTTAGAATGAGACTAAGGAGACTAACTTGGGATGAACAAAGACAAACTTTAGTCTCATTCTAAGGTTTGTATAAGTTTGTCCCAAGTTTGTCAAAGTTTGTCCCAAGTTAGTCAATTTCTAAGGACGAACTTAGATAAACCTTAGAATGAGAGTAACGAGACTAACTTGAGACGAACAAAGACAAACTTTAGTCTCATTATAAGGTTTCTCAAAGTTCATCCCAAGTTAGTCTATTTCTAAGGACAAACTTATACAAACCTTAGAATGAGTCTAACGAGACTAACTTGGGACGAACAAATACAAACTTTAGTCTCATTCTTAGGTTTGTCTAAGTTCGTCCCAAGTTAGTCTATTTCTAAGGACGAACTTAGATAAACCTTAGAATGAGACTAACGAGACTAACTTGGGACAAACAAAGACAAACTTTAGTCTAATTCTAAGGTTTGTCTAAGTTCGTCCCAAGTAAGTCTAAGTTCGTCCCACGTTTGTCTCTTTCTAAGGACGAACTTAGACAAACCTTAGAATGTGACTAAGGAGACTAACTTGGGACGAACAAAGACAAACTTTAGTCTCATTCTAAGGTTTGTCTAAGTTCGTCCCAAGTTAGTCTCTTTCTAAGGACGAACTTAGACAAACCTTAGAATGAGACTAACGAGACTAACTTGGGATGAACAAAGACAAACTTTACTCTCATTCTAAGGTTTGTCTAAGTTCTTCCCAAGATTGTCAAAGTTCATCCCAAGTTAGTCTATTTCTAAGGACGAACTTCGATAAACCTTAACGAGACTAACTTGAGATGAACAAAGACAAACTTTAGTCTCATTCTAAGGTTTGTCAATGTTCGTCCCAAGTTAGTCTATTTCTAAGGATGAACTTCTACAAACCTTAGAATGAGACTAACGAGACTAACTTGGGACGAACAAAGACAAACTTTAGTCTCATTCAAAGGTTTGTCTAAGTTCGTCCCAAGTTAGTCTATTACTAAGGACAAACTTAGATAAACCTTAGAATGAGAGTAACGAGACTAACTTGAGTTGAACAAAGACAAAGTTTTGTCTCATTCTAAGGTTTGTCAAAGGTCGTCCCAAGTTAGTCTATTTCTAAGGACGAACTTACACAAACCTTAGAATGAGACTAACGAGACTAACTTGGGATGAACAAAGACAAACTTTAGTCTCATTCTAAGGTTTGTCTAAGTTCGTCCCAAGTTAGTCTATTTCTAAGGACGAACTTAGATAAACCTTAGAATGAGACTAACGAGACTAACTTGGGACGAACAAAGGCAAACTTTAGTCTTATTCTAAGGTTTGTCTAAGTTCGTCCCAAGTTAGTCTAAGTTCGTCCCACGTTTGTCTCTTTCTAAGGACGAACTTAGACAAACCTTAGAATGAGACTAACGAGACTAATTTGGGATGAACAAAGACAAGCTTTAGTCTCATTCTAAGGTTAGTCTAAGTTCTTCCCAAGATAGTCTAAGTTCGTCCCAAGTTAGTCTCTTTCTAAGGACGAACTTAGACAAACCTTAGAATGAGACTAACGAGACTAACTTGGGACGAACAACGACAAACTTTAGTCTAATTCTAAGGTTTGTCTAAGTTCGTCCCAAGTTTGTCAAAGTTCATCCGAAGTTAGTCTATTTCTAAGGAAAAACATAGATAAACCTTAGAATGAGAGTAACGAGACTAACTTGAGATGAACAAAGACAAACTTTAGTCTCATTATAAGGTTTGTCAAAGTTCATCCCAAGTTAGTCTATTTCTAAGGACAAACTTATACAAACCTTAGAATGAGACTAACGAGACTAACTTGGGACGAACAAAGACAAACTTTAGTCTCATTCTAAGGTTTGTCTAAGTTCGTCCCAAGTTAGTCTTTTTCTAAGGACGAACTTAGATAAACCTTAGAATGAGACTAACGAGACTAACTTGGGACAAACAAAGACAAAATTTAGTCTAATTCTAAGGTTTGTCTAAGTTCGTCCCAAGTAAGTCTAAGTTCGTCCCACGTTTGTCTCTTTCTAAGGACGAACTTAGACAAACCTTAGAATGAGACTAAGGAGACTAACTTGGGACGAACAAAGACAAACTTTAATCTCATTCTAAGGTTTGTCTAAGTTCGTCCCAAGTTAGTCTCTTTCTAAGGACGAACTTAGACAAACCTTAGAATGAGACTAACGAGACTAACTTGGGACGAACAAAGACAAACTTTACTCTCATTCTAAGGTTTGTCTAAGTTCTTCCCAAGTTTGTCAAAGTTCATCCCAAGTTAGTCTATTTCTAAGGACGAACTTCGACAAACCTTAGAATGAGAGTAACGAGACTAACTTGAGATGAACAAAGACAAACTTTAGTCTCATTCTAAGGTTTGTCAATGTTCGTCCCAAGTTAGTCTATTTCTAAGGATGAACTTCTACAAACCTTAGAATGAGACTAACGAGCCTAACTTGGGACGAACAAAGACAAACTTTAGTCTCATTCAAAGGTTTGTCTAAGTTCGTCCCAAGTTAGTCTATTACTAAGGACAAACTTAGATAAACCTTAGAATGAGAGTAACGAGACTAACTTGAGTTGAACAAAGACAAACTTTAGTCTCATTCTAAGGTTTGTCAAAGGTCGTCCCAAGTTAGTCTCTTTCTAAGGACGAACTTAGACAAACCTTAGAATGAGACTAACGAGACTAACTTGGGACGAACAAAGACAAACTTTACTCTCATTCTAAGGTTTGTCTAAGTTCTTCCCAAGATTGTCAAAGTTCATCCCAAGTTAGTCTATTTCTAAGGACGAACTTCGATAAACCTTAACGAGACTAACTTGAGATGAACAAAGACAAACTTTAGTCTCATTCTAAGGTTTGTCAATGTTCGTCCCAAGTTAGTCTATTTCTAAGGATGAACTTCTACAAACCTTAGAATGAGACTAACGAGACTAACTTGGGACGAACAAAGACAAACTTTAGTCTCATTCAAAGGTTTGTCTAAGTTCGTCCCAAGTTAGTCTATTACTAAGGACAAACTTAGATAAACCTTAGAATGAGAGTAACGAGACTAACTTGAGTTGAACAAAGACAAAGTTTAGTCTCATTCTAAGGTTTGTCAAAGGTCGTCCCAAGTTAGTCTATTTCTAAGGACGAACTTACACAAACCTTAGAATGAGACTAACGAGACTAACTTGGGATGAACAAAGACAAACTTTAGTCTCATTCTAAGGTTTGTCTAAGTTCGTCCCAAGTTAGTCTATTTCTAAGGACGAACTTTGATAAACCTTAGAATGAGACTAACGAAACTAACTTGGGACGAACAAAGGCAAACTTTAGTCTTATTCTAAGGTTTGTCTAAGTTCGTCCCAAGTTAGTCTAAGTTCGTCCCACGTTTATCTCTTTCTAAGGACGAACTTAGACAAACCTTAGAATGAGACTAACGAGACTAATTTGGGATGAACAAAGACAAGCTTTAGTCTCATTCTAAGGTTAGTCTAAGTTCGTCCCAAGATAGTCTAAGTTCGTCCCAAGTTAGTCTCTTTCTAAGGACGAACTTAGACAAACCTTAGAATGAGACTAACGAGACTAACTTGGGACGAACAACGACAAACTTTAGTCTAATTCTAAGGTTTGTCTAAGTTCGTCCCAAGTTTGTCAAAGTTCATCCGAAGTTAGTCTATTTCTAAGGAAAAACATAGATAAACCTTAGAATGAGAGTAACGAGACTAACTTGAGATGAACAAAGACAAACTTTAGTCTCATTATAAGGTTTGTCAAAGTTCATCCCAAGTTAGTCTATTTCTAAGGACAAACTTATACAAACCTTAGAATGAGACTAACGAGACTAACTTGGGACGAACAAAGACAAACTTTAGTCTCATTCTAAGGTTTGTCTAAGTTCGTCCCAAGTTAGTCTATTTCTAAGGACGAACTTAGATAAACCTTAGAATGAGACTAACGAGACTAACTTGGGACAAACAAAGACAAAATTTAGTCTAATTCTAAGGTTTGTCTAAGTTCGTCCCAAGTAAGTCTAAGTTCATCCCACGTTTGTCTCTTTCTAAGGACGAACTTAGACAAACCTTAGAATGAGACTAAGGAGACTAACTTGGGACGAACAAAGACAAACTTTAATCTCATTCTAAGGTTTGTCTAAGTTCGTCCCAAGTTAGTCTCTTTCTAAGGACGAACTTAGACAAACCTTAGAATGAGACTAACGAGACTAACTTGGGACGAACAAAGACAAACTTTACTCTCATTCTAAGGTTTGTCTAAGTTCTTCCCAAGTTTGTCAAAGTTCATCCCAAGTTAGTCTATTTCTAAGGACGAACTTCGATAAACCTTAGAATGAGAGTAACGAGACTAACTTGAGATGAACAAAGACAAACTTTAGTCTCATTCTAAGGTTTGTCAATGTTCGTCCCAAGTTAGTCTATTTCTAAGGATGAACTTCTACAAACCTTAGAATGAGACTAACGAGACTAACTTGGGACGAACAAAGACAAACTTTAGTCTCATTCAAAGGTTTGTCTAAGTTCGTCCCAAGTTAGTCTATTACTAAGGACAAAGTTAGATAAACCTTAGAATGAGAGTAACGAGACTAACTTGAGTTGAACAAAGACAAACTTTAGTCTCATTCTAAGGTTTGTCAAAGGTCGTCCCAAGTTAGTCTATTTCTAAGGACGAACTTAGATAAACCTTAGAATGAGACTAACGAGACTAATTTGGGATGAACAAAGACAAGCTTTAGTCTCATTCTAAGGTTAGTCTAAGTTCGTCCCAAGTTAGTCTCTTTCTAAGGACGAACTTAGACAAACCTTAGAATGAGACTAACGAGACTAACTTGGGACGAACAACGACAAACTTTAGTCTAATTCTAAGGTTTGTCTAAGTTCATCCCAAGTTAGTCTAATTTCGTCAATGTTCGTCCCAAGTTAGTCTATTTCTAAGGACGAACTTAGATAAACCTTAGAATTAGAGTAACGAGACTAACTTGAGATTAACAAAGACAAACTTTAGTCTCATTCTAAGATTTGTCAATGTTCGTCCCAAGTTAGTCTATTTCTAAGGATGAACTTCTACAAACCTTAGAATGAGACTAACGAGACTAACTTGGGACGAACAAAGACAAACTTTAGTCTCATTCAAAGGTTTGTCTAAGTTCGTCCCAAGTTAGTCTATTACTAAGGACAAACTTAGATAAACCTTAGAATGAGAGTAACGAGACAAACTTGAGTTGAACAAAGACAAACTTTAGTCTCATTCTAAGGTTTGTCAAAGGTCGTCCCAAGTTAGTCTATTTCTAAGGACGAACTTAGATAAACCTTAGAATGAGACTAACGAGACTAATTTGGGATGAACAAAGACAAGCTTTAGTCTCATTCTAAGGTTAGTCTAAGTTCGTCCCAAGATAGTCTAAGTTCGTCCCAAGTTAGTCTCTTTCTAAGGACGAACTTAGACAAACCCTAGAATGAGACTAACGAGACTAACTTGGGACGAACAACGACAAACTTTAGTCTAATTCTAAGGTTTGTCTAAGTTCGTCCCAAGTTAGTCTGAGTTCGTCAATGTTCGTCCCAAGTTAGTCTATTTCTAAGGACGAACTTAGAGAAACCTTAGAATGAGAGTAACGAGACTAACTTGAGACGAACAAAGACAAACTTTACTCTCATTCTATGTTTTGTCTAAGTTCGTCCCAAGTAAGTCTATTTCTAAGGACGAACTTAGATAAACCTTAGAATGAGACTAACGGGACTAACTTGGGACGAACAAAGACAAACTTTAGTCTCATTCTAAGGGTTGTCTAAGTTCGTCCCAAGTTAGTCTAAGTTCGTCCCACGTTTGTCTCTTTCTAAGGACGAACTTAGACAAACCTTAGAATGAGACTAAGGAGACTAACTTGGGATGAACAAAGACAAACTTTAGTCTCATTCTAAGGTTTGTATAAGTTTGTCCCAAGTTTGTCAAAGTTTGTCCCAAGTTAGTCTATTTCTAAGGACGAACTTAGATAAACCTTAGAATGAGAGTAACGAGACTAACTTGAGACGAACAAAGACAAACTTTAGTCTCATTATAAGGTTTCTCAAAGTTCGTCCCAAGTTAGTCTATTTCTAAGGACAAACTTATACAAACCTTAGAATGAGTCTAACGAGACTAACTTGGGACGAACAAAGACAAACTTTAGTCTAATTCTAAGGTTTGTCTAAGTTCGTCCCAAGTAAGTCTAAGTTCGTCCCACGTTTGTCTCTTTCTAAGGACGAACTTAGACAAACCTTAGAATGAGACTAAGGAGACTAACTTGGGACGAACAAAGACAAACTTTAGTCTCATTCTAAGGTTTGTCTAAGTTCGTCCCAAGTTAGTCTATTACTAAGGACAAACTTAGATAAACCTTAGAATGAGAGTAACGAGACTAACTTGAGTTGAACAAAGACAAAGTTTAGTCTCATTCTAAGGTTTGTCAAAGGTCGTCCCAAGTTAGTCTATTTCTAAGGACGAACTTACACAAACCTTAGAATGAGACTAACGAGACTAACTTGGGATGAACAAAGACAAACTTTAGTCTCATTCTAAGGTTTGTCTAAGTTCGTCCCAAGTTAGTCTATTTCTAAGGACGAACTTTGATAAACCTTAGAATGAGACTAACGAAACTAACTTGGGACGAACAAAGGCAAACTTTAGTCTTATTCTAAGGTTTGTCTAAGTTCGTCCCAAGTTAGTCTAAGTTCGTCCCACGTTTATCTCTTTCTAAGGACGAACTTAGACAAACCTTAGAATGAGACTAACGAGACTAATTTGGGATGAACAAAGACAAGCTTTAGTCTCATTCTAAGGTTAGTCTAAGTTCGTCCCAAGATAGTCTAAGTTCGTCCCAAGTTAGTCTCTTTCTAAGGACGAACTTAGACAAACCTTAGAATGAGACTAACGAGACTAACTTGGGACGAACAACGACAAACTTTAGTCTAATTCTAAGGTTTGTCTAAGTTCGTCCCAAGTTTGTCAAAGTTCATCCGAAGTTAGTCTATTTCTAAGGAAAAACATAGATAAACCTTAGAATGAGAGTAACGAGACTAACTTGAGATGAACAAAGACAAACTTTAGTCTCATTATAAGGTTTGTCAAAGTTCATCCCAAGTTAGTCTATTTCTAAGGACAAACTTATACAAACCTTAGAATGAGACTAACGAGACTAACTTGGGACGAACAAAGACAAACTTTAGTCTCATTCTAAGGTTTGTCTAAGTTCGTCCCAAGTTAGTCTATTTCTAAGGACGAACTTAGATAAACCTTAGAATGAGACTAACGAGACTAACTTGGGACAAACAAAGACAAAATTTAGTCTAATTCTAAGGTTTGTCTAAGTTCGTCCCAAGTAAGTCTAAGTTCATCCCACGTTTGTCTCTTTCTAAGGACGAACTTAGACAAACCTTAGAATGAGACTAAGGAGACTAACTTGGGACGAACAAAGACAAACTTTAATCTCATTCTAAGGTTTGTCTAAGTTCGTCCCAAGTTAGTCTCTTTCTAAGGACGAACTTAGACAAACCTTAGAATGAGACTAACGAGACTAACTTGGGACGAACAAAGACAAACTTTACTCTCATTCTAAGGTTTGTCTAAGTTCTTCCCAAGTTTGTCAAAGTTCATCCCAAGTTAGTCTATTTCTAAGGACGAACTTCGATAAACCTTAGAATGAGAGTAACGAGACTAACTTGAGATGAACAAAGACAAACTTTAGTCTCATTCTAAGGTTTGTCAATGTTCGTCCCAAGTTAGTCTATTTCTAAGGATGAACTTCTACAAACCTTAGAATGAGACTAACGAGACTAACTTGGGACGAACAAAGACAAACTTTAGTCTCATTCAAAGGTTTGTCTAAGTTCGTCCCAAGTTAGTCTATTACTAAGGACAAAGTTAGATAAACCTTAGAATGAGAGTAACGAGACTAACTTGAGTTGAACAAAGACAAACTTTAGTCTCATTCTAAGGTTTGTCAAAGGTCGTCCCAAGTTAGTCTATTTCTAAGGACGAACTTAGATAAACCTTAGAATGAGACTAACGAGACTAATTTGGGATGAACAAAGACAAGCTTTAGTCTCATTCTAAGGTTAGTCTAAGTTCGTCCCAAGTTAGTCTCTTTCTAAGGACGAACTTAGACAAACCTTAGAATGAGACTAACGAGACTAACTTGGGACGAACAACGACAAACTTTAGTCTAATTCTAAGGTTTGTCTAAGTTCATCCCAAGTTAGTCTAATTTCGTCAATGTTCGTCCCAAGTTAGTCTATTTCTAAGGACGAACTTAGATAAACCTTAGAATTAGAGTAACGAGACTAACTTGAGATTAACAAAGACAAACTTTAGTCTCATTCTAAGATTTGTCAATGTTCGTCCCAAGTTAGTCTATTTCTAAGGATGAACTTCTACAAACCTTAGAATGAGACTAACGAGACTAACTTGGGACGAACAAAGACAAACTTTAGTCTCATTCAAAGGTTTGTCTAAGTTCGTCCCAAGTTAGTCTATTACTAAGGACAAACTTAGATAAACCTTAGAATGAGAGTAACGAGACAAACTTGAGTTGAACAAAGACAAACTTTATTCTCATTCTAAGGTTTGTCAAAGGTCGTCCCAAGTTAGTCTATTTCTAAGGACGAACTTAGATAAACCTTAGAATGAGACTAACGAGACTAATTTGGGATGAACAAAGACAAGCTTTAGTCTCATTCTAAGGTTAGTCTAAGTTCGTCCCAAGATAGTCTAAGTTCGTCCCAAGTTAGTCTCTTTCTAAGGACGAACTTAGACAAACCTTAGAATGAGACTAACGAGACTAACTTGGGACGAACAACGACAAACTTTAGTCTAATTCTAAGGTTTGTCTAAGTTCGTCCCAAGTTAGTCTGAGTTCGTCAATGTTCGTCCCAAGTTAGTCTATTTCTAAGGACGAACTTAGAGAAACCTTAGAATGAGAGTAACGAGACTAACTTGAGACGAACAAAGACAAACTTTACTCTCATTCTATGTTTTGTCTAAGTTCGTCCCAAGTAAGTCTATTTCTAAGGACGAACTTAGATAAACCTTAGAATGAGACTAACGGGACTAACTTGGGACGAACAAAGACAAACTTTAGTCTCATTCTAAGGGTTGTCTAAGTTCGTCCCAAGTTAGTCTAAGTTCGTCCCACGTTTGTCTCTTTCTAAGGACGAACTTAGACAAACCTTAGAATGAGACTAAGGAGACTAACTTGGGATGAACAAAGACAAACTTTAGTCTCATTCTAAGGTTTGTATAAGTTTGTCCCAAGTTTGTCAAAGTTTGTCCCAAGTTAGTCTATTTCTAAGGACGAACTTAGATAAACCTTAGAATGAGAGTAACGAGACTAACTTGAGACGAACAAAGACAAACTTTAGTCTCATTATAAGGTTTCTCAAAGTTCGTCCCAAGTTAGTCTATTTCTAAGGACAAACTTATACAAACCTTAGAATGAGTCTAACGAGACTAACTTGGGACGAACAAAGACAAACTTTAGTCTAATTCTAAGGTTTGTCTAAGTTCGTCCCAAGTAAGTCTAAGTTCGTCCCACGTTTGTCTCTTTCTAAGGACGAACTTAGACAAACCTTAGAATGAGACTAAGGAGACTAACTTGGGACGAACAAAGACAAACTTTAGTCTCATTCTAAGGTTTGTCTAAGTTCGTCCCAAGTTAGTCTCTTTCTAAGGACGAACTTAGACAAACCTTAGAATGAGACTAACGAGACTAACTTGGGACGAACAAAGACAAACTTTACTCTCATTCTAAGGTTTGTCTAAGTTCTTCCCAAGATTGTCAAAGTTCATCCCAAGTTAGTCTATTTCTAAGGACGAACTTCGAAAAACCTTAGAATGAGAGTAACGAGACTAACTTGAGATGAACAAAGACAAACTTTAGTCTCATTCTAAGGTTTGTCAATGTTCGTCCCAAGTTAGTCTATTTCTAAGGATGAACTTCTACAAACCTTAGAATGAGACTAACGAGACTAACTTGGGACGAACAAAGACAAACTTTAGTCTCATTCAAAGGTTTGTCTAAGTTCGTCCCAAGTTAGTCTATTACTAAGGACAAACTTAGATAAACCTTAGAATGAGAGTAACGAGACTAACTTGAGTTGAACAAAGACAAAGTTTAGTCTCTTTCTAAGGTTTGTCAAAGGTCGTCCCAAGTTAGTCTATTTCTAAGGACGAACTTACACAAACCTTAGAATGAGACTAACGAGACTAACTTGGGATGAACAAAGACAAACTTTAGTCTCATTCTAAGGTTTGTCTAAGTTCGTCCCAAGTTAGTCTATTTCTAAGGACGAACTTAGATAAACCTTAAAATGAGACTAACGAGACTAACTTGGGACGAACAAAGGCAAACTTTAGTCTTATTCTAAGGTTTGTCTAAGTTCGTCCCAAGTTAGTCTAAGTTCGTCCCACGTTTGTCTCTTTCTAAGGACGAACTTAGACAAACCTTAGAATGAGACTAACGAGACTAATTTGGGATGAACAAAGACAAGCTTTAGTCTCATTCTAAGGTTAGTCTAAGTTCGTCCCAAGATAGTCTAAGTTCGTCCCAAGTTAGTCTCTTTCTAAGGACGAACTTAGACAAACCTTAGAATGAGACTAACGAGACTAACTTGGGACGAACAACGACAAACTTTAGTCTAATTCTAAGGTTTGTCTAAGTTCGTCCCAAGTTTGTCAAAGTTCATCCGAAGTTAGTCTATTTCTAAGGAAAAACATAGATAAACCTTAGAATGAGAGTAACGAGACTAACTTGAGATGAACAAAGACAAACTTTAGTCTCATTCTAAGGTTTGTCAAAGTTCATCCCAAGTTAGTCTATTTCTAAGGATGAACTTGTACAAACCTTAGAATGAGACTAACGAGACTAACTTGGGACGAACAAAGAAAAATTTATTCTCATTCTAAGGTTTGTCTAAGTTCGTCCCAAGTTAGTCCATTTCAGAGGACGAACTTAGATAAATCTTAGAATGAGACTAACGGGACTAACTTGGGACGAACAAAGACAAACTTTAGTCTCATTCTAAGGTTTGTCTAAGTTCGTCCCAAGTTAGTCTAAGTTCGTCCCACGTTTGTCTCTTTCTAAGGACGAATTTAGACAAACCTTAGAATGAGACTAAGGAGACTAACATGCGACGAACAACGACAAACTTTAGTCTAATTCTAAGGTTTGTATAAGTTCGTCCCAAGTTTGTCAAAGTTCATCCGAAGTTAGTCTATTTCTAAGGAAAAACATAGATAAACCTTAGAATGAGAGTAACGAGACTAACTTGAGACGAACAAAGACAAACTTTAGTCTCATTATAAGGTTTGTCAAAGTTCATCCCAAGTTAGTCTATTTCTAAGGACAAACTTATACAAACCTTAGAATGAGACTAACGAGACTAACTTGGGACGAACAAAGACAAACTTTAGTCTAATTCTAAGGTTTGTCTAAGTTCGTCCCAAGTTAGTCTATTTCTAAGGACGAACTTAGATAAACCTTAGAATGAGACTAACGAGACTAACTTGGGACAAACAAAGACAAACTTTAGTCTAATTCTAAGGTTTGTCTAAGTTCGTCCCAAGTAAGTCTAAGTTCGTCCCACGTTTGTCTCTTTCTAAGGACGAACTTAGACAAACCTTAGAATGAGACTAAGGAGACTAACTTGGGACGAACAAAGACAAACTTTAGTCTCATTCTAAGGTTTGTCTAAGTTCTTCCCAAGTTAGTCTCTTTCTAAGGACGAACTTAGACAAACCTTAGAATGAGACTAACGAGACTAACTTGGGACGAACAAAGACAAACTTTACTCTCATTCTAAGGTTTGTCTAAGTTCTTCCCAAGTTTGTCAAAGTTCATCCCAAGTTAGTCTATTTCTAAGGACGAACTTCGATAAACCTTAGAATGAGAGTAACGAGACTAACTTGAGATGAACAAAGACAAACTTTAGTCTCATTCTAAGGTTTGTCAATGTTCGTCCCAAGTTAGTCTATTTCTAAGGATGAACTTCTACAAACCTTAGAATGAGACTAACGAGACTAACTTGGGACGAACAAAGACAAACTTTAGTCTCATTCAAAGGTTTGTCGAAGTTCGTCCCAAGTTAGTCTATTACTAAGGACAAACTTAGATAAACCTTAGAATGAGAGTAACGAGACTAACTTGAGTTGAACAAAGACAAACTTTAGTCTCATTCTAAGGTTTGCCAAAGCTCGTCCCAAGTTAGTCTATTTCTAAGGACGAACTTAGATAAACCTTAGAATGAGACTAACAAGACTAATTTGGGATGAACAAAGACAAGCTTGAGTCTCATTCTAAGGTTAGTCTAAGTTCGTCCCAAGATAGTCTAAGTTCGTCCCAAGTTAGTCTCTTTCTAAGGACGAACTTAGACAAACCTTAGAATGAGACTAACGAGACTAACTTGGGACGAACAACGACAAACTTTAGTCTAATTCTAAGGTTTGTCTAAGTTCGTCCCAAGTTAGTAAAATTTGGCAATGTTCGTCCCAAGTTAGTCTATTTCTAAGGACGAACTTAGATAAACCTTAGAATGAGAGTAACGAGACTAACTTGAGATAAACAAAGACAAACTTTAGTCTCATTCTAAGATTTGTCAATGTTCGTCCCAAGTTAGTCTATTTCTAAGGATGAACTTCTACAAACCTTAGAATGAGACTAACGAGACTAACTTTGGATGAACAAAGACAAACGTTAGTCTCATTCTAAGGTTTGTCTAAGTTCGTCCCAAGTTAGTCTATTTCTAAGGATGAACTTAGATAAACTTTAGAATGAGACTAACGAGACTAACTTGGGACAAACAAAGACAAACTTTAGTCTCATTCTAAGGTTTGTCTAAGTTCGTCCCAAGTTAGTCTAAGTTCGTCCCACGTTTGTCTCTTTCTAAAGACGAACTTAGACAAACCTTAGAATGAGACTAAGGAGACTAACTTGGGATGAACAAAGACAAACTTTAGTCTCATTCTAAGGTTTGTATAAGTTCGTCCCAAGTTTGTCAAAGTTTGTCCCAAGTTAGTCTATTTCTAAGGACGAACTTAGATAAACCTTAAAATGAGAGTAACGAGACTAACTTGAGATGAACAAAGACAAACTTTAGTCTCATTATAAGGTTTCTCAAAGTTCATCCCAAGTTAGTCTATTTCTAAGGACAAACTTATACAAACCTTAGAATGAGACTAACGAGACTAACTTGGGACGAACAAAGATGAACTTTAGTCTCATTCTAAGGTTTGTGTAAGTTCGTCCCAAGTTAGTCTATTTCTAAGGACGAACTTAGATAAAACTTAGAATGAGACTAACGAGACTCACTTGGGACAAACAAAGACAAATTTTAGTCTAATTCTAAGGTTTGTCTAAGTTCGTCCCAAGTAAGTCTAAGTTCGTCCCACGTTTATCTCTTTCTAAGGACGAACTTAGACAAACCTTAGAATGAGACTAAGGAGACTAACTTGGGATGAACAAAGACAAACTTTAGTCTCATTCTAAGGTTTGTCTAAGTTCGTCCCAAGTTAGTCTCTTTCTAAGGACGAACTTAGACAAACCTTAGAATGAGACTAACGAGACTAACTTGGGACGAACAAAGACAAACTTTACTCTCATTCTAAGGTTTGTCTAAGTTCTTCCCAAGTTTGTCAAAGTTCATCCCAAGTTAGTCTATTTCTAAGGACGAACTTAGATAAACCTTAGAATGAGAGTAACGAGACTAACTTGAGATAAACAAAGACAAACTTTAGTCTCATTCTAAGATTTGTCAATGTTCGTCCCAAGTTAGTCTATTTCTGAGGATGAACTTCTACAAACCTTAGAATGAGACTAACGAGACTAACTTTGGATGAACAAAGACAAACTTTAGTCTCATTCTAAGGTTTGTCTAAGTTCGTCCCTAGTTAGTCTATTTCTAAGGACGAACTAAGATAAACCTTTGAATGTGACTAACGAGATTAACTTGGGACGAACAAAGACAAACTTTAGTCTCATTCAAAGGTTTGTCTAAGTTCGTCCCAAGTTAGTCTATTTCTATGGACGAACTTAGATAAACCTTAGAATGAGAGTAACGAGACTAACTTGAGTTGAACAAAGACAAACTTTAGTCTCATTCTAAGGTTTGTCAAAGGTCGTCCCAAGTTAGTCTATTTCTAAGGACAAACTTACAAAAACCTTAGAATGAGACTAACGAGACTAACTTGGGATGAACAAAGACAAACTTTAGTCTCATTCTAAGGTTTGTCTAAGTTCGTCCCAAGTTAGTCTATTTCTAAGGACGAACTTAGATAAACCTTAGAATGAGACTAACGAGACTAACTTTGGACAAACAAAGGCAAACTTTAGTCTTATTCTAAGGTTTGTCTAAGTTCGTCCCAAGTTAGTCTAAGTTCGTCCCACGTTTGTCTCTTTCTAAGGACGAACTTAGACAAACCTTAAAATGAGACTAACGAGACTAATTTGGGATGAACAAAGACAAGCTTTAGTCTCATTCTAAGGTTTGTCTAAGTTCGTCCCAAGTTTTTCAAAGTTCATCCCAACTTAGTCCATTTCTAAGGACGAACTTAGACAAACCTTAGAATGAGACTAAGGAGACTAACTTGGGAAGAACAAAGACAAACACTTGTCTCATTTAAGGTTAGTCTAAGTTCGTCCCAAGTAAGTCTGTTTCAAAGGACGGACTTAGATAAACCTTAGAATGAGACTACGAGAATAACTTGGGACGAACAAAGACAAACTTTAGCCTCATTCTAAGGTTAGTCTAAGTTCGTCCCAAGTTAGTCTAAGTTCGTCCCAAGTTAGTCTCTTTCTAAGGACGAACTTAGACAACCCTTAGAATGAGACTAACGAGACTAACTTGGGACGAACAACGACAAACTTTAGTCTAATTCTAAGGTTTGTCTAAGTTCTTCCCAAGTTTGTCAAAGTTCATCCCAAGTTAGTCTATTTCTAAGGACGAACTTAGATATACCTTAGAATGAGAGTAACGCGACTAACTTGAGATGAACAAAGATAAACTTTAGTCTCATTCTAAGGTTTGTCAATGTTCGTCCCAAGTTAGTCTATTTCTAAGGATGAACTTCTACAAACCTTAGAATGAGACTAACGAGACTAACTTGAGTTGAACAAAGACAAACTTTAGTCTCATTCTAAGGTTTGTCAAAGGTCGTCCCAAGTTAGTCTATTTCTAAGGACGAACTTACACAAACCTTAGAATGAGACTAACGAGACAAACTTGGGATGAACAAAGACAAACTTTAGTCTCATTCTAAGGTTTGTCTAAGTTCGTCCCAAGTTTGTCAAAGTTCGTCCGAAGTTAGTCTATTTCTAAGGACAAACATAGATAAACCTTAAAATGAGAGTAACGAGACTAACTTGAGATGAACAATGACAAACTTTAGTCTCATTCTAAGGTTTGTCAAAGTTCATCCCAAGTTAGTCTATTTCTAAGGATGAACTAATACAAACCTTAGAATGAGACTAACGAGACTAACTTGGGACGAACAAAGACAAACTTTAGTCTCATTCTAAGGTTTGTCTAAGTTCGTCCCAAGTTAGTCTATTTCTAAGGACGAACTTAGATAAATCTTAGAATGAGACTAACGGGACTAACTTGGGACAAACAAAAACAAACTTTAGTCTCATTCTAAGGTTTGTTTAAGTTCGTCCCAAGTTAGTCTAAGTTCGTCCCACGTTTGTCTCTTTCTAAGGATGAACTTAGACAAACCTTTTTTTTAAAAACCATTTATTGAAAAGGATCCAAAAAGCCTGGATCATGGCAAATACAAAGGACCTCTCAAGCGCCAGGAGATAGTTATAAAACCTATCTCCTTAAAAACGCCGAACAAGGCAAAGCCCTCAAGCGCCAGGGGATAGAAAACTAGCCCCTTAAAAACGCCGAACGGACTAGACAAAAGGACTGGACCAGATACACGAGCCTAGTCTATGTAAAGATTTGCCCTACGGGGCATATGAATGTAGTCGTCTGACGAACGGGATGCTGGAGGAGAGAAGGAGCAGTTGTCGCAAAGATGACCGAAAGCATAACTTAGACAAACCTTAGAATGAGACTAACGAGACTAACTTGGGACGAACAACGACAAACTTTAGTCTAATTCTAAGGTTTGTCTAAGTTCGTCCCAAGTTTGTCAAAGTTCGTCCGAAATTAGTCTATTTCTAAGGACAAACTTAGATAAACCTTAGAATGAGAGTAACGAGACTAACTTGAGACGAACAAAGACAAACTTTAGTCTCATTATAAGGTTTCTCAAAGTTCATCCCAAGTTAGTCTATTTCTAAGGACAAACTTATACAAACCTTAGAATGAGACTAACGAGACTAACTTGGGACGAACAAAGACAAACGTTAGTCTCATTCTAAGGTTTGTCTAAGTTCGTCCCAAGTTAGTCTATTTCTAAGGATGAACTTAAGTAAACTTTAGAATGAGACTAACGAGACTAACTTGGGACAAACAAAGACAAACTTTAGTCTCATTCTAAGGTTTGTCTAAGTTTGTCCCAAGTTAGTCTAAGTTCGTCCCACGTTTGTCTCTTTCTAAGGACGAACTTAGACAAACCTTAGAATGAGACTAAGGAGACTAACTTGGGATGAACAAAGACAAACTTTAGTCTCATTCTAAGGTTTGTATAAGTTCGTCCCAAGTTTGTCAAAGTTTGTCCCAAGTTAGTCTATTTCTAAGGACGAACTTAGATAAACCTTAGAATGAGAGTAACGAGACTAACTTGAGACGAACAAACACAAACTTTAGTCTCATTATAAGGTTTCTCAAAGTTCATCCCAAGTTAGTCTATTTCTAAGGACAAACTTATACAAACCTTAGAATGAGACTAACGAGACTAACTTGGGACGAACAAAGACAAACTTTAATCTCATTCTAAGGTTTGTGTAAGTTCGTCCCAAGTTAGTCTATTTCTAAGGACGAACTTAGATAAACCTTAGAATGAGACTAACGAGACTAACTTGGGACAAACAAAGACAAACTTTAGTCTAATTCTAAGGCTTGTCTAAGTTCGTCCCAAGTAAGTCTAAGTTCGTCCCATGTTTGTCTCTTTCTAAGGACGAACTTAGACAAACCTTAGAATGAGACTAAGGAGACTAACTTGGGACGAACACAGACAAACTTTAGTCTCATTCTAAGGTTTGTCTAAGTTCGTCCCAAGTTAGTCTCTTTCTAAGGACGAACTTAGACAACCTTAGAATGAGACTAACGAGACTAACTTGGGACGAACAAAGACAAACTTTACTCTCATTCTAAGGTTTGTCTAAGTTCTTCCCAAGTTTGTCAAAGTTCATCCCTAGTTAGTCTATTTCTAAGGACGAACTTAGATAAACCTTAGAATGAGACTAACGAGACTAACTTGGGACGAACAAAGACAAACTTTACTCTCATTCTAAGGTTTGTCTAAGTTCTTCCCAAGTTTGTCAAAGTTCATCCCAAGTTAGTCTATTTCTAAGGACGAACTTAGATAAACCTTAGAATGAGAGTAACGAGACTAACTTGAGATAAACAAAGACAAACTTTAGTCTCATTCTAAGATTTGTCAATGTTCGTCCCAAGTTAGTCTATTTCTAAGGATGAACTTCTACAAACCTTTTTTTTTTAAACCGAGCGGAGTCGAGCATTTTATTAAAAAGGATCCAAAAAGCCTGGACCGTGGCGCATACAAAAAGCCCTCAAGCGCCAGGTGGAAGTTATAAACCCAACCACCTTAAAAACGCCGACCAGGCTAGAAACCCAGAAAGCCCTCAAGCGCCAAGGGGATATCCCCTTAAAAACGCCGAACAGGCTAATACAACAGACACGGACAAAAGCCCTAAGCTCTAGTGTCATCCTTAAATGGAATGTAGCCAAAACATCTCGGCATGTTCATGCAATCATCCCTTGAGACATTGGGCGTGAGTCCGGGGCTAGGGGAGCAGTCTGCCCTTGGAACTTCTACAAACCTTAGAATGAGACTAACGAGACTAACTTTGGACGAACAAAGACAAACTTTAGTCTCATTCTAAGGTTTGTCTAAGTTCGTCCCTAGTTAGTCTATTTCTAAGGAAGAACTAAGATAAACCTTTGAATGAGACTAACGAGATTAACTTGGGACGAACAAAGACAAACTTTAGTCTCATTCAAAGGTTTGTCTAAGTTCGTCCCAAGTTAGTCTATTTCTAAGGACGAACTTAGATAAACCTTAGAATGAGAGTAACGAGACTAACTTGAGTTGAACAAAAACAAACTTTAGTCTCATTCTAAGGTTTGTCAAAGGTCGTCCCAAGTTAGTCTATTTCTAAGGATGAACTTACACATACCTTAGAATGAGACTAACGAGACTAACTTGGGATGAACAAAGACAAACTTTAGTCTCATTCTAAGGTTTGTCTAAGTTCGTCCCAAGTTAGTCTGTTTCTAAGGACGAACTTAGATAAACCTTAGAATGAGACTAACGAGACTAACTTTGGACAAACAAAGGCAAACTGTAGTCTTATTCTAAGGTTTGTCTAAGTTCGTCCCAAGTTAGTCTAAGTTCGTCCCACGTTTGTCTCTTTCTAAGGACGAACTTAGAAAAACCTTAGAATGAGACTAACGAGACTAATTTGGGATGAACAAAGACAAGCTTTAGTCTCATTCTAAGGTTTGTCTAAGTTCGTCCCAAGTTTTTCAAAGTTCATCCCAAGTTAGTCTATTTCTAAGGACGAACTTAGACAAACCTTAGAATGAGACTAAGGAGACTAACTTGGGAAGAACAAAGATAAACACTTGTCTCATTCAAGGTTAGTCTAAGTTCGTCCCAAGTTAGTCTATTTCAAAGGACGGACTTAGATAAACCTTAGAATGAGACTACGAGAATAACTTGGGACGAACAAAGACAAACTTTAGCCTCATTCTAAGGTTAGTCTAAGTTCGTCCCAAGTTAGTCTAAGTTCGTCCCAAGTTAGTCTCTTTCTAAGGACGAACTTAGACAACCCTTAGAATGAGACTAACGAGACTAACTTGGGACGAACAACGACAAACTTTAGTCTAATTCTAAGGTTTGTCTAAGTTCTTCCCAAGTTTGTCAAAGTTCATCCCAAGTTAGTCTATTTCTAAGGACGAACTTAGATATACCTTAGAATGAGAGTAACAAGACTAACTTGAGATGAACAAAGACAAACTTTAGTCTCATTCTAAGGTTTGTCAATGTTCGTCCCAAGTTAGTCTATTTCTAAGGATGAACTTCTACAAACCTTAGAATGAGACTAACGAGACTAACTTGAGTTGAACAAAGACAAACTTTAGTCTCATTCTAAGGTTTGTCAAAGGTCGTCCCAAGTTAGTCTATTTCTAAGGACAAACTTACACAAACCTTAGAATGAGACTAACGAGACAAACTTGGGATGAACAAAGACAAACTTTAGTCTCATTCTAAGGTTTGTCTAAGTTCGTCCCAAGTTTGTCAAAGTTCGTCCGAAGTTAGTCTATTTCTAAGGACAAACATAGATAAACCTTAGAATGAGAGTAACGAGACTAACTTGAGATGAACAAAGACAAACTTTAGTCTCATTCTAAGGTTTGTCAATGTTCATCCCAAGTTAGTCTATTTCTAAGGATGAACTAATACAAACCTTAGAATGAGACTAACGAGACTAACTTGGGACGAACAAAGACAAACTTTAGTCTCATTCTAAGGTTTGTCTAAGTTCGTCCCAAGTTAGTCTATTTCTAAGGACGAACTTAGATAAATCTTAGAATGAGACTAACGGGACTAACTTGGGACGAACAAAGACAAACTTTAGTCTCATTCTAAGGTTTGTCTAAGTTTGTCCCAAGTTAGTCTAAGTTCGTCCCACGTTTGTCTCTTTCTAAGGATGAACTTAGACAAACCTTTTTTTTTTAAAACCATTTATTGAAAAGGATCCAAAAAGCCTAGATCATGGCAAATACAAAGGACCTCTCAAGCGCCAGGAGATAGTTATAAAACCTATCTCCTTAAAAACGCCGAACAAGGCAAAGCCCTCAAGCGCCAGAGGATAGAAAACTAGCCCCTTAAAAACGCCGAACGGACTAGGCAAAAGGACTGGACCAGATACACGAGCCTAGTCTATGTAAAGATTTGCCCTACGGGGCATATGAATGTAGTCGTCTGACAAACGGGATGCTGGAGGAGAGAAGGAGCAGTTGTCGCAAAGATGACCGAAAGCATAACTTAGACAAACCTTAGAATGAGACTAACGAGACTAACTTGGGACGAACAACGACAAACTTTAGTCTAGTTCTAAGGTTTGTCTAAGTTCGTCCCAAGTTTGTCAAAGTTCGTCCGAAGTTAGTCTATTTCTAAGGACAAACTTAGATAAACCTTAGAATGAGAGTAACGAGACTAACTTGAGACGAACAAAGACAAACTTTAGTCTCATTATAAGGTTTCTCAAAGTTCATCCCAAGTTAGTCTATTTCTAAGGACAAACTTGTACAAACCTTAGAATGAGACTAACGAGACTAACTTGGGACGAACAACGACAAACGTTAGTCTCATTCTAAGGTTTGTCTAAGTTCGTCCCAAGTTAGTCTATTTCTAAGGATGAACTTAGATAAACTTTAGAATGAGACTAACGAGACTAACTTGGGACAAACAAAGACAAACTTTAGTCTCATTCTAAGGTTTGTCTAAGTTCGTCCCAAATTAGTCTAAGTTCGTCCCACGTTTGTCTCTTTCTAAGGACGAACTTAGACAAACCTTAGAATGAGACTAAGGAGACTAACTTGGGATGAACAAAGACAAACTTTAGTCTCATTCTGAGGTTTGTATAAGTTCGTCCCAAGTTTGTCAAAGTTTGTCCCAAGTTAGTCTATTTCTAAGGACGAACTTAGATAAACCTTAGAATGAGAGTAACGAGACTAACTTGAGATGAACAAAGACAAACTTTAGTCTCATTATAAGGTTTCTCAAAGTTCATCCCAAGTTAGTCTATTTCTAAGGACAAACTTATACAAACCTTAGAATGAGACTAACGAGACTAACTTGGGACGAACAAAGACAAACTTTAGTCTCATTCTAAGGTTTGTGTAAGTTCGTCACAAGTTAGTCCTTTTCTAAGGACAAACTTAGATAAACCTTAGAATGAGACTAACGAGACTAACTTGGGACAAACAAAGATAAACTTTAGTCTAATTCTAAGGTTTGTCTAAGTTCGTCCCAAGTAAGTCTAAGTTCGTCCCACGTTTGTCTCTTTCTAAGGACGAACTTAGACAAAACTTAGAATGAGACTAAGGAGACTAACTTGGGACGAACAAAGACAAACTTTAGTCTCATTCTAAAGTTTGTCTAAGTTCGTCCCAAGTTAGTCTCTTTCTAAGGACGAACTTAGACAAACCTTAGAATGAGACTAACGAGACTAACTTGGGACGAACAAAGACAAACTTTACTCTCATTCTAAGGTTTGTCTAAGTTCTTCCCAAGTTTGTCAAAGTTCATCCCAAGTTAGTCTATTTCTAAGGACGAACTTAGATAAACCTTAGAATGAGAGTAACGAGACTAACTTGAGATAAACAAAGACAAACTTTAGTCTCATTCTAAGATTTGTCAATGTTCATCCCAAGTTAGTCTATTTCTAAGGATGAACTTCTACAAACCTTAGAATGAGACTAACGAGACTAACTTTGGACGAACAAAGACAAACTTTAGTCTCATTCTAAGGTTTGTCTAAGTTCGTCCCTAGTTAGTCTATTTCTAAGGACGAACTAAGATAAACCTTTGAATGAGACTAACGAGATTAACTTGGGACGAACAAAGACAAACTTTAGTCTCATTCAAAGGTTTGTCTAAGTTCGTCCCAAGTTAGTCTATTTCTAAGGACGAACTTAGATAAACCTTAGAATGAGAGTAACGAGACTAACTTGAGTTGAACAAAGACAAACTTTAATCTCATTCTAAGGTTTGTCAAAGGTCGTCCCAAGTTAGTCTATTTCTAAGGACGAACTTACACAAACCTTAGAATGAGACTAACGAGACTAACTTGGGATGAACAAAGACAAACTTTAGTCTCATTCTAAGGTTTGTCTAAGTTCGTCCCAAGTTAGTCTATTTCTAAGGACGAACTTAGATAAACCTTAGAATGAGACTAACGAGACTAACTTTGGACAAACAAAGGCAAACTTTAGTCTTATTCTAAGGTTTGTCTAAGTTCGTCCCAAGTTAGTCTAAGTTCGTCCCACGTTTGTCTCTTTCTAAGGACGAACTTAGACAAACCTTAGAATGAGACTAACGAGACTAATTTGGGATGAACAAAGACAAGATTTAGTCTCATTCTAAGGTTTGTCTAAGTTCTTCCCAAGTTTGTCAAAGTTCATCCCAAGTTAGTCTATTTCTAAGGACGAACTTAGATATACCTTAGAATGAGAGTAACGAGACTAACTTGAGATGAACAAAGACAAACTTTAGTCTCATTCTAAGGTTTGTCAATGTTCGTCCCAAGTTAGTCTATTTCTAAGGATGAACTTCTACAAACCTTAGAATGAGACTAACGAGACTAACTTGAGTTGAACAAAGACAAACTTTAGTCTCATTCTAAGGTTTGCCAAAGGTCGTCCCAAGTTAGTCTATTTCTAAAGACGAACTTACACAAACCTTAGAATGAGACTAACGAGACAAACTTGGGATGAACAAAGACAAACTTTAGTCTCATTCTAAGGTTTGTCTAAGTTCGTCCCAAGTTTGTCAAAGTTCGTCCGAAGTTAGTCTATTTCTAAGGACAAACATAGATAAACCTTAGAATGAGAGTAACGAGACTAACTTGAGATGAACAAAGACAAACTTTAGTCTCATTCTAAGGTTTGTCAAAGTTCATCCCAAGTTAGTCTATTTCTAAGGATGAACTAATACAAACCTTAGAATGAGACTAACGAGACTAACTTGGGACGAACAAAGACAAACTTTAGTCTCATTCTAAGGTTTGTCTAAGTTCGTCCTAAGTTAGTCTATTTCTAAGGACGAACTTAGATAAATCTTAGAATGAGACTAACGGGACTAACTTGGGACGAACAAAGACAAACTTTAGTCTCATTCTAAGGTTTGTCTAAGTTCGTCCCAAGTTAGTCTAAGTTCGTCCCACGTTTGTCTCTTTCTAAGGATGAACTTAGACAAACCTTTTTTTTTAAAAACCATTTATTGAAAAGGATCCAAAAAGCCTGGATCATGGCAAATACAAAGGACCTCTCAAGCGCCAGGAGATAGTTATAAAACCTATCTCCTTAAAAACGCCGAACAAGGCAAAGCCCTCAAGCGCCAGGGGATAGAAAACTAGCCCCTTAAAAACGCCGAACGGACTAGACAAAAGGACTGGACCAGATACACGAGCCTAGTCTATGTAAAGATTTGCCCTACGGGGCATATGAATGTAGTCGTCTGACGAACGGGATGCTGGAGGAGAGAAGGAGCAGTTGTCGCAAAGATGACCGAAAGCATAACTTAGACAAACCTTAGAATGAGACTAACGAGACTAACTTGGGACGAACAACGACAAACTTTAGTCTAGTTCTAAGGTTTGTCTAAGTTCGTCCCAAGTTTGTCAAAGTTCGTCCGAAGTTAGTCTATTTCTAAGGACAAACTTAGATAAACCTTAGAATGAGAGTAACGAGACTAACTTGAGACGAACAAAGACAAACTTTAGTCTCATTATAAGGTTTCTCAAAGTTCATCCCAAGTTAGTCTATTTCTAAGGACAAACTTATACAAACCTTAGAATGAGACTAACGAGACTAACTTGGGACGAACAACGACAAACGTTAGTCTCATTCTAAGGTTTGTCTAAGTTCGTCCCAAGTTAGTCTATTTCTAAGGATGAACTTAGATAAACTTTAGAATGAGACTAACGAGACTAACTTGGGACAAACAAAGACAAACTTTAGTCTCATTCTAAGGTTTGTCTAAGTTCGTCCCAAATTAGTCTAAGTTCGTCCCACGTTTGTCTCTTTCTAAGGACGAACTTAGACAAACCTTAGAATGAGACTAAGGAGACTAACTTGGGATGAACAAAGACAAACTTTAGTCTCATTCTGAGGTTTGTATAAGTTCGTCCCAAGTTTGTCAAAGTTTGTCCCAAGTTAGTCTATTTCTAAGGACGAACTTAGATAAACCTTAGAATGAGAGTAACGAGACTAACTTGAGATGAACAAAGACAAACTTTAGTCTCATTATAAGGTTTCTCAAAGTTCATCCCAAGTTAGTCTATTTCTAAGGACAAACTTATACAAACCTTAGAATGAGACTAACGAGACTAACTTGGGACGAACAAAGACAAACTTTAGTCTCATTCTAAGGTTTGTGTAAGTTCGTCCCAAGTTAGTCTATTTCTAAGGACGAACTTAGATAAACCTTAGAATGAGACTAACGAGACTAACTTGGGACAAACAAAGACAAACTTTAGTCTAATTCTAAGGTTTGTCTAAGTTCGTCCCAAGTAAGTCTAAGTTCATCCCACGTTTGTCTCTTTCTAAGGACGAACTTAGACAAACCTTAGAATGAGACAAAGGAGACTAACTTGGGACGAACAAAGACAAACTTTAGTCTCATTCTAAGGTTTGTCTAAGTTCGTCCCAAGTTAGTCTCTTTCTAAGGACGAACTTAGACAAACCTTAGAATGAGACTAACGAGACTAACTTGGGACAAACAAAGACAAACTTTACTCTCATTCTAAGGTTTGTCTAAGTTCTTCCCAAGTTTGTCAAAGTTCATCCCAAGTTAGTCTATTTCTAAGGACGAACTTAGATAAACCTTAGAATGAGAGTAACGAGACTAACTTGAGATAAACAAAGACAAACTTTAGTCTCATTCTAAGATTTGTCAATGTTCGTCCCAAGTTAGTCTATTTCTAAGGATGAACTTCTACAAACCTTAGAATGAGACTAACGAGACTAACTTTGGACGAACAAAGACAAACTTTAGTCTCATTCTAAGGTTTGTCTAAGTTCGTCCCTAGTTAGTCTATTTCTAAGGACGAACTAAGATAAAACTTTGAATGAGACTAACGAGATTAACTTGGGACGAACAAAGACAAACTTTAGTCTCATTCAAAGGTTTGTCTAAGTTCGTCCCAAGTTAGTCTATTTCTAAGGACGAACTCAGATAAACCTTAGAATGAGAGTAACGAGACTAACTTGAGTTGAACAAAGACAAACTTTAGTCTCATTCTAAGGTTTGTCAAAGGTCATCCCAAGTTAGTCTATTTCTAAGGACGAACTTACACAAACCTTAGAATGAGACTAACGAGACTAACTTGGGATGAAAAAAGACAAACTTTAGTCTCATTCTAAGGTTTGTCTAAGTTCGTCCCAAGTTAGTCTATTTCTAAGGACGAACTTAGATAAACCTTAGAATGAGACTAACGAGACTAACTTTGGACAAACAAAGGCAAACTTTAGTCTTATTCTAAGGTTTGTCTAAGTTCGTCCCAAGTTAGTCTAAGTTCGTCCCACGTTTGTCTCTTTCTAAGGACGAACTTAGACAAACCTTAGAATGAGACTAACGAGACTAATTTGGGATGAACAAAGACAAGCTTTAGTCTCATTCTAAGGTTTGTCTAAGTTCGTCCCAAGTTTTTCAAAGTTCATCCCAAGTTAGTCTATTTCTAAGGACGAACTTAGACAAACCTTAGAATGAGACTAGCGAGACTAACTTGGGAAGAACAAAGACAAACACTTGTCTCATTTAAGGTTAGTCTAAGTTCGTCCCAAGTTAGTCTGTTTCAAAGGACGGACTTAGATAAACCTTAGAATGAGACTACGAGAATAACTTGGGACGAACAAAGACAAACTTTAGCCTCATTCTAAGGTTAGTCTAAGTTCGTCCCAAGTTAGTCTCTTTCTAAGGACGAACTTAGATAAACCTTAAAATGAGAGTAACGAGACTAACTTGAGATGAACAAAGACAAACTTTAGTCTCATTCTAAGGTTTGTCAATGTTCGTCCCAAGTTAGTCTATTTCTAAGGATGAACTTCTACAAACCTTAGAATGAGACTAACGAGACTAACTTGAGTTGAACAAAGACAAACTTTAGTCTCATTCTAAGGTTTGTCAAAGGTCGTCCCAAGTTAGTCTATTTCTATGGACGAACTTACACAAACCTTAGAATGAGACTAACGAGACAAACTTGGGATGAACAAAGACAAACTTTAGTCTCATTCTAAGGTTTGTCTAAGTTCGTCCCAAGTTTGTCAAAGTTCGTCCGAAGTTAGTCTATTTCTAAGGACAAACATAGATAAACCTTAGAATGAGAGTAACGAGACTAACTTGAGATGAACAAAGACAAACTTTAGTCTCATTCTAAGGTTTGTCAAAGTTCATCCCAAGTTAGTCTATTTCTAAGGATGAACTAATACAAACCTTAGAATGAGACTAACGAGACTAACTTGGGACGAACAAAGACAAACTTTAGTCTCATTCTAAGGTTTGTCTAAGTTCGTCCCAAGTTAGTCTATTTCTAAGGACGAACTTAGATAAATCTTAGAATGAGACTAACGGGACTAACTTGGGACGAACAAAGACAAACTTTAGTCTCATTCTAAGGTTTGTCTAAGTTCGTCCCAAGTTAGTCTAAGTTCGTCCCACGTTTGTCTCTTTCTAAGGATGAACTTAGACAAACCTTTTTTTTTAAAAACCATTTATTGAAAAGGATCCAAAAAGCCTGGATCATGGCAAATACAAAGGACCTCTCAAGCGCCAGGAGATAGTTATAAAACCTATCTCCTTAAAAACGCCGAACAAGGCAAAGCCCTCAAGCGCCAGGGGATAGAAAACTAGCCCCTTAAAAACGCCGAACGGACTAGACAAAAGGACTGGACCAGATACACGAGCCTAGTCTATGTAAAGATTTGCCCTACGGGGCATACGACGGTAGTCGTCTGACGAACGGGATGCTGGAGGAGAGAAGGAGCAGTTGTCGCAAAGATGACCAAAAGCATAACTTAGACAAACCTTAGAATGAGACTAACGAGACTAACTTGGGACGAACAACGACAAACTTTAGTCTAATTCTAAGGTTTGTCAAAGTTCGTCCCAAGTTTGTCAAAGTTCGTCCGAAGTTAGTCTATTTCTAAGGACAAACTTAGATAAACCTTAGAATGAGAGTAACGAGACTAACTTGAGACGAACAAAGACAAACTTTAGTCTCATTATAAGGTTTCTCAATGTTCATCCCAAGTTAGTCTATTTCTAAGGACAAACTTATACAAACCTTAGAATGAGACTAACGAGACTAACTTGGGACGAACAAAGACAAACGTTAGTCTCATTCTAAGGTTTGTCTAAGTTCGTCCCAAGTTAGTCTATTTCTAAGGATGAACTTAGATAAACTTTAGAATGAGACTAACGAGACTAACTTGGGACAAACAAAGACAAACTTTAGTCTCATTCTAAGGTTTGTCTAAGTTCGTCCCAAGTTAGTCTAAGTTCGTCCCACGTTTGTCTCTTTCAAAGGACGAACTTAGAAAAACCTTAGAATGAGACTAAGGATACTAACTTGGGATGAACAAAGACAAACTTTAGTCTCATTCTAAGGTTTGTATAAGTTCGTCCCAAGTTTGTCAAAGTTTGTCCCAAGTTAGTCTATTTCTAAGGACGAACTTAGATAAACCTTAGAATGAGAGTAACGAGACTAACTTGAGACGAACAAAGACAAACTTTAGTCTCATTATAAGGTTTCTCAAAGTTCATCCCAAGTTAGTCTATTTCTAAGGACAAACTTATACAAACCTTAGAATGAGACTAACGAGACTAACTTGGGACGAAGAAAGACAAACTTTAGTCTCATTCTAAGGTTTGTGTAAGTTCGTCCCAAGTTAGTCTATTTCTAAGGACGAACTTAGATAAACCTTAGAATGAGACTAACGAGACTAACTTGGGACAAACAAAGACAAACTTTAGTCTAATTCTAAGGTTTGTCTAAGTTCGTCCCAAGTAAGTCTAAGTTCGTCCCACGTTTGTCTCTTTCTAAGGACGAACTTAGACAAACCTTAGAATGAGACAAAGGAGACTAACTTGGGACGAACAAAGACAAACTTTAGTCTCATTCTAAGGTTTGTCTAAGTTCGTCCCAAGTTAGTCTCTTTATAAGGACGAACTTAGACAAACCTTAGAATGAGACTAACGAGAGTAACTTGGGACAAACAAAGACAAACTTTACTCTCATTCTAAGGTTTGTCTAAGTTCTTCCCAAGTTTGTCAAAGTTCATCCCAAGTTAGTCTATTTCTAAGGACGAACTTAGATAAACCTTAGAATGAGAGTAACGAGACTAACTTGAGATAAACAAAGACAAACTTTAGTCTCATTCTAAGATTTGTCAATGTTCGTCCCAAGTTAGTCTATTTCTAAGGATGAACTTCTACAAACCTTAGAATGAGACTAACGAGACTAACTTTGGACGAACAAAGACAAACTTTAGTCTCATTCTAAGGTTTGTCTAAGTTCGTCCCTAGTTAGTCTATTTCTAAGGACGAACTAAGATAAAACTTTGAATGAGACTAACGAGATTAACTTGGGACGAACAAAGACAAACTTTAGTCTCATTCAAAGGTTTGTCTAAGTTCGTCCCAAGTTAGTCTATTTCTAAGGACGAACTCAGATAAACCTTAGAATGAGAGTAACGAGACTAACTTGAGTTGAACAAAGACAAACTTTAGTCTCATTCTAAGGTTTGTCAAAGGTCATCCCAAGTTAGTCTATTTCTAAGGACGAACTTACACAAACCTTAGAATGAGACTAACGAGACTAACTTGGGATGAAAAAAGACAAACTTTAGTCTCATTCTAAGGTTTGTCTAAGTTCGTCCCAAGTTAGTCTATTTCTAAGGACGAACTTAGATAAACCTTAGAATGAGACTAACGAGACTAACTTTGGACAAACAAAGGCAAACTTTAGTCTTATTCTAAGGTTTGTCTAAGTTCGTCCCAAGTTAGTCTAAGTTCGTCCCACGTTTGTCTCTTTCTAAGGACGAACTTAGACAAACCTTAGAATGAGACTAACGAGACTAATTTGGGATGAACAAAGACAAGCTTTAGTCTCATTCTAAGGTTTGTCTAAGTTCGTCCCAAGTTTTTCAAAGTTCATCCCAAGTTAGTCTATTTCTAAAGACGAACTTAGACAAACCTTAGAATGAGACTAACGAGACTAACTTGGGAAGAACAAAGACAAACACTTGTCTCATTTAAGGTTAGTCTAAGTTCGTCCCAAGTTAGTCTGTTTCAAAGGACGGACTTAGATAAACCTTAGAATGAGACTACGAGAATAACTTGGGACGAACAAAGACAAACTTTAGCCTCATTCTAAGGTTAGTCTAAGTTCGTCCCAAGTTAGTCTCTTTCTAAGGACGAACTTTGACAACCCTTAGAATGAGACTAACGAGACTAACTTGGGACGAACAACGACAAACTTTAGTCTAATTCTAAGGTTTGTCTAAGTTCTTCCCAAGTTTGTCAAAGTTCATCCCAAGTTAGTCTATTTCTAAGGACGAACTTAGATATACCTTAGAATGAGAGTAACGAGACTAACTTGAGATGAACAAAGACAAACTTTAGTCTCATTCTAAGGTTTGTCAATGTTCGTCCCAAGTTAGTCTATTTCTTAGGATGAACTTCTACAAACCTTAGAATGAGACTAACGAGACTAACTTGAGTTGAACAAAGACAAACTTTAGTCTCATTCTAAGGTTTGTCAAAGGTCGTCCCAAGTTAGTCTATTTCTAAGGACGAACTTACACAAACCTTTGAATGAGACTAACGAGACAAACTTGGGATGAACAAAGACAAACTTTAGTCTCATTCTAAGGTTTGTCTAAGTTCGTCCCAAGTTTGTCAAAGTTCATCCGAAGTTAGTCTATTTCTAAGGACAAACATAGATAAACCTTAGAATGAGAGTAACGAGACTAACTTGAGATGAACAAAGACAAACTTTAGTCTCATTCTAAGGTTTGTCAAAGTTCATCCCAAGTTAGTCTATTTCTAAGGATGAACTAATACAAACCTTAGAATGAGACTAACGAGACTAACTTGGGACGAACAAAGACAAACTTTAGTCTCATTCTAAGGTTTGTCTAAGTTCGTCCCAAGTTAGTCTATTTCTAAGGACGAACTTAGATAAATCTTAGAATGAGACTAACGGGACTAACTTGGGACGAACAAAGACAAACTTTAGTCTCATTCTAAGGTTTGTCTAAGTTCGTCCCAAGTTAGTCTAAGTTCGTCCCACGTTTGTCTCTTTCTAAGGATGAACTTAGACAAACCTTTTTTTTTTAAAATCCATTTATTGAAAAGGATCCAAAAAGCCTGGATCATGGCAAATACAAAGGACCTCTCAAGCGCCAGGATATAGTTATAAAACCTATCTCCTTAAAAACGCCGAACAAGGCAAAGCCCTCAAGCGCCAGGGGATAGAAAACTAGCCCCTTAAAAACGCCGAACGGACTAGACAAAAGGACTGGACTAGATACACGAGCCTAGTCTATGTAAAGATTTGCCCTACGGGGCATATGAATGTAGTCGTCTGACGAATGGGATGCTGGAGGAGAGAAGGAGCAGTTGTCGCAAAGATGACCAAAAGCATAACTTAGACAAACCTTAGAATGAGACTAACGAGACTAACTTGGGACGAACAACGACAAACTTTAGTCTAATTCTAAGGTTTGTCTAAGTTCGTCCCAAGTTTGTCAAAGTTCGTCCGAAGTTAGTCTATTTCTAAGGACAAACTTAGATAAACCTTAGAATGAGAGTAACGAGACTAACTTGAGACGAACAAAGACAAACTTTAGTCTCATTATAAGGTTTCTCAAAGTTCATCCCAAGTTAGTCTATTTCTAAGGACAAACTTATACAAACCTTAGAATGAGACTAACGAGACTAACTTGGGACGAACAAAGACAAACGTTAGTCTCATTCTAAGGTTTGTCTAAGTTCGTCCCAAGTTAGTCTATTTCTAAGGATGAACTTAGATAAACTTTAGAATGAGACTAATGAGACTAACTTGGGACAAACAAAGACAAACTTTAGTCTCATTCTAAGGTTTGTCTAAGTTCGTCCCAAGTTAGTCTAAGTTCGTCCCACGTTTGTCTCTTTCTAAGGACGAACTTAGACAAACCTTAGAATGAGACTAAGGAGACTAACTTGGGATGAACAAAGACAAACTTTAGTCTCATTCTAAGGTTTGTATAAGTTCGTCCCAAGTTTGTCAAAGTTTGTCCCAAGTTAGTCTATTTCTAAGGACGAACTTAGATAAACCTTAGAATGAGAGTAACGAGACTAACTTGAGACGAACAAAGACAAACTTTAGTCTCATTATAAGGTTTCTCAAAGTTCATCCCAAGTTAGTCTATTTCTAAGGACAAACTTATACAAACCTTAGAATGAGACTAACGAGACTAACTTGGGACGAACAAAGACAAACTTTAGTCTCATTCTAAGGTTTGTGTAAGTTCATCCCAAGTTAGTCTATTTCTAAGGACGAACTTAGATAAACCTTAGAATGAGACTAACGAGACTAACTTGGGACAAACAAAGACAAACTTTAGTCTAATTCTAAGGTTTGTCTAAGTTCGTCCCAAGTAAGTCTAAGTTCGTCCCACGTTTGTCTCTTTCTAAGGACGAACTTAGACAAACCTTAGAATGAGACTAACGTGACTAACTTGGGACGAACAAAGACAAACTTTACTCTCAATCTAAGGTTTGTCTAAGTTCTTCCCAAGTTTGGCAAAGTTCATCCCAAGTTAGTCTATTTCTAAGGATGAACTTAGATAAACCTTAGAATGAGAGTAACGAGACTAACTTGAGATAAACAAAGACAAACTTTAGTCTCATTCTAAGATTTGTCAATTTTCGTCCCAAGTTAGTCTATTTCTAAGGATGAACTTCGACAAACCTTAGAATGAGACTAACGAGACTAACTTTGGACGAACAAAGACAAACTTTAGTCTCATTCTAAGGTTTGTCTAAGTTCGTCCCTAGTTAGTCTATTTCTAAGGACGAACTAAGATAAACCTTTGAATGAGACTAACGAGATTAACTTGGGACGAACAAAGACAAACTTTAGTCTCATTCAAAGGTTTGTCTAAGTTCGTCCCAAGTTAGTCTATTTCTAAGGACAAACTTAGATAAACCTTAGAATGAGAGTAACGAGACTAACTTGAGATGAACAAGGACAAACTTTAGTCTCATTCTAAGGTTTGACAAAGGTCGTCCCAAGTTAGTCTATTTCTAAGGACGAACTTACACAAACCTTAGAATGAGACTAACGAGACTAACTTGGGATGAACAAAGACAAACTTTAGTCTCATTCTAAGGTGTGTCTAAGTTCGTCCCAAGTTAGTCTATTTCTAAGGACGAACTTAGATAAACCTTAGAATGAGACTAACGAGACTAACTTTGGACAAACAAAGGCAAACTTTGGTCTTATTCTAAGGTTTGTCTAAGTTCGTCCCAAGTTAGTCTAAGTTCGTCCCACGTTTGTCTCTTTCTAAGGAGGAACTTAGACAAACCTTAGAATGAGACTAACGAGACTAATTTGGGATGAACAAAGACAAGCTTTAGTCTCATTCTAAGGTTTGTCTAAGTTCGTCCCAAGTTTTTCAAAGTTCATCCCAAGTTAGTCTATTTCTAAGGACGAACTTAGACAAACCTTAGAATTAGACTAACCAGACTAACTTGGGAAGAACAAAGACAAACACTTGTCTCATTTAAGGTTAGTCTAAGTTCGTCCCAAGTTAGTCTGTTTCAAAGGACAGACTTAGATAAACCTTAGAATGAGACTACGAGAATAACTTGGGACGAACAAAGACAAACTTTAGCCTCATTCTAAGGTTAGTCTAAGTTCGTCCCAAGTTAGTCTAAGTTCGTCCCAAGTTAGTCTCTTTCTAAGGACGAACTTAGACAACCCTTAGAATGAGACTAACGAGACTAACTTGGGACGAACAACGACAAACTTTAGTCTAATTCTAAGGTTTGTCTAAGTTCTTCCCAAGTTTGTCAAAGTTCATCCCAAGTTAGTCTATTTCTAAGGACGAACTTAGATATACCTTAGAATGAGAGTAACGAGACTAACTTGAGATGAACAAAGACAAACTTTAGTCTCATTCTAAGGTTTGTCAATGTTCGTCCCAAGTTAGTCTATTTCTTAGGATGAACTTCTACAAACCTTAGAATGAGACTAACGAGACTAACTTGAGTTGAACAAAGACAAACTTTAGTCTCATTCTAAGGTTTGTCAAAGGTCGTCCCAAGTTAGTCTATTTCTAAGGACGAACTTACACAAACCTTAGAATGAGACTAACGAGACAAACTTGGGATGAACAAAGACAAACTTTAGTCTCATTCTAAGGTTTGTCTAAGTTCGTCCCAAGTTTGTCAAAGTTCATCCGAAGTTAGTCTATTTCTAAGGACAAACATAGATAAACCTTAGAATGAGAGTAACGAGACTAACTTGAGATGAACAAAGACAAACTTTAGTCTCATTCTAAGGTTTGTCAAAGTTCATCCCAAGTTAGTCTATTTCTAAGGATGAACTAGTACAAACCTTAGAATGAGACTAACGAGACTAACTTGGGACGAACAAAGACAAACTTTAGTCTCATTCTAAGGTTTGTCTAAGTTCGTCCCAAGTTAGTCTATTTCTAAGGACGAACTTAGATAAATCTTAGAATGAGACTAACGGGACTAACTTGGGACGAACAAAGACAAACTTTAGTCTCATTCTAAGGTTTGTCTAAGTTCGTCCCAAGTTAGTCTAAGTTCGTCCCACGTTTGTCTCTTTCTAAGGATGAACTTAGACAAACCTTTTTTTTTTAAAAACCATTTATTGAAAAGGATCCAAAAAGCCTGGATCATGGCAAATACAAAGGACCTCTCAAGCGCCAGGAGATAGTTATAAAACCTATCTCCATAAAAACGCCGAACAAGGCAAAGCCTTCAAGCGCCAGGGGATAGAAAACTAGCCCCTTAAAAACGCCGAACGGACTACACAAAAGGACTGGACTAGATACACGAGCCTAGTCTATGTAAAGATTTGCCCTACGGGGCATATGAATGTAGTCGTCTGACGAATGGGATGCTGGAGGAGAGAAGGAGCAGTTGTCGCAAAGATGACCAAAAGCATAACTTAGACAAACCTTAGAATGAGACTAACGAGACTAACTTGGGACGAACAACGACAAACTTTAGTCTAATTCTAAGGTTTGTCTAAGTTCGTCCCAAGTTTGTCAAAGTTCGTCCGAAGTTAGTCTATTTCTAAGGACAAACTTAGATAAACCTTAGAATGAGAGTAACGAGACTAACTTGAGACGAACAAAGACAAACTTTAGTCTCATTGTAAGGTTTCTCAAAGTTCATCCCAAGTTAGTCTATTTCTAAGGACAAACTTATACAAACCTTAGAATGAGACTAACGAGACTAACTTGGGACGAACAAAGACAAACTTTAGTCTCATTCTAAGGTTTGTGTAAGTTCGTCCCAAGTTAGTCTATTTCTAAGGACGAACTTAGATAAACCTTAGAATGAGACTAACGAGACTAACTTGGGACAAACAAAGACAAACTTTAGTCTAATTCTAAGGTTTGTCTAAGTTCGTCCCAAGTAAGTCTAAGTTCGTCCCACGTTTGTCTCTTTCTAAGGACGAACTTAGACAAACCTTAGAATGAGACTAACGTGACTAACTTGGGACAAACAAAGACAAACTTTACTCTCATTCTAAGGTTTGTCTAAGTTCTTCCCAAGTTTGGCAAAGTTCATCCCAAGTTAGTCTATTTCTAAGGACGAACTTAGATAAACCTTAGAATGAGAGTAACGAGACTAACTTGAGATAAACAAAGACAAACTTTAGTCTCATTCTAAGATTTGTCAATGTTCGTCCCAAGTTAGTATATTTCTAAGGATGAACTTCTACAAACCTTAGAATGAGACTAACGAGACTAACTTTGGACGAACAAAGACAAACTTTAGTCTCATTCTAAGGTTTGTCTAAGTTCGTCCCTAGTTAATCTATTTCTAAGGACGAACTAAGATAAACCTTTGAATGAGACTAACGAGATTAACTTGGGACGAACAAAGACAAACTTTAATCTCATTCAAAGGTTTGTCTAAGTTCGTCCCAAGTTAGTCTATTTCTAAGGACGAACTTAGATAAACCTTAGAATGAGAGTAACGAGACTAACTTGAGATGAACAAAGACAAACTTTAGTCTCATTCTAAGGTTTGACAAAGGTCGTCCCAAGTTAGTCTATTTCTAAGGACGAACTTACACAAACCTTAGAATGAGACTAACGAGACTAACTTGGGATGAATAAAGACAAACTTTAGTCTCATTCTAAGGTTTGTCTAAGTTCGTCCCAAGTTAGTCTATTTCTAAGGACGAACTTAGATAAACCTTAGAATGAGACTAACGAGACTAACTTTGGACAAACAAAGGCAAACTTTGGTCTTATTCTAAGGTTTGTCTAAGTTCGTCCCAAGTTAGTCTAAGTTCGTCCCACGTTTGTCTCTTTCTAAGGACGAACTTAGACAAACCTTAGAATGAGACTAACGAGACTAATTTGGGATGAACAAAGACAAGCTTTAGTCTCATTCTAAGGTTTGTCTAAGTTCGTCCCAAGTTTTTCAAAGTTCATCCCAAGTTAGTCTATTTCTAAGGACGAACTTAGACAAACCTTAGAATGAGACTAACCAGACTAACTTGGGAAGAACAAAGACAAACACTTGTCTCATTTAAGGTTAGTCTAAGTTCGTCCCAAGTTAGTCTGTTTCAAAGGACAGACTTAGATAAACCTTAGAATGAGACTACGAGAATAACTTGGGACGAACAAAGACAAACTTTAGCCTCATTCTAAGGTTAGTCTAAGTTCGTCCCAAGTTAGTCTAAGTTCGTCCCAAGTTAGTCTCTTTCTAAGGACGAACTTAGACAACCCTTAGAATGAGACTAACGAGACTAACTTGGGACGAACAACGACAAACTTTAGTCTAATTCTAAGGTTTGTCTAAGTTCTTCCCAAGTTTGTCAAAGTTCATCCCAAGTTAGTCTATTTCTAAGGACGAACTTAGATATACCTTAGAATGAGAGTAACGAGAATAACTTGAGATGAACAAAGACAAACTTTAGTCTCATTCTAAGGTTTGTCAATGTTCGTCCCAAGTTAGTCTATTTCTAAGGTCGAACTTCTACAAACCTTAGAATGAGACTAACGAGACTAACTTGAGTTGAACAAAGACAAACTTTAGTCTCATTCTAAGGTTTGTCAAAGGTCGTCCTAAGTTAGTCTATTTCTAAGGACGAACTTTCACAAACCTTAGAATGAGACTAACGAGACAAACTTGGGATGAACAAAGACAAACTTTAGTCTCATTCTAAGGTTTGTCTAAGTTCGTCCCAAGTTAGTCTATTTCTAAGAACGAACTTAGATAAACCTTAGAATGAGACTAACGAGACTAACTTGGGACGAACAAAGGCAAACTTTAGTCTCATTCTAAGGTTTGTCTAAGTTCGTCCCAAGTTAGTCAAAGTTCGTCCAACGTTTGTCTCTTTCTAAGGACGAACTTGGACAAAACTTAGAATGAGACTAACGAGACTAATTTGGGATGAACAAAGACAAGCTTTAGTGTCATTCTAAGGTTTGTCTAAGTTCATCCCAAGTTTTTCAAAGTTCATCCCAAGTTTGTCTATTTCTAAAGACGAACTTACACAAACCTTAGAATGAGACTAACGAGACTAACTTGGGACGAACAAAGACAAACTTTAGTCTCATTCTAAGGTTTGTCTAAGTTCATCCCAAGTTAGTCTATTTCTAAGGACGAACTCAGACAAACCTTAGAATGAGACTAACGAGATTAACTTGGGATGAACAAAGACAAACTTTAGTCTCATTCTAAGGTTTGTTTAAGTTCGTCCCAAGTTAGTCTAAGTTTGAGCCACATTTGTCTCTTTCTAAGGACGAACTTAGACAAACCTTAGAATGAGACTAACGAGACTAAGTTGGGACGAACAAAGACAAACTTTAGTCTCATTCTAAGGGTTGTCTAAGTTCGTCCCATGTTTGTCTCTTTCTAAGGACGAACTTAGAAAAACCTTAGAATGAGACTAACGAGACTAATTTGGGATGAACAAAGACAAACTTTAGTCTCATTCTAAGGTTTGTCTAAGTTCGTCCCAAGTTTGTCAAAGTTCGTCCCAAGTTAGTCTATTTCTAAGGACGAACTTAGACAAACCTTAGAATGAGAGTAACGAGACTAACTTGGGAAGAACAAAGACAAACTTTAGTCTCATTCTAAGGTTTGTCTAAGTTCGTCCCAAGTTTGTCAAAGTTCGTCCCAAGTTAGTCTATTTCTAAGGACGAACTTAGACAAACCTTAGAATGAGAGTAACGAGACTAACTTGGGAAGAACAAAGACAAATTTTAGTCTCATTCTAAGGTTTGTCTAAGTTCGTCCCAAGTTTGTCAAAGTTCGTCCCAAGTTTGTCTATTTCTAAGGATGAACTTCTACAAACCTTAGAATGAGACTAACGAGACTAACTTGGGACGAACAAAGACAAACTTTAGTCTCATTCTATGGTTTGTCTAAGTTTGTCCCTAGTTAGTCTATTTCTAAGGACGAACTTAGATAAACCTTAGAATGAGACTAACGAGATTAACTTGGGAAGAACAAAGACAAACACTTGTCTCATTTAAGGTTAGTCTAAGTTCGCCCCAAGTTAGTCTGTTTCAAAGGACGAACTTAGATAAACCTTAGAATGAGACTACGAGAATAACTTGGGACGAACAAAGACAAACTTTAGTCTCATTCTAAGGTTCGTCTAAGTTCGTCCCAAGTTAGTCTAAGTTCGTCCCAAGTTAGTCTCTTTCTAAGGACGAACTTAGACAAACCTTAGAATGAGACTAACGAGACTAACTTGGGAAGAACAAAGACAAAAACTTGTCTCATTTAAGGTTAGTCTAAGTTCGTCCCAAGTTAGTCTGTTTCTAAGGATGAACTTAGATAAACCTTAGAATGAGACTGAGAGAATAACTTGGGACGAACAAAGACAAACTTTAGTCTAATTCTAAGGTTCGTCTAAGTTCGTCCCAAGTTTGTCAAAGTTCATCCGAAGTTAGTTTATTTCTAACGACAATCTTAGATAAACCTTAGAATGAGAGTAACGAGACTAACTTAAGATGAACAAAGACAAACTTTAGTCTCATTCTAAGGTTTGTCAAAGTTCATCCCAAGTTAGTCTATTTCTAAGGGTGAACTTATACAAACTTTAGAATGAGACTAACGAGACTAACTTGGGACGATTAAAGACAAACTTTAGTCCCATTCTAAGGTTTGTCTAAGTTCGTCCCAAGTTAGTCTATTTCTCAGGACGAACTTAGATAAACCTTAGAATGAGACTAACGGGACTAACTTGGGATGAACAAAGACAAACTTTAGTGTCATTCTAAGGTTTGTATAAGTTCGTCCCAAGTTAGTCTAAGTTCGTCCCACGTTTGTCTCTTTCTAAGGATGAACTTAGACAAACCTTAGAATGAGACTAACGAGACTAACTTGGGAAGAACAAAGACAAACTTTAGTCTCTTTCTAAGGTTAGTCGAAATTTGTCCCAAGTTAGTATATTTCTTAGAACGAACTTAGATAAACCTTAGAATGAGACTAAGAGACTAACCTGGGACAAACAAAGACAAACTTTAGTCTCATTCTAAGGTTTGTCTAAGTTCGTCCCAAGTTAGTTTAAGTTCGTCCCAAATTAGTCTCTTTCTGAGGACAAATTTAGACAAACCTTAGAATGAGACTAACGAGACTAACTTGGGACGAACAAAGACAAACTTTAGTCTCATTCTAAGGTTTTTCTAAGTTCGTCCCAAGTTTGTCAAAGTTCGTCCCAAGTTAGTCTATTTCTAAGGACGAACTTAGATAATCCTTAGAATGAGAGTAACGAGACTAACTTGCGACGAACAAAGACAAACTTTAGTCTCATTCTAAGGTTTGTCAAAGTTCGTCCCAAGTTAGTCTATTTCTAAGGACGAACTTAGATAAACCTTAGAATGAGACTAAGAGACTCACTCTGGACGAACAAAGACAAACTTTAGTCTCATTCTAAGGTTTGTCTAAGTTCGTCCCAAGTTAGTCTCTTTCTAAGGATGAACTTAGACAAATCTTAAAATGAGACTAACGAGACTAACTTGGGACGAACAAAGACAAACTTTAGTCTCTTTCTAAGGTTTGTCTTAGTTCATCCCATGTTTGTCAAAGTTTGTCCCAAGTTGGTCTATTTCTAAGGACGAACTTAGATAAACCTTAGAATGAGAGTAACGAGACTAACTTGAGACGAACAAAGACAAACTTTAGTCTCATTAAAAGGTTTCTCAAAGTTCATCCAAAGTTAGTCTATTTCTAAGGACGAACTTATACAAACCTTAGAATGAGACTAACGAGACTAACTTGGGATGAACAAAGACAAACTTTAGTCTCATTCTAAGGTTTGTCAATGTTCGTCCCAAGTTAGTCTATTTCTAAGTTCGAACTTCTACAAACCTCAGAATGAGACTAACGAGACTAACTTGAGTTGAACAAAGACAAACTTTAGTCTCATTCTAAGGTTTGTCAAAGGTCGTCCTAAGTTAGTCTATTTCTAAGGACGAACTTTCACAAACCTTAGAATGAGACTAACGAGACAAACTTGGGATGAACAAAGACAAACTTTAGTCTCATTCTAAGGTTTGTCTAAGTTCGTCCCAAGTTAGTCTATTTCTAAGAACGAACTTAGATAAACCTTAGAATGAGACTAACGAGACTAACTTGGGACGAACAAAGGCAAACTTTAGTCTCATTCTAAGGTTTGTCTAAGTTCGTTCCAAGTTAGTCAAAGTTCGTCCAACGTTTGTCTCTTTCTAAGGACGAACTTGGACAAAACTTAGAATGAGACTAACGAGACTAATTTGGGATGAACAAAGACAAGCTTTAGTGTCATTCTAAGGTTTGTCTAAGTTCATCCCAAGTTTTTCAAAGTTCATCCCAAGTTTGTCTATTTCTAAAGACGAACTTACACAAACCTTAGAATGAGACTAACGAGACTAACTTGGGACGAACAAAGACAAACTTTAGTCTCATTCTAAGGTTTGTCTAAGTTCATCCCAAGTTAGTCTATTTCTAAGGACGAACTCAGACAAACCTTAGAATGAGACTAACGAGATTAACTTGGGATGAACAAAGACAAACTTTAGTCTCATTCTAAGGTTTGTTTAAGTTCGTCCCAAGTTAGTCTAAGTTTGAGCCACATTTGTCTCTTTCTAAGGACGAACTTAGACAAACCTTAGAATGAGACTAACGAGACTAAGTTGGGACGAACAAAGACAAACTTTAGTCTCATTCTAAGGGTTGTCTAAGTTCGTCCCATGTTTGTCTCTTTCTAAGGACGAACTTAGAAAAACCTTAGAATGAGACTAACGAGAATAATTTGGGACGAACAAAGACAAACTTTAGTCTCATTCTAAGGTTTGTCTAAGTTCGTCCCAAGTTTGTCAAAGTTCGTCCCAAGTTAGTCTATTTCTAAGGACGAACTTAGACAAACCTTAGAATGAGAGTAACGAGACTAACTTGGGAAGAACAAAGACAAACTTTAGTCTCATTCTAAGGTTTGTCTAAGTTCGTCCCAAGTTTGTCAAAGTTCGTCCCAAGTTAGTCTATTTCTAAGGACGAACTTAGACAAACCTTAGAATGAGAGTAACGAGACTAACTTGGGAAGAACAAAGACAAACATTAGTCTCATTCTAAGGTTTGTCTAAGTTCGTCCCAAGTTTGTCAAAGTTCGTCCCAAGTTTGTCTATTTCTAAGGATGAACTTCTACAAACCTTAGAATGAGACTAACGAGACTAACTTGGGACGAACAAAGACAAACTTTAGTCTCATTCTATGGTTTGTCTAAGTTCGTCCCTAGTTAGTCTATTTCTAAGGACGAACTTAGATAAACCTTAGAATGAGACTAACGAGATTAACTTGGGAAGAACAAAGACAAACACTTGTCTCATTTAAGGTTAGTCTAAGTTCGCCCCAAGTTAGTCTGTTTCAAAGGACGAACTTAGATAAACCTTAGAATGAGACTACGAGAATAACTTGGGACGAACAAAGACAAACTTTAGTCTCATTCTAAGGTTCGTCTAAGTTCGTCCCAAGTTAGTCTCTTTCTAAGGACGAACTTAGACAAACCTTAGAATGAGACTAACGAGACTAACTTGGGAAGAACAAAGACAAAAACTTGTCTCATTTAAGGTTAGTCTAAGTTCGTCCCAAGTTAGTCTGTTTCTAAGGACGAACTTAGATAAACCTTAGAATGAGACTGAGAGAATAACTTGGGACGAACAAAGACAAACTTTAGTCTAATTCTAAGGTTCGACTAAGTTCGTCCCAAGTTTGTCAAAGTTCATCCGAAGTTAGTTTATTTCTAACGACAATCTTAGATAAACCTTAGAATGAGAGTAACGAGACTAACTTGAGATGAACAAAGACAAACTTTAGTCTCATTCTAAGGTTTGTCAAAGTTCATCCCAAGTTAGTCTATTTCTAAGGATGAACTTATACAAACCTTAGAATGAGACTAACGAGACTAACTTGGGACGATTAAAGACAAACTTTAGTCCCATTCTAAGGTTTGTCTAAGTTCGTCCCAAGTTAGTCTATTTCTCAGGACGAACTTAGATAAACCTTAGAATGAGACTAACGGGACTAACTTGGGATGAACAAAGACAAACTTTAGTGTCATTCTAAGGTTTGTCTAAGTTCGTCCCAAGTTAGTCTAAGTTCGTCCCACGTTTGTCTCTTTCTAAGGATGAACTTAGACAAACCTTAGAATGAGACTAACGAGACTAACTTGGGAAGAACAAAGACAAACTTTAGTCTCTTTCTAAGGTTAGTCGAAATTTGTCCCAAGTTAGTATATTTCTTAGAACGAACTTAGATAAACCTTAGAATGAGACTAAGAGACTAACCTGGGACAAACAAAGACAAACTTTAGTCTCATTCTAAGGTTTGTCTAAGTTCGTCCCAAGTTAGTTTAAGTTCGTCCCAAATTAGTCTCTTTCTGAGGACAAATTTAGACAAACCTTAGAATGAGACTAACGAGACTAACTTGGGACGAACAAAGACAAACTTTAGTCTCATTCTAAGGTTTTTCTAAGTTCGTCCCAAGTTTGTCAGAGTTCGTCCCAAGTTAGTCTATTTCTAAGGACGAACTTAGATAATCCTTAGAATGAGAGTAACGAGACTAACTTGCGACGAACAAAGACAAACTTTAGTCTCATTCTAAGGTTTGTCAAAGTTCGTCCCAAGTTAGTCTATTTCTAAGGACGAACTTAGATAAACCTTAGAATGAGATTAAGAGACTCACTCTGGGTGAACAAAGACAAACTTTAGTCTCATTCTAAGGTTTTTCTAAGTTCGTCCCAAGTTAGTCTCTTTCTAAGGATGAACTTAGACAAATCTTAAAATGAGACTAACGAGACTAACTTGGGACGAACAAAGACAAACTTTAGTCTCTTTCTAAGGTTTGTCTTAGTTCATCCCATGTTTGTCAAAGTTTGTCCCAAGTTGGTCTATTTCTAAGGACGAACTTAGATAAACCTTAGAATGAGAGTAACGAGACTAACTTGAGACGAACAAAGACAAACTTTAGTCTCATTAAAAGGTTTCTCAAAGTTCATCCAAAGTTAGTCTATTTCTAAGGACGAACTTATACAAACCTTAGAATGAGACTAACGAGACTAACTTGGGATGAACAAAGACAAACTTTAGTCTCATTCTAAGGTTTGTCTAAGTTCGTCCCAAGTTAGTCTATTTCAAAGGACGAACTTAGATAAACCTTAGAATGAGACTAACGAGACTAACTTGGGACAAACAAAGACAAACTTTAGTCTCATTCTAAGGTTTGTCTAAGTTCGTCCCAAGTTAGTCTAAGTTCGTCCCACGTTTGTCTCTTTCTAAGGACGAACTTAGACAAACCTTAGAATGAGACTAAGGAGACTAACTTGGGACGAACAAAGACGAACTTTAGTCTCATTCTAAGGTTTGTCTAAGTTCGTCCCAAGTTAGTCTAAGTTCGTCCCAAGTTAGTCTCTTTCTGAGGACAAACTTAGACAAACCTTAGAATGAGACTAATGAGACTAACTTGGGACTAACAAAGACAAACTTTAGTCTCATTCTAAGGTTTGTCTAAGTTCTTCCGAAGTTTGTCAAAGTTCATCCCAAGTTAGACTATTTCTAAGGACGAACTTAGATTAACCTTAGAATGAGAGTAACGAGACTAACTTGAGACGAACAGAGACAAACTTTAGTCTCATTCTAAGGTTTGTCAATGTTCGTCCCAAGTTAGTCTATTTCTAAGGATGAACTTCTACAAACCTTAGAATGAGACTAACGAGACTAACTTGGGACGAACAAAGACAAACTTTAGTCTCATTCTGAGGTTTGTCTAAGTTCGTCCCTAGTTAGTCTATTTCTAAGGACGAACTTAGATAAACCTTAGAATGAGACTAACGTGACTAACTTGGAACGAACAAAGACAAACTTTAGTTTCATTCTAAGGTTTGTCTAAGTTCGTCCCAAGTTTGTCTATTTCTACGGACGAACTTAGATAAACCTTAGAATGAGTGTAACGAGACTAACTTGAGTTGAACAAAGACAAACTTTAGTCTCATTCTAAGGTTTGTCAAAGGTCGTCCCAAGTTAGTCTATTTCTAAGCTCGAACTTACACAAACCTTAGAATGAGACTAACGAGACTAACTTGGGATGAACAAAGACAAACTTTAGTCTCATTCTAAGGTTTGTCTAAGTTCGTCCCAAGTTAGTCTATTTCTAAGGACGAACATAGATAAACCTTAGAATGAGACTAACGAGACTACCTTGGGACGAACAAAGAAAAACTTTAGTCTCATTCTAAGGTTTGTCTAAGTTCGTCCCAAGTTAGTCTAAGTTCGTCCCACGTTTGTCTCTTTCGAAGGACGAACTTAGACAAACCTTAGATTGAGACTAACGAGACTAATTTGGGATGAACAAAGAGCATTCGGATCAACTTTTCTGGAGAGTCTCAAATGATGGGAAGTTTTCAGCTAAAGCTTTCTATAATTACAGAAGGAAAAATGCTCCCCAAAGCACTCTTTTTCAGAATATCTGGCAGAGATGGATCCCTCCAAAAATTAGTGGTTTGATCTCGAAAATATGGCACCATGGTCTGGCCACTGATGATGCGATCAGTAGACTGGGCATTACTCTCATCTCTAAATGCCGGTGCTGCCAGAATTCCTCTCAGGAATCTGCCCATCATCTATTGATATCCAGTGATGTGGCCAAGAAGGTCTGGAACATGCTCATCATGTTGTTTGGCAAAAAAGTCCCTTGAAGCTTCGATTTGCTGAAGAAATGGTGGTTCATGGATATTAACTTTAAAGATTATATGGAGAGTCTCGCTTTTACTATGGCTTGCTGTGGCTTGTGGGAAATCTGGAACTTCAGGAATTGTGTGATGTTTGAAAGAGATCTTCCCAATATAAAAGGAAACCTTATCAAATGGGCTTCTACTCTGGCTCCTGGGATCAAGAAGAATTATACTAGGAATCTTCTCTCAAAGATTTCCCTAGACATTCTACAAGTTTCTGAACCTCGGTCTACTGTTAAGGGTTCCTGGATGCTTTGGTCCCCAGGCACAACTGGAAATACTATTAATCTTGCTATGAACAATGACCAGCTTGCTGGTGTCGTTAGGAATTGCAAAGGATCGTTGATTATGGCCAAGGTGATTCAGAATAATGATGATCATATTTATTCTGCCATTTATGATATGCTGGACTTCATCGAGAATCATGGTATTCCCATTCAGTTTATAGCCTGCTCTCATGCTGATCTAACGCAGCTCTAGTTAGGGAGTTTTGCTGGGCCCTGGGACATATACAAATGCTGGAGGCGTGCTAAAGAAAAATGTAATGCCAAGAAGCTTGAATATATTCTGGCGTCCCTGAATCAGCCAGCAGTCGCCTTATCTTATGCCAAGTTTGATAAACTTCCTCAAATGATGAACTCTGCCCAAGATCTGCCCCTTCCTGTCAAGCATAGTCTCACTGGCGATTATCTCAAGCTCCCCATCTGGTGTAGAAGAGAAGGCCTGATGGAGGACAATCCGTGCCATTGTTATGATCTTCATATCTGCCAAAACTGTAGTCAGAAAAATTCAGATGTCACTCGGCGGCATCACTCTGCAGCAGCCATCCTTCTTAGCTACCAAGGTTCAAGGTATCCCTGATATGATCTTTTGGCTTCAGGAGCTGTTTATTGTTATTGTTCTTTTGATCTTGTGCCTTTCTTTGCGTAAGGGTGTTGTTGTGTTTTAGTTTCAGCCGTTCTGTTTGTGCTGTTCATCTTGTTTTCTGTTTGGTTGTTCCTGTGTTTAGCTGAGAGACGGTCTGGTCTCAGTATCAGGCCGGCGAGCTAGGTTTTTCTTTCCTCTAGGTCTCCTGTGCGAGCGCCTTGGTGCCTGGTTTTTTTCCCTTGTATTCTGCACTAGTCTGTTCGGCGTTTTTAAGAGGAATGGTATTATAAAATTCCTCTGGCACTTGAGGGCTACGGTGTATCTGCCCCGGTCCAGGCTGTTTGGACCTTCTATCAATAAACTCGCTGGCACCGTCCAGTTTTAAAAAAAATGGGATGAACAAAGACAAGCTTTAGTCTCATTCTAAGGTTTGTCTAAGTTCGTCCCAAGTTTGTCAAAGTTCATCCCAAGTTAGTCTATTTCTAAGGACGAACTTAGACAAACCTTAGAATGAGACTAACGAGACTAACTTGGGAAGAACAAAGACAAACACTAGTCTCATTTAATGTTAGTCTAAGTTCGTCCCAAGTTAGTCTGTTTCTAAGGGCGAACTTAGATAAACATTAGAATGAGACTAAGAGAATAACTTGGGACGAACAAAGACAAACTTTAGTCTCATTCTAAGGTTAGTCTAAGTTCATCCCAAGTTAGTCTAAGTTCGTCCCAAGTTAGTCTAAGTTCGTCCCAAGTTAGTCTATTTCTAAGGAGGAACTTAGACAAACCTTAGAATGAGACTAAGGAGACAAACTTGGGACGAACAAAGACAAACTTTAGTCTCATTCCAAGGTTTGTCTAAGTTCGTCCCAAGTTAGTCTCTTTCTGAGGACAAACTTAGACAAACCTTAGAATGAGACTAACGAGACTAACTGGGGACGAACAAAGACAAACTTTTGTCTCATTCTTAGGTTTGTCTAAGTTCTTCCCAAGTTTGTCAAAGTACATCCCAAGTTAGTCTATTTCTAAGGACGAACTTGGATAAACCTTAGAATGAGAGTAACGAGACTAACTTGAGACGAACAAAGACAAACTTTAGTCTCATTCTAAGGTTTGTCAATGTTCGTCCCAAGTTAGTCTATTTCTAAGGATGAACTTCTACAAACCTTAGAATTAGACTAACAAGACTAAATTGGGACGAACAAAGACAAACTTTAGTCTCATTCTAAGGTTTGTCTAAGTTCATCCCTAGTTAGTCTATTTCTAAGGACGAACTTAGATAAACCTTAGAATGAGACTAACGAGACTAACTTGGAACGAACCAAGACAAACTTTAGTCTCATTCTAAGGTTTGTCTAAGTTCGTCCCAAGTTAGTCTATTTCTAAGGACGAACTTAGATTAACCTTAGAATGAGAGTAACGAGACTAACTTGAGTTGAACAAAGACAAACTTTAGTCTCATTCTAAGGTTTGTCAAAGGTCGTCCTAAGTTAGTCTATTTCTAAGGACGAACTTACACAAACCATAGAATGAGACTAACGAGACTAACTTGGTATGAACAAAGACAAACTTTAGTCTCATTCTAAGGTTTGTCTAAGTTCGTCCCAAGTTAGTCTATTTCTAAGGACAAACTTAGATAAACCTTAGAATGAGACTAAAGAGACTAACTTGGGACGAACAAAGGCAAACTTAAGTCTCATTCTAAGGTTTGTCTAAGTTCGTCCCAAGTTTGTCAAAGTTCATCCCAAGTTAGTCTATTTCTAAGGACGAACTTAGATAATCCTTAGAATGAGAGTAACGAGACTAACTTGAGACGAACAAAGACAAACATTAGTCTCATTCTAAGGTTTGTCAAAGTTCATCCCAAGTTAGTCTATTTCTAAGGACGAACTTAGATAAACCTTAGAATGAGACTAAGAGACTCACTCTGGACGAACAAAGACAAACTTTAGTCTCATTCTAAGGTTTGTCTAAGTTCGTCCCAAGTTAGTCTAAGTTCATCCCAAGTTAGTCTCTTTCTAAGGATGAACTTAGACAAATCTTAGAATGAGACTAACGAGACTAACTTGGGACGAACAAAGACAAACTTTAGTCTCTTTCTAAGGTTTGTCTAAGTTCATCCCAAGTTTGTCAAAGTTTGCCCCAAGTTTGTCAAAGTTTGTCCCAAGTTAGTCTATTTCTAAGGACGAACTTAGATAAACCTTAGAATGAGAGTAACGAGACTAACTTGAGACGAACAACAAACTTTAGTCTCATTATAAGGTTTCTCAAAGTTCATCCAAAGTTAGTCTATTTCTAAGGGCGAACTTATACAAACCTTAGAATGAGACTAACGAGATTAACTTGGGACGAACAAAGACAAACTTTAGTCTCATTCTAAGGTTTGTCTAAGTTCGTCCCAAGTTAGTCTATTTCTAAGGATGAACTTAGATAAACCTTAGAATGAGACTAACGAGACTAACTTGGGACAAACATAGACAAACTTTAGTCTCATTCTAAGGTTTGTCTAAGTTCGTCCCTAGTTAGTCTAAGTTCGTCCCACGTTTGTCTCTTTCTAAGGACGAACTTAGACAAACCTTTGAATGAGACTAAGGAGACTAACTTGGGACAAACAAAGACAAACTTTAGTCTCATTCTATGGTTTGTCTAAGTTCGTCCCAAGTTAGTCTAAGTTCGTCCCAAGTTAGTCTCTTTCTGAGGACAAACTTAGACAAACCTTAGAATGAGACTAATGAGACTAACTTGGGACAAACAAAGACAAACTTTAGTCTCATTCAAAGGTTTGTGAAAGTTCGTCCCAAGTTAGTCTATTTCTAAGGATGAACTTATACAAACCTTAAAATGAGACTAACGAGACTAACTTGGGATGAACAAAGACAAACTTTAGTCTCATTCTAAGGTTTGTCTAAGTTCGTCCCAAGTTAGTCTATTTCTAAGGACGAACTTAGATAAACCTTAGAATGAGACTAACGGGACTAACTTGGGATGAACAAAGACAAACTTTAGTATCATTTTTTTCAAAAAAACTGGACGGTGCCAGTACCTTTATTAATAAAAGGATCCAAATAGCATGGATCGTGGCAAGTACAAAAACGCCCTCAAGCGCCAGGAGAAAGTTATAGACCCTTTCTCCTTAAAAACGCCGAACAGGCTAGGACTGAAACCAGGAAATGCCCCGGCAAGAATAAAGAAGAAACAATGGGTTAGCCTAACAAGACCTACAACGCCACAGCAGCTATCAAAAAAGGGCAGCCACTGAAACATAAAACCCAGCCGGACTCCTAGGAAGCCCGCTTGGACAGAAACCACCGACAGAATGGAAAGCCCAAGCAGGCCCTTAAATACTAAGATCATCTCTAAGCCTCCGCAGCACCAAAGTCTCACTATCATGGTCGTGAATACAATCATCACGATCACATAAGAAAATATGACCAATATCATCATGAGTAATGGCCTGCTTGACAAAATAAGGAGCTCTCCCTTCATCAAGGTCTTCTCCCTGAGCCGCAGCACAGGCAACAGCGATGGCAGCACCATTAGCCTTAGGACAGCACCTCCGAAAACAGACATCTGGCAGTTCAGAAAATAGGCTCCTCTGCTTGCACAGCTCATTCCAGGGAATATCATGAAAGTGGCTCGGATCAAGCCACAGCATGAAAACATAAGAGCTAACAACAAGGCTGACGTCCATCCCACGATCCAGACCATGTCTAACTGCCATCTTGACTAGAGAGATCAAACAGGCAAAATCATCCGACTCAACCACCTCAATCCCAAAGAAGCAAACCACAATACCTCTATCATTCTTAATGACACAGCCTCCAAACAAGCGATCATTTCTTCGAACACAGGCTAAGAAAGCCGCACATCTGTTGGGAATGATTGGACTAGGAATCCATCGGCCCACAGAAAAGCTCCTCCCTGCCTTAGAAAAGTGAAGCACCCGCTTGAGGCTAGCGTTCCCCACATCTCGACCTAGCTTTGCAGGCACTAATCTAGCAAGATCCATACCCAATTTGCTGATGCACACCCTAATCGGGGGACTGCGTTGATCATATAAAATGCTACTTCGATATTTCCAAATTTCCCACAAGGTGCAACAAGCAACACCAATTTTAAGACAAGACATAAATCTCTCCTTCCCGCCGATCAAGCCACCCCCAAACATGGATTTGAAATAAGTCCAGGCAGATTGCGCATTCTAAGGTTTGTATAAGTTCGTCCCAAGTTAGTCTAAGTTCGTCCCACGTTTGTCTCTTTCTAAGGATGAATTTAGACAAACCTTAGAATGAGACTAACGAGACTAACTTGGGACGAACAAAGACAAACTTTAGTCTCATTCTAAGGTTTGTCTAAGTTCGTCCCAAGTTTGTCAAAGTTTGTCCCAAGTTAGTCTATTTCTAAGGACGAACTTAGACAAACCTTAGAATGAGACTAACGAGACTAACTTGGGAAGAACAAAGACAAACATTAGTCTCATTCTAAGGTTAGTCGAAATTTATCGCAAGTTAGTCTATTTCTAAGAACAAACTTAGATAAACCTTAGAATGAGACTAACGAGACTACTTGGGACGAACAAAGACAAACTTTAGTCTTATTCTAAAGTTTTGTCTAAGTTCGTCACAAGTTAGTCTATTTCTAAGGATGAACTTAGATAAACCTTAGAATGAGACTAAAGAGACTAACTTGGGACAAACAAAGACAAACTTTAGTCTCATTCAAAGGTTTGTCTAAGTTCGTCCCAAGTTAGTCTAAGTTCGTCCCACGTTTGTCTCTTTCTAAAGATGAACTTAGACAAACCTTAGAATGAGACTAACGAGACTAACTTGGGACGAACAAAGACAAACTTTAGTCTCATTCTAAGGTTTGTCTAAGTTCGTCCCAAGTTAGTCTATTTCTAAGGACGAACTTAGACAAACCGTAGAATGAGACTAACGAGACTAACTTGGGAAGAACAAAGACAAACATTAGTCTCATTCTAAGGTTAGTCAAAATTTGTCCCAAGTTAGTCTATTTCTAAGAACAAACTTAGATAAACCTTAGAATGAGACTAACGAGACTAACTTGGGACGAACAAAGACAAACTTTAGTCTTATTCTATGGTTTGTCTAAGTTCGTCACAAGTTAGTCTATTTCTAAGGATGAACTTAGATAAACCTTAGAATGAGACTAACGAGACTAACTTGGGACAAACAAAGACAAACTTTAGTCTCATTCTAAGGTTTGTCTAAGTTCGTCCCAAGTTAGTCTAGTTTCGTCCCACGTTTGTCTCTTTCTAAGGACGAACTTAGACAAACCGTAGAATGAGACTAAGGAGACTAACTTGGGACCAACAAAGAAAAACTTTGGTCTTATTCAAAGGTTTGTCTAAGTTCGTCCCAAGTTGGTCAAAGTTCGTCCCAAGTTAGTCTACTTCTAAGGACGAACATAGACAAACCTTAGAATGAGACTAACGAGAGACTAACTTGGGAAGAACAAAGACAAACATTAGTCTCATTTAAGGTTAGTATAAGTTCGTCCTAAGTTTGTCTATTTCTAAGGACGAACTTTGATAAACCTTAGAATGAGACTAAGAGACTAACTTGGGATGAATAAAGACAAACTTTAGATTCATTCTAAGGTTTGTCTAAGTTCGTCCCAAGTTAGTCTAAGTTCGTCCCAAGTTAGTCTCTTTCTAAGGAAGAACTTAGACAAACCTTAGAATGAGACTAACGAGGTTAACTTGGGACGAACAAAGACAAACTTTAGTCTCATTCTAAGGTTTGTCTAAGTTCGTCCCAAGTTTGTCAAAGTTCGTCCCAAGTTAGTCTATTTCTAAGGACGAACTTAGATAAACCTTAGAATGAGACTAACGGGACTAACTTGGGACTAACAAAGACAAACTTTAGTCTCATTCTAAGGTTTGTCCAAGTTCGTCCCAAGCTAGTGTAAGTTCGTCCCACGTTTGTCTCTTTCTAAGGATAAACTTAGACAAACCTTAGAATGAGACTAACAAGACTAACTTGGGACGAACAAAGGCAAACTTTAGTCTCATTCTAAAGTTTGTCTAAGTTCTTCCCAAGTTTGTCAAAGTCTGTCCCAAGTTAGTCTATTTCTACGGACGAACTTAGACAAACCTTAGAATGAGACTAACGAGACTAACTTGGGAAGAACAAAGACAAACATTAGTCTCATTCTAAGGTTAGTCAAAATTTGTCCCAAGTTAGTCTATTTCTAAGAACAAACTTAGATAAACCTTAGAAATGAGACTAACGAGACTAACTTGGGACGAACAAAGACAAACTTTAGTCTTATTCTAAGGTTTGTCTAAGTTCGTCACAAGTTAGTCTATTTCTAAGGATGAACTTTGATAAACCTTAGAATGAGACTAACGAGACTAACTTGGGACAAACAAAGACAAACTTTAGTCTCATTCTAAGGTTTGTCTAAGTTCGTCCCAAGTTAGTCTAGTTTCGTCCCACGTTTGTCTCTTTCTAAGGACAAACTTAGACAAACCGTAGAATGAGACTAAGGAGACTAACTTGGGACGAACAAAGACAAACATTAGTCTCATTCTAAGGTTTGTCTAAGTTCGTCCCAAGTTTGTCAAAGTTTGTCCCAAGTTAGTCTATTTCTAAGGACGAACTTAGATAAACCTTAGAATGAGAGTAACGAGACTAACTTGAGACGAACACAGACAAACTTTAGTCTCAATATAAGGTTTCTCAAAGTTCATCCCAAGTTAGTCTATTTCTAAGGATGAACTTATACAAACCTTAGAATGAGACTAACGAGACTAACTTGGGACGAACAAAGACAAACTTTAGTCTCATTCTAAGGTTTGTCTAAGTTCATCCCGAGTTAGTCTATTTCTAAGGACGAGCTTAGATAAACCTTAGAATGAGACTAACGAGACTAACTTGGGACAAACAAAGACAAACTTTAGTCTCATTCTAAGGTTTGTCTAAGTTCGACCCAAGTTAGTCTAAGTTCATCCCACGTTTGTCTCTTTCTAAGGATGAACTTAGACAAACCTTAGAATGAGACTAAGGAGACTAACTTGGGACGAACAAAGACAAACTTTAATCTCATTCTAAGGTTTGTCTAAGTTCGTCCCAAGTTAGTCTAAGTTCGTCCCTAGTTAGTCTCTTTCTGAGGACGAACTTAGACAAACCTTAGAATTAGACTAACGAGACTAACTTGGGACGAACAAAGACAAACTTTAGTCTCATTCTAAGGTTTGCCTAAGTTCTTCCCAAGTTTATCAAAGTTCGTCCCAAGTTTGTTTATTTCTAAGGACGAACTTAGATAAACCTTAGAATGAGATAACGAGACTAACTTGAGACGAACAAAGATAAACTTTAGTCTCAGTCTAAGGTTTGTCAATGTTCATCCCAAGTTAGTCCATTTCTAAGGATGAACTTATACAAACCTTAGAATGAGACTAACGAGACTAACTTGGGACGAACAAAGACAAAATTTAGTCTCATTCTAAGGTTTGTCTAAGTTCGTCCCTAGTTAGTCTATTTCTAAGGACGAACTTAGATAAACCTTAGAATGAGACTAGCGAGACTAACTTGAGACGAACAAAGACAAACTTTAGTCTCATTCTAAGGTTTGTCTAAGTTCGTCCCAAGGTAGTCTATTTCTAAGGACGAACTTAGATAAACCTTAGAATGAGAGTAACGAGACTAACTTGAGTTGAACAAAGACAAACTTTAGTCTCATTCTAAGGTTTGTCAAAGGTCGTCCCAAGTTAGTCTATTTCTAAGGACGAACTTACACAGACATTAGAATGAGATTAACGAGACTAACTTGGGATGAACAAAGACAAAATTTAGTCTCATTCTAAGGTTTGTCTAAGTTCGTCCCAAGTTAGTCTATTTCTAAGGATGAACTTAGATAAACCTTAGAATGAGACTAACGAGACTAACTTGGGACGAACAAAGACAAACTTTAGTCTCATTCTATGGTTTGTCAAAGAGCGTCCCAAGTTAGTCTAAGTTCGTCCCACGTTTGTCTCTTTCTAAAGACGAACTTAGAACAAACCTAAGAATGAGACTAACGAGACTAAATTGGGACCAACAAAGAAAAACTGTAGTCTTATTCAAAGGTTTGTCTAAGTTCGTCCCAAGTTGGTCAAAGTTCGTCCCAAGTTAGTCTACTTCTAAGGACGAACTTAGACAAACCTTAGAATGAGACTAACGAGAGACTAACTTGGGAAGAACAAAGACAAACATTAGTCTCATTTAAGTTTAGTATACGTTTGTCCTAAGTTTGTCTATTTCTAAGGACGAACTTTGATAAACCTTAGAATGAGACTAAGAGACTAACTTGGGACGAATAAAGACAAACTTTAGATTAATTCTAAGGTTTGTCTAAGTTCGTCCCAAGTTAGTCTAAGTTCGTCCCAAGTTAGTCTCTTTCTAAGGAAGAACTTAGACAAACCTTAGAATGAGACTAACGAGGTTAACTTGGGACGAACAAAGACAAACTTTAGTCTCATTCTAAGGTTTGTCTAAGTTCTTCCCAAGTTTGTCAAAGTTCGTCCCAAGTTAGTCTATTTCTAAGGATGAACTTAGATAAACCTTAGAATGAGAGTAACGAGACTAACTTGAGATGAACAAAGACAAACTTTAGTCTCATTCTAAGGTTTGTCAAAGTTCGTCCCAAGTTAGTCTATTTCTAAGGATGAACTAATACAAACCTTAGAATGAGACTAACGAGACTAACTTGGGATGAACAAAGACAACCTTTAGTCTCATTCTAAGGTTTGTCTAAGTTAATCCCAAGTTAGTCTATTTCTAAGGACGAACTTAGATAAACCTTAGAATGAGACTAACGGGACTAACTTGGGACGAACAAAGACAAATTTTAGTCTCATTCTAAGGTTTGTCCAAGTTCATCCCAAGCTAGTGTAAGTTCGTCCCACGTTTGTCTCTTTCTAAGGATTAACTTAGACAAACCTTAGAATGAGACTAACAAGACTAACTTGGGACGAACAAAGGCAAACTTTAGTCTCATTCTAAAGTTTGTCTAAGTTCTTCCCAAGTTTGTCAAAGTCTGTCCCGGGTTAGTCTATTTCTATGGACGAACTTAGACAAACCTTAGAATGAGACTAACGAGACTAACTTGTGAAGAACAAAGACAAACATTAGTCTCATTCTAAGGTTAGTCGAAATTTGTCCCAAGTTAGTCTATTTCTAAGAACGAACTTAGATAAACCTTAGAATGAGACTAAGAGACTAACTTGGGAAGAACAAAGACAAACTTTAGTCTCTTTCCAAGGTTTGTCTAAGTTCGTCCCAAGTTAGTCTAAGTTCGTCCTTGTTTGTCCCTTTCTAAGGACGAACTTAGACAAACCTTAGAATGAGACTAATGAGACTAACTTGGGACGAACAAAGACAAACTTTAGTCTCATTCTAAGGTTTGTCTAAGTTCATCCCAAGTTTGTCAAAGTTCATCCCAAGATATTCTATTTCTAAGGACGAACTTAGACAAACTTTATAATGAGACAAACGAGACTAACTTGGGAAGAACAAAGACAAACATTAGTCTCATTCTGAGGTTAGTCTAAGTTCGTTCCAAGTTAGTCTATTTCTAAGATCGAACTTAGATAAACCTTAGAATGAGAGTAACGAGACTAACTTGAGACGAACAAAGACAAACTTTAGTCTCATTCTAAGGTTTGTCAATGTTCATCCCAAGTTAGTCTATTTCTAAGGATGAACTTTTAAAAAACTTAGAATGAGACTAACGAGACTAACTTGGGACGAACAATGACAAACTTTAGTCTCATTCAAAGGTTTGACTAAGTTCATCCTTAGTTAGTCTATTTCTAAGGGCGAACTTAGAGAAACCTTAAAATGAGACTAATGAGACTAACTTGGGACGAACAAAGACAAACTTTAGTCTCATTCTATGGGTTGTCTAAGTTCGTCCAAAGTTAGTCTATTTCTAAGGACGAACTTAGATAAACCTTAGAATGAGAGTAACGAGACTAACTTGAGTTGAAGAAAGACAAACTTTAGTCTCATTCTATGGGTTGTCTAAGTTGGTCCCAAGTTAGTCTATTTCTAAGGACGAACTTAGACCAACCTTAGAATGAGACTAACGAGACTAACTTGGGAAGAACAAAGACAAACATTAGTCTCATTCTAAGGTTAGTCTAAGTTCGTCCGAAGTTAGTCTATTTCTAAGGACGAACTTAGATAAACCTTAGAATGTGACTAAGAGACTAACTTGGGACGAACAAAGACAAACTTTTGTCTCATTCTAAGGTTTGTCTAAGTTCGTCCCAAGTTAGTCTATTTCTAAGGATGAACTTAGACAAACCTTAGAATGAGACTAACGAGACTAACTTGGGAAGAACAAAGACAAACATTAGTCTCATTCTAAGGTTAGTCTAAGTTCGTCCCAAGTTAGTCTATTTCTAAGGACAAACTTAGATAAACCTTAGAATGAGACTAAGAGACTAACTTGGAACGAATAAAGACTAACTTTAGTCTCATTGTAAGGTTTGTCTAAGTTCGTCCTCAGTTTGTCAAAGTTCCTCCCAAGTTAGTCTATTTCTAAGGATAAACTTAGATAAACCTTAGAATGAGAGTAACGAGGCTAACTTGAGATGAACAAAGACAAACTTTAGTCTCATTTTTTTAATTACTTTTATTAGATAGGGGACCCATAAAACAGCCTGGATCAAGGCACATACAAGGGGTCCTCAAGCACTAGAAGATAGGTATAGTGATACGGGGCGGAAGCGGGACTTCACGATGTAGAATTTGATGGAGGAGGATAGGTAGTGCAATACTATTAATAGCCATGCTTTCAATTTGTGCTTGGTTTGATGTGCTAAGGGAAAAGCATCAATTCTGGTCCTTTATTGCTTTCTTTCTTGCACTAAATGATGTTAGACTTCTCCCTTTGTTCTTCGTGCATGAGTCCTCCATAAGTGTCCCTTCTTTATGTCCATCCAGTTTTGAGAATCTCATGTTGAATTTGTTTTGCTCGGTTCCTAGTCATTGGACCTTTGAAAGCTTCTTTCGTCGATGCATCAGCTTGTAGTTGTATAGGATTACTTGTAATAGTAGATGACCGACGAGGTGAGGCTAGTGTGTCCTCATCATCCTCCCCCTCTTCAAAAAGAGTCGTCCTCGACTCTGATTCTTCTTCACCCAAGTAAGGCGACAAGTCAGCCACGTTGAAAGTGGGACTCACCGCATAGTCTTCTGGAAGTTCAATCTTGTAGGCATTGTCATTTATTTTTGCTAACACTTTGAATGGTCCATCCCCACGAGGCATGAGTTTGGACTTGCGTTTCTCCGGAAAACGTTCTTTACGTAAATGTATCCAAACTAGATCTCCGGGTTCAAACGTTACCTTCTTTCGGTTCTTGTTAGCCTTGTGTGCGTAATACTTTACCTTTTTCTCAATCTGGTCCTTAGTCTTCTCGTGAATCCTTCTCACATATGCTGCACGCTTTGAGGCCTCCATATTACTTCGTTCTTGCAATGGAAGTGGCAGCAAGTCGAGTGGTGAAATGGGTTTGAATCCATAAACCACCTCAAATGGGCACATGCTTGTGGTAGAGTGAACTGCCCTATTGTAAGCGAACTCGATGTGCGGCAAACACTCTTCCCATTCCCTTTGGTTCTTCTTGATCATAGTCCTTAGTAACGTTGAAAGGGTACGGTTTACCACCTCCGTTTGGCCATCAGTTTGTGGGTGACAAGTTGTTGAAAACAATAGCTTGGTCCCAAGCTTTCCCCATAATGTCTTCCAAAAGTAGCTCATAAACTTCACATCACGATCAGATACGATCGTCCTTGGTACTCCATGCAGACGCACAACCTCCCTGAAAAATAAATCAGCTACATGTGAAGCATCATCGCTCTTATGACATGGAATGAAATGTGCCATCTTCGAGAATCTATCAACAACAACAAAAACTGAATCCCTTCCCCTCTTAGTTTTAGGTAGTCCTAACACAAAATCCATACTAATATCTTTCCAAGGAACACTAGGAACTGGTAGAGGAGTATATAAACCGTGAGGGTTAAGTTTTGACTTAGCTTTGTGACATGTAATGCATCGCTGCACGAATCTTTCAACATCCTTCCTCATCTTTGGCCAATAAAAATGATCAGCAAGCATCTCATAAGTCTTCTCCCGGCCAAAATGACCCATTAAACCACCTGCATGTGATTCTTGCAATAACAAAAGCCTAACCGAACAATCAGGAACACAAAGTTTGTTAGCTCTAAAAAGAAATCCATCATGCATATGATACTTATCCCATCCTTTTCCATCTTGACATCTTTCATATGGTTCTGAAAAGTAAGGATCAGCAACATACAAAGCTTTCAAACTTTCAAGTCCAAGCACTTTTACCTCTAATTGGTTCAACAAAACATGTCTACGAGATAGAGCATCAGCAACCATGTTTTCTTTACCCTTCTTATATCTCACAACATATGGGAAAGTATCAATGAATTCTACCCATTTAGCATGCCTCCTATTGAGCTTAGCTTGACCCTTAAGATGTTTCAATGCTTCATGATCAGAATGAATGACAAACTCCTTAGTCCATAAGTAATGTTGCCAAGTTTCAAGCACACGAACTAAAGCATACAATTCCTTATCATAAACTGAATAGTTCAACTTTGCACCGCCCAATTTCTCACTAAAATATGCTATCGGTTTGCTTTCTTGCATTAAGACACCACCAATACCTATTCCACTAGCATCACACTCTATTTCAAAAGTTTTGTTAAAATCAGGAAGAACAAGCACCGGTGACTCCGTTAATCGTTTCTTAAGCTCTTTGAAAGCATTTTCTTGAGGCACATCCCATTTGAAAACAACACCCTTCTTTGTTAACTCATTCAATGGGGCAGCAATGGTACTAAAATCCTTAACAAACCTTCTATAGAAACCAGCAAGACCATGAAAACTTCTTACTTGACTCATATTGAGAGGAGTAGGCCAATTCTTGATTGCCTCAACTTTTGATTCATCAACCTCAATTCCTTGCCCTGAAACGACGTAGCCAAGAAAAACAACCTTCTTCGTGCAAAATGAGCACTTGTCCATGTTAGCATATAACTGTTCCCTCCTAAGAACATCTAACACAAGTTTGATATGATCAATATGCTCATCTATAGACTTGCTGTATATCAAGATGTCATCAAAGTAAACAACAACAAATCTCCCAATGTAAGCTCTCAAGACATGATTCATTAACCTCATGAAAGTACTAGGTGCATTAGTTAATCCAAACGGCATGACTAACCACTCATACAATCCAAATTTTGTTTTGAATGCCGTTTTCCATTCATCTCCCTCTTTCATCCGAAGTTGATGATATCCACTACGCAAATCAACCTTAGAGAATATCATAGAGCCACTAAGTTCATCAAGCATATCATCTAACCTAGGAATAGGATGACGATATCGAACAGTAATATTGTTTATGGCCCTACAATCAACACACATACGCCAAGAACCATCCTTCTTAGGAACTAAAATAACAGGGACCGCACAAGGACTTAAACTTTCACGTACATAACCTTTATTTAAAAGTTCTTGTACCTGCCTTTGTATCTCCTTTGTCTCTTCGGGATTTGTGCGGTATGGTGGTCGGTTTGGAAGTGAAGCTCCTGGAATGAGATCAATTTGATGTTCAATGCCACGCAATGGAGGTAAACCCGCTGGAACCTCCTCTGGAAAGACATCCTTGTAATCCTGCAAAACACGAGAAAAGGCACTAGGAAGAGATGTCAAGTCGTTAGTCGATACCAATGTGTCTTTGTACATCAACACAAAGATCACTTGACTGGTGTTATTCCTCACATCTCTCAACTCAGATTTGGTGGCTAGCATGACGAAATTCTCTCCCTCACTTTTCTGTTTCTCTCTCGTGTTTGTTTTGGGACACTCACTCACTGTTTTGTGGTTTCCGCTTGTATGTTTTTTCTCTCCAACTCTCACACTAACTTTGTTTCCCTCGCTGGCTTTTTGCATATGATCAGTCATAATTTGTTGAGGTGTCATAGGTCGGAGCACCAAATCCTTGCCTTTCCACTTGATTGTGTAATGGTTTGTGCGTCCACAATGTTGCGCTGAAACATCATATTGCCACGGCCTTCCCAATAGTAAATGACACACCTTCATGGGTAGAACATCACACTCAACCGTGTCAATATAATCGCCAATCTTAAACTGAACTTTTACCTTGTGTGTAATCTTCATTTCTCCGCAATCACTTAACCATTGCACATGGTATGGGTGAGGATGTGGCAGCAACTTCAGCTCAAGCTTTTCACACATCTCTTTACTTGCAAGGTTTTGGCAACTTCCTCCATCAATTATTACCTTCGCAACTTTGTCTTGAACTTTTGCTCTTGTTTGGAAAAGGTTGTGCCGTTGACAATTCTCTGAATCTTTCACTTGCACACTGAGCACCTTGGTAACAACAAGTGAGGCACCTTGCTCATAATCACAATAATTGTGTTCTTCATCATCAAGAGTATCATTAGCAACTTCGTCTTCCAAATCACTTGCTGATTCATACTCTCCTTCCTTAGTGACGAGCATAGTACGGTTGTTTGGGCAGTCTTTGATCATATGACCACGTCCCTTACACTTGAAACACTCAATGTCTCTACTCTTGGATGTGGATCCAATGGAAGATGAACTAGATGACGCTGATTTGCCTTTCTCCCTTGAAGTTTCAGTTCCACCACTACGAGTGTTGGAACGATTGCCACCTACAGAGTTAGTGGTGATGCCTCGACCAACATTAAATTGCGGTACAAACTTACTTCCACTTGTTGTAGTCCGAGTAGTGAATGAAGTTGATTTGTTCAGCTTTGAGTCATCTTGCAATTGTCGTTCAGCCTTTGAAGCAAGATGCACCAACTCTATGACATTTCGGTAAGGTTGTAGCTCAACAATCCGTTTCACACTTGTGTTCAACCCATACAAGAATCGAGCCATGGACTGCTCCTCATCTTCTTGTATATCGGCACGTATAATAGCCTTCTCCATCTCCTTGTGGTACTCCTCAACAGATTGTTTACCTTGCCTCAAGTTTTGAAGCTTGTCAAAGATGTCTCTTCTATAGTGTCTTGGAATGAATCTCGCCCTCATCTCACGCTTCATTTCTGCCCAAGTAGCAATAGGAAATCCTTCTCCTTCTTCTCGTTGTCGCTGGACTTGTTCCCACCATATAAGCGCATAGTCTTCAAACTCCAATGAAGCCATGGCAAGCTTCTTCTCTTCGGAATAGTTATGCATGCGGAAAATCTTATCAACCTTCAACTCCCATGTAAGATAAGCTTCTGGATTAGATCCTCCTTCAAACTTTGGCATAGTTAATTTCAGCTTACCAAACCTTTCCTCATCACGAACAAAGTTTCCACGTTGACGGAATCCAGCATTTCTAAACATTTCACGATCCTCATTGTCAAATTCATCATCAATGTAACCATGGTTCATATTACCTCTTCCACGACCTCGTCCTCGTCCATTGAATGGAGCATCTCTAAAATTATTCCCACGACCAGCAACTACGTTGTTTGTGTTGTTGGCGACATGGTTTCGCCCTCCTTGAGCAATTGGTGCAGCAACCTCTCCATTAGTCCTCTCAGTCTCATCGCCATGCACACTTGCATCTCCCGTGGCTTGTCGTAGTTCTCGAACAACTTGAGCAACTATATTAACTTGCATAGCAGCAAGATTTTGGGTTAGTTGTTGATTAACATTACCCATAAGTTGTTGAAGATCCTCAGATATTCTATCTTGCTTTTCCTCCAATGACTCAATGCTTGCCCGAAACTCTTGACAAAGATGATCACGTAAAGCATTGAAATGGAGACGTGTGATGGGCTGATTAAGTTGTTCAGCGCCATCAATTTCATATTCATCTCCATCACCTGCCATGATTAGCTGTGGAAAACTCTATACAAAAGATAAATGTGTATGAAAGAAAAAAAAAGAACCTCAAACCTCACTTTCTCTTACCAACCGAAGCTCGTGAAGATTCCAAGTGAGTGCAGATTTGTGTTTTACTTCGATGATGATGGTTGGTCCAAAAGAGTGAACAATCAAGCGCATACAAGTCGAGAATCACACAAACAATGGCTGATTTTGGATGCACTACTCAATAGACTAGATGAAATCCCTACAAATTCAGCAACTTTTTTTTTGCTTTTTTTTTTGCTATTTTTTTGCTATTTTTTTGCTATTTTTTTGCTATTTTTTTGCTATTTTTTTGCTATTTTTTTTGCTTTTTTTTTTGCTTTTTTTTTGCTGTTTTTTTTTTTGACAGAATTGAAATCAACAAAACTACAAAGGGATAGATGGTACCAATGTAACAATGGCTCTGATTACCAAATGATACGGGGCGGAAGCGGGACTTCACGATGTAGGATTTGATGGAGGAGGATAGGTAGTGCAATACTATTAATAGCCATGCTTTCAATTTGTGCTTGGTTTGATGTGCTAAGGGAAAAGCATCAATTCTGGTCCTTTATTGCTTTCTTTCTTGCACTAAATGATGTTAGACTTCTCCCTTTGTTCTTCGTGCATGAGTCCTCCATAAGTGTCCCTTCTTTATGTCCATCCACTTTTGAGAATCTCATGTTGAATTTGTTTTGCTCGGTTCCTAGTCATTGGACCTTTGAAAGCTTCTTTCGTCGATGCATCAGCTTGTAGTTATATAGGATTACTTGTAATAGTAGATGACCGACGAGGTGAGGCTAGTGTGTCCTCATCATATAGTCCCTACCCTCTAACAAATGCCGACCGGACTAGACAAGAAAAAGCTGTTTACAAAGTGGAGGATGTAGACCATCCCTAATGGGCAAGCAGCACACACGAGGGAGCAGGAATGAAGGCGATCGCCTAGACGCGCTTCTTGGACTATTGAAGATTGATCTATTTTTCTGGGAGGCAGCTGGAGAGCTGATTTTCATGTCCCACATTTGTCTCTTTCTAAGGACGAACTTAGACAAACCTTAGAATGAGACTAACGAGACTAACTTGGGACGAACAAAGACAAACATTAGTCTCATTCTAAGGTTTGTCTAAGTTCGTCCCAAGTTAGTCTAAGTTCGTCCCACGTTTGTCTCTTTCTAAGGACGAACTTAGACAAACCTTAGAATGAGACTAACGAGACTAATTTGGGACGAACAAAGACAAACTTTAGTCTCATTCTAAGGTTTGTCTAAGTTCGTCCCAAGTTAGTCTATTTCTAAGGACGAACTTAGACAAACCTTAGAATGAGACTAACGATACTAACTTGGGAAGAACAAAGACAAACATTAGTCTCATTCTAAGGTTAGTCTAAGTTCGTCCGAAGTTAGTCTATTTCTAAGGACGAACTTAGATAAACCTTAGAATGTGAATAAGAGACTAACTTGGGACGAATAAAGACTAACTTTAGTCTCATTCTAAGGTTTGTCTAAGAGCGTCCCAAGTTAGTCTAAGTTCGTCCCAAGTTAGTCTCTTTCTAAGGACGAACTTAGACAAACCTTAGAATGAGACTAACGAGACTAAGTTGGGATGAACAAAGACAAACTTTAGTCTCATTCTAAGGTTTGTCTAAGTTCGTCCCAAGTTTGTCAAAGTTCCTCCCAAGTTAGTCTATTTCTAAAGACAAACTTAGATAAACCTTAGAATGAGAGTAACGAGACTAACTTGAGATGAACAAAGACAAACTTTAGTCTCATTTTTTTAATTACTTTTATTAGATAGGGGATCCATAAAACAGCCTGGATCAAGGCACATACAAGGGGTCCTCAAGCACTAGAAGATAGGTATAGTCCCTACCCTCTAACAAATGCCGACCGGACTAGACAAGAAAAAGCTGTTTACAAAGTGGGGGATGTAGACCATCCCTAATGGGCAAGCAGCACACACGAGGGAGCAGGAATGAAGGCGATCGCCTAGACGCGCTTCTTGGACTATTGATGATTGATCTATTTTTCTGGGAGGCAGCTGAAGAACTGATTTTCATGTCCCACGTTTGTCTCTTTCTAAGGACGAACTTAGACAAACCTTAGAATGAGACTAACGAGACTAACTTGGGACGAACAAAGACAAACTTTAGTCTCATTCTAAGGTTTGTCTAAGTTCGTCCCAAGTTAGTCTAAGTTCGTCCCACGTTTGTCTCTTTCTAAGGACGATCTTAGACAAACCTTAGAATGAGACTAACGAGACTAATTTGGGACGAAGAAAGACAAACTTTAGTCTCATTCTAAGGTTTGTCTAAGTTCGTCCCAAGTTAGTCTATTTCTAAGGACGAACTTAGACAAACCTTAGAATGAGACTAACGAGACTAACTTGGGAAGAACAAAGACAAACATTAGTCTCATTCTAAGGTTAGTCTAAGTTCGTCCGAAGTTAGACTATTTCTAAGGACGAACTTAGATAAAGCTTAGAATGTGACTAAGAGACTAACTTGGGACGAACAAAGACAAACTTTAGTCTCATTCTAAGGTTTGTCTAAGTTCGTCCCAAGTTAGTCTATTTCTAAGGACGAACTTAGACAAACCTTAGAATGAGACTAACGAGACTAACTTGGGAAGAACAAAGACAAACATTAGTCTCATTCTAAGGTTAGTCTAAGTTCGTCCCAAGTTAGTCTATTTCTAAGGATGAACTTAGATAAACCTTAGAATGAGACTAAGAGACTAACTTGGGACGAATAAAGACTAACTTTAGTCTCATTCTAAGGTTTGTCTAAGTTCGTCCTAAGTTTGTCAAAGTTCCTCCCAAGTTAGTCTATTTCTAAGGACAAACTTAGATAAACCTTAGAATGAGAGTAACGAGACTAACTTGAGATGAACAAAGACAAACTTTAATCTCATTTTTTTAATTACTTTTATTAGATAGGGGATCCATAAAACAGCCTGGATCAAGGCACATACAAGGGGTCCTCAAGCACTAGAAGATAGGTATAGTCCCTACCCTCTAACAAATGCCGACCGGACTAGACAAGAAAAAGTTGTTTACAAAGTGGGGGATGTAGACCATCCCTAATGGGCAAGCAGCACACACGAGGGAGCAGGAATGAACGCGATCACCTAGACGCGCTTCTTGGACTATTGATGATTGATCTATTTTTCTGGGAGGCAGCTGGAGAGCTGATTTTCATGTCCCACATTTTTCTCTTTCTAAGGACGAACTTAGACAAACCTTAGAATGAGACTAACGAGACTAACTTGGGACGAACAAAGACAAACTTTAGTCTCATTCTAAGGTTTGTCTAAGTTCGTCCCGAGTTAGTCTATGGTCGTCCCACATTTGTCTCTTTCTAAGGACGAACTTAGACAAACCTTAGAATGAGACTAACGAGACTAATTTGGGACGAACAAAGACAAACTTTAGTCTCATTCTAAGGTTTGTCTAAGTTCGTCCCAAGTTAGTCTATTTCTAAGGACGAACTTAGACAAACCTTAGAATGAGACTAACGATACTAACATGGGAAGAACAAAGACAAACATTAGTCTCATTCTAAGGTTAGTCTAAGTTCGTCCGAAGTTAGTCTATTTCTAAGGACGAACTTAGATAAACCTTAGAATGTGAATAAGAGACTAACTTGGGACGAATAAAGACTAACTTTAGTCTCATTCTAAGGTTTGTCTAAGAGCGTCCCAAGTTAGTCTAAGTTCGTCCCAAGTTAGTCTCTTTCTAAGGACGAACTTAGACAAACCTTAGAATGAGACTAACGAGACTAAGTTGGGATGAACAAAGACAAACTTTAGTCTCATTCTAAGGTTTGTCTAAGTTCGTCCCAAGTTTGTCAAAGTTCCTCCCAAGTTAGTCTATTTCTAAAGACAAACTTAGATAAACCTTAGAATGAGAGTAACGAGACTAACTTGAGATGAACAAAGACAAACTTTAGTCTCATTTTTTTAATTACTTTTATTAGATAGGGGATCCATAAAATAGCCTGGATCAAGGCACATACAAGGGGTCCTCAAGCACTAGAAGATAGGTATAGTCCCTACCCTTTAACAAATGCCGACCGGACTAGACAAGAAAAAGCTGTTTACAAAGTGGGGGATGTAGACCATCCCTAATGGGCAAGCAGCACACACGAGGGAGCAGGAATGAAGGCGATCGCCTAGACGCGCTTCTTGGACTATTGATGATTGATCTATTTTTCTGGGAGGCAGCTAAAGAACTGATTTTCATGTCCCACGTTTGTCTCTTTCTAAGGACGAACTTAGACAAACCTTAGAATGAGACTAACGAGACTAACTTGGGACGAACAAAGACAAACTTTAGTCTCATTCTAAGGTTTGTCTAAGTTCGTCCCAAGTTAGTCCAAGTTCGTCCCACGTTTGTCTCTTTCTAAGGACGATCTTAGACAAACCTTAGAATGAGACTAACGAGACTAATTTGGGACGAAGAAAGACAAACTTTAGTCTCATTCTAAGGTTTGTCTAAGTTCGTCCCAAGTTAGTCTATTTCTAAGGACGAACTTAGACAAACCTTAGAATGAGACTAACGAGACTAACTTGGGAAGAACAAAGACAAACATTAGTCTCATTCTAAGGTTAGTCTAAGTTCGTCCGAAGTTAGACTATTTCTAAGGACGAACTTAGATAAAGCTTAGAATGTGACTAAGAGACTAACTTGGGACGAACAAAGACAAACTTTAGTCTCATTCTAAGGTTTGTCTAAGTTCGTCCCAAGTTAGTCTATTTCTAAGGACGAACTTAGACAAACCTTAGAATGAGACTAACGAGACTAACTTGGGAAGAACAAAGACAAACATTAGTCTCATTCTAAGGTTAGTCTAAGTTCGTCCCAAGTTAGTCTATTTCTAAGGATGAACTTAGATAAACCTTAGAATGAGACTAAGAGACTAACTTGGGACGAATAAAGACTAACTTTAGTCTCATTCTAAGGTTTGTCTAAGTTCGTCCTAAGTTTGTCAAAGTTCCTCCCAAGTTAGTCTATTTCTAAGGACAAACTTAGATAAACCTTAGAATGAGAGTAACGAGACTAACTTGAGATGAACAAAGACAAACTTTAATCTCATTTTTTTAATTACTTTTATTAGATAGGGGATCCATAAAACAGCCTGGATCAAGGCACATACAAGGGGTCCTCAAGCACTAGAAGATAGGTATAGTCCCTACCCTCTAACAAATGCCGACCGGACTAGACAAGAAAAAGTTGTTTACAAAGTGGGGGATGTAGACCATCCCTAATGGGCAAGCAGCACACACGAGGGAGCAGGAATGAACGCGATCACCTAGACGCGCTTCTTGGACTATTGATGATTGATCTATTTTTCTGGGAGGCAGCTGGAGAGCTGATTTTCATGTCCCACATTTTTCTCTTTCTAAGGACGAACTTAGACAAACCTTAGAATGAGACTAACGAGACTAACTTGGGACGAACAAAGACAAACTTTAGTCTCATTCTAAGGTTTGTCTAAGTTCGTCCCGAGTTAGTCTATGGTCGTCCCACATTTGTCTCTTTCTAAGGACGAACTTAGACAAACCTTAGAATGAGACTAACGAGACTAATTTGGGACGAACAAAGACAAACTTTAGTCTCATTCTAAGGTTTGTCTAAGTTCGTCCCAAGTTAGTCTATTTCTAAGGACGAACTTAGACAAACCTTAGAATGAGACTAACGATACTAACTTGGGAAGAACAAAGACAAACATTAGTCTCATTCTAAGGTTATTCTAAGTTCGTCCGAAGTTAGTCTATTTCTAAGGACGAACTTAGATAAACATTAGAATGTGACTAAGAGACTAACTTGGGACGAATAAAGACAAACTTTAGTCTCATTCTAAGGTTTGTCTAAGAGCGTCCCAAGTTAGTCTAAGTTCGTCCCAAGTTAGTCTCTTTCTAAGGACGAACTTAGACAAACCTTAGAATGAGACTAACGAGACTAAGTTGGGATGAACAAAGACAAACTTTAGTCTCATTCTAAGGTTTGTCTAAGTTCGTCCCAAGTTTGTCAAAGTTCCTCCCAAGTTAGTCTATTTCTAAGGACAAACTTAGATAAACCTTAGAATGAGAGTAACGAGACTAACTTGAGATGAACAAAGACAAACTTTAGTCTCATTTTTTTATTACTTTTATTAGATAGGGGATCCATAAAACAGCCTGGATCAAGGCACATACAAGGGGTCCTCAAGCACTAGAAGATAGGTATAGTCCCTACCCTCCAACAAATGCGGACCGGACTAGACAAGAAAAAGTTGTTTACAAAGTGGGGGATGTAGACCATCCCTAATGGGCAAGCAGCACACACGAGGGAGCAGGAATGAAGGCGATCACCTAGACGCGCTTCTTGGACTATTGATGATTGATCTATTTTTCTGGGAGGCAGCTGGAGAGCTGATTTTCATGTCCCACGTTTGTCTCTTTCTAAGGACGAACTTAGACAAACCTTAGAATGAGACTAACGAGACTAACTTGGGACGAACAAAGACAAACTTTAGTCTCATTCTAAGGTTTGTCTAAGTTCGTCCCAAGTTAGTCTAAGTTCGTCCCACGTTTGTCTCTTTCTAGGGACAAACTTAGACAAACCTTAGAATGAGACTAACGAGACTAATTTGGGACGAACAAAGACAAACTTTAGTCTCATTCTAAGGTTTGTCTAAGTTCGTCCCAAGTTAGTCTATTTCTAAGGATGAGCTTAGACAAACCTTAGAATGAGACTAACGAGACTAACTTGGGAAGAACAAAGACAAACATTAGTCTCATTCTAAGGTTAGTCTAAGTTAGTCCGAAGTTAGTCTATTTCTAAGGACGAACTTAGATAAACCTTAGAATGTGACTAAGAGACTAACTTGGGACGAATAAAGACTAACTTTAGTCTCATTCTAAGGTTTGTCTAAGAGCGTCCCAAGTTAGTCTAAGTTCGTCCCAAGTTAGTCTCTTTCTAAGGACGAACTTAGACAAACCTTAGAATGAGACTAACGAGACTAACTTGGGATGAACAAAGACAAACTTTAGTCTCATTCTAAGGTTTGTCTAAGTTCGTCCCAAGTTTGTCAAAGTTCGTCCCAAGTTAGTCTATTTCTAAGGACAAACTTAGATAAACCTTAGAATGAGAGTAACGAGACTAACTTGAGATGAACAAAGACAAACTTTAGTCTCCATTTTTTTTAATTACTTTTATTAGATAGGGATCCATAAAACAGCCTGGATCAAGGCACATACAAGGGGTCCTCAAGCACTAGAAGATAGGTATAGTCCCTACCCTCTAACAAATGCCGACCGGACTAGACAAGAAAAAGCTGTTTACAAAGTGGGGGGATGTAGACCATCCCTAATGGGCAAGCAGCACCACGAGGGAGCAGGAATGAAGGCGATCGCCTAGACGCGCTTCTTGGACTATTGCTGATTGATCTATTTTTCTGGGAGGCAGCTGGAGAGCTGATTTTCATGTCCCTGTTGCGCCTAAAGATTGTCATAGGGGGGAGGCTGTAATTGGCACTGATGATGCCCAGCGCACCGTCCCCTTGGGAAGTGCCTTGATGTTGGTTAATAATACCCATAGTGTAATCCAGCACGTGAGAGCCGGCGCTGTTAGTATAGTGCACATCAGAGGTCAAAGGATGACCTGCCCCGATTCCCGTGCCAGCGAGAGTACTATCTAGGGTTGCAATAGGGTCCTTGCATGCTTCCCTGAAGAAGGATGGAGGAGCTTTTTATGGGGAGACGTAGCCTCTGCCAAAGTTCCCTTTGGTATTAAACTCTGTCCTTCCTTGGCTCGTTGACAACGCTGCTTTTCTTATCCTTGGCTGCCCGAAACGTGCTACAGGCAGGAGTGTTTTGTTTGGTGATAGTTTGGGTTTTGCCTTTTTGAGCTTGTTTAGTTTTTCTTTTCCGCTTTTGCACTAAGGTCCATGCAAGGTCTTCAGTCTCCGGGGGTGGCAGGTTGTGAGCTGTAGGCGCCGTTAGTCTCATTCTAAGGTTTGTCAAAGTTCGTCCCAAGTTAGTCTATTTCTAAGGACGAACTTATACAAACCTTAGAATGAGACTAACGAGACTAACTTGGGACGAACAAAGACAAACTTTAGTCTCATTCTAAGGTTTGTCTAAGTTCGTCCCAAGTTAGTCTATTTCTAAGGACGAACTTAGATAAACCTTAAAATGAGACTAACGGGACTAACTTGGGACGAACAAAGACAAACTTTAGTCTCATTCTAAGGTTTGTCTAAGTTCGTCCCAAGTTAGTCTATTTCTAAGGACGAACTTAGATAAACCTTAAAATGAGACTAACGGGACTAACTTGGGACGAACAAAGACAAACTTTAGTCTCATTCTAAGGTTTGTCTAAGTTCGTCTCAAGTTAGTGTCTAAGTTCGTCCCACATTTGTCTCTTTCTAAGGATGAACTTAGACAAACCTTAGAATGAGACTAACGAGACTAACTTGGGACGAACAAAGACAAACTTTAGTCTCATTCTAAGGTTTGTCTAAGTTCGTCCCAAGTTTGTCAAAGTTCATCCCAAGTTAGTCTATTTCTAAGGACGAACTTACACAAACCTTAGAATGAGACTAACGAGACTAACTTGGGAAGAACAGAGACAAACATTAGTCTCATTCTAAGGTTAGTCGAAATTTGTCCCAAGTTAGTCTATTTCTAAGAACGAACTTAGATAAACCTTAGAATAAGACTAAGACACTAACTTGGGACGAACAAAGACAAACTTTTGTCTCATTCTAAGGTTTGTTTAAGTTCGTCCCAAGTTAGTCTAAGTTCGTCCCAAGTTAGTCTCTTTCTAAGGACGAACAAAGACAAACTTTAGTCTCATTCTAAGGTTTGTCTAAGTTCATCCCAAGTTTGTCAAAGTTCGTCCCAAGTTACTCTATTTCTAAGGACGAACTTAGATAAAGGCGATTTCGGCGACAATCGTGATTTCGGCGACAAAGGCGATTTCGGCGACAAAGGCGATTTCGGCGACAAAGGCGATTTCGGCGACAATCGTGATTTCGTCGTTCGGCGTCGCTCCTCTTCGGCGGGAGGCTGGCGGATAGCTTCCGTTCCTTTTGTTCTTCTCTGTTAGTCGGCCGGCGTTTCCCAGTCGTCTCATGGCTGAGCTGATGACGTCTTCGACGCATCCGATTTCTCCAGATCTGGTTCCGCCCGATGCAAAGGTAGGATTTTTATCACCAGATTTGTCCTCGGCTGGCTTAAAGGAGCTTCCTTTAGTGGCGGATGGCATGGCAAAGGTGAGTCCTTGTGTGGCGTCGACCTCCTACGTTTCGGCAGTGAAATCCAATTCTCAGACGACTTCATTTTCTGCGGCGACGGCGAGAACCAGATTGGTTCCGAGATTCAAGACAATAGACTTACCGTCTCGCCAATACTCTACCATTGATGGAAAGCCTTCTGTCCATTTCACTGCTGCTGAGTTCGAAGCAGGGGTGGCTCTTTTCAAGCACTCCCTTGTCGCTAAGTTCACCATGGGAAGGCCGACCATTGAGGTAATCCGGCAAGTCTTCAAGGAAAATTGGCACATTAAGGGTAGAGCTACGGTTAGTGACATTTGGGATTCTCGGCATTTGATGATAATTCTAGATTCTGAAGAAGATGTGAATGCTGTCCTTACTTCCCCTCTTCGCAAGATTGGTCATGCTATGTTTCGTTTATTTCGGTATTCTACAGATTACAGCCCAAGAATGGAATCCTCTACCACGACTAAATGGGTTAGATTACCAGGTATTCATCCTGGATTTGTGACTAGAAATTATGTGGCCAGTATAGTGAATTCTTTTGGGTATTTCTTGGATTTGGATGAGAGGTCAAAGGCGTGTGCCACGCTTAGATATGTCAGAGCCTGTGTGGAACTTGATGTTTGTAATCCTATACCGGATGAAGTTCGTATTTCCTTATCTGATGGAAGAGTTTTCTAGCAGAAAATTGAAGTGGAGGGTAATCTGGCATATTGTTCTCATTGTAAGGTTCATGGGCATGAATTGTCGATATGCCGAAAGAAACAGGGCACAAAAAATGATCCGAAGGAGCAAGTTAGTACCATCATTCAGAAGGAGCACAAATCGGTTGAAATTACTATCTAGAATGACTCCACAAACCAAAAGAAAATTCCAGCTGGTTCTCAAGAAGAATGGGTTCAAGTGAGGAAGAAGAAAAGTGCTAGAAAAGTTCGTTTCACTAACAACTTCAATTCAGGGGCTTCGGTTCCAAAACAAAGTGGCCATGTGAATAATGAACAGGGAATGAATATGAGGGATAAAAGGGGAAAGGCTGATGTTCAGTGTGAGACAGTTGCTCCTACATCCTCTGTGGCTATTGACAGTGAAGAGATAAGTGCCAACTTGGTCCCTGAAGAGTCGAGGGATTTAATTAGCTCTTTGGGCAGTGGTGAGGAGCAGGGGAGGGCTGGTTTTGATCCCAATTCAGCGGTGGTGTTAGTTAAAGAGAAAGATAATGAAGAGAGCAAAAAAGAAACAGATTCCTCTACTTCAAAAAGCATTGAACTTGGTCTTCCTAAGAAATCTATTCTCCGGAAATCTGATACTATGCATCCTAATCAAGGCATGGATCATCTTGCAAGTAGAATGGCGAGGTTGAAAGCTTTGAATGGCAATTCTGATGATGGGTATTCAAAGAAGGGAGGCAGTTTAGTCTTCTGTGAAGAGTTGGGCACTTTGGTTCATTCAGGAGAAGCCGCTCATGCTCTTCAAGTAAGGAAGGCAATGGGGAATGATGATATAAATTTAGCTCTAGCCAAAATAGCTATGGAACACGAAGCACAAAATTCTGAATGTGGTGAAGGTAGCAAGTACTACCTAGAAGAAGGTGATCAATGATGACAAACCATATTCTTTGTTGGAATATTCGGGGGATAGGTAATATTGAATCTCAACACTATCTCAAGGGTATTCTTAATCAACACTCTATTGATATGTTGGCTATTCTGGAACCGAAGATTAATGGAGTTCGTATTTCTAATATTGCTAGCTTTCTTGGTTTTCCCAATTGTATGGAAGGGGCTGATATCAATGATCATGTATGGCTTTTTTGGAATGATAATGTGGTTGTTAGCAATCCTATTTGGAATATGCAATATTTAACTGTGGAAGTGAAGAGTCTGAATGGTGGGGAGAGTATGGCTTGCTCTTTCATTTATGCTTCCTGTGATAAAAATATTAGACAGGGCCTTTTTGATGACTTGGTGGAGTATAGCGAATCAGTAAATTGGCCTTGGATGATTGCTGGTGACTTTAACGTTATTTCCAATTGGGATGAGAAAAAGGGAGGTAACCTGGATGATGATGGTAGTATGGATGCTTTTAATCAATTTCATATGGATGCAGGTGTGTCTGATGTTGGTTTTAAAGGAACCCTTTCACTTGGTGCAATAATCAAAGGGGTGAATCTAGAGTTTGGGAGAGATTAGATCGTGTGCTTTGCAATGACCAAGCTTTTTGTAAGTTTCCTAATATGCAAGTGCAGCACTTAGCCCGTGTGAAATCTGATCATTGTCCCCTATTGATTGATCTAGAAGTTAAAGAAAAGAAAGGTTTCTTCTTCCATTACCTGAAAATTTGGGAAGATCATCCTAGCTTCTTTGATGTTGTTAAAGAAGCATGGTCCGGTTATATTCATCCAAACCCCATTATGAATCTTGGGCTGAAGTTGAAAAGAGTTAGAGCCCGGCTAAAAACCTGGAACTGGGCGGTGTTCGGGTGTACTAAGAAGAGAATGCGGGATCTGAAAGTAAAAGTCCAAGTTCTGGAGAGAAGGCTGCAAGAGGGCTATGATGATGTTCTCAATTCTGATATTCTTAATTGCAAAATGATGCTTGATGATGTTATCAGACAAGATTTGAGTCTGTTGAAAGAAAAAGCTAGGGTGAGATGGCTAAAGGATGGAGATGTTAATTCCATCTTTTTTCATGGTGCTATTAAGATGAGGTGAAACCAATCTCGAGTTAATTTTGTGATGGATGAGGACTCAATTGCTCCCACTCCAGAGCAGATTGGGGCTGAAGCCGTTGGTTTCTATTCCAATCTTTTAACAGGGCATACCCCGCCTCCTCCGGCTCATGCCTTTGGGTATTTTGATAAAGTAATCTCTGATGAGGAGAATGATTGCCTTTCGAGATGCCCAACTGGAGACGAGATTCTTCAAGAGTTAAAAGATATGAGTGATGACAGCGCCACGGGTCCGGATGGGTTTACCTCTCGTTTTTTTGTTTTCTTCTGGGACCTTATTGAGGTGGATGTGATGAAGGCGGTTACTGGCTTCTTCTTTGGTCTTCAAATCCCCTCTATTATAGGAGGGACGTATCTTACCTTGATCCCGAAGGCTCCTAATCCTGTGAGTATTGCTGATCTTCGTCCCATCAGTCTATGTAATGTTGTGCACAAGCTTTTATCTAGAATTTTGAATTCCCGGTTGTCGTGCATTCTTCACAAGCTTGTTAGTGCTGAGCAAGTTGGTTTTGTTTTTAGATGCATTTCTAGCTCGTGGTTCTCTATTAAATGCGATGGCAGACGGTACGGTCATTTTAAGTCCTCCCAGGGATTGCGGCAAGGAGATCCCCTATCTCCCACTCTCTTTGTGATTGCTATGGAGTGGCTTACCAAGGATATTAATCATGCAGTCGATGAGGGCCTTATCATGGGTTATCAAAATGGTGTTAGAGGGAGATACATCAATTCCCTTCTGTTTGCTGATGATATCCTCATCATCACTAATGGCTGCAAAAGATCGGTGGAAAACCTTATGGATATCATTCAAGAGTTTTGTGACTATTCTGGGTAGCAGCTTAACAATGAGAAGAGTTTCATTTTCTTTCCCGAAGATATGAGAAGAGAAAGGGAGGACACTCTCCTTGACATTACTAAGTTCCATAAAGGCACCTTCCCAGTTACTTATCTTGGAGCCCCTCTCTATCCGGGGCGTACCAAGATCGAATACTTCCAGAGTCTTGAAGATAAGATCAGGAAACGGATAGGAGGTTGGATGAAGAACTTACTATCTTTTGGTGGCAAGATTACTCTTATTGACTCTGTTCTTAATTCTGTTGGCATTCATTATATGTCCATTCTTCCTATACCCAGCACTGTCCTTAATCGTGTGGGAAGTATTCTTCAGAGTTTCCTATGGGATAAAGGGGATGGTAAGAGAAGACACTGGGTGAACTGAGAAAATGTTTGTAGAGAAAAATCCGTAGGAGGCCTGGGCATTAAAAAATTGGAGGATATGATGTTGGCTCTTCATGGGAAATTGGCTTGGAAATTTATTAACTCTGATTCCTTATGGGCCTTCCATGCCAGGAGGAAATTTGTCCATGGTGTTAGGGGGTCTTGCATTTGGAATTCTATTGACCACATTATTATTAAGCTTCGTGAGGAATCGAGATGGATCATTGGGCAAGGGAACATATCTGTGTCTCAGTTCTGTGAACGTCTTGGGTGTAACAGTCCCAGGGGCCTAGTTGATGCTAGGTTGCGGGATACTCGTGATGAGCCCTCTTCTTGGCAGGACATTATAAATTGCCTTCCGGTCGATAAGAGAAGACTATATGAGAACCTGGTTCTCTCCAGTGGTGATGATATTTATATTTGGGAAGGCTGTGAAACAGGTACATTCTCTGTAAGCAAATTCAGGATTTCTTTCCAGACAAAATGGCCTGATGTTAGGTGGGCTAATAATATCTGGTGCAATTGGATCCCAATGAAAGTTGGGTGTTTTGCTTGGAAATTCTTCATGTCAGCAGTTCCTACTGATGACAAAGTGATGAACATTGGCATCAGCATGGCTTCTAGATGTAGATGCTGTCAATGCCCTTCAACGGAGTCCATCAACCATTTATTCTTTAAAGGGGACGTTGCTCAGTCTGCCTGGAATAATTTCAAGTTGATGTTTGGGGGTGGTCTTATTAGAGGAAAGGAAAGTTTCTCTAGAGTTATTGCTGCCAAGAATCCCAAGGACTTTATGTCTTGTCTCAAAATTGGTGTGGCCTGTTGCACTTTGTGGGAAATATGGAAATACCGTAATGCTATTTTCTTTGATCAGCGCAGTCCTCCTATTAGAGTGAGTATCAGCAGATGGGTTATGGACCTTGCAAGGCTTTTGCCTGTGAAGCATGTGCGTAATGTTAGTGACGGTAGCCTTAAAAGGCTCCTTCTGTTCTCTATGGTTGGGAGGAAGTCCTTTATGGGCAGATGGGTCGTCAGTACTATGCTCCCTAACAGATTCTCGGCTTATCTTACCTGCATTCGCAGAATGGATCGTATGTTTGGAGGTTTTGTCATCAAGAATGATAGAGGCATTGTGTCTCACTTTCATGGGGAGGAGTTTCTGGGAGCTGGATGATTTCTCTTGTCTTATATCTGTTGTTAAAATGGCTATTCGCCATGGGATTGATAAGGGGATGCCTGTCAGCCTCGTTGCTAGCTCCTCTCCTTACATGTTGTGGCTTGATCCGAGGCACTTCCATGATATCCCCTGGAATGATGTGTATAAGCAGAGGAGTTTGTTTGCTGAATTGCCAGATGTTCAGTTTCGGAGGTGTTGTCCCAAAGCTAACGGTGCTGCTATTGCAGTTTCTTGTGCAGCTGCTCAAGGGGAGGTTCTTTCCGATGGGAGAGCTCCCTCCTTTGTCAAGCAGGCTATAAGGCATGATAATTTAAGCCATATTTTCCTATGTGATCGTGAGGATTGTATTCATGACCATGATAGTGAGGCGCTGGCCCTGCGAAAAATTAGAGATGATCTTAGCATTTAGAGGTGGGTGTGGCCTTTCTTCAGACGCCGTGCCTCTCCAGGCGGCGAGGCCTTTTAGCTCGTAGGTGTCTGGGTTTTACAGTCGATGGGCTGATGCTTGTGCTCCATAGGTTGGTTTTGATTGATAGCTGCGGCATCATTGGTAGTAGTAGGGATATTCTTTGTTCCTCCTTTTTGCTGGGGTATTTCCTGGATCTCTTTTTTAGCCTGTTCGGCGTTTTTAAGAAGGCTGAGTTTATAACTTCCTTCTGGCGCTTGAGGGCTTTTTTGTATTTGCCACGATCCAGGCTTTTTGGATCTTTTATCTAATAAATGCACTGGCTCCGTCCAGTTTTAAAAAAAAACTTAGATAAACCTTAGAATGAGAGTAACGAGACTAACTTGAGACGAACAAAGATAAACTTTAGTCTCATTCTAAGGTTTGTCAATGTTCGTCCCAAGTTAGACTATTTCTAAGGACGAACTTATACAAACCTTAGAATGAGACTAACGAGACTAACTTGGGACGAACAAAGATAAACTTTAGTCTCATTCTAAGGTTTGTCAATGTTTGTCCCAAGTTAGACTATTTCTAAGGACGAACTTATACAAACCTTAGAATGAGACTAACGAGACTAACTTGGGACAAACAAAGACAAACTTTAGTCACATTCTAAGGTATGTCTAAGTTCGTCCCAAGTTAGTCTATTTCTAAGGATGAACTTATACAAACCTTAGAATGAGACTAACTGGACTAACTTGGGACGAACAAAGACAAACTTTAGTCTCATTCTAAGGTTTGTCTAAGTTCGTACCAAGTTTGTCAAAGTTCATCCCAAGTTAGTCAATTTCTAAGGAAGAACTTAGATAAACCGTAGAATGAGAGTAGCGAGACTAACTTGAGACGAACAAAGACAAACTTTAGTCTCATTCTAAGGTTTGTCAAAGTTCGTCCCAAGTTAGCCTGTTTCTAAGGACGAACTTATACAAGCCTTAGAATTAGACAAACTAGACTAACTTGGGACGAACAAAGACAAACTTTAGTCTCATTCTAAGGTTTGTCTAAGTTCATCCTTAGAAATAGACTAACTTGGGACTAACTTAGACAAACCTTAGAATGAGACTAAAGTTTGTCTTTGTTCATCCCATGTTAGTCTCGTTAGTCTCATTAGTCTCATTCTAAGGTTTGTATAAGTTCATCCTTAGAAATAGACTAACTTGGTATTGACAGGAAGACTATATCCAAGATTAACTCTGTTCAAGAATATAACTATCCAAGAGCTCATTCAAATATTCAAATGAGGAGCTGTTGGGAGTTAGCATTAAATGAGAAAAGAGCTATTAGGATGTAGTTGAGAGTTGATATTAAATGGTTGATCTAGCCTCTATATAAGCTTGAATATTTTATCAAGTTGAAACAAGAAAGTAAATCTGATTTTGCTCTCTTTCTATTCTCTCTATTCTCTCTATTCCAATACTCTCTTAGTCTCTCAATTCTAACACTTGGGACGAACATTGAAAAACCTTAGAATGAGACTAAAGTTTATCTTTGTTCGTCTCAAGTTAGTCTCGTTACTCTCATTCTAAGGTTTATCTAAGGTCGTCCTTAGAAATTGACTAACTTGGGACGAACTTTAACAAACTTGGGACGAACTTTGACAAACCTTAGAATGAGACTAAAGTTTGTCTTTGTTCTTCCCAAGTTAGTCTCGTTAGTCTCATTCTAAGGTTTGTCCAAGTTCGTCCTTAGAAATAGACTAACTTGGGACGAACTTTGACAAACCAGGGATGAACTTAGACAAACCTTATAATGAGACTAACGAGACTAACTTGGGACGAACAACGACAAACTTTAGTCTCATTCTAAGGTTTGACTAAGTTCGTCCCAGGTTTGTCAAAGTTCATCCCAAGTTAGTCTATTTCTAAGGACAAACTTAGATAAACCTTAGAATGAGACTAACGAGACTAACTTGGGACGAAATAAGACAAACTTTAGTCACATTCTAAGGTTTGTCTAAGTTCATCCCAAGTTTGTCAAAGTTCGTCCAAGTTAGTCTATTTCTAAGGACGAACTTAGATAAACCTTAGAATGAGAGTAACGAGACTAACGTGAGACAAACAAAGACAAACTTTAGTCTCATTCTAAGGTTTGTCTAAGTTGATCCCAAGTTAGACTATTTCTAAGGACGAACTTATACAAACCTTAGAATGAGGCTAAAGAGACTAACTTGGGACGAACAAAGACAAACATTAGTCTCATTCTAAGGTTTGTCTAAGTTTGTCCCAAGTTAGTCTATTTCTAAGGACGAACTTAGATAAACCTTAGAATGAGACTAACGAGACTAACTTGGGACGAAATACAAACTTTAGTCTCACTCTAGGGTTTGTCTAAGTTCGTCCCAAGTTAGTCTAAGTTCGTCCCAATTTAGTCTCTTTTTGAGGACGTCCTTAGACAAACCTTAGAAGGAGACTAACGAGACTAACTTGGGACAAACAAAGACAAACTTTAGTCTCATTCTAAGGTTTGTCTAAGTTCGTCCCAAGTTTGTCAAAATTCGTCCCAAGTTAGTCTATTTCTAAGGACGAACTTAGATAAACCTTAGAATGAGAGTAACGAGACTAACGTGAGATGAACAAAGACAAACTTTAGTCTCATTCTAAAGTTTGTCTAAGTTGATCCCAAGTTAGACTATTTCTAAGGACGAACTTTTACAAACCTTAGAAGGAGATTAACTAGACTAACTTGGGACGAACAAACACAAACTTTAGTCTCATTCTAAGGTTTGTCTAAGTTCATCCCAAGTTAGTCTATTTCTAAGGACGAACTTAGATAAACCTTAGAATGAGACTAATGAGACTAACTTGGGACAACAAATAAAAACTTTAGTCTCATTCTAAGGTTTGTCTAAGTTCGCCCCGAGTTAGTCTATTTCTAAGGACGAACCTTACACAAACCTTAGAATGAGAGTAACGAGACTAACTTGAGATGAACAAAGACAAACATTAGTCTCATTCTAAGGTTTGTCAAAGTTCATCCCAAGGTAGTCTATTACTAAAGACGAACTTACACAAACCTTAGAATGAGACTAACGAGACTAACTTGGGACGAACAAAGACAAACTTTAGTCTCATTCTAAGGTTTGTCTAAGTTCGTCCCAAGTTAGTCTAAGTTCGTCCCACGGTTGTCTCTTTCTAAGGACGAACTTAGACAAACCTTATAATCAAACTAACGAGACTAATTTGGGACGAACAAAGACAAACTTTAGTCTCATTCTAAGGTTTGTCTAAGTTCGTCCCAAGTTTGTCAAAGTTCGTCCCAAGTTAGTGCATTTCTAAGAAAGAACTTAGACAATCCTTAGAATGAGACTAACGAGACTAACTTGGGAGGAACAAAGACAAACATTAGTCTCATTCTAAGGTTACTCTAAGTTCGTCCCAAGTTAGTCTATTTCTAAGGACGAACTAAGACAAACCTTAGAATGAGACTAACGAGACTAACTTGGGACGAACAAAGATAAACTTTAGTCTCATTTTAAGGTTTGTCTAAGTTCTTCCCAAGTTAGTCTAAGTTTGTCCCAAGTTAGTCTCTTTCTAAAGACGAACTTAGACAAACCTTAGAAGGAGACTAACGAGACTAACTTGGGACTAACAAAGACAAACTTTAGTCTCATTCTAAGGTTTGTCTAAGTGCGTCCCAAGTTTGTCAAATTTCGTCCCAAGTTAGTCTATTTCTAAGTACGAACTTGGATAAACCTTAGAATGAGAGTAACGAGACTAACTAGAGACGAACAAAGACAAACTTTAGTCTCATTCTAAGGCTTGTCTAAGTTCCTCCCACGTTTTTCTCTTTCTAAGAACAGACTTAGACAAATCTTAGAATGAGACTAACTAGACTAACTTGGGACGAACAAAGGCAATTTTTAGTCTCATATTAAGGTTTGTCTAAGTTTGTCCCAAGTTTGTCTCTTTCTAAGGACGAACTTAGACAAACCTTAGCATGAGACTAACGAGACTAACTTGGGAAGAACAAAGAAAAACATTAGTCTCATTCTAAGGTTAGTCTAAGTTCGTCCCAAGTTAGTAAATTTCTAAGGACGAACTTAGATAAACCTTAGAATGACTAAGAGACTAACTTAGGACGAACAAAGACAAACATTAGTCTCTTTCAAAGGTTTGTCTAAGTTCGTCCCAAGTTAGTCTCTTTCTAAGTACGAACTTAGACAAACCTTAGAATGAGACTAACGAGACTAACTTGGGACGAACAAAGACAAACTTTAGTCTCATTCTAAGGTTTGTCTAAGTTCGTCCCAAGTTTGTCAAAGTTCATCCCAAGTTAGTCTATGTTTAAGGACGAACTTAGATAAACCTTAGACTGAGTGTAACGAGACTAACTTGAGACGAACAAAGACAAACTTTTGTCTCATTCGAAGGTTTGTCAAAGTTCGTCCCAAGTTAGTCTATTTCTAAGGACGAACTTATATAAACCTTGGAATGAGACTAACGAGACTAACTTGGGACGAACAAAGACAAAATTTAGTCTCATTCTAAGGTTTGTCTAAGTTCGTCCGAAGTTAGTCTATTTCTAAGGACGTACTTAGATAAACCTTAGAATGAGACTAAGAGACTAACTTGGGACGAACAAAGACAAATTTAGTCTCATTCCAAGGTTTGTCTAAGTTCTCCCCAAGTTAGTCTAAGTTCGTCCCAAGTTAGTCTCTTTCTAAGGATGAACTTAGACAAACCTTAGAATGAGACAAACGAGACTAACTTGGGACGAACAAAGACAAACTTTAGTCTCATTCTAAGGTTTGTCTAAGTTCGTCCCAAGTTAGACTATTTCTAAGGACGAACTTAGATAAACCTTAGAATGAGAGTAACGAGACTAACTTGGGACGAACAAAGACAAACTTTAGTCTCATTCTAAGGTTTGTCTAAGTTCCTCCCAAGTTAGTCTATTTCTAAGGACGAACTTAGATAAACCTTAGAATGAGACTAACGAGACTAACTTGGGACGAACAACGACAAACTTTAGTCTCATTCTAAGGTTTGTCTCAGTTCGTCCCAAGTTAGTCTAAGTTCATCCCACGTTTGACTCTTTCTAAGGATGAACTTAGACAAACCTTAGAATGAGACTAACGAGACTAACTTGGGACGAACAAAGACAAACTTTTGTCTCATTCTAAGGTTTATCTAAATTCGTCCCAAGTTAGTCTAAGTTCATCCCACGTTTGTCTCTTTCTAAGGACGAACTTAGACAAACCTTAGAATGAGACTAACGAGACTAATTTGGGGCGAACAGAGACAAACTTTAGTCTCATTCTAAGGTTGTCTAAGTTCGTCCCAAGTTTTTCAAAGCTAGTCCCAAGTTAGTCTATTTCTCAAGTTTGCCTAAGTTCGTCCCAAGTTAGTCAAAGTTCGTCCAAATTTAGTCTCTTTCTGAGGACGAACTTAGACAAACCTTAGAAGGAGACTAACGAGACTAACTTGGGACAAACAAAGACAAACTTTAGTCTCATTCTAAGGTTTGTCTAAGTTCGTCCCAAGTTTGTCAAAATTCATCCCAAGTTAGTCTATTTCTAAGGACGAACTTAGATAATCCTTAGAATGAGAGTAACGAGACTAACTTGAGATGAACAAAGACAAACATTAGTCTCATTCTAAGGTTTGTCAAAGTTCATCCCAAGGTAGTCTATTACTTAAGACGAACTTACACAAACCTTAGAATGAGACTAACGAGACTAACTTGGGACGAACAAAGACAAACTTTAGTCTCATTCTAAGGTTTGTCTAAGTTCGTCCCAAGTTAGTCTCAGTTCGTCCCACGTTTGTCTCTTTCTAAGGACGAACTTAGACAAACCTTAGAATCAAACTAACGAGACTAATTTGGGACGAACAAAGACAAACTTTAGTCTCATTCTAAGGTTTGTCTAAGTTCGTCCCAAGTTTGTTAAAGTTCGTCCCAAGTTAGTGTATTTCTAAGAAAGAACTTAGACAATCCTTAGAATGTGACTAACGAGACTAACTTGGGAAGAACAAAGACAAACATTAGTCTCATTCTGAGGTTACTCTAAGTTCGCCCCAAGTTAGTCTATTTCTAAGGACGAACTAAGACAAACCTTAGAATGAGACTAACGAGACTAACTTGGGACGAACAAAGATAAACTTTAGTCTCATTTTAAGGTTTGTCTAAGTTCTTCCCAAGTTAGTCTAAGTTTGTCCCAAGTTAGTCTCTTTCTAAAGACGAACTTAGACAAACCTTAGAATGAGACTAACGAGACTAACTTGGGACTAACAAAGACAAACTTTAGTCTCATTCTAAGGTTTGTCTAAGTTCGTCCCAAGTTTGTCAAATTTCGTCCCAAGTTTGTCTATTTCTAAGTACGAACTTAGATAAACCTTAGAATGAGAGTAACGAGACTAACTAGAGACGAACAAAGACAAACTTTAGTCTCATTCTTTTTTTTCTTTTGTTTGTTTTATTTTGTTTTATTTTTTCTTTTTTTAGTCTCATTCTAAGGTTGGTCAAAGTTCGTCCCAAGTAAGTCTATTTCTAAGGATGAACTTATACAAACCTTAGAATGAGACTAAGGGACTAACTTGGGACGAACAAAGACAAACTTTAGTCTCATTCAAAGGTTTGTCTAAGTTCATCCGAAGTTAGTCTATTTCTATGGACGAACTTAGATAAGCCTTAGAATGAGACTAAGAGACTAACTTGGGATGAACAAAGAAAAACTTTAGTCTCATTCTAAGGTTTGTCTAAGTTCATCCGAAGTTATTCTATTTCTATGGACGAACTTAGATAAGTCTTAGAATGAGACTAAGAGACTGACTTTTGACAAACAAAGACAAACTTTAGTCTCATTCTAAGGTTTGTCTAAGTCCGTCCCAAGTTAGTCTAAGTTCGTTCCAAGTTAGTCTCTTTCTAAGGACGAACTTAGACAAACCTTAGAATGAGACTAAGGAGACTAACTTGGGACGAACAAAGACAAACTTTAGTCTCATTCTAAGGTTTGTCAAAGTTTGTCCCAAGTTAGTCTATTACTAAGGACGAACTTACACAAACCTTAGAATGAGACTAACGAGACTAACTTGGGACGAACAAAGACAAACTTTAGTCTCATTCTACGGATTGTCTAACTTTGTCCCAAGTTTGTCTATTTCTAAGGAAAAACAAAGATAAATCTTAGAATGAGACTAACGAGACTAACTTGGGACGAACAAAGTCAAACTTTGGTCTCATTCTAAGGTTTGTTTAAGTTCGTCCCAAGTTAGTCTAAGTTCCTCCCACGTTTGTCTCTTTCGAAGGACGAACTTAAACAAACCTTAGAATGAGACTTACGAGACTAACTTGGGACGAACAAAGACAAACTTTAGTCTCATTCTAAGGTTTGTCTAAGTTCGTCCCAAGTTAGTCTAAGTTTGTCCTACGTTTGTCTCTTTCTAAGGACAAACTTAGACAAACCTTAGAATGAGACTAACGAGACTAATTTGGGACGAACAAAGACAAACTTTTGTCTCATTCTAAGGTTTTTCTAAGATCGCCCCAAGTTTTTCAAAGTTCATCCAAAGTTAGTCTATTTTTAAGGACGAACTTAAACAAACATTAGAATGAGACTAACGAGACTAACTTGGGAAGAAGAAAGACAAACATTATTCTCATTCTAAGGTTTGTCTAAGTTCGTCCCAAGTTAGTCTATTTCTAAGGACGAACTTAGATAAACCATAGAATCTGACTAACGAGACTAACTTGGGACGAACAAAGATAAACTTTAGTCTCATTCTAAGGTTGTTCTATGTTCGTCCCAAGTTAGTCTAAGTTCGTCCCACGTTTTTCTCTTTCTAAGGACGAACTTAGACAAACCTTAGAATGAGACTAACGAGACCAAATTGGGATGAACAAAGACAAACTTTAGTCCCATTCTTAGGTTTCTCTAAGTTCGTCCCAAGTTAGTCTAAGTTCGTCCCACGTTTGTTTCTTTCTAAGGACGAATTTAGAGAAACCTTAGAATGAGACTAACGAGACTAATTTGGGACGAACAAAGACAAACTTTAGTCTCATTCTATGGTTTGTCTAAGTTCGTCCCAAGTTTCTCAAAGTTCATCCCAAGTTAGTCTATATCTAAGGACGAACTTAGATAAACCTTAGAATGAGAGTAACGAGACTAACTTGGGATGAACAAAGACAAACTTTAGTCTCATTCTAAGGTTTGTCAAAGTTCGTCCCAAGTTAGTCAATTTCCAAGGACGAACTTACACAAACCTTAGAATGAGACTAACGAGACTAACTTAGGACGAACAAATACAAACTTTAGTCTCATTCTAAGGTTTGCCTAAGTTCGTCCCAAATTAGTCTATTTCTAAGGATGAACTTAGATAAACCTTAGAATGAAACTAACCAGACTAACTTGGGACGAACAAAGACAAACTTTAGTCTCATTCTAAGGTTTGTCTAAGTTTGTCCCAAGTTAGTCTAAGTTCGTCCCACATTTGTCTCTTTCTAAGGACGAACTTAGACAAACCTTAGAATGAGACTAACGAGACTAACTTGGAATGAACAAAGACAAACTTTAGTCTCATTCTAAGGTTTGTCTAAGTTCATCCCAAGTTAGTCTAAGTTCGTCCCACGTTTGTCTCTTTTTAAGGACGAACTTACACAAACCTTAGAATGAGACTAACGAGACTAATTTGGGACGAACAAAGACAAACTTTAGTCTCATTCTAAGCTTTGTCTAAGTTCGTCCAAAGTTAGTCCATTTCTAAGGACGAACTTAGACAAACCTTAGAATGAGACAAACGAGACTAACTTGGGAAGAACAAAGACAAACATTAGTCTCATTCTAAGGTTAGTCTAAGTTCGTCCCAAGTTAGTCTATTTCTAAGGACGAACTTAGATAAACCTTAGAATGAGACTAAGCGACTAACTTGGGACGAACAAAGACAAACTTTAGTCTCTTTCAAAGGTTTGTCTAAGTTCGTCCGAAGTTAGTCTCCTTTTAAGGACAAACTTAGACAAACCTTAAATTGAGACTAACGAGACTAACTTGGGACGAACAAAGACAAACTTTAGTCTCATTCTAAGGTTGTCTAAGTTCGTCCCAAGTTTGTCCAAGTTCATCCCAAGTTAGTCTATTTATATGGACGAACTTAGATAAACCTTAGACTGAGTGTAACGAGACTAACTTGAGACGAACAAAGACAAAGTTTAGTCTCATTCGAAAGTTTGTCAAAGTTCGTCCCAAGTTAGTCTATTTCTAAGGACGAACTTACACAAACCTTAGAATGAGACTAACGAGACTAACTTGGGACAAACAAAGACAAACTCTAGTCTCATTCTAAGGTTTGTCTAAGTTCATCCCAAGTTAGTCTATTTCTAAGGACAAACTTAGATAAACCTTAGAATGAGACTAACGAGACTAACTTGGGACGAACAAAGACAAACTTTAGTCTCGTTCTAAGGTTTGTCTAAGTTCGTCCCACATTTTTCTCTTTCTAAGAACAGACTTAGACAAATCTTAGAATGAGACTAACTAGACTAACTTGGGACGAACAAAGGCAATTTTTAGTCTCATATTAAGGTTTGTCTAAGTTTGTCCCAAGTTTGTCTCTTTCTAAGGACGAACTTAGACAAACCTTAGCATGAGACTAACGAGACTAACTTGGGAAGAACAAAGACAAACATTAGTCTCATTCTAAGGTTAGTCTAAGTTCGTCCCAAGTTAGTCTATTTTTAAGGACGAACTTAGATAAACCTTAGAATGAGACTAAGAGACTAACTTAGGACGAACAAAGACAAACTTTAGTCTCTTTCAAAGGTTTGTCTAAGTTCGTCCCAAGTTAGTCTCTTTCTAATTACGAACTTAGACAAACCTTAGAATGAGACTAACGAGACTAACTTAGGACGAACAAAGACAAACTTTAGTCTCATTCTAAGGTTTGTCTAAGTTCGTCCCAAGTTTGTCAAAGTTCATCCCAAGTTAGTCTATGTTTAAGGACGAACTTAGATAAACCTTAGACTGAGTGTAACAAGACTAACTTGAGACGAACAAAGACAAACTTTTGTCTCATTCGAAGGTTTGTCAAAGTTCATCCCAAGTTAGTCTATTTCTAAAGACGAACTTATATAAACCTTGGAATGAGACTAACGAGACTAACTTGGGACGAACAAAGACAAAATTTAGTCTCATTCTAAGGTTTGTCTAAGTTCGTCTGAAGTTAGTCTATTTCTAAGGACGTACTTAGATAAACCTTAGAATGAGACTAAGAGACTAACTTGGGACGAACAAAGGCAAATTTAGTCTCATTCCAAGGTTTGTCTAAGTTCGCCCCAAGTTAGTCTAAGTTCGTCCCAAGTTAGTCTCTTTCTAAGGATGAACTTAGACAAACCTTAGAATGAGACAAACGAGACTAACTTGGGACGAACAAAGACAAACTTTAGTCTGATTCTAAGGTTTGTCTAAGTTCAACCCAAGTTTCTCAAAGGTCATCCCAAGTTAGTCTATTTCGAAGGACGAACTTAGATAAACCTTAGAATGAGAGTAACGAGACTAACTTGGGACGAACAAAGACAAACTTTAGTCTCATTCTAAGGTTTGTCTAAGTTCGTCCCAAGTTAGTCTCTTTCTAAGGACGAACTTAGATAAACCTTAGAATGAGCCTAACGGGACTAACTTGGGACGAACAAAGACAAACTTTAGTCTCATTCTAGGGTTTGTCTCAGTTCGTCCCAAGTTAGTCTAAGTTCATCCCACGTTTGTCTCTTTCTAAGGACGAACTTAGACAAACCTTAGAATGAGACTAACGAGACTAATTTGGGACGAACAAAGACAAACTTTAGTCTCATTCTAAGGTTTGTCAAAGTTCGTCCCAAGTTTGTCAAAGTTCGTCCCAAGTTAGTGTATTTCTAAGGACGTACTTACACAAACCTTAGAATGAGACTAACGAGACTAACTTGGGAAGAACAAAGACAAACATTAGTCTCATTCTAAGGTTACTCTAAGTTCGTCCCAAGTTAGTCTATTTCTAAGGACAAACTTAGATAAACCTTAGAATGAGACTAACGAGACTAATTTGGGACGAACAAAGACAAACTTTAGTCTCATTCTAAGGTTTTTCTAAGATCGTCCCAAATTTTTCAAAGTTCGTCCCAAGTTAGTCTATTTCTAAGGACGAACTTAGATAAACCTTAAACTGAGAGTAACGAGACTAACTTGAGACGAACAAAGACAAACTTTAGTCTCATTCTAAGGTTTGTCAAAGTTCGTCCCAAGTTAGTCTATTTCTAAGGACGAACTTAGAGAAACCTTAGACTGAGAGTAACGAGACTAACTTGAGACGAACAAAGACAAACTTTAGTCTCATTCTAAGGTTTGTCAAAGTTCGTCCCAAGTTAGTCTATTTCTAAGGATGAACTTACACAAACCTTAGAATGAGACTAACGAGACTAACTTGGGACGAACAAAGACAAACTTTAGTCTCATTCTAAGGTTTGTCTAAGTTCGTCTCAAGTAAGTCCAAGTTCGTCCCACGTTTGTCTCTTTCTAAGGATGAACTTAGACAAACCTTAGAATGAAACTAACGAGACTAATTTGGGACGAACAAAGACAAACTTTAGTCTCATTCTAAGGTTAGTCTAAGTTTGCCCCAAGTTAGTCTATTTCTAAGGACGAACTTAGATAAACCTTAGAATGAGACTAAAAGGCTAACTTGGGACAAAGAAAGACAAACTTTTGTCTCATTCTAAGGTTTGTCTAAGTTCGTCCCAAGTTAGTCTCTTTCTAAGGTTTGTCTAAGTTCGTCCCAAGTTTGTCAAAGTTTGTCCCAAGTTAGTCTATTTCTAAGGACGAACTTAGACAAACCTTAGAATGAGACTAACGAGACTAACTTGGGAAGAACAAAGACAACCATTAGTCTCATTCTAAGGTTAGTCTAAGTTCGCCCCAAGTTAGTCTAAGTTCGTCCCACGTTTGTCTCTTTCTAAGGACAAACTTAGACAAACCTTAGAATGAAACTAACGAGACTAACTTGGGACGAACAAAGACAAACTTTAGTCTCATTCTAAGGTTTGTCTCAATTCGTCCCAAGTTTGTCAAAGTTCGTCCGAAGTTAGTCTATTTCTAAGGACAAACTTAGATAAACCTTAGAATGAGAGTAACGAGACTAACTTGAGACGAACAAAGACAAACTTTAGTCTCATTCTAAGGTTTGTCAAAGTTCATCCCAAGTTAGTGTATTTCTAAGAAAGAACTTAGACAATCCTTAGAATGAGACTAACGAGACTAACTTGGGAAGAACAAAGACAAACATTAGTCTCATTCTAAGGTTACTCTAAGTTTGTCCCAAGTTAGTCTATTTCTAAGGACGAACTATGACAAACCTTAGAATGAGACTAACAAGACTAACTTGGGACGAACAAAGATAAACTTTAGTCTCATTTTAAGGTTTGTCTAAGTTCTTCCCAAGTTAGTCTAAGTTTGTCCCAAGTTAGTCTCTTTCTAAAGACGAACTTAGACAAACCTTAGAATGAGACTAACGAGACTAACTTGGGACTAACAAAGACAAACTTTAGTCTCATTCTAAGGTTTGTCTAAGTTCGTCCCAAGTTTGTCAAATTTCGTCCCAAGTTTGTCTATTTCTAAGTACGAACTTAGATAAACCTTAGAATGAGAGTAACGAGACTAACTAGAGACGAACAAAGACAAACTTTAGTCTCATTCTTTTTTTTCTTTTTTTTTGTTTTATTTTGTTTTATTTTTTCTTTTTTTAGTCTCATTCTAAGGTTGGTCATAGTTCGTCCCAAGTAAGTCTATTTCTAAGGATGAACTTATACAAACCTTAGAATGAGACTAAGGGACTAACTTGGGACGAACAAAGACAAACTTTAGTCTCATTCAAAGGTTTGTCTAAGTTCATCCGAAGTTAGTCTATTTCTATGGACGAACTTAGATAAGCCTTAGAATGAGACTAAGAGACTAACTTGGGATGAACAAAGAAAAACTTTAGTCTCATTCTAAGGTTTGTCTAAGTTCATCCGAAGTTAGTCTATTTCTAAGGACGAACTTAGATAAGTCTTAGAATGAGACTAAGAGACTGACTTTTGACGAACAAAGACAAACTTTAGTCTCATTCTAAGGTTTGTCTAAGTCCGTCCCAAGTTAGTCCAAGTTCGTTCTAAGTTAGTCTCTTTCTAAGGCCGAACTTAGACAAACCTTAGAATGAGACTAAGGAGACTAACTTGGGAAGAACAAAGACAAACTTTAGTCTCATTCTAAGGTTTGTCAAAGTTTGTCCCAAGTTAGTCTATTACTAAGGACGAACTTACACAAACCTTAGAATGAGACTAACGAGACTAACTTGGGATGAACAAAGACAAACTTTAGTCTCATTCTACGGATTGTCTAACTTCGTCCCAAGTTTGTCTATTTCTAAGGAAAAACTAAGATAAACCTTAGAATGAGACTAACGAGACTAACTTGGGACGAACAAAGTCAAACTTTGGTCTCATTCTAAGGTTTGTTTAAGTTCGTCCCAAGTTAGTCTAAGTTCCTCCCACGTTTGTCTCTTTCGAAGGACGAACTTAAACAAACCTTAGAATGAGACTTACGAGACTAACTTGGGACGAACAAAGACAAACTTTAGTCTCATTCTAAGGTTTGTCTAAGTTCGTCCCAAGTTAGTCTAAGTTTGTCCTACGTTTGTCTCTTTCTAAGGACAAACTTAGACAAACCTTAGAATGAGACTAACGAGACTAATTTGGGACGAACAAAGACAAACTTTTGTCTCATTCTAAGGTTTTTCTAAGATCGCCCCAAGTTTTTCAAAGTTCGTCCAAAGTTAGTCTATTTTTAAGGACGAACTTAAACAAACATTAGAATGAGACTAACGAGACTAACTTGGGAAGAAGAAAGACAAACATTAGTCTCATTCTAAGGTTTGTCTAAGTTCATCCCAAGTTAGTCTATTTCTCAGGACGAACTTAGATAAACCATAGAATCTGACTAACGAGACTAACTTGGGACGAACAAGGATAAACTTTAGTCTCATTCTAAGGTTGTTCTATGTTCGTCCCAAGTTAATCTAAGTTCGTCCCACGTATTTCTTTTTCTAAGGACGAACTTAGACAAACCTTAGAATGAGACTAACGAGACCAAATTGGGATGAACAAAGACAAACTTTAGTCTCATTCTAAGGTTTCTCTAAGTTCGTCCCAAGTTAGTCTAAGTTCATCCCACGTTTGTCTCTTTCTAAGGACGAATTTAGAGAAACCTTAGAATGAGACTAACGAGACTAATTTGGGACGAACAAAGACAAACTTTAGTCTCATTCTAAGGTTTGTCTAAGTTCGTCCCAAGTTTCTCAAAGTTCATCCCAAGTTAGTCTATATCTAATGACGAAGTTAGATAAACCTTAGAATGAGAGTAACGAGACTAACTTGGGACGAACAAAGACAAACTTTAGTCTCATTCTAAGGTTTGTCAAAGTTCGTCCCAAGTTAGTCAATTTCCAAGGACGAACTTACACAAACCTTAGAATGAGACTAACTTAGGACGAACAAATACAAACTTTAGTCTCATTCTAAGGTTTACCTAAGTTCGTCCCAAGTTAGTCTATTTCTAAGGATGAACTTAGATAAACCTTAGAATGAAACTAACCAGACTAACTTGGGACGAACAAAGACAAACTTTAGTCTCATTCTAAGGTTTGTCTAAGTTCGTCCCAAGTTAGTCTAAGTTCGTCCCACGTTTGTCTCTTTCTAAGGACGAACTTAGACAAACCTTAGAATGAGACTAACGAGACTAACTTGGAATAAACAAAGACAAACTTTCGTCTCATTCTAAGGTTTGTCTAAGTTCATCCCAAGTTAGTCTAAGTTCGTCCCACGTTTGTCTCTTTCTAAGGAAAAACTTACACAAACCTTAGAATGAGACTAACGAGACTAATTTGGGACGAACAAAGAAAAACTTTAGTCTCATTCTAAGGTTTGTCTAAGTTCGTCCCAAGTTAGTCCATTTCTAAGGACGAACTTAGACAAACCTTAGAATGAGACTAACGAGACTAACTTGGGAAGAACAAAGACAAACATTAGTCTCATTCTAAGGTTAGTCTAAGTTCGTCCCAAGTTAGTCTATTTCTAAGGGCGAACTTAGATAAACCTTAGAATGAGACTAAGCGACTAACTTGGGACGAACAAAGACAAACTTTAGTCTCTTTCAAAGGTTTGTCTAAGTTCGTCCCAAGTTAGTCTCTTTCTAAGGACAAACTTAGACAAACCTTAGAATGAGACTAACGAGACTAACTTGGGACGAACAAAGACAAACTTTAGTCTCATTCTAAGGTTGTCTAAGTTCGTCCCAAGTTTGTCAAAGTTCATCCCAAGATAGTCTATTTTTAAGGACGAACTTAGATAAACCTTAGACTGAGTGTAACGAGACTAACTTGAGACGAACAAAGACAAACTTTAGTCTCATTCGAAGGTTTGTCAAAGTTCGTCCGAAGTTAGTCTATTTTTAAGGACGAACTTACACAAACCTTAGAATGAGACTAACGAGACTAACTTGGGACAAACAAAGACAAACTTTAGTCTCATTCTAAGGTTTGTCTAATTTCATCCCAAGTTAGCCTATTTCTAAGGACGAACTTAGATAAACCTTAGAATGAGACTAACGAGACTAACTTGGGACGAACAAAGACAAACTTTAGTCTCATTCTAAGGTTTGTCTAAGTTCGTCCCACGTTTTTCTCTTTCTAAGAACAGACTTAGACAAATCTTAGAATGAGACTAACTAGACTAACTTGGGACGAACAAAGGCAATTTTTAGTCTCATATTAAGGTTTGTCTAAGTTTGTCCCAAGTTTGTCTCTTTCTAAGGACGAACTTAGACAAACCTTAGCATGAGACTAATGAGACTAACTTGGGAAGAACAAAGACAAACATTAGTCTCATTCTAAGGTTAGTCTAAGTTCGTCCCAAGTTAGTCTATTTCAAAGGACGAACTTAGATAAACCTTAGAATGAGACTAAGAGACTAACTTAGGACGAATAGAGACAAACTTTAGTCTCTTTCAAAGGTTTGTCTAAGTTCGTCCCAAGTTAGTCTCTTTCTAATTACGAACTTAGACAAACCTTAGAATGAGACTAACGAGACTAACTTGGGACGAACAAAGACAAACTTTAGTCTCATTCTAAGGTTTGTCTAAGTTCGTCCCAAGTTTGTCAAATTTCATCCCAAGTTAGTCTATGTTTAAGGACGAACTTAGATAAACCTTAGACTGAGTGTAACGAGACTAACTTGAGATGAACAAAGACAAACTTTTGTCTCATTCGAAGGTTTGTCAAAGTTCCTCCCAAGTTAGTCTATTTCTAAAGACGAACTTATATAAATCTTGGAATGAGACTAGTGAGACTAACTTGGGACGAACAAAGACAAAATTTAGTCTCATTCTAAGGTTTGTCTAAGTTCGTCCGAAGTTAGTCTATTTCTAAGGACGTACTTAGATAAACCTTAGAATGAGACTAAGAGACTAACTTGGGACGAACAAAGACAAATTTAGTCTCATTCCAAGGTTTGCCTAAGTTCGCCCCAAGTTAGTCTAAGTTCGTCCCAAGTTAGTCTCTTTCTAAGGATGAACTTAGACAAACCTTAGAATGAGACAAACGAGACTAACTTGGGACGAACAAAGACAAACTTTAGTCTCATTCTAAGGTTTGTCTAAGTTCGTCCCAAGTTTCTCAAAGTTCATCCCAAGTTAGTCTATTTCTAAGGACGAACTTAGATAAACCTTAGAATGAGAGTAACGAGACTAACTTGGGACGAACAAAGACAAACTTTAGTCTCATTCTAAGGTTTGTCTAAGTTCGTCCCAAGTTAGTCTCTTTCTAAGGACAAACTTAGATAAACCTTAGAATGAGCCTAACGAGACTAACTTGGGACGAACAAAGACAAACTTTAGTCTCATTCTAAGGTTTGTCTTAGTTCGTCCCAAGTTAGTCTAAGTTCATCCCACGTTTGTCTCTTTCTAAGGACGAACTTAGACAAACCTTAGAATGAGATTAACGAGACTAATTTGGGACGAACAAAGAAAAACTTTAGTCTCATTCTAAGGTTTGTCAAAGTTCGTCCCAAGTTTGTCAAAGTTCGTCCCAAGTTAGTGTATTTCTAAGGACGAACTTACACAAACCTTAGAATGAGACTAACGAGACTAACTTGGGAAGAACAAAGACAAACATTTGTCTCATTCTAAGGTTACTCTAAGTTCGTCCCAAGTTAGTCTATTTCTAAGGACAAACTTAGATAAACCTTAGAATGAGACTAACGAGACTAATTTGGGACGAACAAAGACAAACTTTAGTCTCATTCTAAGGTTTTTCTAAGATCGTCCCAACTTTTTCAAAGTTCGTCCCAAGTTAGTCTGTTTCTAAGGACGAACTTAGATAAACCTTAGACTGAGAGTAACGAGACTAACTTGAGACGAACAAAGACAAACTTTAGTCTCATTCTAAGGTTTGTCAAAGTTCGTCCCAAGTCAGTCTATTTTTAAGGACGAACTTAGATAAACCTTAGACTGAGAGTAACGAGACTAACTTGAGACGAACAAAGACAAACTTTAGACTCATTCTAAGGTTTGTCAAAGTTCGTCCCAAGTTAGTCTATTTCTAAGGATGAACTTACACAAACCTTAGAATGAGACTAACGAGACTAACTTGGGACGAACAAAGACAAACTTTAGTCTCATTCTAAGGTTTGTCTAAGTTCGTCTCAAGTAAGTTTAAGTTCGTCCCACGTTTGTCTCTTTCTAAGGATGAACTTAGACAAACCTTAGAAGGAAACTAACGAGACTAATTTGGGACGAACAAAGACAAACTTTAGTCTCATTCTAAGGTTAGTCTAAGTTTGCCCCAAGTTAGTCTATTTCTAAGGATGAACTTAGATAAACCTTAGAATGAGACTAAAAGGCTAACTTGGGACAAACAAAGACAAACTTTTGTCTCATTCTAAGGTTTGTCTAAGTTCGTCCCAAGTTAGTCTCTTTCTGAGGACGAACTTAGACAAACCTTAGAATGAGACTAACGAGACTAACTTGGGACGAACAATGACAAACTTTAGTCTCATTCTAAGGTTTGTCTAAGTTCGTCCCAAGTTTGTCAAAGTTTGTCCCAAGTTAGTCTATTTCTAAGGATGAACTTAGACAAACCTTAGAATGAGACTAATGAGACTAACTTGGGAAGAACAAAGACAACCATTAGTCTCATTCTAAGGTTAGTCTAAGTTCGCCCCAAGTTAGTCTAAGTTCGCCCCACGTTTGTCTGTTGCTAAGGACGAACTTAGACAAACCTTAGAATGAAACTAACGAGACTAACTTGGGACGAACAAAGACAAACTTTAGTCTCATTCTAAGGTTTGTCTCAATTCGTCCCAAGTTAGTCTAAGTTCATCCCATGTTTGTCTCTTTCTAAGGACGAACTTAGACAAACCTTAGAATGAGACTAACGAGACTAACTTGGGACGAACAAATATAAACTTTAGTCTCATTTTAAGGTTTGTCTAAGTTCGTCCCAAGTTAGTCTAAGTTTGTCCCAAGTTAGTCTCTTTCTAAAGACGAACTTAGACAAACCTTAGAATGAGACTAACGAGACTAACTTGGGACTAACAAAGACAAACTTTAGTCTCATTCTAAGGTTTGTCTAAGTTCGTCCCAAGTTTGTCAAATTTCGTCCCAAGTTAGTCTATTTCTAAGGACGAACTTAGATAAACCTTAGAATGAGAGTAACGAGACTAACTTGAGACGAAGAAAGAAAAACTTTAGTCTCATTCTAAGGTTTGTCAAAGTTCATCCCAATTAGTGTATTTCTAAGGACGAACTTATACAAACCTTAGAATGAGACTAACAAGACTAACTTGGGAGGAACAACGACAAACTTTAGTCTCATTCTAAGGTTAGTCTAAGTTCGTCCCAAGTTAGTCTATTTCTAAGGACGAACTTAGATAAACCTTAGAATAAGACTAACTTGGGATGAACAAAGACAAACTTTAATCTCATTCTAAGGTTTGTCTCAGTTCGTCCAAAGTTAGCCTAAGTCCGTCCCACGTTTGTCTCTTTCTAAGGACGAACTTAGACAAACCTTAGAGTGAGACTAACGAGACTAACTTGGGACGAACAAAGACAAACTTTAGTCTCATTCTAAGGTTTGTCTAAGTTCGTCTCAAGTTAGTCTAAGTTCGTCCCACGTTTGTCTCTTTCTAAGGATGAACCTAGACAAACCTTAGAATGAAACTAACGAGACTAATTTGGGACGAACAAAGACAAACTTTAGTCTCATTCTAAGGTTAGTCTAAGTTTGCCCCAAGTTAGTCTATTTCCAAGGACGAACTTAGATAAACCTTAGAATGAGACTAAGAGACTAACTTGGGACGAACAAAGACAAACTTTTGTCTCATTCTAAGGTTTGTCTAAGTTCGTCCCAAGTTAGTCTCTTTCTAAGGACGAACTTAGACAAACCTTAGAATGAGACTAACGAGACTAACTTGGGACGAACAAAGACAAACTTTAGTCTCATTCTAAGGTTTGTCTAAGTTCGTCCCAAGTTTGTCAAAGTTTGTCCCAAGTTAGTCTATTTCTAAGGACGAACTTAGATAAACCTTAGAAAGAGAGTAACGAGACTAACTTGAGACGAACAAAGACAAACTTTAGTCTCATTCTAAGGTTTGTCAAAGTTCGTCCCAAGTTAGTCTATTTCTAAGGACGAACGTACACAAACCATAGAATGAGACTAACGAGACTAACTTGGGACGAACAAAGACAAACTTTAGTCTCATTCTAAGGTTTGTCTAAGTTCGTCTCAAGTTAGTCTAAGTTCGTCCCACGTTTGTCTCTTTCTAAGGATGAACTTAGACAAACCTTAGAATGAAACTAACGAGACTAATTTGGGACAAACAAACACAAACTTTAGTCTCATTCTAGGGTTATTCTAAGTTCGTCCCAAGTTAGTCTCTTTCTAAGGACGAACTTAGACAAACCTTAGAATGAGACTAACGAGACTAATTTGGGACGAACAAAGACAAACTTTAGTCTCATTCTAAGGTTTGTCTAAGTTCGTCCCTAGTTTGTCCCAAGTTAGTCGATTTCTAAGGACGAACTTAGATAAACCTTAGAATGAGAGTAACGAGACTAACTTGAGACGAACAAAGACAAACTTTAGACTCATTCTAAGGTTTGTCAAAGTTCGTCCCAAGTTAGTCTATTTCTAAGGGCGAACTTATACAAACCTTAGAATGAGACTAACGAGACTAACTTGGGACGAAAAAAGACAAACTTTAGTTTCATTCTAAGGTTTGTCTAAGTTCGTCCCAAGTTAGTCTATTTCTAAGGACGAACTTAGATAAACCTTAGAATGAGACTAACGAGACTAACTTGGGACGAACAAAGACAAACTTTAGTCTCATTCTAAGGTTTGTCAAAGTTCGTCCCAAGTTAGCCTATTTCTAAGGACGAACTTACACAAACCTTAGAATGAGACTAACGAGACTAACTTGGGACGAACAAAGACAAACTTTAGTCTTATTCTAAGGTTTGTCTAAGTTCGTCACAAGTTAGTCTATTTCTAAGGATGAACTTAGATAAACCTTAGAATGAGACTAACGAGAATAACTTGGGACAAACAAAGACAAACTTTAGTCTCATTCTAAGGTTTGTCTAAGTTCGTCCCAAGTTAGTCTAGTTTCGTCCCACGTTTGTCTCTTTCTAAGGACGAACTTAGACAATCCGTAGAATGAGACGAAGGAGACTAACTTGGGACGAACAAAGACAAACTTAAGTCTCATTCTAAGGTTTGTCTAAGTTCCTCCCAAGTTAGTCTATTTCTAAGGACGAACTTAGATAAACCTTAGAATGAGACTAACGAGACTAACTTGGGACGAACAACGACAAACTTTAGTCTCATTCTAAGGTTTGTCTCAGTTCTTCCCAAGTTAGTCTAAGTTCATCCCACGTTTGTCTCTTTCTAAAGATGAACTTAGACAAACCTTAGAATGAGACTAACGAGACTAACTTGGGACGAACAAAGACAAACTTTTGTCTCATTCTAAGTTTTATCTAAATTCGTCCCAAGTTAGTCTAAGTTCATCCCACGTTTGTCTCTTTCTAAGGGCGAACTTAGACAAACCTTAGAATGAGACTAACGAGACTAATTTGGGGCGAACAGAGACAAACTTTAGTCTCATTCTAAGGTTTGTCTAAGTTCGTCCCAAGTTTTTCAAAGCTAGTCCCAAGTTAGTCTATTTCTCAAGTTAGTCTAAGTTCGTCCCAAGTTAGTCTAAGTTCGTCCAAATTTAGTCTCTTTCTGAGGACGAACTTAGACAAACCTTAGAAGGAGACTAACGCGACTAACTTGGGACAAACAAAGACAAAATTTAATCTCATTCTAAGGTTTGTCTAAGTTCGTCCCAAGTTTGTCAAAATTCATCCCAAGTTAGTCTATTTCTAAGGACGAACTTAGATAAACCTTAGAATGAGAGTAACGAGACTAACTTGAGATGAAAAAAGACAAACATTAGTCTCATTCTAAGGTTTGTCAAAGTTCATTCCAAGGTAGTCTATTACTAAAGACGAACTTACACAAACCTTAGAATGAGACTAACGAGACTAACTTGGGACGAACAAAGACAAACTTTAGTCTCATTCTAAGGTTTGTCTAAGTTCGTCCCAAGTTAGTCTAAGTTCATCCCAAGTTTGTCTCTTTCTAAGGACGAACTTAGACAAACCTTAGAATCAAACTAACGAGACTAATTTGGGACGAACAAAGACAAACTTTAGTCTCATTCTAAGGTTTGTCTAAGTTCGTCCCAAGTTTGTCAAAGTTCGTCCCAAGTTAGTGTATTTCAAAGAAAGAACTTAGACAATCCTTAGAATGAGACTAACGAGACTAACTTGGGAAGAACAAAGACAAACATTAGTCTCATTCTAAGGTTACTCTAAGTTCGTCCCAAGTTAGTCTATTTCTAAGGACGAACTAAGATAAACCTTAGAATGAGACTAAGAGACTAACTTTGGACGAACAAAGACAAACTTTAGTCTCATTCTAAGGTTTGTCTCAGTTCGCCCCAAGTTAGTCTAAGTTCGTCGCAAGATAGTCTCTTTCTAAGGATGAACTTAGACAAACTTTAGAATGAGACTAACGAGACGAACTTGGGACGAACAAAGACAAACTTTAGTCTCATACTAAGGTTTGTCTAAGTTTATCCCAAGTTTGTCAAAGTTCGTCCCAAGTTAGTCTATTTCTAAGTACGAACCTAGATAAACCTTAGAATGAGAGTAACGAGACTAACTAGAGACGAACAAAGACAAACTTTAGTCTCATTCTTTTTTTTCTTTTTTTTCTTTTTTTTTGTTTTATTTTTTCTTTTTTTAGTCTCATTCTAAGGTTGGTCAAAGTTCGTCCCAAGTAAGTCTATTTCTAAGGACGAACTTATACAAACCTTAGAATGAGACTAAGGGACTAACTTGGGACGAACAAAGACAAACTTTAGTCTCATTCTAAAGTTTGTCTAAGTTCATCCGAAGTTAGTCTATTTCTATGGACGAACTTAGATATGCCTTAGAATGAGACTAAGAGACTAACTTGGGATGAACAAAGAAAAACTTTAGTCTCATTCTAAGGTTTGTCTAAGTTCGTCCGAAGTTAGTCTATTTCTAAGGACGAACTTAGATAAGTCTTAGAATGAGACTAAGAGACTGACTTTTGACGAACAAAGACAAACTTTAGTCTCATTCTAAGGTTTGTCTAAGTCCGTCCCAAGTTAGTCTAAGTTCGTTCCAAGTTAGTCTCTTTCTAAGGACGAACTTAGACAAACCTTAGAATGAGACTAAGGAGACTAACTTGGGACGAACAAAGACAAACTTTAGTCTCATTCTAAGGTTTGTCTATGTTCGTCCCAAGTTTCTCAAAGTTCATCACAAATTAGTCTATTTCTAATGACGAACTTAGATAAACCTTAGAATCAGAGTAACGAGACTAACTTGAGACGAACAAAGACAAACTTTAGTCTCATTCTAAGGTTTGTCAAAGTTTGTCCCAAGTTAGTCTATTACTAAGGACGAACTTACACAAACCTTAGAATGAGACTAACGAGACTAACTTGGGACGAACAAAGACAAACTTTAGTCTCATTCTAAGGTTTGTCAAAGTTCGTCCCAAGTTTGTCAAAGTTCGTCCCAAGTTAGTGTATTTCTTAGGACGAACTTACACAAACCTTAGAATGAGACTAACGAGACTAACTTGGGAAGAACAAAGACAAACATTAGTCTCATTCTAAGGTTACTCTAAGTTCGTCCCAAGTTTGTCTATTTCTAAGGACGAACTTAGATAAACCTTAGAATGAGAGTAACGAGACTAACTAGAGACGAACAAAGACAAACTTTAGTCTCATTCTAAGGTTTGTCTAAGTTCGCCCCAAGTTTGTCAAAGTTCGTCCCTAGTTAGTCTATTTCTAAGGACGAACTTATACAAACCTTAGAATGAGACAAAGAGACTAACTTGGGACGAACAAAGACAAACTTTAGTCTCATTCTAAGGTTTGTCTAAGTTCATCCGAAGTTAGTCTATTTCTAAGGACGAACTTAGATAAGCCTTAGAATGAGACTAAGAGACTAACTTGGGATGAACAAAGACAAACTTTAGTCTCATTCTAAGGTTTGTCTAAGTTCGTCCGAAGTTAGTCTATTTCTAAGGACAAACTTAGATAAGCCTTAGAATGAGACTAAGAGACTAACTTGGGACGAACAAAGACAAACTTTAGTCTCATTCTAAAGTTTGTCTAAGTCCGTCCCAAGTTAGTCTAAGTTCGTCCCAAGTTATTCTCTTTCTAAGGACGAACTTAGACAAACCTTAGAATGAGACTAAAAGACAAACTTGGGACGAACAAAGACAGACTTTAGTCTCATTCTACGGTTTGTCTATGTTCGTCCCAAGTTTCTCAAAGTTCATCCCAAATTAGTCTATTTCTAATGACGAACTTAGATAAACCTTAGAATGAGAGTAACGAGACTAACTTAAGACGAACAAAGACAAACTTTAGTCTCATTCTAAGGTTTGTCAATGTTCGTCCCAAGTTATTCTATTACTAAGGACGAACTTACACAAACCTTAGAATTAGACTAACGAGACTAACATGGGACGAACAAAGACAAACTTTAGTCGCATTCTACGGTTTCTCTAACTTCGTCCCAAGTTAGTCTATTTCTATGGACAAACTTAGATAAACCTTAGAAAGAGATTAACGAGAGTAACTTGGGACGAACAAAGACAAACTTTTGTCTCATTCTAAGGTTTGTTTAAATTCGCCCCAAGTTAGTCTAAGTTCCTCCCACGTTTGTCTCTTTCGAAGGACGAACTTAGACAAACCTTAGAATGAGACTAACGAGACTAACTTGGGACGAACAAAGACAAACTTTAGTCTTATTCTAAGGTTTGTCTAAGTTCATCCCAAGTTAGTCTAAGTTCGTCCTACGTTTGTCTCTTTCTAAGGACAAACTTAGACAAACCTTAGAATGAGACTAACGAGACTAATTTGGGACGAACAAAGACAAACTTTAGTCTCATTCTAAGGTTTTTCTAAGATCGTCCCAAGTTTTTCAAAGTTCGTCCCAAGTTAGTCTATTTCTAAGGACGAACTTAGATAAACCTTAGACTGAGAGTAACGAGACTAACTTGAGACGAACAAAGACAAACTTTAGTCTCATTCTAAGGTTTGTCAAAGCTCGCCCCAAGTTAGTCTATTACTAAGGACGAACTTACACAAACCTTAGAATGAGACTAACGAGACTAACTTGGGACGAACAAAGATAAACTTTAGTCTCATTCTAAGGTTTGTCTAAGTTCATCCAAAGTTAGTCTATTTCTAAGGACGAACTTAGATAAACCATAGAATGAGACTAACGAGACTAACTTGGGACGAACAAAAACAAACTTTAGTCTCATTCTAAGTTTGTCTCAGTTCGTCCCAAGTTAGTCTAAGTTCATCCCATGTTTGTCTCTTTCTAAGGACGAACTTAGACAAACCTTAGATTATGACTAACGAGACTAACTTGGGACGAACAAAGACAAACTTTAGTCTCATTCTAAGGTTTGTCTAAGTTCGTCCCAAGTTTGTCTAAGTTTGTCCCACGTTTGTCTCTTTCTAATGACGAACTTAGACAAACCTTAGAATGAAACTAACGAGACTAACTTGGGACGAACAAAGACAAACTTTAGTCTCATTCTAAGGTTTGTCTCAATTTGTCCCAAGTTAGTCTAAGTTCATCCCATGTTTGTCTCTTTCTAAGGACGAACTTAGACAAACCTTAGAATGAGACTAACGAGACTAACTTGGGACGAACAAAGATAAACTTTAGTCTCATTTTAAGGTTTGTCTAAGTTCGTCCCAAGTTAGTCTAAGTTTGTCCCAAGTTAGTCTCTTTCTAAAGACGAACTTAGACAAACCTTAGAATGAGACTAACGAGACTAACTTGGGACTAACAAAGACAATCTTTAGTCTCATTCTAAGGTTTGTCTATGTTCGTCCCAAGTTTGTCAAATTTCGTCCCAAGTTAGTCTATTTCTAAGGACGAACTTAGATAAACCTTAGAATGAGAGTAACGAGACTAACTTGAGACGAAAAAAGAAAAACTTTAGCCTCATTCTAAGGTTTGTCAAAGTTCATCCCAATTAGTGTATTTCTAAGGACGAACTTATACAAACCTTAGAATGAGACTAACAAGACTAACTTGGGAGGAACAAAGACAAACTTTAGTCTCATTCTAAGGTTAGTCTAAGTTCGTCCCAAGTTAGTCTATTTCTAAGGACGAACTTAGATAAACCTTAGAATAAGACTAACTTGGAATGAACAAAGACAAACTTTAATCTCATTCTAAGGTTTGTCTCAGTTCGTCCAAAGTTAGCCTAAGTCCGTCCCACGTTTGTCTCTTTCTAAGGACGAACTTAGACAAACCTTAGAGTGAGACTAACGAGACTAACTTGGGACGAACAAAGACAAACTTTAGTCTCATTCTAAGGTTTGTCTAAGTTCGTCTCAAGTTAGTCTATTTCTAAGGACGAACTTAGATAAACCTTAGAATGAGACTAACAAGACTAACTTGGGACGAACAAAGACAAACTTTAGTCTCATTCTAAGGTTTGTCTCAGTTCGTCCGAAGTTAGTCTATTTCTAAGGACAAACTTAGATAAGCCTTAGAATGAGACTAAGAGACTAACTTGGGATGAACAAAGACAAACTTTAGTCTCATTCTAAAGTTTGTCTAAGTCCGTCCCAAGTTAGTCTAAGTTCGTCCCAAGTTATTCTCTTTCTAAGGACGAACTTAGACAAACCTTAGAATGAGACTAAAAGACTAACTTGGGACGAACAAAGACAAACTTTAGTCTCATTCTAAGGTTTGTCTATGTTCGTCCCAAGTTTCTCAAAGTTCATCCCAAATTAGTCTATTTCTAATGACGAACTTAGATAAACCTTAGAATGAGAGTAACGAGACTAACTTGAGACGAACAAAGACAAACTTTAGTCTCATTCTAAGGTTTGTCAATGTTCGTCCCAAGTTAGTCTATTACTAAGGACGAACTTACACAAATGATGAGGACACACTATCCTCACCTCGTTGTTCATCTACTATTACAAGTAATCCTATACAACTACAAGCCGATGCATCGACGAAAGACGCTTACAAAGGTCCAATGACTAAGAACCGAGCAAAACAAATTCAACATGAGGTGAATTCACTCCTAGTTGATTGTTATACTACAATTGATGAGAACTTTATGCTGCCTAAATCTAGTGTGCTTTTATTACTCAGATTCTCAAAAGTGGATGGACATAAAGAAGGGACACTTATGGAGGACTCATGCACGAAGAACAAAGGGAGAAGTCTAACATCATTTAGTGCAAGAAAGAAAGCAATAAAGGACCAGAATTGATGCTTTTCCCTTAGCACATCATATCAAGCACAAATTGAAAGCATGGCTATTAATAGTATTGCACAAAGATCAATCATGGGCACTTATGGTTGCACAAGGATCAAAGGAGAATGCACAAGACTCCATGGTGGCTGCTCATTGCTCAAAAGAGGCTACTCAAGATCCCATGGTGGCTGCACAAGTCCACAACACATGCATTTACTTTCATTTCTTAGTATTAATCCTCATCTACATGTATTTTGCAAAGACATTCAGATTTTGGGAAATTTTATTCATCAACATTTCAGATTTAGCTATTGCTACATCTTTTTCAAGAGAGAGTTCTCTACCCCCTTGCTCTTGTAGTTTCCTTGTGAGATTGCATAAGCGGTCGTTCGACGGCAACCAAATTGTGCTTCCAACTTCGTGCGTGGTTGTGTGGTTTGGAAACTTAGAGTGTGGTTAGGCAATTACTTGTTGCAGGTCATTGCACAAGCAGTGGTTGGCTTCAAGAGTCGTCGGGTTGCACTACCTATCCTCCTCCATCAAATCCTACATCGTGAAGTCCCGCTTCCGCCCCGTATCATTTGGTAATCAGAGCCATTGTTACATTGGTACCATCTATCCCTTTGTAGTTTTGTTGATTTCAATTCTGTCAAAAAAAACAGCAAAAAAAAGCAAAAAAAAAAGTAAAAAAAAGCAAAAAAAAATGCAAAAAAAATGCAAAAAAAAAAGTAAAAAAAAGCAAAAAAAAAGCAAAAAAAAAGTTGCTGAATTTGTAGGGATTTCATCTAGTCTATTGAGTAGTGCATCCAAAATCAGCCATTGTTTGTGTGATTCTCGACTTGTATGCGCTTGATTGTTCACTCTTTTGGACCAACCATCATCACCGAAGTAAAACACAAATCTGCACTCACTTGGAATCTTCAGGAGCTTCGGTTGGTAAGAGAAAGTGAGGTTTGAGGTTCTTTTTTTTTCTTTCATACACATTTATCTTTAGTATAGAGTTTTCCACAGCTAATCATGGCAGGTGATGGAGATGAATATGAAATTGATGGCGCTGAACAACTCAATCAGCCCATCACACGTCTCCATTTCAATGCTTTACGTGATCATCTTCGTCAAGAGTTTCGGGCAAGCATTGAGTCATTGGAGGAAAAGCAAGATAGAATATCTGAGGATCTTCAACAACTTATGGGTAATGTTAATCAACAACTAACCCAAAATCTTGCTGCTATGCAAGTTAATATAGTTGCTCAAGTTGTTCGAGAACTACGACAAGCCACGGGAGATGCAAGTGTGCATGGCGATGAGACTGAGAGGACTAATGGAGAGGTTGCTGCACCAATTGCTCAAGGAGGGCGAAACCATGTCGCCAACAACACAAACAACGTAGTTGCTGGTCGTGGGAATAATTTTAGAGATGCTCCATTCAATGGACGAGGACGAGGTCGTGGAAGAGGTAATATGAACCATGGTTACATTGATGATGAATTTGACAATGAGGATCGTGACATGTTTAGAAATGCTGGATTCTGTCAACGTGGAAACTTTGTTCGTGATGAGGAAAGGTTTGGTAAGCTGAAATTTACTATGCCAAAGTTTGAAGGAGGATCTAATCCAGAAGCTTATCTTACATGGGAGTTGAAGGTTGATAAGATTTTCCGCATGCATAACTATTCCGAAGAGAAGAAGCTTGCCATGGCTTCATTGGAGTTTGAAGACTATGCGCTTATATGGTGGGAACAAGTCCAGCGACAACGAGAAGAAGGAGAAGGATTCCCTATTGCTACTTGGGCAGAAATGAAGCGTGAGATGAGGGCGAGATTCATTCCAAGACACTATAGAAGAGACATCTTTGACAAGCTTCAAAACTTGAGGCAAGGTCAACAATCTGTTGAGGAGTACCACAAGGAGATGGAGAAGGCTATTATACGTGCCGATATACAAGAAGATGAGGAGCAGTCCATGGCTCGATTCTTGTATGGGTTGAACACAAGTGTGAAACGGATTGTTGAGCTACAACCTTACCGAAATGTCATAGAGTTGGTGCATCTTGCTTCAAAGGCTGAACGACAATTGCAAGATGACTCAAAGCTGAACAAATCAACCTCATTCACTACTCGGACTACAACAAGTGGAAGTAAGTTTGTACCGCAATTTAATGTTGGTCGAGGCATCACCACTAACTCTGTAGGTGGCAATCGTTCCAACACTCGTAGTGGTGGAACTGAAACTTCAAGGGAGAAAGGCAAATCAGCGTCATCTAGTTCATCTTCCATTGGATCCACATCCAAGAGTAGAGACATTGAGTGTTTCAAGTGTAAGGGACGTGGTCATATGATCAAAGACTGCCCAAACAACCGTACTATGCTCGTCACTGAGGAAGGAGAGTATGAATCAGCAAGTGATTTGGAAGACGAAGTTGCTAATGATACTCTTGATGATGAAGAACACAATTATTGTGATTATGAGCAAGGTGCCTCACTTGTTGTTACCAAGGTGCTCAGCGTGCAAGTGAAAGATTCAGAGAATTGTCAACGGCACAACCTTTTCCAAACAAGAGCAAAAGTTCAAGACAAAGTTGCGAAGGTAATAATTGATGGAGGAAGTTGCCAAAACCTTGCAAGTAAAGAGATGTGTGAAAAGCTTGAGCTGAAGTTGCTGCCACATCCTCACCCATACCATGTGCAATGGTTAAGTGATTGCGGAGAAATGAAGATTACACACAAGGTAAAAGTTCAGTTTAAGATTGGCGATTATATTGACACGGTTGAGTGTGATGTTCTACCCTTGAAGGTGTGTCATTTACTATTGGGAAGGCCGTGGCAATATGATGTTTCAGCGCAACATTGTGGACGCACAAACCATTACACAATCAAGTGGAAAGGCAAGGATTTAGTGCTCCAACCTATGACACCGCAACAAATTATGACTGAACATATACAAAAAGCCAGCGAGGGAAACAAAGTGAGTGTGAGAGTTGGAGAGAAAAAACATACGAGCGGAAACCACAAAATAGTGAGTGAGTGTCCCAAAACAAACACGAGAGAGAAACAGAAAAGTGAGGGAGAGAATTTCGTCATGCTAGTCACCAAAGCTGAGTTGAGAGATGTGAGGAATAACACAAGTCAAGTGATCTTTGTGCTGATGTACAAAGACACATTAGTATCGACTAACGACTTGACATCTCTTCCTAGTGCATTTGCTCATGTCTTACAGGATTATAAAGATGTTTTTCCCGAGGAGATTCCACCGGGACTACCTCCTTTGCGTGGCATTGAGCATCAAATTGATCTCATTCCGGGAGCTTCACTTCCAAACCGTCCAGCCGATCGCACTAACCCCGAAGAGACAAAGGAGAAACAATGGCAGGTTGTTTTTCTTGGCCATGTTGTTTCTGGGCAAGGAATAGAGGTTGACGAATCAAAAGTTGAGGCAATCAAGAATTGGCCTACTCCTCTCAATATGAGTCCTACTTTCAACGTGGCTGACTTGTCACCTTACTTGGGTGAAGAAGAATCAGAGTCGAGGACGACTCATTTTGAAGTGGGAGAGGATGATGAGGACACACTATCCTCACCTCGTTGTTCATCTACTATTACAAGTAATCCTATACAACTACAAGCCGATGCATCGACGAAAGACGCTTACAAAGGTCCAATGACTAAGAACCGAGCAAAACAAATTCAACATGAGGTGAATTCACTCCTAGTTGATTGTTATACTACAATTGATGAGAACTTTATGCTGCCTAAATCTAGTGTGCTTTTATTACTCAGATTCTCAAAAGTGGATGGACATAAAGAAGGGACACTTATGGAGGACTCATGCACGAAGAACAAAGGGAGAAGTCTAACATCATTTAGTGCAAGAAAGAAAGCAATAAAGGACCAGAATTGATGCTTTTCCCTTAGCACATCATATCAAGCACAAATTGAAAGCATGGCTATTAATAGTATTGCACAAAGATCAATCATGGGCACTTATGGTTTCACAAGGATCAAAGGAGAATGCACAAGACTCCATGGTGGCTGCTCATTGCTCAAAAGAGGCTACTCAAGATCCCATGGTGGCTGCACAAGTCCACAACACATGCATTTACTTTCATTTCTTAGTATTAATCCTCATCTACATGTATTTTGCAAAGACATTCAGATTTTGGGAAATTTTATTCATCAACATTTCAGATTTAGCTATTGCTACATCTTTTTCAAGAGAGAGTTCTCTACCCCCTTGCTCTTGTAGTTTCCTTGTGAGATTGCATAAGCGGTCGTTCGACGGCAACCAAATTGTGCTTCCAACTTCGTGCGTGGTTGTGTGGTTTGGAAACTTAGAGTGTGGTTAGGCAATTACTTGTTGCAGGTCATTGCACAAGCAGTGGTTGGCTTCAAGAGTCGTCGGGTTGCACTACCTATCCTCCTCCATCAAATCCTACATCGTGAAGTCCCGCTTCCGCCCCGTATCAACAAACCTTAGAATTAGACTAACGAGACTAACTTGGGACGAACAAAGACAAACTTTAGTCGCATTCTACGGTTTCTCTAACTTCGTCCCAAGTTAGTCTATTTCTATGGACAAACTTAGATAAACCTTAGAAAGAGATTAACGAGACTAACTTGGGACGAACAAAGACAAACTTTAGTCTCATTCTAAGGTTTGTTTAAATTCGCCCCAAGTTAGTCTAAGTTCCTCCCACGTTTGTCTCTTTCGAAGGATGAACTTAGACAAACCTTAGAATGAGACTAACGAGACTAACTTGGGACGAACAAAGACAAACTTTAGTCTCATTCTAAGGTTTGTCTAAGTTCATCCCAAGTTAGTCTAAGTTCGTCCTACGTTTGTCTCTTTCTAAGGACAAACTTAGACAAACCTTAGAATGAGACTAACGAGACTAATTTGGGACGAACAAAGACAAACTTTAGTCTCATTCTAAGGTTTTTCTAAGATCGTCCCAAGTTTTTCAAAGTTCGTCCCAAGTTAGTCTATTTCTAAGGACGAACTTAGATAAACCTTAGACTGAGAGTAACGAGACTAACTTGAGACGAACAAAGACAAACTTTAGTCTCATTCTAAGGTTTGTCAAAGTTCGTCCCAAGTTAGTCTATTACTAAGGACGAACTTACACAAACCTTAGAATGAGACTAACGAGACTAACTTGGAACGAACAAAGATAAACTTTAGTCTCATTCTAAGGTTTGTCTAAGTTCATCCCAAGTTAGTCTATTTCTAAGGACGAACTTAGATAAACCTTAGAATGAGACTAACGAGACTAACTTGGGACGAACAAAAACAAACTTTAGTCTCATTCTAAGTTTGTCTCAGTTCGTCCCAAGTTAGTCTAAGTTCATCCCATGTTTGTCTCTTTCTAAGGACAAACTTAGACAAACCTTAGATTATGACTAACGAGACTAAGTTGGGACGAACAAAGACAAACTTTAGTCTCATTCTAAGGTTTGTCTAAGTTCGTCCCAAGTTTGTCTAAGTTCATCCCACGTTTGTCTCTTTCTAATGACGAACTTAGACAAACCTTAGAATGAAACTAACGAGACTAACTTGGGACGAACAAAGACAAACTTTAGTCTCATTCTAAGGTTTGTCTCAATTCGTCCCAAGTTAGTCTAAGTTCATCCCATGTTTGTCTCTTTCTAAGGACGAACTTAGACAAACCTTAGAATGAGACTAACGAGACTAACTTGGGACGAACAAAGATAAACTTTAGTCTCATTTTAAGGTTTGTCTAAGTTCGTCCCAAGTTAGTCTAAGTTTGTCCCAAGTTAGTCTCTTTCTAAAGACGAACTTAGACAAACCTTAGAATGAGACTAACGAGACTAACTTGGGACTAACAAAGACAAACTTTTTAGTCTCATTCTAAGGTTTGTCTAAGTTCGTCCCAAGTTTGTCAAATTTCGTCCCAAGTTAGTCTATTTCTAAGGACGAACTTAGATAAACCTTAGAATGAGAGTAACGAGACTAACTTGAGACGAAGAAAGAAAGACTTTAGCCTCATTCTAAGGTTTGTCAAAGTTCATCCCAATTAGTGTATTTCTAAGGACGAACTTATACAAACCTTAGAATGAGACTAACAAGACTAACTTGGGAGGAACAAAGACAAACTTTAGTCTCATTCTAAGGTTAGTCTAAGTTCATCCCAAGTTAGTCTATTTCTAAGGACGAACTTAGATAAACCTTAGAATAAGACTAACTTGGGATGAACAAAGACAAACTTTAATCTCATTTTAAGGTTTGTCTCAGTTCGTCCAAAGTTAGCCTAAGTCCGTCCCACGTTTGTCTCTTTCTAAGGACGAACTTAGACAAACCTTAGAGTGAGACTAACGAGACTAACTTGGGACGAACAAAGACAAACTTTAGTCTCATTCTAAGGTTTGCCTAAGTTCGTCTCAAGTTAGTCTAAGTTCGTCCCACGTTTGTCTCTTTCTAAGGATGAACCTAGACAAACCTTAGTCTCATTCTAAGGTTAGTCTAAGTTCTTCCCAAGTTAGTCTATTTCTAAGGACGAACTTAGATAAACCTTAGAATGAGACTAACAAGACTAACTTGGGACGAACAAAGACAAACTTTAGTCTCATTCTAAGGTTTGTCTAAGTTCATCCCAAGTTAGTCTAAGTTCGTCCTACGTTTGTCTCTTTCTAAGGAAAAACTTAGACAAACCTTAGAAAGAGACTAACGAGACTAATTTGGGACGAACAAAGACAAACTTTAGTCTCATTCTAAGGTTTTTCTAAGATCGTCCCAAGTTTTTCAAAGTTCGTCCCAAGTTAGTCTATTTCTAAGGACGAACTTAGATAAACCTTAGACTGAGAGTAACGAGACTAACTTGAGACGAACAAAGACAAACTTTAGTCTCATTCTAAGGTTTGTCAAAGTTCACCCCAAGTTAGTCTATTACTAAGGACGAACTTACACAAACCTTAGAATGAGACTAACGAGACTAACTTGGGACGAACAAAGATAAACTTTAGTCTCATTCTAAGGTTTGTCTAAGTTCATCCCAAGTTAGTCTATTTCTAAGGACGAACTTAGATAAACCTTAGAATGAGACTAACGAGACTAACTTGGGACGAACAAAAACAAACTTTAGTCTCATTCTAAGTTTGTCTCAGTTCGTCCCAAGTTAGTCTAAGTTCATCCCATGTTTGTCTCTTTCTAAGGACGAACTTAGACAAACCTTAGATTATGTCTAACGAGACTAACTTGGGACGAACAAAGAAAAACTTTAGTCTCATTCTAAGGTTTGTCTAAGTTCGTCCCAAGTTTGTCTAAGTTCGTCCCACGTTTGTCTCTTTCTAATGACGAACTTAGACAAACCTTAGAATGAAACTAACGAGACTAACTTGGGACGAACAAAGACAAACTTTAGTCTCATTCTAAGGTTTGTCTCAATTCGTCCCAAGTTAGTCTAAGTTCATCCCATGTTTGTCTCTTTCTAAGGACGAACTTAGACAAACCTTAGAATGAGACTAACGAGACTAACTTGGGACGAACAAAGATAAACTTTAGTCTCATTTTAAGGTTTGTCTAAGTTCGTCCCAAGTTAGTCTAAGTTTGTCCCAAGTTAGTCTCTTTCTAAAGACGAACTTAGACAAACCTTAGAATGAGACTAACGAGACTAACTTGGGACTAACAAAGACAAACTTTAGTCTCATTCTAAGGTTTGTCTAAGTTCGTACCAAGTTTGTCAAATTTCATCCCAAGTTAGTCTATTTCTAAGGACGAACTTAGATAAACCTTAGAATGAGAGTAACGAGACTAACTTGAGACGAAGAAAGAAAAACTTTAGCCTCATTCTAAGGTTTGTCAAAGTTCATCCCAATTAGTGTATTTCTAAGGACGAACTTATACAAACCTTAGAATGAGACTAACAAGACTAACTTGGGAGGAACAAAGACAAACTTTAGTCTCATTCTAAGGTTAGTCTAAGTTCATCCCAAGTTAGTCTATTTCTAAGGACGAACTTAGATAAACCTTAGAATAAGACTAACTTGGGATGAACAAAGACAAACTTTAATCTCATTCTAAGGTTTGTCTCAGTTCATCCAAAGTTAGCCTAAGTCCGTCCCACGTTTGTCTCTTTCTAAGGACGAACTTAGACAAACCTTAGAGTGAGACTAACGAGACTAACTTGGGACGAACAAAGACAAACTTTAGTCTCATTATAAGGTTTGTCTAAGTTCGTCTCAAGTTAGTCTAAGTTCGTCCCACGTTTGTCTCTTTCTAAGGATGAACCTCGACAAACCTTAGTCTCATTCTAAGGTTAGTCTAAGTTCTTCCCAAGTTAGTCTATTTCTATGGACGAACTTAGATAAACCTTAGAATGAAACTAACAAGACTAACTTGGGACGAACAAAGACAAACTTTAGTCTCATTCTAAGGTTTGTCTCAGTTCGTCCGAAGTTAGTCTATTTCTGAGGACAAACTTAGATAAGCCTTAGAATGAGACTAAGAGACTAACTTGGGACGAACGAAGACAAATTTTAGTCTCATTCTAAAGTTTGTCTAAGTCCGTCCCAAGTTAGTCTAAGTTCGTCCCAAGTTATTCTCTTTCTAAGGACGAACTTAGACAAACCTTAGAATGAGACTAAAAGACTAACTTGGGACGAACAAAGACAAACTTTAGTCTCATTCTAAGGTTTGTCTATGTTCGTCCCAAGTTTCTCAAAGTTCATCCCAAATTAGTCTATTTCTAATGACGAACTTAGATAAACCTTAGAATGAGAGTAACGAGACTAACTTGAGACGAACAAAGACAAACTTTAGTCTCATTCTAAGGTTTGTCAATGTTCGTCCCAAGTTAGTCTATTACTAAGGATGAACTTACACAAACCTTAGAATTAGACTAACGAGACTAACTTGGGACGAACAAAGACAAACTTTAGTCGCATTCTACGGTTTCTCTAACTTCGTCCCAAGTCAGTCTATTTCTATGGACAAACTTAGATAAACCTTAGAAAGAGATTAACGAGACTAACTTGGGACGAACAAAGACAAACTTTAGTCTCATTCTAAGGTTTGTTTAATTTCGCCCCAAGTTAGTCTAAGTTCCTCCCACGTTTGTCTCTTTCGAAGGACGAACTTAGACAAACCTTAGAATGAGACTAACGAGACTAACTTGGGACGAACAAAGACAAACTTTAGTCTCATTCTAAGGTTTTTCTAAGTTCATCCCAAGTTAGTCTAAGTTCGTCCTACGTTTGTCTCTTTCTAAGGACAAACTTAGACAAACCTTAGAATGAGACTAACGAGACTAATTTGGGACGAACAAAGACAAACTTTAGTCTCATTCTAAGGTTTTTCTAAGATCGTCCCAAGTTTTTCAAAGTTCGTCCCAAGTTATTCTATTTCTAAGGACGAACTTAGATAAACCTTAGACTGAGAGTAACGAGACTAACTTGAGACGAACAAAGACAAACTTTAGTCTCATTCTAAGGTTTGTCAAAGTTCGTCCCAAGTTAGTCTATTACTAAGGACGAACTTACACAAACCTTAGAATGAGACTAACGAGACTAACTTGGGACGAACAAAGATAAACTTTAGTCTCATTCTAAGGTTTGTCTAAGTTCATCCCAAGTTAGTCTATTTCTAAGGACGAACTTAGATAAACCTTAGAATGATACTAACGAGACTAACTTGGGAAGAACAAAGACAAACTTTAGTCTCATTATAAGGTTTGTCTAAGTTCGTCCCACGTTTTTCTCTTTCTAAGGACAGACTTAGACAAATCTTAGAATGAGACTAACTAGACTAACTTGGGACGAACAAAGGCAATTTTTACTCTCATATTAAGGTTTGTTTAAGTTTGTCCCAAGTTTGTCTCTTTCTAAGGACGACTTAGACAAACCTTAGCATGAGACTAACGAGACTAACTTGGGAAGAACAAAGACAAACATTAGTCTCATTCTAAGGTTAGTCTAAATTCGTCCCAAGTTAGTCTATTTCTAAGGACGAACTTAGATAAACCTTAGAATGAGACTAAGAGACTAACTTAGGACGAACAAAGACAAACTTTAGTCTCTTTCAAAGGTTTATCTAAGTTCGTCCCAATTTAGTCTCTTTCTAAGTACGAACTTAGACAAACCTTGGAATGAGACTAACGAGACTAACTTGGGACGAACAATGACAAAATTTAGTCTCATTCTAAGGTTTGTCTAAGTTCGTCCTAAGTTAGTCTATTTCTAAGGACGTACTTAGATAAACCTTAGAATGAGACTAAGAGACTAACTTGGGACGAACAAAGACAAATTTAGTCTCATTCCAAGGTTTGTCTAAGTTCGTCCCAAGTTAGTCTAAGTTCGTCCCAAGTTAGTCTAAGTTCGTCCCAAGTTAGTCTCTTTCTAAGGATGAACTTAGACAAACCTTAGAATGAGACAAACGAGACTAACTTGGGACGAACAAAGACAAACTTTAGTCTCATTCTAAGGTTTGTCTAACTTCGTCCCAAGTTTCTCAAAGTTCATCCCAAGTTAGTCTATTTCTAAGGACGAACTTAGATAAACCTTAGAATGAGAGTAACGAGACTAACTTGGGACGAACAAAGACCAACTTTAGTCTCATTCTAAGGTTTGTCTAAGTTCGTCCCAAGTTAGTCTATTTCTAAGGACGAACTTACACAAACCTTAGAATGAGACTAACGAGACTAACTTGGGACGAACAAAGACAAACTTTAGTCTCATTCTAAGGTTTGTCTCAGTTCGTCCCAAGTTAGTCTAAGTTCATCCCACGTTTGTCTCTTTCTAAGGACGAACTTAGACAAACCTTAGAATGAGACTAACGAGACTATTTTGGGACGAACAAAGACAAACTTTAGTCTCATTCTAAGGTTTGTCAAAGTTTGTCCCAAGTTTGTCAAAGTTCGTCCCAAGTTAGTGTATTTCTAAGGACGAACTTACACAAACCTTAGAATGAGACTAACGAGACTAACTTGGGAAGAACAAAGACAAACATTAGTCTCATTCTAAGGTTACTCTAAGTTCGTCCCAGGACCAGATTCCAGAAAGCCATATCGCTAGCTCCTAGCATTCAAATTAAGCCTATTCTTAAGCGCTCCAAGGATGGTGCTGATTCGCCCCATTCGAATCGCAAGGTCACTTTTAGCGGTTAATGGGATTGGCCTAGTCTAGTTCTGTTTTGTTCCCTTGTTGTTTCGTTTTCCTTTTTTGGGCTTTGTCCCCTTAATAAAATTTCCTTCAAAAAAAAAAAAAAGTTCGTCCCAAGTTAGTCTATTTCTAAGGACGAACTTAGATAAACCTTAGAATGAGAGTAATGAGACTAACTAGAGACGAACAAAGACAAACTTTAGTCTCATTCTAAGGTTTGTCTAAGTTCGCCCCAAGTTTGTCAAAGTTCGTCCCTAGTTAGTCTATTTCTAAGGACGAACTTATACAAACCTTAGAATGAGACTAAGAGACTAACTTGGGACGAACAAAGACAAACTTTAGTCTCATTCTAAGGTTTGTCTAAGTTCATCCGAAGTTAGTCTATTTCTAAGGATGAACTTAGATAAGCCTTAGAATGAGACTAAGAGACTAACTTGGGATGAACAAAGACAAACTTTAGTCTCATTCTAAGGTTTGTCTAAGTTCGTCCGAAGTTAGTCTATTTCTAAGGACAAACTTAGATAAGCCTTAGAATGAGACTAAGAGACTAACTTGGGACGAACAAAGACAAACTTTAGTCTCATTCTAAAGTTTGTCTAAGTCCGTCCCAAGTTAGTCTAAGTTCGTCCCAAGTTATTCTCTTTCTAAGGACGAAATTAGACAAACCTTAGAATGAGACTAAAAGACTAACTTGGGACGAACAAAGACAAACTTTAGTCTCATTCTAAGGTTTCTCTATGTTCGTCCCAAGTTTCTCAAAGTTCATCCCAAATTAGTCTATTTCTAATGACGAACTTAGATAAACCTTAGAATGAGAGTAACGAGACTAACTTGGGACGAACATTGACAAACTTCAAAGTTCATCCCAAATTAGTCTATTTCTAATGACGAACATAGATAAACCTTAGAATGAGAGTAACGAGACTAACTTGAGACGAACAAAGACAAACTTTAGTCTCATTCTAAGGTTTGTCAATGTTCGTCCCAAGTTAGTCTATTACTAAGGACGAACTTACACAAACCTTAGAATTAGACTAACGAGACTAACTTGGGACGAACAAAGACAAACTTTAGTCGCATTCTACGGTTTCTCTAACTTTGCCCCAAGTTAGTCTATTTCTAAGGACAAACTTAGACAAACCTTAGAATGAGACTAACGAGACTAACTTGGGACGAACAAAGACAAACTTTAGTCTCATTCTAAGGTTTGTCTAAGTTCATCCCAAGTTAGTCTAAGTTCGTCCTACGTTTGTCTCTTTCTAAGGGCAAACTTAGACAAACCTTAGAATGAGACTAACGAGACTAATTTGGGACGAACAAAGACAAACTTTAGTCTCATTCTAATGTTTTTCTAAGATCGTCCCAAGTTTTTCAAAGTTCGTCCCAAGTTAGTCTATTTCTAAGGACGAACTTAGATAAACCTTAGACTGAGAGTAACGAGACTAACTTGAGACGAACAAAGACAAACTTTAGTCTCATTCCAAGGTTTGTCAAAGTTCGTCCCAAGTTAGTCTATTACTAAGGACGAACTTACACAAACCTTAGAATGAGACTAACGAGACTAACTTGGGACGAACAAAGATAAACTTTAGTCTCATTCTAAGGTTTGTCTAAGTTCATCCCAAGTTAGTCTATTTCTAAGGACGAACTTAGATAAACCTTAGAATGAGACTAACGAGACTAACTTGGGACGAACAAAAACAAACTTTAGTCTCATTCTAAGTTTGACTCAGTTCGTCCCAAGTTAGTCTAAGTTCATCCCATGTTTGTCTCTTTCTAAGGACGAAATTAGACAAACCTTAGATTATGACTAACGAGACTAACTTGGGACGAACAAAGACAAACTTTAGTCTCATTCTAAGGTTTGTCTAAGTTCGTCCCAAGTTTGTCTAAGTTCGTCCCACGTTTGTCTCTTTCTAATGACGAACTTAGACAAACCTTAGAATGAAACTAACGAGACTAACTTGGGACGAACAAAGACAAACTTTAGTCTCATTCTAAGGTTTGTCTCAATTCATCCCAAGTTAGTCTAAGTTCATCCCAAGTTAGTCTAAGTTCATCCCATGTTTGTCTCTTTCTAAGGACGAACTTAGACAAACCTTAGAATGAGACTAACGAGACTAACTTGGGACGAACAAAGATAAACTTTAGTCTCATTTTAAGGTTTGTCTAAGTTCGTCCCAAGTTAGTCAAAGTTTGTCCCAAGTTAGTCTCTTTCTAAAGACGAACTTAGACAAACCTTAGAATGAGACTAACGAGACTAACTTGGGACTAACAAAGACAAACTTTAGTCTCATTCTAAGGTTTGTCTAAGTTCGTCCCTAGTTTGTCAAATTTCGTCCCAAGTTAGTCTATTTCTAAGGACGAACTTAGATAAACCTTAGAATGAGAGTAACGAGACTAACTTGAGACGAAGAAAGAAAAACTTTAGCCTCATTCTAAGGTTTGTCAAAGTTCATCCCAATTAGTGTATTTCTAAGGACGAACTTATACAAACCTTAGAATGAGACTAACAAGACTAACTTGGGAGGAACAAAGACAAACTTTAGACTCATTCTAAGGTTAGTCTAAGTTCGTCCCAAGTTAGTCTATTTCTAAGGACGAACTTAGATAAACCTTAGAATAAGACTAACTTGGGATGAACAAAGACAAACTTTAATCTCATTCTAAGGTTTGTCTCAGTTCGTCCAAAGTTAGCCTAAGTCCGTCGCACGTTTGTCTCTTTGTAAGGACGAACTTAGACAAACCTTAGAGTGAGACTAACGAGACTAACTTGGGACGAACAAAGACAAACTTTAGTCTCATTCTAAGGTTTGTCTAAGTTCGTCTCAAGTTAGTCTAAGTTCGTCCCACGTTTGTCTCTTTCTAAGGATGAACCTAGACAAACCTTAGTCTCATTCTAAGCTTAGTCTAAGTTCTTCCCAAGTTAGTCTATTTCTAAGGACGAACTTAGATAAACCTTAGAATGAGACTAACAAGACTAACTTGGGACGAACAAAGACAAACTTTAGTCTCATTCTAAGGTTTGTCTCAGTTCGTCCGAAGTTAGTCTATTTCTAAGGACAAACATAGATAAGCCTTAGAATGAGACTAAGAGACTAACTTGGGACGAACAAAGACAAACTTTAGTCTCATTCTAAAGTTTGTCTAAGTCCTTCCCAAGTTTGTCTAAGTTCGTCCCAAGTTATTCTCTTTCTAAGGACGAACTTAGACAAACCTTAGAATGAGACTAAAAGACTAACTTGGGACGAACAAAGACAATCTTTAGTCTCATTCTAAGGTTTGTCTCAGTTCGTCCGAAGTTAGTCTATTTCTAAGGACAAACTTAGATAAACCTTAGAAAGAGATTAACGAGACTAACTCGGGATGAACAAAGACAAACTATAGTCTCATTCTAAGGTTTATCTAAGTTCGTCTCAAGTTAGTCTAAGTTCGTCCCACGTTTGTCTCTTTCTAAGGATGAACCTAGACAAACCTTAGTCTCATTCTAAGGTTAGTCTAAGTTCTTCCCAAGTTAGTCTATTTCTAAGGATGAACTTAGATAAACCTTAGAATGAGACTAACAAGACTAACTTGGGACGAACAAAGACAAACTTTAGTCTCATTCTAAGGTTTGTCTCAGTTCGTCCGAAGTTAGTCTATTTCTAAGGACAAACTTAGATAAGCCTTAGAATGAGACTAAGAGACTAACTTGGGACGAACAAAGACAAACTTTAGTCTCATTCTAAAGTTTGTCTAAGTCCGTCCCAAGTTAGTCTAAGTTCGTCCCAAGTTATTCTCTTTCTAAGGACGAACTTAGACAAACCTTAGAATGAGACTAAAAGACTAACTTGGGACGAACAAAGACAATCTTTAGTCTCATTCTAAGGTTTGTCTCAGTTCGTCCGAAGTTAGTCTATTTCTAATGACGAACTTAGATAAACCTTAGAATGAGAGTAACGAGACTAACTTGAGACAAACAAAGACAAACTTTAGTCTCATTCTAAGGTTTGTCAATGTTCGTCCCAAGTTAGTCTATTACTAAGGACGAACTTACACAAACCTTAGAATTAGACTAACGAGACTAACTTGGGACGAACAAAGACAAACTTTAGTCGCATTCTACGGTTTCTCTAACTTCGTCCCAAGTTAGTCTATTTCTAAGGACAAACTTAGATAAACCTTAGAAAGAGATTAACGAGACTAACTTGGGATGAACAAAGACAAACTTTAGTCTCATTCTAAGGTTTGTTTAATTTCACCCCAACTTAGTCTAAGTTCCTCCCACGTTTGTCTCTTTCGAAGGACGAACTTAGACAAACCTTAGAATGAGACTAACGAGACTAATTTGGGACGAACAAAGACAAACTTTAGTCTCATTCTAAGGTTTTTCTAAGATCGTCCCAAGTTTTTCAAAGTTCGTCCCAAGTTAGTCTATTTCTAAGGACGAACTTAGATAAACCTTAGACTGAGAGTAACGAGACTAACTTGAGACGAACAAAGACAAACTTTAGTCTCATTCTAAGGTTTGTCAAAGTTCGTCCCAAGTTAGTCTATTACTAAGGACGAACTTACACAAACCTTAGAATGAGACTAACGAGACTAACTTGGGACGAACAAAGATAAACTTTAGTCTCATTCTAAGGTTTGTCTAAGTTCATCCCAAGTTAGTCTATTTCTAAGGTAGAACTTAGATAAACCTTAGAATGAGACTAAGAGACTAATTTGGGACGAACAAAGACAAACTTTAGTCTCATTCTAAGGTTTGTCTCAATTCGTCCCAAGTTAGTCTAAGTTCATCCCATGTTTGTCTCTTTCTAAGGATGAACTTAGACAAACCTTAGAATGAGACTAACGAGACTAACTTGGGACGAACAAAGATAAACGTTAGTCTCATTTTAAGGTTTGTCTAAGTTCGTCCATAGTTAGTCTAAGTTTGTCCCAAGTTAGTCTCTTTCTAAAGACGAACTTAGACAAACCTTAGAATGAGACTAGCGAGACTAACTTGGGACTAACAAAGACAAACTTTAGTCTCATTCTAAGGTTTGTCTAAGTTCGTCCCAAGTTTGTCAAATTTCGTCCCAAGTTAGTCTATTTCTAAGGACGAACTTAGATAAACCTTAGAATGAGAGTAACGAGACTAACTTGAGACGAAGAAAGAAAAACTTTAGTCTCATTCTAAGGTTTGTCAAAGTTCATCCCAATTAGTGTATTTCTAAGGACGAACTTATACAAACCTTAGAATGAGACTAACAAGACTAACTTGGGAGGAACAAAGACAAACTTTAGTCTCATTCTAAGGTTAGTCTAAGTTCGTCCCAAGTTAGTCTATTTCTAAGGACGAACTTAGATAAACCTTAGAATAAGACTAACTTGGGATGAACAAAGACAAACTTTAATCTCATTCTAAGGTTTGTCTCAGTTCGTCCAAATTAGCCTACGTCCGTCCCACGTTTGTCTCTTTCTAAGGACGAACTTAGACAAACCTTAGAGTGAGACTAACGAGACTAACTTGGGACGAACAAAGACAAACTTTAGTCTCATTCTAAGGTTTGTCTAAGTTCGTCTCAAGTTAGTCTAAGTTCGTCCCACGTTTGTCTCTTTCTAAGGATGAACCTAGACAAACCTTAGTCTCATTCTAAGGTTAGTCTAAGTTCTTCCCAAGTTAGTCTATTTCTAAGGACGAACTTAGATAAACCTTAGAATGAGACTAACGAGACTAACTTGGGACGAACAAAGACAAACTTTAGTCTCATTCTAAGGTTTGTCTCAGTTCGTCCCAAGTTAGTCTAAGTTCATCCCATGTTTGTCTCTTTCTAAGGACGAACTTAGACAGACCTTAGAAAGAGACTAACGAGACTAACTTGGGACGAACAAAGACAAACTTTAGTCTCGTTCTAAGGTTTGTCTAAGTTCGTCCCAAGTTAGTCTAACTTCGTCCCACGTTTGTCACTTTCTAAGGACGAACTTAGACAAACCTAAGAATAAGACTAACGAGACTAATTTGGGAAGAATAAAGACAAACTTTAGTCTCATTGTAAGGTTTGTCTAAGTTCATCCCAAGTTAGTCAAAGTTCACCCTAAGTTAGTCTATTTCTAAGGACGAACTTAGACAAACCTTAGAATCAGACTAACGAGACTAACTTGGGAAGAACAAAGACAAACATTAGTCTCATTCTAAGATTAGTCTAAGTTCGTCCTAAGTTAGTCTATTTCTATGGACGAACTTAGATAAACCTTTGATTGAGACTAAGAGACTAACTTGGGATGAACAAAGACAAACTTTAGTCTCATTCTAAGGTTTGTCTAAGTTCGTCCCAAGTTAGTATAAGTTCGTCCCAAGTTAGTCTCTTTCTAAGGACGAACTTAGACAAACCTTAGAATGAGACTAACGAGACTAACTTGGGACGAATAAAGACAAACTTTAGTCTCATTCTAAGGTTTGTCTAAGTTCATCCCAAGTTAGTCTAAGTTCGTCCCAAGTTAGTCTAAGTTCGTCCTAAGTTTGTCAAAGTACATCCCAAGTTAGTCTATTTCTAAGGACGAGCTTAGATAAACCTTAGACTGAGAGTAACGAGACTAACTTGAGACGAACAAAGACAAACTTTAGTCTCATTATAAGGTTTCTCAAAGTTCATCCCAAATTAGTCTATTTATCAGGACAAACTTGGACAAACCTTAGAATGAGACTAACGAGACTAACTTGGGAAGAACAAAGACAAACATTAGTCTCATTCTAAGGTTAGTCTAAGTTCGTCCCAAGTTAGTCTATTTCTATGGACGAACTTAGATAAACCTTAGATTGAGACTAAGAGACTAACTTGGGATGAACAAAGACAAACTTTAGTCTCATTCTAAGGTTTGTCTAAGTTCGTCCCAAGTTAGTATAAGTTCGTCCCAAGTTAGTCTCTTTCTAAGGACGAACTTAGACAAACCTTAGAATGAGACTAACTAGACTAACTTGGGACGAATAAAGACAAACTTTAGCCTCATTCTAAGGTTTGTCTAAGTTCGTCCAAAGTTAGTCTAAGTTTGTCCCAAGTTAGTCTAAGTTCGTCCCAAGTTTGTCAAAGTTCATCCCAAGTTAGTCTATTTCTAAGGACGAACTTAGATAAACCTTAGACTGAGAGTAACAAGACTAACTTGAGACGAACAAAGATAAACTTTAGTCTCATTCTAAGGTTTAACAAAGTTCGTCCCAAGTTAGTCTATTACTAAGGACGAACTTACACAAACCTTAGAATGAGACTAACGAGACTAACTTGGGACGAACAAAGATAAACTTTAGTCTCATTCTAAGGTTTGTCTAAGTTCATCCCAAGTTAGTCTATTTCTAAGGACGAACTTAGATAAACCTTAGAATGAGACTAACTTGGGACGAGCAAAGACAAACTTTAGTCTCATTCTAAGGTTTGTCTCAGTTCGTCCCAAGTTAGTCTAAGTTCATCCCATGTTTGTCTCTTTCTAAGGACGAACTTTTTTTTTTTATTAATGAAAATTTTATTGAGGGGACATAGCCCAAACAAAGAAAACAGGACAAGCCAGCGCGCGCCAGCGCGCGCCAGCGCTAGAAAAAAGACCTAACCAGGACTCTCATTATCACTAAAAGAGACCTTGCGATTCGATTGAGGCGAATTAGCATCCTTGGGCCGCTTTAAAATAGGCTTAATTTGAGAACTAGGAGGTAGAAAATTGTCTTTCATGAATCTAATCTTGTCTTCCTTGGTGAGAATAAGATCTGGAATCATGCTGTCATAACTCTTTTTAATCTCTTCTAGATTGTCCTTGATGGGACTAAAAATATAGGCTTCAGCCATATTCAACTCTCCAACCTCCGAATCTTTAGATACCACCACACCCGACTTTGGGTCAATTGAAGTCTCCTCCTGGATATCTTTACTCGCCAATGCAACAACAGTCACACAAGAAGGAACTACTTGTTTCTCAGGAGGATGCAATTCCTGAATGACACTATCAGTAGTGTTCTTTTTTCGAACCTTCCTTGCACTATTTTTCTTCTTGACTTGCACCCATTCATCTTGCTTACTAGTGTCCATAGTCTCATTCCCTTGTGCCGCAGCACTATTCTGGATAATAATTTCTATAGGATTACGCTCCTTCATAACAGGCATATTGATCTGCTCCTTTGGCTCAATTTTTGACCCATGTTTCTTCCTACATATCGATAAATCATGCCCATGAACTTTGCAGTAGGAGCAATATGCCATATTACCTTCCACTTCTATTTTCTGCCGGAAAACTCTCCCATCAGATAAAGAAATCCTAACTTCCTCCGGAATAGGAATACAAACATCAAGTTCCACACAGGCTCTAACATATCTAAGAGTGGCACAAGCCTTTGATCTCTCATCCAAGTCAAGAAAACAACCAAAAGAATTCACAATACTAGCCACATAGTTACGAGTAACAAACCCAGGATGAATACCTGGTAATCTAACCCACTTAGTTGTAGTAGATGATTCCTTCTTCGGACTGTAATCAGGAGAATACCGAAAAAGACGAAACATAGCATGCCCAACCTTTCGGAGAGGAGAAGTAAGAACCGCATTTGCATCTTCCTCAGAGTCTAATATAATCATCAAATGCCGAGAATCCCAGATATCACTGACCGTAGCTCTGCCTTTAATAGGCCAATTTTCCTTGAAAACTTGCCGAATCACCTCAATAGTCGGTCTCCCCATGGTGAATTTTGCAACTAGCGAGTGTTTGAAGAGAGCAACCCCTACTTCAAACTCAGCTGCTGTGAAATGAACAGAGGGTTTCCCATCCACGGTTGAGTATTGACGGGATGGTAAAACGATTGGTTTGAATCGAGGCACCAATCTAGGATTCACCACCACCGGAGCAGATGAATGCGCCAGACTCTTACCCTTAACTGCGGCAGCATATGAGACTTCCGGCGACTGCTGCTTCTTCAGCAGAGAGCCCATATCCGGCCAAACAGGTCCAACCCTTGCACCGGACGCCACCAGCGCTGGAGGGGATGAGCCAGCCGACGTCGACATTGCACAACCTTGGAGGAGCTGAAAAATGCCGGCCTTCAGGAGCCTGTAACAGATCTGAACTTAATCTCAGATCTGAACTCCGAAGAACTGAGCACGCGAACGGATCTGAAACTCAAGGACGAACAGATCTGAAACTCTGAACTCACAGCCTTGGAGGAGCTGAGCACGCGAACGGAGCTGAGCACGGTTGAGTATTCGAAGAACACGGATCTGAAACTCAAGGAAACAGATCTGAAACTCTGAACTCACTCACGAACAGCTCGGAAACTTGAAGAACAGATCTCAGATCTGAGATCAACAGATCTAAGCTCGAGGGTAGGAGCGAGCTTCACGACCCAGATCTAAGTCGAAGAACGAACGGAAACCGGATCTGAGTCGAAGAACGAACGAAACCGATCTGAGTCGAAGAAAAACCCAGATCTGCCGGCGCAGTCACGACCCAGATCTGGTTTTCGAAGGCACCGACAGTGTTGATACAGCTGCAGACCGAGTGAGACGAACGCCGGAAGTATCAGCCAACGACAGGCGGCGCCGGCTGAGGAGCTCGCCGGAGAAGACGCCGGAAAGCCAGAACTTCACATATGGCGGAGGAACTTAGGCAGACCTTAGGAAGAGACTAACGAGACTAATTTGGGACGAACAAAGACAAACTTTAGTCTCATTCTAAGGTTTGTCTAAGTTCGTCCCAAGTTAGTCTATTTTTAAGGACGAACTTAGATAAACATTCGAATGAGACTAAGAGACTAACTTGGGACGAACAAAGACAAACTTTAGTCTCATTCTAAGGTTTTTCTAAGTTCGTCCCAAGTTAGTCTAAGTTCGTCCCAAGTTAGTCTCTTCCTAAGGACGAACTTAGACAAACCTTTGAATGAGACTAACGAGACTAACTTGGGACTAACAAAGACAAACTTTAGTCTCATTCTAAGGTTTGTCAAAGTTCGTCCCAAGTTAGTCTATTTCTAAGGACGAACTTAGATAAACCTTAGAATGAGAGTAACGAGACTAACTTGAGACGAAGAAAGAAAAACTTTAGGCTTATTCTAATGTTTGTCAAAGTTCGTCCCAATTAGTGTATTTCTAAGGACAAACTTATACAAACCTTAGAATGAGAATAACAAGACTGACTTGGCACGAACAAAGACAAACTTTAGTCTCATTCTAAGGTTTGTCTAAGTTCATCCCAAGTTAGTTTATTTCTAAGGACGAACTTAGAAAAACCTTAGAATGAGACTAACTTGGGATGAACAAAGACAAACTTTAATCTCCTTCTAAGGTTTGTCTCAGTTCGTCCCAAGTTAGTCTAAGTTTGTCCCACGTTTGTCTCTTTCTAAGGACGAACTTAGACAAACCTTAGAATGAGACTAACGAGACTAACTTGGGACGAACAAAGACATACTTTAGTCTCATTCTAAGGTTTGTCTAAGTTCGTCTCAAGTTAGCCTAATTACGTCCCACGTTTGTCTCTTTCTAAGGACGAACTTAGACAAACCTTAAAATGAAACTAACGAGACTAATTTGGGACGAACAAAGACAAACTTTAGTCTCATTCTAAGTTTTGTCTAAGTTCGTCCCAAGTTTGTCAAAGTTTGTCCCAAGTTAGTCTATTTCTAAGGACGAACTTAGACAAACCTGATAATGAGACTAACGAGACTAACTTGGGAAGAACAAAGACAACCATTAGTCTCATTCTAAGGTTAGTCTAAGTTCGTCCCAAATTAGTCTATTTCTAAGGACGAACTTAGATAAACCTTAGAATGAGACTAAGAGACTAACTTGGGACGAACAAAGACAAACTTTAGTCTCATTCTAAGGTTTGTCTAAGTTCGTCCCAAGTTAGTCTCTTTCTAAGGATGAACTTAGACAAACCTTAGAATGAGACTAACGACACTAACTTGGGACGAACAAAGACAAACTTTAGTCTCATTCTAAGGTTTGTCTAAGTTCGTCCCAAGTTAGCCTATTTCTAAGGACGAACTTAGATAAACCTTAGAATGAGAGTAACGAGACTAACTTGAGACGAACAAAGACAAACTTTAGTCTCATTCTAAGGTTTGTCAAAGTTTGTCCCAAGTTAGTCTATTTCTAAGGACGAACTTACACAAACCTTAGAATGAGACTAACGAGACTAACTTGGGAAGAACAAAGACAAACATTAATCTCATTCTAAGGTTAGTCTAAGTTCGTCCCAAGTTAGTCTATTTCTATGGACGAACTTAGATAAACCTTAGATTGAGACTAAGAGACCAACTTGGAATGAACAAAGACAAACTTTAGTCTCATTCTAAGGTTTGTCTAAGTTCGTCCCAAGTTAGTATAAGTTCGTCCCAAGTTAGTCTCTTTCTAAGGACGAACTTAGACAAACCTTAGAATGAGACTAACGAGACTAACTTGGGACGAATAAAGACAAACTTTCGTCTCATTCTAAGGTATGTCTAAGTTCGTCCCAAGTTTGTCAAAGTTCATCCCAAGTTAGTCTATTTCTAAGGACGAACTTAGATAAACCTTAGACTGAGAGTAACGAGACTAACTTGAGACGAACAAAGACAAACTTTAGTCTCATTCTAAGGTTTGTCTCTGTTCGTCCCAAGTTAGTCTAAGTTCATCCCATGTTTGTCTCTTTCTAAGGACGAACTTAGACAGACCTTAGAAAGAGACTAACGAGACTAACTTGGGACGAACAAAGACAAACTTTAGTCTCATTCTAAGGTTTGTCTAAGTTCGTCCCAAGTTAGTCTAAGTTCGTCCCACGTTTGTCTCTTTCTAAGGACGAACTTAGACAAACCTTAGAAGAAACTAACGAGACTAATTTGGGACGAACAAAGACAAACTTTAGTCTCATTCTAAGGTTTTCTAAGTTCATCCCAAGTTAGTCTATTTTTAAGGACGACCTTAGATAAACATTAGAATGAGACTAAGAGACTAACTTGGGACGAACAAAGACAAACTTTAGTCTCATTCTAAGGTTTTCCATGACATTCCTTGGAATGATATTCCTAAGCAGAGGAGTTTGTTTGCTGAATTGCCGGAAGTCCAGTTTCGGAGGTGTTGCCCTAGAACTAATGGAGCTGCTATTGCTGTTACTTGTGCCGTCGCACAAGGGAAGGACCTTTCCGATGGGAGAGCTCCTCCTTTTGTCAAGCAGGCTATTAGACACGATAATTTAAGCCATATTTTCCTTTGCGACCGTGAGGATTGTGTCCATGATCATGATAGTGAGATGTTGGTTTTGCGGAAAATTCGGGATGACCTTAGCACTTAGTACTCTGGCTCTTCAGTCGATTGGATGGTTCTTGTGTTCCAGTGGCTATTTTTTGATTTTTGCGGCATCTTTGGTAGTCGTAGGGAGATTCTTTGTTTTCTTTTTGCTAGGGTATTTCCTGGCTGTCTTTTTTAGCCTGTTCGGTGTTTTTAAGAAGGAAGGTTTTGACTTTTCTTCTGGCACTTGAGGGCTTTTCTGTATTCGCCACGATCCAGGCTTTTTGGATCTTTTATCTAATAGAGGCACTGGCACCGCCCAGTTTAAAAAAAAAAAAGGTTTGTCTAAGTTCGTCCCAAGTTAGTCTAAGTTCATCCCAAGTTAGTCTCTTCCTAAGGACGAACTTAGACAAACCTTAGAACGAGACTAACGAGACTAACTTGGGACAAACAAAGACAAAATTTAGTCTCATTCGAAGGTTTGTCTAAGTTCGTCCCAAGTTTGTCAAAGTTCGTCCCAAGTTAGTCTATTTCTAAGGACGAACTTAGATAAACCTTAGAATGAGAGTAACGAGACTAAATTAAGACGAAGAAAGAAAAACTTTAGGCTCATTCTAAGGTTTGTCAAAGTTCGTCCCAATTAGTGTATTTCTAAGGACGAACTTATACAAACCTTAGAATGAGACTAACAAGACTGACTTGGGACGAACAAAGACAAACTTTAGTCTCATTCTAAGGTTTGTCTAAGTTCATCCCAAGTTAGTTTATTTCTAAGGACAAACTTAGATAAACCTTCGAATAAGACTAACTTGGGATGAACAAAGACAAACTTTAATCTCATTCTAAGGTGTCTCAGTTCGTCTTAAGTTAGTCTAAGTTCGTTCCATGATTGTCTCTTTCTAAGGACGAACTTAGACAAACCTTAGAATGAGACTAACGAGACTAACTTGGGACGAACAAAGACAAACTTTAGTCTCATTCTGAGGTTTGTCTAAGTTCGTCTCCAGTTAGTCTAAGTTCGTCCCACGTTTGTCTCTTTCTAAGGACGAACTTAGACAAACCTTAGAATAAAACTAACGAGACTAATTTGGGACGAACAAAGACAAACTTTAGTGTCATTCTAAGGTTTGTCTAAGTTCGTCCCAAGTTTGTCAAAGTTCGTCCGAAGTTAGTCTATTTCAAAGGACGAACTTTTTTTAACAAACTTATTTTATTAAGGGGCAAAGCCGAAAAAAGAAAAACGAAACAGCAAACAAAACAGCGCTAAAGGAGGCCTATTCTAGTCAACACTAAAAGTGACCTTACGGTTCGATTTGGGCGAAACCGCAATATCCTTGGAACGCATTAGAATAGGCTTAGTTTGAGTGCTAGGAGCTAGGGCTAAGGCCTTCATGAATTTGGCCTTGCTTTCCTTGGTGAGGATAAGATCTGGGAGAACGCTGTCATAACTCTTTTTAATCCCATCAAGATTGTCCATGAGGGAGCTAATGATAGGAGCTGTTGTAGGCTCAGCTACCACCACAGCCTCGTTTTCATTCGAAACTTCCACAGCCGACTTAGGATCATTAGGAGTTTTCTCCTGAACATCTTCACTTGGCAATGCAACAATAATATCACAACAAGAAACTGCCGAATCATTAGATACCACCACACCCGACTTTGGGTCAATTGAAGTCTCCTCCTGGATATCTTCACTCGCCAAAGCAACAACAGTCCCACAAGAAGGAACTACTTGTTTCACAGGAGGACGCAATTCCTGAATGACACTATCAGCTTTCCTCAGCTCTCAGATGAGGCCTTGATATCTGAATCCAACAGGAGCATCTATGCTGGCTTTCAGGAAGATCGTGACACTGTATCCCAGCAACTAGAGGAAAACAGTAAGCTTGCCCTGGTTATTTATAATGGAGGAGGCGAGGTCAGTGAAACAAATAATTCTTGTAAGCCTTCCGATCCAAAGGCTATTTACTTCGATGAGGAGATTGGTGTCTTAGTCCACCCTGCAGCCCTCCCTAGATACTTGGAGATTCAAAACAAAGCAAAGGATTCGAAGATTAAGGGGCAGAAAGAAGATGATTTCCCAGGTAGCGAGTACTACCTCTCCGATGGTTCTCAATGATAACGGAAAAAATTCTGTGCTGGAACGCTAGGGGGGTGCTCAACCGGGGCACTCTTGACTATCTTAAATTTTTGCTTGGTTCTCATAAAGTGTCCGTTTGTGCCATCTTGGAACCTAAATCTGGGGGGGATAGCATGTCTAAACTGGCTCAAGATATTAAGTTCTCCAATTATATGCACTTCAATCCGGTTAACTCTCATATTTGGCTTCTCTGGGATGACAGTGTTTCTGTGATTCCCGTTGATCACTCGGCTCAGCAAGTCACGGCTTTAGTCTCTATTAACAGTAAGAACATATCCTTTCTGTGCAGCTTTATTTACGCTTCAACTGATGCTGTTGTTAGGCGTGATTTGTGGGAGGAGGTTAGCGCCATGGCCCAGCATGTTTCTTCTCCTTGGCTCATCATGGGTGATTTTAATGTCATTGCCTCTCGTGCGGAAAAAAGAGGGGGTAACAGACCTAACCCCTCATACATCAGGGATTTTGTCGAGTTTATGGCTAGTAGTGGTGTCTCCGACGCTGGTTTTCTGGGTTGTCCCTTCACTTGGTCGAATAATCAACAAGGGAATTCGTGTATTTGGGAACGTCTTGATAGAGTTCTTATTAATGGCAGAGGTATGGCGGATTTTCAGAGTATGAAGGTTTATCATCTTGCTAGAACCTCGTCGGACCATTGCCCTCTGTTGGTTCAATTGCAGGGTGACAGGAAACGAGTCTCTAATTTCAAATTTATTGGGCCTTGGTTGGAGCACGCTGACTTCCCCAGAATAGTCAATCAGGCCTGGAAAGGAAAGGCCCATACAAACTCTTTAGTCAATTTCACCCTAAAGCTGAAAAGGCTTCGTGCTTCTCTCAAAATCTGGAATTGGGATGTTTTCGGCGACATCCGGAGACGGATCGAGGACACCTCGACCATAATTCAAAACCTTGAGTCAGATCTGCAGGACCGATGGTCCGACGACGGTGCCGCCAGAATTGCGTCCGCTAAATCTGACCTCAACGGGATTCTTCGCTTTCAGCTTGGCTTGTTGGAGGAAAAAGCTAGGTTGGTTTGGATCCGTTACGGGGAGCGTAACTCTAAGATTTTCCATGCCGCTATCAAGGCCAGAAAACTCAAAACTCTGTTCGGCTTCAACTGGATGACGGATCTCACTCGGATGATGCAGATGTTATTGGGAAAAGGGCTGAAGAATATTTCAAGTCCCTGTTTTGTGCTTTTCCGGAGTCAGGTAAAATTGATGTCACTGATTTTATTGGCCCTTGTATTTCTGATACTGAAAATGCGGATTTAGTCGCCCAGCCCTCGGAAAAGGAGATAAGGGACACTGTGTTCGCTATGAATCCCAACAGCTCTCCTGGCCCGGATGGCTTTACTGGGAAATTTTTTACTGGTTGTTGGGATATCATTGAAGACGATCTTGTTGCTGCAGTTGCTGCCTATTTCAGTGGCCTGCAATTGCCGAAAGTCATCTCTTCCACCAGTATTGTTTTGCTTCCGAAGGTCCCAAAGGCTACTTCTCTAGATCAGCTCAGGCCTATCAGCTTGTGTAATTTTCTCCATAAAATCCTGTCTAAGATTTTGAACAACAGGCTTAAGGTCGTTCTCTCTTCTATTATCAGTCCTGAACAGTCCGGATTTCTTGAGGGCAGGAATATTCAAGACTCTGTCGCAATGGCCCATGATTTGGTTAGGGATATCAATCACAAAACCTTTGTGGGGAATGTTCTCATCAAGTTGGACATGTCCAAGGCTTATGATAGGCTTTCGTGGAGATTTCTGATGAAAATGCTGCGGGCTTTTGGTTTCTCTGATAAGTGGTGTGACCTGATCTATAGGAATATTTCTAACTGCTGGTATGCTGTGAATTGGGAAGGCTCCTCTTATGGTTTCTTCAAGTCCAATAGAGGAGTGAGGCAAGGCGATCCCCTGTCCCCTAGCCTGTTCATTCTGTCCATGGAATACTTCAGCAGGATGCTCAACCAGGCTATTCTGCAAAGGAGGGTAATTCCCTTTCAAGTTAAGGGTACCTGCACTAGGCTGCAACATCTGTTATATGCCGATGACTTGCTGATTTTCTCTAGTGGCATAATTACGTCAATTTCCAAGCTTCTGGAAATGATTAAAACCTTCTGCAAACTCTCTGGCCAGCAGTTAAGCCCGGATAAGAGTAGGCTCTTCTTCAGCAAGCATATTAGCCACATCAGAAGGTCGGAGCTGCTGCGCAATACCACCTTTAAAGAAGGCACTTTTCCTACTACGTACCTGGGAGTTCCCCTTTTCCCTGGTCGGGCCTACATATCATATTTTCAGCATTTGGAGGAGAAGATCAGGGGCAGAATTTCCGGCTGGGCTAAGCACTTCCTCTCCTTCGCCGGTAGAGTTACGCTGATAAACTCAGTTCTTTCCTCTATGAGCATATATACTATGGCCATCCTCCCTGTCCCCAAGGCCTGCCTCTTAAATATCGAGAAGCTCCTCTCCAATTTTTTATGGGATAGTGGCTCCTCCTCTAGACGTCATTGGCTGAGCTGGGAGCTAGTTTGTACCCCGCGTCAAGAAGGTGGGTTGGGCGTCAAAAAGCTAGCTGAGATTAGGAAGGCTGTTCTGGCCAAGCTGGCCTGGAAGTATCTTCTGAACAATTCCGCTTGGGCTAGTTATGCTAGGATCCGGTATAAGAATAAGCCTCAAGGTTCGGCTCTGTGGAGAGCTATCTACCCGCTGATTCACATTATCAAAGAGAATAGCTGCTGGATCTTTGGTGATGGGTTGACAAAAGTCAGCCACTATAGTGAATGGCTTAATGTCAAGCTTCCTAAAGTGGCTGATGGTTGGTGTATCAAGGATGTCATCAATAATATGCAGATCAGAGAGGCTTTCCTTCGCTTCCTTCCTCCTAACTCTATTGATGATCTGGAAGATGTCCGCATCTCTACAAAACCGGATGCGCTTCTGTGGAAAGGTTCGAAGTCAGGAGATTTTTCTGTGAAATTGGCCTTTCGTGCATTTAGGTCCCCTTTACCCAAGAATCGAGTGTTTGCGAACTTGTGGCAGTCCTGGATCCCGCCTAAAGTCTCAGTTATCGTGTGGAAACTTTGCAGGAATATTGTGGCCACTGATGATAATATTTCCAGAATAGGGTTTTGCCTCCCCTCGAAATGCTTGTGCTGCCGCAAGCCTGCAATAGAATCCAGTGATCATTTGTTCTTCAAAAGCGAAGTGGCTAGGCGTGTCTGGAAGTTCATCTGCACCCTTTTCAGCAGAGAGATGCCCACTACCAAAATCGACCTTGCTGTGGGATGGCTTTGGAAGCCAAATACGAAGGATTTCAGCGACTGCCTGCAAGTTGCTCTTGCTTGCTGCTGTGTTTGGGAGATATGGCTCTATAGAAACCACATGATCCACGAGGGAGAGTGCAGAGACGTTGTTGCTCACCTCAAAAATTGGGCAGTAAAGGTTGGGCCTCTGATCAAAGCTCCGTTTAACCCCTCCTTCGACAACCAGTTGGCAGTGGACATTCTTCGAGTCATCCCTAAGGGTCGCGCTGAGGGTGGTCGCTGGAGCTGCTGGAGCCCAGATGGTCAGAACCTAACTCTGTCCATTTCCATTAATGATTTACATCTGGGGGCCATTGTCCGGAACCAAAATGGTACTTTTAAGCTGGGGTTTAAATTGGACCTTCCTAATGGTGATCTCCCTGAGGCGCTCAATTCGGCCTTGCGAGAGTGTTCTCATCATGATCTTAGCATCGGCTCTATTCAAAGTTCTCATCAGTCCTTTCGATGGGCTCGGGGAGAGATTTTCGGTGTCCCGTTCGAAGCTTTCCTTGAATGGAAAAAAATCAGGAAAATGCTGGGGCATCTCCAGTTTAGCCACATTCCGCCAGCTGTCAATGGGGCGGCCATTTCCCTCTGCTTTGCTAAGATTCCCGCTGGGGCATTCTCGTGTATGTCTGGCCTTCCAAAGCAATGCAAGGTGGCCTTGGTTGGAGACTATCTTAAGCTTCCTAGTTGGTGCAAGAATGGCAGTATGTTTCTAGATAAGGATCTGTATTACGATCTTGGCAGTAGGGCTACGATGCGTGACCATGTCTAGCTCCGTTGGTTGTTGGTGTCGTCTCGTCCTTTCTGTGTCCGTGTTTTGTCTGTGTTTTCTTGTGTGTTATCCTTGTAGGCTTGTTCGGCGTTGTTAGAGGTTGGGGCCACCGATCCCAGTCTCGGCGCTTGAGAGCCATTTCTTTAGTCTGTCCTTTGGGTAGTCTGCTTTCGTGTCCTGTGCTAGAGTTGGCTTGTTCGGCGTTTTATGGGGCTCCTCCCCAGGCGCTTGAGAGCTTCTGGTGTAATCGCCATGATCCGGGCTTTTCGGATCCTCTTTGAATAAATTTGCTGGCTCCGTCCAGTTTTTAAAAAAAAAATGACACTATCAGTAGTGTTCTTTTTTCGGACCTTTCTTGCACTCTTTTTCTTCTTGACTTGCACCCATTCATCTTGCTTACTAGTGTCCATAGTCTCATTCCCTTGTGTCGCAACACTATTCTGGATAGTAATTTCTATAGGATTACGCTCCTTCATAACAGGCATATTGATCTGCTCCTTTGGATCAATTTTTGACCCATGTTTCTTCCTACATATCGATAAATCATGCCCATGAACTTTGCAGTAGGAGCAATATGCCATATTACCTTCCACTTCTATTTTCTGCCAGAAAATTCTCCCATCAGATAAAGAGATCCTAACTTCCTCCGGAATAGGAATACAAACATCAAGTTCCACACAGGCTCTAACATATCTAAGAGTGGCACAAGCCTTTGATCTCTCATCCAATTCGAGAAAATAACCAAAAGAGTTCACAATACTAGCCACATAGTTACGAGTAACAAACCCAGGATGGATACCTGGTAATCTAACCCACTTAGTTGTAGTAGATGATTCCTTCTTCGGGCTGTAATCAGGGAAATACCGAAATAGACGAAACATAGCATGCCCAACCTTTCGGAGAGGAGAAGTTAGAACCGCATTTGCATCTTCCTCAGAGTCTAATATTATCATCAAATGTCGAGAATCCCAGATATCACTGACCGTAGCTCTGCCTTTAATAGGCCAATTCTCCTTGAATACTTGCCGAATCACCTCAATAGTCGGTCTCCCCATGGTAAATTTTGCAACTAGCGAGTGCTTGAAGAGAGCTACCCCTGCTTCGAACTCAGCTGCTGTGAAGTGAACAGAGGGCTTCCCATCTACGGTTGAGTATTGACGAGATGGTAAAATGATTGGTTTAAACCTAGGAACCAATCTAGAATTCGCCACCACCAGAGCAGATGAGTTCGCCGGACTCTTACCCTTAACTGCTGCTGCAAACGAGACCTCCGGCGACTGCTGCTCCTTCAGCAAAGAGCTCAGATCCGGCCAACCAGGTCCAGCCCTTGCACCGGACGCCACCAGCACTGGAGGGGATGAAACAGCCGGCGTCGACATTGCACAGCCGTGGAGGAGCTGAAGAAAACCGGGGAGGAGCTGAAACTCAGGTCTCAGATCTCAGATCTGAACCGTGTAGGAGCTGAACCGTGGAGGAGCTGAAGAAACCGGCCTTCAGATCTCAAATCTGAACTAAAAGCCGAGGAGGAGCTGAACTTTAAGGAAAAAAAACCCAGATCTAAACTTCGAAGAACAGATTCATTCACGAACAGATCTGAAAATCGAAGAACAGATCTCAGATTCGGGCTCAAAAGATCGGAGCTCGCGGACGCCCAAGGGAACGAAACCAGATCTACCGGCGCAGACACGGAAACCCAGCTTCGAGAACGGATCTGGGAGCTTCGAGCTTCGAAAATGGATCGGAGATCTGAGAGCTTCGAACACGGATCTGAGAGCTTCGAACACGGATTTCAGAGCTTCGAACACGGATCTGAGAGCTTCGAGAACGTCAGGCGACGTCAGACGGGATGGTCGCCAGCGCGGGCCGAGAACTCGCGGGAGAAGACGCCGGAGTTGCCCAAGGAGACTAACGAGACTAACTTAGAATGAGACTAACGAGACTAACGAGAATGAGACTAAGGACAAGGACGCCGGAGTCGCCCAAGGACGAACTTAGACAAACCTTAGAATGAGACTAACGAGACTAACTTGGGAAGAACAAAGACGACCATTACTCTCATTCTTAGGTTAGTCTAAGTTCGTCCCAAGTTAGTCTAAGTTCGTCCCAAGTTTGAGACTAACGAGACTAACTTGGGACGAACAAAGACAAACTTTAGTCTCATTCTAAGGTTTGTCTAAGTTCGTCCCAAGTTAGTCCATTTCTAAGGACGAACTTAGATAAACCTTAGAATGAGACTAACGATACTAACTTGGGAAGAACAAAGACGACCATTACTCTCATTCTTAGGTTAGTCTAAGTTCGTCCCAAGTTAGTCTAAGTTCGTCCCAAGTTTGAGACTAACGAGACTAACTTGGGACGAACAAAGACAAACTTTAGTCTCATTCTAAGGTTTGTCTAAGTTCGTCCCAAGTTAGTCCATTTCTAAGGACGAACTTAGATAAACCTTAGAATGAGACTAACGAGACTAACTTGGGACGAACAGAGACAAACTTTAGTCTCATTCTAAGGTTTGTCCAAGTTCGTCCCAAGTTTGTCAATGTTCGCCCCAAGTTAGTCTATTTCTAAGGACGAACTTAGATAAACCTTAGAATGAGAGTAACGAGACTAACATGAGACGAACAAAGACAAACTTTAGTCTCATTCTTAGGTTTGTCAAAGTTCGTCCCAAGTTAGTCTATTTGTAAGGACAAACTTACACAAACCTTAGAATGAGACTAACGAGACTAACTTGGGACGAACAAAGACAAACTTTAGTCTCATTCTAAGGTTTGTCTAAGTTCGTCCCAAGTTAGTCTATTTCTAAGGACGAACTTAGATAAACCTTAGAATGAGACTAACGAGACTAACTTGGGACGAACAAAGATAAACTTTAGTCTCGTTCTGAGGTTGTTCTATGTTCGTCCCAAGTTAGTCTAAGTTCGTCCCACATTTGTCTCTTTCTAAGGACGAACTTAGACAAACCTTAGAATGAGACTAACGAGACTAATTTGGGATGAACAAAGACAAACATTAGTCTCATTCTAAGGTTTCTCTAAGTTCGTCCCAAGTTAGTCTAAGTTCGTCCCACGTTTGTCTCTTTCTAAGGATGAACTTAGACAAACCTAAAAATGAGACTAACGAGACTAATTTGGGACGAACAAAGACAAACTTTAGTCTCATTCTAAGGTTTGTCTAAGTTCATCCCAAGTTTGTCAAAGTTCACCCTAAGTTAGTCTATTTCTAAGGACGAACTTAGACAAACCTTAGAATGAGAGTAACGAGACTAACTTGGGAAGAACAAAGACAAACATTAGTGTCATTCTAAGGTTAGTCTAAGTTCGTCCCAAGTTAGTCTATTTCTATGGACGAACTTAGATAAACCTTAGATTGAGACTAAGAGACTAACTTGGGATGAACAAAGACAAACTTTAGTCTCATTCTAAGGTTTGTCTAAGTTTGTCCCAAGTTAGTATAAGTTTGTCCCAAGTTAGTCTCTTTCTAAGGACGAACTTAGACAAACCTTAGAATGAGACTAACGAGACTAACTTGGGACGAATAAAGACAAACTTTAGTCTCATTCTAAGGTTTGTCTAAGTTCGTCCCAAGTTAGTCTAAGTTCGTCCCAAGTTAGTCTAAGTTCATCCCAAGTTTGTCAAAGTTCATCCCAAGTTAGTTTATTTCTAAGGACGAACTTAGATAAACCTTAGACTGAGAGTAACGAGACTAACTTGAGACGAACAAAGACAAACTTTAGTCTCATTCTAAGGTTTGTCAAAGTTCGTCCCAAGTTAGTCTATTACTAAGGACGAACTTACACAAACCTTAGAATGAGACTAACGAGACTAACCTGGGACGAACAAAGATAAACTTTAGTCTCATTCTAAGGTTTGTTTAAGTTCATCCCAAGTTAGTCTATTTCTAAGGACGAACTTAGATAAACCTTAGAATGAGACTAACGAGATTAACTTGGGACGAACAAAGACCAACTTTAGTCTCATTCTAAGGTTTGTCTCAGTTCGTCCCAAGTTAGTCTAAGTTCATCCCATGTTTGTCTCTTTCTAAGGACGAACTTAGGCAGACCTTAGAAAGACACTAACGAGACTAACTTGGGACGAACAAAGACAAACTTTAATCTCATTCTAAGGTTTGTCTCAGTTCGTCCCAAGTTAGTCTAAGTTCGTCCCACGTTTGTCTCTTTCTAAGGATGAACTTAGACAAACCTTAGAATGAGACTAACGATACTAACTTGGGACGAACAAAGACATACTTTAGTCTCATTCTAAGGTTTGTCTAAGTTCGTCTCAAGTTAGTCTAAGTTCGTCCCACGTTTGTCTCTTTCTAAGGACGAACTTAGACAAACCTTAAAATGAAACTAATGAGACTAATTTGGGACGATCAAAGACAAACTTTAGTCTCATTCTAAGGTTTGTCTAAGTTCGTCCCAAGTTTGTCAAAGTTTTTCCCAAGTTAGTCTATTTCTAAGGACGAACTTAGACAAACCTGATAATGAGACTAACGAGACTAACTTGGGAACAACAAAGACAACCATTAGTCTCATTCTAAGGTTAGTCTAAGTTCGTCCCAAATTAGTCTATTTCTAAGGACGAACTTAGATAAACCTTAGAATGAGACTAAGAGACTAACTTGGGACGAACAAAGACAAACTTTAGTCTCATTCTAAGGTTTGTCTAAGTTCGTCCCAAGTTAGTCTCTTTCTAAGGACGAACTTAGACAAACCTTAGAATGAGACTAACGAGACTAACTTGGGACGAACAAAGACAAACTTTAGACTCATTCTTAGGTTTGTCTAAGTTCATCCCAAGTTTGTCAAAGTTCGTCCAAAGTTAGTCTATTTCTAAGGGCGAACTTTGATAAACCTTAGAATGAGAGTAACGAGACTAACTTGAGACAAACAAAGACAAACTTTAGACTCATTCTAAGGTTAGTCAAAGTTCGTCCCAAGTTAGTCTATTTCTAAGGACAAACTTATACAAACCTTAGAATGAGACTAACGAGACTAACTTGGGACGAACAAAGACAAACTTTAGTCTCATTCTAAGGTTTGTCTAAGTTCATCCCAAGTTAGTCTATTTCTAAGTACGAACTTAGATAAACCTTAGAATGAGACTAACGAGACTAACTTGGGACGAACAAAGACAAACTTTAGTCTCATTCTAAGGTTTGTCTAAGTTCGTCCCAAGTTAGCCTATTTCTAAGGACGAACTTAGATAAACCTTAGAATGAGAGTAACGAGACTAACTTGAGACGAACAAAGACAAACTTTAGTCTCATGCTAAGGTTTGTCAAAGTTTGTCCCAAGTTAGTCTATTTCTAAGGACGAACTTACACAAACCTTTGAATGAGACTAACGAGACTAACTTGGGAAGAACAAAGACAAACATTAATCTCATTCTAAGGTTAGTCTAAGTTCGTCCCAAGTTAGTCGATTTCTATGGACGAACTTAGATAAACCTTAGATTGAGACTAAGAGACCAACTTGGAATGAACAAAGACAAACTTTAGTCTCATTCTAAGGTTTGTCTAAGTTCATCCCAAGTTAGTATAAGTTCGTCCCACATTTGTCTCTTTCTAAGGACGAACTTAGACAAACCTTAGAATGAGACTAACGAGACTAACTTGGGACGAATAAAGACAAACTTTAGACTCATTCTTAGGTTTTTCTAAGTTCATCCCAAGTTTGTCAAAGTTCGTCCAAAGTTAGTCTATTTCTAAGGGCGAACTTTGATAAACCTTAGAATGAGAGTAACGAGACTAACTTGAGACAAACAAATACAAACTTTAGACTCATTCTAAGGTAAGTCAAAGTTCGTCCCAAGTTAGTCTATTTCTAAGGACAAACTTATACAAACCTTAGAATGAGACTAACGAGACTAACTTGGGACGAACAAAGACAAACTTTAGTCTCATTCTAAGGTTTGTCTAAGTTCATCCCAAGTTAGTCTATTTCTAAGTACGAACTTAGATAAACCTTAGAATGAGACTAACGAGACTAACTTGGGACGAACAAAGACAAACTTTAGTCTCATTCTAAGGTTTGTCTAAGTTCGTCCCAAGTTAGCCTATTTCTAAGGACGAACTTAGATAAACCTTAGAATGAGAGTAACGAGACTAACTTGAGACGAACAAAGACAAACTTTAGTCTCATGCTAAGGTTTGTCAAAGTTTGTCCCAAGTTAGTCTATTTCTAAGGACGAACTTACACAAACCTTTGAATGAGACTAACGAGACTAACTTGGGAAGAACAAAGACAAACATTAATCTCATTCTAAGGTTAGTCTAAGTTCGTCCCAAGTTAGTCGATTTCTATGGACGAACTTAGATAAACCTTAGATTGAGACTAAGAGACCAACTTGGAATGAACAAAGACAAACTTTAGTCTCATTCTAAGGTTTGTCTAAGTTCATCCCAAGTTAGTATAAGTTCGTCCCACATTTGTCTCTTTCTAAGGACGAACTTAGACAAACCTTAGAATGAGACTAACGAGACTAACTTGGGACTAACAAAGACAAACTTTAGTCTCATTCTAAGGTTTGTCTAAGTACGTCCCAAGATAGTCTATTTCTAAGGACGAACTTAGATAAACCTTAGAATGAGAGTAATGAGACTAACTTGAGACGAAGAAAGAAAAACTTTAGTCTCATTCTAAGGTTTGTCAAAGTTCATCCCAAGTTAGTCTATTTCTAAGGACGAACTTAGATAAACCTTAGAATGAGACTAACGAGACTAACTTGAACGAACAAAGACAAACTTTAGTCTCATTCTAAGGTTTGTCTCAGTTCGTCCCAAGTTAGTCTAAGTTCGTCCCACGTTTGTCTCTTTCTAAGGACGAACTTAGACAAACCTTAGAATGAGACTAACGAGACTAACTTGGGACTAACAAAGACAAACTTTAGTCTCATTCTAAGGTTTGTCTAAGTACGTCCCAAGTTTGTCAAAGTTTGTCCCAAGTTAGTCTATTTCTAAGGACTAACTTAGATAAACCTTAGAATGAGAGTAACGAGACTAACTTGAGACGAAGAAAGAAAAACTTTAGTCTCATTCTAAGGTTTGTCAAAGTTCGTCCCAATTAGTGTATTTCTAACGACGAACTTATACAAACCTTAGAATGAGACTAACAAGACTAACTTGGAACGAACAAAGACAAACTTTAGTCTCATTCTAAGGTTTGTCTAAGTTCATCCCAAGTTAGTTTATTTCTAAGGACAAACTTAGATAAACCTTAGAATGAGACTAACTTGGGATGAACAAAGACAAACTTTAATCTCATTCTAAGGGTTGTCTCAGTTCGTCCCAAGTTAGTCTAAGTTCGTCCCACGTTTGTCTCTTTCTGAGGATGAACTTAGACAAACCTTAGAATGAGACTAACGAGACTAACTTGGGACGAACAAAGACAAACTTTAGTCTCATTCTAAGGTTTGTCTAAATTCGTCTCAAGTTGGTCTAAGTTCATCCCACGTTTGTCCCTTTCTAAGGACGACCTTAGACAAACCTTAGAATGAAACTAACGAGAATAATTTGGGACGAACAAAGACAAACTTTAGTCTCATTCTTAGGTTTGTCTAAGTTCGTCCCAAGTTAGTCTATTTCTAAGGACGAACTTAGACAAACCTTAGAATGAGACTAACGAGACTAACTTGGGAAGAACAAAGACAACCATTAGTCTCATTCTAAGGTTAGTCTAAGTTCGTCCCAAGTTAGTCTCTTTCTAAGGACGAACTTAGATAAACCTTAGAATGAGACTAAGAGACTACCTTGGGACGAACAAAGACAAACTTTAGTCTCTTTCTAAAGTTTGTCCAAGTTCGTCCCAAATTAGTCTCTTTCTAAGGACGAACTTAGACAAACCATAGAATGAGACTAACGAGACTAACTTGGGACAAACAAAGAAAAACTTTAGTCTCATTCTAAGGTTTGTCTAAGTTCGTCCCAAGTTGGTCAAAGTTCGTCCCAAGTTGGTCAAAGTTCGTCCCAAGTTAGTCTATTTCTAAGGACAAACTTAGATAAACCTCAGAATGAGACTAACGAGACTTACTTGAGACGAACAAAGACAAACTTTAGACTCATTCTAAGGTTTGTCAAAGTTCGTCCCAAGTTAGTCTATTTCTAAGGACGAACTTAGATGAACCTTAGAATGAGACTAGCGAGACTAACTTGGGACGAACAAAGACAAACTTTAGTCTCATTGTAAGGTTTGTCTAAGTTCGTCCCAAGTTAGTCTATATCTAAGGACGAACTTAGATAAACCTTAGAATGAGAGTAACGAGACTAACTTGAGACGAACAAAGACAAACTTTAGTCTCATTCTAAGGTTTGTCAAAATTCGTCCCAAATTAGTCTATTTCAAAGGACGAACTTACACAAACCTTAGAATGAGACAAACGAGACTAACTTGGGACGAACAAAGACAAACTTTAGTCTCATTCTAAGGTTTGTCTAAGTTCGTCCCAAGTAAGTCTATTTCTAAGGACGAATTTAGATAAACCTTAGAATGAGACTAACGAGACTAACTTGGGACGAACAAAGACAAACTTTAGTCTCATTCTAAGGTTTGTCTCAGTTCGTCCCAAGTTAGTCTAAGTTCGTCCCATGTTTGTCTCTTTCTAAGGACGAACTTAGACAGACCTTAGAAAGAGACTAACGATACTAACTTTGGACGAACAAAGACAAACTTTAGTCTCATTCTAAAGTTTGTCTAAGTTCGTCCCAAGTTAGTCTATTTCTAAGGACGAACTTAGATAAACCTTAGAATGAGACTAACGAGACTAACTTGGGACGAACAAAGATAAACTTTAGTCTTATTCTATGGTTGTTCTATGTTCTTCCCAAGTTAGTCTAAGTTCGTCCCACGTTTGTCTCTTTCTAAGGACGAACTTAGACAAATCTTAGGACTAAAGTTTGTCTTTGTTCATCCCAAGTTAGTCTAAGTTCGTGCCACGTTTGTCTCTTTCTAAGGACGAACTTAGACAAACCTAAGAATGAGACTAACGAGACTAATTTGGGACGAACAAAGACAAACTTTTGTCTCATTCTAAGGTTTGTCTAAGTTCATCCCAAGTTTGTCTAAGTTCATCCTAAGTTAATCTATTTCTAAGGACGAACTTAGACAAACCTTAGAATGTGACTAACGAGACTAACTTGGGAAGAACAAAGACAAACATTAGTCTCATCCTAAGGTTAGTCTAAGTTCGTCCCAAGTTAGTCTATTTCTGTGTACGAACTTAGATAAACCTTAGATTGAGACTAAGAGACTAACTCGGGAAAAACAAAGACAAACATTAGTCTCATTCTAAGGTTTGTCAAAGTTCGTCCCAAGTTAGTATTAGTTCGTCCCGAGTTAGTCTCTTTCTATGGACGAACTTAGACAAACCTTAGAATGAGACTAACGAGACTAACTTGGGACGAATAAAGACAAACTTTAGTCTCATTCTAAGGTATGTCTAAGTTCGTCCCAAGTTTGTCAAAGTTCATCCCATGTTAGTCTATTTCTAAGGACGAACTTAGATAAACCTTAGACTGAGAGTAACGAGACTAACCTGAGACGAACAAAGACAAACTTTAGTCTCATTCTAAGGTTTGTCAAAGTTCGTCCCAAGTTAGTCTATTACTAAGGACGAACTTACTCAAACTTTAGAATGAGACTAATGAGACTAACTTGGGACGAACAAAGACAAACTTTAGTCTCATTCTAAGGTTTGTCTAAGTTCATCCCAAGTTAGTCTATTTCTAAGGAGGAACTTAGATAAACCTTAGAATGAGATTAACGAGACTAACTTGGGACGAACAAAGACATACTTCAGTCTCATTCTAAGGTTTGTCTCAGTTCGTCCCAAGTTAGTCTAAGTTCATCCCATGTTTGTCTCTTTCTAATGACAAACTTAGACATACCTTAGAATGAGAATAACGAGACTAACTTGGGATGAACAAAGACAAACTTTAGTCTCATTCTAAGGTTTGTCTCAGTTCGTCCCAAGTTAGTCTAAGTTCATCCCATGTTTGTCTCTTTCTAAGGACAAACTTAGACAGACCTTAGAATGAGAATAACGAGACTAACTTGGGACGAACAAAGACAAACTTTAGTCTCATTCTAAGGTTTGTCTAAGTTCGTCCCAAGTTAGTCTAAGTTCGTCCCACGTTTGTCTCTTTCTAAGGACGAACTTAGACAAACCCTAGAATGAAACTAACGAGGCTAATTTTGGACGAACAAAGACAAACTTTAGTCTCATTCTAAGGTTTGTCTAAGTTCGTCCCAAGTTAGTCTATTTCTAAGGACGAACTTAGATAAACCTTAGAATGAGACTAAGAGACTAACTTGGGACGAACAAAGACAAAATTTAGTCTCAGCCTAAGGTTAGTCTAAGTTCGTCCCAAGTTAGTCTAAGTTCGTCCCAAGTTAGTCTTTTCCTAAGGACGAACATAGACAAACCATAGAATGAGACTAACAAGACTAACTTGGGACTAACAAAGACAAACCTTAGTCTCCTTCTAAGGTTTGTCTAAGTTCGTCCCAAGTTTGTCAAAGTTCGTCCCAAGTTAGTCTATTTCTAAGGACGAACTTAGATAAACCTTAGAATGAGAGTAACGAGACTAACTTGAGACGAAGAAAGGAAAACTTTAGTCTCATTCTAAGGTTTGTCAAAGTTCGTCCCAATTATTGTATTTCTAAGGACGAACTTATACAAACCTAAAAATGAGACTAACAAGACTAACTTGGGACGAACAAAGACAAACTTTAGTCTCATTCTAAGGTTTGTCTAAGTTCGTCCCAAGTTTGTCAAAGTTCGTCCCAAGTTAGTCTATTTCTAAGGACGAACTAAGACAAACCTTAGAATGAGACTAACGAGACTAACATGGGAAGAACAAAGACAACCATTAGTCTCATTCTAAGGTTAGTCTAAGTTCATCCCAAGTTAGTTTATTTCTAAGGACGAACTTAGATAAACCTTAGAATGTGACTAAGAGACTAACTTGGGACGAACAAAGACAAACTTTAGTCTCATTCTAAGGTTTGTCTAAGTTCATCCCAAATTAGTCTCTTTCTAAGGACGAACTTAGACAAAACTTAGAATGAGACTAACGAGACTAACTTGGGACGAACAAAGACAAACTTTAGTCTCATTCTAAGGTTTGTCTAAGTTCGTCCCAAGTTTGTCAAAGTTCGTCCCGAGTTAGTCTATTTTTAAGGACGAACTTAGATAAACCTTAGAATGAGAGTAACGAGACTTACTTGAGACGAAGAAAGACAAACTTTAGACTCATTCTAAGGTTTGTCAAAGTTCGTCCCAAGTTAGTCTATTTCTAAGGACAAACTTATACAAACCTTAGAATGAGTCTAACGAGACTAACTTGGGACGAACAAAGACAAACTTTAGTCTCATTCTAAGGTTTGTCTAAGTTCGTCCCAAGTTAGTCTATTTCTAAGGACGAACTTAGATGAACCTTAGAATGAGACTAACGAGACTAACTTGGGACGAACAAAGACAAACTTTAGTCTCATTCCAAGGTTTGTCTAAGTTCGTCCCAAGTTAGTCTATTTCTAAGGACGAACTTAGATAAACCTTAGAATGAGAGTAACGAGAGTAACTTGAGACGAACAAAGACAAACTTTAGTCTCATTCTAAGGTTTGTCAAATTTCGTCCCAAGTTAGTCTATTTCTAAGGACGAACTTACACAAACCTTAGAATGAGACAAACGAGACTAACTTGGGACGAACAAAGACAAACGTTAGTCTCATTCTAAGGTTTGTCTAAGTTCGTCCCAAGTAAGTCTATTTCTAAGGACGAACTTAGATAAACCTTAGAATGAAACTAACGAGACTAACTTGGGACGAACAAAGACAAACTTTAGTCTCATTCTAAGGTTTGTCTAAGTTCGTCCCAAGTTAGTCTAAGTTCGTCCCACATTTGTCTCTTTCTGAGGACGAACTTAGACAAACCTTAGAATGAAACTAACGAGACTAATTTGGGACGAACAAAGACAAACTTTAGTTTCATTCTAAGGTTTGTCTAAGTTCGTCCCAAGTTAGTCTATTTCTAAGGACAAACTTAGATAAACCTTAGAATCAGACTAAGAGACTAACTTGGGACGAACAAAGACAAAATTTAGTCTCATTCTAAGGTTTGTCTAAGTTCGTCCCAAGTTAGTCTAAGTTCGTCCCAAGTTAGTCTCGTCCTAAGAACGAACTTAGACAAACCTTAGAATGAGACTAACGAGACTAACTTGGGACTAACAAAGACAAACTTTAGTCTCATTCTAAGGTTTGTCTAAGTTCGTCCCAAGTTTGTCAAAGTTCGTCCCAAGTTAGTCTATTTCTAAGGACGAACTTAGATAAACCTTAGAATGAGAGTAACGAGACTAACTTGAGACGAAGAAAGAAAAACTTTAGTCTCATTCTAAGGTTTGTCTAAGTTCGTCCCAAGTTTGTCAAAGTTCGTCCCACGTTTGTCTCTTTCTAAGGACGAACTTAGACAAACCTTAGAATGAAACTAACAAGACTAATTTGGGACGAACAAAGACAAACTTTAGTCTCATTCTAAGGTTTGTCTAAGTTCGTCCCAAGTTAGTCTATTTCTAAGGACGAACTTAGATAAACCTTAGAATGAGACTAGGAGACAAACTTGGGACGAACAAAGACAAAATTTAGTCTCATTCTAAGGTTTGTCTAAGTTCGTCCCAAGTTAGTCTAAGTTCGTCCCAAGTTAGTCTAAGTTCGTCCCAAGTTAGTCTCTTCCTAAGGACGAACTTAGACAAACCTTAGAATGAGACTAACGAGACTAACTTGGGACTAACAAAGACAAACTTTAGTCTCATTCTAAGGTTTGTCTAAGTTCGTCCCAAGTTTGTCAAAGTTCGTCCCAAGTTAGTCTATTTCTAATGACGAACTTAGATAAACCTTAGAATGAGAGTAACGAGACTAACTTGAGACGAAGAAAGAAAAACTTTAGTCTCATTCTAAGGTTTGTCAAAGTTCGTCCCGATTAGTGTATTTCTAAGGACGAACTTATACAAACCTTAGAATGAGACTAACAAGACTAACTTGGGACGAACAAAGACAAACTTTAGTCTCATTCTAAGGTTTGTCTAAGTTCATCCCAAGTTAGTTTATTTCTAAGGACGAACTTAGATAAACCTTAGAATGAGACAAACTTGGGATGAACAAAGACAAACTTTAATCTCAATCTAAGGTTTGACTCAGTTCGTCCCAAGTTAGTCTAAGTTCGTCCCACGTTTGTCTCTTTCTAAGGACGACCTTAGACAAACCTTAGAATGAGACTAACGAGACTAACTTGGGACGAAAAAAGACAAACTTTAGTCTCATTCTAAGGTTTGTCTAAGTTCGTCCCAAGTTAGTCTAAGTTCGTCCCACATTTGTCTCTTTCTGAGGACGAACTTAGACAAACCTTAGAATGAAACTAACGAGACTAATTTGGGACGAACAAAGACAAACTTTAGTTTCATTCTAAGGTTTGTCTAAGTTCGTCCCAAGTTAGTCTATTTCTAAGGACAAACTTAGATAAACCTTAGAATCAGACTAAGAGACTAACTTGGGACGAACAAAGACAAAATTTAGTCTCATTCTAAGGTTTGTCTAAGTTCGTCCCAAGTTAGTCTAAGTTCGTCCCAAGTTAGTCTCGTCCTAAGAACGAACTTAGACAAACCTTAGAATGAGACTAACGAGACTAACTTGGGACTAACAAAGACAAACTTTAGTCTCATTCTAAGGTTTGTCTAAGTTCGTCCCAAGTTTGTCAAAGTTCGTCCCAAGTTAGTCTATTTCTAAGGACGAACTTAGATAAACCTTAGAATGAGAGTAACGAGACTAACTTGAGACGAAGAAAGAAAAACTTTAGTCTCATTCTAAGGTTTGTCTAAGTTCGTCCCAAGTTTGTCAAAGTTCGTCCCACGTTTGTCTCTTTCTAAGGACGAACTTAGACAAACCTTAGAATGAAACTAACAAGACTAATTTGGGACGAACAAAGACAAACTTTAGTCTCATTCTAAGGTTTGTCTAAGTTCGTCCCAAGTTAGTCTATTTCTAAGGACGAACTTAGATAAACCTTAGAATGAGACTAGGAGACAAACTTGGGACGAACAAAGACAAAATTTAGTCTCATTCTAAGGTTTGTCTAAGTTCGTCCCAAGTTAGTCTAAGTTCGTCCCAAGTTAGTCTAAGTTCGTCCCAAGTTAGTCTCTTCCTAAGGACGAACTTAGACAAACCTTAGAATGAGACTAACGAGACTAACTTGGGACTAACAAAGACAAACTTTAGTCTCATTCTAAGGTTTGTCTAAGTTCGTCCCAAGTTTGTCAAAGTTCGTCCCAAGTTAGTCTATTTCTAATGACGAACTTAGATAAACCTTAGAATGAGAGTAACGAGACTAACTTGAGACGAAGAAAGAAAAACTTTAGTCTCATTCTAAGGTTTGTCAAAGTTCGTCCCAATTAGTGTATTTCTAAGGACGAACTTATACAAACCTTAGAATGAGACTAACAAGACTAACTTGGGACGAACAAAGACAAACTTTAGTCTCATTCTAAGGTTTGTCTAAGTTCATCCCAAGTTAGTTTATTTCTAAGGACGAACTTAGATAAACCTTAGAATGAGACAAACTTGGGATGAACAAAGACAAACTTTAATCTCAATCTAAGGTTTGACTCAGTTCGTCCCAAGTTAGTCTAAGTTCGTCCCACGTTTGTCTCTTTCTAAGGACGACCTTAGACAAACCTTAGAATGAGACTAACGAGACTAACTTGGGACGAAAAAAGACAAACTTTAGTCTCATTCTAAGGTTTGTCTAAATTCGTCTCAAGTTAGTCTAAGTTCGTCCCACGTTTGTCTGATTCTAAGGACGAACTTAGACAACCCTTCGAATGAAACTAACGAGACTAATTTGGGACGAACAATGACAAACTTTAGTCTCATTCTTAGGTTTGTCTAAGTTCGTCCCAAGTTTGTCAAAGTTCGTCCCAAGTTAGTCTATTTCTAAGGACGAACTTAGACAAACCTTAGAATGAGACTAACGAGACTAACTTGGGAAGAACAAAGACAACCATTAGTCTCATTCTAAGGTTAGTCTAAGTTCGTCCCAAGTTAGTCTATTTCTAAGGACGAACTTAGATAAACCTAAGAATGAGACTAAGAGACTAACTTGGGACGAACAAAGACAAACTTTAGTCTCATTCTAAGGTTTGTCTAAGTTCGTCCCAAGTTAGTCTCTTTCTAAGGACGAACTTAGACAAACCTTAGAATGAGACTAACGAGACTAACTTGGGACGAACAAAGACAAACTTTAGTCTCATTCTAAGGTTTGTCTAAGTTCGTCTTAAGTTTGTCAAAGTTCGTCCCAAGTTAGTCTATTTCTAAGGACGAACTTAGATAAACCTTAGAATGAGAGTAACGAGACTTAATTGAGACGAACAAAGACAAACTTTAGACTCATTCTAAGGTTTGTCAAAGTTCGTCCCAAGTTAGTCTATTTCTAAGGACGAACTTATACAAACCTTAGAATGAGACTAACGAGACTAACTTGGGAAGAACAAAGACAAACTTTAGTCTCATTCTAAGGTTTGTCTAAGTTCGTCCCAAGTTAGTATATTTCTAAGGACGAACTTAGATGAACCTTAGAATGAGACTAACGAGACTAACTTGGGACGAACAAAGACAAACTTTAGTCGCATTCTAAGGTTTGTCTAAGTTCGTCCCAAGTTAGTCTATATCTAAGGACGAACTTAGATAAACCTTAGAATGAGAGTAACGAGACTAACTTGAGACGAACAAAAACAAACTTTAGTCTCATTCTAAGGTTTGTCAAAGTTCGTCCAAAGTTAGTCTATTTCTAAGGACGAACTTACACAAACCTTAGAATGAGACAAACAAGACTAACTTGGGACGAACAAAGACAAACTTTACTCTCATTCTAAGGTTTGTCTAAGTTCATCCCAAGTAAGTCTATTTCTAAGGACGAACTTAGATAAACCTTAGAAGAGGACTAACGAGACTAACTTGGGACGAACAAAGACAAACTTTAGTCTCATTCTAAGGTTTGTCTCAGTTCGTCCCAAGTTAGTCTAAGTTCATCCCAAGTTAGTCTTTTTCTAAGGACGAAATTAGACAAAACCTTAGAATAAGACTAACGAGACTAACTTGGGACGAACAAAGACAAACTTTAGTCTCATTCTAAGGTTTGTCGAAGTTCATCCCAAGTTAGTCTATTTCTAAGGACGAACTTAGATAAACCTTAGAATGAGACTAACGAGACTAACTTGGGACGAACAAAGACAAACTTTAGTCTCATTCTAAGGTTTGTCTAAATTCGTCTCAAGTTAGTCTATTTCTAAGGACGAACTTAGATAAACCTAAGAATGAGACTAAGAGACTAACTTGGGACGAACAAAGACAAACTTTAGTCTCATTCTAAGGTTTGTCTAAGTTCGTCCCAAGTTAGTCTCTTTCTAAGGACGACCTTAGACAAACCTTGGAATGAGACTAACGAGACTAACTTGGGACGAACAAAGACAAACTTTAGTCTCATTCTAAGGTTTGTCTAAATTCGTCTCAAGTTAGTCTATTTCTAAGGACGAACTTAGATAAACCTAGGAATGAGACTAAGAGACTAACTTGGGACGAACAAAGACAAACTTTAGTCTCATTCTAAGGTTTGTCTAAGTTCGTCCCAAGTTAGTCTCTTTCCAAGGACGACCTTAGACAAACCTTAGAATGAGACTAACGAGACAAACTTGGGTCGAACAAAGACAAACTTTAGTCTCATTCTAAGGTTTGTCTCAGTTCGTCCCAAGTTAGTCTAAGTTCATCCCAAGTTAGTCTTTTTCTAAGGACGAAATTAGACAAAACCTTAGAATAAGACTAACGAGACTAACTTGGGACGAACAAAGACAAACTTTAGTCTCATTCTAAGGTTTGTCTAAGTTCGTCCCAAGTTAGTCTATTTCTAAGGACGAACTTAGATAAACCTTAGAATGAGACTAACGAGACTAACTTGCGACGAACAAAGACAAACTTTAGTCTCATTCTAAGGTTTGTCTAAATTCATCTCAAGTTAGTCTATTTCTAAGGACGAACTTAGATAAACCTAAGAATGAGACTAAGAGACTAACTTGGGACGAACAAAGACAAACTTTAGTCTCATTCTAAGGTTTGTCTAAGTTCATCCCAAGTTAGTCTCTTTCTAAGGACGACCTTAGACAAACCTTAGAATGAGACTAACGAGACTAACTTGGGACGAACAAAGACAACCATTAGTCTCATTCTAAGGTTAGTCTAAGTTCGTCCCAAGTTAGTCTATTTCTAAGGACGAACTTAGATAAACCTAAGAATGAGACTAAGAGACTAACTTGGGACGAACAAAGACAAACTTTAGTCTCATTCTAAGGTTTGTCTAAGTTCGTCCCAAGTTAGTCTCTTTCTAAGGACGACCTTAGACATACCTTAGAATGAGACTAACGAGACTAACTTGGGACGAACAAAGACAAACTTTAGTCTCATTCTAAGGTTTGTCTAAATTCGTCTCAAGTTAGTCTAAGTGCGTCCCACGTTTGTCTCATTCTAAGGACGAACTTAGAAAACCCTTCGAATGAAACTAACGAGACTAATTTGGGACGAACAAAGACAAACTTTAGTCTCATTCTTAGGTTTGTCTAAGTTCGACCCAAGTTTGTCAAAGTTCGTCCCAAGTTAGTCTATTTCTAAGGACGAACTTAGACAAACCTTAGAATGAGACTAACGAGGCTAACTTGGGAAGAACAAAGACAACCATTAGTCTCATTCTAAGGTTAGTCTAAGTTCGTCCCAAGTTAGTCTATTTCGAAGGATGAACTTAGATAAACCTAAGAATGAGACTAAGAGACTAACTTGGGACGAACAAAGACAAACTTTAGTCTCATTCTAAGGTTTGTCTAAGTTCGTCCCAAGTTAGTCTCTTTCTAAGGACGAACTTAGACAAACCTTAGAATGAGACTAACGTGACTAACTTGGGACGAACAAAGACAAACTTTAGTCTCATTCTAAGGTTTGTCTAAGTTCGTCCCAAGTTTGTCAAAGTTCGTCCCAAGTTAGTCTATTTCTAAGGACGAACTTAGATAAACCTTAGAATGAGAGTAACGAGACTTACTTGAGACGAACAAAGACAAACTTTAGACTCATTCTAAGGTTTGTCAAAGTTCGTCCCAAGTTTGTCCATTTCTAAGGACGAACTTATACAAACCTTAGAATGAGACTAACGAGACTAACTTGGGAAGAACAAAGACAAACTTTAGTCTCATTCTAAGGTTTGTCTAAGTTCGTCCCAAGTTAGTATATTTCTAAGGACGAACTTAGATGAACCTTAGAATGAGACTAACGAGACTAACTTGGGACGAACAAAGACAAACTTTAGTCGCATTCTAAGGTTTGTCTAAGTTCGTCCCAAGTTAGTCTATACCTAAGGACGAACTTAGATAAACCTTAGAATGAGAGTAACGAGACTAACTTGAGACCAACAAAGACAAACTTTAGTCTCATTCTAAGGTTTGTCGAAGTTCGTCCAAAGTTAGTCTATTTCTAAGGACGAACTTACACAAACCTTAGAATGAGACAAACGAGACTAACTTGGGACGAACAAAGACAAACTTTACTCTCATTCCAAGGTTTGTCTAAGTTCATCCCAAGTAAGTCTATTTCTAAGGACGAACTTAGATAAACCTTAGAAGAGGACTAACGAGACTAACTTGGGACGAACAAAGACAAACTTTAGTCTCATTCTAAGGTTTGTCTCAGTTCGTCCCAAGTTAGTCTAAGTTCATCCCAAGTTAGTCTTTTTCTAAGGACGAAATAAGACAAAACCTTAGAATAAGACTAACAAGACTAACTTGGGATGAACAAAGACAAACTTTAGTCTCATTCTAAGGTTTGTCTAAGTTCGTCCCAAGTTAGTCTATTTCTAAGGACGAACTTAGATAAACCTTAGAATGAGACTAACGAGACTAACTTGGGACGAACAAAGATAAACTTTAGTCTCATTCTAAGGTTGTTCTATGTTCGTCCCAAGTTAGTCTATTTCTAAGGACGAACTTTGATAAACCTTAGAATGAGAGTAACGAGACTAATTTGAGACGAAGAAAGAAAAACTTTAGTCTCATTCTAAGGTTCGTCTAAGTTCGTCCCAAGTTTGTCAAAGTTCGTCCCAAGTTAGTCTATTTCTAAGGATGAACTTAGATAAACCTTAAAATGAGAGTAACGAGACTAACTTGAGACGAAGAAAGAAAAACTTTAATCTCATTCTGAGGTTTGTCTAAGTTCGTCCCAAGTTAGTCTATTACTGAGGATGAACTTACACAAACCTTAGAATGAGACTAACGAGACTAACTTGGGATGAATAAATACAAACTTTAGTCTCATTCTAAGGTTTGTCTAAGTTCGTCCCAAGTTAGAATAAGTTCTTCCCACGTTTGTCTCTTTCTCAGGATGAACTTAGACAAACCTTAGAATGAGACTAACGAGACTAACTTGGAAAGAACAAAGACAAACATTAGTTTCATTCTAAGGCGAGTCTAAGTTCGTCCCAAGTTAGCCTATTTCTAAGGACGAACTTAGATAAACCTTAGAATGAGACTGAGAGACTAACTTATGACGAACAAAGACAAACTTTAATCTCTTTCAAAGGTTTGTCTTAGTACGTCCCAAGTTAGTCTAAGTTCGTCCCAAGTTAGTCTCTTTCTAAGGACGAACTTAGACAAACCTTAGAATGAGACTAACGAGACTAACTCAAGTCTGGCGACTTTGGTGAGAGAAAGTTTTTCGAAAATGGCGACTTTGGCGTCTTCTCGGTTCATTCTCGATCCGCGCCGGTGAGCTCTGTGTTCGTCGTCGCCTGAAGCTTCTCCCTGCGTCTCCTGGCAGAGTGCTGTCTTTGATGCTCTGAAGCTGGCGTCGTCTCCAATCCTTAGAACTGCCATCGTCTTCGATCCAAATCTGGGATCTTTCGTGTCTGGCGTCGTCTTCGAAGCTCAGATCTCCATTTTAGATCTGGAAATCGTTCGTCGTCTTTGAATCAGATCTGTGAATCTCGTGGCTGGTGCTCGTGGCTTTTGATTTTTGATTTCAGATCTGGTTCTCGGTGGTTTTCGAAGTCAGTTTTCGATTTCAGAGCTGGTTCTCGTGGTTGATCTGTTTCCTCAGGCCTCTCACGATTGTGTCGATGGCGACTCCTGCTCACTCTTCCGGTGCAAGGGTCAGTTCCGCCTGGTCCGATTTGGGCTCGGGTTTGCTGAAGGAGCAGCAGTCGGCGGAGGTAATCAAGGTGCAGGAATATGCGTCGGTAGGTCCTTCTTGTCCAGATTTGGTCTCTTCGGGTGGAAAGTTTGGAGCTTTAGCTCCGGCGACGTCATATGCCACTGCAGTAAAGGCAAGTCCTCCTCCTCCGGCGACATCATATGCATCAGCGGCGACAAAACCTAGGCTTCTCCCTCGATTCAAACCGATTGTCCTTCCTTCTCGGCAGTATTCAAATGTTGATGGAAAACCATCTGTGCACTTCACAGTGGCTGAGTTTGAAGCAGGGGTTGCACTCTTTAAGCATTCTTTGGTGGCGAAATTAACTATGGGCAGGCCAACTATTGAAGTTATTCGTCAAACGTTCAAAGAGCATTGGCACATTAAAGGGCGTGCTACGGTTAGTGAGATTTGGGATGCTCGGCATATGATGATTATTCTTGATTCGGAGGAAGATGCCAATACTGTTCTTACGTCGCCTCTCCGCAAGGTAGGGCACGCAATGTTTCGACTATTTCGGTATTCTTCTGATTATAGTCCCAAGAGGGAGTCCTCCATTACTACAAAATGGGTTAGATTACCAGGTATTCATCCTGGCTTTGTCACTCGTAATTATGTGGCTAGTATCGTGAACTCCTTTGGTTGTTTTCTTGATTTGGATGAGAGATCGAAGGCTTGTGGCACTCTTAGATATGTTAGAGCTTGTGTGGAACTTGATGTTTGTATCCCTATTCCGGAGGAAGTTAGGATTTCTCTTTCGGATGGGAGAGATTTCTGGCAAAAAATAGAAGTGGAAGGCAATATGGCCTATTGCTCCTTCTGTAAAGTTCATGGGCATGATTTATCGATCTGTAACAAGAAACATGGTTCAATACATGATTCCAAGGAGCAGATCAATATGGCTATTATGAAGAAGCATAATCCCATGGGAATTACTATCCAGAATAGTGCTGCGGCTCAAGTTAGTAAGCAAGATGAATGGGTGCAAATCAAGAATAATTTGCCTGTTATGAAGGAGCATAACCCTATAGAGATGTCTATCCAGAATGATCAAGAGAATGAGACTATGGGCAGCAAACAAGATGAATGGGTGCAAGTCAATAAGAAAAAGAAGGCTAGGAAGACCCGAAAGAAGAATACTGCTGAAAGTATTCAGGAAGTAAGTATTGGGCAGGTGCAAGAGAGTGTTTTACAATTGACTGATACTCAAGTAGCTCTCCCTTGTGAGAGTTTTGTTGATATGGCTAGTGAAGAGGTTCAAGAGGAGACTTCAATTAATCCTAAGTCGGATGTGGTGGTATCTTTAGAGAATGACAAGGAGGTTGGAGATTTGAATATGGCTGTTCCTAAAGCAGCTCCGGACATCAATCCCCTTGAAGACAAACTAGATGAGATAAAAATGAGTTATGACAGCGTGTTTCCTTATCTTACCCTCTCCAAGGAAGACAGGACCAGATTCCAGAAAGCCATATCGCTAGCTCCTAGCATTCAAATTAAGCCTATTCTTAAGCGCTCCAAGGATGGTGCTGATTCGCCCCATTCGAATCGCAAGGTCACTTTTAGCGGTTAATGGGATTGGCCTAGTCTAGTTCTGTTTTGTTCCCTTGTTGTTTCGTTTTCCTTTTTTGGGCTTTGTCCCCTTAATAAAATTTCCTTCAAAAAAAAAAAAAAAGACTAACGAGACTAACTTGGGACGAACAAAGACAAACTTTAGTCTCATTCTATGGTTTGTCTAAGTTCGTCCCAAGTTTGTCAAAGTTCGTCCCAAGTTAGTCTATTTCTAAGGACGAACTTAGATAAACCTTAGAATGAGAGTAACGAGACTAACTTGAGACGAACAAAGACAAACTTTTGTCTCATTCTAAGGTTTGTCAAAGTTCGTCCCAATTAGTGTATTTCTAAGGGCAAACTTATACAAACCTTAGAATGAGACTAACAAGACTAACTTGGGACGAACAAAGACAAACTTTAGTCTCATTCTATGGTTTGTCAAAGTTCATCCCAAGTTAGTTTATTTCTAAGGACGAACTTAGATAAACCTTAGAATGAGACTCACTTGGGATGAACAAAGACAAACTTTAATCTCATTCTAAGGTTTGTCTCAGTTCGTCCCAAGTTAGTCTAAGTTCGTCCCACGTTTGTCTCTTTCTAAGGACGAACTTAGACAAACCTTAGAATGAGACTAACGAGACTAATTTGGGACGAACAAAGACAAACTTTAGTCTCATTCTAAGGTTTGTCTAAATTCATCTCAAGTTAGTATAAGTTCGTCCCACGTTTGTGTCTTTCTAAGGACGACCTTAGACAAACCTTAGAATGAAACTAACGAGACTAATTTGGGACGAACAAAGACAAAATTTAGTCTCATTCTTAGGTTTGTCTGAGTTCATCCCCAAGTTTGTCAAAGTTCGTCCCAAGTTAGTCTATTTCTAAGGACGAACTTAGACAAACCTTAGAATGAGACTAACGAGACTAACTTGGGAAGAACAAAGACAACCATTAGTCTCATTCTAAGGTTAGTCAAAGTTCGTCCCAAGTTAGTCTATTACTAAGGACGAACTTAGATAAACCTTAGAATGAGACTAAGAGACTAACTTGGAACGAACAAAGACAAACTTTAGTCTCATTCTAAGGTTTGTCTATGTTCGTCCCAAATTAGTCTCTTTCTAAGGACGAACTTAGACAAACCTTAGAATGAGACTAACGAGACTAACTTGGGACGAACAAAGACAAACTTTAGTCTCATTCTATGGTTTGTCTAAGTTCGTCCCAAGTTTGTCAAAGTTCGTCCCAAGTTAGTCTATTTCTAAGGACGAACTTAGATAAACCTTAGAATGATAGTAACGAGATTAACTTGAGACGAAGAAAGAAAAACTTTAGTCTCATTCTAAGGTTTGTCAAAGTTCGTCCCAATTAGTGTATTTCTAAGGGCAAACTTATACAAACCTTAGAATGAGACTAACAAGACTAACTTGGGACGAACAAAGACAAACTTTAGTCTCATTCTATGGTTTGTCAAAGTTCATCCCAAGTTAGTTTATTTCTAAGGACGAACTTAGATAAACCTTAGAATGAGACTCACTTGGGATGAACAAAGACAAACTTTAATCTCATTCTAAGGTTTGTCTCAGTTCGTCCCAAGTTAGTCTAAGTTCGTCCCACGTTTGTCTCTTTCTAAGGACGAACTTAGACAAACCTTAGAATGAGACTAACGAGACTAATTTGGGACGAACAAAGACAAACTTTAGTCTCATTCTAAGGTTTGTCTAAATTCGTCTCAAGTTAGTCTAAGTTCGTCCCACGTTTGTGTCTTTCTAAGGACGACCTTAGACAAACCTTAGAATGAAACTAACGAGACTAATTTGGGACGAACAAAGACAAACTTTAGTCTCATTCTTAGGTTTGTCTAAGTTCGTCCCAAGTTTGTCAAAGTTCGTCCCAAGTTAGTCTATTTCTAAGGACGAACTTAGACAAACCTTAGAATGAGACTAACGAGACTAACTTGGGAAGAACAAAGACAACCATTAGTCTCATTCTAAGGTTAGTCAAAGTTCGTCCCAAGTTAGTCAATTACTAAGGACGAACTTAGATAAACCTTAGAATGAGACTAAGAGACTAACTTGGGACGAACAAAGACAAACTTTAGTCTCATTCTAAGGTTTGTCTATGTTCGTCCCAAATTAGTCTCTTTCTAAGGACGAACTTAGACAAACCTTAGAATGAGACTAACGAGACTAACTTGGGACGAACAAAGACAAACTTTAGTCTTATTCTATGGTTTGTCTAAGTTCGTCCCAAGTTTGTCAAAGTTCGTCCCAAGTTAGTCTATTTCAAAGGACGAACTTAGATAAACCTTAGAATGAGAGTAACGAGACTTACTTGAGACGAACAAAGACAAACTTTAGACTCATTCTAAGGTTTGTCAAAGTTCGTCCCAAGTTAGTCTATTTCTATGGACGAACTTATACAAACCTTAGAAAAAGACTAACGAGACTAACTTGGGACGAACAAAGACAAACTTTAGTCTCATTCTAAGTTTTGTCTAAGTTCGTCCCAAGTTAGTCTATTTCAAAGGATGAACTTAGATGAACCTTAGAATGAGACTAACGAGACTAACTTGGGACGAACAAAGACAAACTTTAGTCTCATTCTAAGGTTTGTCTAAGTTCGTCCCAAGTTAGTCTATATCTAAGGACGAACTTAGATAAACCTTAGAATGAGAGTAACGAGACTAACTTGAGATGAACAAAGATAAACTTTAGTCTTATTCTAAGGTTGTTCTATGTTCGTCCCAAGTTAGTCTAAGTTCATCCCACGTTTGTCACTTTCTAAGGACGAACTTAGACAAACCTTAGAATGAGACTAACGAGACTAACTTGGGATGAACAAAGACAAACTTTAGTCTCATTCTAAGGTTTCTCTAAGTTCGTCCCAAGTTAGTCTAAGTTCGTGCCACATTTGTCTCTTTCTAAGGACGAACTTCGACAAACCTAAGAATGAGACTAACGAGACTAATTTGGGACGAACAAAGACAAACTTTTTTCTCATTCTCAGGTTTGTCTAAGTTCATCCCAAGTTTGTCAAAGTTCATCCTAAGTTAGTCTATTTCTAAGGACGAACTTAGACAAACCTTAGAATGAGACTAACGAGACTAACTAGGGAAGAACAAAGACAAACATTAGTCATCCTAAGGTTAATCTAAGTTCGTCCCAAGTTAGTCTATTTCTATGGACGAACTTAGATAAACCATAGATTGAGACTAAGAGACTAACTCGGGATGAACAAAGACAAACTTTAGTCTCATTCTAAGGTTTGTCTAAGTTCGTCCCAAGTTAGTATAAGTTCGTCCCAAATTAGTCTCTTTCTAAGGACGAACTTAGACAAACCTTAGAATGAGACTAACGAGACTAACTTGGGACGAATAAAGACAAACTTTAGTCTCATTCTAAGGTATGTCTAAGTTCGTCCCAAGTTTGTCAAAGTTCATCCCAAGTTAGTCTATTTCTAAGGACGAACTTAGATAAATCTTAGACTGAGAGTAACGAGACTAACTTGAGACGAACAAAGACAAAATTTAGTCTCATTCTAAGGTTTGTCAAAGTTCGTCCCAAGTTGGTCTATTACTAAGGACAAACTTACACAAACCTTAGAATGAGACTAATGAGACTAACTTAGGACGAACAAAGATAAACTTTAGTCTCATTCTAAGGTTTGTCTAAGTTCATCCCAAGTTAGTCTATTACTAAGGACGAACTTAGATAAACCTTAGAATGAGACTAACGAGACTAACTTGGGACGAACAAAGGCAAACTTTAGTCTCATTCTACGGTTTGTCTCAGTTCGTCCCAAGTTAGTCTAAGTTCATCCCATGTTTGTCTCTTTCTAAGAACGAACTTAGACAGACCTTAGAATGCGACTAACGAGACTAACTTGGGACGAACAAAGACCAACTTTAGTCTCATTCTAAGGTTTGTCTAAGTTCGTCCCAAGTTAGTCTAAGTTCGTCCCACGTTTGTCTCTTTCTAAGGACGAACTTAGACATACCTTAGAATGAAACTAACGAGACTAATTTGGGACGAACAAAGACAAACTTTAGTCTCATTCTAAGGTTTGTCTAAGTTTGTCCCAAGTTAGTCTGTTTCTAAGGACGAACTTAGATAAACCTTAGAATGAGACTTAGAGACTAACTTGGGACGAACAAAGACAAAATTTAGTCTCTATCTAAGGTTTGTCTAAGTTCGTCCCAAGTTAGTCTAAGTTTGTCCCAAGTTAGTCTCTTCCTAAGGACGAACTTAGACAAACCTTAGAATGAGACTAACGAGACTAACTTGCGACTAACAAAGACAAACTTTAGTCTCATTCTAAGGTTTGTCTAAGTTCGTCCCAAGATTGTCAAAGTTTGTGCCAAGTTAGTCTATTTCTAAGGACGAACTTAGATCAACCTCAGAATGAGAGTAACGAGACTAACTTGAGACGAAGAAAGAAAAACTTTAGTCTCATTATAAGGTTTGTCAAAGTTCGTCCCAATTAGTGTATTTCTAAGGACGAACTTATACAAACCCTAGAATGAGACTAACAAGACTAACTTGGGACGAACAAAGACAAACTTTAGTCTCATTCTAAGGTTTGACTAAGTTCATCCCAAGTTAGTTTATTTCTAAGGACGAACTTAGATAAACCTTAGAACGAGACTAACTTGGGATGAACAAAGACAAACTTTAATCTCATTCTAAGGTTTGTCTCAGTTCATCCAAAGTTAGTCTAAGTTTGTCCCACGTTTGTCTCTTTCTAAGGACGAACTTAGACAAACCTTAGAATGAGACTAACGAGACTAACTTGGGACGAACAAAGACAAACTTTAGTCTCATTCTAAGGTTTGTCTAAGTTCGTCCCAAGTTAGCCTATTTCTAAGGACGAACTTAGATAAACCTTAGAATGAGACTAACGAGACTAACTTGGGACGAACAAAGATAAACTTTAGTCTTATTCTAAGGTTGTTCTATGTTCGTCCCAAGTTAGTCTAAGTTCGTCCCAAGTTTCTCAAAGTTCATCCCAAGTTAGTCTATTTCTAAGGACGAACTTAGATAAACCTTAGAATGAGAGTAACGAGACAAACTTGAAACGAACAAAGACAAACTTTTGTCTCATTCTAAGGTTTGTCAAAGTTCGTCCCAAGTTAGTCTATTACTAAGGACTAACTTACACAAACCTTAGAATGAGACTAACGAGACTAACTTGGGACGAACAAATACAAACTTTAGTCTCATCCTAAGGTTTGTCTAAGTTCGTCCCAAGTTAGTCTAAGTACGTCCCACGTTTGTCTCTTTCTCAGGACGAACTTAGACAAACCTTAGAATGAAACTAACGAGACTAATTTGGGATGAACAAAGACAAACTTTAGTCTCATTCTTAGGTTTGTCTAAGTTCGTCCCAAGTTAGTCTATTTCTAAGGACGAAGCCTTAGAATGAGACTAAGAGACTAACTTGGGACGAACAAAGACAAACTTTAGTCTCTTTCAAAGGTTTGTCTAAGTACGTCCCAAGTTAGTCTAAGTTCGTCCCAAGTTAGTCTCTTTCTAAGGATGAACTTAGACAAACCTTAGAATGAGACTAACGAGACTAACTTGGGACGAACAAAGACAAACTTTAGTCTCATTCTAAGGTTTGTCTAAGTTCGTCCCAAGTTTGTCAAAGTTCGTCCCAAGTTAGTCTATTTCTAAGGACGAACTTAGATAAACCTTAGAATGAGAGTAACGAGACTAACTTGAGACGAACAAAGACAAACTTTTGTCTCATTCTAAGGTTTGTCAAAGTTCGTACCAAGTTAATCTATTACTAAGGACGAACTTACACAAACCTTAGAATGAGACTAACGAGACTAACTTGGGACGAACAAATACAAACTTTAGTCTCATTCTAAGGTTTGTCTAAGTTCGTCCCAAGTTAGTCTAAGTTCGTCCCACGTTTGTCTCTTTCTCAGGATAAACTTAGATAAACCTTAGAATGAGACTAAGGAGACTAACTTGGGAAGAACAAAGACAAACATTAGTCTCATTCTAAGGTTAGTCTAAGTTCGTCCCAAATTAGCCTATTTCTAAGGACGAACTTAGATAAACCTTAGAATGAGACTAAGAGACTAACTTATGACGAACAAAGACAAACTTTAGTCTCTTTCAAAGGTTTGTCTTAGTACGTCCCAAGTTAGTCTAAGTTCGTCCCAAGTTAGTCTCTTTCTAAGGACGAACTTAGACAAACCTTAGAATGAGACTAACGAGACTAACTTGGGACGAACAAAGGCAAACTTTAGTCTCATTCTAAGGTTTGTCTAAGTTCGTCCCAAGTTTGTCAAAGTTCATCCCAAGTTAGTCTATTTATAAGGACGAACTTAGATAAACCTTAGAATGAGAGTAACGAGACTAACTTGAGACGAAGAAAGAAAAACTTTAGTCTCATTCTAAGGTTTGTCAAAGTTCGTCCCAATTAGTGTAATTCTAAGGACAAACTTATACAAACCTTAGAATGAGACTAACGAGACTAACTTGGGAAGAACAAAGACAACCATTAGTCTCATTCTAAGGTTAGTCTAAGTTCGTCCCAAGTTAGTCTATTTCTAAGGACGAACTTAGATAAACCTTAGAATGAGACTAAGAGACTAACTTGGGACGAACAAAGACAAACTTTAGTCTCATTCTAAGGTTTGTCGAAGTTCGTCCCAAATTAATCTCTTTCTAAGGACGAACTTAGACAAACCTTAGAATGAGACTAATGAGACTTACTTGGGACGAACAAAGACAAACTTTAGTCTCATTCTATGGTTTGTCTAAGTTCGTCCCAAGTTTGTCTAAGTTCGTCCCAAGTATGTCAAAGTTCGTCCCAAGTTAGTCTATTTCTATGGACGAACTTATACAAACCTTAGAAAAAGACTAACGAGACTAACTTGGGACGAACAAAGACAAACTTTAGTCTCATTCTAAGTTTTGTCTAAGTTCGTCCCAAGTTAGTCTATTTCAAAGGACGAACTTAGATGAACCTTAGAATGAGACTAACGAGACTAACTTGGGACGAACAAAGACAAACTTTAGTCTCATTCTAAGGTTTGTCTAAGTTCGTCCCAAGATTGTCAAAGTTTGTCCCAAGTTAGTCTATTTCTAAGGACGAACTTAGATCAACCTCAGAATGAGAGTAACGAGACTAACTTGAGACGAAGAAAGAAAAACTTTAGTCTCATTATAAGGTTTGTCAAAGTTCGTCCCAATTAGTGTATTTCTAAGGACGAACTTATACAAACCCTAGAATGAGACTAACAAGACTAACTTGGGACGAACAAAGACAAACTTTAGTCTCATTCTAAGGTTTGACTAAGTTCATCCCAAGTTAGTTTATTTCTAAGGACGAACTTAGATAAACCTTAGAACGAGACTAACTTGGGATGAACAAAGACAAACTTTAATCTCATTCTAAGGTTTGTCTCAGTTCATCCAAAGTTAGTCTAAGTTTGTCCCACGTTTGTCTCTTTCTAAGGACGAACTTAGACAAACCTTAGAATGAGACTAACGAGACTAACTTGGGACGAACAAAGACAAACTTTAGTCTCATTCTAAGGTTTGTCTAAGTTCGTCCCAAGTTAGCCTATTTCTAAGGACGAACTTAGATAAACCTTAGAATGAGACTAACGAGACTAACTTGGGACGAACAAAGATAAACTTTAGTCTTATTCTAAGGTTGTTCTATGTTCGTCCCAAGTTAGTCTAAGTTCGTCCCAAGTTTCTCAAAGTTCATCCCAAGTTAGTCTATTTCTAAGGACGAACTTAGATAAACCTTAGAATGAGAGTAACGAGACAAACTTGAAACGAACAAAGACAAACTTTTGTCTCATTCTAAGGTTTGTCAAAGTTCGTCCCAAGTTAGTCTATTACTAAGGACTAACTTACACAAACCTTAGAATGAGACTAACGAGACTAACTTGGGACGAACAAATACAAACTTTAGTCTCATCCTAAGGTTTGTCTAAGTTCGTCCCAAGTTAGTCTAAGTTCGTCCCACGTTTGTCTCTTTCTCAGGACGAACTTAGACAAACCTTAGAATGAAACTAACGAGACTAATTTGGGATGAACAAAGACAAACTTTAGTCTCATTCTTAGGTTTGTCTAAGTTCGTCCCAAGTTAGTCTATTTCTAAGGACGAAGCCTTAGAATGAGACTAAGAGACTAACTTGGGACGAACAAAGACAAACTTTAGTCTCTTTCAAAGGTTTGTCTAAGTACGTCCCAAGTTAGTCTAAGTTCGTCCCAAGTTAGTCTCTTTCTAAGGATGAACTTAGACAAACCTTAGAATGAGACTAACGTGACTAACTTGGGACGAACAAAGACAAACTTTAGTCTCATTCTAAGGTTTGTCTAAGTTCGTCCCAAGTTTGTCAAAGTTCGTCCCAAGTTAGTCTATTTCTAAGGACGAACTTAGATAAACCTTAGAATGAGAGTAACGAGACTAACTTGAGACGAACAAAGACAAACTTTTGTCTCATTCTAAGGTTTGTCAAAGTTCGTACCAAGTTAGTCTATTACTAAGGACGAACTTACACAAACCTTAGAATGAGACTAACGAGACTAACTTGGGACGAACAAATACAAACTTCAGTCTCATTCTAAGGTTTGTCTAAGTTCTTCCCAAGTTAGTCTAAGTTTGTCCCACGTTTGTCTCTTTCTCAGGATAAACTTAGATAAACCTTAGAATGAGACTAACGAGACTAACTTGGGAAGAACAAAGACAAACATTAGTCTCATTCTAAGGTTAGTCTAAGTTCGTCCCAAATTAGCCTATTTCTAAGGACGAACTTAGATAAACCTTAGAATGAGACTAAGAGACTAACTTATGACGAACAAAGACAAACTTTAGTCTCTTTCAAAGGTTTGTCTTAGTACGTCCCAAGTTAGTCTAAGTTCGTCCCAAGTTAGTCTCTTTCTAAGGACGAACTTAGACAAACCTTAGAAAGAGACTAACGAGACTAACTTGGGATGAACAAAGGCAAACTTTAGTCTCATTCTAAGGTTTGTCTAAGTTCGTCCCAAGTTTGTCAAAGTTCATCCCAAGTTAGTCTATTTCTAAGGACGAACTTAGATAAACCTTAGAATGAGAGTAACGAGACTAACTTGAGACGAAGAAAGAAAAACTTTAGTCTCATTCTAAGGTTTGTCAAAGTTCGTCCCAATTAGTGTATTTCTAAGGACAAACTTATACAAACCTTAGAATGAGACTAACGAGACTAACTTGGGAAGAACAAAGACAACCATTAGTCTCATTCTAAGGTTAGTCTAAGTTCGTCCCAAGTTAGTCTATTTCTAAGGACGAACTTAGATAAACCTTAGAATGAGAGTAACGAGACAAACTTGAAACGAACAAAGACAAACTTTTGTCTCATTCTAAGGTTTGTCAAAGTTCGTCCCAAGTTAGTCTATTACTAAGGACTAACTTACACAAACCTTAGAATGAGACTAACGAGACTAACTTGGGACGAACAAATACAAACTTTAGTCTCATCCTAAGGTTTGTCTAAGTTCGTCCCAAGTTAGTCTAAGTTCGTCCCACGTTTGTCTCTTTCTCAGGACGAACTTAGACAAACCTTAGAATGAAACTAACGAGACTAATTTGGGATGAACAAAGACAAACTTTAGTCTCATTCTTAGGTTTGTCTAAGTTCGTCCCAAGTTAGTCTATTTCTAAGGACGAAGCCTTAGAATGAGACTAAGAGACTAACTTGGGACGAACAAAGACAAACTTTAGTCTCTTTCAAAGGTTTGTCTAAGTACGTCCCAAGTTAGTCTAAGTTCGTCCCAAGTTAGTCTCTTTCTAAGGATGAACTTAGACAAACCTTAGAATGAGACTAACGAGACTAACTTGGGACGAACAAAGACAAACTTTAGTCTCATTCTAAGGTTTGTCTAAGTTCGTCCCAAGTTTGTCAAAGTTCGTCCCAAGTTAGTCTATTTCTAAGGACGAACTTAGATAAACCTTAGAATGAGAGTAACGAGACTAACTTGAGACGAACAAAGACAAACTTTTGTCTCATTCTAAGGTTTGTCAAAGTTCGTACCAAGTTAGTCTATTACTAAGGACGAACTTACACAAACCTTAGAATGAGACTAACGAGACTAACTTGGGACGAACAAATACAAACTTCAGTCTCATTCTAAGGTTTGTCTAAGTTCTTCCCAAGTTAGTCTAAGTTCGTCCCACGTTTGTCTCTTTCTCAGGATAAACTTAGATAAACCTTAGAATGAGACTAACGAGACTAACTTGGGAAGAACAAAGACAAACATTAGTCTCATTCTAAGGTTAGTCTAAGTTCGTCCCAAATTAGCCTATTTCTAAGGACGAACTTAGATAAACCTTAGAATGAGACTAAGAGACTAACTTATGACGAACAAAGACAAACTTTAGTCTCTTTCAAAGGTTTGTCTTAGTACGTCCCAAGTTAGTCTAAGTTCGTCCCAAGTTAGTCTCTTTCTAAGGACGAACTTAGACAAACCTTAGAATGAGACTAACGAGACTAACTTGGGACGAACAAAGGCAAACTTTAGTCTCATTCTAAGGTTTGTCTAAGTTCGTCCCAAGTTTGTCAAAGTTCATCCCAAGTTAGTCTATTTCTAAGGACGAACTTAGATAAACCTTAGAATGAGAGTAACGAGACTAACTTGAGACGAAGAAAGAAAAACTTTAGTCTCATTCTAAGGTTTGTCAAAGTTCGTCCCAATTAGTGTATTTCTAAGGACAAACTTATACAAACCTTAGAATGAGACTAACGAGACTAACTTGGGAAGAACAAAGACAACCATTAGTCTCATTCTAAGGTTAGTCTAAGTTCGTCCCAAGTTAGTCTATTTCTAAGGACGAACTTAGATAAACCTTAGAATGAGACTAAGAGACTAACTTGGGACGAACAAAGACAAACTTTAGTCTCATTCTAAGGTTTGTCGAAGTTCGTCCCAAATTAATCTCTTTCTAAGGACGAACTTAGACAAACCTTAGAATGAGACTAATGAGACTAACTGGGGACGAACAAAGACAAACTTTAGTCTCATTCTATGGTTTGTCTAAGTTCGTCCCAAGTTTGTCTAAGTTCGTCCCAAGTATGTCAAAGTTCGTCCCAAGTTAGTCTATTTCTATGGACGAACTTATACAAACCTTAGAAAAAGACTAACGAGACTAACTTGGGACGAACAAAGACAAACTTTAGTCTCATTCTAAGTTTTGTCTAAGTTCGTCCCAAGTTAGTCTATTTCAAAGGACGAACTTAGATGAACCTTAGAATGAGACTAACGAGACTAACTTGGGACGAACAAAGACAAACTTTAGTCTCATTCTAAGGTTTGTCTAAGTTCGTCCCAAGTTAGTCTATATCTAAGGACGAACTTAGATAAACCTTAGAATGAGAGTAACGAGACTAACTTGAGACGAACAAAGATAAACTTTAGTCTCATTCTAAGGTTTGTCAAAGTTCGTCCCAAGTTAGTCTATTTCTAAGGACGAACTTACACAAACCTTAGAATGAGACAAACGAGACTAACTTGGGACGAACAAAGATAAACTTTAGTCTCATTCTAAGGTTTGTCTAAGTTCATCCCTAGTAAGTCTATTTCTAAGGACGAACTTAGATAAACCTTAGAATGAGACTAACGAGACTAACTTGGGACGAACAAAGACAAACTTCAGTCTCATTCTAAGGTTTGTCTTAGTTCGTCCCAAGTTAGTCTAAGTTCATCCCATGTTCTTTCTAAGGACGAACTTCGACAGACCTTAGAATGAGACTAACGATACTAACTTGGGAAGAACAAAGACAAACGTTAGTCTCATTCTAAGGTTTGTCTAAGTTCGTCCCAAGTTAGCCTATTTCTAAGGACAAACTTAGATAAACCTTAGAATGAGACTAGCGAGACTAAATTGGGAGGAACAAAGATAAACTTTAGTCTTTTTCTAAGGTTGTTCTATGTTCGTCCCAAGTTAGTCTAAATTCGTCCCACGTTTGTCTCTTTCTAAGGACGAACTTAGACAAACCTTAGAATGAGACTAACGAGACTAACTTGGGATGAACAAAGACAAACTTTAGTCTCATTCTAAGGTTTCTCTAAGTTCGTCCCAAGTTAGTCTAAGTTCGTGCCACATTTGTCTCTTTCTAAGGAAGAACTTAGACAAACCTAAGAATGAGACTAACGAGACTAATTTGGGAGGAACAAAGACAAACTTTTGTCTCGTTCTAAGGTTTGTCTAAGTTCATCCCAAGTCTGTCAAAGTTCATCCTAAGTTAGTCTATTTCTAAGGACGAACTTAGACAAACCTTAGAATGAGACTAACGAGACTAACTTGGGAAGAACAAAGACAAACATTAGTCATCCTAAGGTTAATCTAAGTTCGTCCCAAGTTAGTCTATTTCTATGGACGAACTTAGATAAACCTTAGATTGAGACTAAGAGACTAATTCGGGATGAACAAAGACAAACTTTAGTCTCATTCTAAGGTTTGTCTAAGTTCGTCCCAAGTTAGTATAAGTTCGTCCCAAATTAGTCTCTTTCTAAGGACGAACTTAGACAAACCTTAGAATGAGACTAACGAGACTAACTTGGGACGAATAAAGACAAACTTTAGTCTCATTCTAAGGTATGTCTAAGTTCGTCCCAAGTTTGTCAAAGGTCATCCCAAGTTAGTCTATTTCTAAGGACGAACTTAGATAAACCTTAGACTGAGAGTAACGAGACTAACTTGAGACGAATAAAGACAAACTTTAGTCTCATTCTAAGGTTTGTCAAAGTTCGTCCCAAGTTGGTCTATTACTAAGGACGAACTTACACAAACCTTAGAATGAGACTAATGAGACTAACTTAGGACGAACAAAGATAAACTTTAGTCTCATTCTAAGGTTTGTCTAAGTTCATCCCAAGTTAGTCTATTACTAAGGACGAACTTAGATAAACCTTAGAATGAGACTAACGAGACTAACTTGGGACGAACAAAGGCAAACTTTAGTCTCATTCTAAGGTTTGTCTCAGTTCGTCCCAAGTTAGTCTAAGTTCATCCCATGTTTGTCTCTTTCTAAGAACGAACTTAGACAGACCTTAGAATGCGACTAACGAGACTAACTTGGGACGAACAAAGACCAACTTTAGTCTCATTCTAAGGTTTGTCTAAGTTCGTCCCAAGTTAGTCTAATTTCGTCCCACGTTTGTCTCTTTCTAAGGACGAACTTAGACATACCCTAGAATGAAACTAACGAGACTAATTTGGGACGAACAAAGACAAACTTTAGTCTCATTCTAAGGTTTGTCTAAGTTCGTCCCAAGTTAGTCTGTTTCTAAGGACGAACTTAGATAAACCTTAGAATGAGACTTAGAGACTAACTTGGGACGAACAAAGACAAAATTTAGTCTCTATCTAAGGTTTGTCTAAGTTCGTCCCAAGTTAGTCTAAGTTTGTCCCAAGTTAGTCTCTTCCTAAGGACGAACTTAGACAAACCTTAGAATGAGACTAACGAGACTAACTTGGGACTAACAAAGACAAACTTTAGTCTCATTCTAAGGTTTGTCTAAGTTCGTCCCAAGATTGTCAAAGTTTGTCCCAAGTTAGTCTATTTCTAAGGACGAACTTAGATCAACCTCAGAATGAGAGTAACGAGACTAACTTGAGACGAAGAAAGAAAAACTTTAGTCTCATTATAAGGTTTGTCAAAGTTCGTCCCAATTAGTGTATTTCTAAGGACGAACTTATACAAACCCTAGAATGAGACTAACAAGACTAACTTGGGACGAACAAAGACAAACTTTAGTCTCATTCTAAGGTTTGACTAAGTTCATCCCAAGTTAGTTTATTTCTAAGGACGAACTTAGGTAAACCTTAGAACGAGACTAACTTGGGATGAACAAAGACAAACTTTAATCTCATTCTAAGGTTTGTCTCAGTTCATCCAAAGTTAGTCTAAGTTTGTCCCACGTTTGTCTCTTTCTAAGGACGAACTTAGACAAACCTTAGAATGAGACTAACGAGACTAACTTGGGACGAACAAAGACAAACTTTAGTCTCATTCTAAGGTTTGTCTAAGTTCGTCCCAAGTTAGCCTATTTCTAAGGAAGAACTTAGATAAACCTTAGAATGAGACTAACGAGACTAACTTGGGACGAACAAAGATAAACTTTAGTCTTATTCTAAGGTTGTTCTATGTTTGTCCCAAGTTAGTCTAAGTTCGTCCCAAGTTTCTCAAAGTTCATCCCAAGTTAGTCTATTTCTAAGGATGAACTTAGATAAACCTTAGAATGAGAGTAACGAGACAAACTTGAAATGAACAAAGACAAACTTTTGTCTCATTCTAAGGTTTGTCAAAGTTCGTCCCAAGTTAGTCTATTACTAAGGACTAACTTACACAAACCTTAGAATGAGACTAACGAGACTAACTTGGGACGAACAAATACAAACTTTAGTCTCATCCTAAGGTTTGTCTAAGTTCGTCCCAAGTTAGTCTAAGTTCGTCCCACGTTTGTCTCTTTCTCAGGACGAACTTAGACAAACCTTAGAATGAAACTAACGAGACTAATTTGGGATGAACAAAGACAAACTTTAGTCTCATTCTTAGGTTTGTCTAAGTTCGTCCCAAGTTAGTCTATTTCTAAGGACGAAGCCTTAGAATGAGACTAAGAGACTAACTTGGGACGAACAAAGACAAACTTTAGTCTCTTTCAAAGGTTTGTCTAAGTACGTCCCAAGTTAGTCTAAGTTCGTCCCAAGTTAGTCTCTTTCTAAGGATGAACTTAGACAAACCTTAGAATGAGACTAACGAGACTAACTTGGGACGAACAAAGACAAACTTTAGTCTCATTCTAAGGTTTGTCTAAGTTCGTCCCAAGTTTGTCAAAGTTCGTCCCAAGTTAGTCTATTTCTAAGGACGAACTTAGATAAACCTTAGAATGAGAGTAACGAGACTAACTTGAGACGAACAAAGACAAACTTTTGTCTCATTCTAAGGTTTGTCAAAGTTCGTACCAAGTTAGTCTATTACTAAGGACGAACTTACACAAACCTTAGAATGAGACTAACGAGACTAACTTGGGACGAACAAATACAAACTTTAGTCTCATTCTAAGGTTTGTCTAAGTTCGTCCCAAGTTAGTCTAAGTTCGTCCCACGTTTGTCTCTTTCTCAGGAAAAACTTAGATAAACCTTAGAATGAGACTAACGAGACTAACTTGGGAAGAACAAAGACAAACATTAGTCTCATTCTAAGGTTAGTCTAAGTTCGTCCCAAATTAGCCTATTTCTAAGGACGAACTTAGATAAACCTTTGAATGAGACTAAGAGACTAACTTATGACGAACAAAGACAAACTTTAGTCTCTTTCAAAGGTTTGTCTTAGTACGTCCCAAGTTAGTCTAAGTTCGTCCCAAGTTAGTCTCTTTCTAAGGACGAACTTAGACAAACCTTAGAATGAGACTAACGAGACTAACTTGGGACGAACAAAGGCAAACTTTAGTCTCATTCTAAGGTTTGTCTAAGTTCGTCCCAAGTTTGTCAAAGTTCATCCCAAGTTAGTCTATTTCTAAGGACGAATTTAGATAAACCTTAGAATGAGAGTAACGAGACTAACTTGAGACGAAGAAAGAAAAACTTTAGTCTCATTCTAAGGTTTGTCAAAGTTCGTCCCAATTAGTGTATTTCTAAGGACAAACTTATACAAACCTTAGAATGAGACTAACGAGACTAACTTGGGAAGAACAAAGACAACCATTAGTCTCATTCTAAGGTTAGTCTAAGTTCGTCCCAAGTTAGTCTATTTCTAAGGACGAACTTAGATAAACCTTAGAATGAGACTAAGAGACTAACTTGGGACGAACAAAGACAAACTTTAGTCTCATTCTAAGGTTTGTCGAAGTTCGTCCCAAATTAATCTCTTTCTAAGGACGAACTTAGACAAACCTTAGAATGAGACTAATGAGACTAACTTGGGACGAACAAAGACAAACTTTAGTCTCATTCTATGGTTTGTCTAAGTTCGTCCCAAGTTTGTCTAAGTTCGTCCCAAGTATGTCAAAGTTCGTCCCAAGTTAGTCTATTTCTATGGACGAACTTATACAAACCTTAGAAAAAGACTAACGAGACTAACTTGGGACGAACAAAGACAAACTTTAGTCTCATTCTAAGTTTTGTCTAAGTTCGTCCCAAGTTAGTCTATTTCAAAGGACGAACTTAGATGAACCTTAGAATGAGACTAACGAGACTAACTTGGGACGAACAAAGACAAACTTTAGTCTCATTCTAAGGTTTGTCTAAGTTCGTCCCAAGTTAGTCTATATCTAAGGACGAACTTAGATAAACCTTAGAATGAGAGTAACGAGACTAACTTGAGACGAACAAAGACAAACTTTAGTCTCATTCTAAGGTTTGTCAAAGTTCGTCCCAAGTTAGTCTATTTCTAAGGACGAACTTACACAAACCTTAGAATGAGACAAACGAGACTAACTTGGGACGTACAAAGATAAACTTTAGTCTCATTCTAAGGTTTGTCTAAGTTCGTCCCTAGTAAGTCTATTTCTAAGGACGAACTTAGATAAACCTTAGAATGAGACTAACGTGACTAACTTGGGACGAACAAAGACAAACTTCAGTCTCATTCTAAGGTTTGTCTCAGTTCGTCCCAAGTTAGTCTAAGTTCATCCCATGTTCTTTCTAAGGACGAACTTCGACAGACCTTAGAATGAGACTAACGATACTAACTTGGGAAGAACAAAGACAAACTTTAGTCTCATTCTAAGGTTTGTCTAAGTTCGTCCCAAGTTAGCCTATTTCTAAGGACAAACTTAGATAAACCTTAGAATGAGACTAGCGAGACTAAATTGGGAGGAACAAAGATAAACTTTAGTCTTTTTCTAAGGTTGTTCTATGTTCGTCCCAAGTTAGTCTAAATTCGTCCCACGTTTGTCTCTTTCTAAGGACGAACTTAGACAAACCTTAGAATGAGACTAACGAGACTAACTTGGGATGAACAAAGACAAACTTTAGTCTCATTCTAAGGTTTCTCTAAGTTCGTCCCAAGTTAGTCTAAGTTCGTGCCACATTTGTCTCTTTCTAAGGAAGAACTTAGACAAACCTAAGAATGAGACTAACGAGACTAATTTGGGACGAACAAAGACAAACTTTTGTCTCGTTCTAAGGTTTGTCTAAGTTCATCCCAAGTTTGTCAAAGTTCATCCTAAGTTAGTCTATTTCTAAGGACGAACTTAGACAAACCTTAGAATGAGACTAACGAGACTAACTTGGGAAGAACAAAGACAAACATTAGTCATCCTAAGGTTAATCTAAGTTCGTCCCAAGTTAGTCTATTTCTATGGACGAACTTAGATAAACCTTAGATTGAGACTAAGAGACTAACTCGGGATGAACAAAGACAAACTTTAGTCTCATTCTAAGGTTTGTCTAAGTTCGTCCCAAGTTAGTATAAGTTCGTCCCAAATTAGTCTCTTTCTAAGGACGAACTTAGACAAACCTTAGAATGAGACTAACGAGACTAACTTGGGACGAATAAAGACAAACTTTAGTCTCATTCTAAGGTATGTCTAAGTTCGTCCCAAGTTTGTCAAAGTTCATCCCAAGTTAGTCTATTTCTAAGGACGAACTTAGATAAACCTTAGACTGAGAGTAACGAGACTAACTTGAGACGAACAAAGACAAACTTTAGTCTCATTCTAAGGTTTGTCAAAGTTCGTCCCAAGTTGGTCTATTACTAAGGACGAACTTACACAAACCTTAGAATGAGACTAATGAGACTAACTTAGGACGAACAAAGATAAACTTTAGTCTCATTCTAAGGTTTGTCTAAGTTCATCCCAAGTTAGTCTATTACTAAGGACGAACTTAGATAAACCTTAGAATGAGACTAACGAGACTAACTTGGGACGAACAAAGGCAAACTTTAGTCTCATTCTAAGGTTTGTCTCAGTTCGTCCCAAGTTAGTCTAAGTTCATCCCATGTTTGTCTCTTTCTAAGAACGAACTTAGACAGACCTTAGAATGCGACTAACGAGACTAACTTGGGACGAACAAAGACCAACTTTAGTCTCATTCTAAGGTTTGTCTAAGTTCGTCCCAAGTTAGTCTAAGTTCGTCCCACGTTTGTCTCTTTCTAAGGACGAACTTAGACATACCCTAGAATGAAACTAACGAGACTAATTTGGGACGAACAAAGACAAACTTTAGTCTCATTCTAAGGTTTGTCTAAGTTCGTCCCAAGTTAGTCTGTTTCTAAGGACGAACTTAGATAAACCTTAGAATGAGACTTAGAGACTAACTTGGGACGAACAAAGACAAAATTTAGTCTCTATCTAAGGTTTGTCTAAGTTCGTCCCAAGTTAGTCTAAGTTTGTCCCAAGTTTGTCTCTTCCTAAGGACGAACTTAGACAAACCTTAGAATGAGACTAACGAGACTAACTTGGGACTAACAAAGACAAACTTTAGTCTCATTCTAAGGTTTGTCTAAGTTCGTCCCAAGATTGTCAAAGTTTGTCCCAAGTTAGTCTATTTCTAAGGACGAACTTAGATCAACCTCAGAATGAGAGTAACGAGACTAACTTGAGACGAAGAAAGAAAAACTTTAGTCTCATTATAAGGTTTGTCAAAGTTCGTCCCAATTAGTGTATTTCTAAGGACGAACTTATACAAACCCTAGAATGAGACAAACAAGACTAACTTGGGACGAACAAAGACAAACTTTAGTCTCATTCTAAGGTTTGACTAAGTTCATCCCAAGTTAGTTTATTTCTAAGGACGAACTTAGATAAACCTTAGAACGAGACTAACTTGGGATGAACAAAGACAAACTTTAATCTCATTCTAAGGTTTGTCTCAGTTCATCCAAAGTTAGTCTAAGTTTGTCCCACGTTTGTCTCTTTCTAAGGACGAACTTAGACAAACCTTAGAATGAGACTAACGAGACTAACTTGGGACGAACAAAGACAAACTTTAGTCTCATTCTAAGGTTTGTCTAAGTTCGTCCCAAGTTAGCCTATTTCTAAGGACGAACTTAGATAAACCTTAGAATGAGACTAACGAGACTAACTTGGGACGAACAAAGATAAACTTTAGTCTTATTCTAAGGTTGTTCTATGTTTGTCCCAAGTTAGTCTAAGTTCGTCCCAAGTTTCTCAAAGTTCATCCCAAGTTAGTCTATTTCTAAGGACGAACTTAGATAAACCTTAGAATGAGAGTAACGAGACAAACTTGAAACGAACAAAGACAAACTTTTGTCTCATTCTAAGGTTTGTCAAAGTTCGTCCCAAGTTAGTCTATTACTAAGGACTAACTTACACAAACCTTAGAATGAGACTAACGAGACTAACTTGGGACGAACAAATACAAACTTTAGTCTCATCCTAAGGTTTGTCTAAGTTCGTCCCAAGTTAGTCTAAGTTCGTCCCACGTTTGTCTCTTTCTCAGGACGAACTTAGACAAACCTTAGAATGAAACTAACGAGACTAATTTGGGATGAACAAAGACAAACTTTAGTCTCATTCTTAGGTTTGTCTAAGTTCGTCCCAAGTTAGTCTATTTCTAAGGACGAAGCCTTAGAATGAGACTAAGAGACTAACTTGGGACGAACAAAGACAAACTTTAGTCTCTTTCAAAGGTTTGTCTAAGTACGTCCCAAGTTAGTCTAAGTTCGTCCCAAGTTAGTCTCTTTCTAAGGATGAACTTAGACAAACCTTATAATGAGACTAACGAGACTAACATGGGACGAACAAAGACAAACTTTAGTCTCATTCTAAGGTTTGTCTAAGTTCGTCCCAAGTTTGTCAAAGTTCGTCCCAAGTTAGTCTATTTCTAAGGACGAACTTAGATAAACCTTAGAATGAGAGTAACGAGACTAACTTGAGACGAACAAAGACAAACTTTTGTCTCATTCTAAGGTTTGTCAAAGTTCGTACCAAGTTAGTCTATTACTAAGGACGAACTTACACAAACCTTAGAATGAGACTAACGAGACTAACTTGGGACGAACAAATACAAACTTTAGTCTCATTCTAAGGTTTGTCTAAGTTCGTCCCAAGTTAGTCTAAGTTCGTCCCACGTTTGTCTCTTTCTCAGGATAAACTTAGATAAACCTTAGAATGAGACTAACGAGACTAACTTGGGAAGAACAAAGACAAACATTAGTCTCATTCTAAGGTTAGTCTAAGTTCGTCCCAAATTAGCCTATTTCTAAGGACGAACTTAGATAAACCTTAGAATGAGACTAAGAGACTAACTTATGACGAACAAAGACAAACTTTAGTCTCTTTCAAAGGTTTGTCTTAGTACGTCCCAAGTTAGTCTAAGTTCGTCCCAAGTTAGTCTCTTTCTAAGGACGAACTTAGACAAACCTTAGAATGAGACTAACGAGACTAACTTGGGACGAACAAAGGCAAACTTTAGTCTCATTCTAAGGTTTGTCTAAGTTCATCCCAAGTTTGTCAAAGTTCATCCCAAGTTAGTCTATTTCTAAGGACGAACTTAGATAAACCTTAGAATGAGAGTAACGAGACTAACTTGAGACGAAGAAAGAAAAACTTTAGTCTCATTCTAAGGTTTGTCAAAGTTCGTCCCAATTAGTGTATTTCTAAGGACAAACTTATACAAACCTTAGAATGAGACTAACGAGACTAACTTGGGAAGAACAAAGACAACCATTAGTCTCATTCTAAGGTTAGTCTAAGTTCGTCCCAAGTTAGTCTATTTCTAAGGACGAACTTAGATAAACCTTAGAATGAGACTAAGAGACTAACTTGGGACGAACAAAGACAAACTTTAGTCTCATTCTAAGGTTTGTCGAAGTTCGTCCCAAATTAATCTCTTTCTAAGGACGAACTTAGACAAACCTTAGAATGAGACTAATGAGACTAACTTGGGACGAACAAAGACAAACTTTAGTCTCATTCTATGGTTTGTCTAAGTTCGTCCCAGTTTGTCTAAGTTCGTCCCAAGTATGTCAAAGTTCGTCCCAAGTTAGTCTATTTCTATGGACGAACTTATACAAACCTTAGAAAAAGACTAACGAGACTAACTTGGGACGAACAAAGACAAACTTTAGTCTCATTCTAAGTTTTGTCTAAGTTCGTCCCAAGTTAGTCTATTTCAAAGGACGAACTTAGATGAACCTTAGAATGAGACTAACGAGACTAACTTGGGACGAACAAAGACAAACTTTAGTCTCATTCTAAGGTTTGTCTAAGTTCGTCCCAAGTTAGTCTATATCTAAGGACGAACTTAGATAAACCTTAGAATGAGAGTAACGAGACTAACTTGAGACGAACAAAGACAAACTTTAGTCTCATTCTAAGGTTTGTCAAAGTTCGTCCCAAGTTAGTCTATTTCTAAGGACGAACTTACACAAACCTTAGAATGAGACAAACGAGACTAACTTGGGACGAACAAAGATAAACTTTAGTCTCATTCTAAGGTTTGTCTAAGTTCGTCCCTAGTAAGTCTATTTCTAAGGACGAACTTAGATAAACCTTAGAATGAGACTAACGTGACTAACTTGGGACGAACAAAGACAAACTTCAGTCTCATTCTAAGGTTTGTCTCAGTTCGTCCCAAGTTAGTCTAAGTTCATCCCATGTTGTTTCTAAGGACGAACTTCGACAGACCTTAGAATGAGACTAACGATACTAACTTGGGGAGAACAAAGACAAACTTTAGTCTCATTCTAAGGTTTGTCTAAGTTCGTCCCAAGTTAGCCTATTTCTAAGGACAAACTTAGATAAACCTTAGAATGAGACTAGCGAGACTAAATTGGGAGGAACAAAGATAAACTTTAGTCTTTTTCTAAGGTTGTTCTATGTTCGTCCCAAGTTAGTCTAAATTCGTCCCACGTTTGTCTCTTTCTAAGGACGAACTTAGACAAACCTTAGAATGAGACTAACGAGACTAACTTGGGATGAACAAAGACAAACTTTAGTCTCATTCTAAGGTTTCTCTAAGTTCGTCCCAAGTTAGTCTAAGTTCGTGCCACATTTGTCTCTTTCTAAGGAAGAACTTAGACAAATCTAAGAATGAGACTAACGAGACTAATTTGGGACGAACAAAGACAAACTTTTGTCTCGTTCTAAGGTTTGTCTAAGTTCATCCCAAGTTTGTCAAAGTTCATCCTAAGTTAGTCTATTTCTAAGGACGAACTTAGACAAACCTTAGAATGAGACTAACGAGACTAACTTGGGAAGAACAAAGACAAACATTAGTCATCCTAAAGTTAATCTAAGTTCGTCCCAAGTTAGTCTATTTCTATGGACGAACTTAGATAAACCTTAGATTGAGACTAAGAGACTAACTCGGGATGAACAAAGACAAACTTTAGTCTCATTCTAAGGTTTGTCTAAGTTCGTCCCAAGTTAGTATAAGTTCGTCCCAAATTAGTCTCTTTCTAAGGACGAACTTAGACAAACCTTAGAATGAGACTAACGAGACTAACTTGGGACGAATAAAGACAAACTTTAGTCTCATTCTAAGGTATGTCTAAGTTCGTCCCAAGTTTGTCAAAGTTCATCCCAAGTTAGTCTATTTCTAAGGACGAACTTAGATAAACCTTAGACTGAGAGTAACGAGACTAACTTGAGACGAACAAAGACAAACTTTAGTCTCATTCTAAGGTTTGTCAAAGTTCGTCCCAAGTTGGTCTATTACTAAGGACGAACTTACACAAACCTTAGAATGAGACTAATGAGACTAACTTAGGACGAACAAAGATAAACTTTAGTCTCATTCTAAGGTTTGTCTAAGTTCATCCCAAGTTAGTCTATTACTAAGGACGAACTTAGATAAACCTTAGAATGAGACTAACGAGATTAACTTGGGACGAACAAAGGCAAACTTTAGTCTCATTCTAAGGTTTGTCTCAAATCGTCCCAAGTTAGTCTAAGTTCATCCCATGTTTGTCTCTTTCTAAGAACGAACTTAGACAGACCTTAGAATGAGACTAACGAGACTAACTTGGGACGAACAAAGACAAACTTTAGTCTCATTCTAAGGTTTGTCTAAGTTCGTCCCAAGTTAATCTAAGTTCGTCCCACGTTTGTCTCTTTCTAAGGACGAACTTAGACAAACTTTAGAATAAAACTAACGAGACTAATTTGGGACGAACGAAGACAAAATTTAGTCTCATTCTAAGTTTTGTCTAAGTTCGTCCCAAGTTAGTCTGTTTCTAAGGACGAACTTAGATAAACCTTAGAATGAGACTAAGAGACTAACTTGGGACGAACAAAGACAAAATTTAGTCTCATTCTAAGGTTTGTCTAAGTTCGTCCCAAGATAGTCTAAGTTTGTCCCAAGTTAGTCTCTTTCTAAGGACGAACTTTGACAAACCTTAGAATGAGACTAACGAGACTAACTTGGGACTAACAAAGACAAATTTTAGTCTCATTCTAAGGTTTGTCTAAGTTCGTCCCAAGTTTGTCAAAGTTCGTCCCAAGTTAGTCTATTTCTAAGGACGAACTTAGATCAACCTCAGAATGAGAGTAACGAGACTAACTTGAGACGAAGAAAGAAAAACTTTAGTCTCATTCTAAGGTTTGTCAAAGTTCGTCCCAATTAGTGTATTTCTAAGGACGAACTTATACAAACCTTAGAATGAGACTAACTAGACTAACTTGGGACGAATAAGACAAACTTTAGTCTCATTCTAAGGTTTTCATCCCAAGTTAGTTTATTTCTAAGGACGAACTTAGATAAACCTTAGAATGAGACTAACTTGGGATGAACAAAGACAAACTTTAATCTCATTCTAAGGTTTGTCTCAGTTCGTCCAAAGTTAGTCTAAGTTCGTCCCACGTTTGTCTCTTTCTAAGGACGAACTTAGACAAACCTTAGAATGAGACTAACGAGACTAACTAGGGACGAACAAAGAAAAACTTTAGTCTCGTTCTAAGGTTTGTCTAAATTCGTCTCAAGTTAGTCTAAGTTCGTCCCACGTTTGTCTCTTTCTAAGGACGAACTTAGACAAACCTTAGAATGAAACTAACGAGACTAATTTGGCACGAACAAAGACAAACTTTAGTCTCATTCTTAGGTTTGTCTAAGTTCGTCCCAAGTTCGTCAAAATTCGTCCCAAGTTAGTCTATTTCTAAGGACGAACTTAGACAAACCTTAGAATGAGACTAACGAGACTAACTTGGGAAGAACAAGGACAAACATTAGTCTCATTCTAAGGTTAGTCTAAGTTCGTCCCAAGTTAGTCTATTTCTAAAGACGAACTTAGATAAACCTTAGAATGAGACTAGGAGACTAACTTGGGACGAACAAAGACAAACTTTAGTCTCTTCAAAGGTTTGTCTTAGTACGTCCCAAGTTAGTCTAAATTCGTCCCAAGTTAGTCTCTTTCTAAGGACGAACTTAGACAAACCTTAGAATGAGACTAACGAGACTAACTTGGGATGAACAAAGACAAACTTTAGTCTCATTCTAAGGTTTGTCTAAGTTCGTCCCAAGTTTGTCTCTTTCTAAGGACGAACTTAGACAAACCTTAGAATGAAACTAACGAGACTAATTTGGGACGAACAAAGACAAACTTTTGTCTCATTCTAAGGTAGTTCGTCCCAAGTTAGTCTGTTTCTAAGGACGAACCTAGATATACCTTAGAATGAGACTAAGAGACTAACTTGGGACGAACAAAGACAAAATTTAGTCTCATTCTTAGGTTTGTCTAAGTTCGTCCCAAGTTAGTCTAAGTTTGTCCCAAGTTAGTCTCTTCCTAAGGACAAACTTAGACAAACCTTAGAATGAGACTAACGAGACTAACTTGGGACTAACAAAGACAAACTTTAGTCTCATTCTAAGGTTTGTCTAAGTTCGTCCCAAGTTAGTTTATTTCTAAGGACGAACTTAGATAAACCTTAGAATGAGACTAACTTGGGATGAACAAAGACAAACTTTAATCTCATTCTAAGGTTTGTTTCAGTTCGTCCCAAGTTAGTCTATTTCTAAGGACGAACTTAGATAAACCTTAGAATGAGAGTAACGAGACTTACTTGAGACGAACAAAGATAAACTTTAGACTCATTCTAAGGTTTGTCAAAGTTCGTCCCAAGTTAGTCTATTTCTAAGGACGAACTTATACAAACCTTAGAATGAGACTAACGAGACTAACTTGGGAAGAACAAAGACAAACTTTAGTCTCATTCTAAGGTTTGTCTAAGTTCGTCCCAAGTTAGTATATTTCTAAGGACGAACTTAGATGAACCTTAGAATGAGACTAACGAGACTAACTTGGGACGAACAAAGACAAACTTTAGTCGCATTCTAAGGTTTGTCTAAGTTCGTCCCAAGTTAGTCTATATCTAAGGACGAACTTAGATAAACCTTAGAATGAGAGTAACGAGACTAACTTGAGACGAACAAAGACAAACTTTAGTCTCATTCTAAGGTTTGTCAAAGTTCGTCCAAAGTTAGTCTATTTCTAAGGACGAACTTACACAAACCTTAGAATGAGACAAACGAGACTAACTTGGGACGAACAAAGACAAACTTTACTCTCATTCTAAGGTTTGTCTAAGTTCATCCCAAGTAAGTCTATTTCTAAGGACGAACTTAGATAAACCTTAGAAGAGGACTAAAGACTAACTTGGGACGAACAAAGACAAACTTTAGTCTCATTCTAAGGGTTGTCTCAGTTCGTACCAAGTTAGTCTAAGTTCATCCCAAGTTAGTCTTTTTCTAAGGACGAAATTAGACAAAACCTTAGAATAAGACTAACGAGACCAACTTGGGACGAACAAAGACAAACTTTAGTCTCATTCTAAGGTTTGTCTAAGTTCGTCCCAAGTTAGTCTATTTCTAAGGACGAACTTAGATAAACCTTAGAATGAGACTAACGAGACTAACTTGGGACGAACAAAGACAAACTTTAGTCTCATTCTAAGGTTTGTCTAAGTTCGTCCCAAGTTAGTCTCTATCTAAGGACGACCTTAGACAAACCTTAGAATGAGACTAACGAGACTAACTTGGGACGAACAAAGACAAACTTTAGTCTCATTCTAAGGTTTCTCTAAATTCGTCTCAAGTTAGTCTATTTCTAAGGACGAACTTAGATAAACCTAAGAATGAGACTAAGAGACTAACTTGGGACGAACAAAGACAAACTTTAGTCTCATTCTAAGGTTTGTCTAAGTTCGTCCCAAGTTAGTCTATTTCTAAGGACGAACTTAGATAAACCTTAGAATGAGACTAACGAGACTAACTTGGGACGAACAAAGACAAACTTTAGTCTCATTCTAAGGTTTGTCTAAGTTCGTCCCAAGTTAGTCTCTTTCTAAGGACGACCTTAGACAAACCTTAGAATGAGACTAACGAGACAAACTTGGGACGAACAAAGACAAACTTTAGTCTCATTCTAAGGTTTGTCTAAGTTCATCCCAAGTTAGTTTATTTCTAAGGACGAACTTAGATAAACCTTAGAATGAGACTAACTTGGGATGAACAAAGACAAACTTTAATCTCATTCTAAGGTTTGTCTCAGTTCGTCCAAAGTTAGTCTAAGTTCGTCCCACGTTTGTCTCTTTCTAAGGACGAACTTAGACAAACCTTAGAATGAGACTAACGAGACTAACTAGGGACGAACAAAGACAAACTTTAGTCTCGTTCTAAGGTTTGTCTAAATTCGTCTCAAGTTAGTCTAAGTTCGTCCCACGTTTGTCTCTTTCTAAGGACGAACTTAGACAAACCTTAGAATGAAACTAACGAGACTAATTTGGCACGAACAAAGACAAACTTTAGTCTCATTCTTAGGTTGGTCTAAGTTCGTCCCAAGTTCGTCAAAATTTGTCCCAAGTTAGTCTATTTCTAAGGACGAACTTAGACAAACCTTAGAATGAGACTAACGAGACTAACTTGGGAAGAACAAGGACAAACATTAGTCTCATTCTAAGGTTAGTCTAAGTTCGTCCCAAGTTAGTCTATTTCTAAAGACGAACTTAGATAAACCTTAGAATGAGACTAAGAGACTAACTTGGGACGAACAAAGACAAACTTTAGTCTCTTCAAAGGTTTGTCTTAGTACGTCCCAAGTTTGTCTAAGTTCGTCCCAAGTTAGTCTCTTTCTAAGGACGAACTTAGACAAACCTTAGAATGAGACTAACGAGACTAACTTGGGATGAACAAAGACAAACTTTAGTCTCATTCTAAGGTTTGTCTAAGTTCGTCCCAAGTTTGTCTCTTTCTAAGGACGAACTTAGACAAACCTTAGAATGAAACTAACGAGACTAATTTGGGACGAACAAAGACAAACTTTTGTCTCATTCTAAGGTAGTTCGTCCCAAGTTAGTCTGTTTCAAAGGACGAACTTAGATAAACCTTAGAATGAGACTAAGAGACTAACTTGGGACGAACAAAGACAAAATTTAGTCTCATTCTTAGGTTTGTCTAAGTTCGTCCCAAGTTAGTCTCTTCCTAAGGATAAACTTAGACAAACCTTAGAATGAGACTAACGAGACTAACTTGGGACTAACAAAGACAAACTTTAGTCTCATTCTAAGGTTTGTCTAAGTTTGTCCCAAGTTAGTCTCTTCCTAAGGACAAACATAGACAAACCTTAGAATGAGACTAACGAGACTAACTTGGGACTAACAAAGACAAACTTTAGTCTCATTCTAAGGTTTGTCTAAGTTCGTCCCAAGTTAGTTTATTTCTAAGGACGAACTTAGATAAACCTTAGAATGAGACTAACTTGGGATGAACAAAGACAAACTTTAATCTCATTCTAAGGTTTGTCTCAGTTCGTCCCAAGTTAGTCTATTTCTAAGGACGAACTTAGATAAACCTTAGAATGAGAGTAACGAGACTTACTTGAGACGAACAAAGACAAACTTTAGACTCATTCTAAGGTTTGTCAAAGTTCGTCCCAAGTTAGTTTATTTCTAAGGACGAACTTATACAAACCTTAGAATGAGACTAACGAGACTAACTTGGGAAGAACAAAGACAAACTTTAGTCTCATTCTAAGGTTTGTCTAAGTTCGTCCGAAGTTAGTACATTTCTAAGGACGAACTTAGATGAACCTTAGAATGAGACTAACGAGACTAACTTGGGACGAACAAAGACAAACTTTAGTCGCATTCTAAGGTTTGTCTAAGTTCGTCCCAAGTTAGTCTATATCTAAGGACGAACTTAGATAAACCTTAGAATGAGAGTAACGAGACTAACTTGAGACGAACAAAGACAAACTTTAGTCTCATTCTAAGGTTTGTCAAAGTTCGTCCAAAGTTAGTCTATTTCTAAGGACGAACTTAGATAAACCTTAGAAGAGGACTAACGAGACTAACTTGGGACGAACAAAGACAAACTTCAGTCTCATTCTAAGGGTTGTCTCAGTTCGTCCCAAGTTAGTCTAAGTTCATCCCAAGTTAGTCTTTTTCTAAGGATGAAATTAGACAAAACCTTAGAATAAGACTAACGAGACTAACTTGGGACGAACAAAGACAAACTTTAGTCTCATTCTAAGGTTTGTTTAAGTTCGTCCCAAGTTAGTCTATTTCTAAGGACGAACTTAGATAAACCTTAGAATGAGACTAACGAGACTAACTTGGGACGAACAAAGACAAACTTTAGTCTCATTCTAAGGTTTGTCTAAATTCGTCTCAAGTTAGTCTATTTCTAAGGACGAACTTAGATAAACCTAAGAATGAGACTAAGAGACTAACTTGGGACGAACAAAGACAAACTTTAGTCTCATTCTAAGGTTTGTCTAAGTTCGTCCCAAGTTAGTCTCTTTCTAAGGACGACCTTAGACAAACCTTAGAATGAGACTAACGAGACTAACTTGGGACGAACAAAGACAAACTTTAGTCTCATTCTAAGGTTTGTCTAAATTCGTCTCAAGTTAGTCTATTTCTAAGGACGAACTTAGATAAACCTAAGAATGAGACTAAGAGACTAACTTGGGACGAACAAAGACAAACTTTAGTCTCATTCTAAGGTTTGTCTAAGTTCATCCCAAGTAAGTCTATTTCTAAGGACGAACTTAGATAAACCTTAGAAGAGGACTAAAGACTAACTTGGGACGAACAAAGACAAACTTTAGTCTCATTCTAAGGGTTGTCTCAGTTCGTACCAAGTTAGTCTAAGTTCATCCCAAGTTAGTCTTTTTCTAAGGACGAAATTAGACAAAACCTTAGAATAAGACTAACGAGACCAACTTGGGACGAACAAAGACAAACTTTAGTCTCATTCTAAGGTTTGTCTAAGTTCGTCCCAAGTTAGTCTATTTCTAAGGACGAACTTAGATAAACCTTAGAATGAGACTAACGAGACTAACTTGGGACGAACAAAGACAAACTTTAGTCTCATTCTAAGGTTTGTCTAAGTTCGTCCCAAGTTAGTCTCTATCTAAGGACGACCTTAGACAAACCTTAGAATGAGACTAACGAGACTAACTTGGGACGAACAAAGACAAACTTTAGTCTCATTCTAAGGTTTCTCTAAATTCGTCTCAAGTTAGTCTATTTCTAAGGACGAACTTAGATAAACCTAAGAATGAGACTAAGAGACTAACTTGGGACGAACAAAGACAAACTTTAGTCTCATTCTAAGGTTTGTCTAAGTTCGTCCCAAGTTAGTCTATTTCTAAGGACGAACTTAGATAAACCTTAGAATGAGACTAACGAGACTAACTTGGGACGAACAAAGACAAACTTTAGTCTCATTCTAAGGTTTGTCTAAGTTCGTCCCAAGTTAGTCTCTTTCTAAGGACGACCTTAGACAAACCTTAGAATGAGACTAACGAGACAAACTTGGGACGAACAAAGACAAACTTTAGTCTCATTCTAAGGTTTGTCTAAGTTCATCCCAAGTTAGTTTATTTCTAAGGACGAACTTAGATAAACCTTAGAATGAGACTAACTTGGGATGAACAAAGACAAACTTTAATCTCATTCTAAGGTTTGTCTCAGTTCGTCCAAAGTTAGTCTAAGTTTGTCCCACGTTTGTCTCTTTCTAAGGACGAACTTAGACAAACCTTAGAATGAGACTAACGAGACTAACTAGGGACGAACAAAGACAAACTTTAGTCTCGTTCTAAGGTTTGTCTAAATTCGTCTCAAGTTAGTCTAAGTTCGTCCCACGTTTGTCTCTTTCTAAGGACGAACTTAGACAAACCTTAGAATGAAACTAACGAGACTAATTTGGCACGAACAAAGACAAACTTTAGTCTCATTCTTAGGTTGGTCTAAGTTCGTCCCAAGTTCGTCAAAATTTGTCCCAAGTTAGTCTATTTCTAAGGACGAACTTAGACAAACCTTAGAATGAGACTAACGAGACTAACTTGGGAAGAACAAGGACAAACATTAGTCTCATTCTAAGGTTAGTCTAAGTTCGTCCCAAGTTAGTCTATTTCTAAAGACGAACTTAGATAAACCTTAGAATGAGACTAAGAGACTAACTTGGGACGAACAAAGACAAACTTTAGTCTCTTCAAAGGTTTGTCTTAGTACGTCCCAAGTTTGTCTAAGTTCGTCCCAAGTTAGTCTCTTTCTAAGGACGAACTTAGACAAACCTTAGAATGAGACTAACGAGACTAACTTGGGATGAACAAAGACAAACTTTAGTCTCATTCTAAGGTTTGTCTAAGTTCGTCCCAAGTTTGTCTCTTTCTAAGGACGAACTTAGACAAACCTTAGAATGAAACTAACGAGACTAATTTGGGACGAACAAAGACAAACTTTTGTCTCATTCTAAGGTAGTTCGTCCCAAGTTAGTCTGTTTCAAAGGACGAACTTAGATAAACCTTAGAATGAGACTAAGAGACTAACTTGGGACGAACAAAGACAAAATTTAGTCTCATTCTTAGGTTTGTCTAAGTTCGTCCCAAGTTAGTCTCTTCCTAAGGATAAACTTAGACAAACCTTAGAATGAGACTAACGAGACTAACTTGGGACTAACAAAGACAAACTTTAGTCTCATTCTAAGGTTTGTCTAAGTTTGTCCCAAGTTAGTCTCTTCCTAAGGACAAACATAGACAAACCTTAGAATGAGACTAACGAGACTAACTTGGGACTAACAAAGACAAACTTTAGTCTCATTCTAAGGTTTGTCTAAGTTCGTCCCAAGTTAGTTTATTTCTAAGGACGAACTTAGATAAACCTTAGAATGAGACTAACTTGGGATGAACAAAGACAAACTTTAATCTCATTCTAAGGTTTGTCTCAGTTCGTCCCAAGTTAGTCTATTTCTAAGGACGAACTTAGATAAACCTTAGAATGAGAGTAACGAGACTTACTTGAGACGAACAAAGACAAACTTTAGACTCATTCTAAGGTTTGTCAAAGTTCGTCCCAAGTTAGTTTATTTCTAAGGACGAACTTATACAAACCTTAGAATGAGACTAACGAGACTAACTTGGGAAGAACAAAGACAAACTTTAGTCTCATTCTAAGGTTTGTCTAAGTTCGTCCGAAGTTAGTACATTTCTAAGGACGAACTTAGATGAACCTTAGAATGAGACTAACGAGACTAACTTGGGACGAACAAAGACAAACTTTAGTCGCATTCTAAGGTTTGTCTAAGTTCGTCCCAAGTTAGTCTATATCTAAGGACGAACTTAGATAAACCTTAGAATGAGAGTAACGAGACTAACTTGAGACGAACAAAGACAAACTTTAGTCTCATTCTAAGGTTTGTCAAAGTTCGTCCAAAGTTAGTCTATTTCTAAGGACGAACTTAGATAAACCTTAGAAGAGGACTAACGAGACTAACTTGGGACGAACAAAGACAAACTTCAGTCTCATTCTAAGGGTTGTCTCAGTTCGTCCCAAGTTAGTCTAAGTTCATCCCAAGTTAGTCTTTTTCTAAGGATGAAATTAGACAAAACCTTAGAATAAGACTAACGAGACTAACTTGGGACGAACAAAGACAAACTTTAGTCTCATTCTAAGGTTTGTCTAAGTTCGTCCCAAGTTAGTCTATTTCTAAGGACGAACTTAGATAAACCTTAGAATGAGACTAACGAGACTAACTTGGGACGAACAAAGACAAACTTTAGTCTCATTCTAAGGTTTGTCTAAATTCGTCTCAAGTTAGTCTATTTCTAAGGACGAACTTAGATAAACCTAAGAATGAGACTAAGAGACTAACTTGGGACGAACAAAGACAAACTTTAGTCTCATTCTAAGGTTTGTCTAAGTTCGTCCCAAGTGAGTCTCTTTCTAAGGACGACCTTAGACAAACCTTAGAATGAGACTAACGAGACTAACTTGGGACGAACAAAGACAAACTTTAGTCTCATTCTAAGGTTTGTCTAAATTCGTCTCAAGTTAGTCTATTTCTAAGGACGAACTTAGATAAACCTAAGAATGAGACTAAGAGACTAACTTGGGACGAACAAAGACAAACTTTAGTCTCATTCTAAGGTTTGTCTAAGTTCGTCCCAAGTTAGTCTCTTTCTAAGGACGACCTTAGACAAACCTTAGAATGAGACTAACGAGACTAACTTGGGACGAACAAAGACAAAATTAAGTCTCATTCTAAGGTTTGTCTAAGTTCGTCCCAAGATAGTCTAAGTTTGTCCCAAGTTAGTCTCTTCCTAAGGACGAACTTAGACAAACCTTAGAATGAGACTAACGAGACTAACTTGGGACTAACAAAGACAAATTTTAGTCTCATTCTAAGGTTTGTCTAAGTTCGTCCCCTGTTTGTCAAAGTTCGTCCCAAGTTAGTCTATTTCTAAGGACGAACTTAGATCAACCTCAGAATGAGAGTAACGAGACTAACTTGAGACGAAGAAAGAAAAACTTTAGTCTCATTCTAAGGTTTGTCAAAGTTCGTCCCAATTAGTGTATTTCTAAGGACGAACTTATACAAACCTTAGAATGAGACTAACTAGACTAACTTGGGACGAACAAAGACAAACTTTAGTCTCATTCTAAGGTTTGTCTAAGTTCATCCCAAGTTAGTTTATTTCTAAGGATGAACTTAGATAAACCTTAGAATGAGACTAACTTGGGATGAACAAAGACAAACTTTAATCTCATTCTAAGGTTTGTCTCAGTTCGTCCAAAGTTAGTCTAAGTTCGTCCCACGTTTGTCTCTTTCTAAGGACGAACTTAGACAAACCTTAGAATGAGACTAACGAGACTAACTAGGGACGAACAAAGACAAACTTTAGTCTCGTTCTAAGGTTTGTCTAAATTCGCCTCAAGTTAGTCTAAGTTCGTCCCACGTTTGTCTCTTTCTAAGGACGAACTTAGACAAACCTCAGAATGAAACTAACGAGACTAATTTGGCACGAACAAAGACAAACTTTACTCTCATTCTAAGGTTTGTCTAAGTTCATCCCAAGTAAGTCTATTTCTAAGGACGAACTTAGATAAACCTTAGAAGAGGACTAACGAGACTAACTTGGGACGAACAAAGACAAACTTTAGTCTCATTCTAAGGGTTGTCTCAGTTCGTCCCAAGTTAGTCTAAGTTCATCCCAAGTTAGTCTTTTTCTAAGGATGAAATTAGACAAAACCTTAGAATAAGACTAACGAGACTAACTTGGGACGAACAAAGACAAACTTTAGTCTCATTCTAAGGTTTGTCTAAGTTCGTCCCAAGTTAGTCTATTTCTAAGGACGAACTTAGATAAACCTTAGAATGAGACTAACGAGAATAAATTGGGACGAACAAAGACAAACTTTAGTCTCATTCTAAGGTTTGTCTAAATTCGTCTCAAGTTAGTCTATTTCTAAGGACGAACTTAGATAAACCTAAGAATGAGACTAAGAGACTAACTTGGGACGAACAAAGACAAACTTTAGTCTCATTCTAAGGTTTGTCTAAGTTCGTCCCAAGTTAGTCTCTTTCTAAGGACGACCTTAGACAAACCTTAGAATGAGACTAACGAGACTAACTTGGGACGAACAAAGACAAACTTTAGTCTCATTCTAAGGTTTGTCTAAATTCGTCTCAAGTTAGTCTATTTCTAAGGACGAACTTAGATAAACCTAAGAATGAGACTAAGAGACTAACTTGGGACGAACAAAGACAAACTTTAGTCTCATTCTAAGGTTTGTCTAAGTTCGTCCCAAGTTAGTCTCTTTCTAAGGACGACCTTAGACAAACCTTAGAATGAGACTAACGAGACTAACTTGGGACGAACAAAGACAAAATTAAGTCTCATTCTAAGGTTTGTCTAAGTTCGTCCCAAGATAGTCTAAGTTTGTCCCAAGTTAGTCTCTTCCTAAGGACGAACTTAGACAAACCTTAGAATGAGACTAACGAGACTAACTTGGGACTAACAAAGACAAATTTTAGTCTCATTCTAAGGTTTGTCTAAGTTCGTCCCCTGTTTGTCAAAGTTCGTCCCAAGTTAGTCTATTTCTAAGGACGAACTTAGATCAACCTCAGAATGAGAGTAACGAGACTAACTTGAGACAAAGAAAGAAAAACTTTAGTCTCATTCTAAGGTTTGTCAAAGTTCGTCCCAATTAGTGTATTTCTAAGGACGAACTTATACAAACCTTAGAATGAGACTAACTAGACTAACTTGGGACGAACAAAGACAAACTTTAGTCTCATTCTAAGGTTTGTCTAAGTTCATCCCAAGTTAGTTTATTTCTAAGGACGAACTTAGATAAACCTTAGAATGAGACTAACTTGGGATGAACAAAGACAAACTTTAATCTCATTCTAAGGTTTGTCTCAGTTCGTCCAAAGTTAGTCTAAGTTCGTCCCACGTTTGTCTCTTTCTAAGGACGAACTTAGACAAACCTTAGAATGAGACTAACGAGACTAACTAGGGACGAACAAAGACAAACTTTAGTCTCGTTCTAAGGTTTGTCTAAATTCGTCTCAAGTTAGTCTAAGTTCGTCCCACGTTTGTCTCTTTCTAAGGACGAACTTAGACAAACCTCAGAAAGAAACTAACGAGACTAATTTGGCACGAACAAAGACAAACTTTAGTCTCATTCTTAGGCTGGTCTAAGTTCGTCCCAAGTTCGTCAAAATTCGTCCCAAGTTAGTCTATTTCTAAGGACGAACTTAGACAAACCTTAGAATGAGATTAACGAGACTAACTTGGGAAGAACAAGGACAAATATTAGTCTCATTCTAAGGTTAGTCTAAGTTCGTCCCAAGTTAGTCTATTTCTAAAGACGAACTTAGATAAACCTTAGAATGAGACTAAGAGACTAACTTGGGACGAACAAAGACAAACTTTAGTCTCTTCAAAGGTTTGTCTTAGTACGTCCCAAGTTAGTCTAAGTTCGTCCCAAGTTAGTCTCTTTCTAAGGACGAACTTAGACAAACCTTAGAATGAGACTAACGAGACTAACTTGGGATGAACAATGACAAACTTTAGTCTCATTCTAAGGTTTGTCTAAGTTCGTCCCAAGTTTGTCTCTTTCTAAGGACGAACTTAGGCAAACCTTAGAATGAAACTAACGAGACTAATTTGGGACGAACAAAGACAAACTTTTGTCTCATTCTAAGGTAGTTCGTCCCAAGTTAGTCGGTTTCAAAGGACGAACTTAGATAAACCTTAGAATGAGACTAAGAGACTAACTTGGGACGAACAAAGACAAAATTTAGTCTCATTCTTAGGTTTGTCTAAGTTCGTCCCAAGTTAGTCTCTTCCTAAGGACAAACTTAGAAAAACCTTAGAATGAGACTAACGAGACTAACTTGGGACTAACAAAGACAAACTTTTGTCTCATTCTAAGGTTTGTCTAAGTTTGTCCCAAGTTAGTCTCTTCCTAAGGACAAACATAGACAAACCTTAGAATGAGACTAACGAGACTAACTTGGGACTAACAAAGACAAACTTTAGTCTCATTCTAAGGTTTGTCTAAGTTCGTCCGAAGTTAGTTTATTTCTAAGGACGAACTTAGATAAACCTTAGAATGAGACTAACTTGGGATGAACAAAGACAAACTTTAATCTCATTCTAAGGTTTGTCTCAGTTCGTCCCAAGTTAGTCTATTTCTAAGGACGAACTTAGATAAACCTTAGAATGAGAGTAACGAGACTTACTTGAGACGAACAAAGACAAACTTTAGACTCATTCTAAGGTATGTCAAAGTTCGTCCCAAGTTAGTCTATTTCTAAGGACGAACTTATACAAACCTTAGAATGAGACTAACGAGACTAACTTGGGAAGAACAAAGACAAACTTTAGTCTCATTCTAAGGTTTGTCTAAGTTCATCCCAAGTAAGTCTATTTCTAAGGACAAACTTAGATAAACCTTAGAAGAGGACTAACGAGACTAACTTGGGACGAACAAAGACAAACTTTAGTCTCATTCTAAGGGTTGTCTCAGTTCGTCCCAAGTTAGTCTAAGTTCATCCCAAGTTAGTCTTTTTCTAAGGATGAAATTAGACAAAACCTTAGAATAAGACTAACGAGACTAACTTGGGACGAACAAAGACAAACTTTAGTCTCATTCTAAGGTTTGTCTAAGTTCGTCCCAAGTTAGTCTATTTCTAAGGACGAACTTAGATAAACCTTAGAATGAGACTAACGAGACTAACTTGGGACGAAAAAAGACAAACTTTAGTCTCATTCTAAGGTTTGTCTAAATTCGTCTCAAGTTAGTCTATTTCTAAGGACGAACTTAGATAAACCTAAGAATGAGACTAAGAGACTAACTTGGGACGAACAAAGACAAACTTTAGTCTCATTCTAAGGTTTGTCTAAGTTCGTCCCAAATTAGTCTCTTTCTAAGGACGACCTTAGACAAACCTTAGAATGAGACTAACGAGACTAACTTGGGACGAACAAAGACAAACTTTAGTCTCATTCTAAGGTTTGTCTAAATTCGTCTCAAGTTAGTCTATTTCTAAGGACGAACTTAGATAAACCTAAGAATGAGACTAAGAGACTAACTTGGGACGAACAAAGACAAACTTTAGTCTCATTCTAAGGTTTGTCTAAGTTCGTCCCAAGTTAGTCTCTTTCTAATGACGACTTTAGACAAACCTTAGAATGAGACTAACGAGACTAACTTGGGACGAACAAAGACAAACTTTAGTCTCATTCTAAGGTTTGTCTCAGTTCGTCCCAAGTTAGTCTAAGTTCATCCCAAGTTAGTCTTTTTCTAAGGACGAAATTAGACAAAACCTTAGAATAAGACTAACGAGACTAACTTGGGACGAACAAAGACAAACTTTAGTCTCATTCTAAGGTTTGTCTAAGTTCGTCCCAAGTTAGTCTATTTCTAAGGACGAACTTAGATAAACCTTAGAATGAGACTAATGAGACTAACTTGGGACGAACAAAGACAAACTTTAGTCTCATTCTAAGGTTTGTCTAAATTCGTCTCAAGTTAGTCTATTTCTAAGGACGAACTTAGATAAACCTAAGAATGAGACTAAGAGACTAACTTGCGACGAACAAAGACAAACTTTAGTCTCATTCTAAGGTTTGTCTAAGTTCGTCCCAAGTTAGTCTCTTTCTAAGGACGACTTTAGACAAACCTTAGAATGAGACTAACGAGACTAACTTGGGACGAACAAAGACAACCATTAGTCTCATTCTAAGGTTAGTCTAAGTTCGTCCCAAGTTAGTCTATTTCTAAGGACGAACTTAGATAGACCTAAGAATGAGACTAAGAGACTAACTTGGGACGAACAAAGACAAACTTTAGTCTCATTCTAAGGTTTGTCTAAGTTCGTCCCAAGTTAGTCTCTTTCTAAGGACGACCTTAGACATACCTTAGAATGAGACTAACGAGACTAACTTGGGACCAACAAAGACAAACTTTAGTCTCATTCTAAGGTTTGTCTAAATTCGTCTCAAGTTAGTCTAAGTTCGTCCCACGTTTGTCTCATTCTAAGGACGAACTTAGACAACCCTTCGAATGAAACTAACGAGACTAATTTGGGACGAACAAAGACAAACTTTAGTCTCATTCTTAGGTTTGTCTAAGTTCGTCCCAAGTTTGTCAAAGTTCGTCCCAAGTTAGTCTATTTCTAAGGACGAACTTAGACAAACCTTAGAATGAGACTAACGAGACTAACTTGGGAAGAACAAAGACAACCATTAGTCTCATTCTAAGGTTAGTCTAAGTTCGTCCCAAGTTAGTCTATTTCTAAGGACGAACTTAGATAAACCTAAGAATGAGACTAAGAGACTAACTTGGGACGAACAAAGACAAACTTTAGTCTCATTCTAAGGTTTGTCTAAGTTCGTCCCAAGTTAGTCTCTTTCTAAGGACGAACTTAGACTAACCTTAGAATGAGACTAACGAGACTAACTTGGGACGAACAAAGACAAACTTTAGTCTCATTCTAAGGTTTGTCTAAATTCGTCTCAAGTTAGTCTATTTCTAAGGACGAACTTAGATAAACCTAAGAATGAGACTAAGAGACTAACTTGGGACGAACAAAGACAAACTTTAGTCTCATTCTAAGGTTTGTCTAAGTTCGTCCCAAGTTAGTCTCTTTCTAAGGACGACCTTAGACAAACCTTAGAATGAGACTAACGAGACTAACTTGGGACGAACAAAGACAAACTTTAGTCTCATTCTAAGGTTTGTCTCTGTTCGTCCCAAGTTAGTCTAAGTTCATCCCAAGTTAGTCTTTTTCTAAGGACGAAATTAGACAAAACCTTAGAATAAGACTAACGAGACTAACTTGGGATGAACAAAGACAAACTTTAGTCTCATTCTAAGGTTTGTCTAAGTTCGTCCCAAGTTAGTCTATTTCTAAGGACGAACTTAGATAAACCTTAGAATGAGACTAACGAGACTAACTTGGGACGAACAAAGGCCAACTTTAGTCTCATTCTAAGGTTTGTCTAAATTCGTCTCAAGTTAGTCTATTTCTAAGGACGAACTTAGATAAACCTAAGAATGAGACTAAGAGACTAACTTGGGACGAACAAAGACAAACTTTAGTCTCATTCTAAGGTTTGTCTAAGTTCGTCCCAAGTTAGTCTCTTTCTAAGGACGACCTTAGACAAACCTTAGAATGAGACTAACGAGACTAACTTGGGACGAACAAAGACAAACTTTAGTCTCATTCTAAGGTTTGTCTAAATTCGTCTCAAGTTAGTCTAAGTTCGTCCCACGTTTGTCTCATTCTAAGGACGAACTTAGACAACCCTTCGAATGAAACTTACGAGACTAATTTGGGACGAACAAAGACAAACTTTAGTCTCATTCTTAGGTTTGTCTAAGTTCGTCCCAAGTTTGTCAAAGTTCGTCCCAAGTTAGTCTATTTCTAAGGACGAACTTAGACAAACCTTAGAATGAGACTAACGAGACTAACTTGGGAAGAACAAAGACAACCATTAGTCTCATTCTAAGGTTAGTCTAAGTTCGTCCCAAGTTAGTCTATTTCTAAGGACGAACTTAGATAAACCTAAGAATGAGACTAAGAGACTAACTTGGGACGAACAAAGACAAACTTTAGTCTCATTCTAAGGTTTGTCTAAGTTCGTCCCAAGTTAGTCTCTTTCTAAGGACGAACATAGACAAACCTTAAAATGAGACTAACGAGACTAACTTGGGACGAACAAAGACAAACTTTAGTCTCATTCTAAGGTTTGTCTAAGTTCGTCCCAAGTTTGTCAAAGTTCGTCCCAAGTTAGTCTATTTCTAAGGACGAACTTAGATAAACCTTAGAATGAGAGTAACGAGATTTACTTGAGACGAACAAAGACAAACTTTAGACTCATTCTAAGGTTTGTCAAAGTTCGTCCCAAGTTAGTCTATTTCTAAGGACGAACTTATACAAACCTTAGAATGAGACTAACGAGACTAACTTGGGAAGAACAAAGACAAACTTTAGTCTCATTCTAAGGTTTGTCTAAGTACGTCTCAAGTTAGTACATTTCTAAGGACGAACTTTGATGAACCTTAGAATGAGACTAACGAGACTAACTTGGGACGAACAAAGACAAACTTTAGTCGCATTCTAAGGTTTGTCTAAGTTCGTCCCAAGTTAGTCTATATCTAAGGACGAACTTAGATAAACCTTAGAATGAGAGTAACGAGACTAACTTGAGACGAACAAAGACAAACTTTAGTCTCATTCTAAGGTTTGTCAAAGTTCGTCCAAAGTTAGTCTATTTCTAAGGACGAACTTACACAAACCTTAGAATGAGACAAACGAGACTAACTTGGGACGAACAAAGACAAACTTTACTCTCATTCTAAGGTTTGTCTAAGTTCATCCCAAGTAAGTCTATTTCTAAGGACGAACTTAGATAAACCTTAGAAGAGGACTAACGAGACTAACTTGGGACGAACAAAGACAAACTTTAGTCTCATTCTAAGGTTTGTCTCAGTTCGTCCCAAGTTAGTCTAAGTTCATCCCAAGTTAGTCTTTTTCTAAGGACGAAATTAGACAAAACCTTATAATAAGACTAACGAGACTAACTTGGGACGAACAAAGACAAACTTTAGTCTCATTCAAAGGTTTGTCTAAGTTCGTCCCAAGTTAGTCTATTTCTAAGGACGAACTTAGATAAACCTTAGAATGAGACTAACGAGACTAACTTGGGACGAACAAAGACAAACTTTAGTCTCATTCTAAGGTTTGTCTAAATTCGTCTCAAGTTAGTCTATTTCTAAGGACGAACTTAGATAAACCTAAGAATGAGACTAAGAGACTAACTTGGGACGAACAAAGACAAACTTTAGTCTCATTCTAAGGTTTGTCTAAGTTCGTCCCAAGTTAGTCTCTTTCTAAGGACGACCTTAGACTAACCTTAGAATGAGACTAACGAGACTAACTTGGGACGAACAAAGACAAACTTTAGTCTCATTCTAAGGTTTGTCTAAATTCGTCTCAAGTTAGTCTATTTCTAAGGACGAACTTAGATAAACCTAAGAATGAGACTAAGAGACTAACTTGGGACGAACAAAGACAAACTTTAGTCTCATTCTAAGGTTTGTCTAAGTTCGTCCCAAGTTAGTCTCTTTCTAAGGACGACCTTAGACAAACCTTAGAATGAGACTAACGAGACTAACTTGGGACGAACAAAGACAAACTTTAGTCTCATTCTAAGGTTTGTCTCAGTTCGTCCCAAGTTAGTCTAAGTTCATCCCAAGTTAGTCTTTTTCTAAGGACGAAATTAGACAAAACCTTAGAATAAGACTAACGAGACTAACTTGGGACGAACAAAGACAAACTTTAGTCTCATTCTAAGGTTTGTCTAAGTTCATCCCAAGTTAGTCTATTTCTAAGGACGAACTTAGATAAACCTTAGAATGAGACTAACGAGACTAACTTGGGACGAACAAAGGCAAACTTTAGTCTCATTCTAAGGTTTGTCTAAATTCGTCTCAAGTTAGTCTATTTCTAAGGACGAACTTAGATAAACCTAAGAATGAGGCTAAGAGACTAACTTGGGACGAACAAAGACAAACTTTAGTCTCATTCTAAGGTTTGTCTAAGTTCGTCCCAAGTTAGTCTCTTTCTAAGGACGACCTTAGACAAACCTTAGAATGAGACTAACGAGACTAACTTGGGACGAACATAGACAACCATTAGTCTCATTCTAAGGTTAGTCTAAGTTCGTCCCAAGTTAGTCTATTTCTAAGGACGAACTTAGATAAACCTAAGAATGAGACTAAGAGACTAACTTGGGACGAACAAAGACAAACTTTAGTCTCATTCAAAGGTTTGTCTAAGTTCGTCCCAAGTTAGTCTCTTTCGAAGGACGACCTTAGACATACCTTAGAATGAGACTAACGAGACTAACTTGGGACGAACAAAGACAAACTTTAGTCTCATTCTAAGGTTTGTCTAAATTCGTCCCAAGTTAGTCTAAGTTCGTCCCACGTTTGTCTCATTCTGAGGATGAACTTAGACAACCCTTCGAATGAAACTAACGAGACTAATTTGGGACGAACAATGACAAACTTTAGTCTCATTCTTAGGTTTGTCTAAGTTCGTCCCAAGTTTGTCAAAGTTCGTCCCAAGTTAGTCTATTTCTAAGGACGAACTTAGACAAACCTTAGAATGAGACTAACGAGACTAACTTGGGAAGAACAAAGACAACCATTAGTCTCATTCTAAGGTTAGTCTAAGTTCGTCCCAAGTTAGTCTATTTCTAAGGACGAACTTAGATAAACCTAAGAATGAGACTAAGAGACTGACTTGGGACGAACAAAGACAAACTTTAGTCTCATTCTAAGGTTTGTCTAAGTTCGTCCCAAGTTAGTCTCTTTCTAAGGACGAACTTTGACAAACCTTAGAATGAGACTAACGAGACTAACTGATACGGGGCGGAAGCGGGACTTCACGATGTAGGATTTGATGGAGGAGGATAGGTAGTGCAACCCGACGACTCTTGAAGCCAACCACTGCTTGTGCAATGACCTGCAACAAGTAATTGCCTAACCACACTCTAAGTTTCCAAACCACACAACCACGCACGAAGTTGGAAGCACAATTTGGTTGCCGTCGAACGACCGGTTATGCAATCTCACAAGGAAACTACAAGAGCAAGGGGGTAGAGAACTCTCTCTTGAAAAAAGATGTAGCAATAGCTAAATCTGAAATGTTGATGAATAAAATTTCCAAAATCTGAATGTGTTTTCAAAATACATGTAGATGAGGATTAATACTAAGAAATGAAAGTAAATGCATGTGTTGTGGACTTGTGCAGCCACCATGGGATCTTGAGTAGCCTCTTTTGAGCAATGAGCAGCCACCATGGAGTCTTGTGCATTCTCCTTTGATCCTTGTTCAGCCATAAGTGCCCATGATTGATCTTTGTGCAATACTATTAATAGCCATGCTTTCAATTTGTGCTTGGTTTGATGTGCTAAGGGAAAAGCATCAATTCTGGTCCTTTATTGCTTTCTTTCTTGCACTAAATGATGTTAGACTTCTCCCTTTGTTCTTCGTGCATGAGTCCTCCATATGTGTCCCTTCTTTATGTCCATCCACTTTTGAGAATCTGAGTAATAAAAGCACACTAGATTTAGGCAGCATAAAGTTCTCATCAATTGTAGTATAACAATCAACTAGGAGTGAATTCACCTCATGTTGAATTTGTTTTGCTCGGTTCCTAGTCATTGGACCTTTGAAAGCTTCTTTCGTCGATGCATCAGCTTGTAGTTGTATAGGATTACTTGTAATAGTAGATGACCGACGAGGTGAGGCTAGTGTGTCCTCATCATCCTCCCCCTCTTCAAAAAGAGTCGTCCTCGACTCTAATTCTTCTTCACCCAAGTAAGGCGACAAGTCAGCCACGTTGAAAGTGGGACTCACCGCATAGTCTTCTGGAAGTTCAATCTTGTAGGCATTGTCATTTATTTTTGCTAACACTTTGAATGGTCCATCCCCACGAGGCATGAGTTTGGACTTGCGTTTCTCCGGAAAACGTTCTTTACGTAGATGTATCCAAACTAGATCTCCGGGTTCAAACGTTACCTTCTTTCGGTTCTTGTTAGCCTTGTGTGCGTAATACTTTACCTTTTTCTCAATCTGCTCCTTAGTCTTCTCGTGAATCCTTCTCACATATGCATCACGCTTTGAGGCCTCCATATTACTTCGTTCCTGCAATGGAAGTGGCAGCAAGTCGAGTGGTGAAATGGGTTTGAATCCATAAACCACCTCAAATGGGCACATGCTTGTGGTAGAGTGAACTGCCCTATTGTAAGCGAACTCGATGTGCGGCAAGCACTCTTCCCATTCCCTTAGGTTCTTCTTGATCATAGTCCTTAGTAACGTTGAAAGGGTACGGTTTACCACCTCCGTTTGGCCATCAGTTTGTGGGTGACAAGTTGTTGAAAACAATAGCTTGGTCCCAAGCTTTCCCCATAATGTCTTCCAAAAGTAGCTCATAAACTTCACATCACGATCAGATACGATCGTCCTTGGTACTCCATGCAGACGCACAACCTCCCTGAAAAATAAATCAGCCACATGTGAAGCATCATCGCTCTTATGACATGGAATGAAATGTGCCATCTTCGAGAATCTATCAACAACAACCAAAACTGAATCCCTTCCCCTCTTAGTTTTAGGTAGTCCTAACACAAAATCCATACTAATATCTTCCCAAGGAACACTAGGAACTGGTAGAGGAGTATATAAACCGTGAGGGTTAAGTTTTGACTTAGCTTTGTGACATGTAATGCATCGCTGCACGAATCTTTCAACATCCTTCCTCATCTTTGGCCAATAAAAATGATCAGCAAGCATCTCATAAGTCTTCTCCCGGCCAAAATGACCCATTAAACCACCTGCATGTGATTCTTGCAATAACAAAAGCCTAACCGAACAATCAGGAACACAAAGTTTGTTAGCTCTAAAAAGAAATCCATCATGCATATGATACTTATCCCATCCTTTTCCATCTTGACATCTTTCATATGGTTCTGAAAAGTAAGGATCAGCAACATACAAAGCTTTCAAACTTTCAAGTCCAAGCACTTTTACCTCTAATTGGTTCAACAAAACATGTCTACGAGATAGAGCATCAGCAACCATGTTTTCTTTACCCTTCTTATATCTCACAACATATGGGAAAGTCTCAATGAATTCTACCCATTTAGCATGCCTCCTATTGAGCTTAGCTTGACCCTTAAGATGTTTCAATGCTTCATGATCAGAATGAATGACAAACTCCTTAGTCCATAAGTAATGTTGCCAAGTTTCAAGCACACGAACTAAAGCATATAATTCCTTATCATAAACTGAATAGTTCAACTTTGCACCGCCCAATTTCTCACTAAAATATGCTATCGGTTTGCTTTCTTGCATTAAGACACCACCAATACCTATTCCACTAGCATCACACTCTATTTCAAAAGTTTTGTTAAAATCAGGAAGAACAAGCACCGGTGACTCCGTTAATCGTTTCTTAAGCTCTTTGAAAGCATTTTCTTGAGGCACATCCCATTTGAAAACAACACCCTTCTTTGTTAACTCATTCAATGGGGCAGCAATGGTACTAAAATCCTTAACAAACCTTCTATAGAAACCAGCAAGACCATGAAAACTTCTTACTTGACTCATATTGAGAGGAGTAGGCCAATTCTTGATTGCCTCAACTTTTGATTCGTCAACCTCAATTCCTTGCCCTGAAACGACATAGCCAAGAAAAACAACCTTCTTCGTGCAAAATGAGCACTTGTCCATGTTAGCATATAACTGTTCCCTCCTAAGAACGTCTAACAAAAGTTTGATATGATCAATATGCTCATCTATAGACTTGCTGTATATCAAGATGTCATCAAAGTAAACAACAACAAATCTCCCAATGTAAGCTCTCAAGACATGATTCATTAACCTCATGAAAGTACTAGGTGCATTAGTTAATCCAAACGGCATGACTAACCACTCATACAATCCAAATTTTGTTTTGAATGCCGTTTTCCATTCATCTCCCACTTTCATCCGAATTTGATGATATCCACTACGCAAATCAACCTTAGAGAATATCATAGAGCCACTAAGTTCATCAAGCATATCATCTAACCTAGGAATAGGATGACGATATTGAACAGTAATATTGTTTATGGCCCTACAATCAACACACATACGCCAAGAACCATCCTTCTTAGGAACAAAAATAACAGGGACAGCACAAGGACTTAAACTTTCACGTACATAACCTTTATTTAAAAGTTCTTGTACCTGCCTTTGTATCTCCTTTGTCTCTTCGGGATTTGTGCGGTATGGTGGTCGGTTTGGAAGTGAAGCTCCTGGAATGAGATCAATTTGATGTTCAATGCCACGCAATGGAGGTAAACCCGCTGGAACCTCCTCTGGAAAGACATCCTTGTAATCCTGCAAAACACGAGAAAAGGCACTAGGAAGAGATGTCAAGTCGTTAGTCGATACCAATGTGTCTTTGTACATCAGCACAAAGATCACTTGACTGGTGTTATTCCTCACATCTCTCAACTCAGATTTGGTGGCTAGCATGACGAAATTCTCTCCCTCACTTTTCTGTTTCTCTCTCGTGTTTGTTTTGGGACACTCACTCACTGTTTTGTGGTTTCCGCTCGTATGTTTTTTCTCTCCAACTCTCACACTCACTTTGTTTCCCTCGCTGGCTTTTTGCATATGATCAGTCATAATTTGTTGAGGTGTCATAGGTCGGAGCACCAAATCCTTGCCTTTCCACTTGATTGTGTAATGGTTTGTGCATCCACAATGTTGCGCTGAAACATCATATTGCCACGGCCTTCCCAATAGTAAATGACATACCTTCATTGGTACTACATCACACTCGACTACGTCGATGTAATCACCAATTTTGAATTGAACCTTCACCTTGTGTGTAATCTTCATCTCACCACAATCACTTAACCATTGCACATGGTATGGGTAGGGATGTTGCAGCAGCTTGAGTCCAAGTTTTTCACACATCTCCTTACTTGCAAGATTATGGCAGCTCCCTCCATCAATTATAACTTTGCATACCTTATCCTCGATTTTAGCTCTTGTTTGGAAAAGATTGTGTCGTTGACAATTTTCAGTCTCATTGATTTGCACACTTAGCACCTTGGTAACAACAAGTGATGTGCCTTGTTCAAAGTCGCAATATGTTTGTTCTTCTCCTTCTAACATATCACCTCCAACATCTTCTTCCAAATCGCTAGCAGATTCATATTCCCCTTCTTCCGTGACAAGCATAGTGCGATTGTTAGGGCACTCCTTAATCATATGACCACGCCCTTTGCACTTAAAGCATACAATGTCACGACTCTTACCTGTAGATGCAACAGAAGATGAGATAGATGTTGCTACTTGTTTACCTTTCTCCCTTGGAGTTGAAACATCAGCTCCACTTGTAATTGATCGAGCAAAGGCTCGGCTACCTCCACTAGAACTTGCTGTGATTCCTCGGCCAACACTAAATTGAGGTACAAACTTGCTTCCATTAGTGGTAGATCGAGCAATGAATGAGGTAGATCTGCTTTGCTTGGAGTCATCTTGTAGTTGACGCTCAGCCTTTGAAGCTAAATGCACCAACTCTATAACATTATGGTAGGGCTGCAACTCAACAATTCGCTTCACATTTGGGTTTAAACCATACAAAAATCGTGCCATGGACTGCTCTTCGTGTTCATGTATGTTGGCTCGAATCATGGCTTTCTCCATCTCCTTATGATACTCCTCAACAGATTGTTTCCCTTGCCTCAAATTCTGGAGTTTATCAAAGATGTCTCTTCGATAATGTCTTGGAATGAATCTCGCCCTCATCTCCCTTTTCATTTCTGCCCATGTAGAAATAGGCACTCCTCCTCCTTCTTCTCGCTGAGATTGAACTTGCTCCCACCAGATTAGGGCATAATCTTCAAACTCAAGTGAAGCCATAGCAAGCTTCTTCTCCTCAGAATAATTATGCATGCGAAATATCTTATCAACCTTTAACTCCCAAGTGAGATAAGCTTCCGGGTCAGATCCACCATCAAACTTTGGCATGGTAAATTTCAGCTTACCAAATCTCTCCTCATCACGCTGTTCGCGTCCATAGTTTCCTCGTCTACGAAACCCATCATTCCTATGCAGTCCATAATCATCATCCTCATATTCATCATCAAAATCATCATGATCGATATTACCTCTTCCGCATCCTCTTCCACGACCACGACCAGCAGTACCACCACCATTGTTTCTACGAATATCACCACGACCATCATATCGATGACCATCAGCCGCATTGTTCCTATGGCCAACAACTTGATTCCTTCGTCCTTGGGCATTACGGGCAGCAGTTTCATCATTTATGTCATCATGCTCATCACCATGCACACTTGCATCTCCTGGGACTTGACGAAGCTCTCGGACAATCTGAGCTACAAGATCAACTTGCATTGCAGCAAGATTTTGTGTTAGTTGATCATTAACATTACCCATAAGTTGTTGAAGGTCTTCGGACAGCTTGTCTTGCTTCTCCTCAACTGTATCAAGACTCGCTCTAAATTCTTGACGAAGATGATCACGTAAGACATTGAAATGGAAACGTGTGATGGGCTGATTGAGTTGTCCAGCGCCATCAATTTCATATTCATCTCCATCACCTGCCATGATTAGTTGTGGAAAACTCTATACTAAAGATAAATGTGTATGAAAGAAAAAAAAGAAACTCAAACCTCACTTTCTCTTACCAACCGAAGCTCGTGAAGATTCCAAGTGAGTGCAGATTTGTGTTTTACTTCGGTGATGATGGTTGGTCCAAAAGAGTGAACAATCAAGCGCATACAAGTCGAGAATCACACAAACAATGGCTGATTTTGGATGCACTACTCAATAGACTAGATGAAATCCCTACAAATTCAGCAACTTTTTTTTTTGCTTTTTTTTTTGCTTTTTTTTTGCTTTTTTTTTTGCTTTTTTTTTTGCTTTTTTTATGCTGTTTTTTTTTGACAGAATTGAAATCAACAAAACTACAAAGGGATAGATGGTACCAATGTAACAATGGCTCTGATTACCAAATGATACGGGGCGGAAGCGGGACTTCACGATGTAGGATTTGATGGAGGAGGATAGGTAGTGCAACCCGACGACTCTTGAAGCCAACCACTGCTTGTGCAATGACCTGCAACAAGTAATTGCCTAACCACACTCTAAGTTTCCAAACCACACAACCACGCACGAAGTTGGAAGCACAATTTGGTTGCCGTCGAACGACCGCTTATGCAATCTCACAAGGAAACTACAAGAGCAAGGGGGTAGAGAACTCTCTCTTGAAAAAAGATGTAGCAATAGCTAAATCTGAAATGTTGATGAATAAAATTTCCAAAATCTGAATGTGTTTTCAAAATACATGTAGATGAGGATTAATACTAAGAAATGAAAGTAAATGCATGTGTTGTGGACTTGTGCAGCCACCATGGGATCTTGAGTAGCCTCTTTTGAGCAATGAGCAGCCACCATGGAGTCTTGTGCATTCTCCTTTGATCCTTGTTCAGCCATAAGTGCCCATGATTGATCTTTGTGCAATACTATTAATAGCCATGCTTTCAATTTGTGCTTGGTTTGATGTGCTAAGGGAAAAGCATCAATTCTGGTCCTTTATTGCTTTCTTTCTTGCACTAAATGATGTTAGACTTCTCCCTTTGTTCTTCGTGCATGAGTCCTCCATAAGTGTCCCTTCTTTATGTCCATCCACTTTTGAGAATCTGAGTAATAAAAGCACACTAGATTTAGGCAGCATAAAGTTCTCATCAATTGTAGTATAACAATCAACTAGGAGTGAATTCACCTCATGTTGAATTTGTTTTGCTCGGTTCCTAGTCATTGGACCTTTGAAAGCTTCTTTCGTCGATGCATCAGCTTGTAGTTGTATAGGATTACTTGTAATATTAGATGACCGACGAGGTGAGGCTAGTGTGTCCTCATCACTAACTTGGGACGAACAAAGACAAACTTTAGTCTCATTCTAAGGTTTGTCTAAGTTCGTCCCAAGTTTGTCAAAGTTCGTCCCAAGTTAGTCTATTTCTAAGGACGAACTTAGATAAACCTTAGAATGAGAGTAACGAGACTTACTTGAGACGAACAAAGACAAACTTTAGACTCATTCTAAGGTTTGTCAAAGTTCGTCCCAAGTTAGTCTATTTCTAAGGACGAACTTATACAAACCTTAGAATGAGACTAACGAGACTAACTTGGGAAGAACAAAGACAAACTTTAGTCTCATTCTAAGGTTTGTCTATGTTCATCCCAAGTTAGTACATTTCTAAGGACGAACTTAGATGAACCTTAGAATGAGACTAACGAGACTAACTTGGGACGAACAAAGACAAACTTTAGTCGCATTCTAAGGTTTGTCTATGTTCGTCCCAAGTTAGTCTATATCTAAGGACGAACTTAGATAAACCTTAGAATGAGAGTAACGAGACTAACTTGAGACGAACAAAGACAAACTTTAGTCTCATTCTAAGGTTTGTCAAAGTTCGTCCAAAGTTAGTCTATTTCTAAGGACGAACTTACACAAAAATTAGAATGAGACAAACGAGACTAACTTGGGACGAACAAAGACAAACTTTACTCTCATTCTAAGGTTTGTCTAAGGGGGGTGCTCAATCGGGGTACCCTTGATTATCTTAAATGTGTGATTGTTTCTCATAAAGTGTCAGTTTGTGCTATCTTGGAGCCTAAATCCGGAGGGGAGGGCATCCCAAAGCTGGCACAGGAAGCGAAGTTCCCGAACTACAAACAGTTTAATCCTGTGAATACTCACATTTGGCTTCTCTGGGATGACAATGTTAGAGTGGATCCTGTGGACTACTCTTCTCAGCATGTCACTGCCGTTGTCACTATATGCAGTAATAACATTTCCTTTTTGTGCAGCTTTGTCTATGCTTCTACTGAAGCTATTATCAGACAGGATCTGTGGGAGGAGCTGAGTATTTTGGCCCAGCAAGTTTCCATTCCATGGTTCATCATGGGGGACTTCAACATTATAGCTTCTCAGCTTGAAAAAAGGGGTGGTAACAAGCCTAACGCCTCCTATATCCGGGACTTTGTCGACTTCATGGCCAGTTGTGGTGTTTCGGATGCGGGATACTCTGGCTGCCCTTTTACTTGGTCTAATAACCAACAGGGCAACTCCTGTATTTGGGAACGCCTTGATAGAGTCCTTGTTAATGGTACGGGCATGGTCGATTTTCAGAGCTTGAAGGTGATGCATCTTGCTAGAGTCTCGTCTGATCATTGCCCCCTGTTGGTGGAACTGCAGGGTGATAGAAGGGGGACCTCGAACTTCAAATTTATTGGGCCGTGGGTGGATCATGCTGATTTTCCCAGGATTGTCAAACAGGCCTGGAAAGAAAAGGCCCACATAAATGCCTTAGTCAATTTTGCCCTAAAGCTTAAGAGACTCCGTGCGGCGCTCAAGATCTGGAATTGGGAGATTTTCGGCGACATCCGGAGAAGGATTGAGGACACTTCGAATCTGATTCAAGCCCTGGAAACAGATTTACAGCAGCGCTGAACTGATGATGTTGCTTCCAAGGTTACGTCGGCTAAATCGGACCTCAACGGGTTGCTTCGCTTTCAGCTTGGCATGTTGGAGGAGAAAGTTAGGATGGATTGGCTCCGTGAGGGCGATCGTAACTCAAAGATCTTCCATGCGGCTATCAAGGCCAGAAGGATTCAAAAATCAGTTCGGCTGCAGCTGGAGGATGGCAGTTTTACGGATGACGGGGAAGTGATTGGCAAAAAGGCTGAAGAATATTTCAAATCCCTCTTCTGTGCTTTTCCGAATACAGGTGATATCGACGTCTCTGATTTTATTGCCCCCTGTATTTCTGATTCTGATAATGAGGCATTAGCGGCCCTGCCTTCGGAGCAGGAGATTAGAGACACTGTTCTCTCTATGAATGCCAGTAGCTCTCCTGGTCCTGACGGTTTTACTGGGAAATTTTTCATTGGTTGTTGGGATATTATTAAAGAGGATCTTTGTGCTGCTGTTGCTGCCTTTTTCAGTGGGCTGCAGCTTCCTAAAGTCATCTCCTCCACCAGTATTGTGCTTCTGCCCAAGGTTGCCAAGGCTACGTCTTTGGATCAGCTCAGACCTGTTAGTTTGTGCAATTTCTTACACAAAATTTTGTCCAAGATATTAAATAACAGGTTGAAATCTGTTCTTCCTACCATCATCAGCCCTGAACAATCTGGATTTCTTGAGGGGAGAAATATTCAAGACTCGGTCGCAATGGCTCATGATTTGGTTAGGGATATCAATCATAAAGTCTTTGGAGGGAATATTCTCATCAAGCTGGACATGTCCAAAGCCTATGACAGGCTTTCTTGGAGGTTTCTAATGAAAATGATGCGTGCTTTTGGTTTCTCAGACAAATGGTGTGACTTGATTTACAGGAACATCTCTAATTGTTGGTACTCTGTGATGTGGGAAGGTTATGCTTACGGTTTTTTTAAATCTAATAGGGGCGTGAGGCAAGGTGACCCTCTGTCCCCCAGTCTTTTCATTCTGTCCATGGAATACCTTAGTAGGATGCTAAATCAGGCGATTCTGCAAAGAAGAGTGATCCCTTATCATGTGAAGGGTACCTGCACCAGCCTTCAGCATCTCCTATATGCTGATGACCTGCTTATTTTTACTAGTGGCATGAAAGTTTCCGTTACCAAACTTCTGATTCTGATAAATAACTTCTGTAAGGTTTCTGGCCAGCAACTTAGCCCGGAAAAGAGCAGAATTTTCTTCAGCAAGCACATTTGTAAGAGTAGGAAGAGTGAGTTGCTGCGGCAAACCCTTTTTAAAGAAGGCTCCTTCCCTACCCCGTACCTGGGAGTCCCCCTCTTTCCTGGAAGAGCTCATATTTCCTACTTTCAGCACCTGGAGGAGAAAATCAGGAACAGAATCTCTGGGTGGGCTAAGCATTTCCTCTCCTTCCCCGGCAGAGCTACGCTTATCAATTCAGTCCTCTCGTCCATGAGCGTTTACACGCTGTCCATTCTCCCTGTCCCCAAGGCGTGTATTCTTAATATTGAAAAGCTCCTTTCCAACTTCCTATGGGACAGTGGTTCCTCTTCCCGAAGGCATTGGCTTAGTTGGGATTTAATCTGTACCCCGCGTAATGAAGGTGGGCTGGGTGTGAAGAAGTTAGCTGAAGTTAGGAAGGCTGTCTTGGCCAAGTTGGCGTGGAAGTTCCTTCTTAACAAGTCTGCTTGGGCTAGCTATGCTAGGCTTCGATACAAGAATAAGCCTCATGGCTCAGCATTATGGAGAGCTATTTACCCTTTGATTCAAAATATGAGGGATAATAGTTGCTGGTGCTTTGGTGATGGCTCTACCAAGATTAGCCATTTTAGCGAATGGCTGAATATTAAGCTTCCCAAAGATACTGATGGCTGGTGTATTAAAGATGTTATCGACAATTTGCAGTTCAGGGAAAAATTTGTGAGCCTTTTACCTCCTGATTCTAAAGACATTCTTGATGAGGTTCAGCTTTCTAATAAGCCTGATGTGCTGGTGTGGAAAGCTTCTCAGACAGGGGATTTCTCAGTGCAGAAGGCATTTCATGCTTTTAGGTCTCCTCTGCCTAAAAACCGTGTCTTTGCGAATCTGTGGCAGACCTGGATCCCTCCTAAAGTCTCAGCTATTGTCTGGAAACTTTGTAGGAATATTGTTCCTATTGATGATAACATTAATCGAGTTGGGGTTTGTCTTCCGTCGAAGTGCATGTGCTGTACTAAGCCTGCGAATGAAACCAGTGACCATTTGTTCTTTAAAAGTGATGTGGCTAAGAGTGGCTGGAGGTTTATCTGCAATCTGTTTAACAGAGAGATTCCGAGGACTATGCTTGATCTGGCTATGGGTTGGCTCTGGAAACCGGATAAAACTGATTTCATGAGTTGCTTGCAGATTGCTCTCGCTTGTTGTTGTGTGTGGGAGGTATGGCTCTATAGAAATCATATGATTCATGAGGGGAAGTGTAGAAATGTCAATGCTCAGCTCAAAATCTGGGCAGCAAAGATTAGTCTCCTGATCAAAGCGGCTTTTACCCCCTCCTTTGATAATCAGCTTGTTTTGGACATTCTGCAGGTCATTCCTAAGGGTCGACCAAGGGATGGCCGATGGAGATGTTGGACCCCAGGTGTGACTGATCTTACTCTGTCCATTTCTTTTAATGATCACCTCCTTGGCGCCATTGTCCGAAATCAGAATGGCACCTTCAAGCTGGGTTTTAAAATGGAGATGATTAATGATGATTTACTGGAGGCTCTCAAGGCGGCCCTTTTTTCTTGCTCCCAGCATGAGTTTAACATCGACACAATCCAATGCTCCCACCCGTCCTTCCTCTGGGCTCATGGTGGGATCTTTGGGGTTCCGCTGAAGGCGTTTTTTGAATGGAGAAAGATAAGGAAAGCTTTGGGGCAAGTTCTTTTTGTCTACATTCCTCGTGCAGTAAATGGGGCGGCTATCTCATTATGTTTTGCCAATTTTCATGGTGGGTCCTTTACTTCTCTAAAGGAGCTCCCTAAGCAAGTCAAGGTGGCCTTGGTTGGTGATTATCTTAAGCTTGCTAGCTGGTGCAAGGATTGCAGACTGTGGCAGGACAAGGATTTATATAGGGACCTAGCTTATAGGTCTATGATGTGTACTCTTGACTAGGTCTCTTGTGCTTAGCTAGCTGTTCTTGCGTTTTGCTTTTTGTGTCCCCTGTAGGCTTGCTCGGCGTTGTTAGAGGCTTGGGCTTGTTCCTTGTCTCGGCGCTTGAGAGCCGTGCTGTTTGTGTTGCCAGGTCCAGTTGGTGTTTTGCTGTGGCCGTGTGTTAGCTTGTTCGGCGTTGTTAACGGGTTAGGGTTTTTGCCTCCCCCTGGCGCTTGAGAGCGTTTTGTGTATTCGCCCCGGTCCAGGCATTTTGGATCCCTTTTCTGAATAAAGGCACTGGCACCGTCCAGTTTTATTAAAAAAAAAAAGTTCATCCCAAGTAAGTCTATTTCTAAGGACGAACTTAGATAAACCTTAGAAGAGGACTAACGAGACTAACTTGGGACGAACAAAGACAAACTTTAGTCTCATTCTAAGGTTTGTCTCAGTTCGTCCCAAGTTAGTCTAAGTTCATCCCAAGTTAGTCTTTTTCTAAGGACGAAATTAGACAAAACCTTAGAATAAGACAAACGAGACTAACTTGGGACGAACAAAGACAAACTTTAGTCTCATTCTAAGGTTTGTCTAAGTTCGTCCCAAGTTAGTCTATTTCTAAGGACGAACTTAGATAAACCTTAGAATGAGACTAACGAGACTAACTTGGGACGAACAAAGACAAACTTTAGTCTCATTCTAAGGTTTGTCAATTCGTCTCAAGTTAGTGTATTTCTAAGGACGAACTTAGATAAACCTAAGAATGAGACTAAGAGACTAACTTGGGACGAACAAAGACAAACTTTAGTCTCATTCTAAGGTTTGTCTAAGTTCGTCCCAAGTTAGTCTCTTTCTAAGGACGACCTTAGACTAACCTTAGAATGAGACTAACGAGACTAACTTGGGACGAACAAAGACAAACTTTAGTCTCATTCTAAGGTTTGTCTAAATTCGTCTCAAGTTAGTCTATTTCTAAGGACGAACTTAGATAAACCTAAGAATGAGACTAAGAGACTAACTTGGGACGAACAAAGACAAACTTTAGTCTCATTCTAAGGTTTGTCTAAGTTCGTCCCAAGTTAGTCTCTTTCTAAGGACGACCTTAGACAAACCTTAGAATGAGACTAACGAGACTAACTTGGGACGAACAAAGACAAACTTTAGTCTCATTCTAAGGTTTGTCTCAGTTCGTCCCAAGTTAGTCTAAGTTCATCCCAAGTTAGTCTTTTTCTAAGGACGAAATTAGACAAAACCTTAGAATAAGACTAACGAGACTAACTTGGGACGAACAAAGACAAACTTTAGTCTCATTCTAAGGTTTGTCTAAGTTCGTCCCAAGTTAGTCTATTTCTAAGGACGAACTTAGATAAACCTTAGAATGAGACTAACGAGACTAACTTGGGACGAACAAAGGCAAACTTTAGTCTCATTCTAAGGTTGTCTAAATTCGTCTCAAGTTAGTCTATTTCTAAGGACGAACTTAGATAAACCTAAGAATGAGACTAAGAGACTAACTTGGGATGAACAAAGACAAACTTTAGTCTCATTCTAAGGTTTGTCTAAGTTCGTCCCAAGTAAGTCTCTTTCTAAGGACGACCTTAGACAAACCTTAGAATGAGACTAACGAGACTAACTTGGGACGAACAAAGACAACCATTAGTCTCATTCTAAGGTTAGTCCAAGTTCGTCCCAAGTTAGTCTATTTCTAAGGACGAACTTAGATAAACCTAAGAATGAGACTAAGAGACTAACTTGGGACGAACAAAGACAAACTTTAGTCTCATTCAAAGGTTTGTCTAAGTTCGTCCCAAGTTAGTCTCTTTCTAAGGACGACCTTAGACATACCTTAGAATGAGACTAACGAGACTAACTTGGGACGAACAAAGACAAACTTTAGTCTCATTCTACGGTTTGTCTAAATTCGTCTCAAGTTATTCTAAGTTCGTCCCACGTTTGTCTCATTCTAAGGACGAACTTAGACAACCCTTCGAATGAAACTAACGAGACTAATTTGGGACGAACAAAGACAAACTTTAGTCTCATTCTTAGGTTTGTCTAAGTTCATCCCAAGTTTGTCAAAGTTCGTCCCAAGTTAGTCTATTTCTAAGGACGAACTTAGACAAACCTTAGAATGAGACTAACGAGACTAACTTGGGAAGAACAAAGACAACCATTAGTCTCATTCTAAGGTTAGTCTAAGTTCGTCCCAAGTTAGTCTATTTCTAAGGACGAACTTAGATAAACCTAAGAATGAGACTAAGAGACTAACTTGGGACGAACAAAGACAAACTTTAGTCTCATTCTAAGGTTTGTCTAAGTTCGTCCCAAGTTAGTCTCTTTCTAAGGACGAACTTAGACAAACCTTAGAATGAGACTAACGAGACTAACTTGGGACGAACAAAGACAAACTTTAGTCTCATTCTAAGGTTTGTCTAAGTTCGTCCCAAGTTTGTCAAAGTTCGTCCCAAGTTAGTCTATTTCTAAGGACGAACTTAGATAAATCTTAGAATGAGAGTAACGAGACTTACTTGAGACGAACAAAGACAAACTTTAGACTCATTCTAAGGTTTGTCAAAGTTCGTCCCAAGTTAGTCTATTTCTAAGGACGAACTTATACAAACCTTAGAATGAGACTAACGAGACTAACTTGGGACGAACAAAGATAAACTTTAGTCTCATTCTAAGGTTGATCTATGTTCGTCCCAAGTTAGTCTATTTCTAAGGACGAACTCTAATAAACCTTAGAATGAGAGTAACGAGACTAATTTGAGACGAAGAAAGAAAAACTTTAGTCTCATTCTAAGGTTCGTCTAAGTTCGTCCCAAGTTTGTCAAAGTTCGTCCCAAGTTAGTCTATTTCTAAGGATGAACTTAGATAAACCTTAAAATGAGAGTAACGAGACTAACTTGAGACGAAGAAAGAAAAACTTTAGTCCCATTCTAAGGTTTGTCTAAGTTTGTCCCAAGTTAGTCTATTACTAAGGATGAACTTACACAAACCTTAGAATGAGAGTAACGAGACTAACTTGAGACGAAGAAAGAAAAACTTTAGTCTCATTCTAAGGTTTGTCTAAGTTCGTCCCAAGTTAGTCTATTACTGAGGATGAACTTACACAAACCTTAGAATGAGACTAACGAGACTAACTTGGGACGAACAAATACAAACTTTAGTCTCATTCTAAGGTTTGTCTAAGTTAATCCCAAGTTAGTCTAAGTTCGTCCCACGTTTGTCTCTTTCTCAGGATGAACTTAGACAAACCTTAGAATGAGACTAACGAGACTAACTTGGAAAGAACAAAGACAAACATTAGTCTCATTCTAAGGTGAGTCTAAGTTCGTCCCAAGTTAGCCTATTTCTAAGGACGAACTTAGATAAACCTTAGAATGAGACTAAGAGACTAACTTATGACGAACAAAGACAAACTTTAGTCTCTTTCAAAGGTTTGTCTTAGTACGTCCCAAGTTAGTCTAAGTTCGTCCCAAGTTAGTCTCTTTCTAAGGACGAACTTAGACAAACCTTAGAATGAGACTAATGAGACTAACTTGGGACGAACAAAGACAAACTTTAGTCTCATTCTATGGTTTGTCTAAGTTCGTCCCAAGTTTGTCAAAGTTCGTCCCAAGTTAGTCTATTTCTAAGGACGAACTTAGATAAACCTTAGAATGAGAGTAACGAGACTAACTTGAGATGAAGAAAGAAAAACTTTAGTCTCATTCTAAGGTTTGTCAAAGTTCGTCCCAATTAGTGTATTTCTAAGGACAAACTTATACAAACCTTAGAATGAGACTAACAAGACTAACTTGGGACGAACAAAGACAAACTTTAGTCTCATTCTATGGTTTGTCAAAGTTCATCCCAAGTTAGTTTATTTCTAAGGACGAACTTAGATAAACCTTAGAATGAGACTCACATGGGATGAACAAAGACAAACTTTAATCTCATTCTAAGGTTTGTCTCAGTTCGTCCCAAGTTAGTCTAAGTTCGTCCCACGTTTCTCTCTTTCTAAGGACGAACTTAGACAAACCTTAGAATGAGACTAACGAGACTAATTTGGGACGAACAAAGACAAACTTTAGTCTCATTCTAAGGTTTGTCTAAATTCGTCTCAAGTTAGTCTAAGTTCGTCCCACGTTTGTCACTTTCTAAGGACGACCATAGACAAACCTTAGAATGAAACTAACGAGACTAATTTGGGATGAACAAAGACAAACTTTAGTCTCATTCTTAGGTTTGTCTAAGTTCGTCCCAAGTTTGTCAAAGTTCGTCCCAAGTTAGTCTATTTCTAAGGACGAACTTAGATAAACCTTAGTATGAGAGTAACGAGACTTACTTGAGACGAACAAAGACAAACTTTAGACTCATTCTAAGGTTTGTCAAAGTTCATCCCAAGTTAGTCTATTTCTAAGGACGAACTTATACAAACCTTAGAATGAGACTAACGAGACTAACTTGGGAAGAACAAAGACAAACTTTAGTCTCATTCTAAGGTTTGTCTAAGTTCGTCCCAAGTTAGTATATTTCTAAGGACGAACTTAGATGAACCTTAGAATGAGACTAACGAGACTAACTTGGGACGAACAAAGACAAACTTTAGTCGCATTCTAAGGTTTGTCTAAGTTCGTCCCAAGTTAGTCTATATCTAAGGACGAACTTAGATAAACCTTAGAATGAGAGTAACGAGACTAACTTCAGACGAACAAAGACAAACTTTAGTCTCATTCTAAGGTTTGTCAAAGTTCGTCCAAAGTTAGTCTATTTCTCAGGACCAACTTACACAAACCTTAGAATGAGACAAACGAGACTAACTTGGGACGAACAAAGACAAACTTTACTCTCATTCTAAGGTTTGTCTAAGTTCATCCCAAGTAAGTCTATTTCTAAGGACGAACTTAGATAAACCTTAGAAGAGGACTAACGAGACTAACTTGGGACGAACAAAGACAAACTTTAGTCTCATTCTAAGGTTTGTCTAAGTTCGTCCCAAGTTTGTCAAATTTCGTCCCAAGTTAGTCTATTTCTAAGGACGAACTTAGATAAACCTTAGAATGAGAGTAACGAGACTAACTTGAGACGAACAAAGACAAACTTTTGTCTCATTCTAAGGTTTGTCAAAGTTCGTACCAAGTTAGTCTATTACTAAGGACGAACTTACACAAACCTTAGAATGAGACTAACGAAACTAACTTGGGACGAACAAATACAAACTTTAGTCTCATTCTAAGGTTTGTCTAAGTTCGTCCCAAGTTAGTCTAAGTTCGTCCCACGTTTGTCTCTTTCTCAGGATGAACTTAGATAAACCTTAGAATGAGACTAACGAGACTAACTTGGGAAGAACAAAGACAAACATTAGTCTCATTCTAAGGTTAGTCTAAGTTCGTCCCAAGTTAGCCTATTTCTAAGGACGAACTTAGATAAACCTTAGAATGAGACTAAGAGACTAACTTATGACGAACAAAGACAAACTTTAGTCTCTTTCAAAGGTTTGTCTTAGTTCGTCCCAAGTTAGTCTAAGTTCGTCCCAAGTTAGTCTCTTTCTAAGGACGAACTTAGACAAACCTTAGAATGAGACTAACGAGACTAACATGGGACGAACAAAGGCAAACTTTAGTCTCATTCTACGGTTTGTCTAAGTTCGTCCCAAGTTTGTCAAAGTTCGTCCCAAGTTAGTCTATTTCTAAGGACGAACTTAGATAAACCTTAGAATGAGAGTAACGAGACTAACTTGAGACGAAGAAAGAAAAACTTTAGTCTCATTCTAAGGTTTGTGAAAGTTCGTCCCAATTAGTGTATTTCTAAGGACAAACTTATACAAACCTTAGAATGAGACTAACGAGAATAACTTGGGACGAACAAAGACAAACTTTAGTCTCATTCTACGGTTTGTCTAAGTTCGTCCCAAATTAGTCTCTTTCTAAGGACGAACTTAGACAAACCTTAGAATGAGACTAATGAGACTAACTTGGGACGAACAAAGACAAACTTTAGTCTCATTCTATGGTTTGTCTAAGTTCGTCCCAAGTTTGTCTAAGTTCGTCCCAAGTTTGTCAAAGTTCGTCCCAAGTTAGTCTATTTCTATGGACGAACTTATACAAACCTTAGAAAAAGACTAACGAGACTAACTTGGGACGAACAAAGACAAACTTTAGTCTCATTCTAAGTTTTGTCTAAGTTCGTCCCAAGTTAGTCTATTTCAAAGGACGAACTTAGATGAACCTTAGAATGAGACTAACGAGACTAACTTGGGACGAACAAAGACAAACTTTAGTCTCATTCTAAGGTTTGTCTAAGTTTGTCCAAAGTTAGTCTATATCTAAGGACGAACTTAGAAAAACCTTAGAATGAGAGTAACGAGACTAACTTGAGACGAACAAAGACAAACTTTAGTCTCATTCTAAGGTTTGTCAAAGTTCGTCCCAAGTTAGTTTATTTCTAAGGACGAACTTACACAAACCTTAGAATGAGACAAACGAGACTAACTTGGGACGAACAAAGATAAACTTTAGTCTCATTCTAAGGTTTGTCTAAGTTCGTCCCTAGTAAGTCTATTTCTAAGGACGAACTTAGATAAACCTTAGAATGAGACTAACGAGACTAACTTGGGACGAACAAAGACAAACTTTAGTCTCATTCTAAGGTTTGTCTCAGTTCGTCCCAAGTTAGTCTAAGTTCATCCCATGTTCTTTCTAAGGACGAACTTCGACAGACCTTAGAATGAGACTAACGATACTAACTTGGGAAGAACAAAGACAAACTTTAGTCTCATTCTAAGGTTTGTCTAAGTTCATCCCAAGTTAGCCTATTTCTAAGGACAAACTTAGATAAACCTTAGAATGAGACTAACGAGACTAAATTGGGAGGAACAAAGATAAACTTTAGTCTTTTTCTAAGGTTGTTCTATGTTCATCCCAAGTTAGTCTAAGTTCGTCCCACGTTTGTCTCTTTCTAAGGACGAACTTAGATAAACCTTAGAAGAGGACTAACGAGACTAACTTGGGACGAACAAAGACAAACTTTAGTCTCATTCTAAGGTTTGTCTCAGTTCGTCCCAAGTTAGTTTAAGTTCATCCCAAGTTAGTCTTTTTCTAAGGACGAAATTAGACAAAACCTTAGAATAAGACAAACGAGACTAACTTGGGACGAACAAAGACAAACTTTAGTCTCATTCTAAGGTTTGTCTAAGTTCGTCCCAAGTTAGTCTATTTCTAAGGACGAACTTAGATAAACCTTAGAATGAGACTAACGAGACTAACTTGGGACGAACAAAGACAAACTTTAGTCTCATTCTAAGGTTTGTCTAAATTCGTCTCAAGTTAGTCTATTTCTAAGGACGAACTTAGATAAACCTAAGAATGAGACTAAGAGACTAACTTGGGACGAACAAAGACAAACTTTAGTCTCATTCTAAGGTTTGTCTAAGTTCGTCCCAAGTTAGTCTCTTTCTAAGGACGACCTTAGACTAACCTTAGAATGAGACTAACGAGACTAACTTGGGACGAACAAAGACAAACTTTAGTCTCATTCTAAGGTTTGTCTAAATTCGTCTCAAGTTAGTCTATTTCTAAGGACGAACTTAGATAAACCTAAGAATGAGACTAAGAGACTAACTTGGGACGAACAAAGACAAACTTTAGTCTCATTCTAAGGTTTGTCTAAGTTCGTCCCAAGTTAGTCTCTTTCTAAGGACGACCTTAGACAAACCTTAGAATGAGACTAACGAGACTAACTTGGGACGAACAAAGACAAACTTTAGTCTCATTCTAAGGTTTGTCTCAGTTCGTCCCAAGTTAGTCTAAGTTCATCCCAAGTTAGTCTTTTTCTAAGGACGAAATTAGACAAAACCTTAGAATAAGACTAACGAGACTAACTTGGGACGAACAAAGACAAACTTTAGTCTCATTCTAAGGTTTGTCTAAGTTCGTCCCAAGTTAGTCTATTTCTAAGGACGAACTTAGATAAACCTTAGAATGAGAGTAACTAGACTAACTTGAGATGAAGAAAGAAAAACTTTAGTCTCATTCTAAGGTTTGTCAAAGTTCGTCCCAATTAGTGTATTTCTAAGGACAAACTTATACAAACCTTAGAATGAGACTAACAAGACTAACTTGGGACGAACAAAGACAAACTTTAGTCTCATTCTATGGTTTTTCAAAGTTCATCCCAAGTTAGTTTATTTCTAAGGACGAACTTAGATAAACCTTAGAATGAGACTCACATGGGATGAACAAAGACAAACTTTAATCTCATTCTAAGGTCTGTCTCAGTTCGTCCCAAGTTAGTCTAAGTTCGTCCCACGTTTCTCTCTTTCTAAGGACGAACTTAGACAAACCTTAGAATGAGACTAACGAGACTAATTTGGGACGAACAAAGACAAACTTTAGTCTCATTCTAAGGTTTGTCTAAATTCGTCTCAAGTTAGTCTAAGTTCGTCCCACGTTTGTCACTTTCTAAGGACGACCATAGACAAACCTTAGAATGAAACTAACGAGACTAATTTGGGATGAACAAAGACAAACTTTAGTCTCATTCTTAGGTTTGTCTAAGTTCGTCCCAAGTTTGTCAAAGTTCGTCCCAAGTTAGTCTATTTCTAAGGACGAACTTAGATAAACCTTAGTATGAGAGTAACGAGACTTACTTGAGACGAACAAAGACAAACTTTAGACTCATTCTAAGGTTTGTCAAAGTTCATCCCAAGTTAGTCTATTTCTAAGGACGAACTTATACAAACCTTAGAATGAGACTAACGAGACTAACTTGGGAAGAACAAAGACAAACTTTAGTCTCATTCTAAGGTTTGTCTAAGTTCGTCCCAAGTTAGTATATTTCTAAGGACGAACTTAGATGAACCTTAGAATGAGACTAACGAGACTAACTTGGGACGAACAAAGACAAACTTTAGTCGCATTCTAAGGTTTGTCTAAGTTCGTCCCAAGTTAGTCTATATCTAAGGACGAACTTAGATAAACCTTAGAATGAGAGTAACGAGACTAACTTGAGACGAACAAAGACAAACTTTAGTCTCATTCTAAGGTTTGTCAAAGTTCGTCCAAAGTTAGTCTATTTCTAAGGACCAACTTACACAAACCTTAGAATGAGACAAACGAGACTAACTTGGGACGAACAAAGACAAACTTTACTCTCATTCTAAGGTTTGTCTAAGTTCATCCCAAGTAAGTCTATTTCTAAGGACGAACTTAGATAAACCTTAGAAGAGGACTAACGAGACTAACTTGGGACGAACAAAGACAAACTTTAGTCTCATTCTAAGGTTTGTCTAAGTTCGTCCCAAGTTTGTCAAATTTCGTCCCAAGTTAGTCTATTTCTAAGGACGAACTTAGATAAACCTTAGAATGAGAGTAACGAGACTAACTTGAGACGAACAAAGACAAACTTTTGTCTCATTCTAAGGTTTGTCAAAGTTCGTACCAAGTTAGTCTATTACTAAGGACGAACTTACACAAACCTTAGAATGAGACTAACGAAACTAACTTGGGACGAACAAATACAAACTTTAGTCTCATTCTAAGGTTTGTCTAAGTTCGTCCCAAGTTAGTCTAAGTTCGTCCCACGTTTGTCTCCTTCTCAGGATGAACTTAGATAAACCTTAGAATGAGACTAACGAGACTAACTTGGGAAGAACAAAGACAAACATTAGTCTCATTCTAAGGTTAGTCTAAGTTCGTCCCAAGTTAGCCTATTTCTAAGGACGAACTTAGATAAACCTTAGAATGAGACTAAGAGACTAACTTATGACGAACAAAGACAAACTTTAGTCTCTTTCAAAGGTTTGTCTTAGTTCGTCCCAAGTTAGTCTAAGTTCGTCCCAAGTTAGTCTCTTTCTAAGGACGAACTTAGACAAACCTTAGAATGAGACTAACGAGACTAACATGGGACGAACAAAGGCAAACTTTAGTCTCATTCTACGGTTTGTCTAAGTTCGTCCCAAGTTTGTCAAAGTTCGTCCCAAGTTAGTCTATTTCTAAGGACGAACTTAGATAAACCTTAGAATGAGAGTAACGAGACTAACTTGAGACGAAGAAAGAAAAACTTTAGTCTCATTCTAAGGTTTGTGAAAGTTCGTCCCAATTAGTGTATTTCTAAGGACAAACTTATACAAACCTTAGAATGAGACTAACGAGAATAACTTGGGACGAACAAAGACAAACTTTAGTCTCATTCTACGGTTTGTCTAAGTTCGTCCCAAATTAGTCTCTTTCTAAGGACGAACTTAGACAAACCTTAGAATGAGACTAACGAGACTAACTTGGGACGAACAAAGACAAACTTTAGTCTCATTCTAAGTTTTGTCTAAGTTCGTCCCAAGTTAGTCTATTTCAAAGGACGAACTTAGATGAACCTTAGAATGAGACTAACGAGACTAACTTGGGACGAACAAAGACAAACTTTAGTCTCATTCTAAGGTTTGTCTAAGTTTGTCCAAAGTTAGTCTATATCTAAGGACGAACTTAGAAAAACCTTAGAATGAGAGTAACGAGACTAACTTGAGACGAACAAAGACAAACTTTAGTCTCATTCTAAGGTTTGTCAAAGTTCGTCCCAAGTTAGTTTATTTCTAAGGACGAACTTACACAAACCTTAGAATGAGACAAACGAGACTAGCTTGGTTCGTCCCAAGTTAGTCTAAGTTCATCCCATGTTCTTTCTAAGGACGAACTTCGACAGACCTTAGAATGAGACTAACGATACTAACTTGGGAAGAACAAAGACAAACTTTAGTCTCATTCTAAGGTTTGTCTAAGTTCATCCCAAGTTAGCCTATTTCTAAGGACAAACTTAGATAAACCTTAGAATGAGACTAACGAGACTAAATTGGGAGGAACAAAGATAAACTTTAGTCTTTTTCTAAGGTTGTTCTATGTTCATCCCAAGTTAGTCTAAGTTCGTCCCACGTTTGTCTCTTTCTAAGGACGAACTTAGATAAACCTTAGAAGAGGACTAACGAGACTAACTTGGGACGAACAAAGACAAACTTTAGTCTCATTCTAAGGTTTGTCTCAGTTCGTCCCAAGTTAGTCTAAGTTCATCCCAAGTTAGTCTTTTTCTAAGGACGAAATTAGACAAAACCTTAGAATAAGACAAACGAGACTAAATTGGGACGAACAAAGACAAACTTTAGTCTCATTCTAAGGTTTGTCTAAGTTCGTCCCAAGTTAGTCTATTTCTAAGGACGAACTTAGATAAACCTTAGAATGAGACTAACGAGACTAACTTGGGACGAACAAAGACAAACTTTAGTCTCATTCTAAGGTTTGTCTAAATTCGTCTCAAGTTAGTCTATTTCTAAGGACGAACTTAGATAAACCTAAGAATGAGACTAAGAGACTAACTTGGGACGAACAAAGACAAACTTTAGTCTCATTCTAAGGTTTGTCTAAGTTCGTCCCAAGTTAGTCTCTTTCTAAGGACGACCTTAGACTAACCTTAGAATGAGACTAACGAGACTAACTTGGGACGAACAAAGACAAACTTTAGTCTCATTCTAAGGTTTGTCTAAATTCGTCTCAAGTTAGTCTATTTCTAAGGACGAACTTAGATAAACCTAAGAATGAGACTAAGAGACTAACTTGGGACGAACAAAGACAAACTTTAGTCTCATTCTAAGGTTTGTCTAAGTTCGTCCCAAGTTAGTCTCTTTCTAAGGACGACCTTAGACAAACCTTAGAATGAGACTAACGAGACTAACTTGGGACGAACAAAGACAAACTTTAGTCTCATTCTAAGGTTTGTCTCAGTTCGTCCCAAGTTAGTCTAAGTTCATCCCAAGTTAGTCTTTTTCTAAGGACGAAATTAGACAAAACCTTAGAATAAGACTAACGAGACTAACTTGGGACGAACAAAGACAAACTTTAGTCTCATTCTAAGGTTTGTCTAAGTTCGTCCCAAGTTTGTCAAATTTTGTCCAAAGTTAGTCTATTTCTCAGGACCAACTTACACAAACCTTAGAATGAGACAAACGAGACTAACTTGGGACGAACAAAGACAAACTTTACTCTCATTCTAAGGTTTGTCTAAGTTCATCCCAAGTAAGTCTATTTCTAAGGACGAACTTAGATAAACCTTAGAAGAGGACTAACGAGACTAACTTGGGACGAACAAAGACAAACTTTAGTCTCATTCTAAGGTTTGTCTAAGTTCGTCCCAAGTTTGTCAAATTTCGTCCCAAGTTAGTCTATTTCTAAGGACGAACTTAGATAAACCTTAGAATGAGAGTAACGAGACTAACTTGAGACGAACAAAGACAAACTTTTGTCTCATTCTAAGGTTTGTCAAAGTTCGTACCAAGTTAGTCTATTACTAAGGACGAACTTACACAAACCTTAGAATGAGACTAACGAAACTAACTTGGGACGAACAAATACAAACTTTAGTCTCATTCTAAGGTTTGTCTAAGTTCGTCCCAAGTTAGTCTAAGTTCGTCCCACGTTTGTCTCTTTCTCAGGATGAACTTAGATAAACCTTAGAATGAGACTAACGAGACTAACTTGGGAAGAACAAAGACAAACATTAGTCTCATTCTAAGGTTAGTCTAAGTTCGTCCCAAGTTAGCCTATTTCTAAGGACGAACTTAGATAAACCTTAGAATGAGACTAAGAGACTAACTTATGACGAACAAAGACAAACTTTAGTCTCTTTCAAAGGTTTGTCTTAGTTCGTCCCAAGTTAGTCTAAGTTCGTCCCAAGTTAGTCTCTTTCTAAGGACGAACTTAGACAAACCTTAGAATGAGACTAATGAGACTAACATGGGACGAACAAAGGCAAACTTTAGTCTCATTCTACGGTTTGTCTAAGTTCGTCCCAAGTTTGTCAAAGTTCGTCCCAAGTTAGTCTATTTCTAAGGACGAACTTAGATAAACCTTAGAATGAGAGTAACGAGACTAACTTGAGACGAAGAAAGAAAAACTTTAGTCTCATTCTAAGGTTTGTGAAAGTTCGTCCCAATTAGTGTATTTCTAAGGACAAACTTATACAAACCTTAGAATGAGACTAACGAGAATAACTTGGGACGAACAAAGACAAACTTTAGTCTCATTCTACGGTTTGTCTAAGTTCGTCCCAAATTAGTCTCTTTCTAAGGACGAACTTAGACAAACCTTAGAATGAGACTAATGAGACTAACTTGGGACGAACAAAGACAAACTTTAGTCTCATTCTATGGTTTGTCTAAGTTCGTCCCAAGTTTGTCTAAGTTCGTCCCAAGTTTGTCAAAGTTCGTCCGAAGTTAGTCTATTTCTATGGACGAACTTATACAAACCTTAGAAAAAGACTAACGAGACTAACTTGGGACGAACAAAGACAAACTTTAGTCTCATTCTAAGTTTTGTCTAAGTTCGTCCCAAGTTAGTCTGTTTCTAAGGACGACCTTAGACAAACCTTAGAATGAGACTAACGAGACTAACTTGGGACGAACAAAGACAAACTTTAGTCTCATTCTAAGGTTTGTCTCAGTTCGTCCCAAGTTAGTCTAAGTTCATCCCAAGTTAGTCTTTTTCTAAGGACGAAATTAGACAAAACCTTAGAATAAGACTAACGAGACTAACTTGGGACGAACAAAGACAAACTTTAGTCTCATTCTAAGGTTTGTCTAAGTTCGTCCCAAGTTAGTCTATTTCTAAGGACGAACTTAGATAAACCTTAGAATGAGACTAACGAGACTAACTTGGGACGAACAAAGACAAACTTTAGTCTCATTCTAAGGTTTGTCTAAATTCGTCTCAAGTTAGTCTATTTCTAAGGACGAACTTAGATAAACCTAAGAATGAGACTAAGAGACTAACTTGGGACGAACAAAGACAAACTTTAGTCTCATTCTAAGGTTTGTCTAAGTTCGTCCCAAGTTAGTCTCTTTCTAAGGACGACCTTAGACAAACCTTAGAATGAGACTAACGAGACTAACTTGGGACGAACAAAGACAACCATTAGTCTCATTCTAAGGTTAGTCTAAGTTTGTCCCAGGTTAGTCTATTTCTAAGGACGAACTTAGATAAACCTAAGAATGAGACTAAGAGACTAACTTGGGACGAACAAAGACAAACTTTAGTCTCATTCAAAGGTTTGTCTAAGTTCGTCCCAAGTTAGTCTCTTTCTAAGGACGACCTTAGACATACCTTAGAATGAGACTAACGAGACTAACTTGGGACGAACAAAGACAAACTTTAGTCTCATTCTACGGTTTGTCTAAATTCGTCTCAAGTTAGTCTAAGTTCGTCCCACGTTTGTCTCATTCTAAGGACGAACTTAGACAACCCTTCGAATGAAACTAACGAGACTAATTTGGGACGAACAAAGACAAACTTTAGTCTCATTCTTAGGTTTGTCTAAGTTCGTCCCAAGTTTGTCAAAGTTCGTCCCAAGTTAGTCTATTTCTAAGGACGAACTTAGACAAACCTTTGAATGAGACTAACGAGACTAACTTGGGAAGAACAAAGACAACCATTAGTCTCATTCTAAGGTTAGTCTAAGTTCGTCCCAAGTTAGTCTATTTCTAAGGACGAACTTAGATAAACCTAAGAATGAGACTAAGAGACTAACTTGGGACGAACAAAGACAAACTTTAGTCTCATTCTAAGGTTTGTCTAAGTTCGTACCTAGTTAGTCTCTTTCTAAGGACGAACTTAGACAAACCTTAGAATGAGACTAACGAGACTAACTTGGGACGAACAAAGACAAACTTTAGTCTCATTCTAAGGTTTGTCTAAGTTCGTCCCAAGTTTGTCAAAGTTCGTCCCAAGTTAGTCTATTTCTAAGGACGAACTTAGATAAACCTTAGAATGAGAGTAACGAGACTTACTTGAGACGAACAAAGACAAACTTTAGACTCATTCTAAGGTTTGTCAAAGTTCGTCCCAAGTTAGTCTATTTCTAAGGACGAACTTATACAAACCTTAGAATGAGACTAAGAGACTAACTTATGACGAACAAAGACAAACTTTAGTCTCTTTCATAGGTTTGTCTTAGTACGTCCCAAGTTAGTCAAAGTTCGTCCCAAGTTATTCTCTTTCTAAGGACGAACTTAGACAAACCTTAGAATGAGACTAACGAGACTAACATGGGACGAACAAAGGCAAACTTTAGTCTCATTCTACGGTTTGTCTAAGTTCGTCCCAAGTTTGTCAAAGTTCGTCCCAAGTTAGTCTATTTCTAAGGACGAACTTAGATAAACCTTAGAATGAGAGTAACGAGACTAACTTGAGACGAAGAAAGAAAAACTTTAGTCTCATTCTAAGGTTTGTGAAAGTTCGTCCCAATTAGTGTATTTCTAAGGACAAACTTATACAAACCTTAGAATGAGACTAACGAGAATAACTTGGGACGAACAAAGACAAACTTTAGTCTCATTCTACGGTTTGTCTAAGTTCGTCCCAAATTAGTCTCTTTCTAAGGACGAACTTAGACAAACCTTAGAATGAGACTAATGAGACTAACTTGGGACGAACAAAGACAAACTTTAGTCTCATTCTATGGTTTGTCTAAGTTCGTCCCAAGTTTGTCTAAGTTCGTCCCAAGTTTGTCAAAGTTCGTCCCAAGTTAGTCTATTTCTATGGACGAACTTATACAAACCTTAGAAAAAGACTAACGAGACTAACTTGGGACGAACAAAGACAAACTTTAGTCTCATTCTAAGTTTTGTCTAAGTTCGTCCCAAGTTAGTCTATTTCAAAGGACGAACTTAGATGAACCTTAGAATGAGACTAACGAGACTAACTTGGGACGAACAAAGACAAACTTTAGTCTCATTCTAAGGTTTGTCTAAGTTCGTCCAAAGTTAGTCTATATCTAAGGACGAACTTAGAAAAACCTTAGAATGAGAGTAACGAGACTAACTTGAGACGAACAAAGACAAACTTTAGTCTCATTCTAAGGTTTGTCAAAGTTCGTCCCAAGTTAGTTTATTTCTAAGGACGAACTTACACAAACCTTAGAATGAGACAAACGAGACTAACTTGGGACGAACAAAGATAAACTTTAGTCTCATTCTAAGGTTTGTCTAAGTTCGTCCCTAGTAAGTCTATTTCTAAGGACAAACTTAGATAAACCTTAGAATGAGACTAACGAGACTAACTTGGGACGAACAAAGACAAACTTTAGTCTCATTCTAAGGTTTGTCTCAGTTCGTCCCAAGTTAGTCTAAGTTCATCCCATGTTCTTTCTAAGGACGAACTTCGACAGACCTTAGAATGAGACTAACGATACTAACTTGGGAAGAACAAAGACAAACTTTAGTCTCATTCTAAGGTTTGTCTAAGTTCATCCCAAGTTAGCCTATTTCTAAGGACAAACTTAGATAAACCTTAGAATGAGACTAACGAGACTAAATTGGGAGGAACAAAGATAAACTTTAGTCTTTTTCTAAGGTTGTTCTATGTTCGTCCCAAGTTAGTCTAAGTTCGTCCCACGTTTGTCTCTTTCTAAGGACGAACTTAGATAAACCTTAGAAGAGGACTAACGAGACTAACTTGGGACGAACAAAGACAAACTTTAGTCTCATTCTAAGGTTTGTCTCAGTTCGTCCCAAGTTAGTCTAAGTTCATCCCAAGTTAGTCTTTTTCTAAGGACGAAATTAGACAAAACCTTAGAATAAGACAAACGAGACTAACTTGGGACGAACAAAGACAAACTTTAGTCTCATTCTAAGGTTTGTCTCAGTTCGTCCCAAGTTAGTCTATTTCTAAGGACGAACTTAGATAAACCTTAGAATGAGACTAACGAGACTAACTTGGGACGAACAAAGACAAACTTTAGTCTCATTCTAAGGTTTGTCTAAATTCGTCTCAAGTTAGTCTATTTCTAAGGACGAACTTAGATAAACCTAAGAATGAGACTAAGAGACTAACTTGGGACGAACAAAGACAAACTTTAGTCTCATTCTAAGGTTTGTCTAAGTTCGTCCCAAGTTAGTCTCTTTCTAAGGACGACCTTAGACTAACCTTAGAATGAGACTAACGAGACTAACTTGGGACGAACAAAGACAAACTTTAGTCTCATTCTAAGGTTTGTCTAAATTCTTCTCAAGTTAGTCTATTTCTAAGGACGAACTTAGATAAACCTAAGAATGAGACTAAGAGACTAACTTGGGACGAACAAAGACAAACTTTAGTCTCATTCTAAGGTTTGTCTAAGTTCGTCCCAAGTTAGTCTCTTTCTAAGGACGACCTTAGACAAACCTTAGAATGAGACTAACGAGACTAACTTGGGACGAACAAAGACAAACTTTAGTCTCATTCTAAGGTTTGTCTCAGTTCGTCCCAAGTTAGTCTCTTTCTAAGGACGACCTTAGACTAACCTTAGAATGAGACTAACGAGACTAACTTGGGACGAACAAAGACAAACTTTAGTCTCATTCTAAGGTTTGTCTAAATTCTTCTCAAGTTAGTCTATTTCTAAGGACGAACTTAGATAAACCTAAGAATGAGACTAAGAGACTAACTTGGGACGAACAAAGACAAACTTTAGTCTCATTCTAAGGTTTGTCTAAGTTCGTCCCAAGTTAGTCTCTTTCTAAGGACGACCTTAGACAAACCTTAGAATGAGACTAACGAGACTAACTTGGGACGAACAAAGACAAACTTTAGTCTCATTCTAAGGTTTGTCTCAGTTCGTCCCAAGTTAGTCTAAGTTCATCCCAAGTTAGTCTTTTTCTAAGGACGAAATTAGACAAAACCTTAGAATAAGACTAACGAGACTAACTTGGGACGAACAAAGACAAACTTTAGTCTCATTCTAAGGTTTGTCTAAGTTCGTCCCAAGTTAGTCTATTTCTAAGGACGAACTTAGATAAACCTTAGAATGAGACTAACGAGACTAACTTGGGACGAACAAAGACAAACTTTAGTCTCATTCTAAGGTTTGTCTAAATTCGTCTCAAGTTAGTCTATTTCTAAGGACGAACTTAGATAAACCTAAGAATGAGACTAAGAGACTAACTTGGGACGAACAAAGACAAACTTTAGTCTCATTCTAAGGTTTGTCTAAGTTCGTCCCAAGTTAGTCTCTTTCTAAGGACGACCTTAGACAAACCTTAGAATGAGACTAACGAGACTAACTTGGGACGAACAAAGACAACCATTAGTCTCATTCTAAGGTTAGTCTAAGTTCGTCCCAAGTTAGTCTATTTCTAAGGACGAACTTAGATAAACCTAAGAATGAGACTAAGAGACTAACTTGGGACGAACAAAGACAAACTTTAGTCTCATTCAAAGGTTTGTCTAAGTTCGTCCCAAGTTAGTCTCTTTCTAAGGACGACCTTAGACATACCTTAGAATGAGACTAACGAGACTAACTTGGGACGAACAAAGACAAACTTTAGTCTCATTCTACGGTTTGTCTAAATTCGTCTCAAGTTAGTCTAAGTTCGTCCCACGTTTGTCTCATTCTAAGGACGAACTTAGACAACCCTTCGAATGAAACTAACGAGACTAATTTGGGACGAACAAAGACAAACTTTAGTCTCATTCTTAGGTTTGTCTAAGTTCGACCCAAGTTTGTCAAAGTTCGTCCCAAGTTAGTGTATTTCTAAGGACGAACTTAGACAAACCTTTGAATGAGACTAACGAGACTAACTTGGGAAGAACAAAGACAACCATTAGTCTCATTCTAAGGTTAGTCTAAGTTCGTCCCAAGTTAGTCTATTTCTAAGGACGAACTTAGATAAACCTAAGAATGAGACTAAGAGACTAACTTGGGACGAACAAAGACAAACTTTAGTCTCATTCTAAGGTTTGTCTAAGTTCGTACCAAGTTAGTCTCTTTCTAAGGACGAACTTAGACAAACCTTAGAATGAGACTAACGAGACTAACTTGGGACGAACAAAGACAAACTTTAGTCTCATTCTAAGGTTTGTCTAAGTTCGTCCCAAGTTTGTCAAAGTTCGTCCCAAGTTAGTCTATTTCTAAGGACGAACTTAGATAAACCTTAGAATGAGAGTAACGAGACTTACTTGAGACGAACAAAGACAAACTTTAGACTCATTCTAAGGTTTGTCAAAGTTCGTCCCAAGTTAGTCTATTTCTAAGGACGAACTTATACAAACCTTAGAATGAGACTAACGAGACTAACTTGGGAAGAACAAAGACAAACTTTAGTCTCATTCTAAGGTTTGTCTAAGTTCGTCCCAAGTTAGTACATTTCTAAGGACGAACTTAGATGAACCTTAGAATGAGACTAACGAGACTAACTTGGGACGAACAAAGACAAACTTTAGTCGCATTCTTAGGTTTGTCTAAGTTCGTCCCAAGTTAGTCTATATCTAAGGACGAACTTAGATAAACCTTAGAATGAGAGTAACGAGACTAACTTGAGACGAACAAAGACAAACTTAAGTCTCATTCTAAGGTTTGTCAAAGTTCGTCCAAAGTTAGTCTATTTCTAAGGACGAACTTACACAAGCCTTAGAATGAGACAAACGAGACTAACTTGGGACGAACAAAGACAAACTTTACTCTCATTCTAAGGTTTGTCTAAGTTCATCCCAAGTAAGTCTATTTCTAAGGATGAACTTAGAAAAACCTTAGATGAGGACTAACGAGACTAACTTAGGACGAACAAAGACAAACTTTAGTCTCATTCTAAGGTTTGTCTCAGTTCGTCCCAAGTTAGTCTTTTTCTAAGGACGAAATTAGACAAAACCTTAGAATAAGACTAACGAGACTAACTTGGGACGAACAAAGACAAACTTTAGTCTCATTCTAAGGTTTGTCTAAGTTCGTCCCAAGTTAGTCTATTTCTAAGGACGAACTTAGATAAACCTTAGAATGAGACTAACGAGACTAACTTGGGACGAACAAAGATAAACTTTAGTCTCATTCTAAGGTTGATCTATGTTCGTCCCAAGTTAGTCTATTTCTAAGGACGAACTCTGATAAACCTTAGAATGAGAGTAACGAGACTAATTTGAGACGAAGAAAGAAAAACTTTAGTCTCATTCTAAGGTTCGTCTAAGTTCGTCCCAAGTTTGTCAAAGTTCGTCCCAAGTTAGTCTATTTCTAAGGATGAACTTAGATAAACCTTAAAATGAGAGTAACGAGACTAACTTGAGACGAAGAAAGAAAAACTTTAGTCTCATTCTAAGGTTTGTCTAAGTTTGTCCCAAGTTAGTCTATTACTAAGGATGAACTTACACAAACCTTAGAATGAGAGTAACGAGACTAACTTGAGACGAAGAAAGAAAAACTTTAGTCTCATTCTAAGGTTTGTCTAAGTTCGTCCCAAGTTAGTCTATTACTGAGGATGAACTTACACAAACCTTAGAATGAGACTAACGAGACTAACTTGGGACGAACAAATACAAACTTTAGTCTCATTCTAAGGTTTGTCTAAGTTAATCCCAAGTTAGTCTAAGTTCGTCCCACGTTTGTCTCTTTCTCAGGATGAACTTAGACAAACCTTAGAATGAGACTAACGAGACTAACTTGGAAAGAACAAAGACAAACATTAGTCTCATTCTAAGGTGAGTCTAAGTTCGTCCCAAGTTAGCCTATTTCTAAGGACGAACTTAGATAAACCTTAGAATGAGACTAAGAGACTAACTTATGACGAACAAAGACAAACTTTAGTCTCTTTCAAAGGTTTGTCTTAGTACGTCCCAAGTTAGTCTAAGTTCGTCCCAAGTTAGTCTCTTTCTAAGGACGAACTTAGACAAACCTTAGAATGAGACTAATGAGACTAACTTGGGACGAACAAAGACAAACTTTAGTCTCATTCTATGGTTTGTCTAAGTTCGTCCCAAGTTTGTCAAAGTTCGTCCCAAGTTAGTCTATTTCTAAGGACGAACTTAGATAAACCTTAGAATGAGAGTAACGAGACTAACTTGAGACGAAGAAAGAAAAACTTTAGTCTCATTCTAAGGTTTGTCAAAGTTCGTCCCAATTACTGTATTTCTAAGGACAAACTTATACAAACCTTAGAATGAGACTAACAAGACTAACTTGGGACGAACAAAGACAAACTTTAGTCTCATTCTATGGTTTGTCAAAGTTCATCCCAAGTTAGTTTTTTCTAAGGACGAACTTAGATAAACCTTAGAATGAGACTCACATGGGATGAACAAAGACAAACTTTAATCTCATTCTAAGGTTTGTCTCAGTTCGTCCCAAGTTAGTCTAAGTTCGTCCCACGTTTCTCTCTTTCTAAGGACGAACTTAGACAAACCTTAGAATGAGACTAACGAGACTAATTTGGGACGAACAAAGACAAATTTTAGTCTCATTCTAAGGTTTGTCTAAATTCGTCTCAAGTTAGTCTAAGTTCGTCCCACGTTTGTCACTTTCTAAGGACGACCTTAGACAAACCTTAGAATGAAACTAACGAGACTAATTTGGGATGAACAAAGACAAACTTTAGTCTCATTCTTAGGTTTGTCTAAGTTCGTCCCAAGTTTGTCAAAGTTCGTCCAAAGTTAGTCTATTTCTAAGGACGAACTTAGATAAACCTTAGTATGAGAGTAACGAGACTTACTTGAGACGAACAAAGACAAACTTTTGACTCATTCTAAGGTTTGTCAAAGTTCGTACCAAGTTAGTCTATTTCTAAGGACGAACTTATACAAACCTTAGAATGAGATTAACGAGACTAACTTGGGAAGAACAAAGACAAACTTTAGTCTCATTCTAAGGTTTGTCTAAGTTCGTCCCAAGTTAGTATATTTCTAAGGACGAACTTAGATAAACCTTAGAATGAGAGTAACGAGACTAACTTGAGACGAACAAAGACAAACTTTTGTCTCATTCTAAGGTTTGTCAAAGTTCGTACCAAGTTAGTCTATTACTAAGGACGAACTTACACAAACCTTAGAATGAGACTAACGAAACTAACTTGGGACGAACAAATACAAACTTTAGTCTCATTCTAAGGTTTGTCTAAGTTCGTCCCAAGTTAGTCTAAGTTCGTCCCACGTTTGTCTCTTTCTCAGGATGAACTTTGATAAACCTTAGAATGAGACTAACGAGACTAACTTGGGAAGAACAAAGACAAACATTAGTCTCATTCTAAGGTTAGTCTAAGTTCGTCCCAAGTTAGCCTATTTCTAAGGACGAACTTAGATAAACCTTAGAATGAGACTAAGAGACTAACTTATGACGAACAAAGACAAACTTTAGTCTCTTTCAAAGGTTTGTCTTAGTACGTCCCAAGTTAGTCTAAGTTCGTCCCAAGTTAGTCTCTTTCTAAGGACGAACTTAGACAAACCTTAGAATGAGACTAACGAGACTAACATGGGACGAACAAAGGCAAACTTTAGTCTCATTCTATGGTTTGTCTAAGTTCGTCCCAAGTTTGTCAAAGTTCGTCCCAAGTTAGTCTATTTCTAAGGACGAACTTAGATAAACCTTAGAATGAGAGTAACGAGACTAACTTGAGACGAAGAAAGAAAAACTTTAGTCTCATTCTAAGGTTTGTGAAAGTTCGTCCCAATTAGTGTATTTCTAAGGACAAACTTATACAAACCTTAGAATGAGACTAACGAGAATAACTTGGGACGAACAAAGACAAATTTAGTCTCATTCTACGGTTTGTCTAAGTATGTCCCAAATTAGTCTCTTTCTAAGGACGAACTTAGACAAACCTTAGAATGAGACTAATGAGACTAACTTGGGACGAACAAAGACAAACTTTAGTCTCATTCTATGGTTTGTCTAAGTTCGTCCCAAGTTTGTCTAAGTTCGTCCCAAGTTTGTCAAAGTTCGTCCCAAGTTAGTCTATTTCTATGGACGAACTTATACAAACCTTAGAAAAAGACTAACGAGACTAACTTGGGACGAACAAAGACAAACTTTAGTCTCATTCTAAGTTTTGTCTAAGTTCGTCCCAAGTTAGTCTATTTCAAAGGACGAACTTAGATGAACCTTAGAATGAGACTAACGAGACTAACTTGGGACGAACAAAGACAAACTTTAGTCTCATTCTAAGGTTTGTCTAAGTTCGTCCAAAGTTAGTCTATATCTAAGGACGAACTTAGAAAAACCTTAGAATGAGAGTAACGAGACTAACTTGAGACGAACAAAGACAAACTTTAGTCTCATTCTAAGGTTTGTCAAAGTTCGTCCCAAGTTAGTCTATTTCTAAGGACGAACTTACACAAACCTTAGAATGAGACAAACGAGACTAGCTTGGGACGAACAAAGATAAACTTTAGTCTCATTCTAAGGTTTGTCTAAGTTCGTCCCTAGTAAGTCTATTTCTAAGGACGAACTTAGATAAACCTTAGAATGAGACTAACGAGACTAACTTGGGACGAACAAAGACAAACTTTAGTCTCATTCTATGGTTTGTCTCAGTTCGTCCCAAGTTAGTCTAAGTTCATCCCATGTTCTTTCTAAGGACGAACTTCGACAGACCTTAGAATGATACTAACGATACTAACTTGGGAAGAACAAAGACAAACTTTAGTCTCATTCTAAGGTTTGTCTAAGTTCATCCCAAGTTAGCCTATTTCTAAGGACAAACTTAGATAAACCTTAGAATGAGACTAACGAGACTAAATTGGGAGGAACAAAGATAAACTTTAGTCTTTTTCTAAGGTTGTTCTATGTTCGTCCCAAGTTAGTCTAAGTTCGTCCCACGTTTGTCTCTTTCTAATGACGAACTTAGACAAACCTTAGAATGAGACTAACGAGACTAACTTGGGATGAACAAAGACAAACTTTAGTCTCATTCTAAGGTTTGTCTAAGTTCATCCCAAGTTTGTCAAAGTTCATCCCAAGTTTGTCAAAGTTCATCCTAAGTTAGTCTATTTCTAAGGACGAACTTAGACAAACCTTAGAATGAGACTAACGAGACTAACTTGGGAAGAACAAAGACAAACATTAGTCATCCTAAGGTTAATCTAAGTTCGTCCCAAGTTAGTCTATTTCTATGGACGAACTTAGATAAACCTTAGATTGAGATTAAGAGACTAACTCGGGATGAAAAAAGACAAACTTTAGTCTCATTCTACGGTTTGTCTAAGTTCATCCCAACTTAGTATAAGTTCGTCCCAAATTAGTCTCTTTCTAAGGACGAACTTAGACAAACCTTAGAATGAGACTAACGAGACTAACTTGGGACGAATAAAGACAAACTTTAGTGTCATTCTAAGGTATGTCTAAGTTCGTCCCAAGTTTGTCAAAGTTCATCCCAAGTTAGTCTATTTCTAAGGACGAACTTAGATAAACCTTAGACTGAGAGTAACGAGACTATTTTGAGACGAACAAAGACAAACTTTAGTCTCATTCTAAGGTTTGTCAAAGTTCGTCCCAAGTTGGTCTATTACTAGGGACGAACTTACACAAACCTTAGAATGAGACTAATGAGACTAACTTAGGACGAACAAAGATAAACTTTAGTCTCATTCTAAGGTTTGTCTAAGTTCATCCCAAGTTAGTCTATTACTAAGGAAGAACTTAGATAAACCTTAGAATGAGACTAACGAGACTAACTTGGGACGAACAAAGGAAAACTTTAGTCTCATTCTAAGGTTTGTCTCAGTTCGTCCCAAGTTAGTCTAAGTTCATCCCATGTTTGTCTCTTTCTAAGAACCAACATAGACAGACCTTAGAATGAGACTAACGAGGCTAACTTGGGAATAACAAAGACAAACTTTAGTCTCATTCTAAGGTTTGTCTACGTTCGTCCCAAGTTAGTCTAAGTTCGTCCCACGTTTGTCTCTTTCTAAGGACGAACTTAGACAAATTTTAGAATAAAACTAACGAGACTAATTTGGGATGAACAAAGACAAAATTTAGTCTCATTCTCAGGTTTGTCTAAGTTCGTCCCAAGTTAGTCAGTTTCTAAGGACGAACTTAGATAAATCTTAGAATGAGACTAAGAGACTAACTTGGGACGAACAAAGACAAAATTTAGTCTCATTCTAAGGTTTGTCTAAGTTCGTCCCAAGATAGTCTAAGTTTGTCCCAAGTTAGTCTCTTCCTAAGGCCGAACTTAGACAAACCTTAGAATGAGACTAACGAGACTAACTTGGGACTAACAAAGACAAATTTTAGTCTCATTCTAAGGTTTGTCTAAGTTCGTCCCAAGTTTGTCAAAGTTCGTCCCAAGTTAGTCTATTTCTAAGAACGAACTTATATCAACCTCAGAATGAGAGTAACGAGACTAACTTGAGACGAAGAAAGAAAAACTTTAGTCTCATTCTAAGGTTTGTCAAAGTTCGTCCCAATTAGTGTATTTCTAAGGACGAACTTATACAAACCTTAGAATGAGACTAACAAGACTTACTTGGGACGAACAAAGACAAACTTTAGTCTCATTCTAAGGTTTATCTAAGTTCATCCCAAGTTAGTTTATTTCTAAGGACGAACTTAGATAAACCTTAGAATGAGACTAACTTGGGATGAACAAAGACAAACATTAATCTCATTCTAAGGTTTGTCTCAGTTCGTCCAAAGTTAGTCTAAGTTCGTCCCACGTTTGTCTCTTTCTAAGGACGAACTTAGACAAACCTTAGAATGAGACTAACGAGACTAACTAGGGACGAACAAAGACAAACTTTAGTCTCGTTCTAAGGTTTGTCTAAATTCGTCTCAAGTTAGTCTAAGTTCGTCCCATGTTTGTCTCTTTCTAAGGACGAACTTAGACAAACCTTAGAATGAAACTAAAGAGACTAACTTGGCACGAACAAAGACAAACTTTAGTCTCATTCTTAGGTTTGTCTAAGTTCGTCCCAAGTTCGTCAAAATTCGTCCCAAGTTAGTCTATTTCTAAGGACGAACTTAGACAAACCTTAGAATGAGACTAACGAGACTAACTTGGGACGAACAAAGACAAACTTTAGTCTCATTCTAAGGTTTGTCTAAGTTCGTCCCAAGTTAGTCTATTTCTAAGGACGAACTTAGATAAACCTTAGAATGAGACTAACGAGACTAACTTGGGACGAACAAAGACAAACTTTAGTCTCATTCTAAGGTTTGTCTAAGTTCGTCCCAAGTTAGTCTACTTCTAAGGACGAACTTAGATAAACCTTAGAATGAGACTAACGAGACTAACTTGGGACGAACAAAGACAAACTTTAGTCTCATTCTAAGGTTTGTCTAAATTCGTCTCAAGTTAGTCTATTTCTAAGGACGACCTTAGACTAACCTTAGAATGAGACTAACGAGACTAACTTGGGACGAACAAAGACAAACTTTAGTCTCATTCTAAGGTTTGTCTAAGTTCGTCCCAAGTTAGTCTCTTTCTTAGGACGACCTTAGACTAACCTTAGAATGAGACTAACGAGACTAACTTGGGACGAACAAAGACAAACTTTAGTCTCATTCTAAGGTTTGTCTAAATTCGTCTCAAGTTAGTCTATTTCTAAGGACGAACTTAGATAAACCTATGAATGAGACTAAGAGACTAACTTGGGACGAACAAAGGAAAACTTTAGTCTCATTCTAAGGTTTGTCTCAGTTCGTCCCAAGTTAGTCTAAGTTCATCCCATGTTTGTCTCTATCTAAGAACGAACTTAGACAGACCTTAGAATGAGACTAACGAGACTAACTTGGGACGAACAAAGACAAACTTTAGTCTCATTCTAAGGTTTGTCTAAGTTCGTCCCAAGTTAGTCTAAGTTCGTCCCACGTTTGTCTCTTTCTAAGGACGAACTTAGACAAACTTTAGAATAAAACTAACGAGACTAATTTGGGACGAACAAAGACAAAATTTAGTCTCATTCTAAGGTTTGTCTCAGTTCGTCCCAAGTTAGTCTAAGTTCATCCCAAGTTAGTCTTTTTCTAAGGACGAAATTAGACAAAACCTTAGAATAAGACTAACGAGACTAACTTGGGACGAACAAAGACAAACTTTAGTCTCATTCTAAGGTTTGTCTAAGTTCGTCCCAAGTTAGTCTATTTCTAAGGACGAACTTAGATAAACCTTAGAATGAGACTAACGAGACTAACTTGGGACGAACAAAGGCAAACTTTAGTCTCATTCTAAGGTTTGTCTAAATTCGTCTCAAGTTAGTCTATTTCTAAGGACGAACTTAGATAAATCTAAGAATGAGACTAAGAGACTAACTTGGGACGAACAAAGACAAACTTTAGTCTCATTCTAAGGTTTGTCTAAGTTCGTCCCAAGTTAGTCTCTTTTTAAGGACGACCTTAGACAAACCTTAGAATGAGACTAACGAGACTAACTTGGGACGAACAAAGACAACCATTAGTCTCATTCTAAGGTTAGTCTAAGTTCGTCCCAAGTTAGTCTATTTCTAAGGACGAACTTAGATAAACCTAAGAATGAGACTAAGAGACTAACTTGGGACGAACAAAGACAAACTTTAGTCTCATTCTAAGGTTTGTCTAAGTTCGTCCCAAGTTAGTCTCTTTCTAAGGACGACCTTAGACATACCTTAGAATGAGACTAACGAGACTAACTTGGGACGAACAAAGACAAACTTTAGTCTCATTCTACGGTTTGTCTAAATTCGTCTCAAGTTAGTCTAAGTTCGTCCCACGTTTGTCTCATTCTAAGGACGAACTTAGACAACCCTTCGAATGAAACTAACGAGACTAATTTGGGACGAACAAAGACAAACTTTAGTCTCATTCTTAGGTTTGTCTAAGTTCGTCCCAAGTTTGTCAAAGTTCGTCCCAAGTTAGTCTATTTCTAAGGACGAACTTAGACAAACCTTTGAATGAGACTAACGAGACTAACTTGGGAAGAACAAAGACAACCATTAGTCTCATTCTAAGGTTAGTCTAAGTTCGTCCCAAGTTAGTCTATTTCTAAGGACGAACTTAGATAAACCTAAGAATGAGACTAAGAGACTAACTTGGGACGAACAAAGACAAACTTTAGTCTCATTCTAAGGTTTGTCTAAGTTCGTACCAAGTTAGTCTCTTTCTAAGGACGAACTTAGACAAACCTTAGAATGAGACTAACGAGACTAACTTGGGACGAACAAAGACAAACTTTAGTCTCATTCTAAGGTTTGTCTAAGTTCGTCCCAAGTTTGTCAAAGTTCGTCCCAAGTTAGTCTATTTCTAAGGACGAACTTAGATAAACCTTAGAATGAGAGTAACGAGACTTACTTGAGACGAACAAAGACAAACTTTAGACTCATTCTAAGGTTTGTCAAAGTTCGTCCCAAGTTAGTCTATTTCTAAGGACGAACTTATACAAACCTTAGAATGAGACTAACGAGACTAACTTGGGAAGAACAAAGACAAACTTTAGTCTCATTCTAAGGTTTGTCTAAGTTCGTCCCAAGTTAGTACATTTCTAAGGACGAACTTAGATGAACCTTAGAATGAGACTAACGAGACTAACTTGGGACGAACAAAGACAAACTTTAGTCGCATTCTAAGGTTTGTCTAAGTTCGTCCCAAGTTAGTCTATATCTAAGGACGAACTTAGATAAACCTTAGAATGAGAGTAACGAGACTAACTTGAGACGAACAAAGACAAACTTTAGTCTCATTCTAAGGTTTGTCAAAGTTCGTCCAAAGTTAGTCTATTTCTAAGGACGAACTTACACAAGCCTTAGAATGAGACAAACGAGACTAACTTGGGACGAACAAAGACAAACTTTACTCTCATTCTAAGGTTTGTCTAAGTTCATCCAAAGTAAGTCTATTTCTAAGGATGAACTTAGAAAAACCTTAGATGAGGACTAACGAGACTAACTTAGGACGAACAAAGACAAACTTTAGTCTCATTCTAAGGTTTGTCTCAGTTCGTCCCAAGTTAGTCTTTTTCTAAGGACGAAATTAGACAAAACCTTAGAATAAGACTAACGAGACTAACTTGGGACGAACAAAGACAAACTTTAGTCTCATTCTAAGGTTTGTCTAAGTTCGTCCCAAGTTAGTCTATTTCTAAGGACGAACTTAGATAAACCTTAGAATGAGACTAACGAGACTAACTTGGGACGAACAAAGATAAACTTTAGTCTCATTCTAAGGTTGATCTATGTTCGTCCCAAGTTAGTCTATTTCTAAGGACGAACTTTGATAAACCTTAGAATGAGAGTAACGAGACTAATTTGAGACGAAGAAAGAAAAACTTTAGTCTCATTCTAAGGTTCGTCTAAGTTCGTCCCAAGTTTGTCAAAGTTCGTCCCAAGTTAGTCTATTTCTAAGGATGAACTTAGATAAACCTTAAAATGAGAGTAACGAGACTAACTTGAGACGAAGAAAGAAAAACTTTAGTCTCATTCTAAGGTTTGTCTAAGTTTGTCCCAAGTTAGTCTATTACTAAGGATGAACTTACACAAACCTTAGAATGAGAGTAACGAGACTAACTTGAGACGAAGAAATAAAAACTTTAGTCTCATTCTAAGGTTTGTCTAAGTTCGTCCCAAGTTAGTCTATTACTGAGGATGAACTTACACAAACCTTAGAATGAGACTAACGAGACTAACTTGGGACGAACAAATACAAACTTTAGTCTCATTCTAAGGTTTGTCTAAGTTAATCCCAAGTTAGTCTAAGTTCGTCCCACGTTTGTCTCTTTCTCAGGATGAACTTAGACAAACCTTAGAATGAGACTAACGAGACTAACTTGGAAAGAACAAAGACAAACATTAGTCTCATTCTAAGGTGAGTCTAAGTTCGTCCCAAGTTAGCCTATTTCTAAGGACGAACTTAGATAAACCTTAGAATGAGACTAAGAGACTAACTTATGACGAACAAAGACAAACTTTAGTCTCTTTCAAAGGTTTGTCTTAGTACGTCCCAAGTTAGTCTAAGTTCGTCCCAAGTTAGTCTCTTTCTAAGGACGAACTTAGACAAACCTTAGAATGAGACTAATGAGACTAACTTGGAACGAACAAAGACAAACTTTAGTCTCATTCTATGGTTTGTCTAAGTTCGTCCCAAGTTTGTCAAAGTTCGTCCCAAGTTAGTCTATTTCTAAGGACGAACTTAGATAAACCTTAGAATGAGAGTAACGAGACTAACTTGAGACGAAGAAAGAAAAACTTTAGTCTCATTCTAAGGTTTGTCAAAGTTCGTCCCAATTACTGTATTTCTAAGGACAAACTTATACAAACCTTAGAATAAGACTAACAAGACTAACTTGGGACGAACAAAGACAAACTTTAGTCTCATTCTATGGTTTGTCAAAGTTCATCCCAAGTTAGTTTTTTCTAAGGACGAACTTAGATAAACCTTAGAATGAGACTCACATGGGATGAACAAAGACAACCTTTAATCTCATTCTAAGGTTTGTCTCAGTTCGTCCCAAGTTAGTCTAAGTTCGTCCCACGTTTCTCTCTTTCTAAGGACGAACTTAGACAAACCTTAGAATGAGACTAACGAGACTAATTTGGGACGAACAAAGACAAACTTTAGTCTCATTCTAAGGTTTGTCTAAATTCGTCTCAAGTTAGTCTAAGTTCGTCCCACGTTTGTCACTTTCTAAGGACGACCTTAGACAAACCTTAGAATGAAACTAACGAGACTAATTTGGGATGAACAAAGACAAACTTTAGTCTCATTCTTAGGTTTGTCTAAGTTCGTCCCAAGTTTGTCAAAGTTCGTCCAAAGTTAGTCTATTTCTAAGGACGAACTTAGATAAACCTTAGTATGAGAGTAACGAGACTTACTTGAGACGAACAAAGACAAACTTTTGACTCATTCTAAGGTTTGTCAAAGTTCGTCCCAAGTTAGTCTATTTCTAAGGACGAACTTATACAAACCTTAGAATGAGATTAACGAGACTAACTTGGGAATAACAAAGACAAACTTTAGTCTCATTCTAAGGTTTGTCTAAGTTCGTCCCAAGTTAGTATATTTCTAAGGACGAACTTAGATAAACCTTAGAATGAGAGTAACGAGACTAACTTGAGACGAACAAAGACAAACTTTTGTCTCATTCTAAGGTTTGTCAAAGTTCGTACCAAGTTAGTCTATTACTAAGGACGAACTTACACAAACCTTAGAATGAGACTAACGAAACTAACTTGGGACGAACAAATACAAACTTTAGTCTCATTCTAAGGTTTGTCTAAGTTCGTCCCAAGTTAGTCTAAGTTCGTCCCACGTTTGTCTCTTTCTCAGGATGAACTTTGATAAACCTTAGAATGAGACTAACGAGACTAACTTGGGAAGAACAAAGACAAACATTAGTCTCATTCTAAGGTTAGTCTAAGTTCGTCCCAAGTTAGCCTATTTCTAAGGACGAACTTAGATAAACCTTAGAATGAGACTAAGAGACTAACTTATGACGAACAAAGACAAAATTTAGTCTCTTTCAAAAGTTTGTCTTAGTACGTCCCAAGTTAGTCTAAGTTCGTCCCAAGTTAGTCTCTTTCTAAGGACGAACTTAGACAAACCTTAGAATGAGACTAACGAGACTAACATGGGACGAACAAAGGCAAACTTTAGTCTCATTCTACGGTTTGTCTAAGTTCGTCCCAAGTTTGTCAAAGTTCGTCCCAAGTTAGTCTATTTCTAAGGACGAACTTAGATAAACCTTAGAATGAGAGTAACGAGACTAACTTGAGACGAAGAAAGAAAAACTTTAGTCTCATTCTAAGGTTTGTGAAAGTTCATCCCAATTAGTGTATTTCTAAGGACAAACTTATACAAACCTTAGAATGAGACTAACTAGAATAACTTGGGACGAACAAAGACAAACTTTAGTCTCATTCTACGGTTTGTCTAAGTATGTCCCAAATTAGTCTCTTTCTAAGGACGAACTTAGACAAACCTTAGAATGAGACTAATGAGACTAACTTGGGACGAACAAAGACAAACTTTAGTCTCATTCTATGGTTTGTCTAAGTTCGTCCCAAGTTTGTCTAAGTTCGTCCCAAGTTTGTCAAAGTTCGTCCCAAGTTAGTCTATTTCTATGGACGAACTTATACAAACCTTAGAAAAAGACTAACGAGACTAACTTGGGACGAACAAAGACAAACTTTAGTCTCATTCTAAGTTTTGTCTAAGTTCGTCCCAAGTTAGTCTATTTCAAAGGACGAACTTAGATGAACCTTAGAATGAGACTAACGAGACTAACTTGGGACGAACAAAGACAAACTTTAGTCTCATTCTAAGGTTTGTCTAAGTTCGTCCAAAGTTAGTCTATATCTAAGGACGAACTTAGAAAAACCTTAGAATGAGAGTAACGAGACTAACTTGAGACGAACAAAGATAAACTTTAGTCTCATTCTAAGGTTTGTCAAAGTTCGTCCCAAGTTAGTTTATTTCTAAGGACGAACTTACACAAACCTTAGAATGAGACAAACGAGACTAACTTGGGACGAACAAAGATAAACTTTAGTCTCATTCTAAGGTTTGTCTAAGTTCGTCCCTAGTAAGTCTATTTCTAAGGACGAACTTAGATAAACCTTAGAATGAGACTAACGAGACTAACTTGGGACGAACAAAGAACAACTTTAGTCTCATTCTAAGGTTTGTCTCAGTTCGTCCCAAGTTAGTCTAAGTTCATCCCATGTTCTTTCTAAGGACGAACTTCGACAGACCTTAGAATGAGACTAACGATACTAACTTGGGAAGAACAAAGACAAACTTTAGTCTCATTCTAAGGTTTGTCTAAGTTCATCCCAAGTTAGCCTATTTCTAAGGACAAACTTAGATAAACCTTAGAATGAGACTAACGAGACTAAATTGGGAGGAACAAAGATAAACTTTAGTCTTTTTCTAAGGTTGTTCTATGTTCGTCCCAAGTTAGTCTAAGTTCGTCCCACGTTTGTCTCTTTCTAAGGACGAACTTAGACAAACCTTAGAATGAGACTAACGAGACTAACTTGGGATGAACAAAGACAAACTTTAGTCTCATTCTAAGGTTTGTCTAAGTTCATCCCAAGTTTGTCAAAGTTCATCCTAAGTTAGTCTATTTCTAAGGACGAACTTAGACAAACCTTAGAATGAGACTAACGAGACTAACTTGGGAAGAACAAAGACAAACATTAGTCATCCTAAGGTTAATCTAAGTTCGTCCCAAGTTAGTCTATTTCTATGGACGAACTTAGATAAACCTTAGATTGAGATTAAGAGACTAACTCGGGATGAAAAAAGACAAACTTTAGTCTCATTCTACGGTTTGTCTAAGTTCATCCCAACTTAGTATAAGTTCGTCCCAAATTAGTCTCTTTCTAAGGACGAACTTAGACAAACCTTAGAATGAGACTAACGAGACTAACTTGGGACGAATAAAGACAAACTTTAGTGTCATTCTAAGGTATGTCTATGTTCGTCCCAAGTTTGTCAAAGTTCATCCCAAGTTAGTCTATTTCTAAGGACGAACTTAGATAAACCTTAGACTGAGAGTAACGAGACTATTTTGAGACGAACAAAGACAAACTTTAGTCTCATTCTAAGGTTTGTCAAAGTTCGTCCCAAGTTGGTCTATTACTAGGGACGAACTTACACAAACCTTAGAATGAGACTAATGAGACTAACTTAGGACGAACAAAGATAAACTTAAGTCTCATTCTAAGGTTTGTCTAAGTTCATCCCAAGTTAGTCTATTACTAAGGAAGAACTTAGATAAACCTTAGAATGAGACTAACGAGACTAACTTGGGACGAACAAAGGAAAACTTTAGTCTCATTCTAAGGTTTGTCTCAGTTCGTCCCAAGTTAGTCTAAGTTCATCCCATGTTTGTCTCTTTCTAAGAACCAACATAGACAGACCTTAGAATGAGACTAACGAGACTAACTTGGGACGAACAAAGACAAACTTTAGTCTCATTCTAAGGTTTGTCTACGTTCGTCCCAAGTTAGTCTAAGTTCGTCCCACGTTTGTCTCTTTCTAAGGACGAACTTAGACAAATTTTAGAATAAAACTAACGAGACTAATTTGGGATGAACAAAGACAAAATTTAGTCTCATTCTAAGGTTTGTCTAAGTTCGTCCCAAGTTAGTCAGTTTCTAAGGACGAACTTAGATAAACCTTAGAATGAGACTAAGAGACTAACTTGGGACGAACAAAGACAAAATTTAGTCTCATTCTAAGGTTTGTCTAAGTTCGTCCCAAGATAGTCTAAGTTTGTCCCAAGTTTGTCTCTTCCTAAGGCCGAACTTAGACAAACCTTAGAATGAGACTAACGAGACTAACTTGGGACTAACAAAGACAAATTTTAGTCTCATTCTAAGGTTTGTCTAAGTTCGTCCCAAGTTTGTCAAAGTTCGTCCCAAGTTAGTCTATTTCTAAGAACGAACTTATATCAACCTCAGAATGAGAGTAACGAGACTAACTTGAGACGAAGAAAGAAAACTTTAGTCTCATTCTAAGGTTTGTCAAAGTTCGTCCCAATTAGTGTATTTCTAAGGACGAACTTATACAAACCTTAGAATGAGACTAACAAGACTTACTTGGGACGAACAAAGACAAACTTTAGTCTCATTCTAAGGTTTGTCTAAGTTCATCCCAAGTTAGTTTATTTCTAAGGACGAACTTAGATAAACCTTAGAATGAGACTAACTTGGGATGAACAAAGACAAACATTAATCTCATTCTAAGGTTTGTCTCATTTCGTCCAAAGTTAGTCTAAGTTCGTCCCACGTTTGTCTCTTTCTAAGGACGAACTTAGACAAACCTTAGAATGAGACTAACGAGACTAACTAGGGACGAACAAAGACAAACTTTAGTCTCGTTCTAAGGTTTGTCTAAATTCGTCTCAAGTTAGTCTAAGTTCGTCCCACGTTTGTCTATTTCTAAGGACAAACTTAGACAAACCTTAGAATGAGACTAACGAGACTAACTTGGGACGAACAAAGACAAACTTTAGTCTCATTCTAAGGTTTGTCTAAGTTCGTCCCAAGTTAGTCTATTTCTAAGGACGAACTTAGATAAACCTTAGAATGAGACTAACGAGACTAACTTTGGACGAACAAAGACAAACTTTAGTCTCATTCTAAGGTTTGTCTAAGTTCGTCCCAAGTTAGTCTACTTCTAAGGACGAACTTAGATAAACCTTAGAATGAGACTAACGAGACTAACTTGGGACGAACAAAGACAAACTTTAGTCTCATTCTAAGGTTTGTCTAAATTCGTCTCAAGTTAGTCTATTTCTAAGGACGAACTTAGATAAACCTAAGAATGAGACTAAGAGACTAACTTGGGACGAACAAAGACAAACTTTAGTCTCATTCTAAGGTTTGTCTAAGTTCGTCCCAAGTTAGTCTCTTTCTAAGGACGACCTTAGACTAACCTTAGAATGAGACTAACGAGACTAACTTGGGACGAACAAAGACAAACTTTAGTCTCATTCTAAGGTTTGTCTAAATTCGTCTCAAGTTAGTCTATTTCTAAGGACGAACTTAGATAAACCTAAGAATGAGACTAAGAGACTAACTTGGGACGAACAAAGGAAAACTTTAGTCTCATTCTAAGGTTTGTCTCAGTTCGTCCCAAGTTAGTCTAAGTTCATCCCATGTTTGTCTCTTTCTAAGAACGAACTTAGACAGACCTTAGAATGAGACTAACGAGACTAACTTGGGACGAACAAAGACAAACTTTAGTCTCATTCTAAGGTTTGTCTAAGTTCGTCCCAAGTTAGTCTAAGTTCGTCCCACGTTTGTATCTTTCTAAGGACGAACTTAGACAAACTTTAGAATAAAACTAACGAGACTAATTTGGGACGAACAAAGACAAAATTTAGTCTCATTCTAAGGTTTGTCTCAGTTCGTCCCAAGTTAGTCTAAGTTCATCCCAAGTTAGTCTTTTTCTAAGGACGAAATTAGACAAAACCTTAGAATAAGACTAACGAGACTAACTTGGGACGAACAAAGACAAACTTTAGTCTCATTCTAAGGTTTGTCTAAGTTCGTCCCAAGTTAGTCTATTTCTAAGGACGAACTTAGATAAACCTTAGAATGAGACTAACGAGACTAACTTGGGACGAACAAAGGCAAACTTTAGTCTCATTCTAAGGTTTGTCTAAATTCGTCTCAAGTTAGTCTATTTCTAAGGACGAACTTAGATAAATCTAAGAATGAGACTAAGAGACTAACTTGGGACGAACAAAGACAAACTTTAGTCTCATTCTAAGGTTTGTCTAAGTTCGTCCCAATTTAGTCTCTTTTTAAGGACGACCTTAGACAAACCTTAGAATGAGACTAACGAGACTAACTTGGGACGAACAAAGACAACCATTAGTCTCATTCTAAGGTTAGTCTAAGTTCGTCCCAAGTTAGTCTATTTCTAAGGACGAACTTAGATAAACCTAAGAATGAGACTAAGAGACTAACTTGGGACGAACAAAGACAAACTTTAGTCTCATTCTAAGGTTTGTCTAAGTTCGTCCCAAGTTAGTCTCTTTCTAAGGACGACCTTAGACATACCTTAGAATGAGACTAACGAGACTAACTTGGGACGAACAAAGACAAACTTTAGTCTCATTCTAAGGTTTGTCTAAATTCGTCTCAAGTTAGTCTAAGTTCGTCCCACGTTTGTCTCATTCTAAGGACGAACTTAGACAACCCTTCGAATGAAACTAACGAGACTAATTTGGGACGAACAAAGACAAACTTTAGTCTCATTCTTAGGTTTGTCTAAGTTCGTCCCAAGTTTGTCAAAGTTCGTCCCAAGTTAGTCTATTTCTAAGGACAAACTTAGACAAACCTTAGAATGAGACTAACGAGACTAACTTGGGAAGAACAAAGACAACCATTAGTCTCATTCTAAGGTTAGTCTAAGTTCGTCCCAAGTTAGTCTATTTCTAAGGACGAACTTAGATAAACCTAAGAATGAGACTAAGAGACTAACTTGGGACGAACAAAGACAAACTTTAGTCTCATTCTAAGGTTTGTCTAAGTTCGTCCCAAGTTAGTCTCTTTCTAAGGACGAACTTAGACATACCTTAGAATGAGACTAACGAGACTAATTTGGGACGAACAAAGACAAACTTTAGTCTCATTCTAAGGTTTGTCTAAGTTCGTCCCAAGTTTGTCAAAGTTCGTCCCAAGTAAGTCTATTTCTAAGGACGAACTAAGATAAACCTTAGAATGAGAGTAACGAGACTTACTTGAGACGAACAAAGACAAACTTTAGACTCATTCTAAGGTTTGTCAAAGTTCGTCCCAAGTTAGTCTATTTCTAAGGACGAACTTATACAAACCTTAGAATGAGACTAACGAGACTAACTTGGGAAGAACAAAGACAAACTTTAGTCTCATTCTAAGGTTTGTCTAAGTTCGTCCCAAGTTAGTATATTTCTAAGGAAGAACTTAGATGAACCTTAGAATGAGACTAACGAGACTAACTTGGGACGAACAAAGACAAACTTTAGTCGCATTCTAAGGTTTGTCTAAGTTCGTCCCAAGTTATTCTATATCTAAGGACGAACTTAGATAAACCTTAGAATGAGAGTAACGAGACTAACTTGAGACGAACAAAGACAAACTTTAGTCTCATTCTAAGGTTTGTCAAAGTTCGTCCAAAGTTAGTCTATTTCTAAGGACGAACTTACACAAGCCTTACAATGAGACAAACGAGACTAACTTGGGACGAACAAAGACAAACTTTACTCTCATTCTAAGGTTTGTCTAAGTTCATCCCAAGTAAGTCTATTTCTAAGGACGAACTTAGATAAACCTTAGAAGAGGACTAACGAGACTAACTTGGGACGAACAAAGACAAACTTTAGTCTCATTCTAAGGTTTGTCTCAGTTCGTCCCAAGTTAGTCTAAGTTCGTCCCAAGTTAGTCTATTTCTAAGGACGAACTTAGATAAACCTTAGAATGAGACTAACGAGACTAACTTGGGACGAACAAAGATAAACTTTAGTCTCATTCTAAGGTTGATCTATGTTCGTCCCAAGTTAGTCTATTTCTAAGGACGAACTTTGATAAACCTTAGAATGAGAGTAACGAGACTAATTTGAGACGAAGAAAGAAAAACTTTAGTCTCATTCTAAGGTTTGTCTAAGTTCGTCCCAAGTTTGTCAAAGTTCGTCCCAAGTTAGTCTATTTCTAAGGATGAACTTAGATAAACCTTAAAATGAGAGTAACGAGACTAACTTGAGACGAAGAAAGAAAAACTTTAGTCTCATTCTAAGGTTTGTCTAAGTTCGTCCCAAGTTAGTTTATTACTAAGGATGAACTTACACAAACCTTAGAATGAGACTAACGAGACTAACTTGGGACGAACAAATACAAACTTTAGTCTCATTCTAAGGTTTGTCTAAGTTCGTCCCAATTTAGTCTAAGTTCGTCCCACGTTTGTCTCTTTCTCAGGATGAACTTAGACAAACCTTAATGAGACTAACGAGACTAACTTGGAAAGAACAAAGACAAACATTAGTCTCATTCTAAGGTGAGTCTAAGTTCGTCCCAAGTTAGCCTATTTTTAAGGACGAACTTAGATAAACCTTAGAATGAGACTAAGAGACTAACTTATGACGAACAAAGACAAACTTTAGTCTCTTTCAAAGGTTTGTCTTAGTACGTCCCAAGTTAGTCTAAGTTCGTCCCAAGTTAGTCTCTTTCTAAGGACGAACTTATACAAACCTTAGAATGAGACTAACGAGACTAACTTTGGACGAACAAAGACAAACTTTAGTCTCATTCTATGGTTTGTCTAAGTTCGTGCCAAGTTTGTCAAAGTTCGTCCCAAGTTAGTCTATTTCTCAGGACGAACTTAGATAAACCTTAGAATGAGAGTAACGAGACTAACTTGAGACGAAGAAAGAAAAACTTTAGTCTCATTCTAAGGTTTCTCAAAGTTCGTCCCAATTAGTGTATTTCTAAGGACAAACTTATACAAACCATAGAATGAGACTAACGAGACTAACTTGGGAAGAACAAAGACAAACATTAGTCATCTTAAGGTTAATCTAAGTTCGTCCCAAGTTAGTGTATTTCTATGGACGAACTTAGATAAACCTTTGATTGAGACTAAGAGACTAACTCGGGATGAACAAAGACAAACTTTAGTCTCATTCTAAGGTTTGTCTAAGTTCGTCCCAAGTTAGTATAAGTTCGTCCCAAATTAGTCTCTTTCTAAGGACGAACTTAGACAAACCTTGGGAGACTAACGGGACCAAAAAGACAAACTTTTGGGTTTTTTCTAGTGAGAGAAGCTCTGTCACTTGAGAAGTCGGCGGTTTTGACGAGCGGCCTATGGCCTCCCTTCCTCGTCCGCCTGATCCATCAATCGGCGCCTCTACTCATCCTCAGCCTACACCGATCTCGTATGCGACTGCAGTTCGAGCATCACCGGTGGTAAATTTTCCACAGATCAGACTCCCTCCCCGTCAATACTCATGCAAGGATGGGCGTCCGGTTATCAACTTTACCAAAGCAGAGATCCAGCCTGGAGTGGATCGGCTTCGATTCTCACTGGTTGCTAAGTTCTCATCAGGCCGACCACCAGTTGATGAGGTTCGCCGGGCTTTCTTCTCCGCCTGGGGATCGGATAGAGCAGCCACCATTGGAGCTCTAGATGCGCGGCATATGTTGGTCGTCCTCAGTTCTGATGAGGAAGCTTGCAAGGTGATGGCGCACCCGATGAGGAAGATTGGTCAGTCCTTGTTTCGACTCTTTCGCTGGTCGCCTGACTTTCACGCTAAAAAGGAGTCCACTATCACCACCGCTTGGGTGCGTCTCCCTGGCCTCCCTCCAGAGGTGTTTGCTCCAGCATACATCGCAGCCATCGTTTCTTCCTTTGGGCGATTCCTCGCGGTGGACGATCGTACTAAAAACCTCTCCAACCCAAGTTGTGCCCGGGCTTGTGTTGAGATCGATCTTGCCAAGGCCATCCCTTCGGAGGTTATCATCAATGTCGTTGGGGATAGAACAATAGTGCAGCCTGTTACCTTCGAAGGCAAGCTCCTCTATTGCAGCAAGTGCAAGATCCATGGTCATCAACTTTCCGACTGCCGGAAAATCAAAGCCAGGGCGGCGGCGATCGTCGAAGTGGGAAAGGTAGGGCAAAATCAGTCACGTGATTTTCGTCAAACTGATCCAATCAATCAGCGCAGACATCCGAAGAATCAGCAAGGATTAGAGAAAATTTCGGAAATAGAGAAAATCTTGGACCTTCCAATATCCTCTCAACAAGATAGGCATGAGATTATCCCTTCGATTCCTCAAGAAGATTGGATCCAGGTTAAGACTCGGAAAAAACGGAAAAACCGAAATCGTAAAGATACGGTTGACGTTGCAATTGTTTCGGCGGATGCTATCAATTCCCAGGGCCTTAAAGTTCATTTTGTTAATCAATCCCAAAATTCGGGACTTGAGGGATTTAATAGGGAAATTATTCCATGCAACGTGGATGAGCCATGCAGGAAGGTGATGGCAAACACCTTGGAACCATGCAGTATGAATGCAAAAGATATTAAGGCTGGGTCTTCCAATCTGGCTTGCTCGCCAAAGGAAGCTAGCCCTTACAGTTTCCGTCCAGGCCAGAAGACGACCAGCCGTCCAATCTACCGTGAGGGATCGCCGGTGCACACTATGGTGGAGTTGAATTTAGAGGATACGGTGGCTGGGAAGCAACCTCAGTCCCCCCTGAAACTTTGCCCTAACCTTGCAGTCTTCAGGAGTTGGATGATGAAAGGACCTCGCAGTTTGGCTCTCAAACGGAGGAAGTCGTTATTCAGGGCCAAACCCTCCAGATCTCAAAAACCCTGTGCTCGGTTCTTAAGAAAGTCCGGTCCAAAACTGCTTTAGACGCTACTGATAAAGACATTGAACATGTTAGTGATCACTCGATCACAAAATCTACTGACACTCATTCTAATTGTGTCCATGCATAGCTTCATCTGTTGGAACGCCAGGGGAGTTGGTAATTTGAGTACAACCGCTCACCTTAAGGCTATGTGTGCTCTTCATAGGCCTTCTATTGTTGCTATTCTTGAGCCCAAGATCTCTTGTGACCGTTTGGAGGCCCTTTGCCGAGATGTTGGCTTCGATCAATGTATGCATGGGGCCGCTAATAACAACCATATTTGGTTAATCTGGAACGATGGTATTGATATTCAGCAAGCCGCTTGGTCTTCGCAGCAGGTATCTGTTCGCGTCAAGTGCAACTCTTCTAATATTAGATTTGCCATGTCCATCGTTTATGCAGATTGCGATGCTACGGTTAGGGAGGATCTTTGGGATGATCTCATCGAAGCCTCTGATGGGATAAATGAGCCTTGGATTATTGCTGGGGAGTTCAACGTTATATCTTCCTGGGCTGAAAACAGGGAGGGTGTGCGTCTGATGAAGGTCCTATTGTGGCTTTCAACGAGTTTCAGGTGGCTGCGGGTGTGTCGGATGCGGGTTTCAAAGGCAATCCTTTTACCTGGTCCAATAATCAGAGTGGCCCTGATCGTATCTGGGAGAGACTTGATCGCGCGCTGGTGAATGGCCTTGCCCTTGCGGACTTTCCCTTGCTCCAAGTCACTCACCTTGAGCGTATGTGCTCAGATCACTGTCCCCTCTTGATTGAGTTGCACTCCAGGCATGAAAACATTGGTTTTTTCCATTATCAGGGCGCTTGGGAGACGCATCCGGGTTTTCTTTCTACTGTCTCCGGTTGTTGGGAAGGTACCATGCATCATGATCCGCTTGTTAACTTCGGTTTGAAGCTCAAAAGACTGAGGGGAATTCTCAGGAAATGGAATTGGGAGGTCTTTGGGAATATTCATGCTAAAATGAGGGGTCTCTTACTGCAGACCAATGTTCTGGAGGCTAGGCTGCAACAAGGGTGGAACGACTCGTTGGCCCAGGAGGTGGCTAGTAGCAAAGGCCAATACCAAGACCTTGTCGACTCCCAATTTGTTATGCTCAAAGCTAAGGCCAAGATGAAATGGCTGGAGGAGGGTGATCATAACTCCAAATTGTTTCATGCTGCTATCAAGGCAAGGAGAGTTATGAACAAAATTCAGCTTGATCTGGGGAATGGTACGTTCACGGATGACCGAAACATCATTGGGAATGCTGCTGTTTCCTTCTATGCCGAGTTGTTTGGTGGTCAGGTGCCCCCCCCTCCCCGGGAGGCGCTGGACTTCATCCCAAAGGTTGTGACCACCGAGGAAAATTTTGCTTTGTGTGCTATGCCGAGTATGGAGGAAGTTCTTTCAGAGATCAATGCCATGGCCAAGGACAGCTCGCCGGGTCCGGACGGGTTTACAGGCCGGTTCTACTCTCACTGTTGGAACATCATCAAGATCGACTTAATGGCTGCGATCCATGGCTTCTTTGGGGGCTTACAATTGCCCCGGAGCTTCACTTCCACTTACCTTACCCTCATTCCGAAGGTTGCTCATGCCACGTCTATTGCTCAGCTTCGTCCTATCAGCCTCTGTAATTTCTGTCACAAGATCATCTCGAGGATCCTCACTTCCAGACTTTCTAGCTGGCTCCCGCGTCTCATTAGCGAGGAGCAAGCTGGTTTTGTTAAGGGGCGTGGGATTCATGAGAACATTGCGCTCGCGCATGACCTTACTCATGATCTTGACCACAAAATTTTGGTGGAAATCTCATTATCAAGCTGGACATGGCTAAAGATTATGATAGGATCTCATGGCCTTTCATCCTTGGCGTGTTTCGTATGATGGGGTTTGGGGAAGTTTGGTGTGACATGATCTCTAGATGCATCTCCAACTGCTTTTACTCTGTAAAATGGGATGGGAAGTTATTCGGTTTCTTCAAGTCCACAAGGGGGGTTCGTCAAGGAGATCCCTTATCCCCAAGCCTTTTTGTCATGGCCATGGAATGGTTCAGCAAGGTCCTAAATGCGGGGGTTCATCACGGGGTCCTTAAGCCATTCATCACGAAGCGTCGGGCCTTGCAGATCAACCACCTCTTGTTTGCTGATGATCTGCTTATTTTCACTAATGGCGCTAAGGATTCCATCCGTAAACTTATGGACATCATTGGGGACTTTTGCACGCTCTCAGGCCAAAAGCTCAATCCGGACAAGAGCACCATTATTTTTCCTTCTTCGTTCCCAGTGGATAGGAAAACGGATCTTATTCGGATTACAGGGTTTGTGGAGGGCTCGCTTCCTGTTCAGTACTTAGGGGCCCCCTTGTTTAAAGGAAGAGTTCGCATTGATATGTTTAATCATCTGGTTGAATCTGTGACTGCTCGTATCGGTGGCTGGATGAAGCGTTTCCTTAGCATGGGTGGCAGAGTGACTCTTGTGAATTCTGTGTTGAATGCTATCGGGATTCATAATATGATGGTCCTTCCTATTCCGATCACCATCCTTAATCGTATCAGCTCCTTGATGGCTAACTTTATCTGGGACAGCGGTGGGTCTAGAAGGCGTCACTGGACCAGCTGGGATAAGCTGTGTAGACCCAAAAGGTGTGGTGGCTTGGGCATTCGTGATCCCAAGTCCATCATGATCGCCCTTCATGCTAGGCTTGCATGGGGTTTCCTTGAACAAGAAACTTTTTGGGCTAAATTCGCAAAGGCTAGATTCCGCATTGGTGAGAGGGGTTCTGGGGTCTGGAATGCTTTCAATCATTTTGTTCCATCTCTTCAATCTGATTCCGCTTGGAGATTGGGTAGAGGTGACATCTCGGTTGAGTCCTTCTGCTGGCGTTTGGGGGTTGAAGCCCCTAATCATATTAAGGACCTTCGGATCATGGATGTTGCTGGTCAGAGTGAGCTCATGCACCATGTTTTAGAGGTCATTCCCGGCCGGGAGGCTCATTCTCTGTCCCTGTATTCTCCTGGTTTGGGTCGTGATCACTGTGTATGGATTGGGCATGGTCAGGAGAGCTTCACTATCCGTTCCTTTTGGGAGTTTGGTCAGACCCGTTTTGCCAAGTCTAGTTGGGCTTCTCACATTTGGCAGCGCTGGATCCCGCCGAAGATCTCTTGCTTTATCTGGAAGCTGTTTCATCAAGCTATCTCTACTGATGATGCGGTGATGCGTTTGGGGATCCCCATGGTGTCTCGATGTTCTTGCTGTCATGAGCCTTGTCAAGAGTCTGCGAACCATCTGTTTTTTGGTGGTGCTTGGGGGAGGGACCTGTGGCAATGGCTGGCGTCTCTCTTCAACAAGCCTCGGGTGCACGGGATCAAAGGTTTTGAGCTTATTTGGCTTCAACGAAAACCGTCCAGCTTTATGGACTGCATGGCTCTCGGCATTGCTTGCTGCGGTATCTGGGAGATTTGGAAAGCCCGGAATAGCTACATTTATGAGGGGAAACAAAGGGACTGGCGCCGGTCCGTGGTCGGCTGGGGTCAGAACCTGGCAAATCTCATTTCCAAGCCTTTTGACCCAGGTCCGGGCGATGCCGATTTCCTTAGGGCGCTCCACGTTTCTGGTGTTCATAGAATCTGTAATGGTGCATGGTTCAAATGGAGGCCGGGCATTGGCATAAATACTTTGAATGTGGCGATTGTTTCTCTTGGGAACTCCAGTTGGGGTGCTTATTTGGCCAGGTGTCGTGATGGCCGCTTCCTCTTTGGAGGCGCTCGTATTATTCCCCCGGATGTCAAGCATCGGATTCCCTGGTTGGTCGAGCGTGGGCTTGGGGATTCTTGCTCTAGGAGATCTTGGAGTGTTCAGAGCTCCCATCATTCTGCTCGGTTGCTCGCTTCTGATGAGGGTAATGACTGTCCAGCAGACCTTCTCTATCTTCGAAGAAATCTTGTGCATCGCTATGGTGTTATGTTCTTCCAGAATATTTGTGCTTCGGCCAATGGAGGAGCCCTTTCCATCGCCTATCATGCTCCGGGGGAAGGGCATTGGCTTCTCATCAGTCAGATGCCAAAGGTGGCTCGGGTGGCCATTGTAGGAGATTCGTCCTGGCTTAGTAGAGGCTTTGGCAGCGATAGGGCTTGGCCGACCTGGGCGCCTCGTACAGTGGATGATCTTTCTACGAATTCCGCTCCCTTGCAGCCTTTTTTTCTTGATGACACTCGCATTGTTTATGATTAGTCATTGTTTGGCTATCTTTGTTGAGGCCTATAGTCTGTTCAGTGTTTTTAAGGTGCTAGGTTTTATAACTAGCTCCTGGCACTTGAGGACTCTTCCTTGTAGCCCCGGTTCAGGCTGTTTGAACCTCATCTTTATCAATAAAGGTGCTGGCTCCGACCAGCTTTAATTAAAAAAAAAAAAACTTAGACAAACCTTAGAATGAGACTAACGAGACTAACTTGGGACGAATAAAGACAAACTTTAGTCTCATTCTAAGGTATGTCTAAGTTCGTCCCAAGTTTGTCAAAGTTCATCCCAAGTTAGTCTATTTCTAAGGACGAACTTAGATAAACCTTAGACTGAGAGTAACGAGACTAACTTGAGACGAACAAAGACAAACTTTAGTCTCATTCTAAGGTTTGTCAAAGTTCGTCCCAAGTTGGTCTATTACTAAGGACAAACTTACACAAACCTTAGAATGAGACTAATGAGACTAACTTAGGACGAACAAAGATAAACTTTAGTCTCATTCTAAGGTTTGTCTAAGTACATCCCAAGTTAGTCTATTACTAAGGACGAACTTAGATAAACCTTAGAATGAGACTAACGAGACTAACTTGGGACGAACAAAGGCAAACTTTAGTCTCATTCTAAGGTTTGTCTCAGTTCGTCCCAAGTTAGTCTAAGTTCATCCCACGTTTGTCTCTTTCTAAGAACGAACTTAGACAGACCTTAGAATGAGACTAACGAGACTAACTTGGGACGAACAAAGACAAACTTTAGTCTCATTCTAAGGTTTGTCTAAGTTCGTCCCAAGTTAGTCTAAGTTCGTCCCACGTTTGTCTCTTTCTAAGGACAAACTTAGACATACCTTAGAATGAAACTAACGAGACTAATTTGGGACGAACAAAGACAAACTTTAGTCTCATTCTAAGGTTTGTCTTAGTTCGTCCCAAGTTAGTCTGTTTCTAAGGACGAACTTAGATAAACCTTAGAATGAGACTAAGAGACTAACTTGGGACGAACAAAGACAAAATTTAGTCTCATTCTAAGGTTTGTCTAAGTTTGTCCCAAGTTAGTCTAAGTTTGTCCCAAGTTAGTCTCTTCCTAAGGACGAACTTAGACAAACCTTAGAATGAGACTAACGAGACTAACTTGGGACTAACAAAGACAAACTTTAGTCTCATTCTAAGGTTTGTCTAAGTTCGTCCCAAGATTGTCAAAGTTTGTCCCAAGGTAGTCTATTTCTAAGGACAAACTTAGATCAACCTCAGAATGAGAGTAACGAGACTAACTTGAGACGAAGAAAGAAAAACTTTAGTCTCATTATAAGGTTTGTCAAAGTTCGTCCCAATTAGTGTATTTCTAAGGACGAACTTATACAAACCTTAGAATGAGACTAACAAGACTAACTTGGGAGGAACAAAGACAAACTTTTGTCGCATTCTACGGTTTCTCTAACTTCGTCCCAAGTTAGTCGTTTTCTAAGGACAAATTAGATAAACCTTAGAATGAGAGTAACGAGACTAACTTGAGACGAAGAAAGAAAAACTTTAGTCTCATTCTAAGGTTTGACTAAGTTCATCCCAAGTTAGTTTATTTCTAAGGACGAACTTAGATAAACCTTAGAACGAGACTAACTTGGAATGAACAAAGACAAACTTTAATCTCATTCTAAGGTTTGTCTCAGTTCGTCCAAAGTTAGTCTAAGTTCGTCCCACGTTTGTCTCTTTCTAAGGACGAACCTAGACAAACCTTAGAATGAGACTAACGAGACTAACTAGGGACGAACAAAGACAAACTTTAGTCTCATTCTAAGGTTTGTCTAAGTTCGTCCCAAGTTAGCCTATTTCTAAGGACAAACTTAGATAAACCTTAGAATGAGACTAACGAGACTAACTTGGGACGAACAAAGATAAACTTTAGTCTTATTCTAAGGTTGTTCTATGTTCGTCCCAAGTTAGTCTAAGTTCGTCCCAAGTTTCTCAAAGTTCATCCCAAGTTAGTCTATTTCTAAGGACGAACTTAGATAAACCTTAGAATGAGAGTAACGAGACTAACTTGAAACGAACAAAGACAAACTTTTGTCTCATTCTAAGGTTTGTCAAAGTTCGTCCCAAGGTAGTCTATTACTAAGGACTAACTTACACAAACCTTAGAATGAGACTAACGAGACTAACTTGGGACGAACAAATACAAACTTTAGTCTCATTCTAAGGTTTGTCTAAGTTCGTCCCAAGTTAGTCTAAGTTCGTCCCACGTTTGTCTCTTTCTCAGGACGAACTTAGACAAACCTTAGAATGAGACTAACGAGACTAACTTGGAAAGAACAAAGACAAACATTAGTCTCATTCTAAGGTTAGTTTTAGTTCGTCCCAAGTTAGTCTATTTCTAAGGACGAAACCTTAGAATGAGACTAAGAGACTAACTTGGGACGAACAAAGACAAACTTTAGTCTCTTTCAAAGGTTTGTCTAAGTACGTCCCAAGTTAGTCTAAGTTCGTCCCAAGTTAGTCTCTTTCTAAGGATGAACTTAGACAAACCTTAGAATGAGACTAACGAGACTAACTTGGGACGAACAAAGACAAACTTTAGTCTCTTTCTAAGGTTTGTCTAAGTTCGTCCCAAGTTTGTCAAAGTTCGTCCCAAGTTAGTCTATTTCTAAGGACGAACTTAGATAAACCTTAGAATGAGAGTAACGAGACTAACTTGAGACGAACAAAGACAAACTTTTGTCTCATTCTAAGGTTTGTCAAAGTTCGTACCAAGTTAGTCTATTACTAAGGACGAACTTACACAAACCTTAGAATGAGACTAACGAGACTAACTTGGGACGAACAAATACAAACTTTAGTCTCATTCTAAGGTTTGTCTAAGTTCGTCCCAAGTTAGTCTAAGTTCGTCCCACGTTTGTCTCTTTCTCAGGATGAACTTAGACAAACCTTAGAATGAGACTAACGAGACTAACTTGGGAAGAACAAAGACAAACATTAGTCTCATTCTAAGGTTAGTCTAAGTTCGTCCCAAGTTAGCCTATTTCTAAGGACGAACTTAGATAAACCTTAGAATGAGACTAAGAGACTAACTTATGACGAACAAAGACAAACTTTAGTCTCTTTCAAAGGTTTGTCTTAGTACGTCCCAAGTTAGTCTAGGTTCGTCCCAAGTTAGTCTCTTTCTAAGGACGAACTTAGACAAACCTTAGAATGAGACTAACGAGACTAACTTGGGACGAACAAAGGCAAACTTTAGTCTCATTCTAAGGTTTGTCTAAGTTCGTCCCAAGTTTGTCAAAGTTCGTCCCAAGTTAGTCTATTTCTAAGGACGAAATTAGATAAACCTTAGAATGAGAGTAACGAGACTAACTTGAGACGAAGAAAGAAAAACTTTAGTCTCATTCTAAGGTTTGTCAAAGTTCGTCCCAATTAGTGTATTTCTAAGGACAAACTTATACAAACCTTAGAATGAGACTAACGAGACTAACTTGGGAAGAACAAAGACAACCATTAGTCTCATTCTAAGGTTAGTCTAAGTTCGTCCCAAGTTAGTCTATTTCTAAGGACGAACTTAGATAAACCTTAGAATGAGACTAAGAGACTAACTAGGGACGAACAAAGACAAACTTTAGTCTCATTCTAAGGTTTGTCTCAGTTCGTCCCAAGTTAGTCTAAGTTCATCCCATGTTCTTTCTAAGGACAAACTTCGACAGACCTTAGAATGAGACTAACGATACTAACTTGGGAAGAACAAAGACAAACTTTAGTCTCATTCTAAGGTTTGTCTAAGTTCGTCCCAAGTTAGCCTATTTCTAAGGACAAACTTAGATAAACCTTAGAATGAGACTAACGAGACTAAATTGGGAGGAACAAAGATAAACTTTAGTCTTATTCTAAGGTTGTTCTATGTTCATCCCAAGTTAGTCTAAGTTCGTCCCACGTTTGTCTCTTTCTAAGGACGAACATAGACAAACCTTAGAATGAGACTAACGAGACTAACTTGGGATGAACAAAGACAAACTTTAGTCTCATTCTAAGGTTTCTCTAAGTTCGTCCCAAGTTAGTCTAAGTTCGTGCCACATTTGTCTCTTTCTAAGGAAGAACTTAGACAAAGCTAAGAATGAGACTAACGAGACTAATTTGGGACGAACAAAGACAAACTTTTGTCTCGTTCTAAGGTTTCTCTAAGTTCATCCCAAGTTTGTCAAAGTTCATCCTAAGTTAGTCTATTTCTAAGGACGAACTTAGACAAACCTTAGAATGAGACTAACGAGACTAACTTGGGAAGAACAAAGACAAACATTAGTCATCCTAAGGTTAATCTAAGTTCGTCCCAAGTTAGTCTATTTCTATGGACGAACTTAGATAAACCTTAGATTGAGACTAAGAGACTAACTCGGGATGAACAAAGACAAACTTTAGTCTCATTCTAAAGTTTGTCTAAGTTCGTCCCAAGTTAGTATAAGTTTGTCCCAAATTTGTCTCTTTCTAAGGACGAACTTAGACAAACCTTAGAATGAGACTAACGAGACTAACTTGGGACGAATAAAGACAAACTTTAGTCTCATTCTAAGGTATGTCTAAGTTCGTCCCAAGTTTGTCAAAGTTCATCCCAAGTTAGTCTATTTCTAAGGACAAACTTTGATAAACCTTAGACTGAGAGTAACGAGACTAACTTGAGACGAACAAAGACAAACTTTAGTCTCATTCTAAGGTTTGTCAAAGTTCGTCCCAAGTTAGTCTATTACTAAGGACGAACTTACACAAACCTTAGAATGAGACTAATGAGACTAACTTAGGACGAACAAAGATAAACTTTAGTCTCATTCTAAGGTTTGTCTAAGTTCATCCCAAGTTAGTCTATTACTAAGGACGAACTTAGATAAACCTTATAATGAGACTAACGAGACTAACTTGGGACGAACAAAGGCAAACTTTAGTCTCATTCTAAGATTTGTCTCAGTTCGTCCCAAGTTAGTCTAAGTTCATCCCATGTTTGTCTCTTTCTAAGAACGAACTTAGACAGACCTTAGAATGAGACTAACGAGACTAACTTGGGACGAACAAAGACAAACTTTAGTCTCATTCTAAGGTTTGTCTAAGTTCGTCCCAAGTTAGTCTAAGTTCGTCCCACGTTTGTCTCTTTCTAAGGACGAACTTAGACAAACTTTAGATTGAAACTAACGAGACTAATTTGGGACGAACAAAGACAAACTTTAGTCTCATTCTAAGGTTTGTCTAAGTTCGTCCCAAGTTAGTCTATTTCTAAGGACGAACTAAGATAAACCTTAGAATGAGACTAAGAGACTAACTTGGGACGAACAAAGACAAAATTTAGTCTCATTCTAAGGTTTGTCTAAGTTCGTCCCAAGATAGTCTAAGTTTGTCCCAAGTTAGTCTGTTCCTAAGGACGAACTTAGACAAACCTTAGAATGAGACTAACTAGACTAACTTGGGACTAACAAAGACAAATTTAGTCTCATTCTAAGGTTTGTCTAAGTTCGTCCCAAGTTTGTCAAAGTTCGTCCCAAGTTAGTCTATTTCTAAGGACGAACTTAGATCAACATCAGAATGAGAGTAACGAGACTAACTTGAGACGAAGAAAGAAAAACTTTAGTCTCATTCTAAGGTTTGTCAAAGTTCGTCCCAATTAGTGTATTTCTATGGACGAACTTATACAAACCTTAGAATGAGACTAACAAGACTAACTTGGGACGAACAAAGACAAACTTTAGTCTCATTCTAAGGTTTGTCTAAGTTCATCCCAAGTTAGTTTATTTCTAAGGACGAACTTAGATAAACCTTAGAATGAGACTAACTTGGGATGAACAAAGACAAACTTTAATCTCATTCTAAGGTTTGTCTCAGTTCGTCCAAAGGTAGTCTAAGTTCGTCCCACGTTCGTCTCTTTCTAAGGACGAACTTAGACAAACCTTAGAATGAGACTTACGAGACTAAATAGGGACGAACAAAGACAAACTTTAGTCTCGTTCTAAGGTTTGTCTAAATTCGTCTCAAGTTAGTCTAAGTTCGTCCCACGTTTGTCTCTTTCTAAGGACGAACTTAGACAAACCTTAGCATGAAACTAACGAGACTAATTTGGCACGAACAAAGACAAACTTTAGTCTCATTCTTAGGTTTGTCTAAGTTCATCCCAAGTTCGTCAAAATTCATCCCAAGTTAGTCTATTTCTAAGGACGAACTTAGACAAACCTTAGAATGAGACTAACGAGACTAACTTGGGAAGAACAAGGACAAACATTAGTCTCATTCTAAGGTTAGTCTAAGTTCGTCCCAAGTTAGTCTATTTCTAAAGACGAACTTAGATAAACCTTAGAATGAGACTAAGAGACTAACTTGGGACGAACAAAGACAAACTTTAGTCTCTTCAAAGGTTTGTCTTAGTACGTCCCAAGTTAGTCTAAGTTCGTCCCAAGTTAGTCTCTTTCTAAATACGAACTTAGACAAACCTTAGAATGAGACTAACGAGACTAATTTGGGACGAACAAAGACAAACTTTTGTCTCATTCTAATGTAGTTCGTCCCAAGTTTGTCTGTTTCTAAGGACGAACTTAGATAAACCTTAGAATGAGACTAAGAGACTAACTTGGGACGAACAAAGACAAAATTTAGTCTCATTCTTAGGTTTGTCTAAGTTCGTCCCAAGTTAGTCTAAGTTTGTCCCAAGTTAGTCTCTTCCTAAGGACAAACTTAGACAAACCTTAGAATGAGACTAACGAGACTAACTTGGGACTAACAAAGACAAACTTTAGTCTCATTCTAAGGTTTGTCTAAGTTCGTCCCAAGTTTGTCAAAGTTCGTCCCAAGTTAGTCTATTTCTAAGGACGAACTTAGATCAACCTCAGAATGAGAGTAACGAGACTAACTTGAGACGAAGAAAGAAAAACTTTAGTCTCATTCTAATGTTTGTCAAAGTTCGTCCCAATTAGTGTATTTCTAAGGACGAACTTATACAAACCTTAGAATGAGACTAACAAGACTAACTTGGGACGAACAAAGACAAACTTTAGACTCCTTCTATGGTTTGTCTAAGTTCATCCCAAGTTAGTTTATTTCTAAGGACGAACTTAGATAAACCTTAGAATGAGACTAACTTGGGATGAACAAAGACAAACTTTAATCTCATTCTAAGGTTTGTCTGAGTTCGTCCCAAGTTAGTCTAAGTTCGTCCCACGTTTGTCTCTTTCTAAGGACGAACTTAGACAAACCTTAGAATTAGACTAACGAGACTAACTTGGGACGAACAAAGACAAACTTTAGTCTCATTCTAAGGTTTGTCTAAATTCGTCTCAAATTAGTCTAAGTCCGTCCCACGTTTGTCTCTTTCTAAGGACGACCTTAGAGAAACCTTAGAATGAAACTAACGAGACTAATTTGGGACGAACAAAGACAAACTTTAGTCTCATTCTTAGGTTTGTCTAAGTTCGTCCCAAGTTTGTCAAAGTTCGTCCCAAGTTAGTATATTTCTAAGGACGAACTTAAACAAACCTTAGAATGAGACTAACGAGACTAACTTGGGAAGAACAAAGACAACCATTAGTCTCATTCTAAGGTTAGTCTAAGTTCGTCCCAAGTTAGTCGATTTCTAAGGACGAATTAGATAAACCTTAGAATGAGACTAAGAGACTAACTTGGGACGAACAAAGACAAACTTTAGTCTCATTCTAAGGTTTGTCTAAGTTCGTCCCAAATTAGACTCTTTCTAAGGACGAACTTAGACAAACCTTAGAATGAGACTAACGAGACTAACTTAGGACGAACAAAGACAAACTTTAGTCTCATTCTATGGTTTGTCTAAGTTCGTTCCAAGTTTGTCTAAGTTCATCCCAAGTTTGTCAAAGTTCGTCCCAAGTTAGTCTATTTCTAAGGACGAACGTAGATAAACCTTAGAATGAGAGTAACGAGACTTACTTGAGACGAACAAAGACAAACTTTAGACTCATTCTAAGGTTTGTCAAAGTTCGTCCCAAGTTAGTCTATTTCTAAGGACGAACTTATACAAACCTTAGAATGAGACTAACGAGACTAACTTGGGATGAACAAAGACAAACTTTAAACTCATTCTAAGGTTTGTCTAAGTTCGTCCCAAGTAAGTCTATTTCTAAGGACGAACTTAGATAAACCTTAGAATGAGACTAACGAGACTAACTTGGGACGAACAAATATAAACTTTAGTCTTATTCTAAGGTTGTTCTATGTTCGTCCCAAGTTAGTCTAAGTTCGTCCCAAGTTTCTCAAAGTTCATCCCAAGTTAGTCTATTTCTAAGGACGAACTTAGATAAACCTTAGAATGAGAGTAACGAGACTAACTTGAAACGAACAAAGACAAACTTTTGTCTCATTCTAAGGTTTGTCAAAGTTCGTCCCAAGGTAGTCTATTACTAAGGACTAACTTACAAAAACCTTAGAATGAGACTAACGAGACTAACTTGGGACGAACAAATACAAACTTTAGTCTCATTCTAAGGTTTGTCTAAGTTCGTCCCAAGTTAGTCTAAGTTCGTCCCACGTTTGTCTCTTTCTCAGGACGAACTTAGACAAACCTTAGAATGAGACTAACGAGACTAACTTGGGAAGAACAAAGACAAACATTAGTCTAATTCTAAGGTTAGTCTAAGTTCGTCCCAAGTTTGTCTATTTAAGGACGAAACCTTAGAATGAGACTAAGAGACTAACTTGGGACGAACAAAGACAAACTTTAGTCTCTTTCAAAGGTTTGTCTAAGTACGTCCCAAGTTAGTCTAAGTTCGTCCCAAGTTAGTCTCTTTCTAAGGATGAACTTAGACAAACCTTAGAATGAGACTAAAGAGACTAACTTGGGACGAACAAAGACAAACTTTAGTCTCATTCTAAGGTTTGTCTAAGTTCGTCCCAAGTTTGTCAAAGTTCGTCCCAAGTTAGTCTATTTCTAAGGACGAACTTAGATAAACTTTAGAATGAGAGTAACGAGACTAACTTGAGATGAACAAAGACAAACTTTTGTCTCATTCTAAGGTTTGTCAAAGTTCGTACCAAGTTAGTCTATTACTAAGGACGAACTTACACAAACCTTAGAATGAGACTAACGAGACTAACTTGGGACGAACAAAGACAAACTTTAGTCTCATTCTTAGGTTTGTCTAAGTTCGTCCCAAGTTTGTCAAAGTTCGTCCCAAGTTAGTATATTTCTAAGGACGAACTTAAACAAACCTTAGAATGAGACTAACGAGACTAACTTGGGAAGAACAAAGACAACCATTAGTCTCATTCTAAGGTTAGTCTAAGTTCGTCCCAAGTTAGTCTATTTCTAAGGACGAATTAGATAAACCTTAGAATGAGACTAAGAGACTAACTTGGGACGAACAAAGACAAACTTTAGTCTCATTCTAAGGTTTGTCTAAGTTCGTCCCAAATTAGACTCTTTCTAAGGACGAACTTAGACAAACCTTAGAATGAGACTAACGACACTAACTTAGGACGAACAAAGACAAACTTTAGTCTCATTCTATGGTTTGTCTAAGTTCGTTCCAAGTTTGTCTAAGTTCATCCCAAGTTTGTCAAAGTTCGTCCCAAGTTAGTCTATTTCTAAGGACGAACGTAGATAAACCTTAGAATGAGAGTAACGAGACTTACTTGAGACGAACAAAGACAAACTTTAGACTCATTCTAAGGTTTGTCAAAGTTCGTCCCAAGTTAGTCTATTTCTAAGGACGAACTTATACAAACCTTAGAATGAGACTAACGAGACTAACTTGGGATGAACAAAGACAAACTTTAGTCTCATTCTAAGGTTTGTCTAAGTTCGTCCCAAGTAAGTCTATTTCTAAGGACGAACTTAGATAAACCTTAGAATGAGACTAACGAGACTAACTTGGGACGAACAAATATAAACTTTAGTCTTATTCTAAGGTTGTTCTATGTTCGTCCCAAGTTAGTCTAAGTTCGTCCCAAGTTTCTCAAAGTTCATCCCAAGTTAGTCTATTTCTAAGGACGAACTTAGATAAACCTTAGAATGAGAGTAACGAGACTAACTTGAAACGAACAAAGACAAACTTTTGTCTCATTCTAAGGTTTGTCAAAGTTCGTCCCAAGGTAGTCTATTACTAAGGACTAACTTACACAAACCTTAGAATGAGACTAACGAGACTAACTTGGGACGAACAAATACAAACTTTAGTCTCATTCTAAGGTTTGTCTAAGTTCGTCCCAAGTTAGTCTAAGTTCGTCCCACGTTTGTCTCTTTCTCAGGACGAACTTAGACAAACCTTAGAATGAGACTAACGAGACTAACTTGGGAAGAACAAAGACAAACATTAGTCTAATTCTAAGGTTAGTCTAAGTTCGTCCCAAGTTTGTCTATTTAAGGACGAAACCTTAGAATGAGACTAAGAGACTAACTTGGGACGAACAAAGACAAACTTTAGTCTCTTTCAAAGGTTTGTCTAAGTACGTCCCAAGTTAGTCTAAGTTCGTCCCAAGTTAGTCTCTTTCTAAGGATGAACTTAGACAAACCTTAGAATGAGACTAAAGAGACTAACTTGGGACGAACAAAGACAAACTTTAGTCTCATTCTAAGGTTTGTCTAAGTTCGTCCCAAGTTTGTCAAAGTTCGTCCCAAGTTAGTCTATTTCTAAGGACGAACTTAGATAAACTTTAGAATGAGAGTAACGAGACTAACTTGAGATGAACAAAGACAAACTTTTGTCTCATTCTAAGGTTTGTCAAAGTTCGTACCAAGTTAGTCTATTACTAAGGACGAACTTACACAAACCTTAGAATGAGACTAACGAGACTAACTTGGGACGAACAAATACAAACTTTAGTCTCATTCTAAGGTTTGTCTAAGTTCGTCCCAAGTTAGTCTAAGTTCGTCCCACGTTTGTCTCTTTCTCAGGATGAACTTAGAAAAATCTTAGAATGAGACTAACGAGACTAACTTGGGAAGAACAAAGACAAACATTAGTCTCATTCTAAGGTTAGTCTAAGTTCGTCCCAAGTTAGCCTATTTCTAAGGACGAACTTAGATAAACCTTAGAATGAGACTAAGAGACTAACTTATGACGAACAAAGACAAACTTTAGTCTCTTTCAAAGGTTTGTCTTAGTACGTCCCAAGTTAGTCTAGGTTCGTCCCAAGTTAGTCTCTTTCTAAGGACGAACTTAGACAAACCTTAGAATGAGACTAACGAGACTAACTTGGGACGAACAAAGGCAAACTTTAGTCTCATTCTAAGGTTTGTCTAAGTTCGTCCCAAGTTTGTCAAAGTTCGTCCCAAGTTAGTCTATTTCTAAGGACGAACTTAGATAAACCTTAGAATGAGAGTAACGAGACTAACTTGAGACGAAGAAAGAAAAACTTTAGTCTCATTCTAAGGTTTGTCAAAGTTTGTCCCAATTAGTGTATTTCTAAGGACAAACTTATACAAACCTTAGAATGAGACTAACGAGACTAACTTGGGAAGAACAAAGACAACCATTAGTCTCATTCTAAGGTTAGTCTAAGTTCGTCCCAAGTTAGTCTATTTCTAAGGACGAACTTAGATAAACCTTAGAATGAGACTAAGAGACTAACTAGGGACGAACAAAGACAAACTTTAGTCTCATTCTAAGGTTTGTCTCAGTTCGTCCCAAGTTAGTCTAAGTTCATCCCATGTTCTTTCTAAGGACAAACTTCGACAGACCTTAGAATGAGACTAACGATACTAACTTGGGAAGAACAAAGACAAACTTTAGTCTCATTCTAAGGTTTGTCTAAGTTCGTCCCAAGTTAGCCTATTTCTAAGGACAAACTTAGATAAACCTTAGAATGAGACTAACGAGACTAAATTGGGAGGAACAAAGATAAACTTTAGTCTTATTCTAAGGTTGTTCTATGTTCATCCCAAGTTAGTCAAAGTTCGTCCCACGTTTGTCTCTTTCTAAGGACGAACTTAGACAAACCTTAGAATGAGACTAACGAGACTAACTTGGGATGAACAAAGACAAACTTTAGTCTCATTCTAAGGTTTCTCTAAGTTCGTCCCAAGTTAGTCTAAGTTCGTGCCACATTTGTCTCTTTCTAAGGAAGAACTTAGACAAACCTAAGAATGAGACTAACGAGACTAATTTGGGACGAACAAAGACAAACTTTTGTCTCGTTCTAAGGTTTGTCTAAGTTCATCCCAAGTTTGTCAAAGTTCATCCTAAGTTAGTCTATTTCTAAGGACGAACTTAGACAAACCTTAGAATGAGACTAACGAGACTAACTTGGGAAGAACAAAGACAAACATTAGTCATCCTAAGGTTAATCTAAGTTCGTCCCAAGTTAGTCTATTTCTATGGACGAACTTAGATAAACCTTAGATTGAGACTAAGAGACTAACTCGGGATGAACAAAGACAAACTTTAGTCTCATTCTAAGGTTTGTCTAAGTTCATCCCAAGTTAGTATAAGTTCGTCCCAAATTTGTCTCTTTCTAAGGACGAACTTAGCCAAACCTTAGAATGAGACTAACGAGACTAACTTGGGACGAATAAAGACAAACTTTAGTCTCATTCTAACGTATGTCTAAGTTGGTCCCAAGTTTGTCAAAGTTCATCCCAAGTTAGTCTATTTCTAAGGACAAACTTAGATAAACCTTAGACTGAGAGTAACGAGACTAACTTGAGACGAACGAAGACAAACTTTAGTCTCATTCTAAGGTTTGTCAAAGTTCGTCCCAAGTTAGTCTATTACTAAGGCCGAACTTACACAAACCTTAGAATGAGACTAATGAGACTAACTTAGGACGAACAAAGATAAACTTTAGTCTCATTCTAAGGTTTGTCTAAGTTCATCCCAAGTTAGTCTATTACTAAGGACGAACTTAGATAAACCTTAGAATGAGACTAACGAGACTAACTTGGGACGAACAAAGGCAAACTTTAGTCTCATTCTAAGATTTGTCTCAGTTCGTCCCAAGTTAGTCTAAGTTCATCCCATGTTTGTCTCTTTCTAAGGACGAACTTAGACAGACTTTAGAATGAAACTAACGAGACTAATTTGGGACGAACAAAGACAAACTTTAGTCTCATTCTAAGGTTTGTTTAAGTTCGTCCCAAGTTAGTCTGTTTCTAAGGACGAACTTAGATAAACCTTAGAATGAGACTAAGAGACTAACTTGGGACGAACAAAGACAAAATTTAGTCTCATTCTAAGGTTTGTCTAAGTTCGTGCCAAGATAGTCTAAGTTTGTCCCAAGTTAGTCTGTTCCTAAGGACGAACTTAGACAAACCTTAGAATGAGACTAACGAGACTAACTTGGGACTAACAAAGACAAATTTTAGTCTCATTCTAAGGTTTGTCTAAGTTCGTCCCAAGTTTGTCAAAGTTCGTCCCAAGTTAGTCTATTTCTAAGGACGAACTTAGATCAACCTCAGAATGAGAGTAACGAGACTAACTTGAGACGAAGAAAGAAAAACTTTAGTCTCATTCTAAGGTTTGTCAAAGTTCGTCCCAATTAGTGTATTTCTATGGACGAACTTATACAAACCTTAGAATGAGACTAACAAGACTAACTTGGGACGAACAAAGACAAACTTTAGTCTCATTCGAAGGTTTGTCTAAGTTCATCCCAAGTTAGTTTATTTCTAAGGACGAACTTAGATAAACCTTAGAATGAGACTAACTTGGGATGAACAAAGACAAACTTTAATATCATTCTAAGGTTTGTCTCAGTTCGTCCAAAGTTAGTCTAAGTTCGTCCCACGTTTGTCTCTTTCTAAGGACGAACTTAGACAAACCTTAGAATGAGACTTACGAGACTAAATAGGGACGAAAAAAGACAAACTTTAGTCTCGTTCTAAGGTTTGTCTAAATTCGTCTCAAGTTAGTCTAAGTTCGTCCCACGTTTGTCTCTTTCTAAGGACGAACTTAGACAAACCTTAGCATGAAACTAACGAGACTAATTTGGCACGAACAAAGACAAACTTTAGTCTCATTCTTAGGTTTGTCTAAGTTCATCCCAAGTTCGTCAAAATTCGTCCCAAGTTAGTCTATTTCTAAGGACGAACTTAGACAAACCTTAGAATGAGACTAACGAGACTAACTTGGGAAGAACAAGGACAAACATTAGTCTCATTCTAAGGTTAGTCTAAGTTCGTCCCAAGTTAGTCTATTTCTAAAGACGAACTTAGATAAACCTTAGAATGAGACTAAGAGACTAACTTGGGACGAACAAAGACAAACTTTAGTCTCTTCAAAGGTTTGTCTTAGTACGTCCCAAGTTAGTCTAAGTTCGTCCCAAGTTAGTCTCTTTCTAAGGACGAACTTAGACAAACCTTAGAATGAGACTAACGAGACTAACTTGGGATGAACAAAGACAAACTTTAGTCTCATTCTAAGGTTTGTCTAAGTTCGTCCCAAGTTTGTCTCTTTCTAAGGACGAACTTAGACAAACCTTAGAATGAAACTAACGAGACTAATTTGGGACGAACAAAGATAAACTTTTGTCTCATTCTAAGGTAGTTCGTCCCAAGTTAGTCTGTTTCTAAGGACGAACTTAGATAAACTTAGAATGAGACTAAGAGACTAACTTGGGACGAACAAAGACAAAATTTAGTCTCATTCTTAGGTTTGTCTAAGTTCGTCCCAAGTTAGTCTAAGTTTGTCCCAAGTTAGTCTCTTCCTAAGGACAAACTTAGACAAACCTTAGAATGAGACTAACGAGACTAACTTGGGACGAACAAAGACAAACTATAGTCTCATTCTAAGGTTTGTCTAAGTTCGTCCCAAGTTTGTCAAAGTTCGTCCCAAGTTAGTCTATTTCTAAGGACGAACTTAAATCAACCTCAGAATGAGAGTAACGAGACTAAATTGAGACGAAGAAAGAAAAACTTTAGTCTCATTCTAAGGTTTGTCAAAGTTCGTCCCAATTAGTGTATTTCTAAGGACGAACTTATACAAACCTTAGAATGAGACTAACAAGACTAACTTGGGACGAACAAAGACAAACTTTAGTCTCCTTCTAAGGTTTGTCTAAGTTCATCCCAAGTTAGTTTATTTCTAAGGACGAACTTAGAAAAACCTTAGAATGAGACTAACTTGGGATGAACAAAGACAAACTTTAATCTCATTCTAAGGTTTGTCTCAGTTCGTCCCAAGTTAGTCTAAGTTCGTCCCACGTTTGTCTCTTTCTAAGGACGAACTTAGACAAACCTTAGAATTAGACTAACGAGACTAACTTGGGCCGAACAAAGACAAACTTTAGTCTCATTCTAAGGTTTGTCTAAATTCGTCTCAAATTAGTCTAAGTTCGTCCCACGTTTATCTCTTTCTAAGGACGACCTTAGAGAAACCTTAGAATGAAACTAACGAGACTAATTTGGGACGAACAAAGACAAACTTTAGTCTCATTCTTAGGTTTGTCTAAGTTCGTCCCATGTTTGTCAAAGTTCGTCCCAAGTTAGTATATTTCTAAGGACGAAGTTAAACAAACCTTAGAATGAGACTAACGAGACTAACTTGGGAAGAACAAAGACAACCATTAGTCTCATTCTAAGGTTAGTCTAAGTTCGTCCCAAGTTAGTCTATTTCTAAGGACGAATTAGATAAACCTTAGAATGAGACTAAGAGACTAACTTGGGAAGAACAAAGACAAACTTTAGTCTCATTCTAAGGTTTGTCTAAGTTCGTCCCAAATTAGACTCTTTCTAAGGACGAACTTAGACAAACCTTAGAATGAGACTAACGAGAGTAACTTGGGACGAACAAAGACAAACTTTAGTCTCATTCTATGGTTTGTCTAAGTTCGTTCCAAGTTTGTCTAAGTTCATCCCAAGTTTGTCAAAGTTCGTCCCAAGTTAGTCTATTTCTAAGGACGAACGTAGATAAACCTTAGAATGAGAGTAACGAGACTTACTTGAGACGAACAAAGACAAACTTTAGACTCATTCTAAGGTTTGTCAAAGTTCGTCCCAAGTTAGTCTATTTCTAAGGACGAACTTATACAAACCTTAGAATGAGACTAACGAGACTAACTTGGGATGAACAATGACAAACTTTAGTCTCATTCTAAGGTTGTCTAAGTTCCTCCCAAGTAAGTCTTTTTCTAAGGACGAACTTAGATAAACCTTAGAATGAGACAAACGAAACTAACTTGGGACGAACAAAGACAAACTTTAGTCTCATTCTAAGGTTTGTCTCAGTTCGTCCCAAGTTAGTCTAAGTTCATCCCATGTTTGTCTCCTTCTAAGGACGAACTTAGACAGACCTTAGAATTAGACTAACGAGATTAACTTGGGACGAACAAAGATAAACTTTAGTCTTATTCTAAGGTTGTTCTATGTTCGTCCCAAGTTAGTCTAAGTTCGTCCCAAGTTTCTCAAAGTTCATCCCAAGTTAGTCTATTTCTAAGGACGAACGTAGATAAACCTTAGAATGAGAGTAACGAGACTAACTTGAAACGAACAAAGACAAACTTTTGCCTCATTCTAATGTTTGTCAAAGTTCGTCCCAAGTTAGTCTATTACTAAGGACAAACTTACACAAACCTTAGAATGAGACTAACGAGACTAACTTGGGACGAACAAAAACAAACTTTAGTCTCATTCTAAGGTTTGTCTAAGTTCGTCCCAAGTTAGTCTAAGTTCGTCCCACGTTTGTCTCTTTCTCAGGACGAACTTAGACAAACCTTAGAATGAGACTAACGAGACTAACTTGGGAAGAACAAAGACAAACATTAGTCTCATTCTAAGGTTAGTCTAAGTTCGTCCCAAGTTAGTCTATTTCTAAGGACGAAACCTTAGAATGAGACTAAGAGACAAACTTGGGACGAACAAAGACAAACTTTAGTCTCTTTCAAAGGTTTGTCTAAGTACGTCCCAAGTTAGTCTAAGTTCGTCCCAAGTTAGTCTCTTTCTAAGGATGAACTTAGACAAACCTTAGAATGAGACTAACGAGACTAACTTGGGACGAACAAAGACAAACTTTAGTCTCATTCTAAGGTTTGTCTAAGTTCGTTCCAAGTTTGTCAAAGTTCGTCCCAAGTTAGTCTATTTCTAAGGACGAACTTAGATAAACCTTAGAATGAGAGTAACGAGACTAACTAGAGACGAACAAAGACAAACTTTTGTCTCATTCTAAGGTTTGTCAAAGTTCGTACCAAGTTAGTCTATTACTAAGGACGAACTTACACAAACCTTAGAATGAGACTAACGAGACTAACTTGGGACGAACAAATACAAACTTTAGTCTCATTCTAAGGTTTGTCTAAGTTCGTCCCAAGTTAGTCTAAGTTCGTCCCACGTTCGTCTCTTTCTCAGGATGAACTTAGACAAACCTAAGAATGAGACTAACGAGACTAACTTGGGAAGAACAAAGACAAACATTAGTCTCATTCTAAGGTTAGTCTAAGTTCGTCCCAAGTTAGCCTATTTCTAAGGACGAACTTGGATAAACCTTAGAATGAGACTAAGAGACTAACTTGTGATGAACAAAGACAAACTTTAGTCTCTTTCAAAGGTTTGTCTTAGTACGTCCCAAGTTAGTCTAAGTTCGTCCCAAGTTAGTCTCTTTCTAAGGACGAACATAGACAAACCTTAGAATGAGACTAACGAGACTAACTTGGGACGAACAAAGACAAACTTTAGTCTCATTCTAAGGTTTGTCTAAGTTCGTCCCAATTTTGTCAAAGTTCGTCCCAAGTTAGTCTATTTCTAAGGGCGAACTTAGATAAACCTTAGAATGAGAGTAACGAGAGTAACTTGAGACGAAGAAAGAAAAACTTTAGTCTCATTCTAAGGTTTGTCAAAGTTCGTCCCAATTAGTGTATTTCTAAGGATAAACTTATACAAACCTTAGAATGAGACTAAAAAGACTAACATGGGACGAACAAAGACAAACTTTAGTCTCATTCTATGGTTTGTCAAAGTTCATCCCAAGTTAGTTTATTTCTAAGGACGAACTTAGATAAACCTTAGAATGAGACTAACTTGGGATGAACAAAGACAAACTTTAATCTCATTCTAAGGTTTGTCTCAGTTCGTCCCAAGTTAGTCTAAGTTCGTCCCACGTTTGTCTCTTTCTAAGGACGAACTTAGACAAACCTTAGAATGAGACTAACGAGACTAATTTGGGACGAACAAAGACAAACTTTAGTCTCATTCTAAGGTTTGTCTAAATTCGTCTCATGTTAGTCTAAGTTCGTCCCACGTTTGTCTCTTTCTAAGGACGACCTTAGACAAACCTTAGAATGAAACTAACGAGACTAATTTGGGACGAACAAAGACAAACTTTAGTCTCATTCTTAGGTTTGTCTAAGTTCGTCCCAAGTTTGTCAAAGTTCGTCCCAAGTTAGTCTATTTCTAAGGACGAACTTAGACAAACCTTAGAATGAGACTAACGAGACTAACTTAGGAAGAACAAAGACAACCATTAATCTCATTCTAAGGTTAGTCAAAGTTCATCCCAAGTTAGTCTATTTCTAAGGACAAACTTAGATAAACCTTAGAATGAGACTAAGAGACTAACTTGGGAGGAACAAAGACAAACTTTAGTCTCATTCTAAGGTATGTCTAAGTTCGTCCCAAATTAGTCTCTTTCTAAGGACGAACTTAGACAAACCTTAGAATGAGACTAACGAGACTAACTTGGGACGAACAAAGACAAACTTTAGTCTCAATCTATGGTTTGTCTAAGTTCGTCCCAAGTTTGTAAAAGTTCGTCCCAAGTTAGTCTATTTCTAAGGACGAACTTAGATATACCTTAGAATGAGAGTAACCAGACTTACTTGAGACGAACAAAGACAAACTTTAGACTCATTCTAAGGTTTGTCAAAGTTCGTCCCAAGTTAGTCTATTTCTATGGACGAACTTATACAAACCTTAGAAAAAGACTAACGAGACTAACTTGGGACGAACAAAGACAAACTTTAGTCTCATTCTAAGTTTTGTCTAAGTTCGTCCCAAGTTAGTCTATTTCAAAGGACGAACTTAGATGAACCTTAGAATGAGACTAACGAGACTAACTTGGGACGAACAAAGACAACCATTCTAAGGTTTGTCTAAATTCGTCCCAAGTTAGCCTATTTCTAAGGACGAACTTAGATAAACCTTAGAATGAGACTAAGAGACTAACTTGGGAGGAACAAAGACAAACTTTAGTCTCATTCTAAGGTTTGTCTAAGTTCGTCCCAAGTTAGTCTATATCTAAGGACGAACTTAGAAAAACCTTAGAATGAGAGTAACGAGACTAACTTGAGACGAACAAAGACAAACTTTCGTCTCATTCTAAGGTTTGTCAAAGTTCATCCCAAGTTAGTCTATTTCTAAGGACGAACTTACACAAACCTTAGAATGAGACAAACGAGACTAACTTGGGACGAACAAAGATAAACTTTAGTCTCATTCTAAGGTTTGTCTAAGTTCGTCCCTAGTAAGTCTATTTCTAAGGACGAACTTAGATAAACCTTAGAATGAGACTAACGAGACTAACTTGGGACGAACAAAAACAAACTTTAGTCTCATTCTAAGGTTTGTCTCAGTTCGTCCCAAGTTAGTCTAAGTTCATCCCATGTTATTTCTAAGGACGAACTTAGACAGACCTTAGAATGAGACTAACGATACTAACTTGGGACGAACAAAGACAAACTTCAGTCTCATTCTAAGGTTTGTCTAAGTTCGTCCCAAGTTAGCCTATTTCTAAGGACGAACTTAGATAAACCTTAGAATGAGACTAACGAGACTAACTTGGGAGGAACAAAGATAAACTTTAGTCTTATTCTAAGGTTGTTCTATGTTCGTCCCAAGTTAGTCTAAGTTCGTCCCACGTTTGTCTCTTTCCAAGGACGAACTTAGACAAACCTTAGAATGAGACTAACTTGGGATGAACAAAGACAAACTTTAGTCTCATTCTAAGGTTTGTCTAAGTTCGTCCCAAGTTTGTCAAAGTTCGTCCCAAGTTAGTCTATTTCTAAGGACGAACTTAGATAAACCTTAGAATGAGAGTAACCAGACTTACTTGAGACGAACAAAGACAAACTTTAGACTCATTCTAAGGTTTGTCAAAGTTCGTCCCAAGTTAGTCTATTTCTATGGACGAACTTATACAAACCTTAGAAAAAGACTAACGAGACTAACTTGGGACGAACAAAGACAAACTTTAGTCTCATTCTAAGTTTTGTCTAAGTTCGTCCCAAGTTAGTCTATTTCAAAGGACGAACTTAGATGAACCTTAGAATGAGACTAACGAGACTAACTTGGGACGAACAAAGACAAACTTTAGTCTCATTCTAAGGTTTGTCTAAGTTCGTCCCAAGTTAGTCTATATCTAAGGACGAACTTAGATAAACCTTAGAATGAGAGTAACGAGACTAACTTGAGACGAACAAAGACAAACTTTAGTCTCATTCTAAGGTTTGTCAAAGTTCGTCCCAAGTTAGTCTATTTCTAAGGACGAACTTACACAAACCTTAGAATGAGACAAACGAGACTAACTTGGGACGAACAAAGATAAACTTTAGTCTCATTCTAAGGTTTGTCTAAGTTCGTCCCTAGTAAGTCTATTTCTATGGACGAACTTAGATAAACCTTAGAATGAGACTAACGAGACTAACTTGGGACGAACAAAGACTAACTTTAGTCTCATTCTAAGGTTTGTCTCAGTTCGTCCCAAGTTAGTCTAAGTTCATCCCATGTTCTTTCTAAGGACGAACTTAGACAGACCTTAGAATGAGACTAACGATACTAATTTGGCACGAACAAAGACAAACTTTAGTCTCATTCTTAGGTTTGTCTAAGTTCATCCCAAGTTCGTCAAAATTCGTCCCAAGTTAGTCTATTTCTAAGGACGAACTTAGACAAACCTTAGAATGAGACTAACGAGACTAACTTGGGAAGAACAAGGACAAACATTAGTCTCATTCTAAGGTTAGTCTAAGTTCGTCCCAAGTTAGTCTATTTCTAAAGACGAACTTAGATAAACCTTAGAATGAGACTAAGAGACTAACTTGGGACGAACAAAGACAAACTTTAGTCTCTTCAAAGGTTTGTCTTAGTACGTCCCAAGTTAGTCTAAGTTCGTCCCAAGTTAGTCTCTTTCTAAGGACGAACTTAGACAAACCTTAGAATGAGACTAACGAGACTAACTTGGGATGAACAAAGACAAACTTTAGTCTCATTCTAAGGTTTGTCTAAGTTCGTCCCAAGTTTGTCTCTTTCTAAGGACGAACTTAGACAAACCTTAGAATGAAACTAACGAGACTAATTTGGGACGAACAAAGATAAACTTTTGTCTCATTCTAAGGTAGTTCGTCCCAAGTTAGTCTGTTTCTAAGGACGAACTTAGATAAACCTTAGAATGAGACTAAGAGACTAACTTGGGACGAACAAAGACAAAATTTAGTCTCATTCTTAGGTTTGTCTAAGTTCGTCCCAAGTTAGTCTAAGTTTGTCCCAAGTTAGTCTCTTCCTAAGGACAAACTTAGACAAACCTTAGAATGAGACTAACGAGACTAACTTGGGACGAACAAAGACAAACTATAGTCTCATTCTAAGGTTTGTCTAAGTTCGTCCCAAGTTTGTCAAAGTTCGTCCCAAGTTAGTCTATTTCTAAGGACGAACTTAAATCAACCTCAGAATGAGAGTAACGAGACTAAATTGAGACGAAGAAAGAAAAACTTTAGTCTCATTCTAAGGTTTGTCAAAGTTCGTCCCAATTAGTGTATTTCTAAGGACGAACTTATACAAACCTTAGAATGAGACTAACAAGACTAACTTGGGACGAACAAAGACAAACTTTAGTCTCCTTCTAAGGTTTGTCTAAGTTCATCCCAAGTTAGTTTATTTCTAAGGACGAACTTAGAAAAACCTTAGAATGAGACTAACTTGGGATGAACAAAGACAAACTTTAATCTCATTCTAAGGTTTGTCTCAGTTCGTCCCAAGTTAGTCTAAGTTCGTCCCACGTTTGTCTCTTTCTAAGGACGAACTTAGACAAACCTTAGAATTAGACTAACGAGACTAACTTGGGACGAACAAAGACAAACTTTAGTCTCATTCTAAGGTTTGTCTAAATTCGTCTCAAATTAGTCTAAGTTCGTCCCACGTTTATCTCTTTCTAAGGACGACCTTAGAGAAACCTTAGAATGAAACTAACGAGACTAATTTGGGACGAACAAAGACAAACTTTAGTCTCATTCTTAAGTTTGTCTAAGTTCGTCCCATGTTTGTCAAAGTTCGTCCCAAGTTAGTATATTTCTAAGGACGAAGTTAAACAAACCTTAGAATGAGACTAACGAGACTAACTTGGGAAGAACAAAGACAACCATTAGTCTCATTCTAAGGTTAGTCTAAGTTCGTCCCAAGTTAGTCTATTTCTAAGGACGAATTAGATAAACCTTAGAATGAGACTAAGAGACTAACTTGGGAAGAACAAAGACAAACTTTAGTCTCATTCTAAGGTTTGTCTAAGTTCGTCCCAAATTAGACTCTTTCTAAGGACGAACTTAGACAAACCTTAGAATGAGACTAACGAGAGTAACTTGGGACGAACAAAGACAAACTTTAGTCTCATTCTATGGTTTGTCTAAGTTCGTTCCAAGTTTGTCTAAGTTCATCCCAAGTTTGTCAAAGTTCGTCCCAAGTTAGTCTATTTCTAAGGACGAACGTAGATAAACCTTAGAATGAGAGTAACGAGACTTACTTGAGACGAACAAAGACAAACTTTAGACTCATTCTAAGGTTTGTCAAAGTTCGTCCCAAGTTAGTCTATTTCTAAGGACGAACTTATACAAACCTTAGAATGAGACTAACGAGACTAACTTGGGATGAACAATGACAAACTTTAGTCTCATTCTAAGGTTGTCTAAGTTCCTCCCAAGTAAGTCTATTTCTAAGGACGAACTTAGATAAACCTTAGAATGAGACAAACGAAACTAACTTGGGACGAACAAAGACAAACTTTAGTCTCATTCTAAGGTTTGTCTCAGTTCGTCCCAAGTTAGTCTAAGTTCATCCCATGTTTGTCTCCTTCTAAGGACGAACTTAGACAGACCTTAGAATTAGACTAACGAGATTAACTTGGGACGAACAAAGATAAACTTTAGTCTTATTCTAAGGTTGTTCTATGTTCGTCCCAAGTTAGTCTAAGTTCGTCCCAAGTTTCTCAAAGTTCATCCCAAGTTAGTCTATTTCTAAGGACGAACGTAGATAAACCTTAGAATGAGAGTAACGAGACTAACTTGAAACGAACAAAGACAAACTTTTGCCTCATTCTAATGTTTGTCAAAGTTCGTCCCAAGTTAGTCTATTACTAAGGACAAACATACACAAACCTTAGAATGAGACTAACGAGACTAACTTGGGACGAACAAATACAAACTTTAGTCTCATTCTAAGGTTTGTCTAAGTTCGTCCCAAGTTAGTCTAAGTTCGTCCCACGTTTGTCTCTTTCTCAGGACGAACTTAGACAAACCTTAGAATGAGACTAACGAGACTAACTTGGGAAGAACAAAGACAAACATTAGTCTCATTCTAAGGTTAGTCTAAGTTCGTCCCAAGTTAGTCTATTTCTAAGGACGAAACCTTAGAATGAGACTAAGAGACAAACTTGGGACGAACAAAGACAAACTTTAGTCTCTTTCAAAGGTTTGTCTAAGTACGTCCCAAGTTAGTCTAAGTTCGTCCCAAGTTAGTCTCTTTCTAAGGATGAACTTAGACAAACCTTAGAATGAGACTAACGAGACTAACTTGGGACGAACAAAGACAAACTTTAGTCTCATTCTAAGGTTTGTCTAAGTTCGTCCCAAGTTTGTCAAAGTTCGTCCCAAGTTAGTCTATTTCTAAGGACGAACTTAGATAAACCTTAGAATGAGAGTAACGAGACTAACTAGAGACGAACAAAGACAAACTTTTGTCTCATTCTAAGGTTTGTCAAAGTTCGTACCAAGTTAGTCTATTACTAAGGACGAACTTACACAAACCTTAGAATGAGACTAACGAGACTAACTTGGGACGAACAAATACAAACTTTAGTCTCATTCTAAGGTTTGTCTAAGTTCGTCCCAAGTTAGTCTAAGTTCGTCCCACGTTCGTCTCTTTCTCAGGATGAACTTAGACAAACCTAAGAATGAGACTAACGAGACTAACTTGGGAAGAACAAAGACAAACATTAGTCTCATTCTAAGGTTAGTCTAAGTTCGTCCCAAGTTAGCCTATTTCTAAGGACGAACTTGGATAAACCTTAGAATGAGACTAAGAGACTAACTTGTGATGAACAAAGACAAACTTTAGTCTCTTTCAAAGGTTTGTCTTAGTACGTCCCAAGTTAGTCTAAGTTCGTCCCAAGTTAGTCTCTTTCTAAGGACGAACATAGACAAACCTTAGAATGAGACTAACGAGACTAACTTGGGACGAACAAAGACAAACTTTAGTCTCATTCTAAGGTTTGTCTAAGTTCGTCCCAATTTTGTCAAAGTTCGTCCCAAGTTAGTCTATTTCTAAGGGCGAACTTAGATAAACCTTAGAATGAGAGTAACGAGAGTAACTTGAGACGAAGAAAGAAAAACTTTAGTCTCATTCTAAGGTTTGTCAAAGTTCGTCCCAATTAGTGTATTTCTAAGGATAAACTTATACAAACCTTAGAATGAGACTAAAAAGACTAACATGGGACGAACAAAGACAAACTTTAGTCTCATTCTATGGTTTGTCAAAGTTCATCCCAAGTTAGTTTATTTCTAAGGACGAACTTAGATAAACCTTAGAATGAGACTAACTTGGGATGAACAAAGACAAACTTTAATCTCATTCTAAGGTTTGTCTCAGTTCGTCCCAAGTTAGTCTAAGTTCGTCCCACGTTTGTCTCTTTCTAAGGACGAACTTAGACAAACCTTAGAATGAGACTAACGAGACTAATTTGGGACGAACAAAGACAAACTTTAGTCTCATTCTAAGGTTTGTCTAAATTCGTCTCATGTTAGTCTAAGTTCGTCCCACGTTTGTCTCTTTCTAAGGACGACCTTAGACAAACCTTAGAATGAAACTAACGAGACTAATTTGGGACGAACAAAGACAAACTTTAGTCTCATTCTTAGGTTTGTCTAAGTTCGTCCCAAGTTTGTCAAAGTTCGTCCCAAGTTAGTCTATTTCTAAGGACGAACTTAGACAAACCTTAGAATGAGACTAACGAGACTAACTTAGGAAGAACAAAGACAACCATTAATCTCATTCTAAGGTTAGTCAAAGTTCATCCCAAGTTAGTCTATTTCTAAGGACAAACTTAGATAAACCTTAGAATGAGACTAAGAGACTAACTTGGGAGGAACAAAGACAAACTTTAGTCTCATTCTAAGGTATGTCTAAGTTCGTCCCAAATTAGTCTCTTTCTAAGGACGAACTTAGACAAACCTTAGAATGAGACTAACGAGACTAACTTGGGACGAACAAAGACAAACTTTAGTCTCAATCTATGGTTTGTCTAAGTTCGTCCCAAGTTTGTAAAAGTTCGTCCCAAGTTAGTCTATTTCTAAGGACGAACTTAGATATACCTTAGAATGAGAGTAACCAGACTTACTTGAGACGAACAAAGACAAACTTTAGACTCATTCTAAGGTTTGTCAAAGTTCGTCCCAAGTTAGTCTATTTCTATGGACGAACTTATACAAACCTTAGAAAAAGACTAACGAGACTAACTTGGGACGAACAAAGACAAACTTTAGTCTCATTCTAAGTTTTGTCTAAGTTCGTCCCAAGTTAGTCTATTTCAAAGGACGAACTTAGATGAACCTTAGAATGAGACTAACGAGACTAACTTGGGACGAACAAAGACAACCATTCTAAGGTTTGTCTAAATTCATCCCAATTTAGCCTATTTCTAAGGACGAACTTAGATAAACCTTAGAATGAGACTAAGAGACTAACTTGGGAGGAACAAAGACAAACTTTAGTCTCATTCTAAGGTTTGTCTAAGTTCGTCCCAAGTTAGTCTATATCTAAGGACGAACTTAGATAAACCTTAGAATGAGAGTAACGAGACTAACTTGAGACGAACAAAGACAAACTTTAGTCTCATTCTAAGGTTTGTCAAAGTTCATCCCAAGTTAGTCTATTTCTAAGGACGAACTTACACAAACCTTAGAATGAGACAAACGAGACTAACTTGGGACGAACAAAGATAAACTTTAGTCTCTTTCTAAGGTTTGTCTAAGTTCGTCCCTAGTAAGTCTATTTCTAAGGACGAACTTAGATAAACCTTAGAATGAGACTAACGAGACTAACTTGGGACGAACAAAAACAAACTTTAGTCTCATTCTAAGGTTTGTCTCAGTTCGTCCCAAGTTAGTCTAAGTTCATCCCATGTTATTTCTAAGGACGAACTTAGACAGACCTTAGAATGAGACTAACGATACTAACTTGGGACGAACAAAGACAAACTTTAGTCTCATTCTAAGGTTTGTCTAAGTTCGTCCCAAGTTAGCCTATTTCTAAGGACGAACTTAGATAAACCTTAGAATGAGACTAACGAGACTAACTTGGGAGGAACAAAGATAAACTTTAGTCTTATTCTAAGGTTGTTCTATGTTCGTCCCAAGTTAGTCTAAGTTCGTCCCACGTTTGTCTCTTTCCAAGGACGAACTTAGACAAACCTTAGAATGAGACTAACTTGGGATGAACAAAGACAAACTTTAGTCTCATTCTAAGGTTTGTCTAAGTTCGTCCCAAGTTTGTCAAAGTTCGTCCCAAGTTAGTCTATTTCTAAGGACGAACTTAGATAAACCTTAGAATGAGAGTAACCAGACTTAATTGAGACGAACAAAGACAAACTTTAGACTCATTCTAAGGTTTGTCAAAGTTCGTCCCAAGTTAGTCTATTTCTATGGACGAACTTATACAAACCTTAGAAAAAGACTAACGAGACTAACTTGGGACGAACAAAGACAAACTTTAGTCTCATTCTAAGTTTTGTCTAAGTTCGTCCCAAGTTAGTCTATTTCAAAGGACGAACTTAGATGAACCTTAGAATGAGACTAACGAGACTAACTTGGGACGAACAAAGACAAACTTTAGACTCATTCTAAGGTTTGTCTAAGTTCGTCCCAAGTTAGTCTATATCTAAGGACGAACTTAGATAAACCTTAGAATGAGAGTAACGAGACTAACTTGAGACGAACAAAGACAAACTTTAGTCTCATTCTAAGGTTTGTCAAAGTTCGTCCCAAGTTAGTCTATTTCTAAGGACGAACTTACACAAACCTTAGAATGAGACAAACGAGACTAACTTGGGACGAACAAAGATAAACTTTAGTCTCATTCTAAGGTTTGTCTAAGTTCGTCCCTAGTAAGTCTATTTCTATGGACGAACTTAGATAAACCTTAGAATGAGACTAACGAGACTAACTTGGGACGAACAAAGACTAACTTTAGTCTCATTCTAAGGTTTGTCTCAGTTCGTCCCAAGTTAGTCTAAGTTCATCCCATGTTCTTTCTAAGGACGAACTTAGACAGACCTTAGAATGAGACTAACGATACTAACTTGGGACGAACAAAGACAAACTTTAGTCTCATTCTAAGGTTTGTCTAAGTTCGTCCCAAGTTAGCCTATTTCTAAGGACGAACTTAGATAAACCTTAGAATGAGACTAACGAGACTAACTTGGGAGGAACAAAGATAAACATTAATCTCATTCTAAGGTTAGTCGAAGTTCGTCCCAAGTTAGTCTATTTCTAAGAACAAACTTAGATAAACCTTAGAATGAGACTAACGAGACTAACTTTTGATGAACAAAGACAAACTTTAGTCTCATTCTAAGGTTTATCTAAGAGCATCCCAAGTTAGTCTAAGTTCGTCCCACATTTGTCTCTTTCTAAGGACGAACTTAGACAAATCTTAGAATGAGACTAACGAGACTAACTTGGGACGAACAAAGACAAACTATAGTCTCATTCTAAGGTTTGTCTAAGTTCGTCCCAAGTTTGTCAAAATTCGTCCCAAGTTAGTCTATTTCTAAGGACGAACATAGATAAACCTTAGAATGAGAGTAACGAGACTAACTTGAGACGAACAAAGATAAACTTTAGTCCCATTCTAAGGTTTGTCAATGTTCGTCCCAAGTTAGTCTATTTCTAAGGATGAACTTATACAAACCTTAGAATGAGACTAACGAGACTAACTTGGGACGAACAAAGACAAACTTTAGTCTCATTCTAAGGTTTGTCTAAGTTCGTCCCAAGTTAGTCTATTTCTAAGGACGAACTTAGATAAACCTTTGAATGAGACTAACGAGACTAACTTGGGACGAACAAAGACAAACTTTAGTCTCATTCTAAGGTTTGTCTAAGTTCGTCCCAAGTTAGTCTAAGTTCGTCCCACGTTTGTCTCTTTCTAAGGATGAACTTAGACAAACATTATAATGAGACTAAGGAGACTAACTTGGGACGAACAAAGACAAACTTTAGTCTCATTCTAAGGTTTGCCTAAGTTCGTCCATGGTTTGTCAAAGGTCTTCCCAAGTTAGTCCATTTCTAAGGACGAACATAGACAAACCTTAGCTGGCGATTTTGAAGGTTTGTCTAAGTTCGTCCCTCTCTTCTCTGGCGATTTCGGCGACTCGGCAATTTTGGAATTTTCCCGTTCGTCCCGTCGATTTGTTCTCGTCTCTTCTCGGCGATTGTCTGAGCTGAGCGAGGTGGAGTCCCCCATCCTCTTCATGGCGTCTAGGACGCATCCGCCGGTGACCTATCATCCAGATGTGGTTGCTATGGCGCATCTGTCCGACTCGAACAGTCCAGATCTGGGAGCGGTGGGTGTAAAGGCTGGAGCTTTAACTCCGGCGACGGATGTAAAGGCTGGAGTTTTTACACCAACGGCGTCCTATGCTTCGGCAGCTTCGAAACCCAAGCTCATCCCTCGGTTTAAACCTATCGTCCTCCCATCTCGACAGTACTCCACGGTGGATGGGAAGCCGTCGGTTCATTTTACAGCGGCTGAGTTTGAAGCTGGTATTGCTCTCTTCAAGCATTCTTTGATAGCAAACTTTACTTTGGGTAGGCCAACGATTGAAGTCATCCGGCAGGTGTTCAAAGAAAACTGGCATATCAAAGGGCGAGCTACAATCAGTGATATATGGGATTCGCGTCACCTAATGATTATTCTGGATTCAGACGAAGATGCGAACATTGTGCTGACTTCGCCTCTCCGCAAGGTTGGACACGCCATGTTTCGGTTGTTTCGCTATTCTCCTGATTACAGTCCCAAAAAAGAGTCATCTACTACCACCAAATGGGTTAGATTACCAGGTATTCATCCTGGATTTGTCACTCGGAATTTTGTGGCTAGTATAATCAATTCGTTTGGGTGCTTTCTGGATTTGGATGAGAGGTCGAAGGCTTGTGCTACTTTGAAATATGTAAGGGCATGTGTTGAGCTTGATGTATGTAAGCATATCCCTGATGAAGTGAGGATCAGCCTGTCGGATGGAAGAGTCTTTTGGCAGAAAGTTGAAGTAGAGGGCAACCTAGCCTACTGTTCGCATTGTAAGGTTCATGGGCATGAGTTAGCAGTGTGTAGAAAGAAACAAGGTGCTAAAAATACAGAACATGATCAGACCCATATGCCTATTCCTAAGGAGCATAACTCAAGTGAAAGTATCATCCAGAATAGCAAATCGGCGCTGCCAAAAGCAAAGAACAATTCAATTGCCACTCAAGAAGAATGGGTGCAAGTAAAGAAGAAGAAAAGCGCGAGAAAGGTCAGATTTTCAAGCAATAATAAATCAGTGACAGTGCATAAAAAATCTGTGGATGATCTGAATAATGAAGAGGCAAATATGGATAATATTCAAGGGGAGGACACTATTCAGTTTGCTGAAACAAGTCAAGAGGAATCAGTCAAGGAGGATAACCGGCATGTTGATACTCATAACTCAAATATTCTGTCCCCTGAAGTAAATCAAATGGCTGCCACAGGTGATGTAATTAGTCCTTTGGGCAGTGTTGAGGCGCAAGGGAGAGCAGATATTGACCCCAAATCGGCTGTGGTGTTATTTAAAGAAAAAGAGAAGGTAGAGGGTGAAGGGGAAAAATCTGAGTTATTTATTTCTAAAAACAGTGACTTTGGTATTCCTAAAAAATCTATCCTACGGAAATCTAATACTACGCATCCAAATACAGGCATGGATCATTTAGCCAGTAGAATGGCGAGGTTGAAAACTTTAAATGGTAACTCTGATGATGGAAATGTAAAGAAGGGAGGTAGTCTAGTCTTTTGTGAAGAACTGGGCACTCTAGTTCATTCAGGGGAAGCCGCCCATGCTTTACAAGTCAGGAAGGCTATGGGGAATGATGATATTAACCTAGCTCTAGCTGAAATAGCTATGGAACATGAAGCACAGCAATATGATTGTCCTGAAGGTAGCAAGTACTACCAAGAAAAAGGTGATCAATGTTGACAAACCATATTCTTTGTTGGAATATCCGTGGGATAGGTAATGTTGAGTCCCAATACTATCTTAAGGGTATTCTTAATCAGCACTCTATTGATATGTTGGCTATTTTGGAACCAAAGATTAATGGTGCTCGTATTTCTAATATCGCTAGCTTCCTTGGTTTTCCCAACTCTATGGAAGGGGCTGATATCAATGATCATGTATGGCTATTTTGGAATGATAATGTGGTTGTTAGTAATCCTATTTGGAATATGCAGTATCTAACTGTGGAAGTTAAGAGTTTGGATGATAGGGAAAGCATGGCTTGTTCCTTTATTTATGCCTCTTGTGACAAAAATGTTAGACATGGTCTCTTTGATGAGTTGGTCGAGTATAGTGAATCTGTTAACTGGCCTTGGATGATAGCTGGAGACTTTAATGTTATTTCCAATTGGGATGAGAAAAAGGGAGGCAACTTGGATGATGATGGTAGTATGGATGCCTTTAACCAATTTCATATGGATGCTGGTGTTTCTGATGTTGGGTTTAAAGGTAATCCTTTCACCTGGTGCAATAATCACAGGGGTGATTCTAGAGTGTGGGAGAGGTTAGATCGTGTGCTTTGCAATGATCAAGCCTTTTGTAAATTTCCTAATATGCAAGTGCAGCATCTAGCCCGTGTGAAATCTGATCATTGTCCCCTTTTGATTGATGTTGAAGTTAAAGAAAAGAAAGGTTTCTTCTTTCACTACCTGAAAATTTGGGAAGATCACCCTAGCTTCTATGATATTGTCAAGGATGTCTGGGCCGGTAATACTCATCCTAATCCTATTATGAATCTTTGGTTGAAGTTGAAAAGAGTTAGAGCCCGTCTAAAAACCTGGAACTGGGTGGTTTTCGGGTGTACTAAGAAGAGAATGCGGGATCTGAAAATAAAAGTCCAAGTTCTGGAGAGAAGGTTACAAGAGGGCTATGATGATGTCCTCAACTCTGAACTCCTTAATTGCAAAATGATGCTTGATGATGTTATCAGACAAGATTTGAACCTGTTAAAAGAAAAAGCTAGGGTGAAATGGCTAAAGGATGGAGATGTTAACTCCGCCTTTTTTCATGGTGCTATTAAGATGAGGCGAAACCAATCTCGCATTAATTTTGTGGTGGATGAGGACTCAATTGCTCCAACCCCGGAGCAGATTGGGGCTGAGGCTGTTGGTTTCTATTCCAATCTTTTAACAGGGCATACTCCGCCTCCTCCGGCTGATGCCTTCGGGTATTTTGATAAAGTAATTTCTGATGAGGAGAACGATAGCCTGTCGAGGTGCCCATCTGTTGATGAGATCCTTCAGGAGTTAAAGGGAATGAGTGATGACAGCGCTCCGGGGCCAGATGGGGTTTACCTCTCGTTTCTTTGTTTTCTTTTGGGATCTTATTAAGGGGGACGTGATGAAGGCGGTTACTGGCTTCTTCTTTGGTCTCCAAATTCCCTCCATTATAGGAGGGACGTATCTTACCTTGATTCCGAAGGCTCCTAATCCTGCGAGTATTGCTGATCTTCGCCCCATCAGTTTATGTAATGTTGTGCATAAACTTTTTTCTAGAGTTTTGAATTCCAGGTTGTCGTGCATTCTTCACAAGCTTGTTAGTGCTGAGCAAGTTGGTTTTGTGAAAGGCAGGAGTATTATAGAGAATATTGGGCTTGGGCAAGATATGTTGTTTGATCTCAAGCAAAAAACGGAGGGTAGTAATATCATGATCAAGCTTGACATGTCCAAGGCGTATGACAGATTGTCCTGGAGTTTTATTATGGCTGCGTTGAGAGCTTATGGCTGCTGTGAAAATTTTGTTGACCTTGTTTTTAGATGCATCTCTAGCTCGTGGTTCTCTATTAAATGGGATGGCAGACGTTGTGGTCATTTTAAATCTTCCCAGGGATTGCGCCAAGGGGATCCCTTATCTCCTACTCTCTTTGTGATTGCTATGGAATGGCTCACCAAGGATATTAATCATGCAGTTGATGAAGGCCTTATCTTGGGTTATCAAAATGGTGTTAGAGGGAGATACATCAATTCCCTTCTGTTTGCTGATGATATCCTCATTTTCACTAATGGTTGCAAAAGATCGGTGGAAAATCTTATGGATATCATTCAAGTCTTTTGTGACTATTCTGGGCAACGGCTCAACAATGACAAGAGTTTCATATTCTTTCCTGAAGACATGAGAAGAGAAAGACAAAAAACTCTGCTTGATATTACTAAGTTCCATAAAGGCACTTTCCCAGTTACTTACCTTGGAGCCCCTCTTTACACGGGGCGTACCAAGATTGAATACTTCCAGAGCCTTGAAGACAACATCAGGAAACGGATAGGAGGTTGGATGAAGAATCTTCTTTCTTTTGGAGGCAAAATTACCCTTATTGACTCTGTTCTTAATTCTGTTGGCATTCATTGTATGTCTATTCTTCCTATTCCCATCACTGTGCTTAATCATGTGGGAAGTATCCTTAGGAGCTTCCTATGGGATAAAGGGGATGGTAAGAGAAGACACTGGGTGAATTGGGAGAATGTTTGTAGAGAAAAGTCCGCAGGAGGTCTGGGCATTAAAAAATTGGAAGATATAATGTTGGCTCTTCAGGGGAAATTGGCTTGGAAATTTATCAATTCTGATTCCTTATGGGCATTCCATGCCAGGAGGAAATTTGCTCATGGTACTAGGGGGTCTTGCATTTGGAATTCAATTGACCACATTATCATTAAGCTGCGTGAGGAATCGAGGTGGATCATTGGGCATGGGAACATATCTGTGGCTCAGTTCTGTGATCGTCTTGGGTGTAACAGTCCCAGGGGCCTAGTTGATGCTAGGTTGCGGGATATTCGTGATGAGCCCTCCTCTTGGCAAGACATTATAAATTGCCTCCCGACCAGTAAGAGAAGTCTCTATGAGAACCTGGCCATCTCCAGTGATGATGATATTTATATTTGGGAAGGCTGTGAAACAGGTAACTTCTCTGCGAGCAAGTTCAGGATTTCCTTCCAGACTAAATGGCCTGATGTTAGATGGGCTAATAATATCTGGTGCAATTGGATCCCAATGAAAGTTGGGTGTTTTGTTTGGAAATTCTTCATGTCAGCTATTCCTACTGATGACAAAGTGATGAATATTGGTATCAGCATGGCTTGCCAATGGCCTTCAACGGAGTCCATCAACCATCTTTTCTTTAAAGGGGACGTTGCTCAGTCTGCCTGGAATAATTTCAAGTTGATGTTTGGGGGAGGTCTTATTAGAGGGAAGGAAAGCTTCTCTAGAGTTATTGCTGCAAAGAACCCTAAGGACTTTATGTCCTGTCTCAAAATTGGTGTGGCCTGTTGCATTTTGTGGGAAATATGGAAATACCGTAATGCCATTTTCTTTGATCAACGCACTCCTCCTATTAGAGTGAGTATTAGCAGATGGGTTACGGATCTTGCAAGGCTTATGCCTGCGAACCATGTGAGGGATGCTAGTGATGGTAGCCTTAAAAGGCTCCTTCTGTTCTCCATGGTTGGGAGGAAGTCCTCTATGGGCAGATGGGTCGCCAGCACTATGTTTCCTAACAGACATTCGGCCTATATTTCGTGCATTCGCAGAATGGATCGCATGTTTGGAGGCTTTGTCATCAAGGATGATAGAGGCATTGTGTCCCACTTTCATGGGGAAGAGATTTGGGAGCTTGATGATTTTTCCTGCCTCATTTCTGTTGTTAAAATGGCTATTTTTTTTTTAAACGGACATGGTGTCCTTATATTATTAAGAATGCCATGACACCACCTGTTACAAAAAGCCCCTAGGGCAGAAACAGCCTAGCCACTCCAACATGAGGACACAAGGCAAAAAGGAAACAGGCAATGCTAGGAACAAAAACTAGGAACAAAATAGAACATAAAGGAGAGATCCTCTGCAGAAACTAATAAGCACGCAGCAGGATGTCATCTCGAACTTCCCGGAGAACAATATCTAGGTCATCTTCAGTATGTTCACAATCAACCTTGTCACAGAAAAAGAAGTGACTAAGTTGATCATGAAGAACAGCCTGCTTTACAAAAATTGGACACTGTCCCAGACGGACCTCCTTCCCTTGTGCCGAGGCACACGCAGCAGCAATGGCCGAGCCATTAGCTCTTGGACAGCATCTAATGAACTGCACCAAATGGAACTCCTGTAACACACTCCTTTGCCTATTAATTTCGTTCCACGGAATGTCATCTCTGCGGGAAATGCTCAACCAATGCATGAAGGGGGAAGACCCAACCACCATGCCAACCTCCATGCCGTTGTCAACACTGTTAGAGATCGCCTCCCTGATCAACTCGATCAAGCAAGTCCATTCATCATTACCACCCAACTCAACGCCCCGTAAGAACACACAGGACCCTGTGGAATCTTTGACAACAACTCCTCCACAAAAAGCCCCTCCTCGATTTACAAGCGCCAAATAAACAGAATGCTTGCTGCTATGCAGGGGGGCATTTAGCCATCTGCCGAAAATGAAGTGTCTGCCAGGAATTGCCATATGGTGAAATCTGAGGAGAGAACTGTTACTTGCTTTAATAGCAAATTTCAAAGGAACAAGTCTCCCAAGGTCAGATCCCCATTTGCTAATGCAAGGTTTAATAGCAGGGCAATGGCTATCAAAGAACTTCGCATTGCGATTCTTCCATATCTCCCACATCGTACAAAAGGCCATGCCAATCTTAAGGCAGGATATGAAGTCCTTTGGATTTGCCCCATCAGTAATTCTGGAAAGGCTAGCTCTACCACGAATTAACTCACCTCCAAAGGAAGACTTGAAGAATTCCCAGGCTTCCAGCGCCACATCTCCTTTAAAGAAAATGTGGTTTATGTTCTCGACCTTTGGCTCACAACAACATCTACATTTTGAGGCCATCTGAATACCCATATCCATCACTTTATCATCTGAGGGTAAGGCATCCATGAAGAATTTCCACATGAAACAACTAATTTTCATGGGAAGCCAACTATGCCATATGTTCTTAGCCCAACTAACTTCTGGCCACTGAGTTTGGAAGGAAACTCTAAAGGCCTTTGTAGAAAAACTACAATATGGATCACCTTCCCACACAAAGAGATCATCCCCACTAGTAAAGGTCATCTGATCATAGTCTCTCTTGCATTGCTCAGGAATGCAATCAAGAAACCTTTCCCAATCGTTACTATTAGAGTGAATCTCTTGAAGATTTAAATGCCCCAGATCTTCAGGAGGCTCAAAACCTAGCTTAAGGCAAAAAGTTTTGACGGAGGTAGCACCCTGCCCTATGATCCATCGAGTTTCTTCTTGGAGTTTGATAATGAGATGATCAATAGAATTCCATATACATGAGCCACTAACACCATGGTGAAATTTCCTCCTGGCATGCATCGCCCATAAGGAATCAGAATTCAGGAAACTCCAAGCCAATTTGCCTTTGAGAGAGAGCATAATATCTTCCAAGTTTTTAATTCCCAAACCGCCTACTGATTTTTCTCTACAGATCTTCTCCCAACCCACCCAATGCCTTCTCTTCCCATCCCTATTATCCCAAAGAAAGCTACGAATGAGCCCTCCAATGCGATTGAGGACCGTCTTAGGAATAGGGAGAACAGACATGCAGTGAATACCCACCGAGTTGAGCACAGATTCAATAAGGGTAACCTTTCCTCCAAAGGAAAGAATATTTTTCATCCATCCACCCATCCTCTTTTGAACCTTTTCTTCGAGATCCTTGAAGTATTCGATCTTTGTGCGGCCAACATAAAGAGGAACACCCAAGTATTTAACTAGAAAAGTACCTTTATGGAATTTAGTGACCTCCAGGATTTGCTTCTGCCTTGTGTTACTCATATCCTCTGAACAGAAAATAAAGCTTTTGTCATTGTTGAGCTGTTGTCCAGAAAGATGACAGAAATCCTTAATAATCTTCATCATGGCTTCCAAAGATTTTTTGCACCCATTAGTAAAGATAAGAATGTCGTCAGCAAACAAGAGGGTATTAATATATCTTCCGAAGACACCATTTTGAAATCCTCTCATAAGACGATTGCTCACAGCATTGTTGATTGTTCTGGTGAGCCATTCCATGGCAATAATAAATAAAGTAGGGGATATAGGATCTCCTTGCCTCAAACCATGCGTAGATTTGAAGTCCCCATACAACTGCCCGTCCCATTTGATAGAAAACCAAGGGCTAGAAATGCTTCTAAAAACCATGTCAACAAAGATTTCATTACATCCAGACGCCCTCAAAGCTGCTAGAATGAAGCTCCAAGATAATCGGTCATAAGCTTTAGACATGTCAAGTTTGACCATAACATTACCCCCATAAGTTGGCCTTTTGATGTCGAAAGCCATATCATGGGCCAGCGCGATGTTTTCATGGATACTTCTATTCTTGACAAAACCAACTTGTTCGGGGCTCACAAGTTTGTGGAGATGAAGGGACAGTCTAGTATTCAATATGCGGGACAACAGCTTGTGAAGCACATTACATAAGCTAATAGGACGAAGATCCGAGATGCCTGTTGGATTAGCTGCCTTTGGAATCAAGGTTAGATAGGTAGCACCAATGATTTTCGGGATTTGAAGACCATAAAAAAAACCTGCTACCGCCGCCACAATATCAGCTTTAATAAGACTCCAGAAATAAACAAAGAATCTGGATGTGAAACCATCCGGGCCCGGAGCACTATCATCACTCATATCTTTCAATTCTTGGAGGATTTCCTCTTTGCACGGGGATTTGCACAGGGAAATATTATCTGCATCAGAAATAACCTTTTCGAAGCACTCAAAGGAACTCTGATCAGGAGGAGGATTGTTCCCTGTAAGGAGATTGGAATAAAAATGAACAGCATCACCACCAATCTGCTCCGAGGTCGGCACAATAGAATCTTCATCTTCTTGAATAAAATTTATACGTGAGCTATTTCTTCTCATCTTAATGGCACCATGATAGAAAGCCGAGTTAAGATCACCGTCTCTAAGCCATCTAACTCTGGCTTTTTCTTTTAACAGAGCAAAATCTTGATTAATAGCATCCTCCAACATAGATTTGCAGTGAATAATCTCAGAGTTTAGGCTATCATCATAATTCTCTTGCAACTTCTTTTCTAAAACTTGTGTTTTCAGCTTTAACTCTCTCATTCTTCTTTTAGTACAGCGAAAAACAGACCAGTTCCACCACTTGAGTCTGCCTCTCACCTTCTTAAGCTTGAGAGCAACGTTTACAATAGGGTTATCATGGAGAGACCCATCCCAAGCTTCCTCCACAACAGAGTAAAAGCCTGGATGCTCCTCCCAAATTTTAAGATAGTGGAAGAAGGATCTTCTTCTATCTTTTTGGTCCAACTCAATAAAAAGAGGACAATGGTCTGATTTGATTCTGGCCAGGTGAGTGACCTGCAGATTAGGAAAATTACAGTAGGCAAGATCATTACAAAAAACTCTATCAAGGCGTTCCCAAATCCGAGACTCCCCCTTATGGTTGTTGCTCCAAGTAAAAGGATTCCCTTTGAAACCAGCATCAGAAAACCCAGCATCCATTTGGAATTGGTTGAAGGCCCCTATACTACCATCATCATCAGAATTCCCTCCCCTTTTTTCATCCGGGTTAGAAATAACATTAAAGTCCCCTGCAATAATCCAGGGCAGATTAACCGAGGCTCCATACTCCACCAGATCATCAAACAACTCCTGACGGATATCCTTATCACAGGAAGCATATATAAAGGAACAAATCATTTCACTATCCCCATCATTCTTTAAAAGCTCGAAGGTGACACTTTGCTCCTTCCAAACTACATTAGATAACACAATCGGGTCTTTCCAGAAAATCCAAATATGGGTGTTAATAACCCCATCACTCATACAATAATCATAGCCAAGAAATTCTGCAATCTTCTCAATACGATCTGCATCAATTTTAGGCTCAAGGATAGCTATCATATTCACAGGGTGCTCTATAAGGATGTCTTTTAAATACTACTGAGAAGCCATGTTTCCTATCCCTCTAATATTCCAACAAATAATTTGTGCTATCATTGAGGAACTGAGGGGAGGCAGTACTTGCTACATGTGGGTTGGTCATTACCTTGTTCATTTAGAGGAGACTTTTTGCCCGTTGCATCAACTTGAGATAAGGTTCCTTCAGAAGCTCCTATGTCACAAGCCAAGGCGATAGCCTCTAGCGCATTGCTTATTCTGTCATCTTTACATCCCTTTCTAACTTGGAGAGCATGTTGGATTGCTGATGGTGCCACTAGCCCCCCTAATTCTTCACAAAAGATCAGGCCATCTACCTTATGAACAAACTCCTTGTTTGGCTCTTTTAACTTTTCTGCCCTCACAAGGTTTGCTTCCTTAGAAACATTTGGATACTGTGTTTGTTTTAGCGCAGACTTTAGAGGCTTAAGGTTCGGATCAAACCTTGTCCCAGCAAACTGTTTGATACATTCAGCCGCAACAGGAGCATCAGTAGTAGCTTTAACAGCCACAATAGGGTCATTAATAATAGCAGCATCAATAACAGCATTAACAGCCACAATAGGATCATCAATAATAGGAGCATCAATAATAGGATCAGCATTAGCAGCCCCAAAATCAGAACTGTTTGCACTGCTTGACTCACCTAGCTCCTTAGATATCACATTTTGCAGCTGCTGTTGCTTCCCATTAAGCATATTATCTCCGGGACCTTTCACCAAAATAGATTTCTTATTTGCGTTGTCCGTAAATGTCACAGCCCGGTTTTTCCTCTTGGATTTAACTTCAGTCCATACCTCCTTAGAAGCACCAGAATTAGTACCTTTACCAACAGAATCATGTTCACCAAGAATGGTAATAGAAAGCGATTTCTTCTCATTATTTGTTTGTTTGGCAGGGACTTTCTTAGCTGGTTCGGTATTACTTTCAGAAGTCTTGGCCTCAGCCCTTCTTTTCCTGCAATCTGCATAAGTATGACCATGTATTCTGCATCCAGAACAATAGGAAAGATTACCTTCGACCTCAATCCTTTGATTGAATCTTCTTCCATCAGAGAGCACAATACTCACCTCATCCGGAATAGGTTTAGCTACATCCATCTCAACACAGGCTCTAGCATACTTCAAGGAGGCACACGCCTTAGTGTAGATATCCAGATCTAAGAATTCTCCGAAAACATTTACAATGGCCGCAATATAGTTCCTTGTGAAGAACCCCGGATGAAGACCAGGTAAGCGAACCCACTTAGTGGTGGTAGAAGACTCACATCGTGGATTGTAATCCGGCGTGTACCTGAAAAGACGAAACATGGAATGACCAATTTTCCGAATCTGGGAGGTGAGGGCTATTCTCGCATCTTCTTCGGAATCAAGAATAATCATAAGATGTCGTCCATCCCATATATCACTGATAGTCGCTCGCCCTTTAATCAGCCAGTTCTCTTTGAATGCTTTCCTGATCTCAGCTAACGGAGGACGACCAACTGTAAATTTGGCCACGAGCGAGTGTCTGAATAAGGCTACGCCGGCTTCAAACTCTGTCGTGGAGAAATATACAGTCGGTTTGCCCTCCGAGTGCCCATACTGTCGGTTTGCCAAAGGAATATCACGAAATCTTGGTAAAAACGTCGGCTTTACCGCGGCGGAGGCAAAAGTCAGCTTCGGTTGACCAAGGGTAGCTGCGTAGGAAGTCTTCGGAGCAAAAGCCGCCTCCTTTACCGTTGTCTCCGGAGAAAAAGATCCATCCTTTGCAGAAGAATGAACCAGATCTGACGAAAAGGAAGAAGCTTCGCCCTTTATCTGCTCCAGATCTGAGATGCCGTAAATCTGCGCCAGATCTGGGGGAACAGGACCGAGGGAATACGTCGGAAACGCCGGTGAAGTATTCATAAGACTACCACACCCACCGAAGTGATTTCGCGAAGAAACGAAGAAAACGGCGAGACGCCAAAATCGCCCGAAGCGACAGAGCTTCTCTCACTAGACAAACCTTAGAATCCTTAGGTTTTTAAAATGGCTATTCGCCATGGGATTGAAAAGGGGATGACTGTCAGCCTCATTGCTAGCTCCTCGCCTTTCATGTTGTGGCTTGATCCGAGGCACTTCCACGATATTCCCTGGAATGATGTGTATAAGCAAAGGAGTTTGTTTGCCGAATTACCTAATGTTCAGTTCTGGAGGTGTTGTCCCAAAGCTAATGGCGCGGCTATTGCAGTTTCTTGTACAGCTGCTCAGGGGGAAGACCTTACAGATGGGAGGGCTCCTTCCTTTGTCAAGCAGGCTATAAAGCATGATAACTTAAGCCATATTTTTCTATGTGATCGTGAGGATTGTATTCATGACCATGATAGTGAGGTGCTGGTCCTGCGGAGAATTAGAGATGATCTTATTCTAGGTGGCAAGGCCTTTTAGCTAGTGGAAGGTTATGGTTGTTACCTGCGGCTTCTTTGTTAGTATAGGGATTTTCTTTGTTCCTCCTTTTTGCTGGGGTAATTCCTGGCTCTCTTTTTTAGGCCTGTTCGGCGTTTTTAAGAAGGTTGATTTTATAACTTCCTTCTGGCGCTTGAGGGCCTTTTTGTATTTGCCACGATCCAGGCTTTTTGGATCTTTTATCTAATAAAGGCGCTGGCTCCGTCAAGTTTTTAAAAAAAAAGATTGAGACTAACGAGACTAACTTGGGAAGAACAGAGACAAACATTAGTCTCATTCTAAGGTTAGTCTAAGTTCGTCTCAATTTGGTCTATTTCTAAGAACAAACTTAGATAAACCTTAGAATGAGACTAAGAGACTAACTTGAGACAAACAAAGACAAACTTTAGTCTAATTCTAAGGTTTGTCTAAGTTCGTCCCAAGTTAGTCTCTTTCTGAGGACGAACTTAGCCAAACCTTAGAAGTAGACTAACGAGACTAACTTGGGACGAACAAAGACAAACTTTAGTCTCATTCTAAGGTTTGTCTAAGTTCATCCCAAGTTTGTCAAAGTTCGTCCCAAGTTAGTCTATTTTTAAGGAAGAACTTAGATAAACCTTAGAATGAGAGTAATGAGACTAACTTGAGACGAACAAAGATAAACTTTAGTCTCATTCTAAGGTTTGTCAATGTTTGTCCCAAGTTAGTCTATTTCTAAGGAAGAACTTATACAAACCTTGGAATGAGACTAACAAGACTAACTTGGGACGAACAAAGACAAACTTTAGTCTCATTCTAAGGTTTGTCTAAGTTCGTCCCAAGTTTGTCTATTTCTAAGGACGAACTTAGATAAACCTTAGAATTAGACTAACGAGACTAACTTGGGACGAACAAAGACAAACTTTAGTCTCATTCTAAGGTTTGTCTAAGTTCGTCCCAAGTTTGTCTCTTTCTGAGGACGAACTTAGACAAACTTTAGAAGGAGACTAACGAGACTAACTTGGGACGAACAAAGACAAAATTTAGTCTCATTCTAAGGTTTGTCTAAGTTCGTCCCAAGTTTGTCAAAGTTCGTCCCAAGTTAGTCTATTTCTAAGGAAGAACTTAGATAAACCTTAGAATGAGAGTAACGAGACTAACTTGAGACGAACATGTTAGAATTGAGAGACTAAGAGAGTATTGGAATAGAGAGAATAGAGAGAATAGAAAGAGAGGAAAATCAGATTTACTTTCTTGTATTCAACTTGATAAAATATACAAGCTTATATAGAGGCTAGATCAACCATTTAATATCAACTCTCAACTATATCCTAACAGCTCTATTCTCATTTAATGCTAACTCCCAACAGCTCCTCATTTGAATATTTGAATGAGCTCTTGGATAGTTATATTCTTGAATAGAGTTAATCTTGGATATAGTCTTCCTATCAATACTCCCCCTCAAGCTTGACAACCAGAACTTGTTAAGCTTGGAACCATGAAGACTTGCCTCATTAAAAACCTAAGTATGTAAAACCTCATGTGATGAAACCATACTTAGGGAAAAAGAGTGCAAACCCTCATGGCCTAGGGACTCATGACAGAGGAATGCTGGTGAGTCCAAGTTTTGAATTGATGAACTTGCACACCTTTGAGCTTGCAGCTTTGGTGAAGATGTCTGCCAACTGATCTCCACTTCTTGTATAACATGGAAGAATCACTCCTTGCTCCACCATTTGCCTAACTTTGTGGCAGTCAACTTCAATGTGCTTGGTCCTTTCATGGAACACTGAGTTGGATGCAATGTGTATGGCTGCTTGATTGTCACAATGCATGGTGATTGGTGTTGGAGACTCGATGCCTAAGTCCTTGAGCAAAGCCTTTATCCATATGAGTTCATTGGTGAGCTTCCTCATTGCTCTATATTCTACTTCAGCACTTGAGCATGAGATCACCTTTTGCTTCTTGCTCTTCCAAGTAACTAAGTTGCCTCCAATGAATGTGTAATAGCCTGTGGTAGACTTCCTATCCACTCTATCTCCAGCCCAATCAGCATCACAATAACCCACAATCTCAGTGCTTTCATTGCACCCCATCCATATACCTTGACCGGGTGAGACTTTGAGGTATCTATAGAGCCTCTCCACCATATGCCAATGATGCATCTTTAGTTTTTGCATATGTTGGCTCACTTGATTCACAGCAAAGCAAATATCAGGTCTAGAAATGGTTAAGTAGATGAGTTTACCAACCATCCTTCTATATTGCTTGAAGTCTTTAAATGGCATATCTTCAATCTCCCCCTCTCTAGATACTTTGTAGCCTTCCTCAAGGGGTGCATTGGCTGGCTTTGCTCCAAGTTTTCCTGCCTCACACAAAAGATCAAGTGTGTACTTCCTTTGGGATAAGAAGAGCCCCTCTTTTGATTGGCATACTTCAATTCCAAGGAAGTACTTTAGCTTACCCAAATCTTTAATATCAAATACATTTTTTAAGAAAACTTTGGTAGCATTTATACCTGCCTTGTCACTCCCTGTGATGATGATATCATCAACATACACAAGGATGACAACTCTACCTTTTGGACCACAGAGGTTGAAGAGGGTGTGATCAGCTTCTGACCTCTTGAAACCTCTCTTTATAAGAGTTGAACTCAGCTTGTGGTACCAAGCTCTTGGTGATTGCTTCAAGCCATAAATTGCCTTCTTCAATCTAAGCACTTTCCCTGGCTTGACTGAGTCTTCTAGGCCAGGAGGGGGAAGCATATAGACCTCTTCATCTAGTTCTCCTTGGAGAAAAGCATTTTTGACATCCATCTGCCATAATTCCCACTCAAGGTTGGTTGCAAGTGAAAGGATGAACCTTACCGTATGTAGCTTGGCCACTGGAGCAAATGTATCAAGATAGTCTTCTCCATATGTTTGAGTGAATCCTCTCGCTACCAATCTTGCCTTGTGCCGTTCAATCTGTCCATCACTCTTGTATTTGATTGTGAAGACCCACTTGCTTGACACTGCCTTCTTTCCTTTGGGAAGATCAGACTCATACCAAGTGCCATTTACCTCCATTGCCTTGGTTTCGTCGCAAATAGCTTCCCTCCACAACTTATGCTCTTTAGCTTCATCATAGGATCTTGGTACATGTCGTTCATCCAGTTTGCTAATGAACACTTGATGTTCTTGAGGGAAATGAGCCAAAAACACATAGCTTGAATAGGGTGAGCTACAACCATGTTGTTGTAGAACACCCTTGTGTTTACCCAATTGGAACGATCATTCCTCACCCTTGTGCTTCTCCTAAGAGGTTGCACTTCTTCAAGCTCTTTACCTTGATGCTCTTCATCATTCAGAGCAAAGTCTGAATAGTCTTGGGCTCCATCTTGATCATGACTAGATGAGCCAGCTTCTTGTGGCTCTACTTGTGCTTCATCTTGATCACCATCTTGATCATGACTAGACGAGTCAGCTTCTTGTGGCTCCACCTGTGCTTCATCTTGATTTCCCCCCTCGTGATCAGGATGGGGTAATTCCCCAGTCTCTTGAGGGGTCATAGGAGTAGGAACTTTCCGTGTTCCCCCCTGATCCTTGGGCAAATTTAGCCCAAAGCCCTCCAAGATGATCCTTAGGTTCGTGGCTCTATCTGATTGTACTTCAGGTAGGTTCTTTAGATCATCCCAACTCCTACTCTCGTAGTACCCCTTTGCCTCCACAAACTTTACATCTCGAGACACTAAGACTTTCTGTGCTACCGGATCATAGCACTTGTATCCCTTCTGAGTTGTTGAGTAGCCAATGAACATTGCCTTTGTACTCTTAGCTTCTAGTTTGTTTCTTTGTTCCCCTGGGATTAGCACAAAACAAAGACACCCAAATACTCTTAAGTGATTAATGGAAGGTTTGGATTTGTTGAGTACCTCATAGGGAGATATGTCATCAAGACTCCTTTTTGGAATTCTGTTGATGAGGTAAGAAGCTGTCATCACAGCATCTCCCCAAAACCTCTTTGGCACATTGGTATGGAACATCATGGACCTCGCTATCTCCATTAAGTTCCTATTCTTCCTCTCCGCCACGCCATTCTGTTGAGGGGTATAAGGGCAGCTTGTTTGATGTATAATCCCATGATTAGCCAAATGTTGCTTGAAAGTATTGCTAGTGTATTCCCCACCATTATCTGATCTGAAACCTTTTATATTGGCATTGAACTGGTTAGTAATATAGTTCTGAAAATTCATAAAAGCCTCTAGAACTCTATCCTTTGATTGGATCAATGTTAGCCAAGTATACTTAGATTTTTCATCAATGAATGTGACAAAGTACTTATGGTTTTCTCTAGACAGACAAGGTGCAGTCCATACATCAGAATGCACAAGATCAAAACAATTCCTATAAGTAGTAATTGATCTTGGAAATACTGATTTGCAATGTTTTCCCAAAATACAAGCCTCGCAATCATCATTCTTAAAAGAAACACTAGGCAACATCAAGTTTAGAGCTCTAGTATGTGGATGTCCTAATCTAGCATGCCACATTGTATCAATTGCCAAATAAGAGCTAAAAGCACAATTCAAGTCAGATAGGGGCTTAGTGTCTTCAAGCAAATATAAGCCTTCTTTGGTTACTCCTTTTCCAAGTAACTGATGACTCTTAATGTCCTGAAATTTCAAATCATTAGGACTAAAGATAACATTGCAATCCAAATCAGTTGCAACCTTTTTAACGGATAACAAGTTAGATGTAAAACTAGGCATATAAAAAGCTCTAGACTTCTTATCAAATAGATTAAGGTTTCCAACACCCTTAATAGGTATTTTATCACCATTTGCAATTACCTAATCAACTTAGAGTTACTAATCATGTGATGAGAGGCTCCTAAATCTATAAACAATGATTTAGAAATGTTTGATGCAATGAATGATTTACCAAGTGTGTTACCAAGGTTCTCCTTGAGAGCTTTGATGAGTGCATCAAGATCTGATCTCCTGATCATCCCATCCTCAGTGCTCTTCAAGGCAGTCAAGGCTCGCCCTTCTTCCTCATTGGAGAGGTGAGCTCTTGCATCCTTGAACTTGTTTGGCTTCAAGTGAGGGTGAAGGATCCAGCATTTGTCCTTCATGTGCCCCTTTTTCTTGCAAAACTCACAAGTAAAGACCTTCCTCTCCTCTGATTTATACACAACCTTGTTGGCTTGAGCTGCTTCAGCTTTGTTAGCCAAGGAGAGTTCTCCTTTTCCTCCAAAAAGACCATGAGAACCTTGCTCCATTTGGATTTGAGCACACATTTCTTCAAGTGTTGGAAGCTTGTCAGCCCTCAAGATGTGTTTGGTCAGGTCATTGTAGGTTGGGTTCAAGGTTAGAAGTAGCCCAAACACCTTGTCTTGCTCCCTTCTTTCATTAATTGTTGCTGGATCAATGGTGCTTGGTCTAAGCATTTCCAGCTCAGCCCATAAGGACCTAAATTTTCGAAGTGTTGGGTGAACTCCATGTCTTCTTGGCTTAGGTTGTTGATGGCCTTCTTGACCTCAAACACCCTGCTCAAGTTGGATGTGTTTCCATACACTATTTGGAGTGTATCCCAAAGGTCTTTCGTTGTCTCGCAATAGGAATATGCCTCTAAGATTGATGCTTCAAGAGAGTTTTGAATGATGGACAAAACCATCAAGTCTTCTTGAAGCCACCTATCCTTATCAACAGGGACAATCTCCGTATCATCTTCTTGTTGGACAATTTGGCTATGAGCATCACTCTTGGTGATATGACTCCATAGACCTCTTCCTCCCAGGGCTATTTTGATCATTCTTGACCATAGCAGGTAATTCACTCCCTTGAGAGTCACCGGAATGACAACAACTTTGGTATCCATCTTGGATGAGCGTGTGGTTTGATTTCAAAAAAAATGAATGAAAGAGAATAAGAGTATGCTGCGGAATTTGGATCTATGCTGCTGATACCATGTTAGAATTGAGAGACTAAGAGAGTATTGGAATAGAGAGAATAGAAAGAGAGCAAAATCAGATTTACTTTCTTGTATTCAACTTGATAAAATATACAAGCTTTTATAGAGGCTAGATCAACCATTTAATATCAACTCTCAACTATATCCTAACAGCTCTATTCTCATTTAATGCTAACTCCCAACAGCTCCTCATTTGAATATTTGAATGAGCTCTTGGATAGTTATATTCTTGAATAGAGTTAATCTTGGATATAGTCTTCCTGTCAATAGAACAAAGATAAACTTTAGTCTCATTCTAAGGTATGTCAATGTTTGTCCCAAGTTAGTCTATTTCTAAGGAATAACTTATACAAACCTTAGAATGAGACTTACAAGACTAACTTGGGACGAACAAAGATAAACTTTAGTCTCATTCTAAGGTTTGTCTAAGTTCGTCCCAAGTTAGTATATTTCTAAGGACGAACTTAGATAAACCTTAGAATGAGACTAACGAGACTAACTTGGGACGAATAAAGACAAACTTTAGTCTCATTCTATGGTTTGTCTAAGTTCGTCCCAAGTTTTTCAAAGTTCGTCCAACTTAGTCTATTTCTAAGGACAAACTTAGACAAACCTTAGAATGAGAGTAACGAGACTAACGTGAGACGAACAAAGACAAACTTTAGTCTCATTCTAAGGTTTCTCTAAGTTCGTCCCAAGTTTGACAAAGTTCGTCCCAAGTTAGTCTATTTCTAAGGACAAACTTATACAAACCTTAGAATGATACTAACGAGACTAACTTGGGACGAACAAAGACAAAATTTAGTCTCATTCTAAGGTTTGTCTAAGTTCGTCCGAAGTTAGTCTATTTCTAAGGATGAGACTAAAGTTTGTCTTTGTTCGTCTCACGTTAGTCTCGTTACTCTCATTCTAAGGTTTATCTAAGTCTGTCCTTAGAAATAGACTAAGTTGGACGAACTTAGAAATAGACTAAGTTGGACAAACTTTAGTCTCATTCTAAGGTTTCTCTAAGTTCGTCCCAAGTTAGTCTAAGTTCATCCCTAGTTAGTCTCTTTCTAAGGACGAACTTAGACAAACCTTAGAATGAGACTAACGAGACTAACTTGGGACGAACAAAGACAAACTTTAGTCTCATTCTAAGGTTTGTCTAAGTTCATCCCAAGTTTCTCAAAGTTCATCCCAAGTTAGTCTATTTCTAAGGACGAACTTAGATAAACCTTAGAATGAGAGTAACGAGACTAACTTGAGACGAACAAAGACAAACTTTTGTCTCATTCTAAGGTTTGTCAAAGTTCGTCCCAAGTTAGTCTATTACTAAGGACGAACTTACACAAACCTTAGAATGAGACTAACGAGACTAACGAGACTAACTTGGGACGAACAAATACAAACTTTAGTCTCATTCTATGGTTTGTCTAAGTTCGTCCCAAGTTAGTCTAAGTTCGTCCCAAGTTAGTCTATTTCTCAAGACGAACTTAGACAAACCTTAGAATGAGACTAAGAGACTAACTTGGGACGAACAAAGACAAACTTTAGTCTCTTTCAAAGGTTTGTCTAAGTACGTCCCAAGTTAGTCCAAGTTCGTCCCAAGTTAGTCTCTTTCTAAGGACGAACTTAGACAAACCTTAGAATGAGACTAACGAGACTAACTTTGGACGAACAAACACAAACTTTAGTCTCATTCTAAGGTTTGTCTAAGTTCGTCCCAAGTTTCTCAAAGTTCATCCCAAGTTAGTCTATTTCTAAGGACGAACTTAGATAAACCTTAGAATGAGAGTAACGAGACTAACTTGAGAAGAACAAAGACAAACTTTTGTCTCATTCAAAGGTTTGTCAAAGTTCGTCCAAAGTTAGTCTATTACTAAGGACGAACTTACACAAACCTTAGAATGAGACTAACGAGACTAACGAGACTAACTTGGGACGAACAAATACAAACTTTAGTCTCATTCTATGGTTTGCCTAAGTTCGTCCCAAGTTAGTCTAAGTTCGTCCCAAGTTAGTCTATTTCTCAGGACGAACTTAGACAAACCTTAGAATGAGACTAAGAGACTAACTTGGGACGAACAAAGACAAACTTTAGTCTCTTTCAAAGGTTTGTCTAAGTACATCCCAAGTTAGTCCAAGTTCGTCCCAAGTTAGTCTCTTTCTAAGGACGAACTTAGACAAACCTTAGAATGAGACTAACGAGACTAACTTGGGACGAACAAAGACAAACTTTTGTCTCATTCTAAGGTTTGTCTAAGTTCTTCCCAAGTTTGTCAAAGTTCATCCCAAGTTAGTCTATTTCTAAGGACGAACTTAGATATACCTTAGAATGAGAGTAACGAGACTAACTTGAGAGGAACAAAGACAAACTTTTGTCTCATTCTAAGGTTTGTCAAAGTTCGTCCAAAGTTAGTCTATTACTAAGGACGAACTTACACAAACCTTAGAATGAGACTAACGAGACTAACGAGACTAACTTGGGACGAACAAATACAAACTTTAGTCTCATTCTATGGTTTGCCTAAGTTCGTCCCAAGTTAGTCTAAGTTCGTCCCAAGTTAGTCTATTTCTCAGGACGAACTTAGACAAACCTTAGAATGAGACTAAGAGACTAACTTGGGACGAACAAAGACAAACTTTAGTCTCTTTCAAAGGTTTGTCTAAGTACATCCCAAGTTAGTCCAAGTTCGTCCCAAGTTAGTCTCTTTCTAAGGACGAACTTAGACAAACCTTAGAATGAGACTAACGAGACTAACTTGGGACGAACAAAGACAAAATTTTGTCTCATTCTAAGGTTTGTCTAAGTTCTTCCCAAGTTTCTCAAAGTTCATCCCAAGTTAGTCTATTTCTAAGGACGAACTTAGATAAACCTTAGAATGAGAGTAACGAGACTAACTTGAGAGGAACAAAGACAAACTTTTGTCTCATTCTAAGGTTTGTCAAAGTTCGTCCCAAGTTAGTCTATTACTAAGGACGAACTTACACAAACCTTAGAATGAGACTAACGAGACTAACGAGACTAACTTGGGACGAACAAATACAAACTTTAGTCTCATTCTATGGTTTGTCTAAGTTCGTCTTAAGTTAGTCTAAGTTCGTCCCAAGTTAGTCTATTTCTCAGGACGAACTTAGATAAACCTTAGAATGAGACTAAGAGACTAACTTGGGACGAACAAAGACAAACTTTAGTCTCTTTCAAAGGTTTTTCTAAGTACGTCCCAAGTTAGTCTAAGTTCGTCCCAAGTTAGTCTCTTTCTAAGGACGAACTTAGACAAACCTTAGAATGAGACTAACGAGACTAACTTGGGACGAACAAAGACAAACTTTAGTCTCATTCTAAGGTTTGTCTAAGTTCGTCCCAAGTTAGTCAAAGTTCGTCCCAAGTTAGTCTATTTCTAAGGATGAACTTAGATAAACCTTAGAATGAGAGTAACGAGACTAAATTTAGACGAAGAAAGAAAAACTTTAGTCTCATTCTAAGGTTTGTCAAAGTTCGTCCCAAGTTAGTTTATTACTAAGGACGAACTTACACAAACCTTAGAATGAGACTAACGAGACTAACTTGGGACGAACAAATACAAACTTTAGTCTCATTCTAAGGTTTGTCTAAGTTCGTCCCAAGTTAGTCTAAGTTCGTCCCACGTTTGTCTCTTTTTCAGGACGAACTTAGACAAACCTTAGAATGAGACTAACGAGACTAACTTGGGAAGAACAAAGACAAACATTAGTCTCATTCTAAGGTTAGTCTAAGTTCGTCCCAAGTTAGTCTATTTCTAAGGACGAACTTAGATAAATCTTAGAATGAGACTAAGAGACTAACTTGGGACGAACAAAGACAAACTTTAGTCTCTTTCAAAGGTTTGTCTAAGTACGTCTCAAGTTAGTCCAAGTTCATCCCAAGTTAGTCTCTTTCTAAGGACGAACTTAGACAAACCTTAGAATGAGACTAAAGAGACTAACTTGGGACGAACAAAGACAAACTTTAGTCTTATTCTAAGGTTTGTCTAAGTTCGTCCTAAGTTTCTCAAAGTTCATCCCAAGTTAGTCTATTTCTAAGGACGAACTTAGAGAAACCTTAGAATGAGAGTAACGAGACTAACTTGAGACGAACAAAGACAAACTTTTGTCTCATTCTAAGGTTTGTCAAAGTTCGTCCCAAGTTAGTCTATTACTTAGGACGAACTTACACAAACCTTAGAATGAGACTAACGAGACTAACTTGGGACGAACAAATACAAACTTTAGTCTCATTCTAAGGTTTGTCTAAGTTCGTCCCAAGTTAGTCTAAGTTCATCCCAAGTTTGTCTCTTTCTCAGGACGAACTTAGACAACAAACCTTAGAATAAGACTAACGAGACTAACTTTGGAAGAACAAAGACAAACATTAGTCTCATTCTAAGGTTTGTCTAAGTTCGTCCCAAGTTAGTCTATTTCTAAGGACAAACTTAGATAAACCTTAGAATGAGACTAAGAGACTAACTTGAGACGAACAAAGACAAACTTTAGTCTCTTTCAAAGGTTTGTCTAAGTACGTCCCAAGTTAGTCTAAGTTCGTCCCAAGTTAGTCTATTTCTAAGGACGAACTTAGACAAACCTTAGAATGAGACTAACGAGACTAACTTGGGAAGAACAAAGACAAACATTAGTCTCATTCTAAGGTTATTCTAAGTTCATCCCAAGTTAGTCTATTTCTATGGACGAACTTAGATAAACCTTAGATTGAGACTAAGAGACTAACTTTGGACGAACAAAGATAAACTTTAGTCTCATTCTAAGGTTTGTCTAAGTTCATCCCAAGTTAGTCTATTTCTAAGGACAAACTTAGATAAACCTTTGAATGAGACTAACGAGACTAACTTGGGACGAACAAAGACAAACTTTAGTCTCATTCTAAGGTTTGTCTCAGTTCGTCCCAAGTTAGTCTAAGTTCATCCCATGTTTGTCTCTTTCTAAGGACGAACTTAGAGAGACCTTAGAATGAGACTAACGAGACTAACTTGGGACGAACAAAGACAAACTTTAGTCTCATTCTAAGGTTTGTCAAAGTTCGTCCCAAGTTAGTCTAAGTTCGTCCCACGTTTGTCTCTTTCTAAGAACGAACTTAGACAAACCTTAGAATGAAACTAACGAGACTAATTTGGGATGAACAAAGACAAATTTTAGTCACATTCTAAGGTTTGTCCAAGTTCGTCCCAAGTTAGTCTATTTCTAAGGACGAACTTAGATAAACCTTAGAATGAGACAAAGAGACTAACTTGGGACGAACAAAGACAAACTTTAGTCTCATTCTAAGGTTTGTCTAAGTTCGTCCCAAGTTAGTCTCTTTCTAATGACGAACTTAGACAAACATTAGAATGAGACTAACAAGACTAACTTGGGACAAACAAAGACAAACTTTAGTCTCATTCTAAGGTTTGCCTAAGTTCGTCCCAAGTTTGTCAAAGTTCATCCCAAGTTAGTCTATTTCTAAGGACGAACTTAGATAAACCATAGAATGAGAGTAACAAGACTTACTTGAGACGAACAAAGACAAACTTTAGACTCATTCTAAGGTTTGTCAAAGTTCGTCCCAAGTTAGTCTATTTCTAAGGACGAACTTATACAAACCTTAGAATGAGACTAATGAGACTAACTTGGGACGAACAAAGACAAACTTTAGTCTCATTCTAATGTTTGTCTAAGTTCGTCCCAAGTTAGTCTATATCTAAGGACAAACTTAGATAAACCTTAGAATGAGAGTAACGAGACTAACTTGAGACGAACAAAGACAAACTTTAGACTCATTCTAAGTTTTTTCAAAGTTCGTCCCAAGTTAGTCTATTTCTAAGGATGAACTTACACAAACCTTAGAATGAGACAAACGAGACTAACTTGGGACGAACAACGACAAACTTTAGTCTCAATTTAAGGTTTGTCTAAGTTCGTCCCAAGTAAGTCTATTTCTAAGGACGAACTTAGATAAACCTTAGAAAGAGACTAACGAGACTAACTTGGGACGAACAAAGACAAACATTAGTCTCATTCTAAGGTTTGTCTCAGTTCGTCCCAAGTTAGTCTAAGTTCATCCCAAGTTAGTCTTTTTCTAAGGACGAACTTAGACAAAACCTTAGAATAAGACTAACGAGACTAACTTGGGACGAACAAAGACAAACTTTAGTCTCATTCTAAGGTTTGTCTAAGTTCGTCCCAAGTTAGTCTATTTCTAAGGATGAACTTAGATAAACCTTAGAATGAGACTAACGAGACTAACTTGGGACGAACAAAGATAAACTTTAGTCTCATTCTAAGGTTGTTCTATGTTCGTCCCAAGTTAGTCTAAGTTTGTCCCACGTTTGTCTCTTTCTAAGGACGAACTTAGACAAACCCCTGAATGAGACTAACGAGACTAACTTGGGATGAACAAAGACAAACTTTAGTCTCATTCTAAGGTTTCTCTAAGTTCGTCCCAAGTTAGTCTAAGGTCGTGCCACGTTTGTCTCTTTCTAAGGACGAACTTAGACAAACCTAAGGATGAGACTAACGAGACTAATTTGGGACGAACAAAGACAAACTTTTGTCTCATTCTAAGGTTTGTCTAAGTTCATCCCAAGTTTGTCAAAGTTCATCCTAAGTTAGTCTATTTCTAAGGACGAACTTAGACAAACCTTAGAATGAGACTAACGAGACTAACTTGGGAAGAACAAAGACAAACATTAGTCTCATTCTAAGGTTAGTCTAAGTTCATCCCAAGTTAGTCTATTTCTATGGACGAACTTAGATAAACCTTAGATTGAGACTAAGAGACTAACTTTGGACGAACAAAGATAAACTTTAGTCTCATTCTAAGGTTTGTCTAAGTTCATCCCAAGTTAGTCTATTTCTAAGGACAAACTTAGATAAACCTTTGAATGAGACTAACGAGACTAACTTGGGACGAACAAAGACAAACTTTAGTCTCATTCTAAGGTTTGTCTCAGTTCGTCCCAAGTTAGTCTAAGTTTATCCCATGTTTGTCTCTTTCTAAGGACGAACTTAGAGAGACCTTAGAATGAGACTAACGAGACTAACTTGGGACGAACAAAGACAAACTTTAGTCTCATTCTAAGGTTTGTCTAAGTTCGTCCCACGTTTGTCTCTTTCTAAGAACGAACTTAGACAAACCTTAGAATGAAACTAACGAGACTAATTTGGGATGAACAAAGACAAATTTTAGTCACATTCTAAGGTTTGTCCAAGTTCGTCCCAAGTTAGTCTATTTCTAAGGACGAACTTAGATAAACCTTAGAATGAGACAAAGAGACTAACTTGGGACGAACAAAGACAAAATTTAGTCTCTTTCTAAGGTTTGTCTAAGTTCGTCCCAAGTTAGTCTAAGTTCGTCCCAAGTTAGTCTCTTCCTAAGGACGTAGTCTAAGTTCGTCCCAAGTTAGTCTCTTCCTAAGGACGAACTTGGACAAACCTTAGAATGAGACTAACGAGACTAATTCTAAGGTTTGTCTAAGTTCGTCCCAAGTTTCTCAAAGTTCATACCAAGTTAGTGTATTTCTAAGGACGAACTTAGATAAACCTTAGAATGAGAGTAACGAGACTAACTTGAGACGAAGAAAGAAAAACTTTAGTCTCATTCTAAGGTTTGTCAAAGTTCGTCCCAATTAGTGTATTTCTAAGGACGAACTTATACAAACCTTAGAATGAGACTAACAAGACTAACTTGGGACGAACAAAGACAAACTTTAGTCTCATTCTAAGGTTTGTCTAAGTTCATCCCAAGTTCGTTTATTTCTAAGGACGAACTTAGATAAACCTTAGAATGAGACTAACTTGGGATGAACAAAGACAAACTTTAATCTCATTCTAAGGTTTGTCACAGTTCGTCCCAAGTTACTCTAAGTTCGTCCCACGTTTGTCTCTTTCTAAGGACGAACTTAGACAAACCTTAGAATGACACTAACGAGACTAACTTGGGACGAACAAAGACAAACTTTAGTCTCATTCTAAGGTTTGTCTAAATTCGTCTCAAGTTAGTCTAAGTTCGTCCCAAGTTAGTCTCTTTCTAAGGATGAACTTAGACAAACCTTAGAATGAGACTAACGAGACTAACTTGGGACGAACAACGATAAACTTTAGTCTCATTCTAAGATTTGTCTAAGTTCGTCCCAAGTTAGTCTCTTTCTAAGGATGAACTTAGACAAACCTTAGAATGAGACTAACGAGACTAACTTGGGACGAACAAAGACAAACCTGGGACGAACTTTGACTAACTTGGGACAAACATTGACAAACCTTAGAATGAGACTAAAGTTTATCTTTGTTCGTCTCAAGTTAGTCTCGTTACTCTCATTCTAAGGTTTATCTAAGTTCTTCCTTAGAAATAGACTAACTTGGGACGAACTTTGACAAACATGGGACGAACTTAGACAAACCTTAGAATGAGACTAAAGTTTGTCTTTGTTCGTCCCAAGTTAGTCTCGTTAGTCTCCTTCTAAAGTTTGTCTTAGTTCGTCCTCAGAAAGAGACTAACTTGGGACGAACTTAGACAACCCTTAGAATGAGACTAAAGTTTGTCTTTGTTCGTCCCAAGTTAGTCTCGTTAGTCTCATTCTAAGGTTTATCTAAGTTCGTCCTTAGAAATAGACTAACTTGGGACGAACTTAGACAAACCTTAGAATGAGACTAAAGTTTGCCTTTGTTCGTCCAAAGTTAGTCTCGTTACTCTCATTCTAAGGTTTATCTAAGTTCTTCCTTAAAAATAGACTAACTTGGGCTGAACTTTGACAAACTTGGGATGAACTTAGACAAACCTTAGAATGAGACTAAAGTTTGTCTTTGTTCGTCCCAAGTTAGTCTCGTTAGTCTCCTTCTAAGGTTTGTCTAACTTCATATTCAGAAAGAGACTAACTTAGGACGAACTTAGACAAACCTTAGAATTAGACTAAAGTTTGTCTTTGTTTGTCTCAAGTTAGTCTCTTAGTCTCATTCTAAGGTTTATCTAAGTTTGTTCTTAGAAATAGACCAACTTGAGACGAACTTAGACTAACCTTAGAATGAGACTAATGTTTGTCTCTGTTCTTCCCAAGTTAGTCTCGTTAGTCTCAATCTAAGGTTTGTCTATGTTCATCCTTAGAAATAGACTAACTTGGGAAGCACTTTGACAAACCTTGGACGAACTTAGGGAAACCATAGAATGAGACTAAAGTTTGTCTTTGTTCGTCCCAAGTTAGTCTCCTTAGTCTCATTCTAAGGTTTGTCTAAGTTCATCCTTAGAAAGAGACAAACGTGGGACGAACTTAGACTAACTTGGGACGAACTTAGACAAACCGTAGAATGAGACTAAAGTTTGTCTTTGTTCGTCTCAAGTTAGTCTCGTTAGTCTCATTCAAAGGTTTATCTAAGTTCGTCCTTAGAAATAGACTAACTTGGGACGAAATTAGACAAACCTTAGAATGAGACTAAAGTTTGTCTTTGTTCGTCCCAAGTTGGTCTCGTTAGTCTCTTTCTAAGGTTTGTATAAGTTCATCCTTAGAAATAGACTAACTTGGGATGAACATTGACAAACCATAGAATGGGACTAAAGTTTATATTTGTTCGTCTCAAGTTAGTCTCGTTACTCTCATTCGAAGGTTTATCTATGTTCGTCCTTAGAAATAGACTAACTTGGGACGAAGTTTGACAAACTTGGGACGAACTTAGACAAACCTTATAATGAGACTATAGTTTGTCTTTGTTCGTCCCAAGTTAGTCTCGTTAGTCTCATTCTAAGGTTTGTCTAAGTTCATCCTTAGAAAGAGACAAATGTGGGACGAACTTAGACTAACTTGGGATGCTCTTAGACAAACCTTAGAATGAGACTAAAGTTGGTCTTTGTTCATCAAAAGTTAGTCTCGTTAGTCTCATTCTAAGGTTTATCTAAGTTTGTTCTTAGAAATAGACTAACTTGGGACAAACTTCGACTAACCTTAGAATGAGACTAATGTTTGTCTTTGTTGTTCCGAAGTTAGCCTCGTTAGTCTCATTCTAAGGTTTGTCTAAGTTCGTCCTTAGAAATAGACAAACTTGGGACGAAATTTGACAAACTTGGGACGAACTTTGGCAAACATTAGAAGACGACTAAAGTTTGTCTTTGTTTGTCCCAAGTTAGTCTCCTTAGGCTCATTCTAAGGTTTGTCTAAGTTCATCCTTAGAAAGAGACAAACATGGGACGAACTTACACTAACTTGGGATGAACTTAGACAAACCTTAGAATGACACTAAAGTTTGTCTTTGTTCGTCCCAAGTTAGTCTCGTTAGTCTCATTCTAAGGTTTATCTAAGTTTGTCCTTAGAAATAGACTAATTTGGGATGAACTTAGACAAACCTTAGAATGAGACTAAAGTTTGTCTTAGTTCGTCCCAAGTTAGTCTCGTTAATCTCATTCTAAGGTTTGTATAGGTTCATCCTTAGAAATAGACTAACTTGGGACGAACTTTGACAAACCTTAGAATGAGACAAAAGTTTGTCTTTGTTGGTCTCAAGTTAGTCTCGTTACTCTCATTCTAAGGTTTATCTAAGTTCTTCCTTAGAAATAGACTAACTTGGGATGAACTTTGGGAAACTTGGGACGAACTTAGACAAACCTTAGAATGAGACCAAAATTTGTCTTTGTTCGTCCCAAGTTAGTCTCGTTAGTCTCATTCTAAGGTTTGTCTAAGTTCGTCCTTAGAAAGAGACTAACTTGGGACGAACTTAGACTAACTTGGGACGAACTTAGACAAACCTTGGAATGAGACTAAAGTTTGTCTTTGTTCGTCTCACGTTAGTCTCGTTACTCTCATTCTAAGGTTTATCTAAGTTCGTCCTTAGAAATAGACTAAGTTGGACGAACTTTGAAAAACTTGGGACGAACTTAGACAAACCATAGAATGAGACTAAAGTTTGTCTTTGTTCGTCCCAAGTTAATCTCGTTAGTCTCATTCTAAGGTTTATCTAAGTTCGTCCTTAGAAATATACTAACTTGGGACGAACTTAGACAAACCTTAGAATGAGACTAAAGTTTATCTTTGTACGTCCCAAGTTAGTCTTGTAAGTCTCATTCTAAGGTTTATATAAGTTCTTCCTTAGAAATAGACTAACTTGGGACAAACGTTGACAAACCTTAGAGTGAGACTAAAGTTTATCTTTGTTCGTCTCAAATTAGTCTCGTTACTCTCATTCTAAGGTTTATCTTAGTTCTTCCTTAGAAATAGACTAACTTGGGACGAACTTTGACAAACTTGGGACGAACTTAGACAAATCTTAGAATGAGACTAAAGTTTGTCTTTGTTCGTCCCAAGTTAGTCTCGTTAGTCTCCTTCTAAAGTTTGTCTAAGTTCGTCCTCAGAAAGAGACTAACTTGGGACGAACTTAGACAAAATTTAGAATGAGACTAAAGTTTGTCTTTGTTCGTCCCAAGTTAGTCTCGTTAGTCTCATTCTAAGGTTTATCTAAGTTCGTCCTTAGAAATAGACTAACTTGGGACGAACTTAGACAAACCTTAGAATGAGACTAAAGTTTGTCTTTGTTCGTCCCAAGTTAGTCTTGTCAGTCTCATTCTAAGGTTTGTATAAGTTCTTCCTTAGAAATAGACTAACTTGGGACGAACTTAGACAAACCTTAGAATGAGACTAAAGTTTGTCTTTGTTCGTCCCAAGTTAGTCTCGTTAGTCTCATTCTAAGGTTTATCTAAGTTCGTCCTTAGAAATAGACTAACTTGGGACGAACTTAGACAAACCTTAGAATGAGACTAAAGTTTGTCTTTGTTCGTCCCAAGTTAGTCTTGTTAGTCTCATTCTAAGGTTTGTATAAGTTCTTCCTTAGAAATAGACTAACTTGGGACAAACATTGACAAACTTTAGAATGAGACTAAAGTTTATCTTTGTTCGTCTCAAGTTAGTCACGTTACTCTCATTCTAAGGTTTATCTAAGTTCTTCCTTAAAAATAGACTAACTTGGGATGAACTTTGACAAACTTGGGATGAACTTAGACAAACCTTAGAATGAGACTAAAGTTTGTCTTTGTTCGTCCCAAGTTAGTCTCGTTAGTCTCCTTCTAAGGTTTGTCTAAGTTCGTCCTCAGAAAGAGACTAACTTGGGACGAACTTAGACAAACCTTAGAATTAGACTAAAGTTTGTCTTTGTTTGTCTCAAGTTTGTCTCTTAGTCTCATTCTAAGGTTTATCTAAGTTTGTTCTTAGAAATAGACCAACTTGAGACGAACTTAGACTAACCTTAGAATGAGACTAATGTTTGTCTCTGTTCTTCCCAAGTTAGTCTCGTTAGTCTCAATCTAAGGTTTGTCTATGTTCGTCCTTAGAAATAGACTAACTTGGGAAGAACTTTGACAAACCTTGGACGAACTTAGGGAAACCTTAGAATGAGACTAAAGTTTGTCTTTGTTTGTCCCAAGTTAGTCTCCTTAGGCTCATTCTAAGGTTTGTCTAAGTTCATCCTTAGAAAGAGACAAACATGGGACGAACTTACACTAACTTGGGATGAACTTAGACAAACCTTAGAATGACACTAAAGTTTGTCTTTGTCCGTCCCAAGTTAGTCTCGTTAGTCTCATTCAAAGGTTTATCTAAGTTCGTCCTTAGAAATAGACTAACTTGGGACCAACTTAGACAAACCTTAAAATGAGACTAAAGTTTGTCTTTGTTCGTCCCAAGTTAGTCTCGTTAGTCTCATTCTAAGGTTTGTGATACGGGGGTTGGTTTCGATCTTCACGACGTAGGATTTTGATGAACTTTAACTGTTGGAGCCACTCAAAGAAATGGGGTGATAATAGTGTAACCCGACGATTCTTGATGCCAACCACTGCTAGTGCAATGACCTGCGACAAGTAGACGCCTAACCACACTCTAAGTTTCCTAACCACACAACCACGCACGAAGTTGGAAGCACGGAAAGGTTGCCGTCGAACGACCGCTTCTGCAATATCACTTAAGAAATTACAAGAGCAAAGGGGTAGAGAAATCTCTCATTGATATTGAAATAGCACTTGGCTAAGTTTCATGTAGAAATCAGATTCAAGTAATGTCTATTCTGTTTGTAACAGAAATTAAAATGTGGTACTGATGCTAAGAAAATAATAAATCTTGTGTTTTTGATTCATGTGCAGCCATCCTCAAGTCTTGTGCAGCCATGGTTGAGTTTTGTGTAGCCAAATTGGATCTTGTACAGCCATGGTTGAACCTTGTGCAATATTCATGTCTTGATGGCTGCATTAAATTCTTGGGGAGTTGCACCTCCTCTTGGAATTGAGATGTCCATAATGAAGTGTGGAAGGACGAACCCCTATTTTTAGATGTGCACTAAGTGATGGTGCGGAAAGCTTGCTGTCATTCTTCATGTCACACTTGAATTTCAGCACATCATATTCTTCATTAATTGATGCTTGTAGGCAATGCACGCCAATAGCTAAGCTTTGATTCTCCTTGTATGTCCCTTTAGCTTGAATTTCCTCCATAGTTAAAAACCTGAGTAAAAGAAGCACTCGAGACTTAGGCAGTATATAATTGTCATTAATATCATCATGAAGGTGAGTTAAGAGCGAATTCACCTCTTATTGAATTTGTTTGGCACGATTCCTAGTCATGGGACCAAGATAAGCATCTTTAGTCGATGTATCAGCTTGTACGCGTATAGGATCCTCATCATCCTCCCCCTCTTGAAAATGAGTCGTACTCGACTCTAATTCTTCTTGACCCACGTAAGGAGACAAATCAGCTACGTTGAATGTTGGACTCACCGCATAGTCTTCTGGAAGCTCAATTTTGTAAGCATTGTCATTTATCCTCGAAAGCACTTTGAATGGTCCATCTCCGCGAGGCATTAGTTTTGACTTGCGCTTCTCTGGAAAACGATCTTTACGCAAGTGTACCCAGATAAGATCACCGGGGTTAAAAGTCACCTTCTTGCGGTTTTTGTTGGCCTTTGCGGCATAGTACTCTCCCTTTTTCTCTATTTCCTCTTTGGTTTTCTCATGAATTTTCTTCACATATTCAGCACGTTTTGACGCCTCCATATTACTCCTCTCTTGCAATGGAAGTGGCAGCAAGTCAATAGGTGCAATTGGCTTGAACCCATAAACCACCTCAAAGGGGCACATGCCGGTAGTAGAGTGAACAACTCTATTGTAAGCAAACTCAACGTGTGGCAAGCAATCTTCCCATTCCTTCAAATTTTTCTTGATCATTGTCCTCAATAGTGTTGAAAGAGTTCGATTCACCACCTCTGTTTGTCCATCAGTTTGTGGGTGACACGTTGTCGAAAATAGCAACTTTGTTCCAAGCTTAGCCCACAAAGTTTTCCAAAAGTAACTCATAAACTTCACATCACGATCTGAAACAATTGTTCTCGGCATTCCATGAAGGCGCACAATTTCCCTGAAAAACAAATCAGCAACATGTGAAGCATCATCGCTCTTATGACATGGAATGAAATGTGCCATTTTCGAAAATCTATCAACAACTACAAAAACAGAATCCCTCCCCCTCTTAGTCCTAGGCAGTCCTAAAACAAAATCCATGCTAATATCTTCCCAAGGAGCATTTGGAATAGGTAGGGGAGTATATAAACCGTGGGGATTAAGTTTTGACTTAGCTTTGTGACATGTGACGCATCGTTGCACAAATCTTTCAACATCTTTCCTCATCTTTGGCCAATAAAAATGATCAGCCAACATCTCATAAGTCTTTTCACGGCCAAAGTGGCCCATCAAACCACCTGCATGTGATTCCTGCACTAACAAGGGTCTAACCGAAGAATCTGGAACACAAAGCTTGTTAGCCCTAAAAAGAAATCCATCATGCACATGATATTTATCCCATCCTTTCCCATCGTGGCATTTCTCATATGGTTCTGAAAAGTTAGGATCAGCAACATACAATTCTTTCAAACTCTCAAGTCCAAGCACGTTTACCTCTAACTGTTGTAACAAAACATGTCTACGAGATAAAGCATCAGCAACCATATTTTCTTTGCCCTTCTTATACTTCACAACATATGGAAAGGTTTCAATAAATTCAACCCATTTAGCATGCCTCCTATTCAGATTAGCTTGACTCTTTAAATGTTTCAAAGCTTCATGATCAGAATGTATAACAAACTCTTTTGGCCATAAGTAATGTTGCCATGTTTCAAGTGCACGAACCAAAGCATACAATTCTTTATCATAAACAGAATAATTCAGTTGTGCACCACTCAATTTCTCACTAAAATATGCAACCGGTTTACGTTCTTGCATCAATACACCTCCAATACCTATTCCACTAGCATCACATTCTATTTCAAAGGTTTTCATGAAATCAGGTAAGACTAGCAAAGGTGCTTCAGTTAATCGCTTCTTAAGCTCAAGGAAGGCATTTTCTTGTGGCTCATCCCATTTAAAAACAACTCCTTTCTTTGTTAGTTCATTTAATGGTGCAGCAATGGTACTAAAATCTTTCGCAAATCTTCTATAGAAACCAGCAAGACCATGAAAACTTCTAACTTGACTTACATTGATAGGAGTTGGCCAATTCTTGATTGCCTCTACCTTTGATTCATCAACTTCAATTCCTTGCCCTGAAACAACATAGCCAAGAAACACAACCTTGTTTGTGCAAAATGAGCACTCCATGTTAGCATATAACTTTTCTTTCCTAAGAACATCCAACACTTGTTTGATATGATCAAGATGTTCTTCCTTGGACCTACTGTATATCAAGATATCATCAAAGTACACAACAACAAATCTGCCAATATAAGCTCTCAAAACATGGTTCATTAATCTCATGAAGGTACTAGGGGCGTTAGTTAAACCAAAAGGCATGACTAACCATTCATACAATCCAAATTTTGTTTTGAATGCTGTTTTCCATTCATCTCCTTCTTTCATCCTAATCTGGTGATATCCACTTCGCAAATCAATTTTAGAGAAGATAATAGAGCCACTTAGTTCATCTAGCATATCCTCTAGCCTAGGAATAGGATGACGATATCTAACAGTTATATTATTTATGGCCCTACAATCAACACACATACGCCAAGATCCATCTTTCTTAGGAACTAAAATCACAGGCACTGCACAAGGACTTAAACTTTCACGTACATAACCTTTATTTAAAAGTTCTTGTACCTGCCTTTGTATCTCCTTTGTTTCTTCGGGATTTGTACGGTATGGTGGTCGGTTTGGAAGTGAAGCTCCTGGAATGAGATCAATTTGATGTTCAATGCCACGCAATGGAGGTAAACCCGCTGGAACCTCCTCCGGAAAGACATCCTTGTAATCCTGCAAAACACGAGAAAAGGCACTAGGAAGACAAGTTAAGTCGTTAGTAGATACCAAAGTATCTTTGTACATGAGTACAAAGATCACACAATCTGGGCTTTGTATCACATCTCTCAACTCAGATTTTGTAGCTAGCATGACTAAGTTCTCTCCCTCTCTTTTCTTTTTGTCTCTCGTGTTTGATTTGGGGCTCTCACTCTCAGATGTGTGTAGGTCACTCAATTTCTGTTTCTCTCGCTCATTCTCACTCCTCTGTGAAGAAACCTTTTGCATGTGTTCAGTCATGATTTGTTGCGGCGTCATGGGTCTCAGCACCAAATCCTTCCCTTTCCACTTGATAGTGTATTGGTTGGTCCGTCCACAGTGTTGGGCTGAAAGATCATATTGCCACGGCCTTCCCAATAGCAAGTGGCATACCTTCATTGGTACTACATCACACTCGATTACGTCGATGTAATCACCAATTTTGAATTGAACCTTCACCTTGTGTGTAATCTTCATCTCACCACAATCACTTAACCATTGCAGTATGGGTAGGGATGTTGCAGCAGCTTGAGTCCAAGTTTTTCACACATCTCCTTACTTGCAAGATTATGGCAGCTCCCTCCATCAATTATAACCTTGCATACCTTATCCTCGATTCTAGCTCTTGTTTGGAAAAGATTGTGTCGTTGACAATTTTCAGTCTCCTTGATTTGTACACTTAGCACCTTGGTAACAACAAGTGATGTGCCTTGTTCAAAGTCACAGTCACAATATGTTTGTTCTTCTCCTTCTAACATATCGCCTCCAACATCTTCTTCCAAATCGCTAGCAGATTCATATTCCCCTTCTTCCGTGATAAGCATAGTGCGATTGTTAGGGCACTCCTTAATCATATGACCACGCCCATTGCACTTAAAGCATACAATGTCACGACTCTTACCTGTAGATGCAACAGAAGATGAGATAGATGTTGCTACTTGTTTACCTTTCTCCCTTGGAGTTGAAACATCAGCTCCACTTGTAGTTGATCGAGCAAAGGCTCGGCTACCTCCGCTAGAACTTGCTGTGATTCCTCGGCCAACACTAAATTGAGGTACAAACTTGCTTCCATTAGTGGCAGATCGAGCAATGAATGAGGTAGATCTGCTTTGCTTGGAGTCATCTTGTAGTTGACGCTCAGCCTTTGAAGCTAAATGCACCAACTCTATAACATTATGGTAGGGCTGCAATTCAACAATTCGCTTCACATTTGGGTTTAAACCATACAAAAATCGTGCCATGGACTGCTCTTCGTGTTCATGTATATTGGCTCGAATCATGGCTTTCTCCATCTCCTTATGATACTCCTCAACAGATTGTTTCCCTTGCCTCAAATTCTGGAGTTTATCAAAGATGTCTCTTCGATAATGTCTTGGAATGAATCTTGCCCTCATCTCCCTTTTCATTTCTGCCCATGTAGAAATAGGCACTCCTCCTCCTTCTTCTCGCTGAGATTGAACTTGCTCCCACCAGATTATGGCATAATCTTCAAACTCAAGTGAAGCCATAGCAAGCTTCTTCTCCTCAGAATAATTATGCATGCGAAATATCTTATCAACCTTTAACTCCCAAGTGAGATAAGCTTCCGGGTCAGATCCACCATCAAACTTTGGCATGGTAAATTTCAGCTTGCCAAATCTCTCCTCATCACGCTGTTCGCGTCCATAGTTTCCTCGTCTACGAAACCCATCATTCCTATGCAGTCCATAATCATCATCCTCATATTCATCATCAAAATCATCATGATCGATATTACCTCTTCCGCGTCCTCTTCCACGACCACGACCAGCAGTACCACCACCATTGTTTCTACGAATATCACCACGACCATCATATCGATGACCATCAGCCGCATTGTTCCTATGGCCAGCAACTTGATTCCTTCGTCCTTGGGCATTACGGGCAGCAGTTTCATCATTTATGTCATCATGCTCATCACCATGCACACTTGCATCTCCTGGGACTTGACGAAGCTCTCGGACAATCTGAGCTACAAGATCAACTTGCATTGCAGCAAGATTTTGTGTTAGTTGATCATTAACATTACCCATAAGTTGTTGAAGGTCTTCGGACAGCTTGTCTTGCTTCTCCTCAACTGTATCAAGACTCGCTCTAAATTCTTGACGAAGATGATCACGTAAGACATTGAAATGGAAACGTGTGATGGGCTGATTGAGTTGTCCAGCGCCATCAATTTCATATTCATCTCCATCACCTGCCATGATTAGTTGTGGAAAACTCTGTACTAAAGATAAATGTGTATGAAAGAAAAAAAAGAAACTCAAACCTCACTTTCTCTTACCAACCGAAGCTCGTGCAAATTCCAAGTGAGTGCAGAGTACTTCTCAATTGTGGCGTTGGTGGTAGGTCACAATATAGTGATAATAAGGTGCATACAAGTCGAGAATTACACAAACAGTGGCCACCTTGGGATGCTCGGGCAGAATAGGTGTAAATCCAAAATGAGCGATACAAGAACACTAACTATCCCCGAAATTGGCTACTCTTGCTTCTCTTTTTTTTTTCTTTTTTTTTTGATCAGCAAGGAACTACTAAGAAGCTGAAACTTTTCTTCTTCTTTTTTTTTCTTTTTTTTTCAACGAAGCAAACTGAAGTAGACTAGAATGGAATAGATCCTACCGTGATAACCATGGCTTCTGATACCAGATGATACGGGGGTTGGTTTCGATCTTCACGACGTAGGATTTTGATGAACTTTAACTATTGGAGCCACTCAAAGAAATGGGGTGATAATAGTGTAACCCGACGATTCTTGATGCCAACCACTACTAGTGCAATGACCTGCGACAAGTAGACGCCTAACCACACTCTAAGTTTCCTAACCACACAACCACGCACGAAGTTGGAAGCACGGAAAGGTTGCCGTCGAACGACCGCTTCTGCAATATCACTTAAGAAATTACAAGAGCAAAGGGGTAGAGAAATCTCTCATTGATATTGAAATAGCACTTGGCTAAGTTTCATGTAGAAATCAGATTCAAGTAATGTCTATTCTGTTTGTAACAGAAATGAAAATGTGGTACTTATGCTAAGAAAACAATAAATCTTGTGTTTTTGATTCATGTGCAGCCATCCTCAAGTCTTGTGCAACCATGGTTGAGTTTTGTGTAGCCAAATTGGATCTTGTACAGCCATGGTTGAACCTTGTGCAATATTCATGTCTTGATGGCTGCATTAAATTCTTGGGGAGTTGCACCTCCTCTTGGAATTGAGATGTCCATAATGAAGTGTGGAAGGACGAACCCCTATTTTTAGATGTGCACTAAGTGATGGTGCGGAAAGCTTGCTGTCATTCTTCATGTCACACTTGAATTTCAGCACATCATATTCTTCATTAATTGATGCTTGTAGGCAATGCACGCCAATAGCTAAGCTTTGATTCTCCTTGTATGTCCCTTTAGCTTGAATTTCCTCCATAGTTAAAAACCTGAGTAAAAGAAGCACTCGAGACTTAGGCAGTATATAATTGTCATTAATATCATCATGAAGGTGAGTTAAGAGTGAATTCACCTCTTGTTGAATTTGTTTGGCACGATTCCTAGTCATGGGACCAAGATAAGCATCTTTAGTCGATGTATCAGCTTGTACGCGTATAGGATCCTCATCATCCTCCCCCTCTTGAAAATGAGTCGTCCTCGACTCTAATTCTTCTTGACCCACGTAAGGAGACAAATCAGCTACGTTGAATGTTGGACTCACCGCATAGTCTTCTGGAAGCTCAATTTTGTAAGCATTGTCATTTATCCTCGAAAGCACTTTGAATGGTCCATCTCCGCGAGGCATTAGTTTTGACTTGCGCTTCTCTGGAAACCTTAGAATGAGACTAAAGTTTGTCTAACTTGGGATGAACTTAGACAAACCTTAGAATGAGACTAACGAGACTAACTTGGGACGAACAAAGACAAACTTTAGTCTCATTCTAAGGTTTGTCTAAGTTCGTCCCAAGTTTGTCAAAGTTCGTCCCAAGTTAGTCTATTTCTAAGGAAGAACTTAGATAAACCTTAGAATGAGAGTAACGAGACTAACTTGAGATGAACAAAGATAAACTTTAGTCTCATTCTAAGGTTTGTCTAAGTTCGTCCCAAGTTTGTCAAAGTTCGTCCCAAGTTAGTCTATTTCTAAGGAAGAACTTATACAAACCTTAGAATGAGACTTACAAGACTAACTTGGGACGAACAAAGATAAACTTTAGTCTCATTCTAAGGTTTGTCTAAGTTCGTCCCAAGTTAGTATATTTCTAAGGACGAACTTAGATAAACCTTAGAATGAGACTAACGAGACTAACTTGGGACGAACAAAGACAAACTTTAGTCTCATTCTATGGTTTGTCTAAGTTCGTCCCAAGTTTTTCAAAGTTCGTCCAACTTAGTCTATTTCTAAGGACGAACTTAGATAAACCTAAGAATGAGAGTAACGAGACTAACGTGAGACGAACAACGACAAACTTTAGTCTCATTCCAAGGTTTGTCTAAGTTCGTCCCAAGTTAGTCTAAGTTCGTCCCAAGTTAGTCTCTTTCTAAGGACGAACTTAGACAAACCTTAGAATGAGACTAACGATACTAACTTGGGACGAACAAAGACAAACTTTAGTCTCATTCTAAGGTTTGTCTAAGTTCATCCCAAGTTTGTCAAAGTTCGTCCCAAGTTAGTCTATTTCTAAGGACGAACTTAGACAAACCTTAGAATGAGACTAACGAGACTAACTTGGGACGAACAAAGACAAACTTTAGTCTCATTCTAAGGTTTGTCTAAGTTCGTCCCAAGTTTGTCAAAGTTCGTCCCAAGTTAGTCTATTTCTAAGGACGAACTTAGATAAACCATAGAATGAGAGTAACGAGACTTACTTGAGACGAACAAAGATAAACTTTAGACTCATTCTAAGGTTTGTCAAAGTTCGTCCCAAGTTAGTCTATTTCTAAGGACGAACTTATACAAACCTTAGAATGAGACTAACGAGACTAACTTGGGACGAACAAAGACAAACTTTAGTCTCATTCTAAGGTTTGTCTAAGTTCGTCCCAAGTTAGTCCCTTTCTAAGGACGAACTTAGATAAACCTTAGAATGAGACTAAGAGACTAACTTGGGACGAACAAAGACAAACTTTAGTCTCTTTCAAAGGTTTGTCTAAGTACATCCCAAGTTAGTCCAAGTTCGTCCCAAGTTAGTCCAAGTTCGTCCCAAGTTAGTCTCTTTCTAAGGACGAACTTAGACAAACCTTAGAATGAGACTAACGAGACTAATTCTAAGGTTTGTCTAAGTTCGTCCCAAGTTTCTCAAAGTTCATACCAAGTTAGTGTATTTCTAAGGACGAACTTAGATAAACCTTAGAATGAGAGTAACGAGACTAACTTGAGACGAACAAAGACAAACTTTTGTCTCATTCTAAGGTTTGTCAAAGTTCGTCCCAAGTTAGTCTATTAGTAAGGACGAACTTACACAAACCTTAGAATGAGACTAACGAGACTAACTTGGGACGAACAAATACAAATTTTAGTCTCATTCTAAGGTTTGTCTAAGTTCGTCCCAAGTTAGTCTAAGTTCGTCCCACGTTTGTCTCTTTCTCAGGACGAACTTAGACAAACCTTAGAATAAGACTAACGAGACTAACTTGGGAAGAACAAAGACAAACATTAGTCTCATTCTAAGGTTAGTCTAAGTTCGTCCCAAGTTAGTCTATTTCTAAGGACGAACTTAGACAAACCTTAGAATGAGACTAACGGGACTAACTTGGGAAGAACAAAGACAAACATTAGTCTCATTCTAAGGTTAGTCTAAGTTCGTCCCAAGTTAGTCTATTTCTAAGGACGAACTTAGATAAACCATAGAATGAGACTAAGAGACTAACTTGGGACGAACAAAGACAAAATTTAGTCTCTTTCTAAGGTTTGTCTAAGTTCGTCCCAAGTTAGACTCTTTCTGAGGAAGAACTTAGACAAACTTTAGAAGGAGACTAACGAGACTAACTTGGGACGAACAAAGACAAACTTTTGTCTCATTCTAAGGTTTGTCTAAGTACGTCCCAAGTTTGTCAAAGTACGTCCCAAGTTTGTCAAAGTTCGTCCCAAGTTAGTCTATTTCTAAGGAAGAACTTAGATAAACCTTAGAATGAGAGTAACGAGACTAACTTGAGACGAACAAAGATAAACTTTAGTCTCATTCTAAGGTTTGTCTAAGTTCGTCCGAAGTTAGTCTATTTCTAAGGACGAACTTAGATAAACCTTAGAATGAGACTAAGAGAGTAACTTGGGATGAACAAAGACAACCTTTAATCTCATTCCAAGGTTTGTCTAAGTTCGTCCCATGTTAGTCTAAGTTCGTCCCAAGTTAGTCTCTTTCTAAGGACGAACTTAGACAAACCTTAGAATAAGACTAACGAGACTAACTTGGGACGAACAAAGACAAACTTTAGTCTCATTCTAAAGTTTGTCTAAGTTCGTCCCAAGTTTCTCAAAGTTCATCCCAAGTTAGTCTATTTCTAAGGACGAACTTAGATAAACCTTAGAATGAGAGTAACGAGACGAACTTGAGACGAACAAAGACAAACTTTTGTCTCATTCTAAGGTTTGTCAAAGTTCGTCCCAAGTTAGTCTATTACTAAGGACGAACTTACACAAACCTTAGAATGAGTCTAACGAGACTAACTAGGGACGAACAAATACAAACTTTAGTCTCATTCTAAAGTTTGTCTAAGTTCATCCCAAGTTAGTCTAAGTTCGTCCCACGTTTGTCTCCTTCTCAGGACGAACTTAGACAAACCTTAGAATGAGACTAACGAGACTAACTTGGGAAGAACAAAGACAAACATTAGTCTCATTCTAAGGTTAGTCTAAGTTCGTCCCAAGTTAGTCTATTTCTAAGGACGAACTTAGATAAACCTTAGAATGAGACTAAGAGACTAACTTGGGACAAACAAAGACAAACTTTAGTCTCTTTCAAAGGTTTGTCTAAGTACGTCCCAAGTTAGTCCAAGTTCGTCCCAAGTTAGTCTCTTTCTAAGGACGAACTTAGACAAACCTTAGAATGAGACTAACGAGACTAACTTGGGACGAACAAAGACAAACTTTAGTCTCATTCCAAGGTTTGTCTAAGTTCGTCCTAAGTTAGTCTAAGTTCATCCCAAGTTAGTCTCTTTCTAAGGACGAACTTAGACAAACCTTAGAATGAGACTAACGAGACTAACTTGGGACGAACAAGGACAAACTTTAGTCTCATTCTAAGGTTTGTCTAAGTTCGTCCCAAGTTTCTCAAAGTTCATCCCAAGTTAGTCTATTTCTAAATACGAACTTAGATAAACCTTAGAATGAGAGTAACGAGACTAACTTGAGACGAACAAAGACAAACTTTTGTCTCATTCTAAGGTTTGTCAAAGTGCGTCCCAAGTAAGTCTATTACTAAGGACGAACTTACACAAACCTTAGAATGAGACTAACGAGACTAACTTGGGACGAACAAATACAAACTTTAGTCTCATTCTATGGTTTGTCTAAGTTCGTCCCAAGTTTCTCAAAGTTCATCCCAAGTTAGTCTATTTCTAAGGACGAACTTAGATAAACCTTAGAATGAGAGTAACGAGACTAACTTGAGACGAACAAAGACAAACTTTTGTCTCATTCTAGAGTTTGTCAAAGTTCGTCCCAAGTTAGTCTATTACTAAGGACGAACTCACACAAACCTTAGAATGAGACTAACGAGACTAACTTGGGACGAACAAATACAAACTTTAGTCTCATTCTAAGGTTTGTCTAAGTTCGTCCCAAGTTAGTCTAAGTTCGTCCCACGTTTGTCTCTTTCTCAGGACGAACTTAGACAAACCTTAGAATGAGACTAACGAGACTAACTTGGGAAGAACAAAGACAAACATTAGTCTCATTCTAAGGTTAGTCTAAGTTCGTCCCAAGTTAGTCTCTTTCTAAGGACGAACTTAGACTAACCTCCCAAGTTAGTCTCGTTATGAACTGAGACAGCAGGAACTTTTTTCTAGTGAGAGAAGCTCTGGGATT